>OZ012735.1:253482423-254859923 GCA_963859935.3 Lathyrus sativus | reverse complement strand
AGTTATTCCTCGTCGGGCCTTCCTTTCTTTAACTACGTTTCAGTGTTTTCTGTATGCAATTATCCCCTGTGACGTCATTCCCCACAGGACGCCTGTCTTGCACTCATTTCATATCATATCATATCATATCATAAGCATTTTGTGGCATCTTAGGGCCAAAAATTGTGCATGTTTGTATTTAAGTCTCTCTTATCACGTCGAGACGAAGATTTCAATCTCCATATCTCCGGATATAAGAAACTTAAATAGGGGCATTTGTCATACCCTATTTTTTGACCCTAAGATTCTGTTTTGCATCATCTACATAGCATATCATGCACTTCATCTTGCATAGTGTCCGAAATGTCAGTCAGAATAAATTTGTTGGATTTACAGGCAAACCGGTTAAATTTATTTCAAAATCTGACCAAACGCTATATCATTCCAATATCTTTATTTCGCGCTGATTATTGTGGTGTGTTCATTTTATTTTTTTGAGCATTTTTCTGCCCGACCTTTTATTTTATTTTTTTAGTCATATTTATTTAATCATTTAATTTATTTAGATTTAATTAAGTATTTAATTTAAATTTAAAATTTTATTTAATTAATTTTATTTTTAATTTGTTTATTAATACATTTATTTTTATATAAAAAAAACACAAAGACATCGTATTTAATTTTTGTCTACTAATAAAAGTACACAAAAATTTTTATTTTTAGTACTCTTATCTTTCTTTTCTTTTTTCTTAAAAACACAAAGACATCGTATTTAATTTTTATCTACTAATAAAAAACACAAAACATTTTGTTTTTAGTACTCTTGTCTTTCTTTTATTTTTTCATAAAAACACAAAGACATCGTATTTAATTTTTTTTGTCTACTAATAAAAAACACACTTTTATTTTAGTACTCTTGCCTTTCTTTCCTTTTTTTTTTCTTCATAAAAACACAAAAATATTATTTTTAATTCTTTTAAATATTTTTGTCCAAGCTTCTATTATATATATGGATCGCATGAAACCTAGAACATACACAATAACAACCACCCACACACCATCTCAACACACAAGACACAGAAAAAAAAGGAGATTTAAAAGAAACCACAAAAAGAAAAAAAAGAGAGAAACTCTCTATCTCTCGATACACCCAACATGTTCCCTCGTCACTCTCTCACGACGATATCGCCTCCTATCAACCTCCGATTCCGGTCAGATCGAGATTCATTTCAGAGTTAGTTTTTCTCAAAAGCATGATGAATAGAGAGAGAGAGAGAGAGAGAGAGAGAGAGAGAGAGAGAGAGAGAGAGAGAGAGAGAGAGAGAGAGAGAGAGAGAGAGAGGGGAATTTGGAGATGAAGCGAAAGAATTGGAAAGATGATTTTTCTTGCTTAACATTGCTTTAGATTTAGTTTGGGCGTATGACCCATGTCCGATTCATACCGCCCTTGTTATTTTCCTCTGTCCATGTTTTTTTTATTTTTTGTTAATATTTTTTTTTTATTATTTTGTTAATAGTGATAATTAACATTTTGTTAATATTATTTTGTTGATAATTTTTTTATTAATTAATAATCTTTTTTGTGTAGAAAAATATTTGTTAAATATTTTTTAATTAGTTTAGTTAATTATCTTTATTAAAAATTCTTGTTAATATTTTAATTAGATCTTTGTTAAAAATTCTTTTTTTATAGCCTTGTTAATTTTGTTAATTCTTTTGATAACTTTATTAATTATCCTTTAATAATTTAGTTAAGTAATTTTATTAATTCTTTTGTCAAAAAAAAACCTTGTTAATTATTAGTTAATGTTTTTGATAATAAATCTCGTTAATTATTTTGTTAATAATACTATTAACCATGTTTGTTGATTTAATTATTTTAATCTATAGTATTTTATATTAGTTAGTGTCTTTTAATTGTCAATATTTGGTTTTATTTAGCCTTTTTCTTAGGAATATATCTTCCTATTTAATTTATTTGTATAATAATAAAAACCCAAAAATATTTTCTTTAAATAGTTTTCTTTCCAACTAACCTTTCGATTTAAAATTTAAAATTTAAAATATTTATTTTTTAATTTAATTAATTTCTCTGTCAGTCTAACTACTAACTTGTAACTTGACTTGATTCCGTAGTTTAAGGGGCTATTTCTATTTGAATTTTGATTTTGATTATTCTTTTGTTCATATCCTGCGTACATTATTCATTTGATTCATGCATTTTCAGTTATGTTATAATATGTCTCTTTTTGTTTGATTTCATCCTATGCTTTTTACTTCCATGTTTTAGGTTTGTCTACTCGCTAATTCATTTTTGACTTTTGAACTATGTCTCAATTATCTGTTGTTCATTTATGCTTAACTCCAAAGGAAGGATTTGTGTTTGGCTATATAGTCATGTACATTGCATTTTGTTTCATTCCTTTTACCTCTTTGCTTGATCCTTGTTTCCCTATAGGTTGATTCCCTTAGGTCGTACATACTTAGGTTTTTCACCTTAGATTGATAGTTTTAGGTTTATTCTTTTAGGTAGATACCATTAGGATCCTTCAACTTTAAACAACTTACAGTTATTTCCCTTCTCCCATGAGAGGATTCGACATGAGTCATCCTTAGTTGAGATGTAATTCTCCTACCATATGACATAGTTGAGAAAAATGTTGATTCTTTTTCGCTTGAGAGATGTATGTGACATACTTGCCGATTCTATATTCGAGTTGGGGTCCTTCTCTTAATGTGAAGCAAAGATCCATCTTCCACATGTTTGTGGTGATTTAAATTGAGTATTCTCCTTAATATGAAAACTTGTCTTTTCTCCTAAAACCAATCAATAAACTTTTATCCACCTTTTTAGGGGAACTATGAATGCTCTAATTCCACTCCCGTCAGGATACGTAGGCACAAGATGTGACTTCTTGGCGAGCATACTTAGGAAACACCTTAGGTCTCCTTTTTTCTTTTCACCCTTAGCAGACAAAATAACAAATAACACAATAAAACAAGAGGTTCCTCTAAAGTACTACAGATACTTAGGATTCTAGCACCTTCCCTAGGTATAACCAATCCCCGAACCTTAGATTCTCTTTTGCTTTGTTTTTACATTGCATAATTATGGGTTATTCGTTCTTTTTCCCTTCCCTTAGATAAATTAAAGATTAGTGGTGAAAAATGATTTGTGATTCAAGTTAATCAATAGCTTGTTATCCAATTCTCACAGCGACACCAACACTAACCAACATGCATCTAACCCTTTCAAGGATTGTTCGATTGAATCTCTTAGCTAAAAAATTTAGTTAAGGAGTACTTGCTACAGTCTTATGCCTTGTAATCTCAGACTCAACACAGTAATTGTCGAACGCTTCGTTGCAGAACTCAAGGCCATTGTCGATTCTTAACCTCGTAACCTTTCTGCCAGTTTGAGTTTTGACCAGAACCTTCCAAAATTTGAAATTCTCAAAAGTTCCATCCTTCCTCTTTTGGATGAATACCCATAGCTTTCTGGAATAGTTATTAACTATGGATAGAAAATACCTTGCACCTGAGTGTAAAGGATACCTTGCAGGCCCCTAAAGATCAGCATGAATGTAATCCAGGGATCCATGCGTTCTTTGTTTGCCTTTGTTAAACTTCACCCTACAAGATTTACCAAATACACAAGATTCATAAAACTCCAACTTTTCGACTTCGTCACCTCCTAGTAGGTTTTGCTTCCCCAATTTGACCAAACCTCTTTCACTGACATGGCCCAATCTCATGTGGCATAATTATGTCTTCGACACAGGTTTTATGGATGCAATATTTTTCGAACCACTTACAACCTCAGCCTCAAGGGTATACAAGCCTTGTTTCTTCACGCCTCTCAAGACTTCCTTCGAGTCCTTTTGTTTGTTCAAGTCCTTAAAATACAAGGCTGGTTGAACTTCTTCAAACTTCATAGACTCCTTTCAATACAAGAGAGTTTCTTTGAAGTGAGCATGTGTTCTGGGAAAAGCACACAACAACAACAGTGTTTGATCATCAACATCGATCTTCACATTAATATTTTCAAGATCAAGAATCAGCTTGTTGAGAAAATCCATCTGCTCAACCAACACTTTGTCTTCACTCATCTTTAATGAATACAAATCTTGCTTTAGGTAGAGTCGATTCACCAGAGCTATGGTCATGTACAAAATTTCAAGTTTCACCCATAATCCTGAAGTTTTAGTCTCTTTTCATACCTGTCGAAGAACCTTATCTCTAAGGCCCAACAATATTACATTGTGGGATTTCTCAATCATGGACTTCTTTTCTTTTATCGTTAATGTAGTGTCTACGACTTCCTCTCCCTTAAACGCTTCCAAACAACCCTACTGAACCAGTAGGGCTTTCATCTTCAAGCCCCACAGAATGAAGTCGTTCACTCCGTTGAACTTTTCAATCTCATACTTTGTTGAAGACATCTTCTCCACGCTCACTGCACCAATTTGTCTTGAAAAAAAATATAAAAGGTTTCTTTATGATCAAGAAACACAAAAGGGTTAGGGTTAACAAAGAAACCAAGGTAAAATAACAAGGAACAACAAGGATTGGTGTTGCAGTGAGAATCAGATATCAAGCTATTGATAAACTTGAATCTTAATTCATTGAAATTCACCACGGAGCTTTGATTTATCCAAAGGAAAATTTAAAGAAAGAAAAATCTTTTGCGCGATGTAACAACAACTTTAAAGATTCGGGGATCGGGGGTTGGTTATGACTAGGGAAGGTATTTCACAACCTAGACATCTGTAGTACTCTACATGAACCTTTCGTGTGTATGTATGCTAAGTTATCTAAGTTATTTTCTAGGGTCATGAGATCAAGGTTAGGGTAAATTTCTAGGTAAAAAACCTAAGGATAGTTCTAAGCTTGCTCGCAAAGATATCACATCTTATGCCTACATATCCTTACTAGGATGGAATCAGAGCAAACATAGTTCTCCTCATTAAGGTTGAGGAATACTTGACTATGGTTAAGACTCCAAGGGGGGGGGACAAACATAACAATGTTTGTATAGAGTTTGAAAAAAATCTCTAGATCTAATTTTAACACTCAAGGGGGATTGGCTTTGACAAAAGCCAAGAGGGGAGTAAGTAATCATGACAATGATCCTTACAAAGAGTTAACAAACTCTATCTTAAAGTCCTAGTTGAAGGATACTCCTAACAAGGCGTAGGTCTTCATACATAAAGCAAATTATAATGGGTATAAGTTCTAACTTAACTAAGTTAAAGGACCTAATGACTCAACCAAGTCAAAGGGAAGGGTAATGAGCTATCTATGACAGCGAAATCGATAGAGAGACTTTCCTTTGGAACAAGGGATAACAAGGCAACTAGATGAGAACTAAAAAGTTCCATCACTTGGTGAGAACTTAACAAAGCCCTAACACATATATGCATTCATTCAAACATGATGAAGATATGAAGAGCATAGTAACAACCAAGAAAGACTAGGGCAAGCATGTAACAACATGAAACAAAAATGATAACAAAACAACTTGATGGGAACTAACAAGTTCCATCCCATATGAATCAATCTTGACAAAGATAACTAGAAATAAGATATGATCAACTTGAAATGCAACAATCATGGTAACAACTAAGGTTTTTCACTTAACATAACAATTTTCAAAGATCATGAAGGTAACAAACCAACAAGAGCAAACATGAAACATGTGTAACAACAACAAGTTCGTCAATGGTAAACAAATAAAACTCATGCATACAAGTTACAACTTGAGTCAAACATGGTATATGAATCAAACAAATATAAATGTAACAACATTTAATCATTTTCAAGCCATATTGATGACAATCAATCATGGATACGCAAGAAGAGTGCCAACAGTTCAAGCATGGGTTCAATCTTAACATAAGGGAAGGTAAACAAGATTCATAGTATCTTTCAAATCAAGAATCAATTCTAAACATTTTATGGTTCTAACAAGACACATAAACAAGTAAGGTAAGATAGGGGGTATTGAGAATCATGTTCATGAGGTTACAACATCAAGAAACATACAAGTATTCACAGTGAAGTTCCAAGTCATACATTCACATTCATGCATTTACAAAGGCAAGAATCAAACCCTAAACATGTTATAGTTCTAACAAGACACATAAACAAGTAAGATGAGGTTAAGGGATCATGTTAAATAGGATACAACATCAAGAAGCATGTCACAAATCAACAAAAAGTTTCAAGGCATGGTTTTCATATTCATGCATTTACAAAGACAAGAATAAGCATGATAAAGCAAAGAACCTAATGTTTTAAAACACATAAAAATGTTAAACATCCAAAATTAATTCATACAAGATCAATAATACAAGAAAAATCAAGTACTAAGTCAAAGAAACTCATGAAAACAAGTAAAAACCCTAAAAAGGTCATGTCTTTCAAGTGGGACAAAGTGTTTCAAAAATGAAAATTTTTGAATTCATTCTTCACACATTGAAACTAGACATATCAAGGAGAATTTTTCAAAACGAATGCAATAAAATTGACAAAAATTAAAGAAGTTATGCACTTTGGAAAGTTGGGTGTCAAAATAGGCAAGGCAAGGCAAAAACTTGGGCAACTTGAACCTAGTCTAGGGAGATTTGCAAAAGCAATCATAACTTGCTCAAAACTTAATGAAATTGAGTGAAACAAAAAATAAAATTGTGTATGTTTTCACAAGGAAACCAATGGTGGTGGTGGTTTAGTCAGATCATGCACTATGTGGAAAACTCGAAGACATTATTGAAAATGGCAAGTTTTGTGCAAAAACCAAGTGACAGTCCAATACACATGTTTGAAGCAGCAAGAAATGATTCAAACACACCATATGTGACATATGTAGAGTGCTTACAAGCATAATAAATCACTAGACAAGCTCAAACAAAAACTGGCATGTGAAGTGGTCAAAATGGCAAGTTCATGTAAGAACAATGAGACAGTCAGAAATCGATAAAATCAACATCAATCAAATGATCAAACACAACATATATGACCTATAAATAATGTCTATAAGCACAAATCACCTATGCCTAAGAATAAACAAAAAGATGAATATGGAAATGACATGAAAAGCAAGCTAGCAAGCCAAAGCAAGTGGACAGTCATGAATACTCAAACTTGTGGCCAAGAAGAGGTTCAAACATGATCTATAAATGATATCTAACATGTTCAAACTCAGTGCACATCAAAAACTTGCATGATTCTACAAGTAGCTAGTTATAAGTACTTACCTCTTGTATCCTACTCAAGAAAATGTACAAAGTAAGAATTCCAGTTGAGAGATGATGATTCAAATTCCCTCAAGATGCTCCAAATAAGCTATTCAAATGATCCAAACTCCCTCAAAGTGACTACTTTGAAGGGATGATGGTTTTTGCTAGGAATGACCAAGAATTCCCAAGGTAAAACCTATGAAATGGTGTTACAGAAGTGTGGTAATGATTTGGATAACTTAAATAACTTATATGTAAGATGTTTGAAGGGTTAGAGTAGCCGGAAATGAAATGGACAAAGTTCTTGCTCAAAAGATGCCGAAAGTCAAACTATTTTGGATTGACAATGGACTTTTTGAATGAGGTATTTTATGGTGAAGGTGAGTGTTTGAAAAACTTCAATACTTCATTTATGATGTGTTTGAATTTTTGGTGGACGTGTTTGATGGATGGAAAGGGTTTCAGAAGAGTTTGTGCAAAGGCGGTTTTTGTGCTACAAGAGAACAACATTCACAATTTGCAAGAAGGTTATGATCTGAGGAATGGGAGAGATTTTTCCTGGTTTCTAGCTCAATATAGTTTATTTTGGATGTGAGGAGAGTTCCCTATTTATAGGCAAGGTTAGAGAGCAAATGGCATGGGCAGTTCAGATCATCTTGCCAAATTTGCCCTTTTTGGAGGCAAAATAAGCAAATCCAACTTGGGATCTCTTTTCTGAGCATGAGCCACCTCCCTATGTGTTTCATAATCATCAATAGACTTAAAATAGTGGTCATAAAGTGAAGGAAAGAGTGCAACTGATGTAGTATCTGTGTTGTGACAGAATTTGTAAAAAAAGTTTCTCTCCCCTCGCCACTTGCATCCACTTGTAAAAATAAACAATTCATTTAATCCCATTCTGGTTTTTTACTCGTGGAAATACATTATAATGTCATCAATTCAGTCCTTAAGCATCAAATAATGAGTTATGAAAGCGATTAGAAGAGGTTTGAGTGGTTTATGCATCAAAATGCAAGTGCTGAACTTGGTTTTGTAATATGAAAAAGGCCCAACTTGCTCTCTTCGATTCTCCCTAACCACAAAGGTTGAGAAAATTCTCTTGTACTTTTTAAAAAGCCTCAAATATGATATATAACATTTAAGTTTTAAAAAAGTTCAAATTCCCAAAGGAACTATGTCAAAAATCCTCTTGAAGTTGGCTGCAAATTTGACTTACAAGTCAAGAAACATGAAATTTTTCCTAAGTGTGAAAATCCTTCACAACTTGATGAGCTTATAACTAAAAGTCTATGCATTTTTGGACCCCAACCCCATAGGACACTTTTTTATGGCTCCTCAAGAGCTTTTCAACTAGCTTTGAACCACTCTATTTGGATGTGTGGTTAGGAAGTTATGATCATTTCATGTTGGCTTAAAAATTAGAGTTTTTCATGAACCCTAGTTTCTTGATTTGCAAGTTATCCATCAATCCTTGATTAAATTTCCAACAAACTCACTAGTTAGGCATATAATGATGTTGGAAAACCCACTTGCTTCAATTTGGGGTCAAAACCCTAAAAGTCAATGAGTTGACTTTCTAAACAAACAAACTGAACAATTGAAATCTTTAGGATCGATCCTCAGTGTTCTGGGTTCTTTGAGCCTTTCAAACCTCTTGAGGAGACTTTAATAAGTTATAGGAGTACCATGAACCATGATTCAAGCTTTAGAAATCCATTTAGACCAAAAGTCAAACTTTAGTTGACTTTTTCCACTAGAAACCCTAATCAGGGTTTTGCACTGCACTGATTCTATTCTTTTGGTATCAACCTCAAATAGCACTTGTTCTTGATAAGATAAGAGCCTCTTGATGATATGAAGACTTAATTTGTAGAATATCAATCTTAAACTTTGACTGATCAGTCCACAGGATTCTTGATTTTGACAGTGTGAACTCTAATTCATCTACATCTTGACAAAGATTAACTTGAAAACAATTAGGGTTAGATAACACATGCTTGATGCACCTAGAATGATAATGGAATCTAGGGGTCAAAATTTGGGGTATGACAGTTGCCCCTATTTAAATATCTTTTACCCGATGGCAATGAGAGATAACGATCTGCATAGAATCACAGTGAAAGGTATTTAAATATAGCAAACCGAAAATTTTGTCCCTTAGATGTGATGGTATGCAAAAGGATAAATGTTGATCATGCAATGAGTTCTAAGAATGATGCTTTATGATGCTTGAGTGCAAGAAAATTCCGACACACGAGCAAAGGAAAAAAGAAGAACAAAACAACGAGTAATCACTCACTGGGAACACAGACACACTAAGGAGAGACCCAAAGCAAACTAACCAATAGTTCATACATGACTAATGATGGTACTTTACGGGGATCCTCCATACAGGGGACATGGAACACAAACTCCATCGGGGAATGACAAACCTCCCCTGGGGAAAATAAATCCACTGGGGAGATGTATATTCGGCTGGAAGATTCATCAAAGGGAACAAGGTTAGGAAGACACACAGAGGAATACAAAATCAACAGACTCGGACTCCCACTGGGGATTCAAAAGACCAGAGACACGGTCCCTATTGAGGAACAAACCAACGGGGATCTTTCTTGCAATGAAGAGTTCGAACGGGATTTTCAAGAAAGGACTAGAAACAAGACCAGACCTACCAGGGATGTTAGATGTTAGTGACCACTAGACCTCCAAGACTTGCTGGGGATATCTAGGGGTTCACAAGGGATGTTGGTAACAGCCAACCATCTTAAGATCAGGTTTAGAAGAACATTGCCAATAACCATTGGGCCTTAAAAGGATATGGTAACGGCCAAAACCTAGGTGCCAATAACAAATGGACTTAAAACGATGTCAGTCAAAACATTACCGGTCTTTCCAATAAATATGGTGACAACCAAATCAACAATACCAATAACAATTGGGCTTTAAATAATGCCAGTGGCTACTGGACTTCCTGAGGAACGCTAGTAATGACTAGACTTCATGGGGAGATGTTGGTAACAACCAAAAATCAAAGAACACACAGAGTTGGGTTAAATTTGCCAATTACATTTGGACTTTAAACAATACCAGTAACCACTAGACTTTCTTGGCGATTGGTGACGACCAAAATGATAATACCAATAACAATTGGATTTTCACACAATGCCAGTAACTACTTGACTTCCAAGAGGATATGGTGACGACCAAATCAATGATACCAATAATAATTGGATTTTGAGTAATGCTAGTAACTACTGGACTTCCAACAGAGTCGATTAACAAATGGGACCTCGACTGAGGGATAGATTCAGGTAAACACCAAATCTTAAAGATAAGCTGCAACAATAGTAACGACTAAAGTTTGGTAACTACCAATTAACAGTATCAGATAAGGGTCAATGACAGACTTATTAATAGTCACATCTAGACTTCATAGGGGAATCTGGTGAAGACCAGACAAGAAAAATCAATAGGGAGCTGGTAACAACTAGACTTCCTGGGGATCCAGAGAGAAATAAAACCTTCTCTGGGGATTAAACCAAAAATAGAGGATTTCCTTATACTGAAGAGTTTGAACGGTATCTTCAAGAAACAACTGGAGGTGTGGGTGACAAACAAAACATCCTAAGATACACTATGAGTGTTGGTAACAACTAAACATCCCAAGATTCACGGGGTGAATATTTCCAATAACCATTGGGCTTTTAAAAGGATATGTTAATGACCAAAATCGAGATGCCAATAAAAATTGGGCTTTAAACAACGCAAGTCAAGACATTACTAGACTTACTGGGGATAAGGTGACAACCCTAATCCACAACACCAGTAACAACTAGATTTTCACACAGAACGCCAGTCAAAACATTATTAGGCTTCAAATGGTAACGACCCAATCGGCAATACCAATAATAATTGGATTTTAAGGGATACCAGTAACTACTGGACTTTATCGGGGATATAAATATTTATCATAATAATACCTAAGCTAGATTACTTGACAAAGGTAACAACCAAAGGGTAAACCCGTGACAACAGGTCTAAAGTAAAGGAGTTTAGTAAAGATCAAAGGATCTCAAGATGATATCCAGTAACCACTAGGGAAGGAACACCTGACAGGTTCTTGAAAAATAAAATCGTCTAACTGGATCACAAAGGCTACAGACCGAAATGAGAGGTATGCTGAAAAATGCATATGATGCAGATGCAATGCCAAACGACTCGCACGGGAAAGCAACAAAAGATAGATAACAATCTATCACACCGGAGGCAAAAAGAATCACACTGAATCCCAACGTTGGAGAATAATCTTAATCTTCTGGAGAGGAAACAAATCTTGTTCTTGCAAACTTGCTGGAGAGAGGTCACAACTTCAATACAGCTGACAAAATAACTATTTAGAGATATCGACACTTCGTAGCGCGGCGGCGTGGGGAAAAAATCTCAATAGAATCTCATATCAAGGTTTCAACCATTATGTCCTCATGAGAGGAGTCTAAATTTACACCGTCATGTAGCAATCAAAGTTACGTCTTACTTGTTAATTAACTTTCTTCAAAACAAATTTGTTGTTTCAAAAACTTTTGCTTTCAAAAATCATTATTAACAAATAAGTGATGTTTGCATAACAAAAAAGGTAGAGCATAATAGAGCATAAACAAAGATTGGTCCAAATATGATTTTATTCAAAGATGGAAACTTGCAAAAGGCAAAGTCCCATGGAACAATTACAATTTGGAAAAATGGCAATATAGGTAAAGGTTTACAAAAATCCAACGATCATCCAGTCCTAACTAGCTAAGATTCGGTCTGAAATGCTACCTCTGACAAGAGTAGTGGAAGGTGAGCCTTTCTTTTTGACGATCTTCTGCAGTAGTGATAAATTCTGATGCAGTGAAATGCCTTTGTTGCTCATTTTTGTCTAAGCCGCCTTTCCAGGTTTTCGGTTTAGCGAGATTTTCTTTTCTTTTGTTTTATCCCTAATTTTTGCTTGGATACCCTTCATAGGTTATGATCCACCAGGATGCTCCCTTTTTGCCTAAGTTGCCTTTCCAGGTTTCAACTTAGCGGGTTTTTTAGGCATAATATTTTCTTACTGCATCTGAGTTCACATGATGAGGGAGCTGTTCACCATCTATCGTCGCAAGAATCAGAGAGCCTCCAGAAAATACCATCTTCACAATGAATGGGTCGTCGTAGTTTGACATCCACTTTCTGCGCATGTCTCGATGTACTAATAGAATCCTTTTGAGTACCAACTCACCCTCTTTATATTCTTTGACCTGGACTCTTTTGTCGAAGGCTCTCTTCATTCTCTTTTGGTAGAGCTAAATGTGGCACATTACCGTCATCCTCTTCTCGTCAATGAGATTTAGAGTATCGAACCTTTCTTTCTCCCTTTCAGCTTCTTCGAGCTTGGCTTCCATTAAGACCCTTAACAAAGGTATCTCAACCTCAATAGGTAATACTGCATCCATCCCGTAGACCAGGGAGAAAGGGTTTGCCCCTATTAAAGTGCGAACAAATGTTCTATATCCGTGTAAAGCGAATGGTAGCATTTCATTTCAATCTTTGTAAGTCATTAACATCTTCTGCACAATCTTTTTAATGTTTTTGTTTGCAGCTTCAACAACGCCATTCATCTTAGGCCAGTAAGGAGAAGAGTTGTGATGTTTAATTTTGAAATTGTCACAGAGCTCCTTCATTGTTTTGTTGTTCAAATTTGTCCTATTATCTGTAATGATCTGGTTAGGGATTCCATAACGATAGATAGTCTCCTTTTTATGAATCAGGCAACCACCTGTTTTGTTACATTCGCATATGAGGCAGCTTCTACCCATTTGGTGAAATAGTCGATAGCAACAAGGATGAACCGATGACCGTTAGATTCTTTAGGCTCAATTGCCCCGATCATATCAAGCCCCACATTGAGAATGGCCAAGGCGATGTTAACATGTTTAGATGATGTGGTGGTACATGCACCTTGTCCGTGTAAATCTGGAATTTATGACATTTTCAGGAAGATAGGATACAATGAGTTTCCAAAGTTAACCAGTAATAACCAGCCCTCAAGATTTTCTTTGCCATGGCATGGCCGCTTGCATGAGTACCGAAGGAACCTTCATGAATATCTGTCATTAACATGTCTGCTTTTCTTTTGTCAACACATCTGAGTAAGACCATGTCGTGATTTCTTTTATACAGAACATTATTACTAATGAAGAACTTGGATGACAATCTTCGCAATGCTCTCTTATCAATTTTAGAGGCATCGACCGGATACTCTTGATTCTGAAGGTAATTCTTGATGTCATAGAACTATGGTTTTCCATTAGTCTCTTCTTCAACCATCATGACGTATGATGGCGCAGTCTTTCTTTCAATGCTAATCAAGAGAGCTTCGTTGACAAACTGAACCTTCCACATTGATGCTAGCATGGCTAAAGCATCATCAATATGATTTTTAGACCTCGGGAAATGTCTGAAAGTGATCTCGTCAAAAAACTCGATCATCTTCAAAATGTAGTCTTTGTAAGGAAATCGTTTTTTGTCTCGGGTCTCCCATTCGCCCTTGAGCTGATAAATCACCAAGGCAGAGTCGCCAATTACTTCCAAAATCTTAATGCGAAGGTCAATGAAAGCCTCAAGACCTAAGATGCAGGCTTCATACTCAACTATGTTTTTTGGGGATTTGAAGCACAATCTTGCAGTAACAATAGTGTAACCACCGGTAGAATTTTATATAACAACACCAACACCATGACCTCTTTTGTTGGATGCACCATCGAACATTATTTTCCAACGGGAACCAAGTTCAGGACCCTTTTCAGAATCGGGTTCTTCTTTAGCTTTATAAAGAAACATGACATCTTCGTCGAGAAAGCCAAATTTGAGCGGCTGATAATCTTCAATAGGTTGATCAGCAAGGTAGTCTGATAAGACGCTTCCTTTTATCAGCTTATGTGCAACATATTAAATGTCATACTCTGACAAGAGCATGTGCCATCTTGCGTGTCTTCCTGTCTGAGAAGGTTTCTTGAATATGTACTTTATTGGATCCATTTTGGATATTAACAGAGTAGTGTGACAAATCATGTACCATCTCAGACGTTTGGCCGCCCAAACCAGTGCGCAACAAGATTTTTCCAATGGAGAGTAACGACTTTCAAAATCGGTGAACTTTGTGCTCAAGTAGTAAATTGCATGCTCTTTCTTCCCTGATTCATCTGTTTGGCCTAAGACATAACCCATTGATTCTTCGAGCACAATCATGTACATGAAGAGAGGTCTTCCAGGCACAGGAGGGATCAATATTGGAGGCTTTTGGTGGTATCCTTTGATCCTTTCAAATGCTGACTGGAAATTCTCGTTCCACACAACCGCTTGATCTTTTCGTAACAACTTAAAGATTAACGTGCAAGTAGGATTTAAGTTAAAGATGAACCTGGAGATATAACTTAGTCTGCCAAGGAAACCTCTGATCTGTTTCTCAGTTTGTGGCGCATGTATTTACTGGATGGCTCGTACCTTGTCGGGATCCACTTCGATTCCACGTTGACTAATAATAAAGCCGAGTAGTTTTCCAAATCTGACTCCGAAGGTACATTTGGAAGGATTTAGTCTCAGTTGATACTTCTTGAGTCCTTTAAATAACTTCAACAGATGATCAAGGGGATCTTCTTCGCTCTAAGACTTGGCAATTATATCATTGACGTAAACCTCAATTTCTTGGTGCATCATGTCATAAAATAATGCCACAATGGCTCGTCGATATGTGGCCCTAGAATTTTTCAAACCAAAAGGCATAACCTTATAACAATAAGTTCCCCAGGGTGTGATGAAGGTTGCCTTTTCCATATTAGCTGGGTCCATTTTTATCTGGTTATAGCCGGAGAAACCGTCCATGAATGAAAATATTGCAAAGTTGGCTGTATTATCCACCAAAGTATCGATATGTGGCTTGTTTGTTTTGCTTGTTAGCATTTCCTCTGTTTTAAATCCATGGTCATGCCCAAGGCCAGTGGATCATTTTGTATGGGCCACACTTTTGCAATTAAAAAGATCAATCAATGAATGAGTGTTTTGTTAAACTTCCATTTTGTTGTTCATTGTGTTTTTGTTTTCACTTTTTTGTAAATAAGGAAAATGGCAATCTTTTTTGAAAACTTAAAAAGAATTCATCATCTGCATCTATTTGTGTATGCTTACTCATTTTAAGCCCGTTAACACATGCAGAGAACCTCCATCACCCGCTAAATCCGATGATCAACCAGTTCTTTCTGACTTTGGTAACCAGTATTCCAAGTTGAAGATGAGAGTGATGAGGATTCTGAAATTCCTGAAGAACTGATAAAAATGACCGAGTACGAGGATGCCTATCTTTAACCTTACAAAGAACAGATCGACATTATCAACTTGGGCTCTAAAGAAATAAGAAGAGAGGTCAAGATTGGGGCATCGCTTGGGGCAGAGGTTAAAGACAGATTGGTAATGCTTCTCAAAGAGTATATCTTTGATCAGACCCGCCTTTATCAATTTTCTATGCAACTCGATCAATGAAGTTTTGACTTCAGACACCTTGGAAATTAATCTTACGTCAGAATCTTCCTCTACAACATGACATCACTATGGTTTGGCAAAGGACGATTTTCCACGTTAGGTTGGTTGTCCTCAAAGGATAGGATCTTCTTTTCAATCAATTCTTGCACAATGTGTTGGAGTGCTATGCAACCCTTGAGGTCGTGCCTTGCAGCATTTTCATGGAATTCACATCATGCGTCCGGGTTGTAGTAATATGGTAATGGAGTTGGAGGGGGACCCAACTTCCTGGTCTAAATTAGGCCTTGCTGCACCATTAGAGGGTACAAATCAGTGTAACTCATGGGATAGGCTGAATCCTTGGTCGTGATACTACTAATCATTCTTTCATAGAATTCGGGTTTGACAGTATCCATGAACCAATCAGCCAACTCTTTTTCCGTTAAGGGAGGTTCCACCTGGGCGGCGGTCCCGCGCTATCTCTGCACATACTCTTTAAAGGATTTCGAGCTCTTTTGAGTCATGCTGAGAAGCTGACGATGGTTTGGCGCTAAATCCATATTGTATTTATACTGTTGAATGAATGCATCAGACAAATCTTTGAAGAAGTGGATTTTAGACTGATCCAAACTTAAGTACCATTTAACAGAGACACCCTTAAAACTGTCTTAAAAGTAGTGTATCAATAATTTATCATTCTTAATATGCGGGGCCATACGTCGACAATACATGATCAGGTGAACCTTTGGGCAGGTTGCTCCTTCGCACTTTTCAAATGTAGGCATTACGAATATGAGAGGGAATACCAATCTGAAACCAAATACATGTCATTGGCATCCGACCCAATGACATTGTTTACTTCTATGTCCCTCATTATTCTAGCCATTATGTCCATTTCAACCCGTAGTTTCTCATTTTTCTCATCTTCAGCCTCAGACCCGTTGGGTATGTCGAGTATTTGTTGATGATTGTTGAAGACTGGTTGGACTTGTGCCTACGCACCAGCCTGAGTGTAAATTGAATTTTGGAAATCCGTCATTAATGGAACACTCTGTGGATTAGAAAATAGACTGATGATTAAATTGTTGAGCATTACTATACGGGGGCATGAAATCCCTAGGAATGTCAAAAGGATGTTCCGTTACTGAAGTTACTAATCGAGGAGGATTTGTTGTTGTTATGTTGATTTCAGACACTACTGTGGTTTGTACGTCCATCTTTGCCTTGATTACCTGAAGGACTTCCATGATTTGGATAACGTCACCATGTAGCCCTTTGACATCGTTATTGATTTAGTCGATTCTTAGGTCTTGATCTACCATTCTCTTTTGGGCGCTGGCTCTTGTGTTGTACCGATGCGTATTCAATGCGATTCTCTGACAGCAACAGAACACAGGATGAGCCGGAGGACCAATGAAATGCAAAATGAAATGCAGGATGCAGATGCAAATGCAGACCACACATTCAAGGAAAACCAAAATGTTTATTTACAAACAAAATTAATGGATCAACACGTAACAACACGATGCTTATCATTAACAAATGAAAGCTTAACCAAATTCTCATTAATAAAAGGAGTTTTACAACATAAAATTTTCATTAACAAATGAAACTTTTACAACATTTTACAAAATGAAAGATCACATATTCCCATAAGCCCGGGGTTCAACAAAAGGAAATTAAAAGCTAAGGATCCTCTAACAAGATAACCCTTATCACTCCTGCAGCCTGGTCCTCCTCTGGCTTTGACGAAGCAGCTCCCAGAGTTCTTCATTTTCCCGTTCGGCTTTTACCAAAGCAAATTTCAACTCTCCCCTAGACAAGAGTTCCTCTGGTTCTAGAGTCATATCATAGGAGTGATTATAGAACATCTTCAATGCTATCACTTTTGACCAAAACATACATTCCTTCGAAACGAGACAACTTGGATTTTCCACGACGGTCATTCCTTGTAGGTTGGGGTGACGCCAGAAAAATATAATTCGTGCTTCGAAATTCGGGTCAGCATTCATATCATAGAAGCAAGTCTATAGCAGGGCTGGCTTTGGTTCTTTCTCAGTGGGGCATCCTAGCTGACGGCGAGCTAAGATAGGGTTATAGTTGATATACCCTCTGGTTCCGATTAGAGGTATATTTGGGAACTCCCCACAGCTACGTATCGTGGCTACTCCTCTGTGAGCCAGGTGATACCAGCTGATGTCGTAATGAGAGAGTGGAGCCAGTTTTCCAACCCAC
Source organism: Lathyrus sativus (assembly GCA_963859935.3). NCBI lineage: Eukaryota > Viridiplantae > Streptophyta > Magnoliopsida > Fabales > Fabaceae > Lathyrus > Lathyrus sativus. Next base: position 254,841,936 of record OZ012735.1, on the reverse strand, counting down.
ACATCATTGTCTTCCAGGTTCCATAGAGGGAATGTCCTGAGCAAGTGTAAAATAAACCACTTGCTTAGGAGTGTCGTGCAGCAGGAGAATTGTCAGAGATTGTACACCTTCCACCGACGAATGGTGTAATAGGTATCATCCAAGAGAGTGGGAGTTGGATTTCTGACAAGAAATAGCTTGATGGCCTCCAAACTGATGAACTCAGGTTTGTTAGGAAACAGGTATAAGCTGTAAATCAAGAAAGCTAGTATTGCTTCAAAGATTCCCAAATCTCCATGGTCATAATAGAACTCAGCCTTCTCCATGAATGGTCTTGCCTCCATTATGGTAAATTCACCCCTATTATCCAACTGGGTTACAAGGTCAAGGGGTTCTAGGTGAAGAGCTTCAACAACATCTCTTATGTTCGGTCTTCTCTCCTTTCCATAGTTAGCTGTGAAAGTCATAAGAATTTTCAGATGCTCAGAGTATTCTTCCAAGGTTGACAGCAACTGAAAGTATGGGAATATGAAGCAATGGTACAGTGGATCGTAAAACTTTACGAGGGCTTGCAGCATTTCCTCATTTACTTGCGTATCTAGCTAAGATAATAAGTCCTCGTACTTGGTTATAAAAGCAGCATGATTCCTTACTAGGCTCCTTAAGATCCTTAGGTTGTCCAACCTCAGGCTTGGGGAATGTAATCATGTTTATTTGATCCATCACTATGTCTGCAAAAAAAAAACAAGATCTTTGAATTCCTTGAATGGTTAGCAAAATGCATAATGCAATGCAAATATGCTAGATGCAACTGGCTTTACAAAAATCAGAAGATAATTAAAGCAAAACCCTCGTTTCATTTATGTTGGGAAAAGTTACAACTTTTGAAATATAACACAAGAAACATGAGGCTACATCAAAGGAGAAGACTAGGCCCTGTGGTTAGGAAGTCTGATGAGAGTTCTATCCGCGCGTCCTTTTTATTCTTTTCAGCATAGTGTTCTCTATCACCAACTTGTCTATTATTCCTTTCCAAGCACCAGAAGTTGGTGGGATATTCGAATGCTCCATGCGTACTCTGCGTAGGTTTGAAGCTAGAGAAAAATAAATTCTCCTTCGTCACATCTTTGTAAATCAGGAATCTTTCGAGCCACTCAATCAACTCGTCTTTGTCTTTTAGGTCCCTCTTCAACTCTGTTGTTTTAGAATAAAGAGTATGGCACCTGCCTTCCCAAGTGTCCCTTTCAAGCCTTGTTCTTTCAAGAATCTCTTGGTACTCTTCCATATTTTCAATGGGAATGGAAGAAGATGACGCGATAACAATATGTATATTCTTCTCACGAAGGTAAAGCATCTTGAGATCACGAGCTCTAGATTGGACCCACTGAGTGAATGGCTCAAAGGCTACACAATTCCTCTTCCCAAGGTCAGCTTTGGTTTTTCTCTATATGTTCTTCTAAGCATCAATCGTACTGTTTCTTAAACTTTCTTCTGCTTCGGTGTTAAGGTAGAAGAAACCGGATAATAGGATGCTTTTAGGCTTATCCTTCATTGGGAATCCAAATTGACGTCTAGCCAAAGCAGGATTGTAATTGATCCCCCCTTGTACTCTCAAGAGTGGTACATTCGGAAAAGAACCACAACTACTAATGTAGACTCCTCGGTCATAGGCGGGATCTTACCAATGAACATCTTCTTGAGTTAGATACATAATCCTTTGAGACCATCTCCAACCATTAGGATTTTCTTTGAAAGCATCCGTCTTTGGAAGATGATTAACAAACCATCTGTATAACAAGGGTGCACAGCAGCTAATAGTCCCTCTACCTTAAAGAGTTCTATGATGAATGGAATGATAAGCGTCACCTAACAAAGTGGGTACCGAGTTACCATTCAAAAATATGGTGATGGCAGTTGAATTGACGAATTCTTCTACCTTTGAGAACAACACCAAACCATATATCAGTAGAGAAAAAAATGCTTCAAATGCGTCCATACTACCTTCTTTGGTAAGGTAAGTAGTCGTTCCCATTAAGTAAGCAGAATGAAAACCTTTGACTCCATTCTTTGAAGTATGATTGGCTTTGACCTCAGATACTTCTAGATGAGTGTGTCAGCAATCTCCTTTAGCGAGGGTAGCTTCTCCAAACCACTGAAGGGTTTCTTATCCTTCACAGGAATTCTAATGAAGTAAGAATGTTCTTCTAATGTCAGCATCAACTAGTAATCTGGAAAGGTGAAATAGTGGTACAATGGATCGTAGAACTGAACCAAGATGCTGAAAACCCCTTCTTCCATTCTAGTCTTCATAATACTAATAAGTTTTCCATATGTTTTCCCAAAGTCTTAGAATACCATTGTTCCTAGATTTCTCAACTCCATTGTATCACATTTCTTGAAGTTATATTTCTTAGTGTTTCTTTTCCCAAAATCCATGATAACTAGGGTTTTGCAAAAAGAAAATGACTGAGTTTTACAAAACTAGTGCAACAAAATGATATGCTATGATGATATGATGATATGATGCACACATACCACATACGCAGTATACATAAATAAACAATGCACAAATGCAAATGCTGACAAGCAAAGGTCCTAGGTTCAGGTTTACAAGCATGAAGCCAGGGTATACCCTTCCAAAGGACATGTACTAAGGTTATCATTGTACCTGTAGAACGGGTTCTATCAAGGGTTCCTAGAGTCATAGATAAATCCTTCGGATATTATCAACCAACATGACTACTCACGTGGGTCAAAAATATTCTCGGGATAGACTCGTCTGAGTGTAGTATCACGTAACAACTATTTCGGGACTACTCCCTCATAGTTCCCACACTACGTCCTAAAAAGGCCAAGTGAGGTAAGTGGGTAACTAAAGGTCCTCAGTTTCACGGACTCACAGGTTGAAACAACTAATGAAATGCATGACTACTCATACACCATTAATTATCTCAAGGGTCAACTATTGATCATACCACATCCTATCATATGTACACTCAAGTCCGAGTTAAGACTTTATCTCACCACTCAAGATATCACCCAAATGATCCAATGAAAACAAAATAGTTATATGTTCACAAATATACATGTATAGGTAAACATACAGAGATATATCATACAAGCACACAAAGTGGGCTAAACCCTCTAGATGTTCCATGTGAAGTCGCCATTTCTGTTGCGGTGAGAATCGAATGTCAAGATATTGATTAACTTAAATCTTACTTCATTAAAATTCACCATCGAGCTTTGATTTATCCAAAGGAAAGGTTAAAGAAAGAAAAACCTTTTGCGCGATGTAACAACAATGCTAAAGATTCGGGGATCAGGGGTTGGTTATGACTAGGGTAAGTATTTCACATCCTAGACATCTGTAGTACTCTACATGAACCTTTTGTGTGTATGTATGCTAAGTTATCTAAGTCATTTGCTAGGGTCATAGGATCAAGGTTAGGGTAAAGTTCTAGGTAAAGACCTAAGGATAGTTGTAAGCTTACTCGCAAAGATATCGCATCTTATGCCTACGATCCTTACTAGGATGAAATCAGAGCAACTGTAATTCTCCTCACTAAGGTTGAGGAATACTTGACTATGGTCAAGACTCCAAGGGGGAATAAACATAACAATGTTTGTATAGAGTTTGAAAAAACTCTCTAGATCTAAGTTTAACACTCAAAGGGGATTGACTTTGACAAAAGCCAAGAGGGGAATAAGTAATCATGACAACCATCCTTACATAGAGCTAAAAAACTCTATCTTAAAGTCCTAGTTGAAGGATACTCCTAACAAGGGGTAGGTATTTAGACTTAAAGCAAAGTCTAATGGGTATAGGTTCTAACTTAACTAAGTTAAATGACCTAATGACTCAACCAAGTCAAAGGGAATGGTAATGAGCTATCTATGACAGTGAATTGGATAGAGAGACTTTCCTTTAGAGACTTTCCTTTGTAACAACATTTAATCATTTTCAAGGTATATTGATGACAATGAATTATGGATAAGCAAGAAGAGTGACAACCGTTCAAGCATGGGTTCAATCTTCACATAAGGGAAGGTAAACAAGATTCATAGTATCTTTCAAATAAATAATCAATCATAAACATGTTATGGTTCTAAAAATACACATAAGAAATTAAGGTAAGGTAGGGGGTGTTGAGAAGCATGGGGTGTTGAGAATCAACATCAAGAAACATACAAGGATTCACAGAGAAGTTCCAAGTCATACATTCACATTCATGCATTTACAAAGGAAAGAATCAAACCCTAAACATGTTATGGTTCTAACAAGACACATAAACAAGTAATATGAGGTTAAGGGATCATGTTAAATAGGATACAACATCAAGAAGCATGTCACAAATCAACAAAAAGTTTCAAGGCATGGTTTTCATATTCATGCATTTACAAAGACAAGAATAAGCATGGTAAAGAAAATAACTAAATTTTTTCAAACACATAAACATTTTAAACATCCAAAAGTGATTCATACAAGATCAATCATAAAAGAAAAATCAAGTACTAAGTCAAAGAAACTCATGAAAACAAGTAAAAACTCTAAAAAGGTCATGTCTTTCAAGTGGGCCAAAGTGTTTCAAAAATGAAAATTCTTGAATTATTTCTTCACAAATTGAAACTAGATGTATCAATAAGAATTTTGCAAAATGAATGGCATCAAAATGATAAAAATCAAAGAAGTTATGCACTTTGGAAAATTGGGTGTTAAAATAAGCAAGGCAAGGCAAAAACATGGGCAACTTGAACCTAGTCTAGGCAGATTTGCAAAAGCAATCATAACTTGCTCAAAAATTAATGAAATTGAGTGAAACAGAAAAGAAAATTGTGTATTTTATCACAAGGAATCAATGGTGGTGGTGGTTTAGTCAGATCATGCACTATGTATAAAAATCGAAGACATCACTGAAAATGACAAGTTATGTGTAAAAACAAAGTGATAGTCCAATACACATGTTTTAAGCAGCAAGAAATGATTCAAACACATCATAAGTTACATATATAGAGTGCTTACAAGATTCATACATAAATATACAAGCTCAAACAACAAATGGCATGTGAAGTGGTCAAAATGGCAAGTTCATGCAAGAACAACGAGACAGTTAGAAATGGATAAAATCAACATCAACCAAATGATCAAACACAACATATATGACCTATATATAATGTCTATAAGCACCAACCAAATATGCCTAAGAAGAAACAGAAAGTTTCATATGGAAATGACATGAAAAGCAAGCTAGCAAGGCAAAGCAAGAGAACAATCATGAATATTCAAACTTGTGGTCAATAAGAGGTTCAAACATGATCTACAAATAATGTCTAACATGTTCAAACTCAGTGCACATCAAAAACTTGCATGATTCTACAAGTATCTAGTTATGAGTAATTTTCTCTTGTATCCTCCTTAAGCAAATTCACAAAGCAAGAATTCCAGTTGAGAGGTGATGATTCAAACAACCTCAAGATGCTCCAAATAAGCTATTCAAAATGATCCAAACTCCCTCCAAGTGACTATGTTACGGTGAGAATAGGATATCAAATTATTAATTAATTTGAATCACATCTTTAGTTCACAACCGGTCTTTGATTTATCCGATGGAAAGGTTAAAGAAAGGAAAAACCTGTTTTGCATCGTAAACAATGCGGGGAGAGATCTAGGTAACGGGTTGGTTAAGCTTAGGGAATGTATTAGCACCCAAAACTTCTGTACTACTCTACAGGAACCTTTTGTTTAAAGTTTACTATTTTGCTTTAATTATTTGCTTGAGGGCATATGTGCTAAGGGTTAAAAGTGAAAAGAAAGACCTAAGGGTTAGTCCTAAGTTTACTCGCCAAGACTCGCATCTTGTGCCTACGTATCCTGGGTAGGGGATGAAATCAGAGTAATCGTAGTTCCCCTCAAAAGGGAGGTTAGAAACTTCTTGACTATGTTCAAGGTTTTAATGGGGATGCAAACGTTCTTAAGGAAACGCTTACGTGGAGTGCAGCGACTCCTATTTCTACGTTGTAATTGAATTGCATTTGAAAAAGGATAAAATAGGTATTCCACGATAGGAAACCTAATACGGAGTACGACGAATCCTTATTTTAATGCTAGGGTAAAGGGTAAACTTGTCCACAGCGGGACGCCTATGCGATTAGGGTTTTGAAAAAATGAAAGGGTCAAAGGTAAGGACTATTGACACGGCGATCAAACGGCTAGACCTATTCCTTCGGAGGGGCGATAACGGTAAATAACGCAAATGACAAATTAGTTACATGGCAGAATTGAAATAAAGAAAAGTACGAAAGCAGTAAAAATGCAAAGCGATGATACACTCGCGTAAATTACAACCCAAAAGATGAAATACGGAAAGATACGAGATTAGTAAGCAAGTACGAATAACGAAATAATAGCGACAATTGACTCACATCATTTACAGCCATAAAAATGAAATACAGAAAATAGAGGGTTAGTACTTAAAGATAAATGAGAAATAGTGAAATGAGAATTAGATGAAAAGTCCACGGGCATATCAGGAATTATGCAAATTACAAATTAGAAATGACAACTATTAGAAATTTGAGGTTAGGAAAATGTAATGATTATTTTTAAAGTTTTAGTGGTAACTTACGAAGAAAAAAAATGAATTTTAACTTTAAAAGAGCAAGTTTATTTTTGTTAGTCTTTTTTGTTTTAAAGAAGAGTTAGAAAAGTAAAGATTATAAAGCTAATTTTAATAAAAAAAAAGTTAGTGATTTCTTTAAAAATTCTAATTTCTAAAAGAAGTTCATTTTTATTTTAAAACATTGGTTTGATTTTAAAGGTTTGATTTAAATTTTAAAGTGAGTTTTGAAGTTAGTGTCTTTCTTGAAAAAGGTTTTAATTAAGGGAAAAATATTTTAATTTTTAAAATAAAGGTTTTTAATTTTATTAAATTTTTAAGATTTAATTTTAATATTAGGTTGTTAAAAAACGTTTTTAAGTAAACTTTTAAAAGAGTTTTTTTTTTAAAAAAAGTTTATTGCTTTACCAAACTTATAATAACTTGGATTAATCTACTTACCCATTAACCACGTTACTTAATACAACACTAGCAAATAAAACCAATAAAGAAATAATATAAAAAATAACTAAATACAGTTAGGAAATAAAAAGGGAAATGGTGTTGATTGAGATAAAATTGTTAGGGTTTTGACCCTCTTCCCTCTTTTTCCGCCGGCGGCGGCTATCACCATGGTTGCTTCTATGAAGCTTTTCCCTTCTTCTTGCTTGCATGTTTGTTCCACGTCTTCCTTCTTTCTCCACTTTTGTCTGTCCCATTCTCGTTTTCCTCTTCTGAATGCTTTGATGATTCTGAAAAACAAACAAACAACTTACAATATGGTTAACGAATTACTCACCCTTTTTACGGGTTGGAAGTGGTCTGTTTAAGACTATGGTGGTGGTGTTCGTAACGATGATGAGGATCCTCTGAGTCACCGCGGGGCTTTTTCACGGGTTGCTTTTGTGACAGATCTTGATTTTTTTGACGAGATTCTGACGCCTTCTTTTTATTGATGATGATCAGCTGATGATGATGAACGCCGCCCCTTTTTCTTTCCTTGTTGGTGACGCGTTGAAGATCCTTTTCTCTTCTGCTCCCCTTCTTTATTCTGTGATGAACTGATTTATATTAGTTCAGATTTGGATTTTTGGGCCTCGATCCATTGCTTTGTCACAATTTTGGATGATGAATTTGTCAAGATTGTTGCGTTTTGTTGGCTTATTCCCAAGATTTGTTGCATGTTCCATGGGATAGTTGAGGTTTTTGCTGTGTTTTTTCAGGCTGATTGTTACGAAGTTCATGGTTTTGCGGGTTGTTGGTTTTTGCGTTTTGGAGATTTTCCAGGAATTTGTTGCATATTGTTGTTGTGGTTTGATCCGTTGTGGTTTGGCCGGAGTTTTGGAATTTTGTTTATGCCTTGTTTGGCAAAAATCATTTTTTGAAAAAGTGCTTTTTCCAAAATCACTTTTCTCAAAATCACTTTTCTCTCTCTTGGACCAATTAGAACAGAAATCTGTTGGATCCATGCCGGGGTCGAGAAATGGAGTCGGGAGCTGGCGGCAAAACATTTCGTTACCCTCCCGACGTACCCGATGATGCTTTTACTGAGGGTATCAGAACCGGAAAAAATCATTTTTCTAACCATTTAAAAATTTCTTGCTCTGTTATTGATTTTCTTTGCAGGTTCGAAAAAGGCGAAGCTCGAAGAATCGGACTCGAAGACGTTTTTTAGGACAATTAGGAATTTTAGAACTTTTTGTAATTACCATTTTTTGTAATATTGTAATATTGTAATAATATAGAATTAAAATGAATAAATTCAAATTATTTTCCAATCACATTTCTCGATTACAATCTCAGATTCCAATTTCCAATAAAAATCTCTGAATAACCCATCCGATAAAACTTAAACGAATAAGTTCATTTAATTAAATCTATCCGACCAAATTTCTCCGGATAAACTCAACCGAATAAACTTGCCCGACTGGGTTCATTAGATTAAATTCACCAGATAATTCATCCGATTAAGATCACCGAATTAATGCATCTTCTTCAATTGTCCAACTAAATCCACCTGATTAAGTTCATCTGACTAAAATCACTCAGTTAAACTCAACCAACTAAATCCAATTAACTAAATTTATTTGATTAAGCTCCTTCAAATAAATTCTTCTGAATAAGTTTGTTTGATTAAATTTGTACGATTACATCCGTACCAATAAATTCATCTGATTCCATTTACCCGGCTAAATTCATCCGGTTAAACTCATCCAAATAAATTCACCTGACTAATCTCACCTTGTCCGATTAAATTCAAATGAATAACTTCTTCTGATTAAACTCATCCAAATAAATAAGTGAATATAGCCTTGAACAGATAAGTAGAGAAATCTGATTAACAGCGAAACGAACTGTCCTCCGTATTGAAAAATTCATCTTGTATCTCGAATGATTTAACTCGGTATCCTGACTAGCTCGGCTAGCAATCATTATCAAACCCACAGGTATTCATTAAATTTCACACAAACCGAAATTCCACTATTTTCTTCAAAATCGACTGTTGACCAGCAGAAAGCAGGAAAGTGTGCATCCGTCAAAATAAATTCCTCAAAGCACATTCTCGCACCGATTTAACCCGAACCCACTGATATCTCAACACATTCAGCTCCAGATGGCTTATTACTCAAACAACACCTCAAAACCCCACTGACGACTAAATCTCGGCTCTTGAATAAAATGTGATGTGTTATGAGAAATCTAACGTCCAAACTGCTGTGAAATTCAGCGCATCATCAAATAAGTTACATGACTCAGAGACGGAAACCCTGGTCACCTGAGAGATCCCCGCGGATGACTCAACTTTATAAGTGGTCAGCGGGCTGCAAATTAATGACCATTTTGCCTTTCATAAGTTAAGAAGTGCATAGTGTGATTTCTCCTGCAAAACCAGTAGACTGAGCAAACTGGTTAGCAGATAGTTTACAATGCAATGCAAAATGAACTGACTAATCTAAGGGTAAAATTTGGGGTATTACAGACTACTTTAACATAATGATGATTTTTGCTAGGAATGACCAAGAACTCCTAAGGGCAAACCTTGAAATGGTGTTACAGAAGTGTGGTAATGATTTGGAGGGTTAGAGTAGCTAGAAATGAAGTGGACAGAGTTCTTGCTCAAAAGATGTAGAAAGTCAAATTATTTTGGATTGAAAGTTGACTTTTTGAATGAGGTATTTTCTGGTGAAGGTGAGTGTTTGAACAACTTCAAAAATTCATTTGTGATGTGTTTTAATTGTTGGTGGAAGTGTTTGATGGATGGAAAGGGTTTTTGGAAGAGTTTATGCAAAGGCAGTTTTTGTGCTACAAGAGAACAAGGTTCACAATTTGCAAGAAGGTTATGATCAGAGGAATGGGAGTGATTTTTCCTGGTTTCTAGCTCAATCTGGTGTCGTTTAGATGTGAGGAGAGTGTCATATTTATAGGAAAGGTTAGAGAGCAAGTGGTATGGGCAGTTCAGATCATCTTACCAAATTTTCCCTTTTTGGAGGCAAAATGTGCAAATCCAACTTGAGATCTCTTTTTTGAACATGAGCTACCTCACTATGTGTTTCATCATCATAAATAGCCTAAAAATAATGGTCATGAAGTGAAGGAAAGAGTGCGGCTGATGTAGTAGCTGAGTTGTGACAGAATTTGCAAAAAAAGTTTCTCTCTCCTTGCCACTTGCATCCACTTGCAAGAATAAACAATTCATTTAACCCCATTCTGGTTTTTTACGGGTGGAAATGCATTGTAATCTCATCAATTAAGTATCTAAGCATCAAATAATCAGTTAAGAAAGTGATTAGAAGAGGTTTGAGTGGTTTATGCATCAAAACGCAAGTGCTGAACTTGGTTTTGTGACATAAAAAATGTCCAACTTGCCCTCTTCGATTCTCCCTAACCACAAAGGTTGAGAAAATGCTCTTATACTTTATAAAAATCCCCAAATATGATCCACAACATGTAGAACCATGCTTCAGTCTCAAGTTTTGATGATGTCAACACTACTCAAGGTCATCTCTTGATTGCAAAAAGACAAGCCTTTCAAAGTTATCAAGATCAAGTCAAGCTATCTCTCAAGTCAAGCTACATTTGGAACTATGATTCTTCAAGACTTGGATGCATTGCGGGTATATCAAATTCTACCCTTATAATTGATATACAAGTATTCAAAAACATCAAGCATTTTAGCATAATACATGAGCATGTTTTTGAAACTTTAAAATTGGTATAACATTTATTTTTCAAAAGCATTTTTCTGAAAAATAGCAGTGTTAACCGATTAACCATATAGGTTAACCGATTAACACTGAACGTACAGTGAAAAATGGCTTTGTTTCAAGTTCAAAAATTGTTTGAAAATTACACCATTTCATATTTTTGAAATCTACTCAAATATACCTTTTTGAAAGGGTATTTTACTCATATAAATTCTGAGTTTTTCAATTTTGAAAAACACACACTCAAAACTTCCAATCTCCAAACACTTTCTACATTCATTTTCAAATTTTCTTAGAATCAAATTCACCTTTTTCAAAATCTTTTATTAAGTGTTCATATGTGCATAAAATTTCATATTCATCTTTGAACACTTGTGTTGAAAATTATAAGAGTGAATTTTGATCATTTGGAGAAGATCAACTTTGATATTATTATTCTTAAAACAAAAAATCTTTACAAGTTTTGTATTCTGACTTGTGATCCAGAATTGTTGGACACAAGGGTGAGTGTTTACAAGAGGATTGTTCTTGTACACTTGTTAGTTTTATTGTTTGATAGTAGGCCTCACCGGTTGATGGTGTGATAGGTTGTACTTTATTAAACAATAGTGAAAACTCTCTTTCGTGTTGAAAGGGGAGTGGAGTACTCTCGGATTGTGAGGGGAACCACTATAAATCCTGGTGTCCATTGTTCTTTTATTTTCTTCTGCTTTCATAACCAAGAACACAAACCAGTAAAATTTCAAGAAACCATAAAAACCGGAAAAATTTCTAAAGTCCTAATTCACCCCCCCCCCTCTTAGGCATACTCTGTACTTTCAATTGGCATCAGAGCAGGTTAAGGTAACCTATTCCTAACGATTCAGTATGGCTTCCGCAAGTACCAACTCGGTTTTCAAAGATGGTGGAAGTAGTAACAAGCCACCACTCTTTTCTGGAGAATACTTCGATTTTTGGAAAATCCGTATGAAGGCACATCTTGAGGCTCAAGGAGATGGTATATGGGAAATCGTTGAAACTGGTCCACATGTTCCTATAAGTGTGGTAAATGGTGTTGGAACCCCAAAGATTAAATCCTCATATGATGAAGATGACAAGAAGAGAATCTTGAATGAGAAGAAAGCAATCAACATACTTCAAAGCGCTCTCAGTATGGATGAATTCTTTCGCATATCACAGTGTCAATCGGCAAAACAGATTTGGGATACCTTGGTAGAAACGCATGAAGGAACAACAGAAGTAAAAAGATCAAGACTTAACACGTTAAGTCAAGAATATGAGATGTTCCGTATGCAGCCCCGTGAATCTATTGTTGCCTTGCAAAAAAGGTTCGTTCATCTAACAAATCATCTGATTGCTCTTGGGAAGACCTTCACTAATGATGATCTCAACTTAAAAGTCCTAAGATCCTTGACAAGAGAATGGCAACCGAAGGTGACCGCCATTTCGGAAAAGAAAAGTCTTTCAACAATGACATCCGCTTCATTATTCGGAAAACTTCAAGAGCATGAACTGGAACTTGGAAGGCTTGAGAAACATGAAAGTCAAGACAAGAAGTCCAAAGGAATTGCCTTGAAGATTGACACAAGGGATGATAAAAATGACGAATCTTCCGAAGACGAAAATTTCATGCTTCTAGTAAAGAAGCTTGGCAAGTTTTTTAATAATAATAAAATTTCTTCTTTTTCTAAAAAGAATAGACATTTCAGGAAAAAGGAGGCACCCATATCAAATCAAGAAATTACATGTTACGAATGTGGAAAACAAGGTCACATAAAGCCAGATTGCCCAAACTCGCAAATAAAGGAAAATTCAAAGGCAAGAAGGATTTCAAAACGAAGAAGGCTTATGTCGCATGGGACGACAACGAAGTGAGTTCATCATCGGAATCAGATAACGATGAATGCGCAAATATGGCTTTAATGGCCTCTCACCATTCCGATGAAGAAAATGAGGTTAGTAGTAATTTTTCTGTCTATGATAATGATGCACAAGAAGTTATAGATGAACTTCTAAAAGAGTGCAAGATTTTGTATAAAGACATCTCATCACAAAAGAAAAGAATTTTACTTTTAGAAAAACAAAATTCATATTTCTTGAAAAATATTGAAGATGAAAAACAAAAAGTGATGGATGAAAAACAAAGTCTTGTATGTAAGAATTGTGAGTCTTTGTCTTTTCAAATTGTTCAACTTAAAAGAGTTTTAGAAAGATATGAAAAAGGTCAAATTGTCTTGGAAGAAATTCTTAAACATCAAAGGTATCCTAATGATAAAAGTGGATTGGGATACTCTAAATTTTCAAAACCAAGCACGAATAAGACCATTTTCGTTAGAGCAAGTGAAAAAATTGTTAAAGAAGAGACAAGCACTTCTAAAATTCAGCATCAAAATCATAACAAGAAAAGAATTGATAAGAAAAAGAATTATATTCCTAGATATAGAAGTCATTTTCAACCTACATGTTTTTACTGTGGAATTAAAGGGCACACACCTAATGTCTGCTATGTACGTAATATTGGTGTTGCAAAGGGGCATTATGTGTGGGTTGAAACGGGTACTAACTATCAAGGATCCAAAGCAATTTGGGTACCTAACACTACCTAATTTTGTTTTGTAGGTATGCTTGAAGACAACCACAAATCAATGGTATCTTGATAGTGGTTGCTCGAAGCATATGCCGGGAGATATAAACAAATTTTCAAGTCTATCATTAAAGGCCAAAGGATACGTCACTTACGGTGATGATAATAAAGGAAAAATTCTTGGAGTTGGAACCATTGGTACACCTCCATGTACAATCATCGAAGACGTTCTTTATGTTGAAGGCCTTAAGCACAACCTGCTTAGCATCAGTCAATTGTGTGACAAAGGGTTTAGAATCAACTTCACAAAGGAGGAATGCTTGATCGAACACGAAGTCACTCATGAGATTCTGCTAAAAGGTAAAAGATATAATAATATTTTTATGATCTCTTTTGATGATTCTTCCTTGAAGGTAAAATGTCTTATGGCAAACAACAACGAGGCATGGCTTTGGCATAAAAGATTTGCTCACATTCACATGGAGCATCTAAACAAATTAATCAAACATGATCTGGTTGTTGGGCTTCCGAAGATAAAATTCATCAAGGATAAATTATGCGATGCATGTCAAAAGGGAAAACAAACTAAGACAACTTTCAAATCCAAGCAAGTGGTTTCTACATCAAGACCACTTCAATTGTTGCACATGGATCTTTTTGGTCCATCAAGAACAAAAAGCTTCGGAGGTAGTATTTATGCTTTAGTTATTGTTGATGATTTTTCTCGATATACCTTGACAATGTTCTTAGTGCAGAAAAATGATGCTTTCAAAGCATTCAAAAAGTATGCAAAACAAATTCAAAACGAGAAGTCACTCACTATAGCCTCCATAAGAAGCGACCACGGTGGAGAATTTCAAAATTCAGACTTTGAAGAATTTTGCGAAGAGCATGGAATTTCTCATAATTTTTCGGCACCAAGGACTCCTCAACAAAACGGCGTCGTAGAACGGAAGAATCGCTCACTAGTGGAACTTGCTAGAACAATGCTCAGCGACACAAATCTTCCAAAATATTTTTAGGCAGAAGCAGTAAGCACGGCGTGTTTTGTAAGCAACCGCGTGAATATTCGACCGCTACTCAAAAAGACTCCGTATGAGTTGTTCAAGGGAAGGAAACCAAATATATCATTCTTCCACATATTTGGCTGCAAATGCTTCGTTCTCAACAACAATAAGGACAATCTCGGTAAGTTTGATGAGAAGTCCGACGAAGGTATATTTCTTGGTTACTCTCTTTATAGTAAAGCATTTAGCATTTTTAATAAAAGAACTCTTACCATTGAAGAGTCTATTCATGTTTCGTTTGATGAGACTAACCCCTCGAAAGAGGATAATATTGTTTTGGATGATGATGATGATTTTGTAGATACTCCACAAAATGAAGAAATTGTTTCAAATGATCAAACAATATTACGAGAAGATGTTATTCATGAAAATCAAGACCTTCCGAAAGAATGGAGAACACACAGAGATCACCCAATTGATAAAGTTATTGGTGATATTAGTCAAGGCGTTGCAACTCGACTTAATTTAAAGGATGCTTGTCTCAACATGGCGTTTGTATGTCAAATTGAACCATCAAAGATCGATGAAGCTTTATGCGACGACCAATGGATTATAGCAATGCAAGAAGAACTTAATCAATTTGAAAGAAATCAAGTTTGGACCCTTGTACCAAAACCAGATAATAAGCATATCATAGGAACCAGATGGGTGTTCAAGAACAAACTTGACGAGAATGGGATTATAGTTCGCAACAAGGAAAGATTGGTCGCACAAGGCTACAACCAGGAGGAAGGAATTGATTTTGATGAAACATTCGCTCCGGTAGCAAGGTTAGAAGCAATTAGATTACTACTTGCTTACGCTTGTTCTATGAATTTTCAGTTGTTCCAGATGGATGTCAAAAGCGCTTTCCTGAATGGGTACATTAATGAGGAAGTCTACGTCAAACAACCTCCGGGTTTTGAAGACTTCAAAAATACCTCACATGTTTTCAAACTGAAGAAGGCTCTCTACGGTTTAAAACAAGCACCACGAGCATGGTATGATCGCCTTAGCAACTTCTTATGTGAGAAAGGATTTACAAAAGGAAAGGTTGACAAGACGCTGTTTATAAAGAAAATCAAGGGTAACACCTTGTTGGTCCAAGTCTACGTCGACGACATCATATTCGGATCAACAAACAAAGAACTTTGCGAAGAATTCTCACTCATGATGCAAGGAGAATTCGAGATGTCCATGATGGGAAAGTTAAATTATTTTCTTGGACTACAAATCAAGCAAACCAAGGATGGAATCTTTCTCAACCAATCCAAGTACTGAAAGGAATTAATAAAGAAATTCGATATGGATAGTTGCAAGATGATGTCTACTCCTATGGGATCCGGAACGTATGTTGATCAAGATGAATCTGGTACTCCAATTGATATTACTAAATATCGAGGTATGATGGGTTCATTACTATATTTGACGGCAAGCCGTCCTGACATTATGTTTAGTGTTTGTTTGTGTGCACGCTTCCAAGCAAATCCGAAGGAATCGCATCTCACTGTTGTGAAGAGAATTATCAAGTATCTCAAAGGAACGACCAACGTCGGATTATGGTATCCTAAAGGTAGTACTTGTTCTTTAGTTGGTTATTCTGACGCTGACTATGCAGGATGCAAAACCGATAGAAAAAGTACAAGTGGTACATGTCACATTCTCGGAAATGCTCTAGTATCATGGGCCTGCAAGAAGCAAGCTTGTGTAGCACTCAGCACCGCCGAAGCAGAATACATTGCCGCAGGAAGTTGCTGTGCACAGATTTTATGGCTGAAACAACAACTTCTAGATTATGGTGTTGACCTCGGATGCATTCCTCTACGATGTGATAATACTAGTGCCATAAATATCACGAAGAATCCGGTTATGCATTCCAGAACAAAGCATATCGATATCCGACATCACTTCCTTCGAGATCACATATTGAACAGAGATGTTGATGTTACTTTCGTCGACACACACAACCAACTCGCCGACATCTTTACCAAGCCTTTGGCGAAAGAACCGTTCTACAAAATTCGGAGAGAACTTGGGATTCTTGATGAAGGTGACATCTGACCTTTTCTATAATATGTGTATGCATCATTTGTGATATGTTTTCATGTGTATGCATTCTGTTTTTTAGTATTTTTCAAAAATTCGAGTGTGTTAATCGATTAACCATATGGGTTAACCGATTAACACTGTTAAAATTTTCAGTTCTGACTCAATTTTTTAATGTGTTAACTGATTAACCTATATGGTTAACCGATTAACACTGTTAAATTTTCTAAAAATCAGAAACAAAAATTAATTAAATTTTTGAAAATTTTATATATTATAAATGTATTTTTATATGGTCCATATTCTCTCAAATATCCAAATCCATATCCAAAATCCATATTCCCTCTTCAAACCCTAACTTCTCTCTCCCACTCTCTAAAGTAGGAAAACTCCCAACAACTATCTCTTTACACCCGTCTTCCTTATGCACGGCTGGTATCAAGAATTTTGGAGTTGACTACTTTGGATCTTAACCGTGAACCAACCATTAAGATGAAATCAACCACCAATGAGATCAACGAGATTACAATTGTCAAGAATACTGGAATTTTTAAGGATACTGACGGTACTTAAAAGTATTCAGATGAAGGAGCCAATGCTAACCAGGCCTATCTCGTACCTAAAGGAGGCATTACAAATGAGTTCCTTTACCAAACTATAATGACTCAGCATAGAGAAACCTCCAGGGCCATTGCTTCTCTCCGGAACCTTGTACTTTCCTCTCACCACACCAACCCTGACAACCTTGTTGTATCTGATGAAGAAAATGAAGGACAAGAGGAAGAAGAGGAGGAGGATATGGCGGATGAGGATTCTTAGAGAATATGTTCCAGTTGTTGTTTTTATTGCATTGCTTTCTAGTCTTAAGTTTTATGCTTCCATTTGAACTATGTTTTATTGTAACAAGTACAATTTCTATTTGCTGCATTTTATATGTACTACTGTTTATGCTTTGTGTTTACTTGGCTTTGCATGTGCTTATTACTATATATGCTGCTATCTTGTGATTTCTTTGAAAGCTCTTCCTTTTTGCTGATGTCAAAGGGGGAGAAGAGCTTGGTTCTGTTAATGTCTCTCTGTGTGCAGATTTTTTTTCCTCTGTTAAGATAGGGGGAGTTGCTAGACATAGGGGGAGAAACATATCAAGAACCAAGAGATATCGCACAACATTTTTTATTGCCATCATCAAAAAGGGGGAGAATGTAGAACCATGCTTCAGTCTCAAGTTTTAATGATGTCAACACTACTCAAGGTCATCTCTTGATTGCAAAAAGACAAGCCTTTCAAAGTTATCAAGATCAAGTCAAGATATCTCTCAAGTCAAGCTACATTTGGAACTATGATTCTTCAAGACTTGGATGCATTGCGGGTATATCAAATTCTACCCTTATAATTGATATACAAGTGTTCAAAAACATCAAGCATTTTAGCATAATACATGAGCATGTTTTTGAAACTTTAAAATTGGTATAAAATTTATTTTTTAAAAGCATTTTTCTGAAAAATAGCAGTGTTAACCGATTAACCATATAGGCTAACCGGTTAACCATTTCAAATTTTAAATAATCTGGGCTAACGTTCCAGTGTTAACCGATTAACCATATAGGTTAACCGATTAACACTGAACGTACAGTGAAAAATGGCTTTGTTTCAAGTTCAAAAATTGTTTAAAAATTACACCATTTCATATTTTTGAAATCTACTCAAATATACCTTTTTGAAAGGGTATTTTACTCATATAAATTCTGAGTTTTTCAATTTTGAAAAACACACACTCAAAACTTCCAATCTCCAAACACTTTCTACATTCATTTTCAAATTTTCTTAGAATCAAATTCACCTTTTTCAAAATCTTTTATTAAGTGTTCATATGTGCATAAAATTTCATATTCATCTTTGAACACTTGTGTTGAAAATTATAAGAGTGAATTTTGATCATTTGGAGAAGATCAACTTTGATATTATTATTCTCAAAACAAAAATCTTTACAAGTTTTGTATTCTGACTTGTGATCCAGAATTGTTGGACACAAGGGTGAGTGTTTACAAGAGGATTGTTCTTGTACACTTGTTAGTTTTATTGTTTGATAGTAGGCCTCACCGGTTGATGGTGTGATAGGTTGTACTTTATTAAACAATAGTGAAAACTCTCTTTCATGTTGAAAGGGGAGTGGAGTACTCTCGGATTGTGAGGGGAACCACTATAAATCATTGTGTCCATTGTTCTTTTATTTTCTTCTGCTTTCATAACCAAGAACACAAACCAGTAAAATTTCAAGAAACCATAAAAACCGAAAAAATTTCTAAAGTCCTAATTCACCCCCCCCCCCTCTTAGGCATACTCTGTACTTTCACAACATTTATGTTTTACAAAAGTTCAAATTCTAAAAGGAACTATGTTGAAAATCCTCTTGAAGTTGGCTGCAAATTTGACTTACAAGTCAAGAAACATGAAATTTTTTCTAAGTGTGGAAATACTTCACAATTTGATGAGCTTATAACTCAAAATATATGCATTGTTGGACCCCAACCCTAGGAAACTTTTGTAGGGATCCTCAAGAGCTTTCCAACCAGCTTTGTACCACTCCATTTGGATGTGTGATTAGGAAGTTATGATCATTTCAAGTTGGCTTTAAAATTAGGGTTTTTCATGGAACCTAGTTTCTTGATTTGCAAGTTATCCATAAATATTTGATTAAATTTCAACCAAAATCACTATTTAGGCACAAAATGATTTTGGAAAACTTGCTTGCTTCAATTTGGGGTCAAAACCCTAAAAGTCAAAGAGTTGACTTTCCAGACAGATGAACCGAACAGCTGAAATCTTCAGGATCGATCCTCAGTGTTATGGGTTCTTTGAGCCTTTCAAACTTCTTGAGGAGAATTTAATAAGTCATAGGAGTACCATGCAGCATGATTCAAGCTTTGGAAACCCATTTAGACCAAAAGTCAAACTTCAGTTGACTTTTTCCACTAGAAACCCTAATTAGCGTTTTGCACTGCACTGCTCCTATTCTTTTGGTAACAGTCTTAAATAGCACTTGTTCTTGGCAAGATAAGAGCCTCTTGATGATATGAAGACTTGATTTGTAGAAGATAAATCTTATACTTTGACTGATCAGTCCACAGGATTCTTGATTTTGACAGTGTGAAACCCTAATTCATCTGAATCTTGACAAAGATTAACTTGAAAACAATTAGGGTTAGATAACACATGCTTGATGCACCTAGAATGATAATGGAATCTAGGGGTCAAAATTTGGAGTATGACAATTGGTTATAAATTTCTATTCTTTCCTTACTCTTAGAACAAGATTACAAGTATACAAGAATAACAAAATAACCTTTCTCTCTTGAAATTAAGATTTTATCTTCCTATTTTTCCTTATACCAAGATGAGAGACTATCATGCTATTTATAAGAGAAATAATACACTAACCTAATGGTCTTTTTAATAATTACCCATTACAAGCTAACTTAGGGTACAAGCTAACTTAAACAATTTAGATTACAAGCAAGACTCAATTCAACATGCTAACAAACCTAGTAATATTGACTAATGCATGTTAGAACAAACTTCGACTACATCACACATTACTCGCGAACAGACTTCGGCCATTCTAGAGTTCGATCCAATATCTCTTAGCTAATTTGTAAATATGAGAAAGGTGTGGAGATTTTAATAACGTTTAAAAATGATATCAAATGTCAAAAAAGCACTATTAAAACACTATTTTGGCGTAGTGTATCTTAACAGAACATCACATCGAATTCTTTGGTTTCCTAAGGGGGGCGATTTTAGGTTGGTAGGATTATACAATTCTAACTTTGTAATGTGCAAATATGATAAGAAGGGTAACAATGCTACTTGCCATTTATTTGGAAATTATTTGGTTTCTTGGCAGAGTAAAAAGCAACATAATGACTGGATTTGGCACAAAATGAGAAAGAAAATACTGAAACAATATTTCACATAGATTTGCATGCTTAAGCTTTATTATTTTTTTTAGAAATTGCATGTTTCTAGGTTGTATCAACTCGTAGTGATTTTTGTGTAAATTTAGAAATGTGTTAGACTCAGTCCCTAAAAAAATTTGGTGATCAAATATGTAAATTATAATTGTATATTTCTTAATCAATTAAGTAAATTCAAGTCATGTAATTAGTTTGAATATAATTTTTTCTAACTTACGCATTGATTGTTTAGTCTTCTCATTATTCTTTATTTCATTTTTTCATTAATAATCGTGTTAATATTGTAATCGTTCCAATCCCAATTTGCATCTATTGTATGATTTTTTCTGCACTTTTTTTTGTTAAAATCTAAATCATTATGAAACCATAATTATTGGGGCATCTCCACAATAAGACATTACATCCTGTTCTAGTGGTGATGTGGGTAGACCTACAACGTTAACACTTCAACATCTAAATTAATTTGTAAACAATGAAAGATAAAGTCAAATTTGGATAAGAAAATCTTACCTATATTAGCGACAATGTCAATATTTATAGAATAGTTTGGATTTAGCCTTTTAGACCTTTTGGGCCTAAGATCAGTTTATATATATATATATATATATATATATATATATATATATATATATATATATATATATATATATATATATATATGACATCATATGATAATGTCTTTTTTTATGTGAGAGCATGAGTATGAATCTGAACATTAGATTTTTTTAAAAAAAAGTAGAGATTATGTGTGATTTTTTTCTCTCTCCTCCATTATTAAATAAATGATGGAGGAGAGAGAAAAAAATGACACATAATCTCCACAATTTATTTTAAAATCAAATGGTTCAGATTCATTCTCATATTCTCACATAAAAATTGCATTCTCATATGATACGTCCTCTCTCTCTCTCTCTCTCTCTCTCTATATATATATATATATATATATATATATATATATATATATATATATATATATATATATATATATATATATATATATATATATATATATATATATATATATATATATATATATATATATATATATATATATATATATATATATATATATATATATATATATATATATATATATATATATATATATATATATATATATTTGAAGTACAAAATAAAAGATAATTGGTTAGAGTATTTGGAGGATAAAAATGCATTAAATCCAAGTGTTGAAATAACACATATTTCAATTCCATTTATATAAAATCCTATATTTAAATATGAATCCTTATATTTTTTCACCTTTCTGCAAATAATTATTTGACTACTAATTAACCACTAGATAGTTAGTAAATTGAAAAAAAAAATCAACTTATAATGTTTGCTTAGATATATTTAGTGTGATTGTATATGATTTAATTAAATAAAATGATTCAATTTTTTCATGAGATTGTCAATGCCTTGAAGATGCTATTAAAGAGATATGCTTTTACATTTGGTGAGATGGTCATTTCCATCAAGTCAACAATTTATGCAATAGGAGATTAAGGCAGATCCCAGAACCATATCCCATTTGACTGGGACAAAATAATCTGGTGCAGTGGCATTCCTCCTTTAAAGTCTTTTTTGGCTAGGAGAGTTATGCATAATAATATGATGTCTAAAAGTTATAGCCTTTGTTCACGATGTAGCTTATGTTTGAACTACATTGAAACCTCATTTCATATCTTTTAATGCGTTTATCTTTTAAGTCTTTGTACTTGACTCTGCTATGTTAGAACAAGATTTGATTTTGCTGGTTATCTCTAAGATTTGATAATAACAAGGTAGTATTTTGTGTGAATTTTTTTGGGGTACTCAAACGGTTTATTATTCTAAAGGTTTAACAAACAGGTTCTGACTTTGATAGAGACCATATGCAATGTCATTCTGGTATGAAAAAAGTCGCTTCTACGTTAAAAAAGCAAGTCTGCTTCTGTACCTACTCACATTCAGAAAGATTCTAAGAAGATAATATGTTGTTCTCTGAGTGTGAATCTGATGATTTACTTCTGAAGGATTTCTAACTTCTAAAGTTGTTCTCTTCTGAAGACTAAATGCTAAAGACTCCGAAGATAAGATTCTGCTGAACAAAGTTCTGAAGACTCTGAAGACTAACGGTTTTAAAGACTAAGTGCTAAAGAATCTGAAGATAAGGTTCTGCTGAACAAAGTTTTGAAGACTTAAGTTTCTGAAGACTAAAGGTTCTGAAGACTAAGTGCTGAAAACTCTGAAGATAAGGTTCTGCTGAACAAGTTCTGAAGACTCTGAAGACCCAGTGATCAATTCTTCTACTCATGTTTCAAACATCTCTATCTAGAAGCCTTTGATGTACAGAAGATAAGATCAACAGTTTACAAGGGAAATAGTACATAGTACATATAAAAATGTTCCATTCCACAATCTTTCAACTACCCTGATTTTATGGTAAAAAAGACAACTTTTATGTACGATTTTCATCCCTTTGTGACAACATTATTTCAAGTCGCCAGCTCACTCAAGGATGTTCCTAACCTGCCCTCCAAAGGATCTTTTACTGACTATATAAGAACTTGATAGCTTGAATAAAATTATGAAGAACAAAAAGGCAAGAACACAACAATGAAAAATTCATACTGTGTGAAAATTTTCTTTAAGTCTTTTTAAGATATTAATTGTGTTTATATCTGATTGAGTAGAAGCATTTCATTGTAAACATTTATCTTCCAAAAACTGTGTTTGTAATTTCTTAAGGGACCAGGTAGGTCAAAATCCTTAGGAATACTTAGACAATTAATATTTGTGGTTGTTAGTCACCAACGGTTGCTAGTGCAGATTGTAATTGGTTGATTATATTGGATTAAGTCCTTGGATATAGAAAAATTACCTTGGCGGGTGGATTGGATTAGCTTGATAGTTTTCAAGTGAACCAGGATATATCGTTTGTCTTTCTCTCTTTTTATGTTTCTTTGTGATTTCTATTTGAGTTTCATAAAAAGATTTCATTTTTAAAAACCCAATTCAAGCCCCCATTTCTTGTGTTTTTCTCACACCTTAAATTGGCATCAGAGCTCCGGGTTTGATTGTGATAATAGTTTTATCAACACTTCACCATGTTTAGTACCAATTTAGTATTTGTGTTAGACATCATGGTTGTTGCTAATCCTATTCCAGAAGGGAAAAATCACTACAGTTTCAAACCACCAATCTTTGATGGTGAAAAGTTTGACTATTGGAAAGATAGATTTGAAAGTTTCTTTCTTGGCTACGACGTAGATCTTTGGGATCTTGTAGTTGATGGCTACACTCACCTAGTTAATGATGCAGAAGAAAAAGTATCAAGAAGTGCTATGAAAAGTCAACAAAAGAAAGATTAAAGAATCATCACAAGGCAAGAACTATACTACTGAATGTTATTTCTTATATTGAGTATGAGAAAATAACAAATAGAGAAACTGCTAAGTCCATTTTTGATTCACTACAAATGACTCATGAAGGAAATGCTCAAGTAAAGGAGACAAAGGCTCTTGCCCTAATCCAAAAATTTGAAGCCTTCAAGATGGATCATGATGAATCTATAGAAACTATGTTTTCAAGATTTCAGACGTTGGTAATAGGACTCAGAGTGCTAAACAAAGAATATTCAACTGCTGATCATGTCAAGAAGATTATCAGAAGTCTTCCCAAGAAATGGAGACCTATGGTAACTACTCTAAACCTATCTAAAGATCTGAACATTATAAGTCTTAAAGAAATTGTTAGTTATTTAAGAAGTCATGAGATAGAGCTGGAGGAAGATGAACCTCAGAAGAAGAGTAAATCAGTTGCTCTTAAGTTTAAACCTGAAAAGTCAAAGGCTTATCAAGCCGAGGAAGAATCAAAAGAAGAGTTATCACTTTTCTCCAGAAGGATCAACAAACTATGGAAACATAGGAAAGGAAAGTTCAGAGGATCAAGAAGGAACAACAGACGTTCTGACTCAACATCTAGACAAAAGAAGCAGAGTTTTGGAAACGAAGTCATCTTCTATAAGTATAATGAGCCAGGTTATTACAACAATGAATGTACAAAGCTTAAGAAAGACAAGAAGCCTAAGAAGAACTTCACCAAAGTCAAGAAGGGACTCATGTCAACTTGGGATAACTCTGATTCCGAAGAAGAAAATTCTGATGAAGAACAAGCAAATGTTGCATTAGTAGCAACAACAATTAATGTTGAAGTCTCTGGAGAACCAGAAGACATAATGTTATCAGAACCAGAATCAACTTCAAACTCTGACTCAGAGGTATTTTCTAAACTCTCTCGTTGTAAATTAGAGTCATGTCTTTCAGAAATGTTGGAAAGATATCAGAATCTTATAAGTAAATACAAGGACCTTAAACAAATCCATGTAATTACTTCTGAAGCTAAAGATAAGCTTGAACATAATAATTCTTCTCTGAATGAAAATAATTTTTATTTAAAAAATATTAATTGTGCTTTGAAAAGCAAAATCTCTAAACTAGAAGAAGAATTAGTCTCTAATATCTCTGATACAAATTGTGTCAACAAGTATGATAGAGAATTCCAGCACTTTCTGGCTAAAAACATAGATAGAAGAAAAATGGATTCCATGATATATGGATTTAGCAAAAATGGAAAGAAAGATTTAAGGTGTACATAAACATCTGAAAATCACGAAAGTCATCCTATAAAACCAAAACCTCTCTATGATCATTTCGTACCTTCTGGTACTAAGCTTGATTGTTCTGAGCTTGTGCAAGCACCTTCACAGACACATAAATATGATCTTAGACCAAAGTATCATGCACAAATACCACTTGATTATCCTATTGCACAGAAACCCAAAGTCATAAAAAACTCTAGGAAAATTAACAAAAGAGGACCCAGAAAGTAGATACCTAAGGATAAGATAATCTATGTTGCAGATATCCTTAGCAGCTCAGTTGAAACACCAATCATGGTACCTGGACAGTGGTTGCTCACGACACATGGCAGGAAGAAGACATATGTTCCAAAGTTTGGAACTTAAGCATGGAAGCTACGTTGGTTTCAGAGGAAACCAAAAGGTTAAGATCATTGGCTCTAGAATTATTGGTAATGGTGAATTTCCTTCTATTACTGATGTTCTCCTGGTCGATGGTTTGATGCATAACTTATTGTCAATTAGCCAACTTAGTTACAATGGTTATGATATCATTTTCAATCAAAAGTCCTGTAAGGCTATTAGTCAGAAGGATGGCTCAATCCTTTTTAATGGAAAGAGGAAAAACAACATTTACAAAATCAGACTTTCTGATCATAAGTACCAAAATGTTAAATGCGTAATGTCTATTAATAAGGAGTAATGGGTATGGCATAGACGTTTGGGCCATGTTAGCATGAGAAAGATCTCTCATCTAAGTAAGCTTGGATTAGTCAGAGGCTTACCAAATCTGAAGTATTCTTTATATGCTCTTTGTGAAGCATGTCAGAAAGGAAAGTTTTCCAAAACTTATTTTAAAGCGAACAATGTTGTTTCTACCTCTAGACGATTGGAACTTCTTCACATTGATCTTTTTGGTCCAGTGGAAACTGCCTCAATCAATGGTAAGAAATATGGATTAGTCATCATAGATGACTATAGTCGTTGGACATGGGTAAAATTCTTGAAACACAAGGATGAGTCACATTCTGTATTCTCTACCTTTTAATCACAAGTACAAATAGAGAAGGATTGCAAAATAGTCAGAGTCAGAAGCGATCACGGTGGAGAATTCGAGAACAAATACTTTTAGAATCTTTTTATTTGCCATGGAATTTCTCATGATTTCTCATGTTCTATAACCCCACAACAGAATGGTGTGGTGGAAAGGAATAATGAGACATTTCAAGAAATGGCTCATACCATGATCCAAGAAACTGACATGGTTAAGCACTTCTAGGCAGAGGTAGTAAACACAACATGTTATACTTAGAACATGATTTCTATCAGACCTATTCTGGGTAAAACTCTTTATGAACTGTGGAAGAATAGAATAACCAACACCTATTATTTTCATCCTTTTGGCTCTATTTGTTTTATGTTGAACACTAAAGAGAATCTTCGCAAATTTGATTCCAAAGCTCAAAAGTGTTTATTTTTGGGATATTCGGAATGTTATAAAAGCTACAGAATCTATAACACAGAAACACGGATTGTTGAGGAATCAATTCATGTTAGATTTGATGATAAGCTTGCCCCTGAAAAGTTAAAGCTAATTGAAAAGCTTGCAGATTTGAAGTTTACTTTATTAGAATCCAAGGAGGAAGATTCTAAAGAAGAAGACAAAGTTGCAAAAATTATAGACTTAAATACAACTTCACTAGAAACAGTGACTAGTCCATCTCATTAGAAGAAGAATAGACTAAGGACTTATCATTCTAAAGAATTCATTCTGGGAGAAAAAGATGATCCAGTCAGAACTCGTTCATCATTCAAACATTCTGAAGAAACTCTTATGGGTTTGGTGTCACATATAGAGCCAACATCAGTTGATAAATCTCTTCTGGAAAATGAATGGATTCTAGCCATGCAAGAAGAACTGAATCAATTCATCATAAACGATGTTTGGAATCTTGTTCAAAAACCAAAAGGTGTCCATGTTATTGGAACAAAATGGGTATTCAGGAACAAGCTTAATAAGAAAGGTGAGATCATAAGAAACAAAGCTCAACTGGTTGCACAAGGCTATAGTCAGTAAGAAAGGATAAACTATAATGAAACTTTTGCACTCGTTTCTAGGTTATAATCTATTCGTTTATTAGTTTCTTTTGTTGTTAATCATAACATCATTCTTTATCAGATGGATGTTAAGAGTGCATTCTTAAATGGGTATATTTCTGAAGAAGTGTATGTACATCAACCCACTAGCTTTGAAAATTATGAGAAATTAGATTATGTATTTAAACTGAAGGAATCATTATACGGTTTGAAACAAGTTCCCAGAGCTTGGTATGACAGACTCAGTAATTTCCTTTTGAAAAATGATTTTACCAGAGGGAAACTAGACACTACACTCTTTTGCAAAACTCTTAAGAATGACATTCTGGTTGTGCAAATTTATGTAGATGATATTATTTTTGGTTCTGCTAATCCTTCTTTGTGCAAGGAATTTTCTAAGTTAATGCAGGCAGAATTTGAAGTGAGTCTGATGGGAGATCTCATATTCTTTCTGGGAATTTGAAGTGAGTCTCATGCATCCTACATGCATTTTGGAGAAAGAAGAAGTCTGTAAAAAGGTTTGTCATAAGCTTTATCGTGGTATGATAGGCTCTCTTCTATATCTGACTACTTCTCATCCATATATTATATTTAGTGTATGTCTGTGTGCTCGTTTCCAATCAGATCCAAGGGAAACTCACTTAATAGTTGTTAAGAGAATCCTAAGGTATCTAAAGGGAACAATTAACCTTGGCTTGATGTATAAGAAAACATCAGTGTACAAGCTATCTGGTTATTATGATGCTTATTATGCTGGAGACAGATTAGAAAGGAAAAGTACTTCTGGAAACTGTCAGTTTCTGGGTAACAACCTCGTCTCTTGGGCAAGAAAAACGCAATCAACCGTTGCACTATCTATTGCAAAAGCAAAATACATCTTAGCGTTACTTTTTAGTACCCATGTGCTCTAGATGAAGAATAAACTAGTAGGTTTTCATATTCACGAGGGTAACATTCATATCTTCTGTGATAACACAACTGCTATTTGCCTAAGTAAGAATCCCATTTTACATTCTCGAGCTAAACACATTGAAATTAAACATCAGTTCATCATAGACTATGTTTAGAAAGCGATTTTAACTAAAATTTATAGATACAGACCATCAGTGGGCTGATATTTTTACAAAACCCTTAGCTGAAGATAGATTTCAATTCATTCTGAAAAACTTATATATGGATTTTTGTCCAGAATAAATTTTATCAGAATACGTTTAACCTCCTTCTGTAAAAAGAGATTCTGACGTGAAGAAAATATTTTTGATTTATTTATTTGTCTTTCTGAATAAAGATACTTCTACATGTCAGAAGATGTCTTGATCAGAAACTTGTCTAGTCAGATAGCTCTTGGTATTCTTGACTTTTGGAACATCAAACGTGTTCACTTAAACAGACGGCTATGATTTCTTGTGACAGTTTCCCAATATTAAATGGTACCTTACCTTTGAAGTGACACCTCGAGCATTGTGATTTTATGAGACTAGGCTTTAAAATAATTACTCCCTATTACTCCAAATTTTTTGTAATCATCAATTTCTCTCTTTAAATACTCACTATCACACACTATGCAACTCTTTCATTTCCGACACTTTTTCTTAGAAACCCTAAAAACCCTTTGTGTTCCTTAACTCCATCATCTTCTTCAATGGATCCTCATCAACAAAGCGTGTACAACTTCTCTCAACAATCACAACATGCAAAATCATCACAAATTTTTCTACTTATGCCCAATCTTCCTTGACGTCGCTACATCAATCACTACCTACCTTCCAGAAACCAGTTGAAGTTCACATATGGATCATCCACCTCACATTCATATATCGACCTTTTTTGATAACCACGAGAAGTTGTTTGTGAATGGTTAGTAGACTTTGATAACCTGTTTGATAATGGAATAGATTTGTTTAAGGAACTAAATGATCAAGGTTGGAGAAATTACTTTGATCATCTCTACGGTCCCATCTTCCCTAATCAAAGAGTTCTAGAGATTTGCTAATGCTGATGATTATTTCATCGTGTCATATATTTTGGGAAACAAATTTGTCATCACGGACAAATCTATCTCCACTTTACTTGGAAAGGAGAGAGCTGGTGGAAAGCGTATTTACAAAATGAATTCTAAGTCAAAGTTTCTTTTTGAAGCGATAAACCCGGCCATCTTCACTCAATCATCTGATGGAAAGCCACCTTTTAAGAGTCAGGGTCTGTCTAAAGAGCTTCACGTCTGGCTCAAGATCATTCAGGGTTGTATCTACCATAAACGTTCTTCAAGTTCATCTGACTTCTTCGACACTGATTAAAAATACATGTTGTATTATCTGATGAAAGGTGAAAAGATCTGCCTTCCTTTCATTCTCTTCAGATATCTTAGAGATTCTGTAAGGGAAACCAGAAATGATGCAAAGAAGCCTAAAAACTACATTCCTCTTGGAAGACTAATCTCAGATATTCTGATTGAAAGCGGTATGGTTGATCATCTAGAAAATCTGAATTTCAAGGAAGAATTAGAAATTATAACTGAAACACCTCTGAATGGCAGAAATCTGAAGAGGATGCAATTTATAAACGAGATAAGAATTGAACCAAGTATGGCTCCAGATTGAGACATTTTGAAGTCCATAAGAATGATAATCAATGGATTTCCTCTTTTCACCAAGCATGACTCTATTGAAACTATAATGGAGTACATAAAGATCCGAGAAGATGAAGTATGTGATATGTTTGGATTTTTGTATGAAAGTCTACCAGATAATCCCTCTGATCAGATGAGGAAGAAGCAAACTCACACCAAGACCCCTCAGAAGAAGATTGTCAAGAAGCAAAAGAAAGGTTTGCATATTGGTGAAGCCAGCACAAAGAATCCTTCACCGACATCCTATCCAGAACAGACAAGTAAGCCTTCTAACTTTTCTATGAATGCATCTGTTCTTTCTAATAGAAATGTATCTTCATCCATTCCAATACCACCTCCAATATTCTCAACCATAATTACAACCTCATCCATTCCTCTTTCTGAATCACCATCATCTCAAATATTTCCATCTTTTGCACCATCTACATCACCTCTTTTTCAAACCACTTCCACTCAATTAACTCCCACCATATCTTTACCATTAACTTCCACCATCTCTTTACTATTAACTTCTAATATCATCACCCAACCCATTTCTATAGAAATTCCTACATAACCTATTCCAACAACCAACCCTCAATCACCCACATCCTCAACCTCTTCACATATAAATACACTAACCACCTCTAATAATCCTGACCCTTCATCACCATAAACAATCTTTGATTCAGACTCTGACCAAACATTGTCCAATCTAGATGCTTCTAAAGAAGAAACCCAAACACTTCCTGAACATCAATCTTCAAATTTTCCCCCTCCTAGCCTTGAAGAAGTCATCTCTAATTTTAAAGACAATGTAGTTAGGAGATTCCAAAAACTTTCTAATGAATCCAGTTCTAGCACTGACCCTTATGCTCTGGGTGCTACTTGGAATCGATTCAATTGATGGATGTTTGTGGAGTTTCAAAAGATCAAAAATATTTCTGCTCAAACAAAAGAACACTTTGTCTAGAAAGCAAAAGAAATATTGGAAGCTCTGAGAGAATCTGAAGAAAAGTTTGTTGAAAGACAAGCTAAGGAAGCTCTTGAGAGAGAAGTTGAATTGAAGAAATCTGAAGATGCTCTGTACGCTGTTGAAAGCTCTGATAATCCTACTTTTGATCCAGTGTTGAAGACTCTGGAAAGATTCAGAAGGAACAAGAGTTATTCAGAACTAGAATGGATAAGCAAGATGAAGTTACATCAAACATTCAGAATGTGCTTGCTTAGATTCTTTAGAGGCTCCCTCCTCGTCAACTTTAGACACTTTCTAGAATACCTCTTAGATATTTTATTTTGTTTACCTTTTTGATTATGATAAAAGGGGGATTAGTAATAAATAAATTATTTTGATAAAAACATATTGTTCTCTGAATCATAATTCTGACATTCTAACATAATAAATGCACATAATCCTTTTTAGAATGTTTTTCAAGAATGATATTAAAATTGTGGCAATCATGACTATCTGATGCATATGATAAGAATCAACCTTGAACCTGCTTTGATAATTGATAAAACCAATCAGGCCCTGTTCTGATAAGATTTGTATAATCCGACCCTGTTATCCTAAATCAGATAAGATTTTTATAAGTCTTATATTCAGGGGGAGCTTGATAAAAGGGACGTTATTTCTAAACGTATCTTTGTCCTCACCTATTGATTATTTTTGTACAAAATTGTTTCATCAAAATACATTGTTTTGTCATTATAAAAAATGGAGAGATTGTTAGAACAAGATTTGGTTATGCTGGTTATCTCTAAGTTTTGATAATAACAAGGTAGTATTTGTATGAAAACAATTTTGGTACTCTAATGGTTTGTTATTCTGAAGTTTTAACAAACAGTTCTGACTCTGATGGAGACCATATGGAACATCATTCTGGTATGACAAAAGTCGCTTATGCGCCAAAGAAGCAAGTCTACTTTTGTACCTACTCACATCCAGAAAGATTATAAGAACACAATATGTTGTTGCTGCAATGCTCTCTTGGACTTTGCCTCTGAACGTGACTGATGATTTACTTCTGAAGGCTTTCTAGCTTCTGAAGTTTTTCGTTTCTGAAGACTAAGTGCTAAAGACTCTGAAGATAAGGTTCTGTTGAACAAAGTTCTAAAGACTATGAAGACTTAAGTTTCTAAAGACTAATGCTTCTGAAGACTAAGTGCTAAAGACTCTGAAGATAAGATTCTGCTGAACAAAGTTCTGAAGACTTTGAAGACATAAGTTTTTGAAGACTAAAGGTTCTGTAGACTAAGTGTTGAAGACTCTGAAGACAAGGTTCTCCTGAACAAGTTCTGAAGAGTTATGACTCTGAAGACCCAGTGATCAACTCTTCTACTCATGCTTAAAACATCTCTATCTAGAAGCCTCTGATGTACAGAAGAAAAGATCAAAAGTTTATGAGGGAAATAATACATAGTACGTATCAAAACATTCCATTCGACTATCTTTCTACTACCCTAAACCTTAAACCCTAAAAGGGAAATAATCCTCCTTTTATTGAAGTTTTTCAAGGTTGAATCAATTGAACAAAGCCCTAAACCCTAAACCCTAAACCCTAAACCCTAAGTTTTTCAAAGTATATAAACAAGTATGAGTTGAATTGAGAAAGATGGTGGGTCTTACACTCTAGTTAGAGGCCTAAGTGTATTGTGATTGATTAGATGTTTTCTTCAAGACTGAGTTAGGGTTTTGAGAAATTAAAGAAAGTTTTGACTTTGAAGATGACTTGATCTTTATGTAAACAAAGGTGTTAGGTCTTATACTCTAGATAGAGGCCCAGATGATTGTTTGTATCCTATATAAAGCCCAGGATGAATGAGGCTAAAAGGTTTTCTATTTACAGAAGGGTGTTGGGTCTTATACTCTAATAGAGGCCCAAATGATTTTGAAAAAAAGGTTTATGTACATAGAGATGGGAATTACACTTCTAGCAGAGGCCCAAGAGTTATTGAAAACACAATGACTATGTATAGAGGGATGGGACTTACACTCCTAGCAGAGGCCCATGTCTTGTTTATTGTTTAAAACAAAGTTTATGTACAAAAGATTGAGTCTTATTCTCAAGGAGAGGCCCAAATGATTTATTTGAAAACAGTGATCGCACCGCGATACCGAACGATGTTGTGGGACTTATATTATAGTAGAGGCCCAAAATTTACTTATGACACAGGGGGATGGTTTTACACTATAATAGAGGTCCAAAGTGTATTTGAAATGGAGTTTTGAAAGATTAAACCAAGAGGGAAACCCTAATTTTATTTTATTTTTCATTTTAAAAAGGAAAAATCAATTAAAAATGATGAAAAAAATAAAATAAATTCAAAAAGCAAGTTATGAACTTTGGTTAGGGTTTTGAAAATAAGGTTTTATTCACATGATGATTTAAAATCCATTTGGTTTTAAAAAATCAAGAAAAAGAAATTATTTAAAATTTTTAAAACAAATTAAATTAAAATTCTTTAAAATATTTAAAAATATATCAAATAAACATATTTTTCTTGATTTTTTGTGTGGAATAAAATATTAAATATGTGAAAGATTTATGTTTAAAAAATCAATTGAAAATGATTAAAATTGAGAGAGAAATTAATTTTTGAAACTAAAATGAAAATATTAAAAATATTTAAAAATTCAAAAATTTAAATTCTGGTGCGAAGAACATCATCTTCTTCCTCGTGTCAACCTCCATGGCCATTTTGCAAAACCTCTCATATCTCCCTCAATATGTAATGATTTTACACGATGTAAACATGAAAGTTGTTTGTTTTTCAACAAGAAATTCAATGGTACCAATTAATTTTATTTCTTTTAAGTGTAGAGTGAGTTATTAAGTGATGGACAAATGAACCCTAATTTTTGCATGGACACTATGAAATCCTATACACGATTGATACATAGCAATTGATTGAGGGAAAATATTCTATATAAGTGCATAAACATGTTGGTAACTTGAAATACAAAAAATGATGCATGTTTCATGGAGTTTGGGAAGTTCATGCTTACTTGTGTAAGAGCAATTTGAATTCTCAGCTGTAGGTGTTACAGATGTGAAATGATGACTTGGACAACTTCCTTAGACCTCAAGGAATGTGTTGATGTGCTTGGAATGGTTTGAAACTTTCTGGTTTGGTGGGCTCGAATCCAACTGCAGCTTGCTTGGAATGAGATATGAACTTGATGAATCTGGTGTTACATATGTTGTTCAAGGGTTTGAATCACTCATATATGATGTATGTGAGGTGTTAGGACAATTGGTTTGAGTTGAAAATTTGGAATGATGAGTGAAATGGTGGAAAACAAGTTTTATTATGTTTTGGTGTGTTTTGATCAACCAGAAATGATTTCTATTTATAGTAGAGGAAGTTTGTTTTGCAAGGAATAGTGAATAGGGGCTGGATCATCCTTTTACCCAATGGATAAGGCTAGGTGTTACAAGTCTCCTCTAGCCATTGACTTGAGTTGAACTTGCAGGTTTTAGGTCTTTTAATTCTTGGATAAGGCTTGACTCGTTTGGATTGTTATGAACCGATTCATGCCACCTCAATGCACCATACTAATGCTATATGACAAAATTGGATTTTGGATTTGCAACATTGATTTCCACATGCCTAAAAGATGAGGTTCTTGACTTATAAGGCATTACGGTATGATTCCTCTATAGATGACAGGTGCATTGCATCTTTGATACTTGTCTTGTATGGTGACAAGGCTTCCATAATCATCAAAATGACAAAATTGAGTGGTATGCACAATCTGTCTTGGAAAATCAGAATGAAAAATGCCATTTTGCAAGGTACAAAACTTCTTGCTCAAGTTGAATCAATGGATGTTCTAGTACTCTTTGGGAAGCTTGTATATCATACTTCAACTTTGATGTTTACATTTAGTCTTGATTCATCTTTGATCATAATGAAAAATTCCTCCAAAGATGGACAAAACATGAGGCAGATTCTGCCTAAAAATTTCTAAGTGTCAAAGTTCCAAATTTCTTGAAACCCTAACTTTAATGCTTCATATCTCAAAATCTAGGCATTTTTTGGGGGTACTTGTGTTTTTCAATCTTGTTGTATGTAAGGAGATCTACCATTTGAGCTTTGGAAAGGATAAAGTGGTTGCTTGGATCACAAGTTATGACCTTGTAAAGTTGGATAAAAATCAAATTCCTTCCATAACTTAGTGAAATTTCAAGTTTCTCAAGGTTGCCCCTTTTGCAAGTAACCTCGCTTTTCTTGATTTTTCTTGAGTGATCATGATTCAAATTATAAGTTAACATTTTTCTTGACTTAAAAAGGTCATGTTTGCCAAAATCTTCAAAAGTCAAACTTTATTTTGGGCACAATTGACTTTTTGTATCAAATGAATTTTGAACTTTATGATTCTCTTATGAAATAAAACCTTTGGCCTATTTTTAAATCAAGGATGGCATCTAAGGGTGTTTTTGAATATCTTGAATCATTTTCCAAGGTTTAAGATCATGTCAAGGTCAAAAGTCAATGGTATGGTTGACTTTTTCTCAAGAACCCTTGTTTGTGGTCCAAATGAATTTGAATCCTTGTATTGCTTATGAATCAAGTTATTTGAATCAATCCAATATCCTGAATGTATTAATATGATTTATTTGATGTTCTTGAAATATATCTTGAGGTCTTAGATCATGCCTTACTTCAAAAGTCGACCTAGGGGTTGAATTAGATCAAAACCCTAATTCCTGATTTTTGATATATGCAAACACCTAAGTCTATTTTGAACTTATGAATGGAATCATGAGGTTCTTTTGAGCTTTTTGAAAAATATATTTAAGTATTCGCTCATGCCCAATTGAAAATTTCTCTTTGGAAGTCTTAGTCGATCAAAACCCTAATTTGGTGACACTAATGGTCTTGAGGCTTTATTAACTTGGATGATGCAATCTTGTGTTAAATTCTTGATGGGGAGGATATCTTGATCCTTCATGGATGTTTGAGAGGCTTTACAAGTTGAAGATCATGTAAATTCTTGATTGATCCATTGCCTGAATTCTCTGAGAGGGCTCAAAACCCTAATCCTTAGTTAAGGTGAATACTCAACAATCTTTGAGAAGATTGGTAAGGTATGAAAATACATCCATATTGTGGTGATGATTTTCACAATGGTGTGAAGTCTTGTGGTCAAAATTTAGGGCATGACAGATGCCTCTATTTAATCTTCTTGGACCTAAAGGTGTGAATGACGAAGACATTCGGACATTCAAGGTAAAAAAGGATTAAATATCAGAATATCCAAAATTTTGACTGTGGATGTGAATGGTAGCAAATTCCCAATTTTTCTCATTCATCTTCTTTTACTAATTAATCTTACTTAGAAAAGGGTAAAGCTTCCCCTTGATCCTGGTTTTCAGCCACGGTACTGGTCTCAGTTTCAAATAAACTTCCCCTCGATCCTGGTCTTCAGCCACGAAACTGGTCTTAGTTTGAAATAAACTTCCCCTCGATCCTGGTCTTCAGCCATGAAACTGGTCTTAGTTTGAAATAAACTTCCCCTTGATCCTGGTCTTCAGCCATAGAACTAGTCTTAGTTTGAAATAAACTTCCCCTCGATCCTGGTCTTCAGCCATGGAACTGGTCTTAGTTTCTTCTTATCAATTCTTTCTCTTAACAAGGAAAGTTATCTGTGAGGGTCTTCACCAAACTTGTATTCGAGGTTAATCGTAGAGATAGCCATTTGATGGAAAAATACCTTTGATCATACTTCTTTTCGAGACTTCAGGTGATGTAATTTAATTTTGAGGTGCTGATGACTTTCTTGAAAGCAGGACAACTTCTCAATTGTTGTTTGTTTACCCACTGGGAATTTATGGGGCAAAATAGGTTTCTTAAGAAATTGTATCTTTACTTGCTGAATGCTAGAGGTTTCTTGGTGGATTTGATGTCCATGTTGCCACCAAGAGATTTTGTTGAAAAAATTTCATTAGGGATTTTCCTTTATCCGAGAAAGCGAAATATCATTTTCAATGATGAAGAGTGAAGTTCCAAGGGTGCATAACCAAATGTCTTCTTACCTTTCAGAGGTTCAAGTCATCAAAGTGATCGAGGACCGATTTCCATTCAGGAATGAACTAGAGAGAGATTGTCTAAACAAGACATTTCCCGACGAGAAAAAAACTCAAACTGGTATTTTAACCTATCCAAGTGTGAAAAGGAAACTGGAGAAAAATCTTCCACGAGGATCAAACTCAGTGGGGATTTAGAAAAAGTCATATTCTTTTTGCCTAAGACCGACGACCTTAATGGAGAGAGGACAAATAGCACTTAGGGGGTAAATGACGCAACTTATGCATTTATGAATATGAATATAAATATGAATCAAATATGCTTGATGTGTGAATAAATGCTTATGCTGACAAAACAGACATGACATACTGACTGGTGGTGAACACAACTAGATACTTGGCCACTGCAGGGGAGGGGGATAATAAGTATTACTGGTGATGAATATCATGAATGAAACAAAGTCTTGTTGCTGGGCTTACCTACTTTTGCCGGTAAAAAGATGTGACTTCTGGGGAGTGGAAAGTCTCGCTGGTAGCTTTGTAGGCAACATTCTACTGGAGGGAGGGAATTTTTGTTCTTACTCTGATTTTCAGAGGTAAAACTCCACTGGGGATAGAAACCTGATCTTGATTCCAACGTTTATCTGAGGAGATATGAAGCTTGAACCTTACTAGGGACAAGGAGTAAGATGTCTAATATTATCCATTTGAAGTAATGATCCTCCATTCAGGGATGTACTGATCACAAGAAATATTTTGATTCTGCATTTTGAGGTTTGATTGCTTTCAGAGAAGTTGTTGATGTTCCTCTTTGTGTTCATTAATCAAAGGGAAATTACCATCATTTTTTTAAAAAAGCAGAAGTAAAAATTTCAGAATTTCTCTTTTGAAAACAAAAGGTAAATTCATTTTTATGTTTCAATAATGTTAATCAAATAAACATGTCATTTTGTAAAGCAGAATAAATGAGAACTACAAACAAAAGTCACAAGGGCTCAAGTTTTCATTAATAGAATGGTGATTAGCCTAATGCATGATTCCATAGAGCATTACAAAGTTTAGAAAATGGTAATTTAAAGGGAAAATGTATACATTGAAACATAATGACCACTATCCTTTTATCAACTTTTAATTCTGGACATTCTTGAGGTTGTGTTGAAGGTGACCTTGATTGAGGATTCCTTGACAGATGACGTTGGTGTTGAAGATCCAATCTTTTTGGATGCAGTTACTTGCCATAAATCCCTAACTTTTGCCTAGATCGTCTTTTCAGGTTTTCAATCTATCGGGATGATTATTTTCTGTTTAGGTCTCTAATTTTTTCCTGGACCACCCTTTCGGGTTTAAATCCACCGAGATGCTCTTTTTTTCTAAGTCTCCCTTTCGGGTTTTCAACTCAGCAAGCTATTTTTTTGTTTTTAGGCGAAGTATTTCTTGACTGCACCAACATTTTTGGGATAAGTAAACTCTTATCCATCCATGGTTGTGAGTATTAAGGCACCACCTGAGAATGCTTTCGTAACAACATAGGGGCTATCATAATTTGGAGTCCATTTTCCCTTGGAGTCAGTGAGAAATGATTGGATCTTTTTTAGCACGAGGTCTGTCACAGTGAGAATCGGATATCAAACTATTAATTAACTTGAATCACAAATCATAATTCACCACCGATCTTTAATTTAACCAACGGAAGGAAAAGAACGAATAACCCATAAATATGCAATGCAATGCAAAGCAAAAGAGACTCTAAGGTTCGGGGGTTGGTTATACTAAGGGATGGTTCTAGAACCCTAAATATTTGTAGTTCTCTACATGAACCTCTTTTTCTTAATGTGTTATTTGTTATTTTGTCTGCTAAACGGTGAAAAGAAAAGGGATACTTAAGGTGTTATTCCTAAGTATGCTCGCCAAGTCATTGCATATTGTACCTACGTATCTTGATGGGAATGGAATCAGAGCATTCGTAGTTCCTCTAAAAGGGTAAACAATGTAAAAGGAAAGATTGGATTTAGGAGAAAAGGCAAGTGTCGCAACTACGAAAAACACCCGGCGAAAAAACAGAAGAGTCGCCACCGAACGTTATTTATCCCAAAGAGAGGGAAAGGAAACAATCGAAGAAAGCCTGAAGAACAGGAAAAGACAAGGTCATCGCAACCAAATCTTGGGTTCGGGAGTCGGTTACGCAAGGGAAAGGTATTAGCACCCCTCACGTCCGTTATACTCAATGGGATCCATGCTTGTTGTCTAATCAAAGGGTGTGTTTATTTATAATCTACTGCTAAATGGAAACGAGAACGAAAGAAAAATAAAGAGACTCGATAGGACATCGTCGCCTTATGCCTACATATTCCCTCGTGCAATGGGAAAGTCAGAGTATACGTAGTTCGGAAAACTACGGGTGATGAGGGGAAAGTTGCTCGCCAAGACATCGCCATCTTGTGCCTACGTATCCTCATCTGGTATAAGAGATCAGAGCAAACGTAGTTCAGGAAACGAAACCACAGGTTTGTTAAGTATTTTTTACGAGTGACGTTAAGTTTCAATTCCAGCAGTTAGGGTTGATGCCTGTTTTCGGTAGAACGGAAAAGCAACGTACTCTTTTTTGAAAATGAAGTTCGAAACAAAAATCCTGAATGATAAAAGGTTTGACTTTTTTTTATGAGTTTTAATAAAGTGAATTAGTTTAGTTTATGATTCATGTTGCACTAAAGACTATGATATAGGAACGAATTCATTGCATATCACCCCCAGACGGGACATACACTAAACACTATAGACAAGCGAGAGGAGACCCCTCACTCATCATTTCCCATGTACTTAAGGCTCGTAGCGTACAACGTTCATCATATTTATTAGATGAGTTAGAATGTGTTTTGAGATGAGAAGAGAGACTCACAAAAGGTCTAAGGGAAAACTCGGCCCTAACGTTGTCATGCAAAGTGGTCCTAAAGCTGGGATACAAAAGAAGATTATATCCTAATGTTAGCATGCAAGAGATGGACCTAAGGTTGAGGTTAAAAAGGACTAACCTACTTGTTATCATGCTTGGATTGGACTCCTAATGTCTATCTTACTCTAAATTCAATCGGAAATTAAATTGGAATAAGAGTCTTAAGGGAACATGCAAAGACAAGGCAAAAAGCAAGAAAACAAGGTAAACACGACAGCTACAACAGCGCCTCCTGCACAAGACAACAATAAAATCCATCACACAAGCAAGATAGCATATAACAACACATGTTTCAGCACAAAAACAGGTGTGAAAAGTCAGGCAGCAAGCAAGCAAGGCAAAGACAGCATGCAAGTTCAAAGCATGTACAACTGTGGAAAGTATGGAGCAAGCAAGCTTGAACGCAATTAAACAAATGCAAACAACAATCAAAGGTAGACCTCATGCAACAATATAAATGCTTCAACAATCGAATATAATTAATCAACAGCAATGCATCAATAAGAATCATCAAGATCAACATGTTCTTTTCAAATTAAATCGGACGATCAAACAAACATGCAATGAAGCAGAAACAGAAACAAATGCAATCATGCATCACAATATTCATCAACAAGCATTCAATGATAGTCAATTAATCATGCCACAAGCAAGCAAAGAAAATGATCATTCATCAAATAAATCATATGAACATGTTAAACATTCAAAACGGAAACCAAAAGTTGCGCGTCGAAGAATCGAGATCAAACAATCAAGAATTATGAAACATGTCAAAAATAAATCACATAAGTGCATCATATCAATCCATGAAGTTTACATGTGGAAAGGATACCAAACAAGCAAGAAAATGCAAGAAAATCACATTCTGCCTCAGCGGTAACCGGTTACTCAATATAGGGTAACCAGTTACTCTATTGAAAAATAGCTGAAAACGTGAAATTTACACTGAGTAACCAGTTACCCTATATAAGGTAACCGGTTATCACTGAACCAGAATTAGAAAAACAGCTTTAAAAATTAGTTTTGAGCATCAAACAACTTCTCCAAGCATCCACATGAACAAGATATCAATCAAGCACGAAATTAACACCAAGAAACAGTGATCAAGCATCATGTAAACACAATTAAGCATTGAAAATCACAGATCACCAAGATCTAAATCCTCAAAATGTATCAAAAACAACAAAAGTCAT
The DNA here is from genome assembly GCA_963859935.3 of Lathyrus sativus. NCBI lineage: Eukaryota > Viridiplantae > Streptophyta > Magnoliopsida > Fabales > Fabaceae > Lathyrus > Lathyrus sativus. Next base: position 254,801,003 of record OZ012735.1, on the reverse strand, counting down.
GAATCTACATTGTGATTATCCAAATAAGTTCAAAACAGAATTAGATCTAGAATTGCCAACCTTCAAAGCGGAGATTTGCTTTGGTGAGTGTTGATTCACTTGAAATTAGCATATCCAAGCAAGAAACCCAGAGATTCTTCAAGATCCAAGAGCTTCCTTGTTTTAGAAATGAAGATCAAGCAAAAATGATCCAAAAATCACTTCCAATCTAGCTTCCAAATTCATATCCAAAACCAAACAAAAATTGAGTGATGAATTAAAGATAATGGAGATGAATGATTGAGGTTTAGCTCTAGAATTCTATGATTCTAATGAAGAATCAAATAACTCAAGTGAAAGAGCTTTAATGGAGGTTTTGGGAGTGAGAAAATTGAGAGAAAATTGAGAGCAAATTCTCAAGCATGAGAGTGAAATCTGAAAATGAAGGGTAATTGTGTGAGGTTTAGAGCAAATTCACTTAAATAAGCTCTAGGTTTGGAATAAAAACAAGGTTTGGAATGAGGATTATCATTTGGAATGGAAATTAGGAGTGGAATTAGGAATGGAGTATTTGAAATTTGGAGAGAAATGGTGAAAGTTGAAACAATTCTAGATCCTTCCAAATATGAGCAAGTGAAATCAATGGTTGAAAATGATTGGGAAATTGCACATGCTGGAAATTTGAAATATTTTGGAAAATTGTGCTTGAAGTAACCAGTTACTCCATATGAGGTAACCGGTTACCCTATTCAAAAAATGCCACTTTTCACACCAAATGGAGGGAATCCTGCATGATCACCCGTTGTCACCTGTTTTGAGCTCTGCTAAGCCTTTGAAACTTGCTCTTGAATATGGTAATTGTGAGAATGCCTGAGATAGCCTGTACACCGTCTCCCGAGTTGAAAATAACCTGCTGGATAAAATAAATTCGACCACTCGATTGCTGGAAAAAATAAATGTCGAAGCCTTTGACGCTCGTTGTTTAGACTCTTGCAATAAAAAGGAACTCTGAGCCACAAAAATACCTTGATCCCATGTCTTGAGAACTAATGATATGATATGCAAAAATGCAAAGATGCTGAGAAACACAAGCCAGTTACGATCAAAACAAAAGAGCAAATTTTGGGGTGCTACAGCTGCCCTTATTCAAACAACTTGGACCTGAAGGGATGAAAAGCATCAGGTTTCGAACATTCTAGGTAGAAGGTGATTGAATATAAAAAGAACCCGAAAATTTGCAACCTGCGGGGATGCAAAACAGCGAATACCAATCAAAAGTTGGGATGCGACATGTCGAGGATAACAATCCAAACTGAATAAAATATTGACCAAAGGTTGGAATGAAACAAAGGACACCAACCAAGAGTTAAGATAAACCACCAGAGGATACCAACCAAGAGTTGGGATAAACAACCACTGGATACCAACCAAAAGATACCAACCAAGAGTTGGAATAAAAACCTAAGGGTACCAACCAAAAGTTGGGATAAACAACCAACGAATACCAACCAAAAGTTGCGATAAACGAGAATGCCGACCAAAGGTAACCTTTTGCGGACAAAACTCAAATCAAGAACCTACAGGACGCACAATCAATAGAAAAACAACCTGAGGGAAAGACAACTCCATTGGGAAAATAAAAGAGAAACTTAATCAGTCAACCCTGTGGGAACAAGTGTCTACTAGAAGATAATAATCAAAGGATACCATCCAAAAGATGGGATGACCAGCAAATGAGTACCAACCAAGAGTTGGGATAAAGGTCAAAGAATACCCACCAAACTGTACAAGAAGTAAACTCAACAGTTTTCCGACCCGAAGATGATTCTACCGTGAAATATACTGACCAAAAGTCAGAATGCAATAAAAGTTAATAAACACAAGCTACCAACCAAAAGTTGGGATTACCGCAATACCGAACAAAGTTGAACCCAAGCTATCAATCAAAAGATGAAATCACCAGATGAGATAAAACCGAACACAAGCTACCAACCAAAAGTTGGAATTACTTCCAATCCACAAGGGATAACCTCAAACCCAAAAGCCGAAGAACGCGGTTACTAACCAAAGTTAGAATTACCAAAACGTCGACCGAAGGCGAACTCAGCATGAAAAAAAATACCAACCCCTAATAGTTGAACCAACAAAAGAAGACTACCAATAAAAATTGGAATCAACAACCCAAAACAAAGACTACCAACCAAAAGTTGGAATCGTCAACCAGGAAATGAAGATTACCAACCAAGAGTCAGAATAACGTCAACAAGACGACTAAGATGGGGATTACCAACCAAAATTTGGGATCAAACCCCACGAGAGAAACCAAGGACTACCAACCAAAAGTTGGGATCGCGTCAACAAAATCTTACCAATCAAAAGTTGGAATCAAACAAGGCTACCAACCAAAAGTTAGAATCACACCCAAAGGACGAAGACTACCAACCAAAAGTTGGAATCACAATTCTGCCAGGGAAAAAACACATTACTGACGGATTACCAACCAAAGATTGGGATCGAAGCAAAGCTTACCAACCAAAAGTTGAGATAACTCCCACAAACTGAAGATTACCAACTAAGAGTTGGAATAATAAATTTGACAAGTCACAAATTACCAACCAAAAGTTGGGATAACAACGCCATCGGGGACTAGAGGAGGACTACCAACCAAAAGTTGGGATAAATATACCACCACCAAAAGGTTACCAACCAAGAGTTGGAATGACATCCAGGAAATGCAAACTACCAACCAAAAGTCAAAATAACATCAACAAAGCTTTGGACCCGGCTGGGGATTAACAACCAAAAATTGGGATAACGTCCAACAAGCGACGGATTACCAACCAAAAGTTGGAATAACGACTCCATTGGGGAATAGAAGAGGATTACCAACCAAAAGTTAGGATAACGACTTTGCAGGGGATAACATCCAACCAAAAGTTGGGAAACGAGGCTACTAACCAAAGGTTAGGATCGTCGGGGCACCAAACAAAGATGACTCCATCAAAGAAGATTGCCAACCAAAAGTTGGAATGATCACATAGAAATACCAACCAGAAGTTGGAATACAAGGCTACTAACCAAAAGTTAGGATCGCCGGAAACGCTGAATGAAGGCGAACTGACTACAACGAAGACTACCAACCAAAAGTTGGAACAACAAACTCCGCCGAGGAAAACAAGGCTTACCAACCAAAAGTTAGAATAACATCCAATCGCCAATGGGTCACCAACCAAAAGTTAGAATAGAGCAAAGACTACCAACCAAGAGTTGGGATAACGACTCTTCTGAGGGAACCAAAGGTTACCAACCAAGAGTTGGGATAACACACCCAAGGATTACCAACCAAAAGTTGGAATACCAAACAAAAGACTTCAGACTACGCTGGGAAATACCAACCAAAAGATAGGATGACATACCCAGAATAGGCAGGCAACAAAATCAACCGACTCACAACTTGCACAGACTGCTCCGATAGGAAAAGAGAGGTTTAAACAAACGACTCGACTGAGAAAAAGACGTTTAAACAAATGAATCTGCTAAGAAATAGAGGTTTAAACAAACAACTCTTTTGAGAAAAGAGAGGCCAAACAAACAAATCTATTGGGGAAAACACGTTTAAACAAACGACTCGTCCAGGGAAGAAAGCGTTTATACAAGCGAATCACCTGGGGATGATGAAGACGTTTAACCAAACGACTCATTTGGGAAGAATCCAATAAAATGAACAACCCAAAGATCAGCTCTGACGGGGGTAACACGAAAATCTCCTGAATAAAACATCATCTGCCGAATAGACAACTAGCACCAAAGGTATCAAACCTGGCTTATGCTTCAGATGTTTATGTTTGAAAATGGTGTAATGCTCCATATGAAATGGAAATGCTACGAATTTGGGAGGATGCTATGCAAAATGCAAATGCAAAGGAACACAAACCAGAGGAGTGTTGATAAGACCAACAACCAACTCTACTGAGGAATACGCTATGGATGACTCTCCGAAAAACTTCACCCTATTGGGGGGAAAACACCAAAACTCCACTCAGTGGGGAATCAAGAATAGCGCTGAAAGTTCCACTCTACTTGGAAAGAAAGTCCGCCCTACTGGGGACATACAAGTAACAATCCGCCCTACTGGGGATATCCGAGACTTCTACTGAGAACACCACTCTTCTAGGGAATAAATCACGCTCTGTTTAAACATCTGCGTTAAGGACAATGAGAATACCATTTGTCAGAAGCTCGTCCCGATAACTGATCCTAGAAGATGCCAATGATCATTGGGCTTAGCTGGAGATATCAATTTGCCGTTGATGTACCTGTCGAGAGAATCAACACTAACCTCTGCTCGGGGAAGAAATTTATGAATACTAATATTGCTGGGAGACATCAGAACATCGACTTCATTAGGGAAGGACGTCAAAGACGTTGCCTCTGCTGGAGAGTAACACTGTATTGAAATCCACCCTGCTGCTGAGGAAATATCCTTCAACCTTACTCTGTTGAATATGATGAGTAATCCATCCTACCGAGGATTAGCCTTTGCAGGGAGACAGAAACTCTGCTCCGCTGGAGATACGCTACACCTCCGCTGGTGACAACATTTCTAATTTGATAACAGGATTCTGTGGGGAAGACAAAACCACTGCTGTGGGGGAACAAAAATTTCGGACTACATTCTATCTGAAATAATCAACCCTCAAACACTCACTGGGGAGTACGAGTCAACTTCGGCTGGGAAATACGACTCTGAACTCCTGCTAAGGGAGGAATAGTTCACCATGCATTACTGTTAGCACTTCATTGCTGAAGAGAAAAGCTCTACTGGGGAGAGGACCCGATTATCCTACAACAAACAAGAAACAATAGGATGCCCCATGTGCGAAATGGCTACTTGGGTTACCATTCATGACACTTATCGTTCAAGCAAATCCATTGCTTTCATTATGCTCTGTACAACCTCATGTTTTCACCTGTAAAGTTTATCAAAAATATCGGACATTTTTGCAAACAAAACAGTAAAAGTAAAAACAAGAAATGAAAAGCTCTTTGACTGAAATGAATACTTTATTAAAGAAAGGCCTGTAAATAGGCGAATTACAATTCGGATGCAATTCCTGAAAAGAGGTAATTGCGCAAAAAGCAAAAAGAATATATGCAAATGTCGGCAATATGGAAACAGACAACCACCATATGTCGATTCAGCTATGACCTGTATGTATTTGACGTTTTCCCCTTGTTTCGCCTTCTGAAAAGACTGATTGGACTGATTCCTTTCCTTCGGGATAACCGTGCATCGGATAAGCTCACAGATCAAACGCAGATCGCAGTCGTTTGCTTTTAAATCCCTAACTTTTGCCTGGATCACATTTTAGGGTTTTTAATCCACCGGGATACACATTTTTTCCGAAGTCGCCTTTTCAGGTTTTCAACTTTTTGGGTTTATTCTTTTTCTTTTATCCCTATTTTTTTCCCGAACCTTTTCTTTTTATGGTTTGCCAGGATGCCTTTTTTTGCCTGGACTTTTTTCTTTTTATTGTCCAGCGGGTCTCTTTTAAGCAAAGTATTTTTTAACTATGTATGCATTCACAGGGGACGTAAAGTCTTCACCATTCATAGTAGATATAAATAAGTCTCTACCAGATAAAACCTTTCTTACCATATATGGACCTTCATAGTTTGGAGTCCATTTGCCCCTGTGATCAGTCTGAGGAGGAAGGATCCTTTTCAACACCAAATCACCTGTCTGGAAGCACCGAGGATGCACTTTCTGATCAAAGGCTTTCTTCATCCTACTCTGGTACAACCGGCCATGAGCAATGGCTTCCAATCTCTTTTTGTCAACTAAGCTCAGCTAATTCAACCTGGTATGCATCCATTCAGCTTCGTCAAGCTTCACATCCGACAATACCCTCAAAGTAGTAATCTCAACTTCTAATGGTAGGACTACTTCCGTACCATACACTAGTGAGAAAGGAGTTGCCCCGGTTGATGTACGCACCAAAGTACGATAACTGTGAAGAGTAAAGGGCAACATCTCGTTCCAATCCCTATAGGTTACAACTATCTTCTGCACAATCTTCTTGATACTCTTGTTAGCTGCCTCAACACCGCCATTCATCTTCGGACGATATGGAGAAGAGTTGTGATGCTCAATCTTGAAACTCTGACACAATTCCTTCATCATCTTGTTATTCAAATTTGAACCATTATCAGTAATGATTCTCTTCAGAATTCCATAACGACAAATGATGTCCTTCTTTATGAATCGGGCAACCACCTGTTTTGTAACATTGGCAAAAGACGCTGCTTCTACCCACTTTGTAAAGTAATCGATCACAACCATAATGAAGCGATGACCATTGGAAGCAGTCGGCTCAATCTTTCCATTCATATCGATTCCCCACATAGTAAAGGGCCAAGGAGATGTTAACACATTCAGAGGAGTAGGTGGAACATGCACCTTATCAGCATAAATCTGGCATTTATGGAATTTTTTGGCGTATTTGAAGAATTCGGATTCCATAGTCATCCAATAATACCCAACTCTCAACAGTTTTTTGGCCATTGCATGTCCACCGACATGAGTACCGAAAGAACCCTCGTGGACTTCCTCCATCAACCGGCCTGCTTCATATTCGTCAACACAGCGTAGCAAGACCATGTCAAAGTTTCTCCTGTATAACACCTCATCCTTGTTCAGATAGAAGTTACCGGCTAACCTCCTCAGAGTCTTCCTACCCTTGCTAGATGTCCCAGATGGGTACTCTTGAGTCTTGAGAAAATGCTTGATATCAAAATACCAAGGTTTTCCATCTGATACCTTCTTAATAGAAAACACAAAAACGGGTCTATCAAGACGCATGATGGTGATAGCTGGAGCATCATTCCAGTAATTCAATTTGCACATCAATGATAATGTGGCCAAGGCGTCCAACATCTGGTTTTCAGATCTTGGCACATGATGGAACTCAACTCTATCAAAGAAAGGCAACAATCTCCTTGCATAATTCTTGTAAGGCACCAGGTTGGCCTGACGAGTTTCCCACTCTCCTTTGATTTGATTGACGACAAGCGCTGAATCGCCGTACACATCTAGATTCTTGATCCTCATATCAATGGACTCTTCTAAACCCATAATGCACGCTTCGTACTCGGCTTCATTATTGGTGTAAGCTAATGTTAATCGAGCAGTGAACAGTATCTGAGAACCGTGAGGAGTTGCAATGATTGCACCGAATCCATTACCATATGAATTAACGGCTTCGTCGAAACCAATTTCCACTGAGATCCAATCTCAGGATCCTCGTCAGGTAAAGGCTCATCACAATCTTTCATCTTTAAAAACATCACGTCTTCGTTTGGAAAATCAAACTTCATCGGCTGATAATCCTCAATCGGATGTTTAGCAAGATATTCTGACAGAACGCTTCCCTTAATGGATTTTTGGGAAACATACTGAATATCATATTCTGTTAAAACCATTTTCCATCGGGCAATCCTTCTGGGTTGTGTGGTTTAACATGTACTGTCTCAAATGCTTAGCAGCCCAAGCGAGTGCACAACATGTTTTCTCCAACATTGAGTATCTCGACTCACAATCAGTGAACTTTTTACTCAGGTAGTAGACGGCGTGATCTTTTCTACCTGACTCGTCTTGTTGACCGAGCATACATCCCATTTAATTCTCAAGAACCGTGAGATACATGATCAAAGGTCTCCCTACAACTAGAGGCATGAGTATTGGAGGTTCCTGCAGATACTCTTTTATTCTTTCAAATGCCTTCTGGAAATTTTCATTCCATCTGACCGTTTGATCTTTTCTTAACAATTTGAATATTGGTTCACAAGTGGCTGTAAGATGAGATATGAACCTTGTAATGTAGTTCAATCTCCCCAGGAAACTACAGACCTCTTTTTCCATTCTTAGCTCAGGCATTTCTTGTATAGCTCTTATTTTGGCAGGATCTACCTCAATACCCCTTTCACTGACAATGAACCCCAGTAACTTTCCAGATCTCACCCCGAAGGTACACTTGTTAGGATTCAGCCTCAGCTTGAACTTCCTTAACCTTTCAAACAATTTCAGAAGATTGACCAGATGTCCTTCCTCCGTCTGTGACTTCGCAATCATGTCATGAACATACACTTCAACCTCATGATGAATCATATCATGAAAGAGAGTCACCATTTCCCGCTGATAAATTGCCCCAGCATTCTTCAATCCAAAAGGCATCACCTTATAGCAAAAAGTCCCCCACGGTGTAATGAAAGTAGTTTTCTCCATGTCCTCTAGGGCCATCTTAATTTGGTTATATCCAGAGAAGCCATCCATGAAGGAAAACACGAAATATTGAGCGGTGTTATCAACCAACACATTAATGTGGGGGAGCGGAAAATCGTCTTTCGGGCTTGCTTTATTCAGATCTCTATAGTCGACACACATCTTGACCTTTCCATCTTTCTTAGGAACAGAAACAATATTAGCGACCCACAGAGAGTAATTCGCGACAGCAAGAAAACCAACATTCAACTGCTTTTGAACTTCTTCTTTGATCTTGACTGCTATGTCAAGCCTCGTTCGTCTCAACTTCTGCTTGACTGGTGAACATTCTTCTCGGAGAGGCAACCGGTGTACCACAATATCTGTATCTAGTCCAGGCATGTCTTGGTAAGACCAAGCGAAGATATCCTTATACTCATTGAGCATTTCAACCAATCTTCTCTTGATACCATCTTCCAATACATCCCCAACTCTAACCTCTTTCTTGTCGTCTTCGGTACCCAGATTGATAACTTCAATATCCTCCTGATGAGGCACAATGACCCTTTCCTCCTGCTTGAGAAGTCTGGCTAACTCTTTGGGTAGTTCACAGTCTTCATCAGTCTCTTCTTCAACTTGATAAATGGGAATATCAAAGTCATACAAAGCCATAACTGAATTTGAATCGATGGTATATGATAGAAAATACCTGCATGATGATGTTTATGTTTATTATGCGATGCAACAAACAAAACGCATTGCCATTTTTCTATTTAATAAATGCAAAAATAAAAAACAAGAAAAATAAGGATCGCAAAATTTGAATGCGAAAAACATCCTTTATTCATGATAAAGTAGAAATAACAAGAGGGCCCTACAGATTGGGTCACTACGCCTTGGGCATAACGTAGGACTGAACATAATCAAAATAATGAACATTACTCTGCAGTAGTAACATGAATGACTTCTTCAGTAGTCCAGTTGCATAACTTCTAGCTAGGAGTACATGGATGAATCCAAGCATCCATATCGCAATCACTGTCACCTTCGTCATCTTCAATGGCATTAATCCTGTCAAATATCACACCCCCGCTGGTGAATTGAATAGGTCCCCTGTATTTCGGAATGTCTTGAGAAGAACTGGTGGATTTGTATCCCAGGCCGAACTTGTCCTGCTTAACGGGAACATTAAGAACTTGGCCCCACTTCTGCAATGAACCGGATTCTACGATAGCACGGGCTTCCTTGAACAATGACATAGTAACCTTTGGGCTTTTGGCTTCTACAAGAGACATCTCCTGAATTTGAATTATTTCAAATGCCTGGCAGAGTGTTTCGTGGATCTCCCCATCAACTTCCACATACTTGAAGGATGACAAATGGTTGACCATGATATCCTCTTCACCGCATACTGTAACGACTTTCTCTTCCATCATATATTTCAGCTTCTGATGTAACGTTGAAGTGACTGCTCCCGCAGCGTGTATCCAAGGTTGGCCAAGCAAACAGCTGTATGTTGGCTGGATATCCATAATGTAAAAAGTTGCATCAAAGAGCTCTGATCCTACCTGAATAGGCATGATGATCTCCCCAAACACCAATCTCTTAGACCCATCAAAATCCCTCACAACCAAATCAATATGCGTGCATATCAAACCTTGAGTATCTAATTTCATCAACGCCTTCTTCGGTAGCACATTGAGGGATGATCTTATATCAACCAGGACATGCGACAACATGGACCCTCTACATTCCATTGACATATGTAAATCATGGTTATGGTTTCTCCGGGCAGAAGTTAAATCCAAATCAGTAAAACCCAAACCATTACCAGCGTTTACATGAGCTACTACCCCTCCAACTGATTAACAGAAATCTCCTGGGGTACATATGCTGGATTTAAGATTTCCAATAAAGCGTTGCGGTGTGCCTCCGAACACAACAATAGTGATAGAATGGAAATTTTTGAAGGAGTTTGATTTAAGTGATCCATAATCTTGTAGTCACTTTTTCGAATGAGTCTCATAAATTCCTCCGCGTCGTTCGAAAAAACATCATTACCAACCTGTTGTTGGACGTTCTCCTCAATCATTGCCTTACCTTTTCCTTTGTCATTCTTATCATTATTAACCTCCGGTGGGGAAAAGATCCTGCCACTTCTAGTGATACCTCTGACATCAACTATATTCTCAACTAAAGAACTTCCGCATGAAGATCCTGTCAATTCTTGTCTTTGCTTATTACAGAACACCTCTGCCCCATAGTTCCATAGGATGGCTTTAGTGCTCTCGTACGACACATGTCCAGGTACATTAATGATAGCAGGCGCTGGAATATTGATTGTCTGGTATGGAATAGAGTTTGTAGCAACTTCGCTTCCATCATTACTCACCTTATCCTCAACGTCTTCTCTTAAAACCTTGTCAAATTGCAAGCAACCGTCATCAATCATTCTCTGAATACCCTTCTTCAAAAGATCACAGCCCTCAAGTTGCGCTTCATATTCTGAGCAGTCAATAGAACACCCCAGAAACACTCCCTTCTTCAATAAACTAGCCTTCATAAAACTCAACGGAGTCTTTAAATCCCCAACATCAATTATCAGATTCAATTTTTCTCCCTCCATAACGGTATTGGCTCTCGCCACCCCATGATTCGGCATCGGGTTCTGATTTACATTAGGCCCCTTATTGGTGAAGTTGATAGCCTTTGAGTCAAACAAGTCCTAAACTTTGTGCTTGAAGGCTTTACAGTTGTCAATATTATGGCCTGGGGCACCTGAATGAAAGTCGTATTTGGCATTCGCATCGTAACCAGGAGGCGGTGTACCAGTGAGAGAAGCCAAAGTCCTCTTCTGAACCAGTTGCAACTGCAGCAGATGTTGTAACAACTGAGAATACGGCATCGAATGAGTCTCAAACTGCCTATCAGCCATTCTATGTCTAGCAGCGTAAGGTCGTGGTGCATTAACTCGTTGTTGAGGTGCAGTTGGGATAGCTACAGTAGCAATGTGTTGATGATAACGAGATTGCGCTCTACCTTTACCCTTGTGAGAAATAACATTCGCATCTCCTTCCCTCCTCTTAGGGTTTGCTGAATATGGTTTCTTTGCTCCTCCCGAAGAGGATCCACTACCATTTGGAATCTTCCCAGATTTAATCCCACTTTCGACTCTTTCACCAGCCATTACCAGATCAGAAAATCCCACGGACATGCAGCTTATCAACTTATCAAAATATACACCAGGAAATGAAGCCATGAACATGTTGATCAGTTCTCTTTCCACCATAGGAGGTTGCACCCTCGCGGATAAATCCCGCCATCTCTGGGCGTACTCCTTGAAGCTCCCAGTATTCTTCTGCGACAAACTCTGCAATTGTATCTTGTTCGGTGCAAAATCAATATTATACTGATAATGACGAACGAAGGCCTCGGCCAATTCTTTCCAACTGCGGATATGAGTTCTCTCAAGCCCCATATACCATTCCAAAGACGCTCCTGCCAGACTGTCTTGGAAAAAATGCATTAAAAACTTTTCATCATCTGAGTATGCATACATTTTTTCTAAAATACGCTCGAATGTGTACTCTAGGACATATTGTCCCTTTGTACTTATCGAAATCTGGTACCTTTAACTTGGGGGGAATCCTGACCCCAGGAACTAGACCAAGATCTAACATATCAAGACCCAAAGAGCTCTAATTCTCAAAAGACTTCATCTTCTCCTCGATCAGTTTAAACCTTCTGTCAGCTTCAGTTGGCAAACCACCCTCCATATCTTTCATGGAAAAGACATCGTCCTGGTGATCTTCCCAATGAGGGCCAGCAGCCCTGTGCATATTGCACACACTTCCACCAGCAACATTACCATTTTTCTTCGCAACACTTCCACCCAGAGGTATGACAACAATAGGAATACCTTGTGGAACAGCCCCACCAATAGGTGGAGGAATAACACCAGATCCCCCATGCAAAACACCCTCTTCGTCGACCCGTGATATCAACGGCTGGACCATAGTTCTTAATTGTTCCTGCCCACTAGCAACATTCTGCATCAGCTCCATGAACTGCGTGTTGTACCCTAAAATTTGCTCAACCTTTTCGTACTTGGCTTACGTTTCTTTTCGCATTTTTGCATTTCTGCATTGCATAGCATTCGTTCTTGAGACAGGGGATCAAGGCATTCCTGTGGCTCAGGTTCATTTTGGCGCAAAGGACTGACAGACTGAACAACGAGCATCAGAGTCCCTGGCATTTATTTTGCCCAGCGGTCGGGCGACCGATTTTATTTTATTTTGCAGGGTATTTTCAGCTCAAGAGGCAGCGTTCAGGCTATCACAGGCATTCTCATGGTTATAACATTCAAGAACAAGCTTCAGAAGCATAACAAAGCTCAAAACGGCCGAAAACGGGCAAACGGGCAGATTTCCCTCCAAAAGGCGCCAAATTCAAAATTTTGAAGGTGTTAATTGGTTAACCCATATGGTTAATTGATTAACCAAGGCGAAATTAGGGTAAATTGAGATTTTTAAAGGTGTTAACCGATTAATCTTTATGGTTAATCGGTTAACTAGTGCAATTTTTGCCTCTGTACGTGAATTTTCAATGCAGGCTGTTTTGGGGTCCAATTTTGGTCATGTGCAAGTATGATTTTTCACTTGGGAAGGATCTAGAACCTATTCAGAATTTGATTAATTTCATTTTCCCTCCAAACTCCCATTCCTCCTTCCAAACCATATTTTCCACACCACCTTCCAAACCTTTCATTTGGATCCAAGCCTAATTGGTATTTAAATGATCCACTCCAAACCTCACACATCTAATCACTCATAATTTCATTTTCAAATTCAGAATTGATCTCACTCTCTCTCAATTCTCTCTCAATTTTCCATCTTCCACAACCTTCACCAAAGCTCTTTCATTGAATTCTTTGATTCTTCCATGGAATCAATGAATTCTTGAGCTCAAACCTCCATCCATCATCTTCATTGGATCAATTTCTTCATCCAATTTTTGGGCAAAATTGGATCTGAACTTGGAAGTGATTATTAGGCTTGATTTGGTTTAATCTTGAAGGATCTTCATTGCTACTACAAGAATTGGTGTGGATCTTAAAGTATTCCAGACTTTTAGCATTAGATCTATTCAATTACAGTTGAATCAACACTAACCGGAGCAAATCTCCGCTCCGAAGGTTGGATCCGAATCTGTTTTTAGCTTATTTGCATAATCATGTGGATTTTCATATTTGATTAACTTATGGTTAATTTGATCCGTTTGACCATTTCAAATATTCAAATTTTTTAAAGTTTTCAGGGTGTCAATCGATTAACGCATATGGTTAACCGATTAACATGAACAAAATTCCAGATTTTCAAGCATTTCTAAGTGGTTAATCGGTTAACGCACATTGTTAACCGATTAACACTGTGCCAATGGGTCTGGTTTGCTGATTTTCTTGCATGTTTGGGTACCGTTTTGCATTGAATCATCGTAACTCAATACGATGCATTAGAAGTGAAATGTTCTGGACATTTTGTCGCTGTTTTGGTTGTTTAATCGAGACTTTGTCGACTTGTTTTTGTTTTCCACTTGGATGCACACTTGTGTGTTGTTGTTCATAGTGATGATGTTCTTGCATTTGCATTTTCTCTTATGCTTGCATCTTTATTTCTTGCATTAATAAAGGTTGAGATGTGCTTGTGGTGGTATTTACCCCACACTTTGTTCTTCCCTTTGCTTGTGTGTTGCATTCCATGTTTGCATCTCTTACTTGTGATTGAATTTACTTGGTGCTTTCTTGTGCTTTTTTCCATGATCCCCATAGGGTTCCTAGTCCCTCCGTTTAGGATGGGAGTAGGAGAGATATTAGGTGTAACACCCCCTTTCTATACCCCCAAATAAACACAATTAATCATTTAGGCACGTAATCAATATATCATCAGAGTATAATTACAATCACGGTATAAAAGAGGCATGCCACATTATACAAAAATTCAACACGTACAACACTTGCTCAACAGATATGCAACAACGGGGCAACACCCACAAGGAAAATATTTAGAACATAGGAGGGAACATCTAAATATTTCATAACTTGCAAAACATGTAATCACATGCATATACATCATTCGAGTTGATTCACAACATCATCAATATATACAATATTCAACCAGCATGTTTACATAAACATTCATCAATAGATACATACGCAGATGTATCACAAAAGAATCAAAATAATCCATAGCTACCCGGTGCTACATATCAGAGTCGACCGACCAAAAAGGAATGAAGTCACGCTTCACAAAAACTCCAGCAATCTAATCTGCAATGCCTCATAGAGGATTATAAAACAGCAGAAGGGTTAAAAACGATACCATAATACATAATGCATATAAACATATATATATATATATATATATATATATATATATATATATATATATATATATATATATATATATATATATATATATATGTATATATATGTATATATATATATATATATATATATATATGTATATATATATATATATATATATATATATGTATATATATATATATATATATATATATATATATATATATATATATATATATATATATATATATATATATATATATATATATATATATATATATATATATATATATATATATATATATATATATATATATATATATATATATATATATATATATATATATATATATATATATATATATATATATATATATATATATATATATATATATATATATATATATATATATATATATATATATATATATATATATATATATATATATATATATATATATATATATATATATATATATATATATATATATATATATATATATATATATATATATATATATATATATATATATATATATATATATATATATATATATATATATATATATATATATATATATATATATATATATATATATATATATATATATATATATATATATATATATATATATATATATATATATATATATATATATATATATATATATATATATATATATATATATATATATATATATATATATATATATATATATATATATATATATATATATATATATATATATATATATATATATATATATATATATATATATATATATATATATATATATATATATATATATATATATATATATATATATATATATATATATATATATATATATATATATATATATATAGACACACACACACACACACACACACACACACACACACACATAACGTCCAATAGCGTCTTCCGCGTTCTCACCGCAACTCATCTCACTACACCGTACATCGCAATGTATTCACAATTAATTATTTACAAATAGAGCACCAAGCCTATGCAATATGCATCAACAATGTTTATATCAATTCATAAACATACACACATATACATATATATCCACACATACATGTATCTTCAAGCCTTCCATTCATGCCAATTATCAACAATTTACATAAACATCTACATTCATCTTTATTCACCATACATCATGCACAAAAGTTAACATGCAACTCATAGAGACCGACACACGACTCTATGCAGATGCAAATGCGGTACCGACTCATTTCAGCAGGTTCAATTGAAGAACCAAAGATAACCATCGCTCACACCCCACATGGGCACACGAGGTTCTGCAGATTCTATGCAGAATCAAATATAACCATCGCAACATACGAGGTTCTGCAAATCCACCGAGGGATCAATAAACAACCATCACTCACACCCCCACATGGGCACACGAGGTTCTTCAGATTCACCGAGGAATCAATCGACACAAGAATGCATACCATGATGCTTCACATGCAACATGACTCATGACACTCTTGAAATGCATACATGTTTACAAACATACTCATGCATTCATCACATTCGTCGCATATATTCATTATGCATTCAAAATATATGTATCACAAAGCATATATATATTCATCATCCATTCAAACCAATTTCATACATGGTTCACGTTCACAATCAATCTCGCCATGCATTTCTATTCAATTCAAGTAAATGCACAAAATTGCCAAACGACCACATTTCACACTTCACAAATCACAAACTAGGATTCACGCCATACGGCTATCCACAACACACATAACAGTATATAATTAGTCATCTCAGATGAGGAGTGATCGCAATCAAACCACACAACCAACCCACGGATAGGAAACACAAGAAAAGAAAACATGTTGTCAAATTCGCTAACCTTTGCCTGGCGAAGCCCTCCAGCGAAGGCTCGCTGCAATTCGCCTGGCGAACTCGCTGGCGAAGCCAAACAAGAGCTACTGCCATAGATTATGTTCTGGTCTGGGCCCGACCTCGGTCCAACCCAATACCTCGCACGGCCCGATAAGCGAATTGGCCACGCCGGGCACGCGCGCCCCGCAGTACGGGCGGAACACACCACCGGACACAGGCGACGCGTCCAACAGCATCTCGTCGTCCCCTATTATCAGCCGAACAGGACGCACCCTGGCGCATCGAAACAAGACCTTGGGTCCTTCCCAACCTCGCGAGCTCCCCTCCGCGGGGAGGACAACATGCCCGGCGCACGTTCTCCACGTGCTCCCCTCTGCGGGGACACGTCATCCACCAACTGCCCACCTCCGAAAGAGCAGGTCAAACCCACTTTCCGAAGATCTAGGAGCAGTTGGACTAGGGCGAAGACCACGTCCTGGTCTTCACTACGCCACGTAAGCCCTAGCAGTCATTAGGGTTGGGCCTGGTCGTCCAGCCCATCTCAAATGACCGTTGGCCCAGCGCTGGGGTCTCTCTATAAATACCCTCTTCCTCAAGAGGGTCAGGTAACACACTTTTTACCCCTCTTTCTGTACTTCGCCATCGCTCTGCCCAACTTCTCACTTTGGCATCGGAGTGTTTTGCAGGTACACCCCCCTTTCTTCCTCATCACCGGTGAGCAAGCAGCAGTCCAACAGAGTGTGGCCAGTCTGTGATCCCCTTCTGATCAGGTGAGATCAGTGGCGCCGTCTGTGGGAACAGAAACTTCCCCGTTACTCCGAGCAGAAAACCAAAGTTTCACCAATACTCCACGATCATGGCTAGCCCACACCGCGACGGCACTCCGCACGACCTCGCGCTCAACGTCTCCACCAACGGAAACAAGCAGATGGAAACGACGCGTCCGGTGGAAACCGATGAGAGGGACGGCCAAACTGCCTCACCGTCATCCGCGGAGCGGCCCCTTCAGGCTGACCACCGGCCCCTAGGTCCGCCAGCATTCCAACCCGTTCCCATCCCGGCGTGAGCAGACCCGACGGTGGCGGCCCTCTTCGCGGCCATCAACCAGACGAACCAGCTACTGGCCCAGCAAAACGCGAGAATTGGAGCATTGGAACGCGTCGACCCTCCGAGGTACCCCCTGCGGGAAGACCAGAACGGAGGTTCGAGGAGTCCCTCACCTCGACCCAGAAATCACCGGCCACGGCTGGAGAGGCACCGCACACAGGTAGCGCGAGAACGCACCAGGTCCCCAGCAAGACAAGTTCGCGAGCGGAACCAAAGCACCGCGGTGATCCCGACCGGGGATCCCAGAGGCGAAAACTCAGGCAGGAGGTCGAGAACTCGAAACCAGGGCCCTGTCTTGAACGGCTCGTCCCCCCATCGGTCCCCGACACCCAGCGACGAGGACGATTACCGCACCCCGCTATCCCGGGAGATCATGGCTGCCCCCATACCCCAAGGGATGGAGAAGCCCCCGACGCTGTCGACGTACGATGGCACATCCGACCCGGACGACCACCTGGAGGACATCGAGGCCATGCTTGATTACCGAAACGTCCGGGGGGCCATCAAGTGCAGGCTCTTCCCGACGACTCTGAGGAAGGGCGCCATGACCTGGTATAAAAGTCTGGAGCCCGAATCAGTTACGTCGTGGAGAGTCTTGACGGACCTGTTCTCCAAACACTTTACGGCGTCCCGACGCCACCCGAAGACAGAAGCAGTCCTCGGGGAGATCATCCAGGCCCCCGACGAACCTCTCCGAAAGTACATCGAAAGATTCACTTGGGAAGCAGTACAGGTGACGACCTCAGACGAGATGAAACGCTACTTAATGGAACAAGGTCTGCGCGACGACTCCAAGTTCTACGAGGCCGTAGGCATACACCGGCCAACGTCCCTCCAAGATTTCCTCGACATAGCCGCGCATTACATCCGATTTGAAGAAACACAAGCGGCCAACTCCGCCCGAGACACCCGAGACAGGGAGACCCCCCGCGGGCACCGAGACGACGGAGCCTCGAGCCACAGACGAGGAGGAGACCTCCGTCGAGAAGACCGCCCCCGCGAGCCCCGCAAACAACGCGAACCGCGCGGCCCAGCCGGCAGGTTCACAGAGTACACGACCTTAGTCGCTTCACGCGAGCGCATACTGGCCGAATGCGCCAAAACCGAATTCATGCAGGGAGGTGTCTGTTTTCCACGACCAACACCCCCCAAACCCAACGTGGACAAATCGAAATACTGCCGATTCCACAGGAGCCACGAGCACGTGACAGAAGACTGCATCCATCTCAAAGACGCAATCGAAATTTTGATCAAAGACGGTCACCTGAAGAGATACACCCGAGGAGGCGAACCACCAAGGCAAGAGGCCCCAGAAGCCAAGAAAGTCGAGGAACTTCCCTCTCTAGAGGACAACAGCAGGCTCCAGGTCGCGCTGTGTGTCAGCCGCCCCAAGGACTAGTTCGTGGGCAGAGAATTCGGTCTCCCCGAAGGACCCGACCTAATCGACGTGCCAATCCGACCAACCAGCCAGTGGGAGTACTTCTCCAGAGCCATGGTCATCTCTGATGGAGCCACGAGGAGTCTGTCCATAGGATCCGTGAAGAGAAAATTCGACGAACTCATCGCGAACAACTCCGGCAAAATGAGCACGCTCGAGAAATTCCGAGGCCGCTCCAACCCGATCACGTTTTACCTCGAGGAACTCCCCGGGGGATCCCCCAACTCCAACATACCCCTGCTCATACGTGCACGGATGGCGAACTTCGACGTCAGACGCCTCCTCGTCGACGGCGGAAGCTCGGTTGACATCATGTACTCACACATGTTCACAACTCTCCAGCTCGACGAATCCAACCTTTCCCCCTACATAGGCTCCGACCTTCAAGGGTTCAATGGGACGACGACGAGACCTTGGGGATACGTGGAACTGAAAGTCACCTTTGGAGAAGAGGAGACAGCTGGGGAAATCAGCATCCGCTTCTTAGTCACTGCATCCTGGGCAGGACAACGATAGCAGAACTCACCGCGGTACCCTCCACCATCCACCTGAAGATTAAATACTACACAAGACGGGGGGCCATGGTGACCCTTAACGGAGACATCGAGGCTGCCCGAAGATGTTTTGAGGCCGCGCTGAAAGGCCTAGACTCCATCGCCCCAGCGACCAAGAAGACAGCTTCAAACACAATGCCAAAGGGCGAACCAATGAAGCTAGTCGGATCCGTGGAACTCGACAGTCGCTTCACCGAAGAGCTCGACCACGAAACGAAGACCATCAAAGTCAACGGGCAGCCCTCACACCCAGCGCGCCCCATCCCGGACGGAGAATTCGAACTCATCCCCCTCGAGGAAGACACGAGCAGAACCGTGAGGATAGGTGTCGGACTCCCAGACCTCGCGAAACGACAGCTCCGAGCCTGCCTCTGCGAGAACTCCGACCTCTTCGCCTGGAGCGCCGCAGAAATGCCCGGACTCGACCCCGAGGTCGCCTGCCACCAGCTGTCCATCAACCCGACTGCAAAGGCCGTTGTGCAACGCCGGCGTCGCCAGTCCCCCGAAAAATCGGCAGCAACCGAAAAAGCTGTAAAAGACCTCCTAGAGGAAAACTTTATTTCGGAAGCCTGGTATTCAACCTGGCTGTCCAATGTTGTACTCGTTAAAAAGAATAATGGAAAATGGCGCATGTGTGTTGACTATACTAATCTCAACCGGGCATGTCCTAAGGACGCCTACCCCCTCCCTAACATCGACAAACTCGTCGACAACTCCGCGGGCTTCAAGCTCTTGTCCTTCATGGACGCGTACTCGAGATACAATCAGATCCCGATGGCCGAACACGATAAATAGGCCACGGCCTTCATGACGGCGTCGGGCAATTACTATTATAACGTGATGCCCTTCGGCCTCAAAAACGCCGGAGCCACATACCAACGGATGATGAACCAGGTCTTCCACGACGAAATTGGCGACATGCTCGAGGTATACATGGACGACATGATCGTCAAATTGGGCACGGAGGACGACCACACGGCTCACCTCCGGAAGGTCTTCGAGACCGCAAGGTCGTGCCGCATGCGCTTCAACCCGGAGAAGTGCACCTTCGGCGTCTGCGCCGGCAAATTCCTCGGCTACTACTTGACCGAACGGGGGATCGAAGCCAATCCGGACAAGTGCCACGCCTTCTCCCATATCGCCACGCCCACCACGAAGAAGGCCATCCAATCCCTCAACGGCGTGCTCGCCTCCCTTTCACGGTTCATTGCCAAGTCGGCCCAGCACGCCCTCCCTTTCTTCAAACTGCTCAGGAAGGAGACTGAGTTCGAATGGACGGACGAATGCGAGAAAGCCCTTTGCCACCTCAAACGCGTCTTATCCGAACCACCAGTGCTGACGCGTCCCATGACGAGCGAAACCCTATACTTATATCTGGTCGTGGCCAACGAAGCCGTCAGCGCCGTCCTTGTCAGCGAATCCAGGGAGGGCCAAAGGCCCATATACTTTACTAGCAAAGATCTCCACGGCCCAGAAATCCGATACCAACTGATCGAGAAGGTTGCCCTAGCCCTCATAACAGCAGCGCGCCGACTCCGGCATTATTTCCTCGCACACGCCATCGTGCTCCGCACCGATCAGCCCATCCGCCAGCTCCTAGGCCGCCCCGACATGGCCGAACGCATGCTGAAATGGTCGCTAGAACTCTCTGAGTTCGACATCACCTACGAGGGTCGGCACGCCATCAAGGCTCAAGCCTTGGCCAATTTCGTCGCCGAGATGACCATATCGCCCGACCCCACCGCTAGGAACCACGTCTGGACCATTTTTGTGGACGACTCCTCCAACTCCACGGGGAGCGGAGCCGGCATCGTCCTCGACAACGACGAAGGCGCCATCATCGAAGTCTCTCTCACGCTGGCCTTCCTGACGACCAACAACCAGGCCGAGTACGAGGTGTTTCTTGCCGGCCTTCGCCTGGCATCCGACCTGGGATCCAGGGACATCCGAATCTACACAGATTCCCAGCTAGTCGCCTCGCAAGTCCGAGGCGAATATCAAGCAAAGAACGACAATCTCGCAGAATACCTCGCGCTCATCACCGAGAAACTGCGAGGTGTCGACACAGCAGAGATTCATCACGTCCCTCGCGAGCAGAACACCCGCGCCGACATCCTCTCCAAACTGGCAAGCACCAAAAAGCGAAGCGGCCACAAGTCGGTCATTCAAGAGGTCTTATCGCAACCAAGTACCAACGCGACCACTACCCCCCTCGACATCAACGTCGTCGGGGATACTGACTGCTGGATGACCCTGCTCCACACCTATCTCAGCACCGGCCAGCTTCCGGTCAACCCTGGAGAAGCTAGCGCAACCAGACGACGCGCTTGCTCGTACGTCCTCCTCAAAGGACGACTGTACCGCCGAGGCTTCGCAATCCCCCTCCTCAAATGCATAGATAAGTCCCAGAGCACAGCCGTTCTAGAGGAAATCCACGAAGGCATCAACGCGCAGCACCTCGGCGGAAGATCCCTAGCACGAAAGGCCCTACGAGCAGGCTATTACTGGCCATCAATGCAATCCGACGCGAAGGAACACGTCAAACGATGTGACAAATCTCAACGACACGGGGACATGCACCTCGCCCCCCCCCCCCAGCCGACCTCACATCCCTCTCATCTCCATGGCCATTCGCCTGGTAGGGGATGGACATCCTCGGGCCCTTCCCCTTAGGGTCCTACCAGAACAAGTACCTCATCGTGGGAGTTGACTACTTCACCAAATGGATCGAGGCCGAAGCTCTGGCCAAAATCACCGCCCACAACATACTTCGATTCTACAAACGCAACATCCTCGCCAGATTCGGGGTCCCACTCGCCATCGTCACCGACAACGGCACACAGTTCACGGACAAAAACTTTCGCGACTTCGTCACCAAACTCGGAACCAAACACCACTTCGCCTCGGTCGAACACCCTCAGACAAACGGCCAAGCCGAATCCGCGAACAGGGTCATACTCCGGGGACTCAAATGAAGACTCGGCGACGCCAAGCGAGCATGGGTCGAAGAGCTCTACAGCGTCCTCTGGGCATACCGCACCACTCCCCAATCAACCACGGGGGAAACCCCATTTTGCCTCACGTACAGAACCGAGGCCGTGATACCCGTCGAAATACGTAAACCATCCCGACGAACAGAAGCTCCCCTGGGCACCGACGACAACGACGGCGCCCTACGAGAAGAGCTCGACCTCGTCGAGGAAATCCGTTCAGGGGCGGCCCTCCGAGAAGCCCGACTGAAGCAACAAGTCACACTTCGCCACAACAGAAAAGTCCTAAAACGCGACTTTCAAACCGGCGACTTAGTTCTACGCAGAAACCAGAAAGACTCCCATGAGGGCAAACAGGTTGCGAATTGGGAAGGCCCTTACCGAGTCCGGGACAAAACGGAACACGGGGCCTACTACCTCGAAAACCTGCATGGTGAACAACTAGCTCGACCTTGGAACGCCGCGAAGCTTAAGCGGTACTACAGTTAGAACATTGCCCGCAACGACCCATCGTCCCGACCACTGGGGGGGCGACATGGTACCACCGCACACCCCCGCGTCCACTAGCGACCAAAGAAAAGCAAGCCCTGCCTCTTGCGTGCACGGGCAGACGGCCTTGCTCGGCAGGGAACACCTCGACCGAGATCCCCCGCCGCCGTACCAAAATCGGTAGGACACCCAGCTCGCGATGGGACGTTCACCCCACGGAGAGAACTACCCCCGAAACGGCCAGGCTACGTCGCCGGCCAAACCGGCCGGTTCCCTTCACCACCGGTAACAAATTTGTCGAGCTAACACCCGAACAGACCCAGAGCATATCGAGGCATGCACGTCAAAAACATTCAAGTAAAACAAATAAATACGAAAAACGAGCATAAACATCATGCAAATACCGAGCGCACACTTAGAAAATTCACAAAATATATTAAGCAAAGCGGGCACCAGCCCAGTAGTTAATATTACACAAACAGAGCACAATGGCCCAAAGAAAGACAAGTCACAAATATCGGCACGCAGGCCATAAAAACAACGAGCACGCAGGCTCGGCAATCTAGACTACTTCACCCTCCTGATCGGTAGCCACGGGGACCTCCTCGGGAACGACAAGATAAGGGTCGACCACCTTCCCATCAACAATCTCGTGATACGGCCTGATCCCATCCACGACCAGCGCGACGCCGGGGTTGATAACCTGGATCTGCTCTACAGCATTCTTAACCCGACCTCGACAGCCTCCAAACAATCACCTTCCAGCACCCGGATACGGGAAACCAGATCAGCACGGGTGATCAACCGTTGATCCCCCTTTGTCTCGTCCTCGGCCGGACGAAGTGCGCTGTCCAAGACTTCCATACGAACTTTCAGCGCCTGCACCTCGGCCGTTGCCGCCCCCAACTTTTCCTCCAGCGAGGTCACCTTCCCCTCAGTGCCCTCTGCTCATTTGCGCTGGTCAGCGACATCCTTCTGACTCTTCTCCAATTCCTCAGTAAGCTTGGCCAACCGCGACTGCATAAAGGTAAGGTCCCCCTGCAATTTGGACAACTCGGCAGCGGAACAGCCCTCATCGTTCAGCACAAGAGTCGTCGTGAACGTCCGCATCATTGCAGCCAAATCCTCCTCCAGGACACGTCGACGAGACTCTCGATCGGCCTGGCGGACAGCCTTCACCTCCCCAGCAGAGACGGTAGGAGATCGAGCACCATGAAAATAGTCCGGATGCTGATGGCAAGGCGGGACGACGTAACCTTCCTCGGGCGAGCCGACCGTCAGATCTACCAAACCGCGGGGCTCCTTGGATCTCGACCTTTTCGCTGCTCCCTGAGACGTGGGAGACTGACTCTCTTGAGGCGAAGAAGACGAAATCTGCCCTCCCGGCGTCGCAACCTCCTGTCCGACCAACTGACTCACCCGCGTCCTTGGGACCACGGAATCCCTGGTAGCGCGCAACTACTTCACCCGCTCCTCGACAGAAGACATGTTCGCTGCAAAAACAAAGAAAGAGTTAGCAACAGCCGGAACACCCGAACACGGGGAGAAAAGAAACATCCCTACCTAGATAATCCAGAGCGGCCGCCCCGGTGGCGCAACCGAGCAGGGTCTTAGTATTAATCAGCCGCTTCTTGGTTCACACGTTCCCCTGCGCGTCGAGGATGTACCGACCATCAGGCGTCACCAGCTTCGACGGAGGGAGGGCCCGCACAAAGGCGACTATTTTCAAATAAGCGGCCATATCTTTCTCGTCGAGGGTCCCCGCTCGTACGATATACCTATCCGTACCTCGGTTGAAATGCTCTGCGGTCCACAACAGATGTATCTTGGGAAGCCACGCGAGGAACCGCTGGCCGTCTACCATTCTCTCGCCCTCGGTGAAGAGAGTATTCGAGCCCTGCTGTGTGATCGGTTTAACGAGGAAGAACCGACTTTTGAAATCCTTGACGGAATCACTATACGCCTTGAAGAGCTTGGTCGACTGTTTAAATGAGACCCATCCCTGGCGGCCATTCACCGACTGGCGCTGTAAGTGGAAGATACGGAAAAACAACGGTACCGTGGGCTCCACCTCGAGGTAGAAGCACACCACCTCGAAGGCACGAATGAAGGCCAAGGCGTTGGGGTGCAGTTGAGACGGGGCCAAGCGCAACCAATCGAAGAGCCCCATATGAAAGGCGGAGAACGGTAACCTGAGCCGAGCCTCTTTGAAGTGGAACTCGTGCATAGGAAACATCCGCCGCCCATATCGCGAGCAGATGCGATGGTGCTCCTTCGGGCGGTACACCTGCCAATGTTGCGGCTCCCCGATAGGCGTATCCTCGACGGTGGCATAGACGTCGGACGCATCGGCCACGAAGCAGGACGGGGTAGACAGCGGCTCTTCATCCACCCATTCTTCGACCGGGGCGACGCGCTCGTCAATGTCCGGGACCTCGGGTTCGTTGTCTTCAACCATCGTCCCCAGTACCAAGACCGACATCTACACCTGAAAAGCAGAGGACACCGGTGAATTCGATAGCCAAGATCAAATCCATCCTTCCACCGCAGGTCAAGTGAAAGGGCGACAAAGACCAGAGAACGGCGGGCAAACAGGCGCTCCCCGCCGATCCTCCCCAGGGCGTCCAAAAGCCAACCCACTGTCCCTCCGCGGGACGGTCACCGGAAAAAGCGCGCGTCCCCGGGGCATTCAGCGGAAAAAGCGCACGTCCCCGGGGAATTCATCGGAGAAAGCCCCCGTCCTCGGGACATTCATCGGAACAACCGATTCTCCCCGGGAAATTCACCAGAAACTCGCCGGATACGGCGGATCTTGCGTCCCTCCTCGGGGCGTTCATCATGCCCCGACCAAGCATTCTAATCAAGAAGCGGAAATAAAAGGAGAAGAGAAAGAAGAACTCACTTGTAACGGCGGCGAAAGAGAGGAAGAACCAAACGGTGCGGCGGCGATCGACGACAACGGCGGACGAGCAAGGATCTCAGAGCTTCGCAGGTAAAACAACAAAGTGGAAAGTAGAAAAATGAGCGGGGACCCCCGTATTTATAACCCGGTGCGGGATTCGAAGCGACGCTAGGCTCATTAATGACATAGGGTAGCCGCCCCTACGACCGCTTAACGCACGACACGTGGCGGCAACCTGACAGTCGTGCCCCTTCACCTGCTGTCACCCCGCTCCCCCGACGACCGGGGATCCCCGCGCGCGAATCCTGACGAACCTCCCGTTGCGCTACCTCTCTCCCCAATACAGCGACCTTAAGTCCTCGCTCTTTCCCAGAGCTTCGACTTGGGGGGCTCCTGTTCTGGTCTGGGCCCGACCTCGGTCCAGCCCAATACCTCGCACGGCCCAATAAGCGAATTGGCCACGTCGGGCACGCGTGCCCCGCAGGACGGGCGGAACACACCACCGGACACAAGCGACGCGTCCAACAGCATCTCGTCGTCCCCTCTTATCAGCCGAACAGGACGCACCCCGGCGCATCGAAACGAGACCTTGGGTCCTCCCCAACCTCGCAAGCTCCCCTCTGCGGGGAGGACAACGTGCCCGGCGCACGTTCTCCACGTGCTCCCCTCCGCGGGGACACGTCATCCACCAACTTCCCACCTCCGAAAGAGCAGGTCAAACCCACTTTCCGGAGATCTAGGAGCAGTTGGACTAGGGCGAAGACCACGTCCTGGTCTTCACTACGCCACGTAAGTCCTAGCAGTTATTAGGGTTGGGCCTGATTGTCCAGCCCATCTCAAATGATCGTTGGCCCAGCGCTGGGGTCTCTCTATAAATACCCTCTTCCTCAAGAGGGTCAGGTAACACACTTTTTACCCCTCTTTCTGTACTTCGCCATCGCTCTGCCCAACTTCTCACTTTGGCATCGGAGTGTTTTGCAGGTACACCCCCCATTCTTCCTCATCACCGGTGAGCAAGCAGCAGTCCAACAGAGTGTGGCTAGTCCGTGATCCCCTTCTGATCAGGTCAGATCAGATTCGCTGCCACGTTTACTGGGTTTCGCCTGGCGAACCCCTTTGCTACCACCTTCGCCTGGCGAACTTGCCAGTGAAGGCTGATCTTGGCCACTGCCATAGGTTTGTTGCCCACTCGCTGGGCTTCGCCTGGCGAAGCTTCGCTGCCACTCGCCTGGCGAACTTGCGAAACCAAAAAATTCCAACAAATTTAAAACCACCAAAGCCTCAAAAATCGACCGATTAAATCCAAATCAGTCCCAGTAGCATAGCCGACTCATCACCCGACTAAACTACACCATCTATTCCAGATCCTAACCGATAAAACTCAGTTTCTACCGATTAAACCAACTTCCGACCTAGAAATAGAAACATAGAAAACAATCCAACAAATCCAATCTAGCACATATATGATTATATACATTATTAAGATGATAAAACTTCTCACCCTTACCTGATTAATCACAAGCTAAGGTTGATTCTTGATGATTCTAGGTTTTGTTCCACTTTCTCTTCTTTCTCTCCTCCTCTTTTCTTTCTCTTGTTTTCTTCTTAATGTTTCTATCTTTCTCTTCTCTCACTATATCACATATTCTATTTTCTTTCCTCTCAAATTCTTTCCACACACTTACCAAATTAATTCCCACAAAATATCCACTTAATATTATCACTAATGCCCAAAATACCCTCCAACCTATTTTTACCCGAAACTCTCAAAGTCAGCAAAAATAGCTCAATATGTAAACATAACATATTATCACACAAATTCCACATAAATAAAATAATTACTTAAATAAATCAAATAAGGACTCAATAAAAATGGGAATTTCAGAATCGGGGCGTTACATTAGGTGTTCAATCCAAGCATGCTAACATTAGGGTAGATGTTTCCCCTTTTAATCCTAACCTTAGGACCATTTTTCATGACAACATTAGGGCCGAGTTTCCCTTAGACCTTCTGTGCGTCTCTCTTCTTCTCATCTCAAAACAATTCTAACTCATCTAATAAATGCGATGAACATTGTGCGCTACGAGACTTAAGCTACATGGGGAATGATGAGTGAGGGGTCTCCTCTCACTTGTCTAAAGTGTTTAGTGTACGTCCCGTTTGGGGGCGATACGCGACGCATTCGCTCCTATGCCATAGTCTTTAGTGCAACGTGAATCACAAACCGAATTAATTCACTTCACTAAAAAACACAAAAAAAAATTCAAACCTTTTTCCTTCGGGATTAATCGGAAACCTTTTTTTTCATAAAAAGAGTGTTGTTAAGCTTCGGTTCTACCGCAAACAGGCTTTGTCCATAACTGCTGGAACGGAGGTTTAACCCTACTCGGTTAAAACACTTAATCAACCTGTGGTTTCGTGTCATCCCGAACTATGTTTGCTCTGATTTCTCGTACCGTGCGAGAATACGTAGGCACGAGACGACGATGTCTTGGAGAGCAACCTTCCCCCCTTTCACCCGTAGTTAGCCGAACTACGTTGACTCTGACTTTCCCATTGCACGAGGGAATATGTAGGCACAGACCGGAGATGCTCTTCCGAGTCTCTTTTCTTTTCTTTTTGTCCTGAAGCCTTTAGCGTGGATAGTTTAAACACACCCTTAGATAGACAACAAGCATGGATCCTGTCGATTACGACGGACGTGAGGGGTGCTAATACCTTCCCCTTGCGTAACCGACTCTCGAATCCAGGACTTGGTTGCGATGACCTTGTCTTTTCCCTTTTTCATTAGGTTTTTCCGATCGTTTCCTTTCCTTCTCTTTGGGATAAATAATAAAAGGTGGCAACTCTTCTGTTTTCCGCCGGGTGTTTTTCGCAGTTGCGACACTGGGCCATGCGAACTCTGACTTCCTGCAATTCATCTTGAACCTGATCCATTACTTTTTGATGATTCCCTCGAGTTGGATATCTGTGGAAACTGAACTCCTCAATCATGTTACTGAAGAAAACCAAGTAGAGCTAAGAACAAAAGGCCACTGAGAACACCTGCGATACAAATGAAAATGTAAATGCAGAATGCAAACATGTCTATGTATTTACAGGGAGATCTCCCCCTTGATTCTAGTTTCAATAAACAAGAACAACAGAGATGGACGAGAATCCTACCAAAATCTTCTCATATATCAAGTAAAGTTGAAACAATACACAAAAACAAATGAGAAAGATCTTAATACAAAAAGGTACTGATCTCATCCAACAGATCGGGTGATGATCAAGATATAAAAGCAAAAAACTACTGTGACATATCAGAAGATAAACCTCCCCAGCAATCATGCTCTTTGCCACAGGCCTGAGCCTCCTTAAGCATCGTCTTCGTATCTGGATGATCTGGTCTAACAACCAACTCTCTGATGAGGATGTCCCTTCTGCGTATCACATCTCAGAGACAATGAAAATAATATTCCCAAGCATCTTCGCCAAAGGAATCTTCCAATCTGAGCTTCTTCACACCTGCTCAGATCTTGAGCTCTTCAAGTGCTGATAAAGTCTCATGGTATTTCTGCTCAATCGTGTATCTGCGGGACGATTCCACCATCACTTCTTTCTCCTTGACCTTGAGTTGCGCCTTCAGCTTATCAATCTAAGTACGAAGATGGCCCTCCCTGTTCTTGTTGGCGATCAAAGTAGCATTCCATTGCTCATTGAATTTGGATATCTCCATATACATTCTGTCTAAATCCTCTTTCTTGTGCTTCAAAATGTTGCAGGTGCTTTTTAGATCCTGAATGATCTGCTCTCGTACCATGATCTGCTCATCTAGCTCTTTCTCCAGCTTGGTCAATGATTTTGACTTCATCTTGGCCAAGTAGACAGCTTCACCTTTATCATGCTTCAGCTGACTGATCTTCTGTTTCAACTCTTCATTCTCTTTGTGCAGATCTTCCTTCTCTACCTAAAGCTTGTTGTATCTCAGGATATTGATCGTTGTAGGCGGCTCAATGACTAAGGGATATAATGGTTCTTCAACAGGAAACAACAATAGTACCCTTTCAACTCTATTCTGAATCCATTCCAAGTAGGGGTCATAGGCTCTAAAATCACCTTTGCCCAAAGAAAGCTTTCCCTTCTTGTGGATTTTACCCCACGCATCAACGAATTTGGCCAAAATACAAGGATCAGCTACACCGGTGAAGTACAAAGATTCCTGCACTTCTTCTTCCTTCGGAGGTCCCCTCAAAGCATAACCAAACTGTCTGACAGCAAGAGAAGGATTGTAGTTGATACCGCCTTTCCTCCCCATCAAAGGTACACTAGGGAAACTACCACAGCTAAAGATGAGCTCACGACCAAGCAGGTCTCAGTTGAACCAGGCGATATCCATTTTTGTTAAACCCATAAGCCTCTTTGACCATTCAGACGAGTTCCTTGAATCCACAAAAGCTCCAGAGCGAGGAAGATGATCAATAAACCACTTGTGCAAAAGCGGTGCGCAACAAGAAACCATATTTCCTTTTCTTTTCTCATTCTTGTAGTGTATTGGATGATACAAATCTCCTAGGAAAGTAGGTACGAGATCCCTGGAAGCAAAGATATGAAAGGCATCCAAATCAACAAAGTCTGGTACATTATGGAACAACACAATGCCATAGACGCACAAAGCCAAGATAGCACTGAAAACCACCCAACAACCCTCTTCAGCATACTTTCAGGCTTTATCCACCAAGAAACATAAAGTAAGGCTAGAAACTCCATTCCTGCTGACAACATGATCAACCAACTCAGAGGCGCTCAAATAAAGAGCGGCGACCAACTTTTCGAGATCAGTTTCTTCCTCTGAATAAGAAAATGGCACTTCATCTTGGACCGGAACACCAACGATGAAAGCGAACTCCTCCAAAGTCGAAACCAACACATAGTCCGGGAATGTGAAACATCGCAGCGGTGAATCATAAAACTGTAACAGGGTATTAATAGCTCCATGCTCATAACTCGTGATCTTACGGACAAGATTCAGAATTCCCCCATAATTATTTCTTAAAGGTTTCAAGGACGCCAAGCTCAGCCATGGAAATCAGACCAAATAAAGGTCCTAACTCAGGTGCCGAAAACTTATATACAACAATCTTATATCTGCCTACCTCCATCTCTACAAAAGACCGGCACCAAAATCAAAGGAGAAACAAGAACGTGTAATACACACAAACATGCAATGTTAAATGCAGGATGATTATGTAGATGCAAACATGGGATCAAGGTATCCAATGCTCAAACTTGTTGTTGTGTCGTTGACTGAATACAACCATAGCTCCTATCTAATAAGAAATCCAAAAAACTCAGAACATTGAGATGATAGAAAACCAGAGTACTTAGGATCAAAATTCCGCTCAGACGGGAAAACTAGAAAATCGGGTTTGTTGGAAGTCAAAGTTTCCTGCAAAACCCATCCCCTCTCACATGTGGGTTCTAGTCACGGATGGTACGACATCCTATGCAGGTCATAAGTATTATGGACTTTCAGGTCAAGAAACGATGATATGTTCACCATTTTTGGTTTGGTATCATGGTCAATCGAGGAGGTCTCAACTGACTTCCCAGTGAGCAGTCTCCAGAGTCGTTAGTTTTTCTAAGTCAATACTCCCTCAACTGCACCAGACGCGTAGGATAGAGTATCTCCAAAGAAAAACCTCGTCTGAACGTGAATTTCGCACGAGCTATTGCATGGCCAGATGCCACACAAGCTCCCGTTACTTTCCACACTAGTCTTGTGTGTATACTCAAGCCTGGGTATTGGGCTTATCTCTCATGTAACAACCCACCCCATATCACAGCAGCAACAGTATAATATAACAATAAAATAAAAAATGCAATAATATACAACAGATAATGTATATAAAAGCAAATAACTGCACAAAAGTAAACACCCAAAAACGTAAACAAGCGCTAGGATTGACTCGTATATGGAACTTGGTCCCCAACAGAGTCGTCAGCTGTCGCAACTGCGAAAAACACCCGGCGGAAAAACAGAAGAGTCTCCACTGAACGTTATTTATCCCAAAGAGAGGGAAAGAAAACGATCAAAGAAAACTTGAAGAGCGGGAAAAGACAAGGTCATCGCAACCAAATCTTGGGTTCGGGAGTCAGTTACGCAAGGGGAAGGTATTAGCACCCCGCACGTCCGTTGTACTCAACGGGATCCACGCTTATTATCTAACCAAAGGGTGTGTTTATCTATAAGCTATTGCTAAACAGAAACGAGAATGAAATAAAAAGGAAGAGACTCTATAGGACATTGCCGCCCTATGCCCACGTATTCCCTCGTGTAATGGGAAAGTTAGAGTCAACGTAGTTCGGAAAACTATGGGTGATAGGGGGAAGGTTGCTCGCCAAGACATCACCGTCTTGTTCCTACATATCCTCATCTAGTATGAGAAACAAGAGCAAACATAGTTCGGGAAATGAAACCATAGGTTTTTAAAGTATTTTTTACGAGTGACGTTAAGTTTCAATTCCAGTAGTTAGGGTCAATGCCTATTTGCGGTAGAACGGAAAAGTAACATACTCTTTTCTGAAAATGAAGTTCGAAACACAAATCCCGAAGGATAAAAGGTTTAACTTTTGTTTGTGAGTTTTAATAAAGTGAATTAGTTTAATTTTTCATTCATGTTGCACTAAAGACTATGATATAGGAACGAATGCGTCGCATATCGCCCCCAGACGGGACATACACTAAACATTATAGACAAGCGAGAGGAGACCCCTCACTCATTATTTCCCATGTGCTTAAGGCTCGTAGCGTACAACGTTCATCGTATTTATTAGATGAGTTAGAATGTGTTTTGAGATGAGAAGAGAGACTCATAAAAGGTCTAAGGGAAAACTCGGCCCTAACGTTGTCATGCAAAGTGGTCCTAAAGTTAGGATACGAAAGAAGATTCTATCCTAATGTTAGCATGCAAGAGATGGACCTAAGGTTGAGGTTAAAAAGGACTAACCTACTTGTTATCATGCTTGGATTGGACTCCTAATGTCTATCTTACTCTAAATTCAATCGGAAATTCAATTGGAATAAGAGTCTTAAAGGAACATGCAAAGACAAGGAAAAAAGCAAGAAAACAAGGTAAACACAACAACTACAACAGCACCTCCTGCACAAGACAACAATAAAATCCATCATACAAGCAAGACAGCATATAACAACACATGTTTCAGCATAAAAACAGGTGTGAAAAGTCAGGCAGCAAGCAAGCAAGGCAAAGACAACATGCAAGTTCAAAGCATGTACAACTGTGGAAAGTATGGAGCAAGCAAGCTTGAATGCAATTAAACAAATGCAAACAACAATACAATCGAATATAATTAATCAACAGCAATGCATTGATAAGAATCATCAAGATCAACATGTTCTTTTCAAATTAAATCGGACGATCAAACAAACATGCAACGAAGTGGAAACGGAGACAAATGCAATCATGCATCATAATATTCATCAACAAGAATTTAATGATAGTCCATAAATCATGCCACAAGCAAGCAAAGCAAATGATCATTTATCAAATAAAACACATGAACATGTTAAACATTCAAAACAGAAACCAAAAGTTGCGCGTCGAAAAATTGAGATCAAACATTCAAGAATGATGAAACATGTCAAAAACAAATCACATAAGTGCATCATATCAATCCATGAAGTTTACATGTGGAAAGGATACCAAACAAGCAATAAAATGCAAGAAAATCACACTCCACCTCAGTGGTAACCGGTTACTCAATATAGGGTAACCAGTTACTCTATTGAAAAATAGTTGAAAACGTGAAATTTACACTGAGTAACTGGTTACCCTATAAAAGGTAACTAGTTACCACTGAACAAGAATCAGAAAAGCAGCTTTAAAAATCAGTTTTAAGCATCAAACACAATCAAGCATTGAAAATCACATATCACCAAGATCCAAATCCTCAAAATGGATGAAAAACAGGAAAAATCATGAATCTACATTGTGATTATCAAAATAAGTTCAAAACAGAATTAGATATAGAATTGCCAACCTTAAAAGCAGAGATTTGCTTTGGTGAGTGTTGATTCACTTGAAATTAGCAGATCCAAGCAAGAAACCCGGAGGTTCTTTAAGATCCAAGAGCTTCCTTGTTGTAGAAATGAAGATCAAGCAAGATAAAGCAAAAATGATCCAAAAAGCACTTCCAATCTAGCTTCCAAATTCAGATCCAAAACCAAACAAAAATTTAGTGATGAATTGAAGATAATGGAGATGAATGATGGAGGTTTAGCTATAGAATTCTATGATTCCAATGAAGAATCAAAGAACTCAAGTGAGAGGTTTTGGAAGTGAAAAAGTGGGGAGAAAATTGAGAGCAAATTCCCAAGCATAAGAGTGAAATCTGAAAATGAAAGGTAATTGTGTGAGATTTGGAGCAAATTCACTTAAATAAGCTCTAGGTTTGGAATCAAAATATGGTTTGGAATGAGGATTAACATTTGGAATGGAAATTAGGAGTGGAATTAGGAATGGAGTGTTTGAAATTTGGAGGGAAATGGTGAAAGTTGAAACAATTCTAGATCCTTCCAAATATGATCAAGTGAAATCAATGGTTGAAAATGATTGGGAAATTGCACGTGCTAGATTTTTGAAATATTTTGCATGACCAAAGTCTGAAGCTGCGCCTGGCCACTAGCTACCAAAGTCTGAAGTTGCACCTGACCACTAGCTACCAAAGTTTGAAGTTGCATGACTATCACTATCCACTCGCGCAATCAAAGGTTGCACCAAAGTCTGAAGTTGCGCCTGGCCACTAGCTACCCCTTGCATGACCTCCATCAGTTGTGTCATACGATCTCTCATCTCTTGCATTTCTACCTGCATCTAATCCATCAGCCTTTTTTGGTTTCCTCTGGTACCGTAGCGGTGAGTTATCTGATCTGCAATCCTGAAACACTAGTGGCACAAGAAACAAGATAAGGTTAACAGTTCCGATGCACCTGCAAATGCGAGAAACATGCTAAAATGCAAACATGTACATATGAAACAGGGAAATTTCCCCCATGATTCTAGTTTCGGGATAACAACCAAGGTGATGGAGCACCTCACAAGCAAGCATAGAATAAAAACTCCTCATATACAAACATAAGCCCACAAGCAAAGTATGAACATCAAATAAGTACAATCAGAAAAGGACCTCAACCAACAGGTCTGGTGATGGTCCATACAAAAGTCTAAGCTACAGAATACAAAGAAACACATCAAACTAGGTGGCGAGATTGGAAATCCTTCAGCAATGCCTGTGTATCCGGATGGTCTGGCCTAGCGAGTAAACCACGTATAAGCAAGTCCTGCTGACTGATGGTGGACTGAAGATCCTCAACCGAGTCCTCCTTCCCAACAACCTCCTAAAGTCTATGCCTCTTAGCACTAGCTCCCTCTCTATGCTCCTCCAAGGTTGCAAGCGCTTCATATAGTTTGCAGTCACTATGTCTCCTGAGTGAAGCTTCCTTTGAGATCTCCTCATATTTAGTTCTGAGCTGAGCCTTCAGTTTAATGATATGCGCCTTCAACTGGTCTTCACGCTGCTTGCTGTGGGCCATGGCAGCATTCCATTGAGCCTCAAACTTGGAAATCCGCAAATAGGCTCTATTCAACTCTTGATTTTTAGTAGCAAGCACACTACTAACAGCGTTTATGTCTAAACCCAACCGCTCTCTATTGCTCATCTCCTTAGTCAAGTTTGTTCCTAACTTATTCACCAACTCAGTTTGCTTTTTCAAAGCATACTTTGCTTCAACCCTCTCACTTCTGAGTTGAGCAATCTCATTCTCCAATTCTTCGTTTATCTTCTGCAACTCTTCCTTTTCGCGACATACCTGATTATACCTTTGGATGTCCACTGTAGTAGGCTCCTCAATCACGGGAGGGAAAACAGGCTCCACTAGAGGATATGGCATCAAGAACTTCACGGCCCTCTCATGAATCCAAGCTACGTAGGGGTCATAGGCCTGACTGTTTCTCTTCCCTAATAGTCGCTTCCCTCTCCTATGGATGTTTCGCCAAGCACGTTCAAGTCTGATCAGATCATCACCCTCTAACAAACTCGTGAGATAGAGAGATTCCTGTATCTCTTCCTCTTTTGGACCGTCCCTGAGAACATATATGAATTGTCGTACCAACAGAGAAGGGTTATAGTTGACGTACCCTTTCCTTCCGACCAGAGGGACGTTAGGAAATCCGCCACAACTATAAATAATGTCAGCACCAAGCAAATCCCTATCAAACCAAATGATATCCTTAGCAGTCAAGCCCATCAACCATCTATAAAGCAAAGGAACACAACATGAGACGTTCTTTCCCCTTCGGTTTTCATTCTTGTGGTGCACAGAATGATAAACGTCTCCTAAGAGTGTAGGGACCGGATTCCCTGAGGTTAGCAGGTAAAAAGCATCCACATCTACAAAGTCCGGCAGATTCGAAAACAAATTAATGCCATAAATGCAAAGTGTCAGAATAGCACTAAACACAATCCAGCAACCATTCTTAGCGAACTTCTGAGCTTTCTCAACAAGAAACGGTAACAGAAAACCATAAGTTCCTTTCCTCTCAACTAGCTCCCCCTTTAACTCTGCAGCATCAAAATGTAATATAGCAGCGAGCACAACTAGATCAGGCTCTGCATCTGTGTGGACAAAAGGCATCTGATCACGGATAGGCACCCCCAACATATTAGAATACTCTTCCAAAGTAGGCGCCAAAACAAAATCTGAAAAGACAAAGCATCTCAATTGAGCGTCGTAGAGCTACAAGAGAGTGTAGATACCACTGATCTCAAAGGATGAGGGTTTGCAGACACATCTGGCCAATCTCCCATAATCTTGTCTAAACTGTTCCATCACATTCGCTTCAGTCATAACAATTAGACTCCTCAAAGAACTGACATCTGGGGTAGGAAACCTGTAAGCAACTGTCCTTTTCAAGGGCTCCATGTCAAGAACGAAGAACAGAACCACTAGAATCAGGAGGGAAATATACACCTGCAATCAAAAATACATGTTAATGAAGAGATGCAAATGAAAATGCAAATGCAACAGAGGATCAAGCTTGTTGTGCTGTAGCTTGAGAAGAACCAGCACTTCGCTTGAGTACTGACAAATCACTGACATAAGAACCCCTTTATACCATGAACACAGGTTCACACTGTCAAGAACTAGGTAGTCTGGAGGTCAAAGTTTCCTACATAACCCACCCATTCACAGGTATGGACCTATCCACTAACAAGGTTTGACATCCTATGTGTTCATCAGCGTCACAGACTTTCGGGAAATGATGATACGTTCACCATTTTTGGTTTGGCATCATCATCTCTCGAAGAGGCCTCACTCAGCTGAATCCCAAATGATCGGTCCCCAGAGTCGACAATCCTCAAATCCAAATTCCAGTCGGATCCTAAGGATCGGAAAGGAAATCGTCAAAGAGAATCTCGTCTGAGCGTGAATTTTGTAGGGAACTGTGTCTGTTAAGCAAACAGGTCCACCCACTAGTCTCCACTACTAATACTAGGTTTGTACTCAAGCCCAGGTCCGGCTTATCACTCAATGGAACTCCCTCCCCACAGCACAGCAAGTATGATACAATGCGGAAAGTAAAATACGGAAGTAAATAAAGATAAAGCACATATATACACACACCCAAAAGAAAACACACAAGCGCTAGGATTGACTCACATAGGGGATATTCCTGTCCCCAGCAGAGTCGTCAGCTGTCGCTACTGCGAAAAAAAGAGGCCGGCAATGACTAACAGAGTCGCCACCTATCGTTATTTATCCCAAAGATGGGAAAGGAAACGATCAGAAAAAACCTGACGAAAGCGGGAAAAGACGAGGTCATCGCAACCAAGTCCTAGGTTCGGGAGTCGGTTACGCAAGGGGAAGGTATGAACACCCCTCACGTCCGTCGTACTCGACGGGATCCACGCATGTGTTGTCTATCTAAAAGGGTGTGTAAACTATCTACGCTAAAGGACTATGGAAAAAAGAAAAAGAAAAAAGGACTGACTCGGCAGAGCATCGCCGCTCTGTGCCTACGTACTCCCTCGTGCAATGGGAAAGTCAGAGTCAACGTAGTTCGCCTAACTACGGCTAAAGAAGGGGGAAGGTTGCTCGCCGAGACATCGCGTCTCATGCCTACGTACTTTCTTCATGTACGAAAGATCAGAGTAAACGTAGTTCGGGATAACGAGAACACAGGTTGTTCAAAAGTTTTACCCGAGTAAGGTTAACAGACAGTTCTAGCAGTTGGTGTATGCAGCTCGACCATTGGAGACTTAGGCGTTACCGTTTGCGATAGGACTGAAAGTTAACAACACTCTTGTTTATGAAAAAGGTTTTCCTGATTAAGAACCCCAAAGGGTGAAAAAGGTTTGAAGTGTTTTTGTGTTTTTTAGAGAAGAAGTGTTTTGAATTAGAGTGTTCATAATGTATGTTGTAACAAAGTCTAAAACCTAGGATCGAATGCGTCGCATATCGTCCTAAGGACGTATACTAAACACTCTAGGAAATTGAGAGGTAACCACTCAATCACCATTTCCCGAGTACAAGGCTCATGGCACAACATTCATCATCTTTATTAGGTGGATTGAAGTTGTTTGAAGATGAGAAGAGAAAGGGACAAACTAGAGGGGACTAGACCAAACCCTAAAAGTTGTCATGCAAAGTGCACCTAAAGTTGGGATTATAAAAGGGAAATCTCTACCTAATGTTATCATGCATGGTTAGAGCCCTAATGTCTATCATAACCTCTCTTGAACAAAAGAGGTTAGAAATCCTAAGGGAAGGAAGACAAAAGAAACAAAAAAAGGAAACAATGCAAATGAAGGATGCAAACACAAATGCACAAGTAAGAACACATAGAATGAAAGTGGGAGGAAAATGTGTGTAGGGCAGTAGCCACTACAAGCTCATCTCAACCAAGCATGCATATGAATATGCAAAGAGAAAAGGGAGAGAGATGCAACAAAACAAGCAAACAAATTTGACAAAACAATGAGAAAAAGTCCTCATGGATTCATTACTTTAGGTAAGCTTCAAGTTCCTTCTAAGGAGGGACTAAGCAACCTTAAATAACATTCCAAGGTCATGGGACAGAATGGAGGATGAGGAGAGAGTGCACCAATGCAAAAGCAAACATAACACAAGAGAAAG
Organism: Lathyrus sativus; assembly: GCA_963859935.3. NCBI lineage: Eukaryota > Viridiplantae > Streptophyta > Magnoliopsida > Fabales > Fabaceae > Lathyrus > Lathyrus sativus. The sequence goes on along the minus strand of OZ012735.1, from coordinate 254,761,851 downwards.
CAAGCATATGCACAAAGGAAAGGCAAAAAAGCTCCATATAGAAACCCTAATCAAAAGACTCAAAAGATGAACACAAATGAGCAAGCAAAAAGAAGTGCCATGACCTAAAATTGAACCAAAAACATCCTTAACATGTTAGCAACATGAATTACAAGGCATTGAAAGCTCAAGGGATCCAAAAGTGTCATATCCAAGTCAAACTAGGTCAAGATGTGTGTGGGAACCTCCCTTGGAGATGACTTGACTTGTAAGTCATCTCAAAATTAGGAAAAAGGCTCAACAAATACCAAATAAAATGCACAAGATAGCCACACAAGTTGGCAAATAGAAGCCAAAGGCACAAGGCCAATATCTCCTCAAAGCACCATCAAAATAAAATTGAATTCAAGATGTACCACTTTGAAATGGGGAAATCGAGGGTCAAAAGGCAAGCATCAAAAGTCAACCCTAAAGTCAACCAACCAGGGGCAAAATGGTGCTCAAAATTTTTTCAACCCATCAAGAGTATGAGGAACAATTTTCACTCATTGGACCAAAAGAGAAAGGGAGAAACAATTAAAAGAAACCACAATGTCACAATTTAATTCAAATAAAACCTCTCCAACTAATTAATTCATTTTTAAATGAAAAATAAAATAAATAAAATAAAATAAAAAAACCATAAAATAAAAGACAAGTCAAAGTGACTAAAACATATTTTTGGTGAATTTTAATAGTTGGAGAATATTTTTAAATGAATTAAATTGAAACAAGAACAAAACAGAAAAATAAAACAAAATAAAAGAAAAAGAAAAAAACGTGGTGCAAAAAGCAAGAGAATCCAGTTCAGAAAATCATATGGGCTCAAAAGGGGGTGCCAAAAGTAGGTCCAACCCAGCGTGCCAAAATTCAAAAAAAACAAACATGAATTGAGTGCATTAGTCAACAAGGGGCGCATGATAGTCAATCAGCCTGAGAGCATTGATAAAAAAGTATGATGATCAAGTGGACTAGATTGTGCCAACAAATAAATGAAAATTCAAACATGGTATGGTGCTGCACGGTCAAACAAATACCATCGTGTTTCTTAATTATGTGGATCAGAATAAAAACAAACAGATCAGACGGTGAGGGAGTTGTCTTCTCCATTGAGAAGTCAACAAACCAAGATGGCAAACCAGTCTCGCCGGAGCAACAGTCCGGTCATCTTTCCCAATTCTCCGACTGCCATGAACAGTGAACCATACAACACAGAATGCTATACCCCACCAAATCCAATGAAATTTATATGTAAACTCATATACGGATCAAGGGGAACTCAAATTCAACCATAGTTTTCATTTTTGAGCAACAAATAAGCCAAATCGAAGACAAATGTGAAATGTGTACAAGCTGTGAAACTTAAAATTAGCCAACCAAAATGTCCAGAATGCATCTACAACTCACAAGGAGTTCAAATCCACGTTTCAAATGCTCTAAAAACTCAAGAATGAGCCAAAATTCAAACAACAAGAAATATGCATCACACTGAAAACACACCAAATGCCAGTTCATTTTATTCATTAACGATCTACATTGTTTCTATGTCTCAAGAATGCAATAATGGCACAAAATCAAGGCTTAAAATGAGAGATATGGTGATTTTGAATTTACCTAGTGGAGCACCTCCACTGGGTCTTGTCTTGAGCTGAACCTCTGAACAAACCACCCAGAAACGTTCCAAATGCCTTAAGGAAGCTTTTGATCAACTCAATTTGGCTTGCAATTGTGTGTAGATCCAAAATCAATTTTCAACTTGCTCTCTCTTTTTTCAACTTTCTATTTCAGCCAAATCACCACCAAAACGAGCTCTCTAGGTCTGGGAAGTTTCCTTGTCTTTTATATATTGGGTTCAAATGAAAACGGTGCTCCAATTCAAGTCCCAAAGCCCAATTCACAAATCAATTTTTCACACTTTTTCCACTTGCAATACATGTGTTTTTCCACTGCACTAACCTGAATTTTGTTTCAAATCAACTCCAAATGACTTGAGCTGATCAAAGGGCCAAGAATTAAGCCTTGTTTTTAATCTTATGGTTGATTTCCAATTTGTTACTTCAAGATGAAGAAACCATGAAAATGACCAATTTAAAGACCTCAAATTTCAAATGTGAAAATGGCAATGTCTTTGGAACATTATTTGCACTTAGAAAATGCACAAATTTGCCTTGAGAAACTTTAAAATCATTTAAATCTCAATTTATCATTTTAAGCCTCCTTTATGAAAAATTCAAACACCCAATCTTCAATCCTAGCTCCAACCATGACAAGAAATGATTTGGAGCAAATTTCATGTTGAAAAGATCTCCACTTGAAGTACTTAAGTTGGTGAAATGGACCTATAATTTTATGATCTATAATCTTACTTTCCCAAAATACCCCTAACTTGTAACCCTCATAACTTGAGTTCTACAAATCAGATGAAAGACTTCTAGTACATTTTGGAAAGCTAAGACCATGACCTACAACTTTCATGTTGGCCAAAAGTTGAGGAGAATCACCCTTCTAGGTCAAAAATGGATTGGGAGTTGGTTGACTTTTGTTGACCAAAATCACATTCATTTGATGACATGTAACTTGTTTGGATCATAACTTGAGTTCTATAAATCCAATCAAGGACTTCTAGTACTCAAAAGAAAGCTAAGAACATGCTCTACAAGTTCCATGTTGGCCAAAAGTTGAGATGATACTTTTATATTGAGGTAGGTGGTCTTGAAGTCAGACACTAAATAGGGGATTATACCCTAAGAACCCTAATTTAGTAACTTCTCCCACTCCTGATCCTTGATGAATTGATCTTGAAATGACATCTGATGTGTCTTAACACAACATCCCATGACCATAGAGACTTTGAATTGAGTTTCAATCTCCTTCAATTTCACAGTTAACTGAGTATTTGCCAGATGAAAACCCTGGATGCCACACTCTTGACTGAGGCTTGTTCCACTTCACACATCAACTTGAATAAGCTCCAAATGGCTCTCAAAGCACTCAATGAGTTCTCTCAACATCTCATACCTATAATCATGCATTCACAGTCTCCTGATGCTCTTTAGTTGGCCTCCAAGTTAGGAGCTGACCCACACACATCCATCTATCCTTTCACAAGACATTGACCACTTCAAGATGTCCTGATGACCATTCAAGCTTGAGTAACAACCCTTGCTTAGGCTCAATGCTCTGAGAAGACCTCTCTTGCTATGCACGACCTCTTGATCCCCTGTAAAATGAAATATGCTATGCAATGCAAATGCTAGAACAAAAATGAAATGAAATAAAACATAAACCAAGTTAAGAAAAGGTTGGGCAAAATTTGGGGTGTAACACCCATGTCTCGAGAACCAATGTTATGATATGCAAAAATGCAAAGATGCTGAGAAACACAAGCCAGTTACGGTCAAAACGAAAGGGTAAATTTTGGGGTGCTACAACAAGTCGTCATCTTAAGAAGAATACTCGATTTAGACCACCACAAACATGTGGAAGACGGTATTTGCTTCAAATTGAGAGAAAGGCTCCACCTCGGATATAGAATCGACGAGTATGGCACATACCTCCCTCAAGCGGAAAATATTCCACATCTTTCTGGACTATGTTATGGGTTAGGAGAATTATATTTTGACTACATAAATTCTTTCGCGTATTGTTATGCATGATTCAATTTTTTCGCTCACTGTTCGCGTGTTGCTATGAGTGTATATACTGATGTTTCTTGTATTCTCTGCTCCTATGATGCGCGTGAGTAATGATGTTGTGATATTCTGTTTGTCTCTCATTTTTCTTTGCAGCGTGTGTTCTTTATATAGACTCAACAAAACCAGTTTTTTAACTTCAAACTAAATGTTGGATTGTATTGTCGAATCTTGTTTTGGAAACACTGCGATTCTTGTCATCTTTGAATTGATTTGTCTGATCGTGTTTTGGCCATGTTTGGATCCCTTTCCTTTTTCAATTCGACATGTCCTAAGATTGTTTTGGACACATTTGATGATAATGACTTTCTTTCAATTTGAACGTATTTTGAATTTAAGGGTTGCTGCTACTGTGTACCATTCTGCTCCTATAATTCCCTTTTATTGTTTAAACTCTTCAGATGCTGCAGGACACGAACAAGGAATGGAGGTCTTACAAGCCAATGCGTGTCAGGCGTGGTTAACATCAAACTTGAGGGTTGTGTGTTAGGCTCTTTGTAATAATCATTTGTGAGGTGTCTAACTCATGACAATCTGGTTTTTCTTGGAAGCTATTCTCCAACACATTTGATCTACAAGAACACGCTTCGTGCTATGTCTAGCAAGACAATATTGGTTGAAACACATAGTCTACAAGAACACGCTTCGTGCTATGTCTAGCAAGACAATATTGGTTGAAACACATAGTTTAATGCTAAATCCATGAAAAATAACTTCTCTTCATATAAATTTTGTTGAAATGTTATTTCCTTTATGTTTTCTATCGTGTGAAGTGAATTTGTAGAATCAAACTTGGCAACATTATGTGGGGATTGAACTTCACAACATTGAATATTATAAAGTTTTTCTCCTTTTTGTAAAGTAATGATACCAATCTTGATAGACTTATAACCTTGACATTGGCTTTGTATAAATGAAACTCTTGAATTTTATGAACCCAATCATGTCTAGACTTGGAATTGACATATGCTTCAATTTGTGATCATATCTTGAATGTTGTACTTAAAACTATGAATCTTGAAATCAATGTGGAATTTTGTATGAATCTTGAAATTAATTTGTAGACCTTAAAATGAACCTTGGATGACTTAAATTCGAGTATGAATCGTAAAAACAATTAAAGCACTTTGAAAATCACATAGAAAACCTCCTTGAACTTGTAACTTGAGTCCTCAAACGGTGAATTCATCACTTGTATCCTGTATTTTAAGTAAACCATAAACATATCCTTGCTCATTTGGATTTATTTTACCTTAATTAAATGAGCTTGAATTTATGAATGATGAACTTGAAGCTTGGGACTTTGAATAATAATATTGAACTTTAATTCTTGAATAATAAGAGACCAAAACTCAATCTTGATTTTAATGAGATGAGGCCACAAAAGCATCCAAGATATCTTCGGAGCATTGATCCAAGAAATGAATCAAGAATAAGAAAGAGTTCTAACAGTGGTGCTTGACCCAAATAGAAACCCTAAAACCATTTCAAATTAGGATCAACTATTCATGCCCTGAAATTCCTGACTGAGAGAATGAGTGCTATTTTCATTTGAAAACAATGCATCTTCACAAACTTGTTAGTCATAATAAACACGCACACAATGATCATGTGAGCTATTTCTTGAAAGATCATGGCCAAAGGCCAAATGATATTACAGAGAGAAAACCTTGAAGCATAGCCCTACTTTAATTTTCAACAATGATCTAGAGATGTTATGCAAGATGATGCACAAAGAGGTGGGATCTTAGGGGTAAAAATTAGGGTATGGCATTGTTGCCTTCTCTGAATACCCAAGGTCGAACCTTTTTGTCAAAAAATTTCTTCATTATTTGTTGATATAACTGACCATGGCATAAAGTCGTCATTCTTTTTTCTTCGATCAGATTCAGTTCATCGTGTCTGCTTTGACACCATTCAGCTTCTGTTAGCTTGACTTGCATCAAAATTCTTATCAACGGGATCTCAACCTCTATGGGGAGCTCTACTTCCATGCCATATAATAAAAAGAAAGGGGTTCCCTAGTTGAAGTGCGGACAAATGTGCGATAACCGTGAAGAGCAAAGGGTAGCATCTCATGCCAATCTTTGTAGGTTACAAACCTCTTCTGAATGATCTTCTTGATATTTTTGTTAGCTACCTCTACCGCTTCGTTCATCTTAGGCCTATAGAGAGACGAGTTATGGTGTTCAATTTTGTACACGACACATAATTCTTTCATCATCTCGTTGTTCAGGTTCGATACATTATCAGTGATGATCTGGCTTGGAACACCATAATGGCAAATGAGATTGTTTTTGATAAATCAAACAACCACTTATCTTGTCACATTGGTATATGATGTTGCTTCGACCCATTTGGTGAAGTAATCAATGGCTACTAGGATGAATCGATGTCTGTTTGAGGCTTTAGGTTCAATCATGTCAATCATATCGATTCCATATACAGAAAAAGGCCATGGAAAAGAGAGAGCTTTGAGAGGCCTTGGCGGTATATAAATCTTGTCGGCTATATCTGACACTTGTGACACCTCCTCATGTACTTATAACAATCAGATTCCGTTGTCAGCCAATAATATCCTGCCCTTAGAATTTTTTTTGCCATTGTATGCCCATTGGCATGAGTTCCAAAGGATCCTTCACGAATCTCTTTCATTAACACACTTGCTTTGTGTCTATCCACGCATCTTAGCAAAACCATGTCGAAATTTCTTTTGTAGTGTACATCATTGTTCAGGAAGAAGTTGTCAGCCAGTCTTCTGAGAGTCTTCCTATTTTTTCTTGATGCCCTAGGCGGGTACTCTTGTTTTTGAAGGGAAAGCTTGATGTCGTGATACCAAGGTTTTTCATCGACGACTACCTCTATTGCGAATATATAAGCGGGCCTATCAAGGCGTATTATGTCAATTTTGGGCACATCGTTGCATCGATTCACATTAATCATGGAAGATATAGTAGCCAGTGCATCAACCATGTGGTTTTCTTCACGTGGTATGTGATGAAACTCAATTTTGTTGAAGAAAGGTAACAACCTTCTTGCGTAGTCTTTGTAAGGAATTAGTCGTAGTTGACGTTTGTCTCACCCTCCTTTGATCTGATTTATAACCAGAGTTGAGTCTCCATACACATCCAAGTTCTTTATCCTTAAGTCAATAGCTTCTTCGAGACCCATAATACCAGCTTCGTATTCAGCCTCATTATTGGTACATTTGAACGCTAATCGGCCGGTGGAAGGAATATGGGTACCCTGAGGTGTAATAATGATTGCTCAAATTCCATTTCCATAAGCGTTGATAGCTCCTTCGAACATCAATCCCCATTGGGATCCTAGCTCTGGCCCTTCGCTTGGTAGCGGTTCGTCGCAGTCTTTCATCTTTAGGTACATCACGTCTTCATCTGAGAAGTCAAATTTGATTGCTTCCTGATTGTCAATCGGTTGATGAGCCAAATGATTGGCTAGAATACTTCCTTTGACGGCTTTCCGAGCATGATACTCGATGTCGTATTCTGATAACAACATCTGCCAATGGGAAATCCTTCCTGTTAAAGCTGGATTTTTAAAGACGTACTTGATTGGATCCATTTCAGAGATTAACCAAGTAGTGTGATAAATCATTTACTGGCGAAGATGATTAGCTGCCCAAGCTAGAGCACAACAAGTTTTCTCGAGCATAGTGTATCACGTTTTACAGTCCGTGAACTTCTTGCTTAAATAATAAATGGCGGACTCTTTTTGATATTTCATCTTGTTGGCCGAGAACACATTCCATGGAGTCTTCCAAGATTGTTAAGTAGATGAACATTGGTCTTCCTTCCACCAGAGGGGACATATTAGGTGGATTTAGCATATATTCTTTGATGCTGTCGAAAGCTTTTTGGAAATCCTCTATCCATACACAACTTTGGTTCTTTCTGAGTAGTTTGAAGATCGACGCGTATGTCTTGGTCATGAGGAATATCAATCTTGAGATGTAATTCAGACGTCCTAAAAATCCTTTTACTTGCTTTTCAGTCTTTGGAGAAGGCATTTCTCGAATGGCCTTGACCTTGTCAGGATCAACCTCAATTCCTTTTTGGCAGACGATAAATCCCAAAAGCTTTCCTGAACGAACACCAAATGTACATTTGTTGGGATTCAAGCAGAGTTTGTATTTTCTCAAACGCTGAAATAACTATGATATGTGTTCCACATATTCTTTTTCTGTTTTAGATTTGGCAATCATATTGTCTATGTACACTTCAATTTCTTTGTGCATCAAGTCGTGAAACAGAGTTGTCATAACCCTTTGATAAGTTTCTCATGTGTTCTTCAGACCAGACGATATTACTTTGTAACAAAAGGTTCCCCATGGGATGATGAATGAAGTTTTCACCATATCTTTCGGTGCCATTTAGATTTGGTTATAGCCCGAGAACCCATCCATGAAAGAAAATACTCTGAATTTTGTTGTGCTGTCAACTAGAATATCAATGTGTGGTAGAGGGAAGTCATCCTTTGGACTTTCTTTATATAAATCTCTTTATTCTACACACATTGTGACTTTTTCGTCTTTTGTGGGAATTGGCACTATGTTAACTGGCCATTAAGGATATTTTGAGGTGGTAAGGAAATTTGCATCGATCTGTTTCTGTACCTCTTCCTTAATTTTGATGGTCATATTTGAATGATTCATTCTCAATTTTTATTTGAATGGAGGACACTCTGGCTTCAATGGTAAGTCATGTTCCACAATGTTGGTATCCAACCCTGGAATGTCTTGGTAAGACCAAGCAAACACATCTAGAAATTTTTTGAGCAGCTCTATCAGACTTATTCTGACAGTTGCACTGAGCAGTGCTCAAATTTTTAATTTATTTTCTCTCTTCTTCTGAACCCAAATTGATCGTTTCCAATGGTTCTTTGTAAGGTTGAACGAATTCTTCCTCATGTCAGAGTAGTCGAGAGATCTCATATGGCACTTCTTCGTCCTCTTCTTCTTCGGCTTCGAATATCGGGAACTCAAAGTTGGGAGAAGGCATTGGATCATACGTTTCAATAGGGTTCAAAATAAATAATCCGCATATCATGATGATTCATTTTTTAGAAAAGACAAAGAGAATGAAAAAGTGTATGCAGTGTATTTTTGAAAAATTCTTTTTTAATTTTGGATTGTTTATTAGGATTAACATTTTCTGAAAAAGTGAAAATAGAAATGAATGTAGGAATTCAGAATGACATTCTTATTTATGATTTGTTGGTTCTTGAAACACAAACCCTATAAAACAAAACTCTTTTGCTCTGGAAAAAGCGAAGAGGGACATTTACAGAAAAGCAAGCCCTATAAAACATTCTTTTCACCTGGGCAAAGTGAAAGGTCAAAACAAAGATGAGGCAATTACTTTGATTTATGAACAATATTCAGAACATCAACCGCGACCCAATTGCGACGAACTCATATGTGGATCACAAAGTCTGGTATTTTTCTTCCAGGATTGTCTTTAGTAATGACATTGATTTCTGGTGGAGTTGAATCAATAAAGTCTTCTTCCCATGCGAAGTTATCATAAGAGAACTCTTCTATTGTATATTTAACAATATTTTCATTCTCAAAAGGACTTTCCGGTCCTATTGGCTGGATGTCTTCTATTCTAATACGAGAGCTTTCAAGAGCAGATTACTTCACTAGAAAGTCATATTTGCCGCTTGGTTGTCCCAAAGTATCCCAAGTTTCGGATGGAATAGATAAATTATCTTCTTCGATGATATTGACTTCAAAAAATGCAAAGTTGATGAGTACTTGTCCAACAATTCTTACAACTTCATCAACATGATGTTTGACATTTTCAGAATTTTCCTGGAAAGGATTACGTGATTCTTGGAGAGCAGGGGGATTTTCCTCAAGGTCATTAAGCAAATATGCATTCTCTGGCTGACTCTTATACCTTGGATCTTCCATGTAAGGTTCCCAAATGGGAAAATCATCCATGGATCCATTTGGTGAAGTAATCAATGGCTACCAGGATGAACCAATGTCCATTTGAGGCTCTAGGTTCAATCAGGCCAATCATATCGATTCCCCATATAGAAAAAGGCCATGGAGAAGATAGATCTTTGAGAGGAATTGGCGGTACATGAATCTTGTCGGCTATATCTGACACTTGTGACACTTCCTCATGTACTTGTAACAATCATATTCCATTGTCAGCCAATAATATCATGCTCTTAGAAGTTTTATTTCCATTTTATCCCCATTGACATGAGTGCCAATGGATCCTTCATGAATCTCTTTCATTAACACGCTTTCTTCGTGTCTATCCACGCATCTTAGCAAAACCATGTCGAAATTTCTTTTATAGAGTACATCATTGTTCAGGAAGAAGTTACCAGTCAGTCTTTTGAGAGTCTTCCTATCTTTTCTTGATACCCTAGGCGGGTACTCTTGTTTTTTAAGGAAAAGATTGATGTCGTGATACGAATGTTTTTCCTCGATGACTGCCTCTATTGAGAATATATAAGCGGGCATTTCAAGGCGCACTATGTCAATTTTGGGCACATCATTGCATCGATTCACATTAATCATGGAAGATAGAGTAGCAAGTGCATCAAACATGTGGTTTTCTTCATGTACTATGTGATGAAACTCAATTTGGTTGAAAAAAGGTAACAACCTTCTAGTGTAGTCTTTGTAAGGAATTAGTCCAAGTTAACGTGTGTCCCACTCTCCTTTGATCTGATTTATAACTAGAGTTGAGTGTCGCTACTGCGAAAATAAGGTGCCGGCAAAACAGAAGAGTCGCCACCTTTCGTTATTTATCCCATAGAAAGGGAAAGGAAACAATCGGAAAAACCTGACGAAAAGGTATAAGACAACATCATCGCAACCATGTCTCGGTTCGGGAGTCGGTTACGCAAGGGGAAGGTATTAGTACCCCTCACGTCCGTTGTACTCGACGAGATCCACGCTTGTTGGTTTATCTGACGGGTTGGTTTAACTATCTACGCTAACAGGGTTGGCTTGAAAGAAAAGAAAAAAGGAAAAGAAAGGTGACTCGACAGAGTGTCGCTGCTCTGAGCCTACGTATTCCCTTTGTGCAATGGGAAAGTCAGAGTCAACGTAGTTCACCAAACTACGGGTGAAAAGGGGGAAAGTTGCTCGCCGAGATATCGCATCTCGTGCCTACGTACTTTCACACGGCGTGAAAGATCAGAGCAATCGTAGTTCGGGATAACAAGACCACAGGTTTGGTTCGAAATTTTTTACCCGAGGAGGGTTAACAAACGGTTCTAGCAGTTGGTGTATGCAGCTCGCTCATCAGAGACTTAGGCGTTTACCGTTTGCGGTAGAACCGAGAGTTAACAGAACTCTCCTTATGAAAATGGTTTCCAAGGATTAAAGGTCCCAAGTGATAAAAAGGATTTGAATGTTTGTTTTTGAAGTCTTTTAAAGAAGAAGTATCTTTTATGGATGTCTGTAACTAATATCGCACTAGAGACTATGACCGAGGAGTGAATGCATCGCATGCCACCCAAAGGGTACCATACTAAACATCCTGATTATTGGAAGGAAACTCTCCAATAATCATTTCCTAAGTAACTTAAGGCTCGTAGCGTACGATATCAATTAACCTTTATTAGTGTATTTTAATTTGTTTGAAGATGAGAAGAGAAAGGACGCACTAAAGGGGACTAATCCAATCCTAAAGTTGTCATGCAAAGTTTATCCTAGGATTGAGGTTAGGAGGGAACTAACTAATGTTATCATGCATGGTTAGAGCCCTAATGTCTTTCATAACTTCTCTTGAACAAGAGAAGCTAGAGTCCCTAGGGGAACATGGCAGAGGAAAGCAATAGCAAAAGAAATAATCTAAAAAGAAATAACTGTAAGTAAAATGCATGCAATGCAGCAATACAAGCAGAAGGAGACAAACTCAACTTCTAGAACACACAAGCAAGAACAACACAATACACAGGTGTAATACCCCAAATTTTACCCTTATATTTAGCCAGTCATTTCGCATAGCATCTCATCTGCGCATCCACCAATCACTAACCAGTCATGGAGTGTTGATTTGTTTTGCAGGAATCCAGTTCAAGGGCGTTTTGGTCATTTTACACTATTTTTGTTAATTCTGAAGAAAATCGGTCTTTAAGCCTCGAGGCGTTCAGAGCATGATACATGGGACATTTGTCTACCATAGAAGTTGATTTCCTTCAAGGCATCAAGCTGGCTCGTTTTATTATTGGAAAATACCGGGAGTGTATTTAATGTTGGGTCGTTCATTTGTTCAGGAAGGAGTTTCGTTTCAGTTAATAACGCGTTCTTTCGATATACATAACAGAGAGGGTTTAGTTGAATTCACTTAGTTTTGATCAGGACTATGAAGAGAATAAGCATATGAGCCAGAACTTAAGTACCTTTGAATGTCATTCGTGAGTATTTATAATTTATAATTAGAAATAAATTTAAATGTTTGTGGATTTTTATTCACGAATGTTTATAATTTGTCACTAAGAAATAAATATAAATAGATTCATGTTTGTATGTTCATAGATGTTTAAGAAGTAAATGAGTACTTTTTGAATTTTTATTTCATAAAGTATTTAATTTACAAAAGAGTGACTCAAATAAACTTTGAATTCTAATCATTGTTTGAGTTTACAAGGAATTACATTCACTCTAAAAAGTCCTAAGTCCTAAAGAATTCTAAGTGTTCTTCATGATGTCCCTCGATCTTCTCCGCAAATCTCTGATTAACCTGCATAAAGGGAAACAAAACAAAACAGAATAGAAGGGGTTAGAAATTATTTTTGACACTCTCAGAACAGCGTCATCATCGAGTGCCGGGAGTGGCACAACCGAAGCTGCGTCCTACCCCCGTTACCGATCCGCACCGTTGGCGTCAGATCAGGTAACACCTGTTCTTATCATTACGGGACAGCCGAGAGATAAAAGAGATAAAAGAAGCGGGACTGATTCGCTTTTGCCGCAATTGGATTTCCAAACTGATACAAAGGTAAATTTGGACTCAGACCCGGATGCTGGCAGGTCTGAATCACTTTGTGTTCAAAGTTTTTCCAACACCTGAAATTCCACAACAGTATCAGTACAAAGTTGATAACAGTTCATAAGCTGCATAAACAAAACAGCCACTGGTAATTGGAAATTCAAACTGAAAAATGGACTACAAACCAAACTGCATTGAACTGCATCAAACAATGTATCAAAAAAGTTCAAAAGCATCAGTTAAAGGCAAGTTTCAATTTGAACCAGTTCGAATGGCAAGTCACGAAAAAAACCACACCGAATTGCAGCAGACAACAGCACAAAATCATAGCACAAGTCATACCAGAAAGAGCAAAGATAAGTTCACGTAATCACATCAGTTCAGGGCAAGATTCAATCAAAGGTGCAAGTCACCATGACAAGCCAACAAAGCAGTAAGCTAGGGGCATCGTGGAATAAGGCACCGAATGCAGGGGCTCAGCTATCGCACATCATGGCCCTGTCGTCATACAACGCAACCAATTTGCGAATCCAAATATCCCAGCCCTGAAACAATGACAAGAACCAAGCTGCATCAGAAAACCAGATATCAGTTCAAGAGGAATCGAGTGTTAGTTCAAGAAGAACCAGTATCTGTTCTGAAAAACCCCGAGTCCTATCGGTAAAAATCCGTATCAGCATCAAGGGACCGAATGGCTCATGACAACATCAATTGGGATAATCATAAGTGAGTCCATGAAATTCAAGTTCAAACAGAACAGAAAAACGAAATACCAAACCAAACTGCATCAAACACCAGAGCAAACAAGCAGACAGCATCAATCCAAAGCTTGGATCATACCAGTCAAGCTCGACGCACGCATGAAAAGGACATGGGCTCAGTCAAAGCATCATTGCCCTAAGTTCACAGCTCCAAGATAAGTCGCAAATTGTTTTACCGAATGTTGCAGTTTCGCGACAAAAACGGCAAGGCGTAGTTCCGAAGGTTCAGACCCTAAAGTCATCATCACCGCGTACCCTCCTCGGCAACTCTGACTCGACCAAAGCCTTAGCATTAGTTCTCTGAAAGAAGAAGAGGAAAAGAATCCATATCTGCAACAAAACCAGAAACCTACATCAGAAGAACCAATTGGAAATCAGTTAACAACAATCCACATCTGTGAAACCAAAACAAATCCAATATGGTTTATCAAATAGATTGCCATAGCCAAATCAAAATCCATGTTTGAAAAGGAAAGAATCCAAATCAGTTTCAAAGAAGATATCCAATTAAGTCTGGTCCCAAAACGGATTAAAGCAAGCCCGTTTCTGAAAGCAAATCGAGGCAAATCCGACTGTGTCAAGTAAATCCCGTTCGAAAGCCAATCTAGTGGATCACAATGGGAAGCAAAGATTTAGAAAGATTCAAACGAAGTCAGAAAGGGAAACAAAATTCAATCAGTGTATCAGAAAATGATCAAGCAAAAATCAATCCAAAACGGGCTCAGTTAAAGGATCTCAATCAGAATATCATATCATTTTGTGCAAATCGCTTCCGAAAACGAAAGGTTTTGAGATCAAATCAAAAGGGTAAATAATATCAGAAAAATTAAATCCAAAGGCCCATTCAAAATCGAGAGAGGAGAATATATAAGAACAATATCACCTCGAATAGAAACCCTGGTAGCCGCGAGAGAGAGACAGACAAAATCGCGAAAACCCTAGATGAAAACGGCAAAGCGAAACATAAAAAACAACAATCATATATCGCAGCAGAAGAACAGAAGCGAGAGAACCAGAACGAAGTTACCTTTGTTCAAATCTTAACGTTGCGTGGACGACAAAACCTCAAATCGTTCAAACGGAAGACCACCGGCGCCGTTTTAACCAGACGACGGGCAATCAACCGTTTCGGGCCTCAGCTCATTTCATCATCGGCCGTTTCCACCAACAATCCGTCTCAAAACGTAAGCCATCGCATGAACACTTGTTTCTGCTGATTTTCTTTGTTTGGTTTTTTCAGCATATTATGAGAAGAGAAAAGTGAATGAGAAGAACGAAACATGCAAAACGGAGAGGCGAATCGGAAGCGATAATGGAGAGAAGTAACAATGGCGCTGCGAAGGGGATAATAGGGAGTGAAACCCTAAATTGATATTTTGATGCATATACACTAACCGGGTTGGGTCCGGAAGTGATGACCGGCCCAACCCTTTTTATTTTCATTATTATTTTCTATTTTTTTTAAATTGTTTTTTATACTAAAATCATTTTCTTAAAACCTTTTTTTTAATATTCAAATGGTTTTTTTTTAAATAAATAGTATTAGAATTTTCTTGAAAAAATAATAAGTAGAAAAATATTTTTTAAAGTAATAATATCAAATTTTTTTTTAAGTAAACCTTAAAGGTAAAACTTTTTTTAAAAAACTATTTTTTTGTGTAAATAAAACTTAAATCCTTTTTTATGTTAACACCTTATAACTTAATCAAATTTCTTTCATAAAAAAACAATAAAAATCTCCGATGTTGCACTTTTTCTCCTGACTCGTCCAATTACCGTCTAACTTTGCTTATTGACAGTGTTCATCATTTGCAGCTCATGTTTACTACTATTGCGTGGTGTTTTATTTAAGTTTTATCATTATTGTAACTGCTTCTCGGTTTTAACCTCGCGAATCCTAATAATCGCGCTTTAATTCCTGCCTTTAAATTTCTGCTTGCATGGTCAAATTAGGACATTATTCTCTGTTTGCATAATTCAATTATTTCACACATTTGTCAATACCCCTATCACATTACACATCCGAAGGTTAGGTCTAGCTTTTGGTCGCCGCGCCAATAGTCCTCAACTTCAAAACCTTACAACCTCACAAACCCTAATTTTCACAAATGCCTCGCCGCAGGCAAAGTTACAATTTTACCCTTAGCATTAGGTCAAAGAGCCGCCGCGCTCATTTTAGGGTTTCCCGCCGCGGAATCTCTAACCTAATTTAACCCTAATTACAACTTAACATTTCAACGTAGAAATTTGGAGTTTCTACACTCCGCGTAAGCGTGTCCTTAAGATGCGTTTATTCCCCTTGAGACATTGACCACAGTCAAGAAGTCTCTAACCTCCCTTTTGAGGGGAACTACGATTACTCTGATTCCACTCCCGTAAGGATACGTAGGCACAAGATGCGATGTCTTGCCGAGTAAACTTAGAATTAACCCCTTAGGTCTTCTTTCTCACTTTTAATCCTTTGTATATATACCTTAAGCAAATAAATAAAGCAAAATAGTAAACATTTGAACAAAAGGTTCCCGTAGAGTACTACGGAAGTTTAGGGTGCTAATACCTTCCCTAAATTTAACCAACCCCCGAACCCTAGATCTTTCCCCGCATTGTGTTTACGATGCAAAATAGGTTTTCCCTCTTTTGACCTTTTCCTTCGGATAAATCAAAGAGCGGTTGTGAATTGAATTGCGATTCAAACTCATTAATAGTTTGTGATCCTATTTCCACCGCAACAGAAAATGGCGACTTCACTGGGGACTATTCTTAATTTTTGAGGGTTATCCCTAATTTGTTCATATTTATTGCTACTTGTTTTGTTATTTTGCATGTATATATTTGTGCTCTGGTTTGGGATTGTCCTTTGTGTTGTGAGATAAGTCCTACGCCCGGACTAGTGACATTATTATAGGATGGGGATATATTCGATGAGGCTTACCGGGAGTTGAATCCCGACTAAGTTGATTCGAGAATCACCGCTCAGTTGAGACCTTTTCGAAAATGGTTCGGTTGATCGAGTATAATCGTGAAAACGTTTTCCATGGTCGATTGGAGTCTGTGATATTGAAGACCGTAGTACCTTAACACCACCTTGGCCTTATTTAGGACGTAGTGCGGGAGCTGTGTAGGAGTAATCCTACAACGGTTGCTACGCGATACTACACTCAAAAGAGGTTCTCTTGAGAATATTATTAACCCTCGAGTCAATCGGAAGGTTGATAATATCCGAAAGATGGGCTGATGACTTTGGGCACTTTTTAGAACATTGTTCTGCAGGTACAACTAACCTATAGTACACTCCTTTTGGGATGGGTAGACCTTAACTCCGCTCACGTTCCTTTAACCTAGGACTTTGTGTGTTTTCATGCATTGCATTCATAAAGCATCATATTGCATTAAGATTTCATGGAATTCAAACTCTATTTATGAACATTGCAGGATACCATGGATCACTCTAGGAAGCATACTTTGAAATTTACTTTTAAGGGTTTTAATTTGGAAGTCCTAGAGAAGCTAAGAGGTTTGGTTCAAGATCAAGAAAAGTTCCAAGACAAATATGGAAGGCTATTGTCTTTGTTGAAGGTTCAAGTAAATGAAGGACTTCTTGCGACTTTGCTACAGTTCTATGATCCAGATTATCACTGCTTCACCTTTCCAGATTATCAGCTTTTACCTACCTTAGAAGAGTACTCTCAGTTGGTGGGATTACCTATCTTGGATAAGTCTCCATTCCCTTTCTTGGAGGAAGACCCTAAAGAACGAGATATTGCTAAAGCCATTTGTCTAAGGATATCCGATTTCAAAAACAATATGATCATTAAAGGGGGGATCTTCGGTTTTCTCAGGGACTTCCTAATTAAGAAAGCCCAATTTTATGCTGATCATAAGGACATGTTTGCCTTTGAGACAATATTTGCTTTGCTTATTTATGGGTTGCTGCTTTTTCCTAGTTTTGAGGGGTTTGTGGACCTTAATGCAATCAAGACCTTCATGAGGAGAAATCCGGTTCCAACGCTATTGGGTAATACTTATCATTCAGTACATCTCCGAAACTTTCATGGTGGAGGAATGATTACATGTTGTGTGCCATTACTATACAAGTGGTTTATTTCTCACTTACTCAAGTCCGGTCCGTTCTGGAGATCTAATCAAGAACGTTGGTCGCAAAAAGTTATGGCTTTGACTCACTCTGATATTGATTCGTATAATCGCATGTACGATGGAATATCGATCATTGATAGTTGCGGAAACTTCAACAATGTGCCTTTGCTCAGTTTCAATGGAGGAATTAGCTACAATCCAGTCTTAGCTCGCCGACAGTTGGGATACCCCTTGAAGGAACCGCCTAAAGGTATTCATATGGAGAAAATCTTTTTCGAAGACGACAAAGAGCTTCAAGGTCAGATTCTATCTTCTTGGAATCATCTGCATAGGAAGGACAAAGAAAGTTTGGGCAGACCTAATTGTGTGTCTATGGAACCATACCTTCAATGGGTTCGAGGAAGAGCTATTGAGTTGAAGATGCCCTACTCTCGCCAAGATCCTTTACCTCAAAGAGAAGAACCTGTCCAATATTTCATGACTGAAGCTGAGACTTTGAAGATCACTTTGAAGAGATCACAACGCGAAACAGAATCATGGAAGAACAAATACCATGTGATGGCCAGCGAGTACGAAGAACTTCAAAAGCAGATTTAGTCGAAGAATGATGAGATACAATCCTACAAAAAGAGAAGGCTCTACGAATATTTATTTTCCTCCGGATCTCCGTCTGCTCACTGAAGTTGTGGAAGATGCTTTTATTTAGCTATCTTGGTTGCAAGAATATTATTTGTAATTTGTCTTCAATGAATTAAAAGTTTCCTTGGTATTCCGCAATGTTCGTAAATATTTGAATTCCATGAAATCTTCATTTGCATTCACATTTTAGCATCATACTTTTGCATTGCATGTGTCTCCCGATTTCTCATACGCGGTTTTCTCACCTTCTAGTTTTGTCACCCTGAGTTCTCTGCCTCAATACGACCCTTCGAAAGGATGGAAGATCAAAGCCAAGAGATCAACCGTGTCAGCCATGAACTCGAAGATCTTCGAGGAAGGGTAGGGCAGATTTTGGAGATGCTACGAGTTCTTAGTATGAAGGTGGATGCTCAGTCTATTGTTGTTTCTGAGACCAATACTGTTATGGAACCTCAACCAGCTGTTATTGTCGAGAATGTACCTCCCCACGGTCTTCAATCCGATTTGGTGCCTCCTAGTGCTCAACCAGTTCGACGAGCTACCCCTCCCAAGTGCAAAACTCCTAACTCCGACCATGGTAAAGGACCTGCGCGTTCGAGGAAACGCAAAACAGCTACTCCTCAACCTCGGCAACATCAGCCTAACTATGTTCGAGGCTATCCGCTCCCATATGTTCAAAAACCCTATGTAGCTACTGTTGCACCACCTTTCAATCAGCAGTTTCCTACATACCAGCCTGTGCAGGCAGCTCCGGTATATCAAGCACCGACTCATCAACAACCTTCCGTTTGTCCGCCCATGCAAGTTCCTATCGACAGTCAACGAGTTCCCAACGCTCCTGTTCAACAGTCACAGGGTCAGGTTCCTTACCCCCTTAAGAGTCAGTATAAGCCTTGTCCTCCAATTCCGATGGCTTTCACTGAGTTATACCCCCATTTGGTACAACAAGGTCTGATTACCACCCGTGCTTTGGGTCCTCCGCCTAATCCATTACCTGCAGGTTACAACGCTGCCGCTCATTGTTTATTTCATGAGGGTGCGCCCGGCCATGATCTAGAGAGTTGCTATGCCCTTAAGAAGGTTGTCAGAAATTTGCTAGAAACGAAGAAGTTGTCTTTTAGCGATGCTCAGATGAAGATCGAGACTCCTCTCGGGGTCCCTCACTTGTCGAGTTCAAGTTCTGCAAAGCATGCTACTCCTAAGGCAAATCAGTCGAATCCAGTAATTATTCAAAGGCCTAGCTCGCTTCATTTCAGTAACCCTCAAGATGATATGACCGGGATCAACAAAGAATCTGGGAAAGTAATTTTGAAGCAACGACTGAAAACTGTTGAAGATGTGACCAGCATAACTGGGGCAAGCCATGACGACTCGCAGTGACCATAAACCAGACGTCCTTTCCATTGAGGCTCCGCCGAAGGAAACTGTTGCTTTTGAATTTCATAAACCATTTAGAAGGATTTTTCCGACAGTTCATTTGTTTATTTATATGGATTTCTCTTTGATTAAGCATATTTAGCATGTACGAACTTGTTTATCTTTGATTAATGCAACGCATATGTTTGTCTTGAATAAGTCCATTCGTTTCACTCATTCAAAAAACGTTTTCATAAATTATAATGCCAACTTTACCCGATCTCTTGTTCTGATGGAGAATTGGGAGGAGGATGACGAACCCAAAACGGTAGATTTCTTGTCGTATGCTTTCGATTGAAACCCGCTGATGATGTAAGGCATTGTTTCAAATCCCATACACTGGAGATATAAGGATGTTAATCCCTCGTTAACCCCTTTGAGCCTTGAAGTAGGAGTTTTTTTTCTAAGAACCTTCATCTTAACCTGGGGCAGGGTAGGTTTCAGTTAAACCGATCGAGCGCTTAGACTCTCAAAAAGGAAGAGCAAACCTTCGAGAGTTTACCCTTAGCATCTTAAGAAGTCCAATACAATGACTATCCCTCGGTTACCTAAGGAGTGGGGCAGTCACGAGCCTTTCAAAAGATTTACACGACCTGTGCATAAAAGAATATTCAAAAAAATAAGAGCCTGCTAAGTCAAAACCTATAAAGGAGACTTAGGCAAAACTGGGGCATCCCGCTGGACTCCAAAGGCAAATCAAAAGACGCCGTCCAGGCAAAAGTTAGGGAATAAAAAAAGAACAAGGTCGTGTGATCGAAACGCCAAAAGAAATAGGTGAGTGACTGCCATGTCCAAAGCCTTGATAAGTTCTCGACCATAGCAAATCCGCTTGAGATATGAGCGTTCGTATCCGATTAACTGAATTAGGATTGGAGAACATCACGAAGAAGGGGTGGGTACAAATACAACTTCGAGCCTATATCCTTTGTTTCTTAAAACGTGAACCGAGCCACGATACAACCTTTAAAAGACCTAATTGAAGTAGGACTTCGGTTGAAAGCATACTCGACAAGATCACGTTTCCTGACTCCTACGAGCTATGCTCAAAAAAAATTTCATGTTGGCATTATAATTAAAACTTATATCCTGACTAGTGATTTCGGTCACAAGTTATTGCGATACCTTTTTCAAAACAAAAAAAATTCAAGACAAATATATGTGTGCATTGACAAGCTCAGGATAGGCATTTCAGGCATGACGACTTTGCTTGATATCTTAGAGATTTACATATGGACATAACCCGTTGAACTTGAAGATCCTGCTAAACAGGGGCAGGCAGTTTCCCAGTTCGCTTACCAACGCGAGTCTGATGTTCTTAAGAGCTATTTCTCAAAAATTTCGTCGTAACACGATTAATCTGTGCCAGTTACGTCGAGACCTGGCAAATCTCTCAAAGAGTTTGAAAACAGTGGGGCAACCAGACTCCGTGTTCTCTATAAAATCCTCTTGAGATGACCCTACCGTATCCTGGGGCACCGTGTGTTTTTTAAAAGAAACAAGTGGCGACTACTATAAGGTCCTTCAAGATCAAAACCATGGGGTTTTCACAACTTTTCTTCATGCGCCGGATGGATTTTACTCAAGGCGGCCTTCATTCCCCAGTAAATCTCAGTGTTGCAACAGGCTCCTAAACTATTGCCTCATCACAGTCCCCAGAGAGACTATAAGCTGACAACTTTTTCTGTGGTAACTCGAAAGTGTCCCTCAGGTTTTCTTTTCCCCAGAGAATTCAGAACTTTAAAACCAGATTTGGTTCTACCATTGATCTTTCTCACCCATGATTGACGTATTGGTTGCAGAGAACGCAGGGTATCTCCGTCGAGATGTTTACTTCATCTCTCGTCCCGTCTCTAGTCTGTTTCGTCAGTATACGCAAGGGCATAAGCATCACGTGCCTATTCATTACATATTCATTACATATTCATTACATATTCATTACATAGTCATTTCACATACTCATTACATGCTCATTTCACATACTCATTGCATACTCATTTCATAACATCTTGCATACATATACATTAACGTACATTCATATTAACATACGCAGTAACATATGCATTAGCATTCACAGGTTCATTGTGTCTCTCCATCATTGGTTGTTACCGCCGAGTAACTGGGTTGGTCCATTCTCTCCAGATAGATTGTCAGCCTAAGCATAAAATACATATGTATTTCCAGTTTCCCCACGGAGCTTGACCCTCGTGGATGACGGTTATTTCAGCTATCTTTCCTCACCAGGATAGGATATTTACCCTTCGAGTTCATTCCCTCGATGGGGTCTTGATTACCAGTTTTCTTTCTAGCTCGATCCTAGATTGAACCTCAGTATTGTCGGTCGTCGAGCCCAGCCGGACGTGCATTTATTTTGCACCATCTAAAAATCTTCACCATACCTTAGCAGATATGCGACTGTTCTCGCCCGAGAAGCTTATCACTATACCCGGATGTGCATTTATTTTACACTATCTTTCAAGAAAATCAACCACAATCCTTTACAGGTACACGCCAGTTCACGCCTGGAAAATCTATCAGTACAACACTTTACATCTTACATCATCATCTCTCGCCTGAGAAACCAATCCTATCTTCGTTATGACTCGCAGCAAATGGCCATCTCCATTGAGCAGTTGGGCCTCTATTTTCCCTGTCGTCTTGAAGTATAGGGAGGTTTGAACCAAATCGTATTCAGGAGAGCACGATCTTGAAGTACGGAGAGGTTTGAGCGGAATCATATTCAGGAGAGCACGATCTTGAAGTATGAGGAAGTTCAGTTTACCCTTTAAGGAAAAATCAGAATCATATTCCAGGTGCCGACCTTAAATATGAGAAGATTTATATATCAGATGAGTAGCAGCCTCTTTATTTGAGTGCTTATCCATTTTTGCATGTAAGACCCTTCCGACGATAAGTGACAGTTCTCCCTCGAGAAGCTTATCAGGGCATTTCCCATTAAAGTCCATTTATTTTGGCATACAGCCGGTCTTTACCCTGTATATTTGATACGGATTTCCGAAAGGTCCGTTCGATCCCATCACGAAGGATAGTTTATAGAAGCTTGGATGTTATTCTTTGCTCAATGCTCCAGCGTCCTGTAATCGATCTTGCAACCGTGTAGATCCAGTTTTATTATTAGACATTGCCTAGTGGAGGTCATATCATAGGTGCCATCTCCATTTAAGGATCATATCCAAGTCCATTTATTTTGGCATACAGCCGGTTTTTACTCTGTATATTTGCTACGGATTCCCGAAAAGGTCCGTTTGATCCTGTCACGAGGGATAGGTTACAGAAGCTTGGATGTTATTCTTTGCTCAATGCTCCAGCATTCTATGATCGATCTTGCAATCGTACATGATTCAGTTTTACTTTTAGATTCCCCAGTGGAGGCCGTCTCATAGGTGCCATCTCCATTTGAGGACCTCGTTCCTTTTCTAAAAATGACAATTGGCCGTGTTCGCACCAGTTGACAATCATTTTAGAATTCCCCAGTGTTGTACTGTGTCCCAGCGCGTCGTTTTCCCCAGTGTGTTTTTCTCGTAGCGTCTGCCCCTGTGTCGTCGTATTCATCAGCATTTTCGCATTCATCATTCCAGCATACGCGTCATATCATATTCATGGCATTGCTTGCATTAGTCGGCTTTTTGTTTTGTCCATAGCATCGCGTATCGCCGCATATAAGGGCAAAATTTTCGGTTATCTATATTTAAATCTCTCCACCACGATTCCTCGAGTCTCTGTCACTCAAATCATCCGGTGTAGCTATTTAAATAGGGGCAACTGTAATACCCCAAATTTTACCCTTATATTTAGCCAGTCATTTCGCATAGCATCTCATCTGCGCATCCACTAATCACTAACCAGTCATGGAGTGTTGATTTGTTTTGCAGGAATCCAGTTCAAGGGCGTTTTGGTCATTTTACACTATTTTTGCTAATTCTGAAGAAAATCGGTCTTTAAGCCTCGAGGCGTTCAGAGCATGATACATGGGACATTTGTCTACCATAGAAGTTGATTTCCTTCAAGGCATCAAGCTGGCTCGTTTTATTATTGGAAAATACCGGGAGTGTATTTAATGTTGGGTCGTTCATTTGTTCAGGAAGGAGTTTCGTTTCAGTTAATAACGCGTTCTTTCGATATACATAACAGAGAGGGTTTAGTTGAATTCACTTAGTTTTGATCAGGACTATGAAGAGAATAAGCATATGAGCCAGAACTTAAGTACCTTTGAATGTCATTCGTGAGTATTTATAATTTATAATTAGAAATAAATTTAAATGTTTGTGGATTTTTATTCACGAATGTTTATAATTTGTCACTAAGAAATAAATATAAATAGATTCATGTTTGTATGTTCATAGATGTTTAAGAAGTAAATGAGTAGTTTTTGAATTTTTATTTCATAAAGTATTTAATTTACAAAAGAGTGACTCAAATAAACTTTGAATTCTAATCATTGTTTGAGTTTACAAGGAATTACATTCACTCTAAAAAGTCCTAAGTCCTAAAGAATTCTAAGTGTTCTTCATGATGTCCCTCGATCTTCTCCGTAAATCTCTGATTAACCTGCACAAAGGGAAACAAAACAAAACAGAGCAGAATAGAAGGGGTTAGAAATTATTTTTGACACTCTCAGAACAACGTCATCATCGAGTGTCGGGAGTGGCACAACCGAAGCTGCGTCCTACCCCCGTTACCGATCCGCACCGTTGGCGTCAGATCAGGTAACACCTGTTCTTATCATTACGGGACAGCCGAGAGATAAAAGAGATAAAAGAAGCGGGACTGATTCGCTTTTGCCGCAATTGGATTTCCAAACTGATACAAAGGTAAATTTGGACTCAGACCCGGATGCCGGCAGGTCTGAATCACTTTGTGTTCAAAGTTTTTCCAACACCTGAAATTCCACAACAGTATCAGTACAAAGTTGATAACAGTTCATAAGCTGCATAAACAAAACAGCCACTGGTAATTGGAAATTCAAACTGAAAAATGGACTACAAACCAAACTGCATTGAACTGCATCAAACAATGTATCAAAAAAGTTCAAAAGCATCAGTTAAAGGCAAGTTTCAATTTGAACCAATTCGAATGGCAAGTCACGAAAAAAACCACACCGAATTGCAGCAGACAACAGCACAAAATCATAGCACAAGTCATACCAGAAAGAGCAAAGATAAGTTCACGTAATCACATCAGTTCAGGGCAAGATTCAATCAAAGGTGCAAGTCACCATGACAAGCCAACAAAGCAGTAAGCTAGGGGCATCATGGAATAAGGCATCGAATGCAGGGGCTCAGCTATCGCACATCATGGCCCTGTCGTCATACAACGCAACCAATTTGCGAATCCAAATATCCCAGCCCTGAAACAATGACAAGAACCAAGCTGCATCAGAAAACCAGATATCAGTTCAAGAGGAATCGAGTGTTAGTTCAAGAACAACCAGTATCTGTTCTGAAAAACCCCGAGTCCTATCGGTAAAAATCCGTATCAGCATCAAGGGACCGAATGGCTCATGACAACATCAATTGGGATAATCATAAGTGAGTCCATGAAAGTCAAGTTCAAACGAATTCAGAAAGGGAAACAAAATTCAATCAGTGTATCAGAAAATGATCAAGCAAAAATCAATCCAAAACAGGCTCAGTTAAAGGATCTCAATCAGAATATCATATCATTTTGTGCAAATCGCTTCCGAAAACGGAAGGTTTTGAGATCAAATCAAAAGGGTAAATAATATCAGAAAAATTAAATCCAAAGGCCCATTCAAAATCGAGAGAGGAGAATATATAAGAACAATATCACCTCGAATAGAAACCCTGGTAGCCGCGAGAGAGAGACAGACAAAATCGCGAAAACCCTAGATGAAAACGGCAAAGCGAAACATCAAAAACAACAATCATATATCGCAGCAGAAGAACAGAAGCGAGAGAACCAGAACGAAGTTACCTTTGTTCAGATCTTAACGTTGCGTGGACGACAAAACCTCAAATCGTTCAAACGGAAGACCACCGGCGCCGTTTTAACCAGACGACGGGCAATCAACCGTTTCGGGCCTCAGCTCATTTCATCATCGGCCGTTTCCACCAACAATCCGTCTCAAAACGTAAGCCATCGCATGAACACTTGTTTCTGCTGATTTTCTTTGTTTGGTTTTTTCAGCATATTATGAGAAGAGAAAAGTGAATGAGAAGAACGAAACATGCAAAACGGAGAGGCGAATCGGAAGCGATAACGGAGAGAAGTAACAACGGCGCTGCGAAGGGGATAATAGGGAGTGAAACCCTAAATTGATATTTTGATGCATATACACTAACCGGGTTGGGTCCGGAAGTGATGACCGGCCCAACCCTTTTTATTTTCATTATTATTTTTTGTTTTTTTTAAATTGTTTTTTATACTAAAATCATTTTCTTAAAACCTTTTTTTTAATATTCAAATGGTTTTTTTTAAAATAAATAGTATTAGAATTTTCTTGAAAAAATAATAAGTAGAAAAATATTTTTTAAAGTAATAATATCAAATTTTTTTTTAAGTAAACCTTAAAGGTAAAACTTTTTTTAAAAAACTATTTTTTTGTGTAAATAAAACTTAAATCCTTTTTTATGTTAACACCTTTTAACTTAATCAAATTTCTTTCATAAAAAAACAATAAAAATCTCCGATGTTGCACTTTTTCTCCTGACTCGTCCAATTACCGTCTAACTTTGCTTATTGACAGTATTCATCATTTGCAGCTCATGTTTACTACTATTGCGTGGTGTTTTATTTAAGTTTTATCATTATTGTAACTGCTTCTCGGTTGTAACCTCGCGAATCCTAATAATCGAGCTTTAATTCCTGCCTATAAATTTCTGCTTGCATGGTCAAATTAGGACATTATTCTCTGTTTGCATAATTCAATTATTTCACACATTTGTCAATACCCCTATCACATTACACATCCGAAGGTTAGGTCTAGCTTTTGGTCGTCGCGCCAATAGTCCTCAACTTCAAAACCTTACAACCTCACAAACCCTAATTTTCACAAATGCCTCGCCGCAGGCAAAGTTACAATTTTACCCCTAGCATTAGGTCAAACAGCCGCCGCGCTCATTTTAGGGTTTCCCACCGCGGAATCTCTAACCTAATTTAACCCTAATAACAACTTAACATTTCAACGTAGAAATTTGGAGTTTCTACACTCCGCGTAAGCGTGTCCTTAAGATGCGTTTATTCCCCTTGAGACATTGACCACAGTCAAGAAGTCTCTAACCTCCCTTTTGAGGGGAACTACGATTACTCTGATTCCACTTCCGTAAGGATACGTAGGCACAAGATGCGATGTCTTGCTGAGTAAACTTAGAATTAAACCCTTAGGTCTTCTTTCTCACTTTTAATCCTTTGTATATATACCTTAAGCAAATAAATAAAGCAAAATAGTAAACATTTGAACAAAAGGTTCCCGTAGAGTACTACGGAAGTTTAGGGTGCTAATACCTTCCCTAAATTTAACCAACCCCCGAACCCTAGATCTTTCCCCGCATTGTGTTTACGATGCAAAATAGGTTTTCCCTCTTTTGACCTTTTCCTTCGGATAAATCAAAGAGCGGTTGTGAATTGAATTGCGATTCAAACTCATTAATAGTTTGTGATCCTATTTCCACCGCAACAACAGGAAAGGGAGACAGACTCAACCTTCAGCCAACAAGCAAAGCTAAACAATAACAAACAAGCAGAGGGAGACAGACTCAACCTCTAATGCAGACAAGCAAAGGGAGCTCAGGCTCAACCTTTCAATGCACTTAGGCCTAAAACACCTACATGAAAGCCTATTCTAATGCAACACACCAAATAAAAAGTCACACAAATACAGTCAATCAACAAGAATACGGCAAACAAAATAGCAATCCAGCAGCTTAACAGTCTGTAGTTGTCTTCATGTCCAAATTATCCATCAAGAGAAAAGGGAGTAAGGCCTTTACCTTCAAGCTTCAACTACCTCAAAGGTTTTACCTTTTGTGGTAGGCCTTTAGTCCTTCCAAAGGAGGGACTAGGCTCCCGCAAAGGAGCCTTGCATCATTGGATAGGAAATGGAATGCAAACCAAAGCAAACCACAATTATGAAAAAGGAAGAAACTCCTAAAGGCTCTAAAAACCTAATCCTACAAGCTCTAAAAGAAAACCTCTAAAAGGGAACTAATGCACCAAATTAAGCCTTACAATTAAGTCTGCAGAAGCATCACTATGTCTACTAAACCATCAAAAACGATTTGGAAACCTATCATGTGCTTATGGCCACTTTTGAAGTTCAACTAGGGGAAGCACTATGTTAGAAGCACCCTAAAAACTACCTAAGTATTAAATCTACTTAAAATACTAAATCAACTCCTAAAAATCTATGCATTTTTCTAAGGGATCCTAAATGTTTTGGGAACCTAGGGTAAAAGGATTAGGGCCTAAATCAATGTTTAAGGTCACTTAAGAAATTCTAAACCAAGAGGTACCAAATGAAGGTTCAAGTGAGGAAGCCTCTAAAAACCTACTCCAAAACAGAACTTAGAGTTATCTAAAAATCAGGATAAAAATCCTACAACCTCATCAATGAGTCTAAAACCATCCAGCAAAATATCAAGATCAAATTCTATACCAAAAAGGAGTACAAAAATCAGCAAATAGCAAGCTCAAAATGCCAAATTAAAAGAATTAAAGAAAATGGAAAAATAGCAAATATTTTGGAAATTGCACAAAAATAAAATCTAAGGGCATCAAAAAATCAGAAATTAAATCAGGAGTATTCTCATATTTTTTCACATTTTTCTGATCATTATTCTGTTTATTATGAATTTTAGAAGATAAATGCAATTAAAGAAAATAAAATAATTAACAAAATTAAAAAGCCAGGAAAATGTTAGAGCCCTTGGATCTGATTACTGGTCTACGCATCCAATGGTCTCAGCGCATGCCAGTGCATTAATGGAACGACAACATTTTGGCTGGTCAAGGTCAAAGTCTCAGGGCTAATCTCACGCGTCCGATCTTAGGACTTAGTCAAGCGAAAACCTAGATCCAACGATTCTCATGCATCGTCTATATTTTAAACCTGCAACTGGGAGGGAACAAGGACGGTGGCCGGAGAAGACCTCTGGCCGTCTTCTCCGGTGAGGCACACAGTGATAAACCTCAAATCCTCACCAAAACGAACGAAAATGGTACGGTTCTTCTCAAAAAAACACGAGGATCACGAATCTCTCATCAAAACTTACTAATTCTTCATGAATCTTGAAATACGAAGATGAACAAAAAATTAACCAACACATTGATCATCATCAAACTCCAAATTAAAGCCACAGATCTCTTCCTCATCTTCCAGGGATCATCCTAAGCTATTTAGTTTCCATTAACTCTCCAAGAACAGCCAGATATTAATCGAAATAGAAATGGCACCATAACCTAAATCATCTCTAAACCTCCAGATTCTGATCCTAAATCCATCTACGTTCTTCCTATGTCTTAACCACATATCTAATTCATGCTGCAACAGCCTAAATCAAGAGCAATTTTGAAATTCACCAACCTGAACTGAAGCTTGCAATTGGAGTGGTTGCAGCGTGAATCTTGCTTCTAGAAGGTGCAGATTTCTTCATTGATGATCAATGAAGCTAATAGGATCCACAATTAGCCTTGAAATCCTCTTGAATCCAAAACAAGATTTTGAGTTTGGGAGCTTCAAATTCTAACTGCTGTAACTGATTTCTTCACCAAATGCCACCAAAATAAAATTCTGAACTGGATCAAAAACTTATATATGATCTGTTTTGACAATTCTCAGGCCCATTGGAGGCCCAAATTGAGATATCCAAAATTCATTTTTCTCTTCTAAACTCTCACATGGAAGCCACGAGTTTTCTCTGTTTCTAGCTTCAACAAGCTTCAAATGCATTGCAAATGCCTTGGTGAGAATGAAGGGATTAGATTGAGTGTTTGAATTGATCTTATGGTCAAGATTGATTATGTTACTTCCATTCTAAGTAATCCACACAATGTCCATGAATTTGGCCTCAAACCCCAAATATAAAATTGCCAATCTCTTTAAAATGTCATTTCCAATCAGAAAATGCATAAACTTGTGAAGTTTTGAACCATTGTGATTTATTTTGAATTTTTTTCTCTTTTAATCCTTTAAAAATGCCTTTGTCAAATCCCTTCCAACCAACTCTTGTTCTAAGCCAAATCAATGCCTCGTGGATACATGGTTAAAGTTAAAATCCTATTTTGAGCAAGTTTTGTGTTGGACAAAACTTCATTTGAGGCTCACAAGATAGTGAAAATGACCCATAATCCAAAATGGCCTGTAATCTCACTTTCCCAGAATACGCCTAACTTGTAAACCTCATAACTTGAGTTATACAAATCAGATGAAATACTTCTAGTACATTTTGGAAAGCTAAGACGACGACCTACAACTTTCATGTTGGCCAAAAGTTGTGTAGAAACATCCTTCTAGGTCAAAAATGCCTTGGAAGTTGGTGGACTTGCACAGATAAAATTCACATTCATCTGATGACCTGTAACTTGTTTGGATCATAACTTGAGTTCTATAAATCCAATCAAGGACTTCTAGTACTCAAATTAAAGTTAAAAACATGCTCTACAAGTTCCATGTTGGTCAAAATTTGAGATGAAACTTGTATCTTGAGATGAGTGGTCTTGAAGTCAGGCACTAAATAGGGGATTTTACCCTGAGAACCCTAATTTAGCAACTCCTCACACTTTGAATTCTTCTTGGATTGATCTTGGAATATCACCTCATTTATCTCAACACAACTTTCCGTGATCACAAAGAATTAGAATTGAGTCTTAATCTCCTCCAATTGTACGGTTGACTCAAGGTTGACCAGATGAAAACCCTAATTGCAACACCTTCAACTGTGACTTGCCACACTTGGCATAAACACTTGAATGAACTCCACCATGACCCTCAAGGCACTCCATGAGCTCTATGCACATATCCCTTCCATGATCAAGGCTTCACAACCCACTGATGGTCTTCAAGGGGCCCCCAAGTTAGGAGATGAACCACATACCAGCATCCAAACTTCTCAAGAACACAACCCACTTTCTGATGACTTTGGTGACCTCTCAAGCTTGAATAAGACCTCTAGATAGGCTCCTCTTGATATAAACCACACTTGATCCCCTGCTAAATTAATAATGCTATGCTATGCAAATGCTAGACCAATGATATGCTAATGCAATGAAACAAAAGCCAAGTAAGAAAAAGGTTAGGCAAATTTTGGGGTGCAACAGCTGCCCCTATTCAAGCGGCTTGAACCTGACTGGATGAAAAGCGAACGACTTTCAGACAATCAAGGTAAAATATGGTTGAATACCAAAAAACCCGAAAATTTGCTAACCAAAGAAAATAAACTGCACAAACTGCTTGGGGAACAAAATCTAGAAATTTGAATTCGGCTGTCACGGTAACAACTGACCAATTATCTGATGAAGAACAGCTAATTTCAACATCATGCACCTGTGTGACACCACATGCATTGAATCCATACATTAGATTAACAACAATCAATCTTCACATACACGCTATAATAAGCGGGCACCGAGCCACAGGACCATATCAAAATATTATCCTTGACCTTCCATTTCCGATGGAACGGGCAAGCACTACGTAAAGCGCGTCATCAATGTACTATCCTTGATCTTCCATTTCCGACGAAACGGGAAAGCAATACGTAAAGCGCGGTATCAATGTACTACCCTTGATCTTCCATTTCCGCAGAAACGAGCATCATACTAAATAAAAGCGCGGACCATCAATATACTATCCTTGACCTTCCATTTCCGAAGAAACGAGCATGCACTATGTAAAGTGCGTCATCCATGTACTATCCTGGATCTTCCATTTCCGCAGAAACGAGCATCACACTAAATAAAAGTACGGACCGTCAATATACTATTCTTGACCTTCCATTTCCGAAGAAATGAACATGCATTATGTAAAGCGCGAATCGTCAATATACTATCCTTGACCTTCCATTTCCGCAGAAACGGGTATGCACTACGTAAAGCGCGAATCGTCAATATACTATCCTTGACCTTCCATTTCCAAAGAAACGAGCATGCACTACGTAAAGCGCGTCATCCATGTACTATCTTGGATCTTCCATTTCTGCAGAAACGAGCATCGCACTACGTAAAGCGCGAATCGTCAATATACTATCCTTGACCTTCCATTTCCGAAGAAACGAGCATGCACTACGTAAAGTGCGTCATCCATGTACTATCCTGGATCTTCCATTTCCGCAGAAACGAGCATCGCACTAAATAAAAGCGCGGACCGTCAATATACTAACCTTGACCTTCCATTTCCGAAGAAACGAGCATGCACTACGTAAAGCGCGTCATCCATGTACTATCATGGATCTTCCATTTCCGCAGAAACGAGCATCGCACTAAATAAAATCGCGGTATCGGGCATCCGAAGACTTGAACAAACAACTCTGCGGGGAAATTTTAATGTCAACTGCCAGACACCTATTTAAAACGACAACAGGTAACGACTTCAAAGGTCTGATCCATGCAATCTTTTAATGCTGACGTAACAGAAATCTGAGGAAAACTTCGCTGGGGAAGAAGAGAAACTCAATCAAGCAACTCTGATGAGGGATACATGATAGGACAAACGTTATCATCACATATACCATGCCAAGAATTTGAATATCCGAAAACCATCCTGAACAAGAATTCCAATCACCTGCAGGGAAAAACACCTGAAAACAAAGAGGTAACCAACCTGGCTTATGTTTCAAAATGCATATGTTTTAAAATGGCGTAATGCTCCATACGACATGGAAATGCTATGCATTTGGGTAGATGTTATGCGCGATGCAAATGCAAAAGGGGCGCTCCAACAAAATAAATGCTGGAGAAACGAAACCAAACTTCCGCTGGGGGAAGAAATAATCCTGCTGAGGGATAGCTTAACAAATTCGGAGTTACAAACTCTGCAGAGGATGATCAACCCTATTGGAGGAAAGACAACCTGCTGGAGAACTGAAAGAACAGTCCTGCGTGGGGACGATCCTTTCAAGCCATTGACACTCTGGTGGCACCTCGTGAGGACTTCACTGAGAATTAAATGTGCACATGACCACCGCTGGGAATGCACATACCTGCCTGACTGCTTACTAGCCTGCATCTAACTCTTCCAGGAATAAAATGTAAACTCCATCTGCTGGGGAGGAATAAGTTTTACATAGAGCCTGCTCCTACGTTAAGGGACTCCGGCTGGGGAAACACGATCCCTTGGCCGTTTGCTTCAAAGGTCACGACCCTGCAAACTATGAACAAAAACAAGACATTCTATACAAAAGGAACTATCTTGGTCAACATCCATGACAATTGTTCAGTTAATTCAAAGTTTTAACAATTATTGACTGAGGCCTGCAAGTTTATGCACGTGCAAGTCTATCAAAACATCGGCGTTTTCCACAAACAAAACAGTAAAAGTTAAAATGAGAGACAAACATCAAATACTGAATAGTATACGTTTATTGATAACGGGCCTGTAAATAGGCAAAGTTTTTACAGTGGATGCAACTCCTGAAAAGAGGAAGTTACAAAGCAAATACAGGTATGTACATAAGTACAAAGAAATTTGTATACATGTCGGCAACGAGGTACAGACAAACACCATGAGTTGATCCTCCTATGACTCGTCTGACTTCGACGCTTTACCGATGCTCCGTCTTCGGAAGAGATTGACTTGGATAATCGACCCTTAGGTACTCCCAAACCACTGAGCGATGTAGTATCAAACTCGGACCACAGTCGTTTGCTTTTTCAATCCCTAACTTTTGCCTGAATCGCCCTTTCGGGTTTTCAATTCACCGGGATACCCTTTTTTTGCCAAAGTCGCCTTTTCAGGTTTTCGACTTCGCGGGTGTACATCTTTTCGATTTTTTATCCCTAATTTTTGCCCGAACCTTTTTCTCTCTTTTTTCTTGGTTCGCCGGGATGCCCCATTTTTGCCTGGACTTTCTTTTTCCTGTCCAGCGGGTCTCTCTAAGCAAAGTATTTTTTAACTGCGTCCGAGTTCACAGGGGATGTAAAATCCTCGCCATCCATGGTGGATAACAATAAGGCTCCTCCAGAGAAGACCTTTCGAACAACGTATGGACCTTTATAGTTGGGAGTCCATTTGCCCCTGTGATCTGATTGTGGTGGGAGAATCTTCTTCAGCACAAGATCGCCCGTCTGAAAGCTTTGAGGGCGCACCTTCTTGTCAAAAGCTTTCTTCATCCGGCTCTGATATAACCGACCATATGCGATAGATGCAAGTCTATTCTCATCCATCAAACTGAGCTGATTCAGTCTATTCTTTATCCACTATGCCTCATCAAGTTTGACATCGAGCAAAACTCTCAAAGAAGGAATCTCAACATCCAATGGTAGGACAACTTCCATACCATACACTAGTGATAAAGGTGTTGCCCCGGTTGATGTGCGTACCGTCATACGATAACCGTGCAATGCAAAGGGAAACATCTCGTGCCAGTCTTTGTATGTTACAACCATCTTCTGAACTATCTTCTTGATGTTCTTGTTGGCCGCTTCGACAGCGCCATTCATCTTGGGCCGATAGGGAGATGAGTTATGATGCTCAATCTTGAAATTCTGGCACAATTCCTTCATCATCTTATTATTCAAGTTTGAACCATTGTCAATAATGATTCTTTCGGGAATTCCGTATCTGCAGATGATATCCTTTTTGATAAACCGGGCTACTACTTGCTTGGTAACATTAGTGTATGACGCTGCTTCGACCCATTTGGTGAAGTAATCGATAGCTACCAAGATGAACTGATGTCCGTTGGAGGAAGTGGGCTCAATCTTGCCAATCATATCAATGCCCCATATGGAGAAAGGCCACGGGGACGCCATAACGTTCAAAGGGCTTGGCGGCACATGAATCTTGTCTGCATAAATCTGGCATTTATGGCATTTTTTCGCAAACTTGAAACAATATGTTTCTATCGTCAGCCAATAATACCATGCTCATAATAACTTTCAAGACATAGCATGTCCGCCGCCATGCGTGCCAAAAGTTCCTTCGTGGACCTCTTCCATAAGAAGATTAGCTTCTTTCTCGTCCATACATCACAATAACACCAAATCGTGGTTTCTCCTGTACAGAACACCATCTGGATTCAAGTAGAAGTTTCCAAGCAATCTCCTAAGAGTTTTCTTATCACGGTCGGATGCCTCAGTTGGATACTCTTGGTTCTTTAGGAAATTCTGGATATCAAAATACCACGGCTTGCCATCGGAAGCTTCCTCAATGACGAATATGAAAGCGGGCCTATCAAGGCGAGAGATAACTATTCTGGGAGCCTCATTCCAGAAGTTAACTTTGTACATTGATGACAACGTTGCAAGGGCGTCTGCCATCTGATTTTCTGCCGGCGACACATGGTGAAATTCTACTCTGTCAAAGAAAGGCAACAACCTCCTTGCATAATTCATGTACGATACCAGATTCGGCTGACGAGTCTCCCATTCTCCCTTGATCTGGTTCACGACTAGCGCGGAGTCTCCATACACATCCAGATTTTTAATTCTCAAATCAATAGCCTCCTCGAGACCCATGATACACGCTTCATATTCAGCTTCATTGTTGGTAACTGGAAATGTCAATATGGCAGTGAAGGGATGTGAGTCCCATGGGGAGTAGTAATGATTGCCCCAATTCCACTTCCATATGAATTAACAGCACCGTCAAATATTAATTGCCATTGGGAACTCCGTTCAGGACCTTCACCATGCAATGGCTCCTCACAGTCTTTCATCTTTAGGTACATAATATCCTCGTCAGGAAAATCAAACTTCATTGGCTGGTAATCATCGATTGGCTGCTCGGCAAGGTACTCTGACAGAACGCTACCTTTGATAGCCTTTTGCAAAACATATTAAATGTCGTACTCTGTCAGTACCATCTGCCATCGGGCAATCCTTCGAGAAAGCGCCTGCTTTTCGAAGATATATTTGATCGGATCCATCTTCGAAATCAGCATGGTTGTATGATTTAGCATGTATTGTCTCAAACGTTTGGCAGCCCAAGCAAGTGCACAACACGTCTTTTCGAGCATTGAGTAACGGGACTCACAACCTGTGAACTTTTTACTCAAGTAATAGATCGCATGCTCTTTCCGTCCAGTCTCGTCGTGTTGACCGAGAACACAACCCATGCTGTTCTCAAGAACCGTCAAGTACATGATTAATGGTCTTTCGGCTACTGGGGGTATCAATATCAGAGGTTCCTGCAAGTACTCTTTTATTTTCTCAAACTCCTTTTGACAATTTTCATCCCAAACAATCGCCTGATCTTTCTTCAACAATTTAAACATTGGTTCACACGTGGCTGTGAGATGAGATATGAACCGAGCAATGTAGTTCAACCTCCCCAAAAAGCCACGAACCTCTTTCTCTGTTTTTGGCGCTGACATTTCTTGTATAGCTTTTATTTTTGCAGGATCAACCTCAATTCCTTTTTCACTAACAATGAACCCCAATAGCCTTCCAGATCTCACCCCAAAGGTGCATTTATTAGGATTCAGCCTCAGCCTGAATTTCCTAAGCCTCTCAAACAATTTCAGAAGATTCACCAGATGCTCTTCCTCCGTCTGGGATTTGGCAATCATATCGTTAACATAGACCTCAATCTCTTTATGCATCATGTCATGAAAGAGCGTTGTCATAGCACGCTGATATGTTGCCCCAGCGTTCTTCAAACCAAAGGACATCACTTTGTAGCAGAACGTTCCCCACAGGGTAATGAAAGTTGTTTTCTCCATATCCTCCGGCGCCATCTTAATCTGATTGTAACCCGAAAAGCCGTCCATGAAGGAAAACACAGAGAATTGAGCAGTATTTTCGACCAATACGTCAATATGAGGAAGCGGGAAGTCATCCTTAAGGCTCGCCTTGTTCAGATCCCGATAATCAACGCACATCCGCACCTTACCATCTTTCTTCGGTACAGGTACTATATTGGCGACCCAAGGAAGGTAGGTTGTAACAGCTAGGAAACCAGCGTCCCACTGTTTCTGTACTTCCTCTTTAATCTTTACGGCTATATCTGGTCTCATTCTTTTGAG
Source organism: Lathyrus sativus (assembly GCA_963859935.3). Taxonomy (NCBI): domain Eukaryota; kingdom Viridiplantae; phylum Streptophyta; class Magnoliopsida; order Fabales; family Fabaceae; genus Lathyrus; species Lathyrus sativus. Next base: position 254,725,090 of record OZ012735.1, on the reverse strand, counting down.
CTTCTACTTGACCGGCGGACATTCTTCGCGCAAAGGCAAGCAGTGAACCACTATATCAGTGTCAAGCCCGAGCATATCTTCGTACGACCAAGCAAAGATGTCACTATACTCTCGAAGCATCTCAATCAGTCTTTGCTTGATGTCACCCTGCAGCACAACCCCTATCCGAACATTTCTGACAACCTCTTCGGAACCCAAATTAACGACCTCAATTTCCTCCTGATGAGGCAGAATGATTTTCTCTTCTTGTCTTAAAAGTCGAGTCAGCTCTTCTGGTAAGTCGTCGTCCTTAACAATCTCTTCCTCGGCTTGAAATATCGAAAGCTCAAAGTCGAAGTGAGTCATAGGGAGTTCTTGATCGGTGTCATCTTAAATATGGATCCTGCAAGGGCAATGATTAAATGCTTCAAATGATATGCAAACAAAGCACACAACCATGTTGCCATTTTATTGTTAAAATAAAAACAGAAAAACAAGGATCACAAAATTTGCATGAGAAAAACGCCTTTATTTGATGATTAAAGCAAACCATGCACATAAACAAGTATGCCCTGAAATAAAACCACTATCCCCTCGGTAGGACATAGGATTGTATAATAATCGAAAAATAAGGCATTACTGTTTCGTCGTCACTTGGACAAAGTCCTGAATAGACCAGTTGCATAGGCTTTGTCCTGGCACGCTGGGCTTGATCCATGAATCCATGTCACAGTCGCTATCTCTATCTTCGCTATCAGACATAGCATTAACTCTTTCAAAATTGACTCCTCCTGGAGTAAACACAATCGGCCTCTTGAACCGTGGCGCGCTCTGTGGTGAAGATGACGACGACGGGCGATATCCCAAGCCAAACTTGTCCTGCTTAACAGGAATCTCCAGAACTTGACCCCAATCTTTAGTGTCCTCGGCCTGAACTACCGCTTGGGCTTCTCTGTACGAAGACATAGCCACCTCTGGCCCTTCTCTTATGACAAGAGACTTGTCTCTGATCTGCACTCCCTCAAAAGCTTGGCATAATGTCTCATAGATCTCACCATCGACTTTGACATATTTGAATGACGACAGGTGACTTACCAAGATATCTTCTTCCCCACACACGGTGACAATGCTGCCACCGACCATATACTTGAGCTTTTGGTGCAACGTAGACGTTACCGCCCCTGCAGAGTGAATCCAAGGTCGTCCAAGCAAACAACTATAAGCTGGCTGAATGTCCATGATGTAAAACACAGTATCAAACACCTCTGGACCGATCTGGATTGGTAAAGTCAATTCCCCAAACACGGACCTTCTAATCCCATCAAATGCTCTCACCACCAAGTCGCTTGGCGTGCATATTATGCCTCGGGTATCCAGCTTCAAAAGCGCCTTCTTGGGCAAAACATTCAAGGACGAACCAGTGTCAACGAGGACATAAGACATAATAGTGCCTCGACATTCAACTGAGATATGCAATGCAGTGTTGTGGTTGCGGCCCCTGGGCGTTAAATCAAAATCTGTAAATCCAAGGCCATGCCCCGCGTTCACGTGTGCAATCACTCCTTCGAGCTGATTGACGGATATCTCCTCGGGTACATAAGCAGTGTCAAGAGCTTTCAGCAAAGCGTTCCAATGAGCTTCGGAACAAAGCAACAATGACAAAATCGAGATTTTGGAAGGCGTCTGCTGCAGATGATCAACAGTTTTATAATCACTCTTCCGGATTAGTCTCATAAATTCTTCCACATCTTTAGTCAAAGCCTCTTTTTCCTTCTTTTGAGAAGATCCTCCCTCATTGACTTTACCCTTCCCTTTGGCGATTCTCTCAGCCTCTAAATTGGGTGCCGCAAAAAATCTACCACTGCGGGTTATGCCCTCCGCTCCCACAAGTTTATCAACTGACCCTACCGGCGGACTTTCTAGGTTAATCTTTTCTCCATTGCAGTAGGCCTCTACCCCATAGTTCCAAGGGACGGCTTTAGTGCTTTCGTATGGAATGGGTCCATCTTTGGTTATGGTGATGGTCGGCCGCTTGGGAGGCGCCGATATCATGACAGTTTTAAACAGGATCGTAACCGTTGCAACTTTGCCCTGCTTTTCAGCTATTGCCTCAACAGGCTTCTCTTCAGCAGTACGGTTGAATTGCAGCGTTCCTGCATTAATCAGACCTTGAATACCTCTTCTTAAGCTATCACATCCCTCAGGCTGGGATAAACAGTCAACACAATCTGCATCACAACCAGGGAACACTCCCCCTTTCAGCAACCTGCTCTTTACACAGCCCAGAGGCGTCTTCAGTTCATCTACATTCATGATCAAATTTAGACTGATATCTTCCAAGATAGCACCCACTTTTGCAGATCCATGAGGCGGCATCAGATTTTTCTCGATATTGGGTGCACCCTGGTCAAAGTTTATAGTCGTACTATCTATCAGGTCCTGCACTTTGTGTTTGAATGTGTGACAATTCTCTATGCTGTGACCGGGTGCCCCGGAATGGAATTCACAATGCGCATTGGCATCATAACTAAAATGAGGCGTGCCCTTCGGCGGAGCTAACATCCTTTTCTCAACAAGCTTCAATTGTAACAAAGTTGGAAGAAGCTGAGCATACGGTACTGGAGGCACATCAAATACTCTTTTCACGTCCCTATCGCGACCTTGGAACCTTTGCGGAGCAGAATTCTATTGTCTCTGTTGCTGCTGCGGCTGTTGTTGCTGTTGTTGAGGTACAACAATTGTCACACTGGCAACCTGCTGCTTGCGACAATTCTGGCTTCTATCCCTTCTCCGAGCACTATATACTCAATTAGTGTCTCACTGCTTTTTATTTCCAAAAACCTTTTTACCACCTCCAGCTGAGGTTGATTCTCCTGCTTGAATCTTACCGATCTTGACGTCGTTCTCTATACGTTCTCCCAAGAGTATCATATCAGAAAAACTACTCATCATACTACCGAGAAGCTTATCATAATACAAACCAGAGAAAGTGCCCACAAAAAGATCCATCAACTCACGCTCTACCATGGGTGGCTGCACCCTAGCTGCAAGCTCACGCCACCTCTAGGCGTATTCTTTAAAACTCTCGCCATTCTTTTGAGAAAGATTTTGAAGTTGGACCTTGTTTGGAGCAAGGTCGCTGTTATACTAGTAATGCCTTACAAAGGCTTCCGCCAACTCTTTCCAGCTACTGATCTGAGTGGGCTCTAGCCCAATGTACCATTCAAGTGACGGTCTAGACAAGCTATCTTGGAAAAAATGCATCAGCATCTTTTCGTCACTCGAATAAGCAGACATTCTCCGATAATAAAACCGTACATGAACTCTTGGGCAAGTATCCCCCTTATACTTGTCGAAAGTAGGCACTTTGAACTTGAGTGGCACCCTCAAGCCAGGAACCAACCCCATATTAGCCATGTCCAACCCCATGGAATTCTTATTGGCAAGACCTCTCACTTATTCCTCCAATAGTTTGAACCTTCGGTCATTTTCTGTGGGCATCTCGAGATTCATGCCCAGCAGAGGGAAAGCATCTTCTTGACGATCCTCGCCCCAATGAGAATCCACATTATCATACCCAGCGTAAGCGGCATTAGGACCAAAGCCAGTCTGATTAAACCTGGGACCATACCACATATTACCAAAGCCCTGATTAGCAGCACCTAGACCAAAGCCAGTGTTGTAGGCACCCATCCCGAAACCGTTGTTGCTAGCGTTACCAAAACCTGCATTGCCAAAGCCTTGATTGCCATAGCCTGCATTTCCACCACCAATAACTACGCCGGTGTTTCCAGCACCAACACCAAAACCAGCATTTCCAGCTCCAACATTTCCGTTGGTTTCCACATGCCCGTTACCATTACCAGCTACATTCCCATTTCCAGCCCCATTACCGTTCTCAGTAGTATTGAGAACGACCACGGGTACAGCATCACCCGCTCGAGGAGTCTCGCCATGAGGAGGATCAGTAGCAACCCCACCATGTAGCACACCATTACCATCGACCCGTGCAATCAGAGGCTGCACCAGAGTCTGAAGCTGCTCTTGGCCCTTGGCCACAGTTTCCATAACCTGCATGAACTGCGCCATCCTGTCGCGCATCTCCTGCATCTCAACTTGCATTTGATCCATAGCTTTCTTGCAATTACTTCTTGTAGAGTAACGATGGATTCGCTGATCGACAATCCTGAAACCTGCATCGACAGAGGGTTAGGAAAACAACTAAAGGAACTTGTTATGTACATGATTCATGCAAATGCAAACGTGTGTCTGTGCCTTAGGGAGATTTCTCCCCTGATTCTAGTACCAGAGTGCCAGTGTTGATAATAAGAAGTCCGGACCCAGTCATGGAAATAACGTCTCGTATATATATAAATCCCAACAAGGCAGCATACAATGTCACTGAATACATGGAGAATCAACAGCATGACCTCGACCAACAAGTCTAGTGATGGCCAGCATACAGCAATGATCAGAAGATACAAAGAATTACAAGACAGTCAAGTGTGACAACAGGCGCGAAACTCTTCTAGCAACTCCTTCGTTTTGGGATGATCAGGTTGAGTGAGTAACCCCTCGAGAAGTAACTCCCTTTGCATGACGGTGTATTGGAGACCTTCTACGGAATCTTCCCATGCTCCTTTGCCAAAACAATCTTATAACCTTCACTTCTTAGACTCAAACATCTGCTTGCGATCCTTCAGGTTCGCAATAGCCTTATTCAACATGTCTTCAGTGGCGTACCTACGAGCAGTTTCATCATCAAACTTCTTCTCGCTAGCCTTCAACTGAGCCTTCAACTTGGAGATCTGATGCTTTAGCTTGTCCTCCCGCTCTTTGTTGTTAGCTATAGTGGCATTCCACTGCTAGTTGAACTTGGAGATTCTCAGGTAAGCATTATCCAGGCCTTGCTTTTTGGTGGCAAGCACATCGTTGACAGCCTTGAAGTCCAAACCTAAACGTTCACGGTCAGCTATCTGTTTGGTCAAGTCTGTGCTTAGCCGATTCACCAGCTCTGTCTATTTTTTGAAGGAGTAGACGACTTCGTTTCTCTCGCTTCTAAGCTGTACCGGTTCTTTCTCCAACTCCTTGTTGGTCTTCTTCAGCTCTTCCTTCTCAGCTAATACCTAATTGTATTTCTGAATGGACACCGTAGTAGGTTCTTCAACCACTGGAGAGCACCCTTGCTTAGCAGGTGGAAAAGACATCCCTACTATTGCCGCCCTGCTCTGAATCCAAGTCACATAAGGAGCGTAAGCCTGGCTATTGCTCTTACCCAACAATGCTTTCCCTTGTCTGCTGATGTCATTCCATGCATGCTGGAGCTTGGCTAACATATCCCCCTCTAGAAGACCCGTGAGGTACAGAGATTCCTGCACCTCTTCGTCTTTTGGCAGACCCCACAAAGCGTACGCAAACTGTCTGACAAGTAAAGAGGGATTATAGTTAATACAACCTTTTCTTCCAATCAACAGCACATTAGGAAAACCACTGCAACTGTAGATGACTTTAATACCCAGCATATCCCGATCAAGCGCTTAGACCACTCAACTGTGGCTGCAGATGAAGCAAAGAGACCCTTCGTGGGCATGTGGCTATCAAACCATCTGTAGAGTAAGGGCGCACAACACGATACATTTTTACCCCTTCTATTTTTGTTCTTGTAATGGACGGAATGATATACATCTCGAATCAAGGTGGGAACTGGATTTCCTAATGCGAAGATATGGAAGGCGTCCAAATCTATAAAGTCTGACATGTTGGGAAACAAGATGATGCCATAGATGCAGAGGGCGAGAATGGCGTTGAATACGATCCAACAACCATCTTTAGCACACTGTTGGGCCTTCCCAACCAGAAACTGCAGAGAAAATCTAGGAACCCCATTCCAACTGGTCAGAAGCAGCTCTGAGGCATCCAGATGAAGGGCAGTAGCTAGGTTAGCTGGATTAGGCTTAGCATCCATGTGAACAAACGGCATCTGATTCTTAACAGGTACACCTAACAACTCAGCATACTCTTCTAAGGTAGGCGCAAGAATGAAATCCGGAAAAGTGAAGCACCTCAACGGAGGGTCATAGAACTGTAGCAATGCATACAACCCGTTCAACTCATATACAGAAGGTTTACGAACCAGACTGAGCAACTTCCCATAAGATTTCCTGAGTTCCCCTTTCACTGTATCATCTGCCAAGGAAACCAAACTAAGCAGCAAAGTAACATCTGGGGTAGGGAGCTTGTAAGCCACATTCTTTTTCAATGATCCCATGCTGGCAAACAGAGGGCAAGATTACCAGAACCGGGGGATAGTATATGCACCTGCAACACAGACACACGTTAATGAAATGCAAATGAGTATGCAAAAATGCAAGATGCAATCATGCAACAGGAGATCAAGATTGTGCTGTTGAGGAGATCAAGGCTCTGTTTCAACACAATCACAACACTGCTCTGATAACAAAACCCTGAAGAGGACCAATAATTATGCATTTTCGAGAAAGAACACATCTCTGATGATAAGAACCCTCTGATACCAACAATACTGATTCACTGTCAAGAAAACCAGGTGATCTGAAGGTTAAGGTTTCCTGCAATAACCCGACCCCGCTCACAGGTATGAATCCTATCCGCTGATAAGGTATGGCATCCTATGCGTTTCCCAGCGTCACAGACTTTCAAGAAACGGTGATACGATACCCAGGAAGGTGTGGCATCATCATCTCTTGAAGCGGCCTCACTTAGCTGAGTCACAAATGATCGGCCCCCAGAGTCGACAATCCTCCAAACCAACAACCCCTCAAGCCCAAAGGGCCGGAAAAGAAGTCAATCGGGAGAATCTCGTCTGAGCGTGTATTTCGTGATACACTAGTACATACAAAGCATGCACGCGCCCACTACTTTCCACAACTAATGCTAGGTATACACTCAAGCCTGGGTCTGGCGTATCACTCATCAGAGCCTCCCTCCCACAACAGCACAATAATGATATCATACTGAAAATAAAATGCGGAAAGTAAAAATGCGATAAATAAATGCAAACCCAACAGATAAAAACACAAGCGCTAGGATTGACTCACATAAGGAACCAAAATTTCCCCAGCAGAGTCGCCAGTTGTCGCTACTGAGAAAATAAGGTGTCGGCAAAACAGAAGAGTCACCATCTTTCATTATTTATCCCATAGAAAGAGAAAGGAAACGATCGGAAAAACCTGACGAAAAGGTATAAGACAAGGTCATCGAAACCAGGTCTGGGTTCGGGAGTCGGTTACGCAAGGGGAAGGTATTAGCACCCCTCACGTCCGTCGTACTCAACGGGATCCACGCTTGTTGGTTTATCTGACGGGTTGGTTTAACTATCTACGCTAACAGGGTTGGCTTGAAAGAAAAGAAAAAAGGAAAAGAAAGGTGACTCGACAGAGCGTCGCTGCTCTGGGCCTACGTATTCCCTTTGTACAATGGGAAAGTCAGAGTCAACGTAGTTCGTCTAACTACGGGTGAAAAGGGGGAAGGCTGCTCGCCGAGATATCACATCTCGTGCCTACGTACTTTCACACGGCATGAAAGATCAGAGCAAACATAGTTCGGGATAACAAGACCACAGGTTTGGTTCGAAATGTTTTACCCGAGTCGGGTTAACAAACGGTTCTAGCAGTTGGTGTATGCAGCTCGCTCGTCGGAGACTTAGGCGTTTACCGTTTGCGGTAGAACCGGGAGTTAACAGAACTCTCCTTATGAAAATGGTTTCCAAGGATTAAAGGTCCCAAGGGACAAAAAGGATTTGAATATTTGTTTTTGAAGTCTTTTAAAGAAGAAGTATCTTTTATGGATGTCTGTAACTAATATCGCACGAGAGACTATGACCTAGGAGTGAATGCTTCGCAAGTCACCCAAAGGGTACCATACTAAACATCCTTATTATTGGAAGGAAACCCTCCAATAATCATTTCCTAAGTAACTTAAGGCTCATAGCGTACGATATCAATTAACCTTTGTTACTGTATTTTGATTTGTTTGAAGATGAGAAGAGAAATGACGCACTAAAGGGGACTAATCCAATCCTAAAGTTGTCATGCAAAGTTGATCCTTGGATTGAGGTTAGGAGGGAACTAACTAATGTTATCATGCATGGTTAGAGCCCTAATGTCTGTCATAACTTCTCTTGAACAAGAGAAGCTAGAGTCCTTAGGGGAACATGGCAAAGGAAAGCAATAGCAAAAGAAATAATCTGAAAAGAAACAACTGTAAGTAAAATGCATGCAATGCAGCAATACAAGCAGAAGGAGACAAACTCAACTTCTAGAGCACACAAGCAAGAACAACACAATACACAGGAAAGGGAGACAGACTCAACCTTCAACCAACAAGCAAAGCCAAACAGTAACAGACAAGCAGAGGGAGACAAATTCAACCTCTAATGTAGACAAGCAAAGGGAGCTCAGGCTCAACCTTTCAATGCACTTAGGCCTAAACCACCTACATGAAAGCCTATTCTAATGCAACACACCAAATAAACAGTCACACAAATACAGTCAATCAACAATAATACGACAAACAAAATAGCAAGCCAGCAGCTCAACAACAAAGTAGTCTTCTATCAGTAAAGCAACCCAACAGTCTGTAGTTGTCTTCATGTCCAAATTATCCATCAAGATAAAATGGAGTAAGGCCTTCACCTTCAAGCTTCAACTAGCTCCATCAAGAGATGAGAGTCAACACCAAGATTATTGCATGATGAGGGGAAGCATGATAGAAACCAAGGGAATCCATCATGGCACTCAACCACTCATCTAAGATTGGTATCCTCAAAGGTTTTACATTTTGTGGTAGGCCTTTAGTCCTTCCAAAGGAGGGACTAGGCTCCCACAAAGGAACCTTGCATCATTGGATAGAAAATGGAATGCAAACCAAAGCAAACCACAATTATGAAAAAGGAAAAAACTCCTAAAGGCTCTTAAAACCTAATCCTACAAGCTCTAAAAGCAAACCTCTAAAAGGGATCTAATGCACCAAATTAAGCATTACAATTAAGTCTACAGAAGTATCACTATGTCTACTAAACCATCAAAAAAGATTTGGAAACCTATCATGTACTTATGGCCACTTTTGAAGTTCAACTAGGGGAAGCACTATGTTAGAAGCACCCTAAAAACTACCTAAGTATTAAATCTACTTAAAATACTAAATCAACTCCTAAAAATCTATGAATTTTTCTAAGGGATCCTAAATGTTTTTGGAACCTAGGGTAAAAGGATCAAGGCCTAAATCAATGTTTAAGGTCACTTAAGAAATTATAAACCAAGAGGTACCAAATGAAGGTTCAAGTGGGGAAGCCTCTAAAAACCTACTCCAAAACAGAACTTAGAGTTATCTAAAAATTAGGATAAAAATCCTACAACCTCATCAATGAGTCTATAACCAGCCAGCAAAATATCAAGATCAAATTCTATACCAAAAAGGAGTACAACAATCAGCCAATAGCAAGCTCAAAATGCCAAATTAAAAGAATTAAAGAAAATGGAAAAATAGCAAATAAATTGGAAATTGCACAAATATAAAATCTAAGGGCATCAAAAAATCAGAAATTAAATCAGGAGCATTCTCATATTTTTTCACATTTTTCTGATCATTATTCTATTTATTATGAATTTTAGAAGATAAATGCAATTAAAGAAAATAAAACAATTAACAAAATTAAAAAGCCAGGAAAATGTTAGAGCCCTAAGATCTGATTACTGGTCTACGCATCCATGGTCTCAGCGCGTGCCAGTGCATTAATGGAACATCAGCATTTTGGCTGCTCAAGGTCAAAGTCTCAGGGCTAATCTCACGCGTCTGATCTTAGGACTTAGTCAAGCGAAAACCTAGATCCAACGATTCTCATGCATCGTCTTCATTTTAAACCTGCAAGGTATAAGACAAGGTCATCGCAACCATATCTGGGTTCGGGAGTCGGTTACGCAAGGGGAAGGTATTAGCACCCCTCACGTCCGTCGTACTCGACAGGATCCACGCTTGTTGGTTTACCTGACGGGTTGGTTTAACTATCTACGCTAACAGGGTTGGCTTGAAAGAAAAGAGAAAAGGAAAAGAAAGGTGACTCAATAGAGCGTCGCTGCTCTGGGCCTACGTATTCCCTTTGTACAATGGGAAAGTCAGAGTCAACGTAGTTTGCCTAACTACGGGTGAAAAGGGGGAAGGTTGCTCGCCGAGATATCGTATCTCGTGCCTACGTACTTTCACACGGAATGAAAGATCAGAGCAAACGTAGTTCGGGATAACAAGACCACAGGTTTGGTTCGAAATGTTTTACCCGAGTAGGGTTAACAAATGGCTCTAGCAGTTGGTGTATGCAGCTCGCTCGTCGGAGACTTAGGCGTTTACCGTTTGCGATAGAACCGGGAGTTAACAGAACTCTCCTTATGAAAATGGTTTCCAAGGATTAAAGGTCCCAAGGGACAAAAAGGATTTGAATATTTGTTTTTGAAGTCCTTTAAGGAAGAAGTATCTTTTATGGATGTCTGTAACTAATATCACACTAGAGACTATGACCTAGGAGTGAATGTGCCGCATGTCACCCAAAGGGTACCATACTAAACATCCTGATTATTGGAAGGAAACCCTCCAATAATCATTTCCTAAGTAACTTAAGGCTCATAGCGTACGATATCAATTAACCTTTGTTACTGTATTTTGATTTGTTTGAAGATGAGAAGAGAAATGACGCACTAAAGGGGACTAATCCAATCCTAAAGTTGTCATGCAAAGTTGATCCTTGGATTGAGGTTAGGAGGGAACTAACTAATGTTATCATGCATGGTTAGAGCCCTAATGTCTGTCATAACTTCTCTTGAACAAGAGAAGCTAGAGTCCTTAGGGGAACATGGCAAAGGAAAGCAATAGCAAAATAAATAATATGAAAAGAAACAACTGTAAGTAAAATGCATGCAATGCAGCAATACAAGCAGAAGGAGACAAACTCAACTTCTAGAGCACACAAGCAAGAACAACACAATACACAGGAAAGGGAGACAGACTCAACCTTCAGCCAACAAGCAAAGCCAAACAGTAACAGACAAGCAGAGGGAGACAGATTCAACCTCTAATGTAGACAAGCAAAGGGAGCTCAGGCTCAACCTTTCAATGCACTTAGGCCTAAACCACCTACATGAAAGCCTATTCTAATGCAACACACCAAATAAACAGTCACACAAATACAGTCAATCAACAATAATACGACAAACAAAACAGCAAGCCAGCAGCTCAACAACAAAGTAGTCTTCTATCAGTAAAGCAACCCAACAGTCTGTAGTTGTCTTCATGTCCAAATTATCCATCAAGAGAAAATGGAGTAAGGCCTTCACCTTCAAGCTTCAACTAGCTCCATTAAGAGATGAGAGTCAACACCAAGATTATTTCATGATGAGGGGAAGCATGATAGAAACCAAGGGAATCCATCATGGCACTCAACCACTCATCTAAGATTGGTATCCTCAAAGGTTTTACCTTTTGTGGTAGGCCTTTAGTCCTTCCAAAGGAGGGACTAGGCTCCCACAAAGGAACCTTGCATCATTGGATAGAAAATGGAATGCAAACCAAAGCAAACCACAATTATGAAAAAGGAAGAAACTCCTAAATGCTCTTAAAACCTAATCCTACAAGCTCTAAAAGCAAACCTCTAAAGGGGATCTAATGCACCAAATTAAGCATTACAATTAAGTCTACAGAAGTATCACTATGTCTACTAAACCATCAAAAAAGATTTGGAAACCTATCATGTGCTTATGGCCACTTTTGAAGTTCAACTCGGGGAAGCACTATGTTAGAAGCACCCTAAAAACTACCTAAGTATTAAATCTACTTAAAATACTAAATCAACTCGTAAAAATCTATGAATTGTTCTAAGGGATCCTAAATGTTTTTGGAACCTAGGGTAAAAGGATCAAGGCCTAAATCAATGTTTAAGGTCACTTAAGAAATTCTAAACCAAGAGGTACCAAATGAAGGTTCAAGTGGGGAAGCCTCTAAAAACTTACTCCAAAATAGAACTTAGAGTTATCTAAAAATTAGGATAAAAATCCTACAACCTCATCAATGAGTCTATAACCAGCCAGCAAAATATCAAGATCAAATTCTATACCAAAAAGGAGTACAACAATCAGCCAATAGCAAGCTCAAAATGCCAAATTAAAAGAATTAAAGAAAATGGAAAAATAGCAAATAAATTGGAAATTGCACAAATATAAAATCTAAGGGCATCAAAAAATCAGAAATTAAATCAAGAGCATTCTCATATTTTTTTCACATTTTTCTGATCATTATTCTATTTATTATGAATTTTAGAAGATAAATGCAATTAAAGAAAATAAAACAATTAACAAAATTAAAAAGCCAGGAAAATGTTAGAGCCCTAAGATCTGATTACTAGTCTACGCATCCATGGTCTCAGCGCGTGCCAGTGCATTAATGGAACATCAGCATTTTGGCTGCTCAAGGTTAAAGTCTCTGGGCTAATCTCATGCGTCCGATCTTAGGACTTAGTCAAGCGAAAACCTAGATCCAACGATTCTCATGCATCGTCTTCATTTTAAACCTGCAAGGTATAAGACAAGGTCATCGCAACCATATCTGGGTTCGGGAGTCGGTTACGCAAGGGGAAGGTATTAGCACCCCTCACGTCCGTCGTACTCGACGGGATCCACGCTTGTTGGTTTACCTGACGGGTTGGTTTAACTATCTATGCTAACAGGGTTGGCTTGAAAGAAAAGAGAAAAGGAAAAGAAAGGTGACTCGACAGAGCGTCGCTGCTCTGGGCCTATGTATTCCCTTTGTACAATGGGAAAGTCAGAGTCAACGTAGTTTGCCTAACTACGGGTGAAAAGGGGGAAGGTTGCTCGCCGAGATATCGCATCTCGTGCCTACGTACTTTCACACGGCATGAAAGATCATAGCAAACGTAGTTCGGGATAACAAGACCACAGGTTTGGTTCGAAATGTTTTACCCGAGTAGGGTTAACAAACGGCTCTAGCAGTTGGTGTATGCAGCTCGCTCGTCGGAGACTTAGGCGTTTACCGTTTGCGGTAGAACCGGGAGTTAACAGAACTCTCCTTATGAAAATGGTTTCCAAGGATTAAAGGTCCCAAGGGACAAAAAGGATTTGAAAGTTTGTTTTTGAAGTCCTTTAAGGAAGAAGTATCTTTTATGGATGTCTGTAACTAATATCACACTAGAGACTATGACCTAGGAGTGAATGCGTCGCATGTCACCCAAAGGGTACCATACTAAACATCCTGATTATTGGAAGGAAACCCTCCAATAATCATTTCCTAAGTAACTTAAGGCTCATAGCGTACGATATCGATTAACCTTTGTTACTGTATTTTGATTTGTTTGAAGATGAGAAGAGAAATGACGCACTAAAGGGGACTAATCCAATCCTAAAGTTGTCATGCAAAGTTGATCCTAGGATTGAGGTTAGGAGGGAACTAACTAATGTTATCATGCATGGTTAGAGCCCTAATGTCTGTCATAACATCTCTTGAACAAGAGAAGCTAGAGTCCTTAGGGGAACATGGCAAAGGAAAGCAATAGCAAAAGAAATAATCTGAAAAGAAATAACTGTAAGTAAAATGCATGCAATGCAGCAATACAAGCAGAAGGAGACAAACTCAACTTCTAGAGCACACAAGCAAGAACAACACAATACAAAGGCAAGGGAGACATACTCAACCTTCTGCCAACAAGCAAAGCCAAACAGTAATAGACAAGCAGAGGGAGACAGACTCAACCTCTAATACAGACAAGCAAAGGGAGCTCAGGCTCAACCTTTCAATGCACTTAGGCCTAAACCACCTACATGAAAGCCTATTCTAATGCAACACACCAAATAAATAGTCATACAAATACAGTCAATCAACAATAATACGACAAACAAAACAGCAAGCCAGCAGCTCAACAACAAAGCAGTCTTCTATCAGTAAAGCAGCCCAACAGTCTGTAGTTGTCTTCATGTCCAAATTATCCATCAAGAGAAAATGGAGTAAGGCCTTCACCTTCAAGCTTCAACTAGCTCCATCAATAGATGAGAATCAACACCAAAATTATTGCATGATGAAGGGAAGCATGATGGAAGCCAAGGGAATCCATCATGGCACTCAACCACTCATCTAAGATTGGTATCCTCAAAGGTTTTACCTTTTGTGGTAGGCCGGAGAAGACCTCTGGTCGTCTTCTCCGGTGAGGCACACAATGATAAACCTCAAATCCTCACCAAAATGAATGAAAATGGTACGGTTCTTCTCAAAAAAACACGAGGATCACGAATCTCTCATCAAAACTTGCTAATTCTTCATGAATCTTGAAACACGAAGATGAACAAAAAATTCACCAAAACATTGATCATCATCAAACTCCAAATTAAAGCCACAGATCTCTTCCTCATCTTCCAGGGATCATCCTAAGCTATTCAGTTTCCATTAACTCTCCAAGAACAGCCAGATGTCAATCCAAACAGAAATGGCACCATAACCTAAATCATCTCTAAACCTCCAGATTCTGATCCTAAATCCATCTATGTTCTTCCTATGTCTTAACCACATATCTAATTCATGCTACAACAGCCTAGATCAAGAGCAATTTTGAAATTCACCAACCTGAACTGAAGCTTGCAATTGGAGTGGTTGCAGCGTGAATCTTGCTTCCAGAAGGTGCAGATTTTTTTCACTAATGATCAATGAAGCTAATAGGATCCACAATTGGCCTTGAAATACTCTTGAATCCAAAACACGATTTTGAGTTTGGGAGCTTCAAATTCTAACTGCTGTAACTGATTTCTTTACCAAATGCCACCAAAAAAAAACTCTGAACTGGATCATAAACTTATATATGATCTTTTTTGACAATTCTCAGGCCCATTGGAGGCCCAAATTGAGATATCCAAAATTCACTTTTCTCTTCTAAACTCTCACATGGCAGCCACAAGTTTTCTCTGTTTCTAGCTTCAACAAGCTTCAAATGCATTGCAAATGCCTTGGTGAGAATGAAGGGATTAGATTGAGTGCTTGAATTGATCTTATGTTCAAGATTGATTATGTTACTTCCATTCTAAGTAATCCATACAATATCCATGAATTAGGCCTCAAACCCCAAATGTAAAATTTCCAATCTCTTTAAAATGTCATTTCCAATCAAAAAATGCATAAACTTGTGAAGTTTTGAACCATTGTGATTTATTTTGAATTTTTTTCTCTTTTAATCCTTTAAAAATGCCTTTGTCAAATCCCTTCCAACCAACTCTTGTTCTAAGCCAAATCAATGCCTCATGGATACATGGTTGAAGTTAAAATCCCATTTTGAGCAAGTTTTGTGTTGGACAAAACTTCATTTGAGGCTCGCAAGATAGTGAAAATGACCCATAATCCAAAATGGCCTATAATCTCACTTTCCCATAATACCCCTAACTTGTAAACCTCATAACTAGAGTTCTACAAATCAGATGAAAGACTTCTAGTACATTTTGGAAAGCTAAGACCAAGAAATACAACTTTCATGTTGGTCAAAAGTTGAGGAGAAACATACTTCTAGGTCAAAAGTGCCTTGGAAGTTGGTGGACTTGCACATATAAAATTCACATTCATCTGATGACCTGTAACTTGTCTGGATCATAACTTGAGTTCTATAAATCCAACAAAGGAGTTCTAGTACTCAAATTAAAGCTAAAAAAATTCTCTACAAGTTCCCTGTTGGTCAAAACTTGAGATGAAACTTGTATCTTGAGATGAGTGGTCTTGAAGTCAAGCATTAAATAGGGGACTTTACCCTGAGAACCCTAATTTAGCAACTCTTCACACTTTGAATTCTTCTTGGATTGATATTGGAATATCACCTCATGTATCTCAACACAACTTTCCATGATCACAAAGACTTATAATTGAGTCTTAATCTCCTCCAATTGTACAGTTGACTCAAGGTTGACCAGATGAAAACCCTAATTGCAACACCTTCAACTATGACTTGCCACACTTGGCATAAACACTTGAATGAACTCCACCATGACCCTCAAGGCACTCCATGAGCTCTATCCATATATCCCATCCATGATCAAGGCTTCACAACCGACTGATGGTCTTCAAGGGGCCCCCAAGTTAGGAGATGAACCACATACCAGCATCCAAACTTCTCAAGAACACAACCCACTTTCTGATGATTTTGGTGACCTCTCAAGCTTGAAGAAGACCTCTAGATAGGCTCCTCTTGATATAAACCACACTTGATCCCCTGCTAAATGAATAATGCTATTCTATGCAAATGCTAGACCAATGATATGCTAATGCAATGAAACAAAAGCCAAGTAAGAAAAAGGTTAGGAAAATTTTGGGGTGCAACATTGAGTCTCCATACACATCCAAGTTATTTATCCTAAATTCAATAGCTTCTTCGAGACCTATAATACCATTTTGAATTTTGTGTCATTGTTGGTACTTTTGAATGCCAATTGGGCGGTGAAAGGAATATGGGTACCCTGAGGTGTAACAATGATTGCCCCAATTCCATTTCCATAAGCGTTGATAACTCCATCAAATATCAATCCCCATTGGGATCCTGGCTCTGGCACTTCGCATGGTAGCAGTTCATCGATGTCTTTCATCTTTAGGTACATCACATCTTCATCTGAGAAGTCAAATTTCATTAATTCATGATCGTCAACCGATTGATGAGCCAAATGATCGGTTGGAATACTTCCTTTGAAGACTTTCTCGATGTCGTATTCTGATAACAACATCTGCCAATGGGCAATCCTTCCTGTTAAAGCAGGCTTTTCAAAGATGTACTTGATTGGATCTAGTTTAGAGATTAACCAAGTAATGTGATAAATTATGTACTGGCGAAGACGTTTGGATGCCCATGCTAGAGCGCAAAAAGTTTTCTCGAGCATAGTGTATCGAATTTTACAATCCGTGAACTTCTTGCTTAAATAATAAATGGCAGACTCTTTTTTTTTATTTCGTCTTGTTGGCCAAGAACACATTCCATGGAGTCTTCCACGACTGTTAAGTAGATGATCAGTGGTCTTCCTTCCACCAGGGGGGACATAATAGGTGGATTTAGCAGATATTCTTTGATACTATCAAAAGCTTTTTGGCAATCCTCTATCCATACATAGCTTTGGTTCTTTTTGAGTAGTTTAAAGATCGGCGCGTATGTCTGGGTCATGAAGAATATGAATCTTGAGATGTAATTCATACGTCCTAAAAATCCTCTTACTTGCTTTTCAATCTTTGGAGTAGGCATTTCTCGAATGGCCTTGACCTTGTTAGGATCAACCTCAATTCCTTTTTGGCTGACGATGAATCCCAAAAGCTTTCTTGAACAAACACTGAATGTACATTTGTTGGGATTCAAGTGGAGTTTTTATTTTCTCAGACGCTGAAATAACTTTGATAGGTGTTCCACATGTTCTTCTTCTGTTTTAGATTTGGCAACCATGTTGTGACGTACACTTCAATTTCTTGATGCATCATGTCGTGAAACAGAGTTGTCATAGCCCTTTGATAGGTTGCTCTTGTGTTCTTTAGACCGAACGATATTAATTTGTAACAAAAGGTGTCCCATGGGATGATGAATAATGTTTTCTCCATATCTTTTGGTGTCATTTTGATTTGGTTATAGCCCGAGAACCCATAAATGAAGGATAATACTCTGAATTTTGTTGTGCTGTCAACTAGCATATCAATGTGTGGTAGAGGGAAGTCATCCTTTGGACTTTCTTTGTTTAAATCTCTTTATTCTACGAACATTCTGACTTTTTCGTCTTTCTTGGGAACTGGCACTATGTTGGCTAGCCATTAAGGATATTCTAAGGTGGTAAGGAAATTTGCATCGATCTGTTTCTGTACCTCTTCCTTAATTTTGATGGTCATGTCTGGATGATTCCTTCTCAATTTTTGTTTGAATGAAGGACACTCTAGCTTCAGTAGTAAGTGATGTTCCATGATGTTGGTATCAACCCTGGCATGTCTCGGTAGGACCAAGCAAACACATCTGAAATTTCTTTGAGCAGCTCTATCAGACTCTTTCCGGCAGTTCTATTGAGCAGTGCTAAATTTTAATTTCTTTTCTCTCCTCTTTTGAACCCAAATTGACTGTTTCCAACGGTTTTTTGTAAGGTTGAACGGATTCTTCCTTATGTCTGAGTAGTCGAGAGATCTCATCTGGAATTTTTTCGTCCTCTTCTTCTCCGACTTTGAATATCGGGAACTCAATGTTGGGAGAAGGCATTGGATCATACGTTACAATGAGGTTCAAAATAAATAATCGACATATCGTGATGATTCCATTTTCAGAAAAGACAAAGAGAAGGCAAAAGTGTGTGCAGTGTATTTTTGAATAATGCTTATTTTTATTTTGTGTTGTTTTTTAAGATTACCATTTTTTGAAAAAGCAAAAAGTGAAAATAACAATGAATGCAGAAATTCAGAATGACATTCTTATTTATGGTTTTTTGATTCTTGAAACACAAACCCTATAAAATAAAACTCTTTCGCTCTGGGCGAAGCGAAGAAGGACCTTTATAGAAAAGCAAGCCTTATAAAACATCATTTTCACCTGGGCAAAGTGAAAGGTCAAAACAAAGATGAGGCAATTACTTTGATTTATGAATGATATTAGGGACTTTAACCACGACCCAATTGCGACAAACTCCTATGTGGATCACAAAGTCTGGTGCTTTTCTTCCAGGATTGTCTTTAGTAATGACATTGATTTCTGGTGGAGTTGAATCACTAGAGTCTTCTTCGCATGCAAAGTTATCATAAGAGAAATATTCTATTGTATCTTCAACAGTATTTTCATTCTCAAAAGGATTTTCCTGTCCTGTTGGCTGGATGTCTTCAATTCTAATACGAGAGCTTTCAGAAGTAAAGTACTTCACTAGAAAGTCGTACTTTCCGCTTGGTTGTCCCAAAGTATCCCAAGTTTCTGAAGGGATAGATAAATTATCTTCCTCGTTGACATTGACTTCAGGAAATGCAAAGTTGATGAATACTTGTCCAACAATTCTTGCAACTTCATCAACATGATGTTTGACATTTTTAGAATTTTCCTTGTAAGGATTCCATGACTCTTGGAGATCAAGGGGATTTTCCTCAAGGTCATTCAGCAAATATGCATTCTCTGGCCAACTCTTATACCTTGGATCTTCCATGTAAGGTTCCCAAATGGGAAAATCATCCATGGATCCATTCGGTGAAGTAATCAATGGATACTAGGATGAACCGATATCCGTTTGAGGCTCTGGGTTCAATCATACCAATCATATTGATTCCCCATATAGAAAAAGTCAATGGAGAAGAGAGAGCTTTGAGACGCATTGGCGGTACATGAATCTTGTACGCTATATCTGACACTTTTGACACTTCCTTATGTACTTGTAACAATCAGATTCCATTGTCAGCCAATAATATCCTGCTCTTAGAATTTTTCTTTCCATTTTATGCCCATTGAAATGAGTGCCAAAGGATCCTTCATGAATCTCTTTCATTAACACACTTGCTTCGTGTCTATCAATGCATCTTAGCAAAACCATGTCGATATTTCTTTTGTAGAGTACATAATTGTTCAGGAAGAAGTTGCCAGTCATTCTTCTAAGAGTCTTCCTATCTTTTCTTAATGCCCTAGGCGGGTACTCTTGTTTTTGAAGGAAAAGCTTGATGTTGTGATACCAAAGTTTTTCCTCGATGACTGCGTCTATTGCGAATATATAAGTGGGCCTTTCAAGTAGCACTATTGTTGTACCCCAAAATTTGCCCAACCTTTTCTTTACTTGGCTTATGTTTTCACTGCATTGTTCTAGCATTTACATTTGCATATCATAGCACTTGTTATTGAGGCAGGGGATCAAGGTTTTCCTATGCCTCAGGGCTCTTTTTTTTAGCGCAAAAGACTGAACAACGAGCATCAGAGGCTCCGGCATTTATTTTGCCCAGCGATCGAGCGATCAGTTTTATTTTGCACGACATTTTCAGATCAGGAGGCAGCATTCAGGCTATATCGAGCATTCTTAAGGTTATAGAATTCAAAGGCGAGTTTTAGAGGCTGAACATGGCTTAAAACGATTGAAAACGAGAAAATGTGCAGATTTCCCTCCAAAACGCGCCAAAATTCAAAATTTTAAGGTGTTAATCGATTAACCAAATGGTTAACCGATTAACCAAATGGTTAACCGATTAACCAAGTCAAAATCTGGTCAAGTTGGAAGTTTTTAAGGTGTTAATCGATTAACCATATGGTTAATCGATTAACCAGTACAAATTTCAGCTCTGCACGTGATTTTTCAAGTGAAGTCACTTTGGGGTCAAAATTTGATCACATGAGAAGTTGATTTTACACTTAGGAAGGATCTAGAACCACTTCAAATTTTGGTTAATTTCATTTTCCCTCCAAACTTCCACTCCTAATCCCAAACCAATTTTCACAAACCACACTCCAAACCTCATTTGGATCCAAACCTAAGGGGTATTTAATTGATTTACTCCAAACCTCACAAGGTGAATCCTCATAATTTCATTCTCATTTAAGAATTCACTCTCATTCTCTCAATTTTCTCTCAACTTTTTCTCACCAAAACTCAATTAAAGCTCTTTCTTAGAATTATTTGATTCTCCATTAGAATCAATGAATTCTTAAGCTCAAACCTTCATTCGTCATCCTCATTGAATCCAATTCTCCATTCAATTTTCGTGCAAGTTTGGATCTGAATTTTGAAGTCGGTCTAGAGGAGCTTATTTGGATAATTCTTGCTTAATTTTGGCGGATCTTCACTTCTACTACAAGAACTCAATTGGATCTTGAAGGATTTCTGAATTTCTTGCTTGGATCTAATCAATTGAAGTTGAATCAATAATTACCGAAGCAATTCTCCGCTTCGTAGGTTGGAATTCTAGGTCCGTTGCTATTTTGAGCTTATTTTGCATAATCATCATGATGATCTGTGATCTTGCTGGTTTAATGTGTTTACATGTTGATTGGATCACTGTTTTCTGGTTTAAATTCGTGCATAATTGATTATGTGATCATCTGAATTATCGGATAAGTGCTTATTTGCTGGGAATGCTATTATCTTGCAGTTTTTTTGTTGTTGACACAGTGTTAATCGGTTAACCAATTAGTTAATCGATTAACGAATTAGTTAATCGATTAACCAATGCTAATATTCAAATTTTCAAACATTTTCAGCTGGTTAATCGATTAACCCCTGGTGTTAATCAATTAAGACTGTGCCAGCAGGCCTGTTTTGCTGTTTTTCAATCTTGTTTTGGTGTTCTCTTACTTTGAATCTTCATGGATCAGTATGATGCATTAGGAGTGAGATGTTTTGGATATTGTGTTGTTGTTCTTAATCATTCGATCATGATTTCTTCGACACGCGTGTTCGATTTCCACTTGAATGCATGCTTATGGATGTGGTTCAAAATGATGATCATTTCCATTGTTGCTTTTGTTTGCATGCTTGAGGTTGAGATGTGTTTGTGGAGGCTACTGCCCCACACTTTGTTCCTCCCTCTCATCTTCATATTTGTTTTGCATGTCCTTATTTGCTTGAAGGGGTTGAGATGTGCTTGTGGTGGTTGTTACCCCACACCTTTTCCCTCCCTCTTCATCTTTATTGTGCATTACATGTTTGCATATTGCATTTTTCTTATGCTTTCTTCTTCTTCTTCTTTTGACTTTCTTTGCCATGTTCCCTTAGGACCTCTAATCTCTCTTGTTTAAGAGAGGTTATGATAGACCTTAGGGTTGAACCCATGCATGATAACATTAGGTAGCATTCCCTTTCATCCCAATCATAGGTGCATTTTGTATGAGAACATTAGGTTGACTCTTAGTCTCCCTTTAGAGTGTGTCTCTCTCTTCTCATCTTCAAACTTTCTCAAAACATCTAATAAAGGTTAAGGATTTTTGTATGTAACGAGCCTTAAGTACTTGGGAAATGGTGATTGAGGGGCCTCCTCTCAATCATCTAGAGTGTTTAGCGTATGTCCTTTGGACGATATGCGATGCATTCGCTCCTAGGTCATAGTCTTTAGTGCAACATGAGTTTCAAATCATAACTCAATTCACTTCTTGTCTAAAAAACACAAAAACAAACTTCAATCTGTTTATCCTTAGGGATATTAATTTGGAAAACCTTTTTCATAAGGAGAGTGTTGTTAACTCTTGGTTCTACCGCAAACGGGTAACTCCTAAGTCTCCAATGGTCGAGCTGTATAAACGTAACTGTTAGAACTAAGTTTTAACCCTACTCGGGTAAAACATTTTGAACCAATCGGTATTCTTTGTTAGCCCGAACTATGTTTGCTTTGATTTCTCATACCATACGAGGATACGTAGGCACAAGACGAAGATGTCTTGGCGAGCAACCTTCCCCACTTTCACCCATAGTTAGCCGAACTACGTTGACTCTGACTTTCACATTGCACGAGGGAATACATAGGCATAGAGCGCCGATGCTCCATCGAGTCTCTTTTATTTTCTTTTTTCCCTGAGCCGTAGCTTAGATAGTAAACACCCTTTTAGATAGACAACAAAGCGTGGATCCCGTCGAGTACGACAGACGTGAGGGGTGCTAACACCTTCCCCTTGCGTAACCGACTCCCGAACTAGAGATATGGTTGCGATGACCTGTCTTTTCCCGTTTTCGTTAGGTTTTCTCTTATCGTTTCCTTTCCCTCTTTTGGGATAAATAACGAATGGTGGCGACTCTTCTGTCATTGCTGGCCCCTCTTCGCAGCGATGCGACAACTGGCGACTCTTCTTGGGAAACTTTCCATCCCCTATGCGAGTCAATCCTATCGCTTGGTTGTTTATCTGTTGGGTGTGTATATATGTGTTGTACTTTATTTTCCTGCATTTACTTTCAGCATTGTATATATCAGTTTTGCTGTGCTGTTGGGGGGGAAATGTTCCATCGAGAGATAAGCCAAAACCCAGGCTTGAGTACAAACATAGTATTATAAGTGGAAATTTAGTGGTGAACTTGTATGCTTTGCATGCACTAGTTCCCATGAAATTCGCGCTCAGATGAGATTCTCTTTGATGATTTCCTTTCCGGTCCTTTGAACTTGAAGGGATTTTGGATCTGAGGACTCTCTGGGGACCGATCATTTGTGATTCAGTTAAATGAGGCCGCTTTGGGAGATTATGATGCCAAAACAGAAATGGTGAACGTATCATCGTTTCTCGAAAATCTGTGACGCTGATGAACGCATAGGATGCCGAACCTTGTCAATGATAGGTCCATACCTGTGAGAGGGATTGGGTTATGCAAGAAACTTTGACTTTCAGACTACCCGATTTTCGTTATAGTATGAATCTGTGTTCTTGATACAAGGAGTTCCTATCAATGACAGTGTTATGTTCTTGTCAAAGCAGAGCGCTGGTTCTTCTCAATCAACAGCACAACAATCTTGATCCCCTGTTTTCATTTGCATTTGCATTCTCATATGCATTTTCATTAACATTATTTATGTTGCAGGTGCATATTTCCTCCTCGATTCTAGTGGTCTCGTTCTTTTTGCCCGACATGAAGCCTTTGAAGAAGGCAGTGGCATATAAGCTCCCAACTCCTGATGTTGGATCTTTATTGAGAGGTGTATGAGAATTAGGTATCCTGAGCGTACAGATGAGTTTGAAATATGCATATTTCCTCCTCGATTCTAGTGGTCTCGTTCTTTTTGCCCGACATGAAGCCTTTGAAGAAGACAGTGGCATATAAGCTCCCAACTCCTGATGTTGGATCTTTATTGAGAGGTGTATGAGAATTAGGTATCCTGAGCGTACAGATGAGTTTGAAATGTTAATATATATATATATATATATATATATATATATATATATATATATATATATATATATATATATATATATATATATATATATATATATATATATATATATATATATATATATATATATATATATATATATATATATATATATATATATATATATATATATATATATATATATATATATATATATATATATATATATATATATATATATATTAATTTTAATAAAAGTTAATTATTTATATAATACAACAAAAAATATTTTACTATTATTTTAAACAAAAATGTTAAGATACATTGTCATGAAAATTATAATAATTATAATAATAATTTATTAAATTAATTAATAAAATTGAAAAGGTTAGAAAATAAAAATGCAGAAAAAAGTGGAAAAATTAAAGGAATAAAAAATAATAATGATTATGATTGGCTAAATTATTGCGACAACTCGCCTTAACTGTCGCGAATGTGGAAAGAGGACGGTTCTTTGGTAACTGTCGCATTGTTTTATACAACATGCCTAAAAAATTTGCGACGGTTGACTCAAACCGTCGTGAGAACTGTCGTAGTTCAGGAATAAGGACGATTTTTTGATAACTGTCGCAAAAAATCTACGACAGCTGACCCTAACTGTCGTGACAACCATTGCAATCCAGGAATAAGGACGGTTTTGTGATAACTGTCGCAATTCAAGTGTCATAAATCTCCTTTTTTCTTGTAGTGAAAGTGTCACCTAGGACTTTTCAAATCGGTCGACAAGAGAACCGATGTAAAAAGTGTCAGCATAAATTTTTGTTTTGTTTACTATAGTACTTTTTACATCGGTTTTTCCACGCAACCGATGTAAAATGTCCACCTTTTACATCAATTTTTCCTTACAACCGATATAAAAACACCCTTTTATAATTAAAATTTACAATTATATTTTTTTTCACATCAAACATAAAAATTTAACCGATGTGCTTGGTGTATTTCTTACATCGGGGCAAAATCCAATGTAAAATGTCTTTGATTTACTATATCGTCTGACTTTACATCGGACTAAGATCTGATGTAAAAAATCATTTTCGGCCGATATAAAAAATCATTTTCGGCCGATATAAAAAATCATTTATGCACTAATGTATAAATACCATCTTATTCATAATTGTATTTTTCAACAACTTATAAAAACTTTTTTAATGTGTTACTATATACTTTCATATTTATTTTAAGTATAAAGAGTTGATTGAAGCATTTTGAAAGCAAAAATTCATAACATCAAACGTTAAAAAGACATATAATTCAACTTAGAAGATTGTTTTTGTTACATAATAGTGTGATTTTAATTTATACATATTGTATATGAAATACCAAATTTAAATCAGATTCTTTCACACGTAGAATATTATTTTAAATTTTTTTTTTTTTTTAATTATTGATTTAAATTTAAGTATGTGTTAACCTCAAGGCTAATTATTGATTTACATTTGAGTATGTGTTTACATTTAAGATTGTTCTTTGTGATTCTATACTATTGAATTGAATAAAATGATTCAATATTTCCTGTGTAACTATATATTTATATTAAAAATTATAAAAGATAAATAATATTAACAACTAAACCATTGAAAAATTAGTATTATGATATTACAAATCAATATAAAGTAGAAAAAATAATAGACATTATTAAATTAATAAGTATTGAAAAAGCCACAAACAGTATTTAAGAATCACAATAATCAATTCTCGTAGATTTATATAAACAACTTTGCTATCTTGACACCATTTTTTTCTGATAAGCAAATCTATTAATAAGAGATTAAGAAAATCTCAAACCAATAGCAGAACAACCACCTCCAAATATAGAATCAATTACAAAAAGTCGAAAGGGAATTTGAACCAGTCATACAAACTACACTGCTTACTCTCCTTTCTTCATAGAATCAACCAATTCCAAGAAGAAAGTTTAATATCGAAAAAAATTTCATTGAGTTCAATGACTATATTATTGAAAATAAAATTATTTCTAGACCTCTAACTTATGAAAATATGTCAGAGCGTTAAAGGATCTGGATAAATTCATCATCTTCACGATGGTAATTAATGTTGAACTTACCAAATTAGATAAACAATTAAGTGAACCATAATATTGAAAAATGATAGAGGGAAATACATATGAAATTGACACAATATAATAGCAACCTCATGTTCAACCTCATTTATATTTTATGACTCAATGACTTTATTACATATAACATTGAAGAATAATCACAATATAATTATAGTTTTCCTTGCATTTTTGGCAGGATATCATGAATAGACAGTGGTAGAGATTGTTGCATCCAGACATATGAGAATCATTTATACAAAAATTTTGACATTTAATGAATATTCTACAAATAATCACAAAAATGTTTTCTCTTTTCTAAATAGGGTGTGACATAATAGGGGAAAATATGTTCTTTACGTATTTATTCTAGAGTTAAATCTTGTTGCATACCTATGTTTTCCATATTTAGACAGACATTATTACCATCTTTTGTCTTTTCTTAAATGTTGAGAAGTGTTCCAGTTACACTATCACACACATTTTTTCCTTGCATCACATCAAAACAATATATTGCATCAAGGTTAATCCAATATAGAAGATCAAATAATCCAACCTCTTTTTTCATATATATTTTTCTCAGTCGACACTTTTTGGTTCTTTCCGAAGACACCATTAATGTGTTATTGTCATTGATAGTTTTTCTTCCCGGTTAAGGGGTTTGGAGCAAAATCAAACTTCTGTTATCTCTTAGAGTTTTTTTAGGCATACAGTAAACATTTTTTCAATTCTTTAGTTGGTGATATCATGTGTTAGCTTCACATAATAAGAATGCTTTATATCCCTTAACGCAACACATAAACATATTATTGTATGCAAGAAAGTCGTTGATTGTAGAAAAAAACAACACACTTAAAAATCTCCTTTGAATACACATCATTAAGAATAACGCCTTCCTCCCAGAAATATCTTAAATCTTCAATCACTAGATAGGTAATTAGGAACAAACTAGACAAAAACAATAAATTTAATAGAAATAAATCTAAACTACTGGCAAAAGGAAACAATCAAACTAAAGGGATTGACTATGGGGAGACATAAGTTCATGTAGCTCGTCTTAAGGAGATTTGACTCCTTTTCGCATTCACTAGCTGCCTAGAATTTAAGTTGTATCTGATGGATGTTAAATATGATTTCCTTAATAGTTTTATAAATGAAGAAGTCTACGTTTCTCAATCTCATGTGTTTAAGGATCATGAAAATCTTGACTATAAAAGTCTTCATTAGTGGCTTTATGATAATGAAAGTGTTTAATCATCACAATGTGGCTACTACTTTGATTATATGACATAAAGATAACATATTTTTTTAGTTCAAATATATGTTGATGATATTATATTTGAATCCACTAACGAGTCGTTAGGCAGAGAATTTTATAGTATCTGTAGGGAGATTTCAATATTTCACTGATAGATAAGCTCAACTATTTTCTTAGATTTCAAATCAAGCAAATAGAGAGTCTCACCTTCATTATTCAGATGAAGTATTGCTTTTTGTTGCTCAAGAAAGAAGACATGAAGAACTTGAAGTGCATTTCCATTCCTATGACTTCCAATATGCTAATTGATAAATGTGAGAAAGGTGTGAAGATGGAGATAGGTTGATATTATGTTTAGTTTGTCCATGTACGCTTGATTTCATATGTCACATAGAGAATCCCACTTTAAGACTGTTATTGTTTCTTTTCTTCTTCAAATGTCACCTTAGCCTCATCAATATCAACAACCAGTTATTGTACCTGTTCTTCTTCACTTCCCATCTCGGGAACTAGTATTGAAAATATTTTTTCCTTCAAAAATATTTCTAATTTGTAATTGATTTTCAAATATAAATGGGTTGGCTCTTTGTTAACAATGCTCTTGTAGATTTGATAAAAAGGCGAAAGTCAAGGGATACCCTTATTCTTTCAAATATAGTGGTTGTTTAAGTAACCAAAGTTTAGCATTGTAAATAATGAATTATGGTACTTTGATTTATAATTTTTTCTACTTCTTAATTTGTCTTTAAATAATTTAGGGATAAGAAGATTAAGATTGTTTATACAATCTACATTTGTCTAGGAGGCTTATATTTCTATTTAGTTGACTATGTAAAATGATCTATTTGACTCTTGAATTTATACAAAAATTAATGGTCTTTAGTTCTCTTGTTTGTGTTTGAATTTTTAATTTATACAAAAATCAATAATCTTTGGTTTTTCTACATTTTTAAAGTAGATACAATATATGAAACTTATTTTTAATTAGGATATGCAGGTTATTTGTGCTTTTAAATTTTATATATATATATATATATATATATATATATATATATATATATATATATATATATATATATATATATATATATATATATATATATATATATATATATATATATATATATATATATATATATATATATATATATATATATATATATATATATATATATATATTTAATAGAATGTTTTTTAAAGCGCTATTAAAAATAGAGTTCATAATAGCACTTCTTTGAAAAACGCTATTGACATTTTTCCTATAATATCAATTTTTAAATAAACGCAATTGATATTTTACCTTTAATAGCGCTTTTAAAAAGCTATTAAATTCTATTTAAAATGTCTCTATCATAGTGTTTTTCAGTCATATTCTATTTTAGACTCTACTAATATCACTTAAAAAACGCTATATTGATTGTCTATATTTAATAGTGGGGTTTTAATTGTGCTAAAAAACGCTATCAAATGTCAAAACAAGCGCTATTAAAACACTATTTTGGCGTAGTGTATCTTAACCGAACATCGCATCAAATTATTTGATTTTTTAAGGGGTGCGATTTTACTACAATTCTAACTTTGTACTGTGAAAATATGATAAGAAGAGTAAGAATGGTACTTGCCATTTATTTGAAAATTGTTTGATTTTTTTGACAGAGTAATAAACAACATAGTGATTAAATTAGGCGCAAAACGTCTATGAATACGCTGAAACAATATAAACTAGGGGCTCAATCTTCTTTTCCTATCTCATTTAATATTTCAGGTAGATTTTCATGCATAGGCTTGTTTATTTTTCTAAAAATTAAATGTTTTTAGGTTTTATCAACTCATAGAGTTTTTTGTGTAAATTTAGGAATGTTTTAGACTCGGTCTCTAAAGAATCTTGGTGATTTAATATGTAAATTCGAATTGTATATTTCCTGATCAATTCAATAAATTTAAGTCATTCAATAAATTTAAGTCATGTGATTTATTTGAATATAATTTTTTGTAACTTATGCATTGATTGTTTGGTGATCTCATTATTCTTTATTTCATTTTTTATCTGATAATCACGTTAATACCATAATAGATTCAATCCCAAATCGCACCTATCGTATGATTTTTGCTGCAAGTTTTTTTATTAAACTCTAATTTTGTAATTCCAATTTTGGATATTGGTCTATTCAACTCTGCTTCGTGAATATTTTACATCATATTCTACTTAAAAAAAGTTTCATCATAATTTACATTACAATGTTATGTGAAATTTTATATAATCAATCATATCTTCAAGGGATTCATAATACCATTGATGTCAATCTTCAATTTTCCAATTAGATGACACAATCCATCTCATTATATGGCTTATGTATATAAACTTTGTATAAGATTATATGCCATATTACCAATTCTTAGAATCAATATCATATATTTAAGTAATATTAAATTTTGTATAAGATTATATGCCATATAACCACTTCTTAGAATCAATATCATATATTTAATTACTATTAGTTAAAAATTATATTTTAGAAAGAATTTGAAGCATTTGAATGTCAATTTTCAAGTTATAATTAAAGTTGTATGAGCATTTTATTTTAGCCATTGTCATAAGATTTTTTTTACTATAATTTTAAAACGGTTAAATATGAATCATTATTGTTTCATTAAAAAAAAGTTACTTACAATTTTAGTGGAATATATAAATGTAATTTTTTTTATAGATTTTATAAATAAAATGTTTGAAATAAATATTAAAGGTTTTAGATGGTTATATTTTGAAGAGTAACACATCAAATTTTAATTAATATGAGTAAAAGAGTGAGTTGTCAATGAAATAGTGCGAGACTCTGTTTTAATAAATTATAATAGAATAGATAATATATAAAGATAATAGTTTACCCTTTGAATTTAATAATACATTATAGGATATTTTTATATTTATGGAATTATAAACTATAGCTAAAAATTTATGGTTTAATTTTGTAAAATAATGATTAGTCTGTTAAATGTAATTCATTGTTTTGATTTGATTTGATATGATTAGATTTGATTTTAATATTTTGGGCCTTTATGTTTTGGGCTAGTGTAAACCTAAAACTATAAATAGGGTGTCTTACTTTGTATTCCATATCACATTAGAACTGGATTCACAGTTGCAGTGTTAGCAAGTGAAGGTTCAATAAAATCAGAAATCCCACAGTTGTGGGTAACTTAATACTTCTCTCATTCTTCTCTTTCTCGTGTGTTCTTCTTCTCTTTTGTTGTTCTTGATAATTACTTGTTATTACCATCATTATCATATTGTTGGTTTGTTCATCAATCTTGAGATCAAGATTGAAGGGAATTCTTCATAGGGTGTGAGGTGAATTTCCAACATCTGGTATCTAGAGCTCCGGTTGAGAGATTCAAGGAAGGAAGATAGTGATGGTGATGAACTATCCGAACGGAAACTTTCCGGCGACCCTACCAATTCTCAAGAAAGACAATTATGAGAATTGGTGCAAGCAGATTAAGGTGATCTTTGTTATCAAGATCTTTGGGATCTTGTGAAAGATGGAGTAACATCGCTTGGGGAAAACGCAACGGAAGCGGAAAAGGCTGCACACAAAGAATTGAAGAAGAAGGATTATAAAGCACTCTTTATAATTCATCAGTGTGTCGATCCTGATAACTTTGAAAAGGTTAGTGATGTTGATTCAGCAAAAGAAGCATGGGAGATTCTTGGAAAGTCGTTTGGAGGCGCAGAGAAGGTGAAAGAGGTGAGGTTACAAACTCACAAGAGAATCTATGAGTTGCTTCAGATGGAAGACAACGAAAGCATTACAGATTTCTTCACCAGAGTTACGAAGTTGGTGAATCAAAGTATGTGGAGAAGCGCTAACGACGAAAGCAGTTGTCTCAAAGATTTTGAGATCGTTGGCTCCAAAATTCGACCACGTGGTAGTTGCCATAGAAGAGTCGAAAGATCTGTCAGTATTGACGAAGGAAGAGCTTCAAGGGACTCTTGAGTCTCATGAACAGAGGATGATTGAGAGAGCTGCAGGAAAGTCGAAAGATATGGCTTTACAGGCGCAGTCAGAAAAGGAAAGAAAAGGCAAAGGTAGCTGGAATGGCAACAAAGGAGGAAACTAGTCGAATCAGAAGAAACCTTGGAACCAAGGCAACCAAAGAGGTGGTGCTGCAGGTAAAGGAAGAGGTGGTGGTCGAAAGCCAGACAAAAGCCACATTCAGTGTTTCAATTGCCAGAAGTATGGTCATTATGCTAGTGATTGTCCAGAAAGGAAGAAAAATCAAGAGACTGATGCAAAGCTGGCGAAACATGAAGAAGAAGAAGAAACGTTGCTAATGGTCACAACAAAAGATGAAGAAAGATTCCAAGATCAGTGGTACTTGGACTCAGGATGCTCATCACACATGACTGGAAGGAAAGATTGGTTTGTCAACATGAAGCCCTCGTCGAAGAACACAGTGAAGTTTGCAAATGGCAACACTCTAGCAGCTGAAGGTGTTGGTGATGTTCTGATAATGAGGAAAGATGGCAAAAGGTTAACAATTTCCAATGTGTTGTACATACCAGGCATGAAGAGTAACTTGCTCAGTATAGGGCAGCTTGTCGAAAAGAACTACAAGGTAGTTGTCGAAGACAAGATGATGAGAGTTCTCGACGCATGTGGTAGATTAATCTTGAAGGCTCCAATGTCTCAGAATAGGACCTTTAAGATTGGACTCAATGTGATGGAGTATAAGTGTCTAGCAACTGCAGCCAGCAGAGATGAGTGGTTATGGCATTTTCGACTAGGTCATCTCAACTTTAATGACATCAGAGAAATGGAGAAAAGAAATATGGTTTCAGGATTACCAGAAATCAACATTCCAAGTGAAGTCTGTGAGGAGTGTGTTCAGTCGAAACAACACAAGAATAGCTTCAGCAAGGATGCAGGAAGGAAGTCGAAGGCAATACTTGAAGTCATATACTCTGATGTATGTGGTCCAATCCAGGTGGATTCGATTGGTGGCAATAAATACTTTGTCACGTTTATAGATGATTACAGTCGAAAGTTGTGGACTTACCTCATCAAAAAGAAAAGTGATGTGATTAAGGTATTTTCCAGATTCAAGTCCATGGTCGAAAGACAGAGTGGCTGAAATCTGAAAATTCTGAGGACTGATGGTGGTGGAGAGTATGTGTCGAAAGAGTTCGATACACTATGTGTAAAAGAAGGGATTGTGCATGAGGTGGTGCCACCTTACACTCCACAGCAAAATGGGATTGTAGAACGCAAGAACAGAACCATCCTGAATATGGTGAGAAGTATGTTGAATGGAAAACATCTACCTAAAGAATTATGGGGAGAAGCAGTTTCGACAGCAACATATATATTGAACAGATGTCCGACGAAGAAGCTTGAAGGAATCACACCAGAAGAATGTTGGTCTGGTGTCAAGCCTAGTCTCAGTCACTTGAAGGTGTTTGGATCTATAGCACATAGACATGTGCCAGATTAGTTGAGAAGGAAGCTTGATGGTAAGTCGAATCAGATGATCTTGATAGGATATCATTCGACAGGAGGTTACAAGCTGTTCGACCCAGTGAATAAGCAGGTTGTGATCAGCAGGGACGTGATCATAGATGAGCTTAAAGAATGGGATTGGAATGAGAATGCCAAGAAGGATTCAGTGAGAATCTCTTGTGAAGAACCAACCATTGAAGTCAAAATAGAAGTTCGACAGGAACCAGTTGCAGATGAAGCAGGTTCAAGCAGACCTCGACGAACAAGACACATGCCTGCAAGGTTGCAAGAATGTGTAATTAGATCTGATGATGTAGTCTATGAAGAGGGTGAGTTGGTACATTATGCTTTCTACGCAGATGTCGAACCAGTCAATGTAGCTGAGGCATTGAAAGATTTGAAGTGGATGAAAGCAATGATTGAAGAGTTGGAGTCCATCGAAGTCAATGATACCTGGTCACTTGTCGAATTGCCACAAGGCAAGAAGGAAATTGATGTGAAGTGGGTTTACAAGGTAAAGGTAAATCCTAAAGGAGAAGTAACTCGACACAAGGCGAGACTTGTGGTGAAAGGATTTCTTCAGAAGGAAGGAATCGACTTCGATGAAGTATTCGCACCTGTTGCTAGAATCGAAACAATCAGGTTGGTTGTTGGTCTAACAAATATGAACAACTGGCACACATGTCAGATGGACGTGAAGTGTGCATTCTTTAATGGCCCCTTAGACGAAGAAGTTTATGTTGCACAACCAGCTGGGTTTGTGAAACAAGGCGAAGAAAGAAAGGTGTACAAGCTTCATAAAGCCCTGTATGGACTTTTGCAAGCTCCAAGAGCTTGGAATAAGAAAATCGACAGCTTCTTAAGGGAGAAGAAATTTGTGAAGTGTACAACTGAGCATGGAGTATATGTAAGAAGAAGCAATGGCAAATTGCTTATACTATGTCTCTATGTTGATGATTTGTTGATAACAGGGAGTTGCAAGAAGGAGATCGAAGATTTCAAACATGACCTAAGTGAGGAGTTTGAAATGTCAGACTTGAGAAATCTCTCATATTTCCTTGGCATCGAATTCTACAAGACAAGTAGAGGTTTGATGATGCACCAAAGAAGATATGCAGGCGAAATACTCAAGAGATTTGAGATACAAAATTGCAACCAAACTTCGACTCCAGCTGAGCCCAGATTGCAACTATCGAAGGATTCAGATGAAGATGATGTCGACCCAACCCAATACAGAAGACTTATTGGGTCACTTAGATACCTTTGTCACACAAGGCCTGACTAGCATACAGTGTTGGTATGGTAAGTAGATTCATGCAGAAGCCAAAGGTATCACACCTAGCAGCGGCGAAGAGGATACTGAGGTATCTGAAAGGAACTCTCGACTATGGTATTTTGTTTCCAGCAGCTGATGAAGGAAAAGAATGCAAGTTAGTGGGATACACAGACTTCAGTTGGTGTAGTGATGCTGAGGATCGAAAATCCACAGCTGGTTATGTGTTTATGTTAGGTGGTGCACCAGTTGCTTGGAATTCGAAAAAGGAACCAGTAGTGGCATTATCATCATGCGAAGCAGAATATATAGCTGCTTCTCTTTGTGCATGTCAAACAACTTGGATGGTGAACTTGGTCGAAGAAATCACAGGGAAGAATCATGGAGCAATTACCATGAGGATAGACAACATGTCAGCTATCAACTTGGCGAAGAATCCAATAGCTCATGGTCGAAGCAAGCACATCGAAATGAGGTTCCATTATCTTCGAGAGCAGGTAGCAGAAGGGAAGATGAAGTTGGAACACTGCAAAACTGAGAATCAGATTGCAGATATCATGACGAAGGGAGTGTCGGTCGAAGCCTTCAGAAGACTAAGAGCCATGATGAATGTAGACAGTTTAGACACAATGAATTAGGTGGCGTGTTAAATGTAATTCATTGTTTTGATTTGATTTGATATGATTAGATTTGATTTTAATATTTTGGGCCTTTATGTTTTGGGCTAGTGTAAACCTAAAACTATAAATAAGGTGTCTTGCTTTGTATTCCATATCACATTAGAACTGGATTCACAGTTGCAGTGTTAGCAAGTGAAGGTTCAATAAAATCAGAAATCCCACAGTTGTGGGTAACTCAATACTTCTCTCATTCTTCTCTTTCTCGTGTGTTCTTCTTCTCTTTTGTTGTTCTTGATAATTACTTGTTATTACCATCATTATCATATTGTGGGTTTGTTCATCAATCTTGAGATCAAGATTGAAGGGAATTCTTCATAGGGTGTGAGGTGAATTTCCAACATAGTCTAATAAAAACAAAATAAATTGTATCTTAATAATTGTTGTTATGAAATTGATTAGTATCTCTTTTTTTTTTTAGTAATTTAAGTAGTGACAATGTTATGTTTTTTATTAAGAGACAAATTGTTTTAATTTTTATAGAAATGAAATTTGTTCTCATAAGTTTTCTTTATCATATTATTTAAAAATTGATTAATTTAATTTTTGCAAAAATTGAATCAACTCTCTTAGTTTTTTTTATCGAATTATTGGAAAATTAAATAATTTAAATTTTTTCAAAAGAAATTAGTGTGCACATAGAAAATTAAATAAATTTTAAAAATTTGAGTTTTGATGTAGTATATATATATATATATATATATATATATATATATATATATATATATATATATATATATATATATATATATATATATATATATATATATATATATATATATATATATATATATATATATATATATATATATATATATATATATATATATATATATATATATATATATATATATATATATATATATATATATATATATATATATATATATATATATATATATATATATATATATATATATATAATTTTTACATGTATATATAATTTATAATAATATTTATTTCGATGTATTGTGGATGTACAAGTACATATTATAAATGGAATAGAGAATCATACGAAATACATCTATAAGTATATATGATTTTTAGATTGATGAATAGAAGGGAGTCACGGAATAAGAAAATATAAGTATTTTAATTAAAAAAAATTTACAAATGAAACGTTACATTTTTTAAAAATAAATAATGGAAGTTTTAGAAAATTTTGTTTTGAAGAATCTCATATTAGATTTTTAGATTTTTAGTAATATTGCAAGTAAGAGAATGAGTTGTCAATAAATTAGTGTAAGACTCAGTTTTAATATGGTATATATTTAAACATTATAGAAAACATTTTATAGATAATTGGAACAACACTTGTATAATTATTAAAACACACATTCCTTCCCTGTTACTATAAGATTTAGAATTATTATTTCTATTACTAAATGAAATTTAATGAAATTATTTGACTTTCGTTCCAAGCTCTAATTTAAATATAAAAATAAACTCCTATAGTTAATGAAAAACATTGTTTCAGTGAAGAACATTTTGCATCCACTCACACCTATGAGTCTAAGTCTATTCAATATGAGTTTAACATTACCATGTATCCCATTATACAATGTTCTAGTAATTAAAATACTGTGGCAATATTTTCAGAAAACATAGGCATAAGGAGATTCGACACCTTTTGACATTCTCTTACTGCCTAAACTTTAAGGTGTGCCATATGAATGTTAAATCTTGTTTCCTTAACAGTTTTATACATGAAAAAGCCTACATTTCTCAATCTCATGTTTTGAAGATTATGAAAAACTTATTATGTTTTAAAATTAAAACGAGCTCTGTATGGTTTTAAACAAGCTCCTAAAATTTGGTATGAACGTTTTAGTAGATTTTTCATTCAGAAAGTGTTTCATCATGGAACTGTGAAAAATAATTTATTTATATGACATAAAGAATCTGAATGTTTTAAAAACAAAAGAAGGGCGGTTGAATTGTGTTGGTTTTTCTCAAATTTTTTTGACTAATTTCTTTGATTGAACTTGATCAAAGTCCAATCCTTCAATTCAGAGTCTTAATCAGAGTCACTCGTAGTTGTAAATCTATAATTTTATTACCAAATTCTAAAACAGAATTTGACTTCAGATGTAAACAAATTATAGCAGCAAAACAATATTCAGAAGCGAGTAAAGTGAAAGCACAAGACAAAAGCAGTTTATCCTGGTTCCTCTCACAATTTGATAGTAGTACAGTCCTCTTTCACTTTCAAGTGATTTCCACTATAGTCAAATCTAATTACAAATTCTCAATCCCACAAGCAAGAGACTTTATTTGCTTACACACACAAGTATAAGACTTTCTAACTCAAACATACAACTTTGAGATTTCCTTACTCAAGCACACAAGCTTAAGACATCATTGCTCTAACACACAAGTCTGAGACTTTCTTACCGGAAACTCAAAGTTGAGAGAAGGCATTGGATCATACATTTCAATGAGGTTCAAAACAAATAATCGACATATC
The DNA here is from genome assembly GCA_963859935.3 of Lathyrus sativus. Lineage (NCBI taxonomy): Eukaryota > Viridiplantae > Streptophyta > Magnoliopsida > Fabales > Fabaceae > Lathyrus > Lathyrus sativus. Next base: position 254,688,005 of record OZ012735.1, on the reverse strand, counting down.
GTGATTATCCCATTTTAAGAAAAGACAAAGAGAATGCAAAAGTGTGCAGTGTATTTTTGAAAAATCCTTATTTTTATTTTGGATTATTTTTTAGGATTATCATTTTCTGAAAAAGAAAAAAGTGAAAATAGCAATGAATGCAGGAATTCAGAATCAGTCTCTTTTTTAAAAATGCTTATTTTTATCTTGGGTTGATTTTAGGATTACCATTTTCTGAAAAAGCAAAAAGTGAAAATAGTAATGAATGCAGGAATTCATAATGACATTCTTATTTATGATTTGTTGATTCTTTAAACACAAACCCTATAAAATAAAACTCTTTCACTCTGGGCGAAGAGAAAGGGACATTTACAGAAAAGCAAGCCTTATAAAACATCATTTTCACCTGGGCAAAGCGAAAGGTCAAAACAAAGATGAGACAATTACTTTAATTTATGAACGATATTGGGGACATCAACCGCGACTCAATTGCGACGAACTCCTCTGTGGATCATAAAGTCCAGTATTTTTCTTCCAGGATTGTCTTCAGTAATGACACTAATTTCTGGTGGAGTTGAATCACTAGAGTCTTCTTCCCGTGCATAGTTATCATAAGAGGACTCTTCTATTGTATCTTCAACATTATTTTCATTCTCAAAAGGATTTCCCCATCCTGTTGGTTGGATGTCTTCAATTCTGATACGAAAGCTTTCAGGAGCAGTGTACTTCACTAGAAAGTCGTATTTGCCACTTGGCTGTCCCAAAGTATCCCAAGTTTCTGAAGGGATAGATGAATCATTATATTGTTAACAACTATTAAAATTTGTCAGAAGATCCTCATTGGATTGTTAACAATTATTAAAATTTATCAGTGAAACAAACTAAAAACAAAGGGAAACAAGATGAACATTGATGACAAATTTTTCCCTAGTTATAATTAGAAGATGAACATTGACAAAAAAACAAACAAACTAAAACCAAAGGGAAACAAGATGAACATTGATGATAGATTTTTCCCTAATTATAATTAGCAGATGAACATTGACAAGATAAAAATAAACAAAAAACAAAGGGAAACAAGATGAACATTGACACTAGTTAAGGAAGACGTACAGACTAAAAACAAACTAAAAACAAAGGGAAACAAGATGAACATTGACACTAGTTATCCTTAACGTTTTCGAAGTATAATAAATAAAATAAACACAATTCCAACAGAACAACATACTATAACACTTCTATTAAAATAGAGCATCATGAAAATAGATGATTAAAATAAACCTGTAGAAGTGTCAGGAGAAATACAATTCAACACAGTGGTATTAATATTCATGCTGAAAAACTTGTAAGTAATTTTGTATTGATGCCTTTTAGTTTGAAATTTCATTTAATTTATAGTAGTTCCAACATTTAATGCTAAAAATTAAAAGTTAAAGAAATAAATCAATTCATAATTTTTCTCTAATTTATTTGACCTATTTTAAGAAAGATGATAAATACAATTAAAAGAATAAATCAATTCCTTATATTTCTCCAATTTTCTAAACCTATTAAAGGAAAAATGATCAATATATTTAAGGGGAATGAACTAACTCCTTATTTGTCTCAAATTTTCAACTACTTATATCTTTTAATAAGCTACACACCTCCACACTCTAAAATAGTCGTTATTTGCCGCTCTTCCTTTTCATACCTCATATGGAAAAATAATGATTTTCTTCAAATAAATTCTATTAGTGTCAATTCAGAATGCATTAACATGCAATTTGTTATTTCTTGATATGTTTATTTCTATTTGAAAATCACTTGAACATTTCAAATAAAAAATTAGTTAAACAATTAAGAATTAAACTCATTTTAATTGAACCAGAAAATATTAATTTCATAATACATATATGATAGATTTTGTTTATTAACACAACAAATAAAATCAACCATTATTTTCTAAAATTGTAACATATGTATATTTCAATTTTTGAGAAAGAACTATGTATGTATCATTTTAAGTATGTTAGAAATAAATACCGTGTAGAATTTTGAAATGATATATAAAATACCGTATAACTTTTGAAATGATATATGTATGTAACGTTTCATTTTTTATTTTCTATAGTAAATAATTTTTAGTTTTGAAATGATATATATAACACTTACAAAACAGTACTATATAATTCACTTTTGGAATACTGATAGTGAAATACAATCATTAATTCAACAAATAAATACCGTAAATACATGCTCATGGAAAGTGAAATTATTCTTACGGTTTGGCTACCCACTATGCAAATTACCTTACGTATGACATATTAAAATCAAATTATGATACATATCAATCGAAAATATCATGAAATCACAATACCAGTAACGTCTCTCTGATATCAATGGTTAAATTAATTAATTTTAAGATTTTAATACTATGATTTTCATAGTGCTCTAATTCTTATGAAAATAGTAAGACGTACCCGGATCCAAAATACTGATACTTATTGTGCTCTTGATTTGAATTATTTTCTTCTCTCTTAAATGCTTGAGACTTAAATCTATGTAGCCATTGCTTGAGACTTAAATCTATGTAGCCATTGCTTGAGATACTTTTAAGATTGTTAGAAAATTAATTTAAATCGAATAAATCGATGGTAGAATTGTGAACAAAATCACTTAATTTATACGTATTTCAAGCACTCTAAAATGTCTTAGAGTTGGAACGCAAGAATACCTAGGATAGTTTAGTTTATACTCGAGTTTGCACAAGACCGATGAAAAATCAAATGTAGGGAAGAGTATTTAGAATTTTAGTGAAGAGAATATATATTTTTGTTATGTTTTTCTGAATTCGGAATGGATTATTAACACACCATATTGGTGTTGTTTTACAAGGTTGCAACCCTTGGTGAAACAACTTCTTTTTACCACGAGTTACAAACTTTTGCAAAAAGTTACTTTTACCAAAAGTTACATTGTTTCGCCTACAACAATATTGTTCAAGAGTTGCTTATTTCTGAATTCAAAATTAATCTTTACTTGCATATTTTCTTGGCATTTTGGAACACACTCAAGATTATTAATTCTTACTAATTTACAACATCATTTGTATGAATTTTATTTATATGAGTTTTGTTGCTAAATGAATAGTCTATCTACGTTAAAAAACAACAACAAAAGATTAAACCAATCTTAACAAAAACATACAATAACATAAAAAATGTTTCTAACAAAATTTCAACGAAAACAACAACAACAAAAATCTCATACACATTCAACAACAACAACAACAATATATAAACAAAAACAACGACATAAACAACAACAACAACAACGAAAACAACAATAATGTATCTTATATACATTTGACAACAACAACATATAAACAACAAAAATAATGTGTCTCTTACACATTCAATAACAACAACAACAACAACAATAAAAATGTGCCTAATACACATTCATCAATAACAATATAACAAATTTGCCTCATTCATATTCAACAAAATTAACATATAGATGGCAACAACAATAATATGTGTCTAATACATATTCATCAACAACAACACAAATAACAACATAAGAAATATGTTTCGTACACATTCAGACATAACAACATAAACAATCTCTCATACACATTCAAGAACAACAACAACAATGTGTCTAATACACATTCAACAACAACAACATAAACTACAACAATAACAACAACGTATACATTCAAGAACAACAACAACTTCACTACATTCAACGTTAACAACATAAAAATAAATATAAACAACAAGAACATAAACATTTAACATCAACAACCTAAACAACAACAAAAACAATAAAAATTTGCTAAATATTGTGAGTTATGTACTATACATGCATGGTGAAAATTTTACGTGTCGTTAACGTGATGAATACGTAAAAAGAAACAATGTTTTATTTCGTGTAATATTCTCTGTCTTTGTTTCATATGTTTCTTGCATTTCATTCGTTTTTCGTTTTGTTAATAGAGATAAGCTAAGAACGCTTGTGATGGCGTTATTTCAACGTTAAGCCAAGAACAATTTTGTGGCTTTGTACGTTAAGCCAAGACCGATAATGTTTCCTGTGTGTGTTTTATTAATGGAGATGAAAATATGATTCAAATGGTTTAAATGGTTCTGCAATGCAAAAATGGCAACTGTATAGACAAGGTAAGTGGTGTTTCTTGTTTCTGAATAAAATATTTCACCATTGTTGTTTAAACAAACCATGGTGATATATGATTTATTTAATTAAATTTCATAAAAGTACCGAATTTTAATCATTTAAAAAATTTAAATAAAAGGGAAAAATATCACAATTGTTGGTTTAAGCAAGCGTAGTGATATCTGTAATATTTTCAAATTAGAAAAAAAAATGGCGCCATTATATAAATAAAAATAATAAAGGTAAAATATATCACCACCCAACCTTACTGAAATCACATTTATATTTGATTTAAAAATAAATCAAATATTAAGTTACCACTAAAATATTAAAGAAATCACAAATTTGTTGACGCAAAGATTTGAACCCAAGAACTTTAGAAACTTTTACCACAATTGCTCTATCCAACCCTAGTAACATGCATGTACACTATTTTATATTAATAACTAAATAAAAATGGTGGCGTCTGATTTTAGAGATGTCACTGCGGTCCTTCATAGAATTGTGGTAAAATGTGTGTCATTGTATGTTTTATTTGTAGCAGCGTATCTTAGTCTCATGGTGGTCCTTAAATTAGCGTGCTCACTACTACGAAAAATATATACAACAACGGTTAGAAAAGGGATAACATTAAGTGTGACCTGTCGTTGTTATGTAGGGTGTGGTTGTATATACGCTACTTACAATCACGATCTTGGGACCTTTGTAGAAAACCTAAAAGCGTGCTATATATGATCATGGTTGCTATAACTAACTGTAATATATTAAAGGTTTCAGGTTCAATTCTCAGCAGTGCGTCTTTTAGTGTAATATATTATTGTAGACAATGTTCACTGTACAACCACGATTATATATTACAACACTCGTTAAATTATATGTTTTTTAATAGTTTTTCTGCATTTTGAAGTTTTTCCGTTTTTTAAATGAAATGTATTTTTATTGAAGGGTTAGTGAAACAAACAATGTACATGACATATAATAAACTCAACTTCATCTACATAGCATATAAGAATTTAAAGAACAAAACATTGATAAGTCACAAGAAGCTTCTTTCATGTGACTTAGCAATGTTTTATTCTTGTTTTGAACACATTAATCAGCAACAACAACATACAACAATATTTATCAATATTTTCAGAATAAAAACAAATCATTGTTAACTCACAAGAAGCTTTTTTCTTGTTACTTAGTAATATTTTGTTCTTTCTCTATAAACATTAATCTACAATAACAACATACAACATTATTTATCGACAACACAACAACATACAACAACAAAAAATAAGGTTCAAGAACGCAAGATATAATAAACAAAAACAACGACAAATTATGAAGTTCTGAGAAGATTAATCAACAACAACAACAACATACAACAACATACAACAAGACAAGATATTATGTAATGTTTCAAGAATGCACCTTTACTAAAACTAATTATGGATCTGGAACAAATTATGAAGTTCATCTAGTTTATAAAGTTAAGAAGAAGAAGTACAAGGTGAATGATGTTTACACAATAGCTTCAAACTTCTTGTATTTTTCTTCATAGCTACACACACAATTTGTTTCATAGCCAAAGTATGTGTTTTGTTAAGGTGGTGAAGACAAATCTGAAAAAATAAGAACATTCTCCAAATGAAAAAATGAGAATCCATTTTTAATAAGAAACATAAATGAAATCAAAGCATATGTTTAATGAACGAACCTCAAGTTAGCGATTGGTGAAGACGAATCTGAAGACGAATTTGAAGGTTGAAGTATGTTTAAAGAGTGACATGGATGTTAGGTTTATGTTATGAGAGTGAAGAGTGAAAAATGTTAGGATTTTATTTTGGGAGAAACGATGTACTGAAGAATAGATATTTTTGCTTATATACTAAAAAATATCACTTTTCATCACAGTTAGAAAAAGAATAGATATAAAACCGTTGCTTATATACTAAAGAATAGATATTTCAAAATTTACAACAGTTGTATTATAAAACCGTGGTTAAATAACTTTTAATTTTTTTTAAAGCAATGGCGAGAGGTTTATTAATTGTTGTTATTGTTATTTTCTATTACAATTGTTATTGTAGTTGTTACTTTTGGTGGCTTGTACAATTTATATGAAATTGAAGAAGTGGAAATTCATTATATGAAACTATGCATTTATAGAAGATCTAGTTTGAAGATGAAACATATGATGATTTAATCCTTGTAATGATTACTTATAATGGTTGATATTCTTGACTGACTTGTGATCATCTTGAGAAATGAAGAAAAAATTCAATCATCATTATAGTCGTATCTCTCTTTTGAGAAGAGCAAAGGTTGTACAGATCATATTACAACGGTTGGATATTAAAACCGTGATTAAATAATTTTTTATTTTTTTTATTTTTTTATAAAATTAAGTGACATAAGCTTTTTGTAATAGGAAAAATGGAAAAAATGTTGTTGGCAGGAATCGAACCTTGTACCACTCACTTTATCACCACAGTTGTTTATATCAATCGTGATTAAATAACTTTCGAAAAATAAAAAATATATCAGACGCATCCAGTTTGCGATATTACAACGGTGGAATGCATAACCATAGTAGAATTAGTGTTACCGAACGCGTATTTTGTAGCAGTGGTTGTAATAAGATCCCACTCTTAGGCAGAGTATAAAAGTATTGCACATGTTACAAGGAGTTTCTATGTATTAAAACTCAACTAGGGCGAAGGGTGATTCTATGTAACATTGAATAATGTAGTGTTATAATTGCAAAAGACCTCACATAAGGCGATGCCTTTATACCGCCCAAGGAGAGACGACGCATGAATGTCAGCTAAATGGAGGTATCGCCTTGCCCTTACTTGGAAAACGTGAGTTAAGACGCTTTCTGATGCAGAGATTAAGTCAGGGTCATTAACTGACCCACAATTTTATGAAAATAGGAGTTCAACTGTCCACTATTGACTATGTGGGCGATGTAAATTTTTTACAATACCCAATGTCTCAAAGACCTTTATAAATACATATCCTTTCACATAGGTAAGGAAGCTAAGTTATGCACACTCTCTGTCACTGGAAAAGTACTACACACGTTACCACAACTAACATAATCGTCTGTCTGCAATCCATGTAGCTCCGACAACCGACAGGATCTCAGTTCTTTTAAATTTATTTTATGTATAAAGAGTTGAGTAACGTATTTTGAAGGCAAAAATTCATTACATCCAAATGTTAAAAGAACATATAATTCAACCTAGAATATTGCTTTTGTTACATAATAGTGTGTCTTTATTTAAAAATATTGTATATGAGCTTCCAAATTTAAATCAGATTCTTTCTTTCAGGAAAAATATTATTTAAACTCGTATTTTTTTTTATAATTAATGATTTATAATTAAGTATGTATTAACCTCTAGGCTAATAGTAAAATAATTAAAAAGTCAACATAAACTGTATACTTAAAAAAAATTGGTGATTCTATACTAAATTATATACTAAAAGATAAATAATATTAACATCTAACCATGAAAAATTAGTATTATGATATTACAAATCAATATAAAGTAGAAAAAATAATAGACAATACTAAATCAATATATAAGTACGGAAAAAGCCACAAACATTATCGCTCTATAGAACTATGATATAGAAAACTTTAAGAAAAATCATCATATCACAATCACAATAATCAATTCTCGTAGTTTCAGATTAATGCCAGTATTTTCAATATAAAATCTTAGATCTGAGTCATTATATTTTTATGTACACCAATAACATAATTAATATACTAAAGAAAAAGACATAAGTTTGCTAGATTAATAAGGATTTATTAATACGTCTCATCAATACAAAAAGATTATGAGTAGCTAGATTTGATTATTAAAAAATCCAAGGAAAATAAATTTTAACCAATAATGATTATTTGAACCTTTGTTACATTTCCCATAAACTTCTAGAATCACATACTTGCACAAACCTTAGTCTATCACTGACAATTGGGACATAACACACAATTTATATCTTTGTATATCACTAGGGTTGAACAAGCAACCGAGGCCTGACCCAACTCGAAAAAAATCGGGAAAAATAATTTGAGCGGGTTTAACTGAGTCAACCATTTGGCAGTTCATACAACCGGTTTAGTTTGGGTTTATGTGGGCAGGCCTGGATAAATGAAGTTGAACGGTGGTTACCCTAACCCGCCCAATAACCATAAGAAAAACATAAACATCTTCATTTCTCTCAACACAAACAATAGTCCACATTCACCACCACCACCTATTACCATAACATGATTGTTTACCCCTTTTCTTCTTATTTATCAGGTTAGGGTTTTAAATCTTAACATTTACTCTTATTAGTTTTGGAGTTTTTTGTGTTTGTCATCTATTTTGGTGTTTGTTAATTGTTAGCATCTTTCTAACTTGTTTTTGTCTTTTATTTCATGTTTCTCTAATGATTTATGTTCCTTCATTCTACTCTTTGTCTCCAGCAAATGTAAGGTAAGGTAAGCATAGTAAGATACTATAAGAAAATATGGAGAAATCTATAGGTAATATTTTACTTAAAATTATTCTGCTGTTGAAATATATCTACTCTTGAATAGTGGTTCCAGCAGTTAGGGACGATGTCTGTTTGCGGTAGAGTCAATACTTAACACACTCTTTCTGAAAATAGTTTTTAATTAATCCTGAAGGATAAAAAGGTTTGATGTTTTGTTTTTGTATTTTTTAGACAAGAAGTGAATTGAGTTAAGTTTGTAACTCATGTTGCACTAAAGACTATGACTTGAGAGCGAATGCGTCGCATATCGCCCAAAGGGCATATGCTAAACACTCTAGACAGTTGAGAGGAGGCCCCCCAACTATTATTCCTCAAGTACTTAAGGCTCGTAGCGTACAATACATGTTATCCTTTATTAGATGTCTTAGAATGTTAAGAGATGAGAAAAGAAGACACAAACTAAGGGAAAACTGAACCCTAATGTTATCATACACAATGCTCCTAAAGTTGGAATTAAGAGGGAAGAAACTATCCTAATGTTATCATGCAAAGGATTGAACACATAATGTCTCTCATACTCCCATCTTAAAGAGATGGAATAGGAATCCTAAGGGGATCATGGCCAAAGGTCCAAGTAAACAACAGATAATTCACTCATAAATGAGATGGGAAATGAAAAGAAATTGACTTAAACAAGCCAAAGGCAAACAAACAATGCAAAACCAATACCAATGTTCATGTCAAACTCAAAATGCAAACATAAACACCAAAATAACATGAACAAGTGTCTAAACCACATGGGGAAGAAGTAGAACAATAATAAGAAAGCCTCAAACTCAAGGTTATAACAAGAAGGAAACACAAGCATGATCATGTACAAGTGGTGAACCAAAGTTCAAGCATAAACTCAACACTTAGAACAAGTGGAGACACATGATTCAAAGGTGACTTGTGATGCAAGTTACACATTCAAATGACCTATGAAAAGATGAAACAACACCTCAATTATGTTAAAATGAATCAACAAAGCTCTAAAGGTGCATATAGGATCACTCATGATCATATCCCAAAGTTTTAGGTCAAACTAGTTTGTAAGCATGTCAATAGATGACTTGAACTTGAAGCAACTATGAAAAATAGAAGACAAGATCAATAAATCTCAAATAAAATGGCAAAGAAAGCTTGATCAAGCATAAAACAGCAAGCAAAAACTCATGGTCAAGATCCACTCAAGGCACCACCAAATAATTCCAAGAAGGTATGGTGTTCCACCTTATCGGGGGTTTGTCGAGGGACATGAAAAACCAACTCAAAACCAATTTCAAAATAACCAAACATGGTCTAAAACCACCCTCAAATAAGCCTCAATTGTGAGGGAGAAACCATGGTCATAGGGGATAATTGTTTGAGGTTCAAATGAATAAGACAACACAAGGTGCATACCATAAAACCCATCAATTTGTAAAATTCAAATAAAATAATAAAATTAAATGAAAAATAAAATAAAAATATGGAAAAAATAAATAACATATCAAAATGTTAGAAAAATATTTTTTGGGGTTTTTATGAGTTAAAGAACTATTTAAAAATAATTAAAACAAAAAACTAGAATTAAAATGAAAATAAAAAGAAATAAAAATAGAGAGGGGTGTAATAGCAATTGAGAAATGAACTTTAGCATGTGAAAAGCGCTCTAGGCCAAGGAACTGGAGGGTGCAAATAACAAAAGTGTCAAAGGCCAAACCAATTTCAGATGCCAAGGTGTCAATTCATTAATTGACGTGGCATGGGCGTGTACAAATGAGTGGCTCAAGATAAAACAGCACATTCCATTTGAATTTGAAAAGAGGCGCCAAAGGCCAAGTCAGCTCGCCTCTAACCTTCAGACGCCGGAACCCTAGTTTCGGTCGTCTTCTCCGGCGAGGAGCCACCGGAGCAAGGTTCAACCTGCCTAGAAATGAAAAAGCAAGACACCTCTCCACTCAAAATCTCACGAGGATTCCAAATATGGCCTTACTTTTCAAAAATAAAGTCATTCTCATGGTGTTTTGAAGGCAAACAGTTGGGGTATCCAAAATCAAAACCTCATGAAACTCAACCAAAACAAAATGCAAACAATGCCTACATAAGTAGGACTTCAGATGTACTTAGCATGTCCCTAGAATGTGCCCAAAATGGAAGGAAAGAGCTCAAGAAAATACCGAGTGGAGTATGTCCACTGCTTTTTCTATGCGTGCTGAAACAACACCAAAAGCTGCAGAACAACTCCTTGGCACTTGTAGAAACTTGAGCTAAGCTTGAATGGTCTTGAAAACTCCTTAAATCTTCCAAACAAATCTGAGCAGGTGAGAATCAAGGTGCACACAGTTGGTTTCTTTTGCTAACAGATGGTAGAGGAGGTTATGGTGATGATGGTTTAAGAAAGATCTTGATGAAAGGCTCAATATGGAGTGTTTTTCAAAGGAAAAATCAGAGAGAATCAACAATGACAAGTTCTGACTTTTTCTCAAATGGTGGCCCTCTCCATATAGGGTTTCTTTCTTTAGTTTATATATGAAGTAAAAAATGAAATTTGAAGGTTTAACTGTGGTGAAAATTTAAGGGAGCAGATGTTGTAAAACATGAAAAGTTTGATTCAAGGGTGCATGGTGGACCTCTTACGGATTGCTTTGCATTTTCAGGATGTTTGCTTTTGGTAGAGAGACAAATCAGAGGGAGAGTGTGAATTCAGAGTAGTGGCTTCTTGTCTTTTCCTCCTTTGGGCAAGAATTTCAAAATCACTTCATTATGGTACATACCTTGGTTGGTCTTGTTTTAGCAATGTTTTGGAGTGCACAAATTGCAATTTTATGCGCATGGCTTGGAAATGAGATAATGCTACAAGACTGATTGAGTAACATGCCAAAATCACATAAGGATCATGCCTTAAAATATTTTCCAAACCACCATCTTTGGACCATGGTATCTTGATGCACAGAGTTCCTCTTGATTTGAACTTGGGCTCAAATGCAAGCTTTCATGGCAAGGAACAACTTTGATGTTGGTGGAAGTTTGATTTTCAACTTGGAAAGTCATGGAAATTGAGGTTGAAAGTCATGACATGAAATCTGCCTTGAGATAACTTTGAAAATTTTCTAAGTTATGCGTTTGATCCACTTGAAACCTCAACTTTGAACCTTCATATCTTGAGCTTCAAACATCACATGAGGGACTTCTAGTAATGGATGGAAATCTTGGAACAAGACCTACAACTATCATGTGGAACAAAACTTCATTTGACAACAAGAACTTGATGAAAATTAGCTTGGAAAATGGGTCCAAAAATCTATACAAACTTGCTAAATTTGAGGTCATTGAAAAACCTAACTTTGATTCATCATAACTTGAGCTTCAAGCATCACATGATGTGAAATTGGTACTCAAAAGAAAGCTCAGAATATGAGGAACAAGTTTGATGTTGGACAAAAGTTCATTTGGAACCTTGATCATGAGGAAAAATGGCTTGGAAAGTGGTTGGTTTACACATGAGACTTTCCATAAATGGAAAGTTTCTAAAACCCGAATTTTTCAAAAGTGGCAAGTTTCACACTTCTTGATTTTTTTCATGATCCCCATGACATTTCTTGGTCAAATTTCACCCATTGGTCATATTGAACTTGAGGAACATGATTTTGACCTTAAAAAGTCAGGAGTTGAGTTTTTCTCTGCACAATTGACTTTTTCTCCAAATCTCCTGATTTGCAATTGACTGACTAATTGGAGCTCTTCTGGTTTAAATTGATGATCCATCTTCTACTTCTAAACACCTTGGTACATATGAATGGTCATGGAAACAAGTCTTGCTACAAGAAACAAGTCTATATTGATTATATGTGAAACCCTAATTTCATGCCCCTTTGTCTAGGCCCTTTTGCAGATGAATTGAATGACCATTCCAATTCCACAATAGCCTCTAAGGTACTCAACCAATATCTAAACCGTGCTCACACCAATAATAGAGCCTCATGAACTCTTGACAAATCCTCTGGTGGCCCTCAGACAAGGAGCTATAACACACCTCTCCTCTCAAGGAGCTTTAACAACTTCATAATGATACCACACACTTAATGATCTCTACCAATGCCTTTGCTTGCACTTGAAGCCAATAAGATTCTCCTCTTGGATGGCACACAAACAATCACTTGATCCCCTGTAAGAACAATACTATGCAAAATTCAAGATGCTAAAATGGAAATGAAACATAAGCCAAGTACAAGAAATGGTTGGTCAAATTTTGGGGTACAACAGTTGCCCCTATTCAAACGACTTGGACCTGAAGGGATGTAAAGAGGACGACTTTCAAAAATTCAAGGTAAAAGAAGGTTGAATACAAAAGGACCCAGAAATTTTCCAACTGCAGCAATAGTAAACTGTAGAACTGAACCACCAAAGTGGAAGTAGAATCATTGGAGAAAACTGTATCTGGTGATTGCAGGAACATTGGGGAAATCTCCACAGCTATGAACAACATCTACGCCCAAAATATTTCTATGAAACCACACAATGTTCTATGACCTTAACCCCATAAGCCACTCTGGCCAACCAACGGTGTCTGCAAGGTCAACAAAGGGCCCTGACTTTGGCAAATGTGAAATAAACCATTTGTACAGCAGTGGAGCGCAACAGGAAACATTCTTACCTCGCCTGTTCTCATTCTTATAATGAATCGAATGATAAACATCGCCTAAAAGAATAGGCACAGGATTCTTAGAGGCAAAGATATAACAAGCATCCAAGTCAACAAAGTCAGGTAAGTTAGGGAACAAGATTATCCCATAGATGCATAAAGTCATAATGGCCTTGAAGACCACCCAACATCCCTCTTAGCGAAATGTTGAGCTTTACCCACCAAAAATGGAAGCAGAAAACCAAGAGTCCCCATTCTCTATACCAGACTGCCTTCTAGTTCAGAGACATCAAGATGAAGAACACCAGTCACTTTAACTAATTCAGGCTCTTTTTCAGAATGCACAAAAGGCACTTCTTCCAACACAGAAACCCCTATCAAGTGACCAAATTATTCCAGAGTTGGCAACAAAACATAATTCGGGAACACAAAACAACGCAACTGAGGATCATAAAATTGTAGCAGTGCATAAATGCCATCTGACTCAAACTTGGAGGCCTTGCAGAAAAAACTCAGGATCCTTCCATACTCTTCTCTGAAATCTTCCATCACACCAAGGTTAGCCACAGAGATTAGATTAAGTAGAGGTCCTATCTCTGGAGTTGGGAACTTGTATAGCATACTCTTCTTCGAATCAGGCTCCATAATGATAGTGGATCAAATGCTAGAATTAAGGAGAAAATATACACCTGCAACATAAATACATGTCAATGTTAAAATGCAAATGAAAATGCAAATGCAACAGGGGATCAAGATTGCTGTGCTGTTGACTAAGATGAACCAGTGTTATGCTTCGGTGAGAAAATAACACAGTACTGACATAAGGACCCACTGTATCAAGGATCAAAAGTTCACACTAATGAGAAAACCAGGTAGGTTGAAGGTCAAAGTTTCCTGCATAACCCTCCCCACTCACAGGTATGAACCTATTTCTGACAAGGTTTGGCATTCTATGCAGTCGTCAGCGTCACAAACTTTTGAGAAACGATGATACGTTCACCATTTCTGGTTTGGCATCATAGTCTAACGAAGCTGCCTCACTTAGCTGACTCCCAAATGATCGGTCTCCAGAGTCGATAGTTTCCAGATCCAACACCCCTCCCGACTAATGTACAAGATAGGATGCCTTCAAAGAAAACCTCGTCTGAACGTGAATTTTGTGAGGACTAATGCATGCTAAAACATACAGGTCCATCAATACTTTTCGCTCTAATGCTATGTGTACACTCAAGCTTGGGTTTTGGCTTATCTCTGAGTGGAACATTCCCACCCAACAACACATCAATAATGATATATAACAATGCTGAAAATATAACGCAAATGCAATAAAAGTACAAATGCAACACATATACACACATATACATACCCAAAGGTAAAACTAACAAGCGCTAGGATTGACTCGCATAGGGGATGGGAAAGGTCCCCAGCAGAGTCGCTAGTTGTCGCATCACTACGAAGAGGGGCCGACAAGGACAAAAGAGTCACCACCGTTCGTTATTTATCCCAAAAAGAGGAAAATGAAATGATCAGAGAAAACCTACAGAAAAGGGAAAAGACAGGTCATCACAACCAAATCTTGGGTTCGGGAGTCGGTTACGCAAGGGGAAGGTATGAGCACCCCTCACGTCCGTCGTACTCGACGGGATCCATGCTTGTTATCTATCTAAAGGGTGTTAATCTATCTAAGCTACAGGCCACAGGGTCAAAAGAAAAGAAAAGAGACTCGATAGAGCATCGCCGCTCTATGCCTACGTACTCCCTCGTGCAATGGGAAAGTCAGAGTCAATGTAGTCCGAAAAACTACATGTGAAAGGTGGGGAAGGTTTCTCGCCAAGACATCTCCGTCTCGTGCCTACGTATCCTTGTCTGGTACGAGAAATCAGAGCAAACATAGTTCGGGCTGACACGACCACAGGTTAGTTCAAATTTTTTAACCGAGTAGGGTTAAACCTTACTTCTAGGAGCTATGTGTATTGTTGCTCGACCATTGGAGACTTAGGCGTTACCTGTTTGTGGTAGAACCAAAAGTTAACAACACTCTTCTTATGAAAATGGTTTTCAATTAATCCCGAAGGATAAAAAGTTTGATATGTTGTTTTGTATTTTTTATGAAGAGGAAGTGAATTGAATTGTGTTTTTAATTCATGTTGCACTAAAGACTATGACTTAGGAGCGAATGCGTCGCATATCGCCCAAAGGGCATACACTAAACACTCTAGATAATTGAGAGGAGGCCCTCCAATCATCATTTCCCAAATGCTTAAGGCTCGTAGCGTACAACACTCATTCCTTTATTACATGTTTTGAAGAAGTTTTGAGGTGAGAAGAGAGAAGACACAACTAAGGGGAAACTAACTCAACCCTAATGTTATCATGCAATGTGCTCCTAAGATTGAGATTAAGAGGGAAGAAACTATCCTAATGTTAGCATGCTTGGATTGAACACTTAATGCCTCTCCTGCTCCCATCTTAAACGGAGGGACTAGGAATCCTAAGGGATCATGGCAAAGGATCAAGAAAGCACAAAGCAATTCAATCACAAAATGAAAGAAATGAAAGATAAAATGCAACATGAAATGCCAGCACAAAAGATGCAAGGATGAGATAAAATGGGAGAAGCGAGCTCCTACGACCATTACCATCAATCATCAAAGAAAAGTGGGAGGAAAAAAGTGTGGGACAGCAGCCACCACAAGCACATCTCAACCAAGCAATTCTTCAAACTCAAGCAACTACAAAGGATCCTCACTTGAACAACATATACAAGAGTATGTATTCGAGTGGAACAATGCGTGTCGAACAATCAAGATTAATCGAACACAAACAGAAACACATATCCAAAACAACTCACTTTAAATGCATCATATTGATTCGTGAAGATTCAAAGTGAGTAGCTACCAAAACAAACTTGAAAACAAACAAAAATAGCATTCTGGTTCAGTGTTAATCGGTTAACACTATGGGTTAACCGATTAACCACCTTCAAATTTTTGAAAATGCGCACTGGTTAATTGATTAACCAGTTTGTACTACAACTCGTTAACCGATTAACACTGTACCAGAAGCAGAAAAACAGCAGCTCAAAAGCACTTATAGCAATTAATCCAATGTGCAATCATTCAAATGATCATGTAATCAATTATGCACGAAATTAACACTAGAAAACAGTGATCCAACAGCATGTAAACACATTCAAACATTAAGATCACAATTCACATAAATCAAAAACCAACAAAATCAATCAAAAATGAAGATCAACATCGCATATGTAAAATAAGCTCAAAATAGCAACGGATCTAGAATTTCAACCTACAAAGCGGAGAATTGCTTTGGTTAATGTTGATTCAACTTCAATTGAGCATATCCAAGCTAGAAACCCAGAGATTCTTCGAGATCCAATGATTTCTTGTAGTAGAAATGAAGATCCACCAAAATTAAGCCAAAATAATCCAAATAAGCTCTTCTAGATTCACTTCAAAATTCAGATCCACACTAGCATGAAAATTGAATGGAGAATTGGAGATAATATGGATGAAGGATGAAGGTTTAGCTCAAGAGTTCAATGATTCCAATGGAGAATCAAAGAATTCCAAGGTGAGAGCTCTAATGGAGTTTGGGAGATGGAAAAGTTGAGAGCAAAATTTAGAGAGTGAAAGTGAATTCTGAAAATGAAAATGAAATTATGAGGATTGATTGTGTGAGGTTTGGAGTAAATCATTTAAATATGCTCTAGGTTAGGAGTAGAATGGTGGTTTAGAGTGTGGTTATGAAAATTGGAATGGGATTAGGAGTGGGAAATTGGAGAGAATTTGAATTAATTTGAAAACTAATCAAAATTAAAAGTGGTTCTAGATCCTTCTTCTGGTGTAAAATCAACTTCACAAGTGATCAAAATTGACCCCAAAGTGGCACACTTGAAAAACTCACGTGCAGAGGCAAAATTTGCCTTGGTTAATCGGTTAACCATTTTGGTTAATCGGTTAACACCCTTAAAAATTCAAATCTGTCCTGGTTTTGGTATGGTTAATCGGTTAACACCCTTAAAAATTCAAATCTGTCCTGGTTTTGCTATGGTTAATCGGTTAAACATATTGGTTAATTGGTTAACACCTTAAAATTTTGAATTTTGGCACCTTTTGGAGGGAAAAATGCATATTTGTCCGTTTTCTTTCGTTCTGAGCTCTGTTAAGCCTTTGAAACTTGCTTTCGAATATCAAGACTGTGAGAATTCCTGAAATAACTTAAATGTTGCCTCATGAGCTACAAGTTATCTTGCAAAATAAAAATAAAATCGGCCACGCGATCGTCGGGCAAAATAAATGCCAAAGCTCCTGATGCTCGTTGTTCAGTCTCTTGCACTAAAAGCGAACTCTGAGCCACAGGAAAACCTTGATCCCATGCCTCGAGAATAAATGTTATGATATACAGAAATGCGAAAATGCAAAGAAAATATAAGCCAAGTACAAGAAAAGGTTGGTCAAATTTTAGGGTACAACAGCTGCCCCTATTCAAACGACTTGGACCTGAATGGGTGAAAAGCGAACGACTTTCAAGAAATCAAGGTAAAAGACGGTTGAATGTCAAAGAACCCGAAAATTCTCCAACCGCAAAAATAGAACTGCAAACTTGTTATTGGGACAAAATCTCCAGAAATAACTGTATCTGGTTGTTGCAATGGCAATAAGGTAATTGACTACCAATCAAAAAACCTCGACACGCAGTCGGAAGAAACATCTGCTAACGCGCAGGCAACAACACTAAGTCGGAAAGAACGTCTGATTTCACCATCAAGCATGTGTTAAACAAACAGGCATCGAACCCGACGACCGACTCAACATGAAGTTTAGAACATCTGCTAATCCGAGTAGGCATTCGCTAAATAAAAGCGAGCATCGAACCCGAAGGCCGGATCAACGCGAAGTTGAGAGCATCTGCTAACCAGCAGACATTCGCTAAATAAAAGCGAGCATCGAACCCGAAGGCCGGCTCAACACGAAGTTGGGAGCATCTGCTAACCAGCAGGCATTCGCTAAATAAAAGCGAGCATCGAACCCGAAGGCCGACTCAACACGAAGTTGGGAGCATCTGCTAACTAGGAAGCATTCGCTAAATAAAAGCGAGCATCGAACCCGAAGGCCGGCTCAACACGAAGTTGGGAGCATCTGCTAACCAGCATGCATTCGCTAAATAAAAGCGAGCATCGAACCCGAAGGCCAGCTCAACACGAAGTTGATAAGTGAATATGACAACAATTCACAAGAAACCTCCGCTGGGGAAAGAGAAACTTAAATAAGCAACTCTATTGGGAAACAAATGGTAAGATAAGCATATCTTCCCAAAGATTTCGCCGTGGTGTGGATACCACACAGGCTCAGGAATTAACTGATAATATGCCGGGTTTGGATACCGCGCGCTAAAGGAATATAACATCATTTGTCGGGGTCTGAATATCGCGCAAGCAAAGTAAAATCAACTGTTTGCTGAAGATATACCTGAAAACAAAGAGGTAACAACTTGGCTTATGTTTCAAATGCAAATGTTTGAATATGGCGTAGTGCTCCATACGAAATGGAAATACCACGTGTTTCTGAGGATACTATGCACAAATGCAACATGCAACGGAACCAAATCAGCAAAATAAATGCTGAACAGACAAGACGAACTCTGCCGAGGAGAGACGAAACATGCCAAGTACGATTGGACTTAAGCTGGGAAAAACCAGCCTTGGATGATCTCCTAAAAATGAACTTTCCTGGGTAACACTGTTCTGACGAGAATACAATCCACTCGGCTGGGAATCAAATCAACTCTTGCTGAGGGAAATGCCCTGGATGGCCTTCCAGAATACCACTCTTCTGGGAAACAAACGACCTGGCTGGGGAAAGACAACCAATCGTTGGAATCAAAACCAACCTACTGGGGAAATCAACGACCCTACAGGGGAACCATAAACAACCATTGAGATTAGCCTGCGCTCTAACGGGGAAAGCAGCCCTGAATGGCCTCCTAGAATACCGAAACCTTCTAGGGTACAAAGCAAACATCTGGGGATAAATCCACTCCACTGGAGATTCAAATCCACCCTGCCGGGGATTACTCAGTGGGACATCAAAATACATCCCAACTGCTAGGGATGCGCCAATAAACTTTCTCAGAAATGATTCTAACCTGCGAGGAATAACCTACTCTGCTGAGGAAGGGTTTACTTTGCCGACTTCGCTGGGGAATAAGCAATAAGGGAAACGACATCAAACTCTGCTTGGGGATTGAGTCAGCAATCAAACTCTGAGGGGATACAAAGTCGAACATATTTGGACTCTGTGGGGAAACAAAATTCTGACTTTGCTCCGTTGCTTGGGAAAAAATTCCACATCTTCCTGGTGGAAAGAAATATAGTCTTGACTCTCTGGGGAGTAAGTTCACACCTATAATCTTCTCGGGATAAGCACACTCACTTGACCTGCATGGGGGATATCAACCTCGACCCTCTGGGGATAACTTTATTCTGCCGAATACATCAAACTCGAACTGTTGAGGAATAAGTACATACAGAAAAACTACTAGGAATAAGTGTATACACTCAACCGCATACTTAACTTGCATATCCTTTCTTGTGGAAACAGACTCTTGCTAGGGACACGGTGCATTTGGAACACTGAGACTAGATGCACGAATTTCGCATGCCAGGGATGAATGAGTCTCAACTACACCTTCTTCCTGTGGGGATGATGATCCTACTGGGGACACACCTCTGAAAAACTTGCCCCAAGGGTAACGAACCTGCATATGAACAAACAACAAGATATCCTGCACAATGGAAACTATCTCAGTCGTCATTCGTGACATTGTTCAAATAAATCAAAGTTTTAACGATTATTGGCAAAGCCTGCAAGTTTATATACACAAATTTTTATCAAAACATCGCACGTTTTTTCGCAAACAAAACAGTAAAGCCAAAGCAAGAACAATAATTTATTGAATAGTATATGCTTTATTGACAAATGGCCTATAAATAGGCAGATTTTACAACAGATGCAACCCCTGAAAAGAGGAAGTTGCGCAAAAATTTACAAAAATGTACGGAAATATACAAAATGTCGGCAATGTGGCACAGACAACCACCATGTATCGATCCATCTATGACTCGTATGACTTTGATGCTTTGTCTTCTGAAGAGATTGATTCGGATGAATGACCATCAAGTCCTCCCTCAATCCACTATACTTTGAATATCAATACGCTGACCGCAGTCATTTGCTTTTCAAAATACCTAACTTTTTCCTGAATCGCCCTTTCAGATTTTCAATTCACCGGGATACCCATTTTTGCCAAAGTTGCCTTTTCAGGTTTTCAACTTTGCAGGTTTACATCTTTTCTTCTTATCCCTAAATTTTTCCCGAACCCATTCTTTTTGTAGTTCGCCTGGATGCCCCATTTTTACCTGGATATTCTTTTTCTTTCCAGCGGGTCTCTTTAAGTAAAGTATTTTCTAACTGTGTCTGTGTTCACAGGGGATGTGAAATCTTAACCATCCATGGTTGATAACAGCAAGGCTCCTCCAGAGAAAACCTTTCGCACGAAATATAGACCTTCATAATTGGGAGTCCATTTTCCCCTGTGATCTTTCTGTGGAGGAAGGATCTTCTTCAACACTAACTCGCCTTCCTGAAAGCTCCGGGGACACACCTTTTTATCAAAAGCTTTCTTCATCCTGCTCTGATACAAATGACCATATGCAATGGATGCTAACCTCTTCTCATCCATCAGGCTGAGTTGATTCAATCTGCTTCTTACCCATTCTGCCTCATCAAGCTTGACGTCGACCAGAACTCTCAAAGAAGGAATCTCGACTTCCAATGGTAGGATAGCTTCCATACCATATACTAGCGAGAAAGGATTTTCCCCAGTTGAAGTACGCACCATAGTACGATATCCATGCAAAGCAAATGGCAACATATCGTGCCAACCTTTGTAGGTTACAACCATCTTCTGCATTATCTTCTTTATATTCTTCTTGGCCGCCTCAACAACACCATTCATCTTCGGGCGATAGGGAGAAGAATTGTGATGCTCAATTTTGAAACTCTGGCACAGTTCCTTCATCATCTTGTTATTCAAGTTTGAACCATTATCAGTAATGATTCTCTCGGGCACTCCGTAATGACAGATGATGTCCTTCTTGATAAACTGGGCTACAACTTGTTTGGTGGCATTGGCATAGGAAGCTACTTCAACCCATTTAGTGAAATAATCAATTTCCACTAAGATGAAGCGATGTCCATTGGATGCGGTTGGCTCAATCTTGCCAATCATTTCAATGCCCCACATGGAAAAGGCCCAAGGAGACACCATGACATTCAAAGGACTTGGCGGCACATGAATCTTATCAGCATAAATCTGGCATTTATAGCATTTCTTCGCATACTTGAAGCAATCAGACTCTATAGTCAACCAATAATACCCTGCCCTCAACAGCTTTCGAGACATGGCATGCCCGCCTGCGTGTGTACCAAAGGCACCTTCATGGACCTATTCCATAAGCAAACCTTCTTCTTTTTCGTCCACGCATCTCAACAGAACTAAGTCAAAATTTCTTCGGTAGAGTACACCATCTTAATTCAGATAGAAATTTCCAGACAACCTCCTCAAGGTCTTCTTATCCTGGGCTGATGCCCCTGGCGGATACTCTTGGTTCTTGAGAAAATTCTGGATATCATAATACCATGGCTTGCCATCAGAAGCTTCCTCTATTGTAAACATAAATTTCGGCCTATCAAGGCGCGAGATGACTATTCTTGGAGCGTCATTCCAGAAATTCACCTTGTACATCGAGGACAGGGTAGCCAAGGCATCCACCATCTGATTCTCCGCTCTTGGCACATGATGAAACTCTACCCGGTCAAAGAAAGGAAACAACCTCCTTGCGTAGTTCATATAAGGAATCAGATTGGGCTTCCGAGTCTCCCACTCTCCTTTAATTTGATTAACAACTAAAGCTGAATCACCGTAGATATCAAGGTTTTTGATTCTCAAATCAATCGCTTCTTCAATATCCATGATACATGCTTCATACTCAGCCTCGTTGTTGGTGTAAGGAAAAGTTAACCTGGCAGTGAATGGGATATGAGAACCATGGGGAGTTGTAACGATTGCCCCAATTCCACTACCGTATAAGTTAAAAGCACCGTCAAAAATCATTTGCCATTGGGAGCCTGGCTCAGGACCTTCATCAGGCAACGACTCATCACAATCCTTCATCTTTAAGAACATAATATCCTCGTCAGGAAATTCAAACTTCGTCGGTTGATAATCATCAATTGGCTGCTCTGCGAGATATTCAGACATAACACTCCCCCTAATAGCCTTTTGGGAGACGTATTGAATGTCGTATTCTGTCAAAACCATATGCCATCTGGAAATCCTTCCCGAAAGTGCTTGCTTTTCAAACACGTACTTAATCGAATCCATCTTTGAAATCAGCATGGTTGTATGATTTAGCATATACTGCCTTAGGCATTTGGTAGCCCAAGCTAGTGCGAAATACGTCTTTTCCAACATTGAGTACCTGGATTCACAATCTGTGAACTTTTTACTCAAGTAATAAATGGCATGCTCTTTTCTTCCCGTATCGTCGTGTTGACCGAGAACGCAACCCATGGAATTCTCAAGAACCGTTAGGTACATTATCAATGGTCTTCCAGCCACTGGAGGTATCAGTATCGGAGGTTCCTGCAAATACTCTTTTATTTTCTCAAATGCCCTTTGGCAATTTTCATTCCAGACGACCGCCATATCTTTCTTTAACAATTTGAACATGGGTTCGCACGTGGTTGTAAGATGAGATATGAACCTAGCAATATAATTCAATCTACCCGGAAACCACAAACCTCTTTCTCTATTTTCGGTGCTGGCATTTCTTGAATTGCTTTTATTTTTGCAGGATCGACCTCGATTCCTTTTTCACGGACAATGAACCCCAGCAACTTTCCTAACCGTACGCCAAAAGTGCACTTGTTCAGATTCAACCTCAGTCTGAATTTCCTTAACCTCTCAAACAGCTTCAAAAGGTTCACCAGATGTTCCTCCTCTGTTAGTGACTTTGCAATTGTGTCATCAACATATACCTCAATCTCGTGATGAATGATATCATGAAAGAGCGTCACCATTTCCCGATGATAGGTTGCCCCTGCGTTCTTCAACCAAAAAGGCATTACCTTATAACAGAAAGTCCCCCACCGTGTGATAAAAGTTGTTTTCTCCATATCCTTCGGCACCATTTTAATCTGATTATATCCGGAAAAAACCTTCCATGAAGGAAAACACTAAATACTGCGCGATATTATCAACAAGTACGTCAATATGGGGGAGCGGGAAAGAATCCTTCGGGCTCGCCTTGTTCAAATCTCTATAATCAACACACATCCTTACCTTATCGTCCTTCTTTGGTACATGTACGATGTTAGCGACCCACAGAGGATAATTTGTCACGACGAGAAATCCTGCATCCAATTGCTTATGGACTTCTTCTTTGATTTTTACTGCCATGTCTGATTTAATTCTCCTGAGCCTCTTCTTGATAGGTGGACACTCTTCATGCAAAGGCAAGCGATGAACCACGATATCTGTATCAAGACCAGGCATATCTTCGTATTACCAAGAAAAGATATCACTATACTCTCAGAGCATTTCGACCAATCTTTGCTTGACATCACTCTGCAATGCAGCCCCTACCCTAACTTCCTTTTTGGCTTCCTCAGTACCCAAGTTGATGACTTCAATTTCCTCCTGATGAGGCAGAATGACTTTCTCTTTCTGTTTTAGTAGCCTGGCTAACTCTTCAGGTAGGTCTTCATCTTCCTCAATCTCTTCTTCGGCTTGAAAGATCGGATTATCAAAGTCAAAGCGAGTCATAGACGATTCTGGAGCGGTGTCATCTGCAATGTGAAACCTGCAATGGTGATGATTTAATGCTTAAAATGATATGAAAACAAGCACAAACCATATTGCCATTTTATTGTTAAAAATAAAACAAGGAAAATAGAGATCACAATATTTGAATGCAAGAAAAACGCCCTTTGATTAATTGATAAAACAATTGTTCAACATAAAAGATTAGGCCCTGTAGGCAAAGACCACTATGCTCCGGGTAGAACATAGGGCTACACATAATCAAGAAAGCAAATCATTACTCTTCTTTAGTCACATGGATGACTTTCTTGACAGTCTAGTTGCTTAGGCTCTGACCCGGAATACATGGCCGAATCCATGAATCCATGTCGCAATCAATATCCCCTTCTTCGTCGGACACAACATTGATTTGCTCAAAGATCACTCCACCGCTGGTGAATTGGACGGGTCCCTTGTAGCGCGGCATGCTCTATGGAGAAGAGGAGCGGCTGCACCCCAGTCCGAACTTGTCTTGTTTGTTGGGGATGCTCAGAACTTGGCCCCAACCCTGAGATGCTCCGGATTTCACCACTGCATGTGCTTCTTTAAAATATGACATGGCAACCTCAGGTACTTTATCTACAACCAGTGTTTTCTCCTTAATCTGCACAGTCTCGAAAGCCTGACATAACGTCTCGTGGATCTCACCGTTAACCTTGACGTATTTGAACAAAGAAAAATGGCTTACCATAATTCCCCATAAGCAGTAACAACACTCCCACCCACCACATATTTCAACTTCTGGTGCAGAGTTGACGTAACAGTGCCTGTTGAATGAATCCATGGTCGTCCCAACAGACAGCTATACGCTGGCTGAATATCCATGATATAAAACACAGCATCAAAAACTTTTGGACCAACCTGGATCGGAATAGTCAATTCCCCAAGCACGGACCTTCTGGTCCCATCAAAAGCTCGAACCACCAAGTCACTTGGGGTGCACATTATCCCTCGGGTGTCTAGATTCATTAAAGCCTTCTTGGGTAAGACATTTAGTGATGACCCAGTGTCCACCAGCACATGCGATATTACAGACCCTTTGCATTCAATGGAGATATGCAGCGCTAGATTATGATTCCTTCCTTTGGGCGTCAAATCCAAATCAGTGAAACCCAACCCGTTACCCACATTAACGTGTGCCACTACTCCTTCGAGCTGATTCACAGATATCTCCTGTGGCACGTATGCTGTATTCAAGATTCTTAAGAGAGCATTTATGTGTGCCTCAGAACACAACAGCAATGACAGAATGGAGATCTTTGACGGTGTTTGTTGTAAGTGATCTATTATCTTGTAGTCACTCTTCCTGATCAACCGTATAAACTCTTCCGCTTCCTTCCACAAGGACTCTTTCTCACCAGCCTAAGAACTCTCTTCAACCACCACTTTTCCTTTATGCTTATCAGATTTCTCAGTACTCACTTCGGGAGGTGAAAATACTCTTCCGCCTCGGGTTATTCCCCCGGTCTCTACCAGATTGTCAAAAAAATCCAACGGTAAACCTTTCAGTTCCTGCTTCAGACCGTTACAGTAGACCTCGGCTCCATAATTCCACAAAATAGCCTTAGTACTCTCATAGGGTACGAGTCCAGCTTTAGTAATTATGATAGCGGGCAGCCTTGGAGGCGCAAAAATAGTGATTGTTTTGTAAGGAATCGAAATTGTAGCAACTTCATTCTTCTCTTCATCAACTATTTTCTCATCTTTCTTCTCTAACACTCTGTCAAATTGTAAAATACCATCATTCATCAGCTTCTGAACATGACTCTTCAACTTTTCGCATCCCTCAGGATGGATCAAACACTCTGCACAAGCTCTGTCGCAACTAGGAAATACCCATCCACTCAACAGTTTGTCCTTTACAAAACTTAATGGAATCTTCAAATCTTCAACATCATCTACCAAGTTCAAACCCTCATCCTCAATAATGGCATTAACCTCAGCTGCCCCATGATTAGGCATGGGATTCTGCACGACATTGGGCGCATCATGAGAGAAGTTGATGGCTTTGTTGTCTATAAGGTCTTGCACCTTATGCTTAAATGCTTTACAATTGTCAATATTATGGCCGGGAGCACCAGAATGAAAATCGCATCTAGCATTAGCATCATATCCGGGTGGTGATGCACCCGTCAAAGGAACCAAAGTCCTTTTCTGAATTAATTGTAATTGCATCAAGTGTTGAAGAACCTGCGAGTATGGCATCGGTGGCGCATCAAACTGTCTGTTTATTGCTCTTCCCTGATCCTGATATCTGCGAGGAGTATAATTTTGTTGCTGCTATTGTGGTTGTTGTGGTTGTGGTACTGCAGGAATTTTAATGCTTGCAACCAGAGGTTGCTGTTGACGGTACTGATGACCTTTATCCTTGTTTCTGTTTTGGGAACCCGAGACTGCATTGGTTCCCCCCTCTCTCCTCTTATTGCCAAAAATTTTCTTAACTCCTCCAGCTGAGGATCCTTTACCGGCTTGAATTTTACCCAATTTGATTTTGTTCTCAACTATTTCTCCTATAATGATTAGATATGAAAATCTCCCCGACATGTTGCCGATCAATTTCTCATAATACACCCCCGGTAACGTGACAACAAACATGTCTATCATCTCCCTCTCCACCATAGGAGGTTGCACTCTAGCGGCCAACTCACGCCATCTCTAGGCGTACTCTTTGAAGCATTCATTATTTCCCCTTGCATAACCGACTCCCGAACCCGAGATTTGGTTGCGATGACCTGTCTTATTCCTTTTTCGTAGGTTTTCTCTGATCGTTTCCTTTCCCTCTCTTTGGGATAAATAACGAACGGTGGCGACTCTTCTGTCTTTGCTGGCCCCTCTTCGCAATGATGCGACAAATACCAACCCCAAAGTCGTCGAACAATTCAGTGTAGAAATAAAAGTATTTGTCAAAAAAAATAGAGACAACAGGTTCCTAGCTCCATTCCTGATGTTGATTCACTACTTGGTCCTGTACCAGTTGAACCACCATGCTTTTGTTGAATATCTCAAGAACCGGATAAATATTCATCAAACATGTATGATTCCTCACATACTTAAAAATGTGAATCATACATATTCCTACTTGTTAATCACTGAATGTTTAAATTGTGCATTTGATAAAAGGAATGAATACTTGTTTTGTCTTCTTAGGAGAGAATTTGGTAACCTACTTTGTTGTTTTCCTTGAAGTTTATTCAACGTCCAATGTACTTTTCCTCCATGAATATAATTATGCCATATATTTAATTTCTATATATATCTTTTAATCGGCTATAAATTAGATACTCCTCTTGAGGTCAATGTTAAATATCATCGTGAGGATGATAATACATATTCCTGATCCCTTACTATGCTTGAAACTAATGGGTATCCATAACTACATGATTATTACTTTCCTTGGCATATCTTTTGATGTTCAACAAGTATGTCAATTCATGCATTCTCCTCATCATCTTTACTTAGAAATTGGTCATTTTATATTTCTATGTTTGAAGGGAACCTTTAACCATGATCTATTATTTTCCACCAATATAGCTCCTAAATTAGGTGCTTACACTGGTGTTGATGGGCAATGTGTCCTAATAATCAGCGTTTATCACTAACTGATGCTTGGTTTTTAGTTTTTCATTGATCTCATAGAAAAGTAAGAAACAATAAAGAATGTTTAAATCTTCTACTAAATCTGAGTATCGTATCATGTTTGCTAGTTGTTCAGAAATAATTTGGATTTGATGTTTTTTCAAGGAACTTGGATTTTCTCTAACAAAGTTGACATCACTTTCTATTGATAATATAAGTGTTATCCAAATTGCAACAAATCCAAACATCTCGAATTTGACTAGAATTTAATTTTTGACACATATGATGACTAAATTGTATCACTCTCTCGCGTTAATACTCAAGTTCAATTCATATATATTTTTACCTAGTTTGTTCTGCGTCCACGTCATTAGTTTCTTGTTAGCAAATTAATGCTTATTGACTGACCACATCAATTTGAGGCGGTGTCGATTAGGAAATAATATCACACTATAATTATATTTATCATCTTTCTTATAATAGGTTTTAAAATTTTGAGACAAATAAGGAATTAGTTTATTCCCCTTAATTATATTGATAATTTTTCCTTTCATAGGTTTGGCAAATTAGAGAAATATAATTTTTTCTCTTAATTGTATCTATTCTCTTAATGCTTATTGATTGGCCGCATCAATTTGAGATGGCGTCGATTAGGAAATAATATCACAGTATAAATATATTTATCATCTTTCTTATAATAGGTTTGAAATTTTTGAGACAAATAAGGAGTTAGTTCATTCTCCTTAAATATATTGATCATTTTTCCTTTAATAGGTTTGGAAAATTAGAGAAATATAAGGAATTGATTTATTATGTTAATTGTATTTATCATCTTTCTTAAAATAGGTCAAACAAATTAGAGAAAAATTATGAATTGATTTATTTATTTAATTTATAATTTTTAGCATTAAATGTTGGAACTCTATAAATTCAATGAAATTTCAAACTAAAAGGAATCAATACAAAATTACTTACAAGTTCTTCTTTTCAGCATGAATATTAATATCACTATGTTGAATTGCATTTCTCCTGACACTTCTACAGGTTTGTTTTAATCATCTATTTTCATGATACTTCAAAAACATTAAGGATAACTAGTGTTGAATATCATTTATTTATTATACTTCGAAAATATTAAGGATAACTAGTGTCAAAATTCATCTTGTTTCCCTTTGTTTTTAGTTTGTTTTTAGTTTGTACCTCTTCCTTAACTAGTGTCAATGTTCATTTTGTTTCCCTTTGTTTTTAGTTTGTTTTTATTTGGTCAATGTTCATCCCAATGTTCATCTTCTAATTGTAACTAGGGAAAAATATGTTATCAATGTTCATCTTGTTTCCCTTTGTTTTTAGTTTGTTTCACTGACAAATTTTCATAATTGTTAACAATCTAATGAGAATCTTCTAACAAATTTTAATAGTTGTTAACAATCTAATGATTCATCTATCCCTTTAGAAACTTAGGATACTTTGGGACAACCAAGCGGAAAATACGACTTTCTAGTGAAGTACTCTGCTCCTGAAAGCTCTAGTATTAGAATTTAAGACATCCAGCCAACAGGACGGGAAAATCCTTTTGAAAATGAAAATACCGTTGAAGATACAACAAAAGAGTTCTCTAAATTTGCATGTGAAGAAGACTCTAGTGATTCAACTCCACCATAAATCAATGTCATTACTAAAGACAATCCTAGAAGAAAAGTACCGGACTTTGTGATCCACATAGGAGTTCATTGCAATTAGGTCACGGTTGATGTCCCGAATATCGTTCATAAATCAAAGTAATTGCCTCATCTTTGTTTTGACCATTCACTTTGCCCAGATGAAAATCATGTTTTATAAGGCTTACGTTTCTGTAAATGTCCCTCTCCGCTTCGCCCAGAGCAAAAGAGTTTTATTTTATAGGGTTTGTGTTACAAGAATCAAAAAATCATAAATAAGAATATCATTCTGAATTCCTGCATTCATTGTTATTTTCACTTTTGTCTTTTTCAGAAAATGGTAATCCTTAAAAACAACACAAAATAAAAATAAGCATTTTTCAAAAATACACTACACACACTTTTGCATTCTCTTTGTCTTTTCTTAAAATGGAATCATCACGATATACCAATTATTTGTTTTGAACCTCATTGAAACGTATGATCCAATGCCTTCTCCCAACATTGAGTTCCTGATATTCGAAGCCGAAGAAGAAGAGGACGAAAAAAATTCTAGATGAGATCTCTCGACTACTCAGACACAAGGAAGAATTCGTTCAACCTTACAAAGAACCGTTGGAAACGGTCAATTTGGGTTCAGAAGAGGAGAGAAAAGAAATTAAAATTTAGCACTGCTCAGTACAACTGCCAGAAAGAGTCTGATAGAGCTGCTCAAAGAATTTTCAGATGTGTTTGCTTGGTCCTACCGAGACATGCCAGGGTTGAATACCAACATCATGGAATATCACTTACCACTGAAGCTAGAGTGTCATTCATCGAAACAAAAGTTGAGAAGGAATCATCCAGATATGATCATCAAAATTAAGGAAGAGGTATAGAAATAGACCGACGCAAATATCCTTACCACCTTAGAATATCCTTAATGGCTAGTCATAGTGCCAGTTCCCAAGAAAGATGAAAAATTCAAAATGTGCATAGGCTAAAGAGATTTAAACAAAGAAAGTCCAAAGGATGACTTCCCTCTACCACACATTGATATGCTAGTTGATAGCACAACAAAATTCAGAGTATTATCCTTCATTGATGGGTTCTCGGACTATAACTAAATCAAAATGGCACCAAAATATATGGAGAAAACATTATTCATCATCCCATGGGGCACCTTTTGTTACAAATTAATGTCGTTCGGTCTGAAGAATGCAAGAGCAACTTATCAAAGGGCTATGACAACTCTGTTTCATGACATGATGCATAAAGAAATTGAAGTGTACGTCGCAACATAGTTGCCAAATCTAAAACAAAAGAAGAACATGTGGAACATCTATCAAAGTTATTTCAGCGTCTGAGAAAATACAAACTCTACTTAAATCCCAACAAATGTACATTCAGTGTTCATTCAAGAAAGCTTTTGGGATTCATTGTCAGCCAAAAAGGAATTGAGGTTGATCCTGATAAGGTCAAGGCCATTCGAGAAATGCCTACTCCAAAGACTGAAAAGCAAGTAAGAGGATTTTTAGGACGTATGAATTACATCTCAAGATTCATATTCTTCATGACCCAGACATACAGGATGATCTTCAAACTACTTAGAAAGAACCAAAGTTGTGTATGGATAGAGGATTTCCAAAAAGCTTTCGACAACATCAAAGAATATCTGCTAAATCCACCTAATATGTCCCCTCCGGTGGAAGGAAGACATCTGATCATCTACTTAACAGTCTTGGAAGACTCCATGGAGTATGTTCTTGGCCAACAAGACGAAATATAAAAAAAAAAGAGTCAGCCATTTATTATTTAAGCAAGAAGTTCACGGACTGTAAAATGTGATACACTATGCTTGAAAAAACTTGTTGTGCTCTAGCTTGGGCAGCTAATCCTCTTCTCCAGTAAATGATTTATCACACTACTTGGTTAATATCTGAAATGGATCCAATCAAGTACGTCTTTGAAAAGCCTGCTTTAACAGGAAGGATTGCTTGTTGGCAGATGTTGTTATCATAATACGACATCGAGTATCATGCTTAAAAATCCGTCAAAGGAAGTATTCCAGCTGATCATTTGGCTTATCAACCGATTGATGATCATGAATCAATCAAATTTGACTTCTGAGATGATGATGTGATGTACCTAAAGATGAAAGATTGTGATGAACTACTACCAAGCGAAGGACCAGAGCCAGGATTCCAATGAAGATTGATATTCGACGGAGCTGTCAACGCTTATGGAAATGGAATTGGGGCAATCATTGTTATACCTCAGGGTACCCATATTCCTTTCACCACCCGTTTGGCGTTCGAATGTACAAACAGTGAGGCCGAATACAAAGCTTGTATTGTGGGTCTCGAAGAAGCTATTGACTTAAGGATAAAGAACTTAGATGTGTATGGAGACTCAACTCTAGTTATAAATCAGATCAAAGGAGAGTGGAACATACGTCAAGCTGGACTAATTCCTTACAAAGACTACACTAGAAGGTTGTTACCTTTCTTCAACAAAATTGAGTTTCATTACATACCACTTGAAGAAAACCACATGGTCGATACACTTGCTACTTTATCTTCCATGATTAATGTGAATCGATGCAACGATGTGCCCAAAATTGACATAGTTGTCGCATCGCTGTGAAGAGGGGCCGACAATGACAGAAGAGTCGCCACCGTTCGTTATTTATCCCAAAAGAGGGAAAGGAATCGATCAGAGAAAACCTAACGAATATGAGAAAAGACAGGTCATCGCAACCATATCTCTGGTTCGGGAGTCGGTTACGGAAGGGGAAGGTGTTAGCACCCCTTACGTCCGTCGTACTCGACGGGATCCACGCTTTGTTCTCTATCTAAAAAGGTGTTTACTATCTAAGCTACGACTCAGGGACAAAAGAAAAGAAAAGAGACTCGATGTAGCATCACCGCTCTATGCCTACGTATTCCCTCGTGCAATGGGAAAGTCAGAGTCAACGTAGTTCGGCTAACTACGGGTGAACGTGGGGAAGGTTGCTCGCCAAGACATCGTCGTCTTGTGCCTACGTATCCTCTTCTGGTACAAGAAATCAGAGCAAATGTAGTTTGGGCTAACAAATAACATCGGTTGGTTCGAAATGTTTTACCCGAGTAGGGTGAAAACTTAGTTCTAGCAGTTAGGTGTATGCAGCTCGACCATTGGAGACTTAGGCGTTACCCGTTTGTGGTAGAACCAAGAGTTAACAACACTCTCTTTATGAAAAAGTTTTTCCAAATTAAGATCCCGAAGGATAAAAAGATTGAAGTTTGTTTTTGTGCTTTTTAGACAAGAAGTGAATTGAGTTATGATTTGAAACTCATGTTGCATTAAAGACTATGACCTAGGAGCGAATGCGTCGCATATCGTCCAAAGGACATACGCTAAACACTCTAGATGATTGAGAGGAGGCCCCCTAATCACCATTTCCCAAGTACTTAAGGCTCGTAAGTACAATAATCCTTAACCTTTATTAGATGTTTTGAGAAAGTTTGAAGATGAGAAGAGAGAGACACACTCTAAAGGGAGACTAAGACTCAACCTAATATTCTCATACAAAATGCACCTATGATTGGGATGAAAGAGAATGCTACATAATGTTATCATGCATGGGTTCAAGCCTAAGGTCTATCATAACCTCTCTTAAACAAGAGAGATTAGAGGTCCTAAGGGATCATGGCAAAAAAAGACAAAAGAAGAAGAAGAAGAAAGCATAAGAAAAATGCAATATGCAAACATGTAATGCACAATAAAGATGAAGAGGGAGGAAAAAGGTGTGGGGTAACAGCCACCACAAGCACATCTCAACCCCTCCAAGAAAATAAGGACATGGAAAAAAAAATGAAGAAGAGAGGGAGGAACAAAGTGTGGGGCAGTAGCCTACACAAGCACATCTCAACCTCAAGCATGCAAACAAAAGCAACAATGCAAATGACCATCATTTTGAACCACATCCATAAGCATGCATTCAAGTGGAAATCAAACACACATGTCGAAGAAATCATGATCGAACGATCAAGAACAACAACACAATATCCAAAACATCTCACTCCTAATGCATCATACTGATCCATGAAGATTCAAAGTGAGAGAGCACCAAAACAAGCTTGAAAAACAGCAAAATAGGCCTGTTGGCATAGTGTTAATCGATTAACACCAGGGGTTAACCGATTAACCAGCTGAAAATGTTTGAAAATTTGAATATTAGCATTGGTTAATCGATTAAACAATTGGTTAACCGATTAACACTTTATCAACAACAGAAAAATAGCCAGATAACAGCATTTCCAGCAAATAAGCACTTATCCGATAATCCGGATGATCACATAATCAATTATGTACGAAATTAAACCAGAAAACAGTGATCCAATCAACATGTAAACACATTAAACCAGCAAGATCACAGATCATATGGAACAAACATCAACAAAATCAATCAAAAATGAAGATCAACATGATGATTATGCAAAATAAGCTCAAAATAGCAACAGATCTAGAATTTCAACCTACGAAGCGGAGAATTGCTTCGGTAATTGTTGATTCAACTTCAATTGATTAGATCCAAGCAAGAAATCTGGACATCCTTTAAGATCCAATTGAGTTCTTGTAGTAAAAGTGAAGATCCACCAAAATTAAGCAAGAATTATCCAAATAAGCTCCTCTAGATCAACTTCAAAATTCAGATTCAAACTTGCACGAAAATTGAATGGAGAATTGGATTCAATGAGGATGATGGATGAAGGTTTGAGCTCAAGAATTCATTGATTCCAATGGAGAATCAAAGAATTCTAAGAAAGAGCTTTAATGGAGTTTTGGTGAGAAAAATTTGAGAGAAAATTGAGAGAATGAGAGTGAATTCTAAAATGAGAATGAAATTATGAGGATTCTCCTTATGAGGCTTGAAGTAAATCAATTAAGTACCCCTTAGGTTTAGATCCAAATGAGGTTTGGAGTGTGGTTTGTGAAAATTGGTTTGGGATTAGGAGTGGAAATTTGGAGGGAAAATGAAATTAACCAAAATTTGAAGTGGTTCTAGATCCTTCTTAAGTGTAAAATCAACTTCTCATGTGATCAAATTTGGACCCCAAAGTGACTTCACTTGAAAAATCACGTGCAGAGCTGAAATTTGCACTGGTTAATCGATTAACACCCTCAAAACTTCTAATTTGACATGATTTTGACTTGGTTAATTGGTTAACCATTTGGTTAATCGATTAACACCTTAAAAATTTGAATTTTGCCGCCTTTTGGAGGGAAGTCTGCACATTTGCCCGTTTTCAATCGTTTTAAGCCCTGTTCAGCCTCTGAAACTCGCCTTTGAATTCTATAACCTTGAGAATGCTTGATATAGCCTGAATGCTGCCTCCTGATCTAAAAATGTCCTGAAAAATAAAACTGACCGCTCGATCGCTGGGCAAAATAAATGTCGGAGCCTCCGATGCTCGCTGTTCAGTCTTTTGCACTAAAAAAAAGAGCCCTGAGCCACAGGAAAACCTTGATCCCCTGCCTCAAGAACAAATGCTATGATATGCAAATGCTAGAACAATGCAGTGAAAACATAAGCCAAGTAAATAAAAGGTTGTGCAAATTTTGGGGTACAACATTTGCCCCTATTCAAGCGACTTGGACCTGAATGAGTGAAAAGAGAACGGCTTTCAAACAATCAAGGTAAAAGACGGTTGAATACCAAAGAACCCAGAAATTTGCCAACCGCAGAAATAAACTGCAAACTCTGATTGAGGATAAAAATCTCCAGAAATAACTGAGCTGATAGTTGCAACGGTAACAAGCGACTTGATGACCAATTTCGAATCGTCGACACTAAGTCGAAAAGATCATCTGATATCACGTAGCGGATACTGAACCTCTGACCTTGCCGTCAGGCCTCTGTATCAATTTGGGAAAACATCTGACATCGCCATCAGGCATCTGACCTTGTCGTCAGGCATCAACATCGAGTCGGTAAAACATCTGACATCGTCGTCACGCATCTGACCTCGCCGTCAGGAATCATCATCAAGTTGGTAAAACATCTGACATCACCGTCAGGCATCTGACTTCACCGTCAGGCATCGACATCAAGTCAATAAAACATCTGACATTGTCGTCAGAACCATTGAACACAATAAGCATTGAACCTGAAGGCTGGCTCAACCCACAACTGAGAATAAACCTCTGACATCACCGTCAGGCAACTTTTAAACAAAAACGGGTATTGAATCCAAAGACATGGACCTCTGACATCGCCGCCAGGAATTCCATGAGCAAATAACAAAATTGAAAATCAGGTCAACACAAAGCATCTGACATCACCGCCAGGCCTCTATTGAGTTGATAAAAGCATCTGACATCGCCGTCACAAATCTACGAAGTTGATACACATTTGGCATCGCCGCTAGGCATCTGTAGAGGATAAAACATCTGACCTCGCCGTCACGTATCCACGCAGTTGAGAAACGTCTGACATCGCTGTCGGGCATCCATTGTAACCAATAGGCAACAAGCCCAAAGGTAAGGACATCTGACATCGCCGCCAGGCATTCACTAAATAAAAGCGAGAAACAAACCCAAAGGTAAGGACATCTGACGTCACCGCCAGGCATTCGCTAAATAAAAGTGAGAATCAAACCCAAAGGTAAGGACATCTAACATGGCCTCCAGGCATTCACTAAATAAAAGCGAGCATCGAACCCAAAGGCCGGATATCTAACATCGCCGTCAGGCATTCGCTAAATAAAAGCGAGCAACAAACCCAAAGGTAAGGACATCTGACATCACCACCAGGCATTTTCTAAATAAAAGCGAGTATCAAACCCAAAGGTCGGATATCTGACATCGCCGTCAGGAATTCGCTAAATAAAAGCGAGCATCGAACCCAAAGGTCGGATCAACCGAAGCTGATAAACACATCTTGAGAATACTCTATTGGGGAAGAGAGAAACTTAACCAAGCAACTCTGGCAGTGAGAAAAAAGAGAAATTTAGCCAAATAACTCTACTTTGACTTCACTAAGGAACACAAAATAACATGAACATATCTATCACAGATCTTTTGCCAAGGTCTGGATATCACCAAGGTAGAGAGACCAATTTTCTAGAGACATACCTGAAACAAAGAGATAACGATCTAGCTTATGTTTCATATGCATATGTTGAAAATGGCGTAATGCTCCATACGAAATGGAAATGCTACGCGTTTGGAGAATGCTATGCACAGAATGCAAAACACAACAGAACCAAACCAGCAAAATAAATGCTGAAAAGAAAACCCGGAGCCACCCTGCTGGGGAAACGGTTAGCACATGCCAATCGCCACTGGACTTAAACTGGGAAACAAGCCCTGGATGGCTTCTTTACTGGGGAGCAAAATTCTTACGAGAACAAGCAATTCAAACTCAGCTAGGGATTCACGTCAAAACCTGCTGAGGAAAATGCCCTGAACGGCCCTCTAGAATACAACTCTTTTGGGGAAAAGACGGCTCTGTCGGATAGACAACCAGACATTGAAAACAAATTCACCCTAATGGGGAATCAACAACTCTGCGGGGAATCCAGAATCAGCCACCGAGATCCATAACACGCCCTGCTGAAGAAAATAGCCCTGAATGGTTCACCAATACTCAACTGAAAGTGACGACTTACTAGGGAAGCTGTCAAAATCCAACTTGCCGGGAATTACTCATATGAGGCACAACCTACCTCTGCTATAGATCCACTCTGTCAGGGAATCACAAACTTACCGAACTTGCTGGGAAATAGTCTACCTCTGCGGGGAAATAGGACTACTTCATGCTGACTTTGCTAAGGGTTAGAGAGACAACTCTGCTAACCTGCGAGAGGAAAAAGCCAACTCTACTAGGGATCGCCCAATGAGGGAAAAAAACATCGACCTCTGCTTAGGGATGAGTCAACAACTTGAACTCTGAGGGGATACAAAGTTATACGTTCAAACTCTGTGGGGAGACAACACCTGACATTTCCCCTGTTGCTGGGAAAAGTCCCACCCCTACACGGTGGAAAGAAATCCGAACTCGACTCACTGGGAGAATAAGTGCATACCTGCAACCTGCGGGGATTAATGTGTACTGACCAACTGCTGGGGGATAAATGTGCACACTTAATCCGCTGGGAATATCAATCTCGACCCACTAGAGATAACCTTACTCTACTGGAGACTTCGATCTCGAATTGCAAAGAGCGAAATGTGTACCGACCAACTGCTGGGGAATAAGCGTACACCTTTAACTTCCTGCTCCATCTGCATACAGCCCTACCGGGGATAGAGATGCTCAAACTTCAATAGTTGGGGAAATGGTGATCATACCAAAGATACACCTCTGACGAATTGCCCCAAGGGTAGCGACCCTGCAAACATGAACAAAAAGACAAGATATCCTATACAAAGGAACTATCTCAGTCATCATCCGTGACGTTGTTCAAATAACTCAAAGTTTTAACGATTATTGGCAAAGCCTACAAGTTTATGTATGCACAATTTATCAAAAACATCGGGAGTTTTTTGCAAACAAAACATTAAGGCTAAAGCAAAACAAACAATTACTGAATAGTATATGTTTTATTGACAGATGACCTATAAATAGGCAAGATCTTACAACAGATGCAACCCCTGAAAAGAGGAAGTTGTGCAAAAATATACAAAAATGCACAAAAATATACAGAATGTCGGCAATATGGCACAGACGAACACCATAAGTTGATCCATCTATGACTCATATGACTCTGATGCTCCACGGACGCTTCATCTTCAGAAGAGGTTGATTCAGATAAACGGCCCTCAGGTCCTCCCTCAATCTACTAAGCTCTGAAGATCACACGCAGACCGCTGTCATTTGCTTTTTAAATCCCTAACTTTTTCCTGAATCGCCCTTGCGGGTTTTCAATTCACTGGGATACCCATTTTTCCAAAGTCTCCTTTTCAGGTTTTCAACTTTGCGGGTTTACATCTTTTTCTTTTCTCCCTAATTTTTGCCTGAACCCATTCTTTTTATGGTTCGTCGGGATCTCCCATTTTTGCCTGGATATTCTTTTTTCTTTCCAGCGGGTCTCTTTAAGCAAAGTATTTTTTAACTGCGCCTGCATTCACAGGGGATGTAAAATCCTCACCATCCATGGTGGATAACAGCAAGGCTCCTCCGGAGAAGACCTTTCGCATGATGTATGGACCTTCATAGTTAGGAGTCCATTTGCCCCTGTGATCTGTTTGTGGAGGGAGAATCTTTTGCAGCACAAGATTGCCCGTCTGAAAGCTTCGAGGGTGTACCTTCTTGTCGAAAGCTTTCTTCATTCGACTCTGATACAACCGACCGTATGCAATAGACGGTAGCCTTTTCTCATCCATCAAGCTAAACTGATTCAATCTGTTCTTTACCCATTCTGCCTCATGGAGCTTGACATCGACCAAAACTCTCAATGAAGGAATCTCGACTTCTAATGGTAGGATAACTTCCATACCATACACCAGCGAGAAAAGAGTTGCCCTAGTTGAAGTGCGTATCGTAGTACGATATCCATGCAAAGCGAAGGGCAACATCTCATGTCAATCCTTATAAGTTACAACCATCTTCTGCAGTATCTTCTTGATGTTCTCGTTGGCCGCTTCAACAGTGTCGTTCATCTTTGGAAGATAGGGCGATGAGTTCTGATGCTTGATTTTGAAAATCTGGTACAGTTCCTTCATCATCTTGTTGTTCAAGTTCGAACCATTATCAGTAATGATTTGTTCGGGCACTCCGTACCTACAGATGATGTCCCTCTTGATAAATCTGGCTACGACTTGCTTCGTGACATTAGTATAGGAGGCTGCTTCCACCCACTTGGTAAAGTAGTCAATGGGGACCAAGATGAAATGATGTTCATTGGATGTAGTTGGCTCAATCTTGCCAATCATGTCGATGCCCCACACGGAAAAGGGCCAAGGGGATGCCATGACGTTCAGAGGACACAGCGGCACATCAATCTTGTCTGCATAAATCTGGCATTTATGGCATTTCTTCGCATATTTGAAGCAATCAGATTCCATCGTCAGCCAATAATACCCTGCTCGCAACAGTTTTCTAGACATGGCGTGCCCGCCGGCATGCGTACCAAAGGCTCCTTCGTGGACCTCTTCTATAATAAAGCTTGCTTCTTTCTCGTCCACACATCTTAACAACACCAAGTCATAATTTCTCCTGTAGAGTACACCATCTTGGTTCAGATAAAAGTTTCCAGACAACCTTCTCAGAGTCTTCTTATGTCGGGTCGACGCCCCTGGCGGATATTCTTGTTTCTTAAGAAATTTCTGGATGTCATAAAACCACGGCTTGCCATCAGAGGCTTCCTCAATGGAAAATACAAACGCTAGCCTATCAAGGTGTGAAATGACTATTCTTGGAGCATCATTCCAATAGTTCACCTTGTACATCGAGGATAATGTTGCTAGAGCGTTTGCCATATGGTTCTCCGCTCTTGGCACGTGATGGAACTCTACACGATCAAAGAATGGCAATAGCCTCCTTGCATAGTTCATGTAAGGAATCAGATTGGGTTGCCTGGTCTCTCATTCCCCTTTGATTTGATTTACAACTAGCGCTGAATCTCCGTACACATCTAGGTTCTTGATCCTCAAATCAATAGCTTCTTCCAACCCCATGATGCACGCTTCGTACTCTGCTTCATTGTTGGTGCAAGAAAATGTCAACCTGGCAGTGAATGGGATGTGAGACCCATGGGGAGTTATAATGATTGTCCCAATTGCACTTCCATATGAGTTAACAACACCATCAAATATCATCTGTCGCTGGGAGCTAAGCTCAGGACCTTCGTCAGGAAATGGTTCATCACAATCTTTCATCTTCAGATACATGATGTCTTCATCAGGAAATGGTTCATCACAATCTTTCATCTTCAGATACATGATGTCTTCATCAGGAAAATCAAATTTCATCGGTTGATAGTCGTTGATCGGCTGTTCGGCGAGATACTCTGACAAAACACTTCCCTTGATGGCTTTCTAGGAAACATATTGGATGTCGTACTCTGTCAGTACCATCTGCCACCTGACAATTCTTCCGAAAAGTGCTTGCTTTTCGAAGACGTATTTAATTGGACCCATCTTTGAAATCAGCATGGTTGTATGATTAAGCATATACTATCTCAAACGTTTGGCAGCCCATGCGAGTGCGCAACACGTTTTCTGCAACATCGAGTATCGAGACTCACAATCTGTGAACTTTTTACTCAGATAGTATATTGCGTGGTCTTTTCTTCCAGTCTCGTCTTGTTGACCGAGAACACAACCCATGCTGTTCTCAAGAACCATTAGATACATTATCAAAGGTCTTCCAGCGACTAGGGGTATCAGTATCGAAGGTTCCTACAAATATTCTTTTATTTTATCAAATGCCCTTTGGCAATTTTCATTCCAGATGACCGCCTGATCTTTCTTTAGCAATTAGAACATGGGTTCACACGTGGCTGTGAGGTGAGATATGAATCGAGCGATGTAGTTCAATCTCCCCAAGAAACCATGAACCTCTTTTTCGGTTTTCGGTGCTAGCATATATTGAATAACTTTTATTTTTACGGGATCGACCTCGATTCCTTTTTCACTGACAATGAACCCCAACAACTTTCCTGACCTGACCCCAAAAGTACACTTGTTAGGATTCAACCTCAACTTGAATTTCCTAAGCCTCTCAAACAGCTTCAACAGGTTGGCCAGATGTTCTTCTTTCGTCTGTGACTTTGCTATCATGTCATCAACATAGACCTCAATCTCATGATGAATCATATCATGAAACATAGTGACCATTGCCCGCTGGTATGTTGTCCCTGTATTTTTCAACCCAAAAGGAATTACCTTATAATAGAAAGTCCCCCACGGCATGATAAACATTGTTTTCTCCATATCCTTCGGTGCCATCTTGATTTGGTTATAACCAGAAAAACCGTCCATGAAGGAAAACACGGAATATTGAGCAGTATTATCAACCAATACGTCGATGTGGGGGAGCGGGAAATCGTCCTTCGGGCTTGCCTTATTCAAATCTCTGTAATCAACACACATCTGTACCTTGCCATCCTTCTTAGGCACATGCACGATGTTGGCGACCCACGGAGGGTAAGTTATAACGGCTAAAAATCCTGCGTCCAACTGCTTTTGGACTTCTACCTTGATTTTCACAGCCATATCTGGTCTCGTACGCCTGAGCTTCTGCTTGACTGGCGGACACTCTTCATGCAAAGACAAGCGATGAACCACAATGTTTGTGTTAAGCCGGGGCATGTCTTCATATGACCAAGCAAAGATATCATTATACTCACGGAGCATCTCAACCAATCCTTCACCCTGAGCTGAGTCTTCAGTCTAGTGATCTGTTGCTTCAAATTATCCTGACGCTCCTTATTGTTGGTAAGAGTAGCATTCCACTGATTATTGAACTTATAAATCTCCAGATAAGCCTTATCCAAGCCCTTCTTCTTAGAAGCGAGAACATCACTGACAGTTTTCATATCTAAACCCAAACATTCACGGGAACGAGTCTCCTTAGTCAAATTTGTACCCATTCTGTTCACAAGCTCAATCTGCCTCTTGAAAGAGTACACAACTTCAATCTTCTCACTCCGGAGCTGAATGATCTCTTTCTCTAACTCTTCATTAGCTTTCCGAAGCTCCTCTTTCTTAGACCACAACTGGTTGTACTTCTGGATATCCACAATGGTAGGTTCCTTAATCATGAGAGGATACAAATGCTCTACAGACGGGAAAGGCATCAGAAACTTCACAGCTCTCTCATGGATCCAAGTTAGATAAGGTTCATAGGCTCTACTGTTGCTCTTCCCCAGAAAAGCTTTCCCTTTCCGGCGGATATTGCTCCAAGCCTGCTCAACTCTAGCTAAGGTATCATCCTCCAACAATCTGGTGAGATACAGAGATTCTTGTATCTCCTCTTCCTTAGGAGGATCTCTTAGAGTGTGCCCAAACTACCTAACCAACAAGGATGGGTTATAATTGATGCAACCTTTCCTTCCGGCCAACGGGACGTTAGGAAATCCACCGTGACTATAAACAATCTCTGTACCAAGCATATCTCTATCAAACCACATAATATTCTCAGCAGACAACCCCATCAACCTCTCAGACCAATCTAAAGTACCTGCAGTAGTAATGAAAGGACCAGATTTGGGAAGATAACTAGCAAACCACCTGTACAACAAAGTGAACAAAATGATAGACGTCACCCAGAAGTATAGGTACCAGATTCCCTGAAGAAAATTTGCAGAAAGCATCTATATCTACAAAATCTGGAAGATTAGGAAATAACATGATACCATAGATACAAAGAGATAAAATAGCATAAACACCACCCAACAACCATCTTTGGTAAACTGTTAAGATTTCTCAACAAGAAAAGATAAAGGGAACCCAGGCATGCCACTCCTCTTGGCCATTCCCTCTTTCAGCTCAGAAACATCCAAATGCAAAGCAGCAGCGAGCTTAGCCAGATCAGGCTCAGCATCAGAGTGATAGAATGACATCTGATCCAATTTAGGTACCCTCAACAACACAGAATACTCCTTTAAGGTAGGTTCCAGAACATAATCCGGAAAAGCAAAGCACCTTAGCTGTAGGTCGTAGAACTGCAGAAGAGCATAAAGACCATTCATCTCATATATTGAAGGTTTGCAAATAACACTCAGAAGTTTCCCATAGGATTCCTTGAAGTCTTCCATCACTTTCCTGTCAGCCACAGAGATCAAATTATCCAGGGACTCAATTTTCCTTCTGGAAAAGCTCTCCTGTATTTTGGGGTTTCCAAAGAACCGTCGTCGTCCTCCTTCCAACAAACACGAGTTTGTTTACAAAAGCCCCACCGGAAGCAATAGCCCTACCACAATCATCTTCATAGTATTCCATTTTCCTTGTTTCACCAAGCTACCGAAACCTTTTCCGGACTCTCTCTCAGCAACAACATGGCTCTCACTACTGAGGTATTATCCATAAACTCTTTCACCACACTCAACCTCTCTTCCCCTTCGCCTTTCACTGTTTATCATGGCTTTGCAGGGCGCAACAAACTCCGTGGAGGCCGTGGCTTTCAGTTTTCTGACGGACAAAGAGATACCCAAGAGTAGTCGCGTTAAAGTTGTCGATGCCATTCTGGTTGATAATCTCGGTCGTCCTGTAAATGGTGGATTGTATGATCCCGCTTTCGGTCCTTTTGCGGATAGGTTTCCGTATGTATCTAAATTCAATTCCACCTTTTTTTCTACTACTTTTCATTTTTATTAGGTTTTTGCTTATTCTTAATTCCTATTATGTTGATTGTTGGTGTTAT
This sequence comes from Lathyrus sativus, assembly GCA_963859935.3. NCBI lineage: Eukaryota > Viridiplantae > Streptophyta > Magnoliopsida > Fabales > Fabaceae > Lathyrus > Lathyrus sativus. The sequence continues at coordinate 254,644,201 of OZ012735.1, read as the reverse complement.
ACTTATATCTTATGGACAATGGAATACACTAGAGATTTGTTTTTTGACTTAGCTTTGTGGAGATGGGATTTGGTGGAGCTGTGAAGTGAACCATTTTTTTTCTAATAACTGACAATGTTTATTTTTGTGTTGTATTGTATCTATACTTTTTAAGTTCTGTTTAACATAAAATTATGTTGTATTCACCTTTTGCTTGATGCAGTTGTAAAACCTGTGGTCTGCCCAAAGATCACTGCTCATGTCATTTTGGTCATATTGAGCTCGTTGCCCCGGTCTACAATCCTCTGTTGTTAGAACTGTATTGTAGCTCAGTTGTAAAACCTGTGTTGTATTGTATATATACTTTGTAAGTTCTGTTTAACATTAAATTATGCTGTATTCACCTTCTGTTTATTTTATTGGTCTTTCTTTTGCATTTTTTTCTCCAACTAATGAAAATGTGTTGTATTCTGTTAGAACTGTTACACAATATGGATTATTGGTGTGAATGTATTCAATTGGACCATGTAAAAAGTATTGTGTTCTATTGGTATTTCACAGTTTTAGTTTATGTTGTAGTTGGTGCCCATGACTTGTATTATGAATTACAGTACAAATTAGATATGACAAATTTAGAGCAATTTAGAGCTTCATTAGGGAATTTCATTATTCTGTATTCCCTATGCTTATTTAGTGTATCACATCTTTTCAATCTGGTAGGCCATCTCTTTTTCTTTCCAAATTGATGTTTCCACATTAATACACATTTACTCGAGAGGACTAGTGGTGTTGGTTGACCTTGGAAAAATATATGTTATGCATGATGTTTATGTTTTATTGTTAACATGTGAGATGTATGTTGACACATTTAGTCTTATGGATGCGTGATAGGGATGTGATAGGGCTTGGGTATTATGGGGTGCACAAGTTTGATAATGCTGACAACCCAAATTGTTGCAATTAAGGCAGCTAAGGGAGCCATATGATGGATTTGTACACCACAATTATGATAACTTTATTTTTATGACATAATTAATGGACTGATGACTGATCCATGGTGGACCATATGATGGATATAACTTTATTCCCTCATACATGTGCTTAATTACTTGTTCCCTGTCTTTTGTAGGTGGCAGATCATCCTCAAATTGTTATGTTGAGTAAGGTTTTAGAATCCAACATATCCTTAGGACAAGCCCATCACAACAAGTTAGATGCATCAATCATTCTAAGGCGGTGGATGGAGCTTCAACAATCTGTAAACCTCTTATTTGACAACAAATCTGCTTCCAAAAGTGAGTTTCATTTTGTTTAATTTATTTTGGAATAGTAATATGGAGCTTGGTGTATTTCTGTTGGCTTGTAATTGGCCGATAGTAAAAAAACCGCCTAATTAGCCTAATTCAGTTAGTAAAAGAGCAAATACACCCAATGAAAGTATACATGATTTTATACTAGATGTTTGCAAAGGGATCTCTCTCCCTTGATAAAAGATGAAATGTTATAATGTAGGAGGAAAATAATTACAAAAAGAAAAATGTAAAGTAATAGTAATAAAAACCAGAAGTCAATAACATTTTTAAAAACAAAAATTTAGGAAGATATATCTGAATAATTGACTTTTATGACTGCTCAATCCAGTAAGAGGAGAGTGCTCAATCCATTGAGAGGAGAGTGCACTCATATGTGTTCGTTGTATGCTTTTTGCTTTCCTTTTTCTTGCTTAATACAAATTTCTTCTTTCTTTGTCTCTTCTTCCTTTTCTTTTTGTAATCTTTATGCTTTTGTTTACTCAATACTGTTTTGTTCTGGGAATTCTTTCTTACTCAAAGGAAAGAATCCTAACAAAACATAAGTAATTCCAATTTTCTTTAAAGATAATTTTCTACAGAATTTGGCTCATCCTAATAGAACAATAGAGTGGAAAGTGTGGAATTATATAACCTTTCATAAAAAATTAAAGGAATGAATCTTCATAGCTTAAGATATTTATGCATACATTTTATCCATATTTTTGTCTTTGATATTTCAATTGTCTAAGTGTTCTCTTCTCCTTAAGAGGAGCCAACTTCTTTTTTGTATGTCTTATACAATTTCTGTCTATTCAGCTTATTGACAATGTCCCAATATTGCAAATTGACATGGTATGGTGCTACTTTATGCTACGAGACATTGGATGGATATCAGATGCTGGGAAGCGCCTTGAAATGGCTAGGGTAGGAATTGGATGTGCTCATGGGAAGGATTCTCTCCGCCTTAGACTCTTACAAGGTGGTCGCTATCCAGAACTTGCATTGTGAGTTATTTCGGTGGACTGTTTATCTTTTTGTTGCCTTTGAAATTATCAAATTACTGGGATGCAATTAAAAGTAGATTAGTTATCAGTATTTGTTTGTTAATTTTTAAGTTGGCTGAATATTTGTACATAGGCATTTGAGACTAGAGCTTCTTAAAGGGGTGGTGGCATTTCATACTGGCCAGTTGGAAAAATCAAAGCAAGCATTAGCTTCTGCAAGGGCAAAGTTTGTTCAGGTGGGGTGAAGTATTATAACATGCTATAGAGATTTCATTGTGTAACATAGTTCAGTCTTATTTTTTAGAATCTCATTACTCAAATCAGGTTTATGTTTATCATTAATTTACCAATGATGCTCTTTGCAGATAGTTTTTATTTTGTTTCTGAAGTAGTTCTCTTGTTATTTGTTGTAGGGTGGGATATATACTCTTCCCAGTCATCTATCTCCTGGTGCCAGAGATTTGACACCAAAGCTGCTTGTGGTGGATCCCATGAAAAGGATTACCATACCTGAGATCCGCCAACGCCAATGGTTCCAACTTCGTCTTCCGCGTTATTTGGTAGTGCCACCACCAGATACACTTCAACAAGCCAAAAAGGTTTGGTTTTATTGTTTTAAGGAATCTGTTTTCCTTTTACATTTCTGTGGCACACTAGAGCTTCAATTGGTTGTTTTTTTGAAGTCCAGAATAACAAACCTATGCTTGTATTAATTAGTTCAAAAAATTCCAACTAATATAGTGATTTTGCAGATTGATGAGGAGATTCTTCAGGAGGTGGTTAATAGGGGATTTGACAGGGATCAATTGGTTGAGTCCCTTAGCAACAGGGTGCAAAATGAAGTTTGTTTCTTTCATTTTAACCTTGTATTCCTTTCTGCCATATTGCTTCTTACTATCATCAATTTATTTCAGGAGACTGTAACTTGCTATTTGCTATTAGACAATTGTTATCGTGTTTCCACTGGCTATCTTGGAGCTGAGTTTCAAGAGACAATGGTGGGTTTGTTTTCTCTTCAATTACATATAACTACATCAGTTGTCTGTCTTTTATGAAGTGATTCAGCCATTTAGTTTATATCTTAAAGTTGATAGGTTACATTTTTAACTTACTTTTAAATTGTATCCCCATGTGGAATATGCAATAGGAATGACGTCCATTTCTTGACGCCTCCATTCATTCATGTCCTGTGTAGCATTGCTGTGTTGAAGAAGTTATAGAATTTGGGGAAATCAACATTGGTAGCGAGAGGTGTATCATAACCAAGGATTCTTCATGGTTCAGTTAATTCTGAAATGCATCCAATCCTTAGATAGCAAGATATGCCTATGCCTTGATTTTTCTGGTGGCTAACCTCTTGGCATGGGCTGCTCGTGACTATTGCCATGGTGCTTTAACAGAAATGGAGAGTAAGTTTAGAACTTTCTGTTCTGTTGAGCATGTTTCTTTTGTAAGATGCTAGTGGCTTTAAATCTAATATGTTGGTCCTACAGGATTAAAAGGATGCAATGGTGGAAAATACTGTTTGGGCGCCGAAGGTGTTTTGCATGTGAGCTTGGGTTGCTTTGTATCCTTTACATTTATACACATGAAATTGGACACTATAGGTTTTGTATAACCTCTGTTCAAAAAGAAATCAAGAATCTTTTTAGTTAGCAATTCATATTCATTTTTATGTAAAGTCACTCTCATATTCCTACAATGTAAAAGTGAACCTTAATCCAAGTTCAGATTTTTTATATCATAATGTTTTTGTCTACTGCTGGCACTTCTAAACAAAACCAAATGAAAGACAGATGGTACTCTGGATGGTGGTTAGTCAAGATTCCTTTCTGGGTTGTCATGACTGTCATACCATTTTTTCTACCTTCTGGCTTTATTCAAATTTATGGTTAGTAAACTTTATTTTTCAACATGTCTCCTAGTATAAATACATCATGTGTTATATCAAAAGTTTTCTGTAGTAACCTAGTCATTCCTTTAATACATTTCTTTTTCCAGGTGAGGTAGCGCATTTTGGTGCCGGGTATGGTTCTACATCTTAAGCTTGAAATCATACTGTGAAACTTACCATGGAAATTGTGGTTTTTTTATTCTTGATATTATATTTCTTTATTTACATCTTTTTAGAAGCTCACTAGTTTTGTTTGTATGATATGACTTCTAAGGATCCTGGTTTGAACCGTATCAACTACGGTGAAGTTGTTTCTCCAACTGGTGGCCACCACTTTTTAGGTTATCAGGGAGTAGGAATGAGGCAACAGTTCCCTTCCGAGAGAAAATGGTCCCTTGGGCTTCAGGTGCAGTGCTTTACTTGTTTGGTTTTTTTTCATATTGCATCTGGATTCCATAATGGTTTTATATTGCTCGGCATATTTAATTTCTTCTACCATAACCAGCAATTATTTCTAGCTCTTAATGAAATAATTTTTGGATGTCTTATTGTTTCAACTGATTTTGTGTCTCTTTTGAGAATGAATCATCAAATTTGTTGAATGAATGTGTTATTACATATATGTTTCCTTTTCTCACATTAGGTGTAAAGTCATTATTTGTTGATATTAATCTGTTGTCATTAGAAATATTGAAGTTTTAATACACTTTTTTGTTTTGATAATTACCTGTAACTGGTCTGTTTGTTGACTTGTGCTAGTCTCGAGCCCAACCTCGAGAAATAATGGTCGAGGTTCTTAAAGCTTTGCATGGACTGAATGTCTGTTGGAAAAAAATTGGACACTATAATATGAAGTGCAGATGGGTCGTCGGCATCGCTGGTCATCAGGGAGGAATGGTGAACAATTCTGTGCTTAACAATAATTTCCTTGGAAATGTCGGCATTATTGAGAGTGAAGCCGTTCCAAAATCAAGTGTAGTCAAGTTTGAACTGTAGCTAGTTATCTTGATAACCCTAATCTATGATTTATTTTATATTTAAATGAATCCTACAATAGTTGTATTATGAATCCTAAACAGAGTGCATTTTTTTTAAATTATTTGCAAATTGCGACGGTTCAAACCGCCATAGTATACCTTATTTTTTAAAAAAAAATATTTGCAAATTGCGGCGGTTCAAACCGCCACAATATACTTTCGCAATCAACAATAAAAACAAAAATCATTAAGCAAGTTAAGACGGTTGAAAACCGTCACAATATTGAGATTACGACAGTTAGCTACCCGTCGTGAAAATAACGATGGTTTGTACGACAGTTTTCACAACCGTCGCAATACGGCCTCGCGACGCACGTTTTTGCGACGGGGTTGAGACCGTCGTAACTTACAAATTGCGACGGTTAAAACCATCGTAATCTATCAAAATGAACCGACGCAAATTGCCAATTTTCTTGTAGTGTTTTAACATCGGTTCTGTGGTTAAACCGATGTAAAAGGTAGACTTTTTACATCGGTTGTGTGGTTCACCCGATGTAAAAAGTACTGTAGTAAACAAAATAAAAAGTACTGCAGAAACACTTTTTACATCGGTTCTGTGATTAAACCGATGTAAAAGGTAGTTTTTTACATCAGTTATTTCGTCCGTCCGATGTAAAATATACTATTACGAGTATAAATTATTTGCCTATTTTTTAGCCGTTCCCTGTAACTTTTTTGGTACCTAATTTTTCATATTTTTCCAACATCACACAGATCATAATTAGGTCACTATTTTCCATAGTGCACATCATATAGACCACATTTAGATCACTATTTTCATAGTTTTCCAACATCACATAGACCATATTTAGGTCGTTATTTTTATATTTTTCTCACAAATCTAATTTCATTGCACCAAATATCTAGTATACATATAATTAATTTACAAAAGTACTAATATAAGATATACACAAATGTACTAAATTATAATAAGGAGGTTTGCATGATGGACCACTACAACAACAAAAAGCTTAACCCTTTATATAACTCAAAGAAACATGTTGCCCAACGGAGTCGAAAATCATACAAATCATCGTTTGTTAAATTCGTTGGATCATCAAATACCTACAACATGTAAGTAACAATAGAGTTATTCTTTGAAAATTCACATTAAGTTGCAAAACGTAAAGTAAATAACAAATTAAAGTCATTTTTATTGGCAGAGACAATATCCAACATATTTTTCATCACATAATACCCACAATCATCAGAGTTAGGTTGTTTCCTTGTCTACAAATGAATGAAATAATTAGTGAATACTTATATGATAAAATTAAATATATAATTATAATTTACACCACGCTTACATTGGGTTGAAGCCATGTAGCCTTTTTTCTATTCCCATTTGCCGCTTGATGAACCCCAAAAGCACTAATTCAAAAGAAAAAAATTCATATAAAGCCACATAACATATGATATTACTTTTGTAACAAATTATGTATATAGGATGAAGTGAACATAAAAGATAAACTTACCTTGTAACAATTTTTGTCATGGTTTGGTTAAGTTCATGATGAAGTGAACAAAAGACGACTGCCGTATTATCATTTGGACACATGACTATTAATTGTCAATGACCTTTGTACGTGTGTGTGGAAACACAAAAGTCACAATTTCATGTTACCAAAATTGAACTATATATGTGTTGTACCCCAAAATTTGCCCAACCTTTTTCTTATTGTTTTTGCATTAGCATAACATCATCATAGCATTATCATAGTATTGCATTAGCATTTATGCAGGGGATCAAGTGTGATATACATCAAGGGAGGCCTATCTAGAGGTTTTATTCGAGCTTGAGGAATCACTAAAGTCACCAGGAAGTGGTTCATGCCCTTGAGAAGTTCAGATGCTTGTGTGGAGTTCATCCCCTGACTTAGAGGCCAACTGAAGATTATCAATGAGTTGGAAAACTATGATTACAAGTCATAAAATTACAAGTCAAGTTCAATACTTTGCATAACTCAAATGGACTTTTTTCCAACGTGAAAGTTGCTCCAAATGGGGTCATTTGGTCAACTAAACTTCAAGGTTTTAATGGGCTAGCTCATGGTTGAAGATTGATGAATGTGATTTTGGTGAAAACATGTGAAATGGCTTAGTTTGGTATTTTGTCAAAATTTAATCAAATAAGTCCATGTTTGTACTTATTTTGAGTGGAAGTCTCATTTTAAGAACAATGGAATTATTACATTTTTCATTTGAGGATTTTATCATGAGCTATTTCAAGATTTCTTACAATTCAAGTAACATAATGGATCTTTGGCTTGGGCTTATAAACAAGGAACTATTGTGGGCCTTAAACCTTCCTTATGATGCAAGGAATATAAAAACCAAAATCAAGGCATTTGCATTTCTTCTCCCATCATTTTTTCCATTTTCCCACACTTTCACATACTTTGAATTTCCACTTTTTTTTCAATCCTTTTTTTTCTCTCCATTTTTTTGATCCTTTTTCATTGCAAATACATTCAATATACTCCATAGAATTTTTCCATCAATTTTTGAGAAGTTTTTAGTGCAACACCATGGTTGTAGTAACATGAAAAAGTAAGCTCCACCTCAAAATCCAATTTTCGTTTTTCCTCCATTCCAAGACTTTTCTTCCATTCCAATACCTCTACCATGAATCCTTGAACCTTTCCACATAATTTTCTTGAAGCTTTGGTGGTTCTTTGAAGCTCTAAGAATCATTTTTTAGAGGTACTAACAAATCAATATATCTCAATAATTACTAATCTTTCTTGTGCCATTTTCGTAACATTACATTCCTCTCATCCCCCACATGGATTCCAGTACAAGAAAAAAGGCATTTTCATGACATTTTTGGTTCTTGAAAGTTTGGGATTCAAACAAGGTTTTTGAGTTAGAGAGCTCCTCAAGAAAAACTAAGGCAATATTCTTAATCCTTGGAAAAAATCCCACAAAATCGGTTCAAAAATCATCGCGTTGGATAAGTATTGAGAGAGATAGAGGAGTTTGAAGTTTTCCGGCCAACACCCCCTACCGCCGGCCACCGTGAAAGAAAGTGCAGAATTTTTCCTCTTCAATTTCATTCAAGTGGAGAAGAAGAACAGCATGCGTCGAATTGGTTCAAATGGAAGACTTAATATCATCATCCAACATCCCTCATCGTTCCATGCAAGCGCCACACGCACAGCCACATCACACCTCATTAATTGAGGTGGCGCGCCAACTCAGCCACCACGTGTAACACCCTTCTAAACCCCACAGATAATATATGAATAATCAGAGTAAATTTCCATGCATTTACATAAGGGCATTACACATGACTTTCAAAATATCAAAACCACCTGTCATGCTCATTACTATTTCAATATAAAATTATGCTTTACGAAACTTCACTTTGCATGTAGCAGTGGATTCAATTATACCACAATTTTCATAAAAGAAACATTTGTTTTTATCACATAAAACAACATCACTTAGGCACTAAGGCCAACATCATAATATTCCAATGGATATAAACATGTTTATAGAGTACATAATGTATATCTTAAACACAACCCAAGCGATCCCAGTGTTACATGACCAGAGCATGACTCGACCCAACATAATTAAATCACTAAACGGCTACACCAAAAGCGACCTCGTAACTACGAGCAATACTACTCCTTGATACCTGCACGATGTCATGTAGGACATCATTCCAGCAGAAGGGTGAGAAATATTATCATAATAACAATGCATATAATTATATATACACAAATACACAAGCACAAAATACATATATTCCACATTTTCTCACCACAATTCATTATAACTCATCATGTACAATACAACATATATATAATCAAATATGGATAATCACCAAGCATATTCATCATGCACGTATCCATAAATCTCAACATTCCACATGAACATACACATATTATGTTTACTCACTAATTCACAATTACACATTCACAATTCTCAAATCAACAATTCATGTTCATAAGCATACTTTCATACAATGATCACATATTCACAACTCTCAATTACACAAGTAATGCACATACGCATATTCCACCATTCTCACCATACTTCATCATAATTCATCATATACTTCACAAAGCATATATGATGAATTATTGCAGGTACAGGCCTCAAAGCCATTTTTTCTAGAAATATAATCTCGTTAACTTACCAATGCTTCGAACGGGGGTCAAAACCGACTTACGATTCAAGAGTTATGAATTTTCAAAGTTTTCTGAAAAACCAGAATTTTGCCTAAACACGGCTACGGGATTTTGCATTTTTGCCCGAAAATCCGACCGATTCAATTCTTTTTTTCGAAACAAACACATACTCATACTCACCTAACATATAGCAGTGAATTAGAACCATTAAACACGATTTCTACGATGTCCGGTTTTCACTCAAATCTCAAACCCTCAATTATCCAAAAATGTCAAAACTCATAAACTCAACCAAATTCAATCAAACGAAATCCAATAATCACGGCTAAACATTACCCAACTAAACTATGCAATTTATTTTGAATTCTAACCGTTCAAACTCGATTCTACCGATTAAACCATTTATGCCCTAGAATGGAAAATAGAGAAAACTACCAACAAATCCAACACAACTCATACATAATCATACACATTGTTCAAATAATAAGGTTTCTCACCCTTACCTTGATTGGATTGAAGCTTGAAGTTGATTCTTGATGATTTCTCCAAGTTTCCCTCTTTTCTTCTCTTTTCTCCTCTTTCTCTATTCTTTCTCTCCTTTTCTTTCTTTCTTTCTCTTATGTTTCTATCTCTTTTCTTTTCTCTCCAATTTCCCTTATATATCCTTCTATTTTCTTTCCATCATAGTTCTTCTCTCAAAAATATCTATCAATTCATTTCTCACAAAATATCTCATCTTATCATTAATTAGAGAATATCTAATAAATCCACATTATTCTACCAAGTAGAATAAATTAATTAAATCCATTAACTCATTTAAATAAATCCAATAATTTATTTAAATAAGATAAATCACATAAACCAATTAATTAGCACAATTAGTCACTTATTGAAAAATTGGGTTGTTACACCACGCTCCCATGCACCCCAGTTCGATCCTTGGCAGCTGCACTTTTATTTATTCATGTTATTTTCTTTTATTTTCATATATTGCCATGTTTCTTTTATTTTTTCTGTTTTATATGCTGACTTCAAATAATCATAAAAAATAGGAAAACTAGTCTTTTTTATCCCCATTTTTTTATGAGTAATCATTAAGATGTTTAGAATTTTATAGAACTGGAATTATAAATTTACCATTTATGACATTTTCTTTGGATTTTTTACATTTGGGGTGTCATAAGAATGTAAATACTTGTGTCATGATTTTGTTGATTTTTGACCTATCAATACATCATTTAAATGCCAAATCTTTTGCAGGGTATTCATAAACACATTGAGGTATTGTGATATATTTTTGTGGGAATTTTATTGTACCATTTTAATTGGTTTTGGATGCTTTCTTTAACATGCTCCATTTTAACCTTTCTTTTGGTGTACATGACATAGTTTCAACTTGTTCGGCCATTTCTCTTTGGATATTTTTGTGGTATCTCTCACCCCTGGTTTGTGGCTTGATGTAGGGAATTGGAGATTTTTATTTTAATTTTTTTAGCACCTTTTGCTATTTTTCTTGTATTTTTGTATTCGAACTTGTAATTTAGACTTTCGAACGGACCTCAGTTTTATTTTGGCTCCAACGGCCTCGATTTGTTTGTGTGGTGAACGCTAGGGTTCCTATTGCTTATTATAGACATTATATAGGATGTGTAGATCATTGATTGGCTGGTTTTATCACACATGATTGCCCATTAGGTTCCATATTTCCATGATAGCGCGTTATGATTCCAAATTGTGGTATGCGTATGTCATTCGTAGGTTTTATTGCCTCGTATCACGTTATAATCACTTGTGGCCAAGATTTCATGTTTAAAATAGGCCATTTTACATTAATTATGGGCTTGAGGTTGAGATGGTCCTTCCTCCCTCACTTGCATTCCATGTTTACCTTTATGAATCCGCATTTCCTGTATGCTGTTTATTTCATCTGTTTTCTGTTGCTTCCTTTGCCTTTCCCTTAGGATCTCCATTCTTCCTTGTTCAAGGTGGAATGTGATAGACATTAGGATTTGCAACCATGTATGACAACATTAGGGTAGTCTTCCCCTTTGCAAACTTCAACCATAGGACGAACATTGCATGATAACATTTAGGGCTGTGTAGTTTCCCTTAGAAGTCTGTTTCTCTTCTTTTCTTCAAATCCTATTAAAACACTTAATAAGGCTCGTGAGTATTGTGTTGTAAGCCTTAAGCATGGGAAGTGATGGTTGGGGGGACACCTCTCAACTGTCTAGATTGTTTTGTATACATCCTTAGGACGATATGCGACGCATTCGATCCTGGGTTTGAGACTTCAATACAATGTACACTCCAAAACATTAATCAAAACATTTATTCATAAAAGACACAAAAACAAATCATCAAATCATTTTTGTCCTTTGGGACCTTTAACTTTAGAACCCATTTTCATAATGAGAGTTTCGTTAACTCTCGATTCTCTCGCAAACAGTAACGCCTAAGTCTCCAATGGTCGAGCCGCATACACCAAACTGCTAGAACCGATTGTTAACCCCACTCGGGTTAAAAACAACTTAAACCAAACCTGTGGTCTAGTTAGCCCGAACTACATTTGCTCTGATCTTTCATACCAGATGAAAGTACGTAGGCACGAGATGCGATATCTCGACGAGCAACCTCCCCCCTTTTACCCGTAGTTAGGCGAACTACGTTGACTCTGATTTCTCGTTCCAGACGGGAATACGTAGGCATAAAGTGCGATACTTTGCCGAGTCACTTTTCTTTTGTTTTGTCCTTAAGCCCTTAGCTAGATAGTATTAATCAACCCTTCGAGATAAACAATTAAGCGTGGATCCCATCGAGTACGATAGACATGAGGGGTGCTAATACCTTCCCCTTGCGTAATCGACTCCCGAATATAGGACATGGTTGCGATGACCATTCCTTTTCCCTCTTTTCGTTCGGTTTTCTCTGAGTGTTTCCTTTCCCTCCTTTGGGATAAATAACGCACGGTGGCGACTCTTCTGTTTAGCCTGCGCCGATTTTCGCAGTAGCGACAGCTGGCGACTCTGCTGGGGACTGCGATGGTTCCCTATGCGAGTCTAGTCTTGGATTTTCTTCCTAGCTGTCTAGGTCATCCCCAGCAGCTGGCGACTCTGCTGGGGACACTTTATAGCTGCAGGGGGAATTTTCCCATTCCCTACGCTGGGACCGTTTCCCATCCCCTAGGCGAGTCAGTTCTAGCGCTTGTTTGTTTATCTTGTGGGTTTTGTACATACCTGTTGTATCTTAGCTTTACTTTCCCGCATTTTATTTTTCCGCAGTTTATTTTCAGCATTATATTATATCCTTATTATGCTGTTGTGGGAGGGGACTGATTCTGATGAGAGATAAGCCGGACCTGGGCTTGAGTTTGCACATAGACTTAGAAGTAGAGAGTAGTGGTTAGCCTGCTTGCTTGGCTCACACCAGCTAGCCGCGAAATCTGCGCTCGGACGAGATTCTCTTTGATGCTTCTTGCCTGGCCCTTAGGGCTCGACAAGTTGTCTGACCTGAGGATTGTCGACTCTGGAGACCTATCAATTGAGATTCATCTAAGTGAGGCCGCTTCAAGGGATGATGATGCCACACCTTCTGGGTATCGTATCATCGCTCTTGAAAGTCTGTGACGCTGATGAACGCATAGGATGTCGTACCTTATCAGTGGATAGGTCCATACATGTGAGAGGGATTGGGTTATGCAGGAAACCATAGCTCCAGATCACCCGGTTTTCTCTATAGTGTGAACTTTTGGGTTTGATATCAGAGGTCTTCAGTATCAGTAATCTATGTCATGCAGTGATATATGTTATGCAAAGGCGAAGCTCTGGTTATTCTCAAGCTACAGCACAATCAGCTTCTGATTATTATTGCTACAGCACAGCACAGCTACCTTGATCCCCTATAGCATCCTTGCATTTTTGCATTTCTCATCTGCATTGATTACATGACATTGCATTAACGTTGCAGGTGCATATCCCCTTTGATTCTAGCTATCTCGCTTGCCGTCATTCGTGCTCAGATACTTGTCCTTGTAAGCACCTATATGGTCTTCCATCTGTATATGAGGAGTTTTTTACTACTGCTGTCTGAGGGGTTTCCATTGTCATGTGTTTCACCCGGAACTAGAATCAAGGGAAATATTCCATATGCATATATACATTGTTAGCATTTTGCATATTTTTCTTTGTGTTTGTAGGTACCTTCTTAAGCCTCGTTCTTATGTTCTATTGTCTTTTCAGAGTTGTTTCAGGATTGCTGACTAGAGACTTCACTGGTATCCTACTAGAAAGAATCTCAAGAAAGCCATGGATCACGTTCAGAGTGAGATGTAAGATATGAGGGAGCGCATGACTCAGCTCATGGAAGTCATGCAAGGTATGGCTCAAGGACAGGAGCAACTGAGAACAATGGTCCAGCCCCTGGTAGCTAGGGTTGATCTTAATGGAGTTCTTCACGGAGGTATTGCTGCTAATACTCCCCGCAACGATACAGAAATTCCTAACGCCACTGTTGTGCCTACCGGATGCACCCAACTGCTGCAGGGGCCGGGAATGGTAGTGATGTTGGCGTCCGCCACGCTGGTCTGGGTAATGCTGCTGGTAATTCAGGATTGGGTAATGCTGGTAACGCAGGTCTTGGTAATACTGTTAACTTGGGTTGTGGTAATGGTACTCATAATGCTGGGTTTGGACCTGGTACTGCTAACCATGGTCTTGGTAACGCTGGGTATGGTTACACCGTCAATCGAGACGTCTATGGTCCGGAGGGTGCCTACGCAGGGTATGGCAATGGGGACCAACAATGGAATGAAGATCATCAGGACGACGTGTTCTCTATGAGGGATGTAGGCGCTGAGTTGCCTGCTGAAGCTGATCGTAGATTCAGAATGCTGGAGGAACAGATGAGGAATATAACAAATCAGAACTCCATGGGGCTCAACATGGCCAATTTAGGGCTGATCCCTGATTTACGAGTGTCGTACAAGTTCAAAGTTCCTACCTTCGATAAATACAAAGGTGTCACTTGCCCAAAGGCGCACATACGTTCATACTACAGAAAAATGTCAGCCTATTCAAATGATGAGAAGATGCTCATGCACTTTTTCCAGGATAGCCTGTCAGGGCCGTCGCTCGAATGGTATATGGGTTTGGAACCCTCTCAGGTTCGCAGTTGGAAGGGTTTGGCTGAAGCATTCGTGAAGCATTACCATTACAATAGTGACCTTGCTCCCAACAGGGTCCAGCTTCAGAATGTCGTCCAGAAGAATGGGGAATCTTTCAAAGAGTACGCCCAGAGGTGGCGTGAGCTTGCAGCCAGAGCGCAACCCCTAATGGTAGAGAGAGAGTTGATTGACTTGTTTGTATCGACGTTATCTGGGATGTACTATGAAAAGCTCGTCAACTGTATGTCCGGGAGTTTCTCTGACCTTATCATCACTGGTGAGCGTATAGAAAACGACATCAAGATTGGGAAAATTCAGGCCGTAGAAGTACCTTCGTCAGGTGGAGGAAAGAAAGCGCTCAGAAATAAGAAGCGTGAAGGCGACGCTAATTCTGTATCAAGCTCTCGGGGTAGAGGCAGAGGTAGATATCAAGATCAGTGTCATCATCATCAGGCTGCAAGTGTTATCATTCCGATACCACAACAACAACAACAACAACCACAACAGCAGCAGAATCAACAGGGCTACAGGAAGTACCAAAATTCGAGGGTAGCAAATCGAGTATTCGATACGCTGCCAATGCCGTACTCCCAGATGCTCCAGACGTTACTACAACTGCAGTTAATCTAGAAGAGAACCTTGGCCCCTCTGACAGGCCGACCACCACCTGGCTATGATGCAAATGCCCGCTGCGAATTCCACTCGGGGGCACCCATGCACAACATTGACGATTGTAAGGAATTTAAGCACAAGCTGCAAGATTTAATTGACAGTAAAGCCATAGACTTCTCGCATGAAGTGCCCAACATTGTGAAAAGTCCCATGCCGAATCACGGACCGGCAGGAGTTAGTGCCATTCTGGAAGAGGAAAGCTTGAATCTAGTGACGAGGGTTGAAGAGTTGAAGACTCCGCTGGGTCAGGTGAAGAAAGAATTGCTGAGAGGGGGACTGTTCCCTGGTTGTTCTGAAACTTGTGCTAATTGTGTGGACCATCCAAAAGAGTGCGAAGATCTGAAGATACATATTCAGGCTTTGATAGACGAAGGAACGTTACAATTTGACCGTACTATGGAAGATAGACCTGTTGAGGAAGTGACAGAGGAGCAGGATGAAGTCGCGACAATTTCAATCCCTTACAAAATGATCATAATACCAGTGCCTCCTAAAAGGCCGACCGTCATCATAACTAAAGCTGGGCCAGTCCCGTATGAGAGTACTAAGGCGATTCTGTGGAATTACGGAGTAGAAGTCTTTTGTAATGGGGAGAAGGTGGAGTTGAAAAGTTCTTCAGCAGACTCAGTGGATAATCTGGTGGGTACAGGTGGCATGACCCGCAGCGGCAGGATCTTTGCGTCACCAGAAGTAGAGGCTGAGAGAGCTGCAAAAGGGAAGAGTAAGGTTACGGAAGAAAGAAATCCTCAGGGGAAGGAAAAGGAGTCTTTGACGAAATACGTGGAGGAATTCATGAGATTAATCCGGAAAAGCGACTACAAGATAGTCGAGCACTTGCAGCAGACGCCGTCTAAAATCTTTATATTGTCATTACTACTATGTTCTGAGGCCCACAGGAACACCTTACTGAAAATCCTTGACACCTCATATGTACCCCAAGAGATCTCGGTCAATAAACTTGAGGGGGTGATGGCCCACGTGAATGAGGGGCACGTGCTCGGCTTTACGGATCTTGATCTGACACCTAAAGGCCGTAATCATAACAGTGCACTTCATATTTCGGTTGAATGCAGGGGCACAGTCATGTCCCATGTGTTGGTTGACACTGGATCTTCCCTGAATGTTCTACCCAAGAAGGCCCTAATGAAGCTGGATACCCGAGATATCATTTGTACGCCTAGTGACCTGGTGGTGCGCACTTTCGATAGGACGCGTCATTCAGTGTTCGGAGAGCTGACCTTACCCATCCAAGTGGGACCTGAAGTTTTCGATACTGTGTTCTACATTATGGATATACAGCCTGCCTACAGTTGTCTGTTGGGTCGGCCCTGGATTCATGCAGCGGGGGCCGTGACGTCTACACTCCATCAAAAGTTGAAGTATATGGTCGGTGGCAGCATTGTCACCGTATGCGGTGAAGATGATATACTGGTAAGCCACTTATCGTCATTCAAGTATATAGAAGTGGACGGTGAGATCCACGAGACTCTGTGTCAGGCCTTCGAGGAGGTTCAAGTTAAAGATAAGTCTCCAACTACGAGCAAAGCGCCGGAGGTAGCAATGTCGTCGTTCAAGGAAGCCCAAGCAGTGGTTCAGACTGGGGCAGCGCAAGGTTGGGGCCAAGTTCTGGACATCCCCAACAAGCAAGATAAGTTCGGTTTAGGGTACTGTCCTGCATCGTCATCATAGAGCGCTCCACGATTCAAAGGGCCAATTGTGTTCACTCCAGGAGGAGTCGTGTTTGAATGAATCAATGCTGTGTCCGATGTTGAAGGCGGAAACAGCGATCGTGACTTGGATTCATGGATAAAGCCCAGTTCCTAGAAGCTGGCAATTTTCATTTTATCATGTCATTTCTTTGCATTTGTAGTTTCTTTCTTGTCTACGTGCAATTCTCACTTGTAAAAACTTGTTGTTTCTCAATTGATATTGAAAATGAAATAAATATGCATGTTTTGAATTAATCCATTCATGTTCACTTTATTGCTTTCTTTTATTTCAAACGCTTGTTTAAGTGGAATCCGGGGAGGATGACGAAATCGAAGAATGCATGAGCTGCCGATTGTATGCTCTTGGACAAAAAAACCTGTTGACGATATACAAGCATTGTTCCAAATCCATAAACACCGGAGATATAAGGAAGATAATCCCTTGTCAACCCCGTTGAGCCTTGTAGTAGGAGTTTCGTTCTGAAAATGAAAAACCCTCAATCTTAACCTAGGGCAGGGTAGGCGTCAGTTAATTTGACCAAGCGTCCGAATTGCAAAAGGAATGTCCGTTCAAGGATAAATCATACCTGTATAGGTCGTGCCTAAAGGACCACAATGGTTAAACCTTGCCGATAAGGAGTGAAACAGTCACAATCTCTTTTAACAAGTCAGACAAGCCGGTGTCACATGATTTGTTCAAAAAGAAAAAATCAAAAGAAAAAGCCCGCTAAGTCGAATCTTGGGAACAAGCGACTTAGGAAAAAATCAGGGTATCCCGCTGGACTTCAAAATCAGAAACTCAAAAGAGTTAGTCCAGGCAAAAATTAGGGAACGGAAAAAGCGAAAAAAACAAAAAGGATTACAAGAGAAAGATCCTCAAGCAAGAACGAAATCGTGTGACTCCAGGCACTACGAAGACGGAAAGGGAATGACTGTCACTTCAGAAAGCATGTGATTTCCTGAACCATCACTCCTATTATTCCACCTTTGAAAGGTGAACGCTAAGGTCAAATTAGCTGAACATAGGATTGGAGAACATCAAGGAGAATGGGTGGGTTAAAATGAATTTTGAGCCTTATATCCTTCCTTGTTAACCGTGAACCTGACCACGTTACAACCTGAAAAAGTCCTAATTGAAACAGGTTTAGTTCGAGAGCATACTTCGGTAAAGATCGCATCGAAACTGACTCCAGAAAAGATTCCTCTTACAGCGTTGTATTAATTTTGACACTTTGATAATTGATTCGTTCATTATATGTCATAAATTTTTCCGGTGAACAGGATTGGGTTTTGAAGAAAAAACTGTCATATGCATTGCATTTAATATATCTTTTATGCAGAACAACTTGTTTTACTTGCGAGTAAGCGCTCGACCGCAGGAAGGTTTCCACAGTGGAAAGTTTGATCAGGATAGAATGTAGAACGCCTGAATACTCCGTTGAGTTGTGGCCAGCCATTATCAAATAATCCCCAGTAAGGTCAGCCGTCCAAGAATCAGTTAATCTGGGGCAATCAGGTCGAGATTTGGTAAATCTCTCGCAATCGGGGGTACCGCTCCGCAAACTAGTCAATCAGAGGCAAAGCCATTACAAGGCTGGGGCATGCCACCCTATGAGGAAAAGAATTTGTTTTTCTCCATACCTCTAGAGATTATCCGAACTATTCAACCAAGGATCCTCTCACGGTCCAGATTCTGGGGCAAGCCATCTCGGGGTCGTCTCATGGCAAGCTATTTTCTTCTTAGCGTAGACCTTCCCAAGAATCAGACTGGGGCAGGGGCATTACGCTTGGGGCGAAATTCTCAGAGAGATTCGGATGAAGCTCATTTTCCCAACGATCAAAGATCTCTTCCTAGCAGATGGAAGTTGCGTCTTTACCCTCAGCAGTTGGCCAGGCGTACCTCTAATCCCCACAGAGTACGAGTATGAGTTTGTTCCCCAGCAAGTCGAGATTAGATTTCTCTACACCAGGCATGTGTGGAATATCCTCCGACAGGTCGTTCGTGACCCCAACAGTGTAAGATGTGTTCCAGGGAGGTCATGCATGACCTTTACTCCGTCCCTCAGCAAGAGTTGCTCATCACCAGCAGAGACTTGTTCATCTCCAGTAAAATTTGTAACTCTAGGTTTGTTGGTATGTCCCTCAGCAGAGTTGTGATTGTATCTTCCAAAGTTGTTCAGAGTTTTTCTCCCCAGCATGGAGTTGTGGTATTCAGACATCAGTTTTTACGTTGAGTATTCAGGCTCCAGTCAGTACGTTGAGTGTTCAGACTCCGGTAAAATCAAGCAAGGGTCCAGACCCCTATTAGTGTTCGTGGCTATTCCGTCGAGTATCCAGGCTCCGGTAATCTCTAGTTTGTATTGATTCTTTCTTCCGTCGAGTATCCAGGCTCCGGTAATCTCTAGTTTGTATTGATTCTTTCTTCCGTCGAGTATCCAGGCTCCGGTAATCTCCAGTTTGTATTGATTCTTTCTCTCGTCGAGTACCCAGACTCCGGTAAAGATTTTGTGAGGTGATCTTGATAAGTATTGGTAGTATTCTCTTTTCGTCTGTTTTTCTTCGTCGAGTATCCAGGCTCCGATCGGTGTGTTTTTATCGAGCATCCAGGCTCCGATTGGTTTACTTTGTCGAGTATCCAGGCTCCGATTTGTTTGCTTCGTCGAGTGTTCAGGCTCTGATTTGTTGCTTCGTCGAGCATCCAGGCTCCGATTGCTAGCTTCGTTGAGTATCCAGGCTCCGGTGCGTCTTCGTCCGTCGAGTATCCAGGCTCTGGTTTGTTGCTTCGTAGAGTATCCAGGCTCCGGTGCGTCTTCGTCCGTAGAGTATCCAGGCTCCGGTTTGTTGCGTTGAGTGTTCAGACTCCGGTTTGCTGCTTCGGTGAGTGTTCAGACTCCGGTGTGTTTTCGTCGAGCATCCAGGCTCCGATTGGTAGCTTCGTTGAGTATCCAGGCTCCGGTGTGTTTTCGTTGAGTGTTCAGACTCCAGTTTGCTGCTTCGTTGAGTTTTCAGACGTCGGTGTGTTTTCGTTGAGTATCCAGGCTCCATTTTATCGCTTCATTGAGTGTTCAGACTCCGGTTTGTTTTTGTTGAGTGTTCAGACTCCGGTTTGCAGCTTCATTGAGTGTTTAGACTCCGGTGTGTTTTAGTTGAGTGTTCAGACTCCGGTGTGTTGTTCTGTCGAGTATCCAGGCTCCGGTGTGTTGTTCTGTCGAGTATCCAGACTTCGGTTTATCGCTTCGTTGAGTATCCAGGCTCTAGTTTATCGCTTCGTTGAGTTTCCAGGCTCCGGTGTGTTTTTGTTGAGTTGTCAGCCTCCGGTTTTTTTTTGCATTGAGTGTTTAGACTCCGATGTATTACGTTGAGCGTTCAAGCCCCGACTCCTCCGTTGAATATCCAGATTCCAGTGAAATTTCTAATTTGTAACGTTTTGCTTTGTCCGTTGAGTGTTCGGACTCCGATAAAGGCAGTTGGGTATACAGATCCTAGTAAGTGTTGCGATAATACTCTCTCTCCGTTGAATGTCCAGATTCCGGTGAATGTTCGGTTTGTGATGTATTGCTTCGTCCGTCGAGTATCCAGGCTCCGGTAAATCCCCAGTAAAATCACCAGTTACGTCGAGCATCCAGGCTCCGGTCAGCGTGTTGAGTATCCAGATTCCGACGATTCGAAAGATTGTTCTTTGGCCCATGTGGTGTTCAGACCATGGCCAGTTACGTATTTCCTGAAGCAGAGTTACTTGATTAAGTTTCTCTTTCCCTTGGTGGGATGTTCAAGATATTCATTATGTTCGGTTTCTTCGGAGGTTCTATCCCAATCAAAGTTTGTAGTTTATTTCTGCGGTTGGCAAATTTTCGGGTTCTTTTGGTATTCAACCGTCTTTTACCTTGATTGATTGAAAGTCGTTCGCTTTTCACTCATTCAGGTCCAAGTCGCTTGAATAGGGGCAACTGTTGCACCCCAAAATTTGCCCAACCTTTTCCTTCTTGTTTTTGCATTAGCATAACATCATCATAACATTATCATAGCATTGCATTAGCATTTATGCAGGGGATCAAGTGTGATATACATCAAGAGAGGCCTATCTAGAGGTTTTATTCGAGCTTGAGGAATCACTAAAGTCACCAGGAAGTGGTTCATGCCCTTGAGAAGTTCAGATGCTTGTGTGGGGTTCATCCCCTGACTTAGAGGCCAACTGAAGATTATCAATGAGTTGGAAAACTATGATTACAGGTCATAAAATTACAAGTCAAGTTCAATACTTTGCATAACTCAAATGGACTTTTTTTCAACGTGAAAGTTGCTCCAAATGGGGTCATTTGATCAACTAAACTTCAAGGTTTTAATGGGCTAGCTCATGGTTGAAGATTGATGAAAGTGATTTTGGTGAAAACATGTGAAATGGCTTAGTTTGATATTTTGTCAAAATTTAATCAAATAAGTCCATGTTTGTACTTATTTTGAGTGGAAATCTCATTTTAAGAACAATGGAATTATTACATTTTTCATTTGAGGATTTTATCATGAGCTATTTCAAGATTTCTTACAATTTAAGTAACATAATGGATCTTGGGCTTGGGCTTAGAAACAAGGAACTATTGTGGGCCTTAAACCTTCCTTATGATGCAAGGAATATAAAAACCAAAATCAAGGCATTTGCATTTCTTCTCCCATCATTTTTTCCATTTTCCCACACTTTCACATACTTTGAATTTCCACTTTTTTTTCAATCCTTTTTTCTCTCTCCATTTTTTTGATCCTTTTTCATTGCAAATACATTCAATATACTCCATAGAATTTTTCCATCAATTTTTGAGAAGTTTTTAGTGCAACACCATGGTTGTAGTAACATGAAAAAGTAAGCTCCACCTCAAAATCCAATTTTCGTTTTTCCTCCATTCCAAGACTTTTCTTCCATTCCAATACCTCTACCATGAATCCTTGAACCTTTCCACATAATTTTCTTGAAGCTTTGGTGGTTCTTTGAAGCTCTAAGAATCATTTTTTAGAGGTACTAACAAATCAATATATCTCAATAATTACTAATCTTTCTTGTGCCATTTTCGTAGCATTACTTTCCTCTCATCCCCCACATGGATTCCAGTACAAAAAAAAAGGCATTTTCATGACATTTTTGGTTCTTGAAAGTTTGAGATTCAAACAGGGTTTTTGAGTTAGAGAGCTCCTCAAGAAAACTAAGGCAATATTCTTAATCCTTGGAAAAAATCCTACAAAATCGGTTCAAAAATCATCGCGTTTGGATAAGTATTGAGAGAGATAGAGGAGTTTGAAGTTTTCCGGCCAACAGCCCCTACTGCCGGCCACCGTGAAAAAAATATAGAATTTTTCCTCTTCAATTTCATTCAAGTGGAGAAGAAGAACAACATGCGTCGGATTGGTTCAAATGGAAGACTTAGTATCATCATCCAACAGCCCTCATCGTTCCACGCAAGCGCCACACGCACAGCCACATCACACCTCATTAATTGAGGTGGCGCGCCAACTCAGCCACCACGCCCCGATGCACCCCAGTTCGATCCTTGGCAGCTGCACGTTTATTTATTCATGTTATTTTCTTTTATTTTCATATATTGCCATGTTTCTTTTATTTTTTCTGTTTTATATGCTGACTTCAAATAATCATAAAAAATAGGAAAATTAGTCTTTTTGATCCCCATTTTTTTTTTGCGTAACCTTCAAGATGTCTAGAATTTTGTAGAACTGGATTTATAATTTTACCATTTTCTGACACTTTCTTTGGATTTTTTACATTTGGGGTGTCATAAGAATGTAAATACTTGTGTCATGATTTTGTTGATTTTCTTTGACCTATCAATACATCATTTAAATGCCAAATCATCTGCAGGATATTCATAAACACATTGAGGTATTGTGATATATTTTTGTGGGAATTTTATTGTACAATTTTAATTGGTTTTGGATGCTTTCTTTAACATGCTCCATTTTAACCTTTCTTTTGGTGTACATGACATAGTTTCAACTTGTCCGGCCATTTCTCTTTGGATATTTTTGTGGTATCTCTCACCCCTGGTTTGTGGCTTGATGTAGGGCACTGGAGATTTTTATTTTAACTTTTTTAGCACCTTTTGCTATTTTTCTTGTATTTTTGTATTCAGACTTGTAATTTGGACTTTCTAACGGACCTCGGTTTTATTTTGGCTCCAACGGCCTCGATTTGTTTGTGTGGTGAACGCTAGGGTTCCTATTGCTTATTATAGACATTATATAGGATGTGTAGATAATTGATTGGCTGGTTTTATCACACATGATTGCCCATTAGGTTCCATATTTCCATGATAGCGCGTTATGATTCCAAATTGTGGTATGCGTATGTCATTCGTAGGTTTTATTGCATCGTATCACGTTATAATCACTTGTGGCCAAGATTGCATGTTTAAAATAGGCCATTTTACATTCATTATGGGCTTGAGGTTGAGATGGTCCTTCCTCCCTCAGTTGCATTCCATGTTTACCTTTATGAATCCGCATTTCCTATATGCTATTTATTTCATCTGTTTTCCGTTGCTTCCTTTGCCTTTCCCTTAGGATCTCCATTCTTCCTTGTTCAAGATGGAATGTGATAGACATTAGGCTTTGCAACCATGTATTACAACATTAGGGTAGTCTTCCCCTTTGCAAACTTCAACCATAGGACGAACATTGCATGATAATATTTAGGGCTGTGTAGTTTCCCTTAGAAGTCTGTTTCTCTTCTTTTCTTCAAATCCTATTAAAACACTTAATAAGGCTAGTGAATATTGTGTTGTGAGCCTTAAGCATGGGAAGTTATGGTTGGGGGGCCACCTCTCAACTGTCTAGAGTGTTTGGTATACGTCCTTAGGACGATATGCGACGCATTCGATCCTGGGTTTGAGACTTCAATACAATGTACACTCCAAAACATTAATCAAAACATTTATTCATAAAAGACACAAAAACAAATCATCAAATCCTTTTTGTCCTTTGGGAACTTTAACTTTAGAACCCATTTTCATAATGAGAGTTTCGTTAACTCTCGATTCTCTCGCAAACGGTAACGCCTAAGTCTCCAATGGTCGAGCCGCATACATCAAACTGCTAGAACCGATTGTTAACCCCACTCGGGTTAAAAACAACTTAAAAAAAACTTGTGGTCTAGTTAGCCCGAACTACGTTTGCTCTGATCTTTCATACCAGATGAAAGTATGTAGGCACGAGATGCGATATCTCGGCGAGCAACCTCCCCCCTTGTACCCGTAGTTAGGCGAACTACGTTGACTCTGATTTCTCGTTCCAGACGGGAATACGTAGGCATAAAGTGCGATACTTTGCCGATTCACTTTTCTTTTGTTTTGTCCTTAAGCCCTTAGCTAGATAGTATTAATCAACCCTTCGAGATAAACAATTAAGCATGGATCCCATCGAGTACGATGGACGTGAGGGGTGCTAATATCTTCCCCTTGCGTAACCGACTCCCGAATCCAGGACATGGTTGCGATGACCATTCCTTTTCCCTCTTTTCGTTAGGTTTTCTCTTAGCGTTTCCTTTCCCTCCTTTGGGATAAATAACGGACGGTGGCGACTCTTCTGTTTAGCCGGGGCCGATTTTCGCAGTAGCGACAATATGTTACCAAAATTAAAAAATAGAAAACATAATTTCATACAAACTTACCCATGGATAAATGGTAGCAAGTGACACTCTCTCTTTTCGTCACGTAACTTATCTTGTATGTATTGTTTGACACTTGCTTGAGTTTTTGGCACATGATCAACGTACGAACACATAGCAGGGTCCATAAATTCGTATACTTCAGATTGTGAAGTATCAATACACAAACGATGAATATACCTGAAAATTTTTAAAATCAACATTATAATAAAAGTGATGAGAGATATAACATATTAATAGATATTGACACTAATAAAAATAGAAAATGTACTTATGTGCACCAAACATGGAGAGTAGACACATCAAGCCAATTAAAACCCACCAGCACCTCTCTGATACACTTAGCTGACATATAAAAATTACTGGCGCTCGCACAATGACTTAATTCTATTGCCAAATTATCATCACCCATTCTTAGAACCATTCTCATTAATCTCTCAACATTTTCTTCTCCTTCTCTTTCTTTTGTGCTTGCTTTTGCAGCAGAACAACTTCCTTTTCCGCTTCCATCAACAATTTCCCATTGTACAATTCATTTATTATTATTTTTAGTGCTTTGTTGCGAGAGACCCATAGACCTAAGTGTCTCCATGAAAGATTGTTCCATCGCCTTACGCTCTTCAGCCAACTTTTGATCACAATTAGCTCTAAGCTTTGCTTCTAATTCAGATGAAAATTGTGCAAATTGTTCTCTTATATCTTCTTATCATTGACGTGAAGAAGATCTGCCAAAGAAAGTGCTTTGTTTATGGTGTTTTCCAACCCCACGAACACGGCCGCCATGCTCAGATGTTCCAATGGCTACTGTTAAGATATCGTTACGTCCATCCGGAACAAATCCACCCTTTTCAGCTTCTTCTACTAGAGAATCCTACAAAATGAAAAAACCATATTTTTTTTATCAATCACAACTATAACTAGAGAATCCTACAAAATGAAAAAACCATATTTTTTTACTTACAATTTTCTCAGCAATAACTTGTGTAGCCTTTGATGTGTACTCTCCCCCTTTCTTTTATCGTGCTCTCTTTCATAACTCATGCCGTGACGATGGAGATGGGCTACCAGTATCATCTAAGGTAGAATCATCTCTCGATGATCTCCTTTCATTTATCATTTTCTCCTCAAGCAAATGATACCCTCCACGAGATAATACATGTGGGTATACATTCTTAGCCACATTTGTTGCACCCTTTTGAATTTTTTCCTATTATGAACTCAAAAAGTTATTAATCATACTAAACATAATAAAAATGTTATGCACAAAAAATATTATGACTCCTACTAACCTTAAATTCAGGAGTATCTCGAGACTGCACAAAATCCTTCCATACTTCTTTAATATGATTATACCCGATATATGGAGGAGCTAGACCTTCTTTGGGGTGTTTAATATACTCACTTGTGAGTTGTGTCTTAAAAGCTCTCTATCGCTCTCGTGCATATTTAATCCATTCTTTCTTCAACGGATCCTTCTTTGGATCATGAAGTTTTGGAATAGTGAAATGAGCCTACACATATAGTATATGGCATATGTTGTTAGTATATGATTATAAAATATAATAAAGTGTAGCAGTTAAATATACTTGAACATCAGCCCAAATAGTTTCTTTTATGCCTTCATCTATATCTTTCCACTCATTTTTCAAAATACTACATCTCTGTCGAGCAAGAGACGCTATGTAACTCCTAAAATTTGAAGCATTTTTACCCATACATCCCTTGGTTATTGGATGAAACTCGACCTTTATCTTTTCACCCGTTTGATGAACTTTGTTAATTTGTGTCATCAAAGTGGGACCTCTAACTCTTCTTTTTTGAGGGTCACTAGATGAAGAAGGGTTGTCGGTTGAATCAACCATGTATCTGTTAACACAAAATAAAAACAATTAAAAATTAAATTAAACACAAAATATAAACAATTAGACATCAAATTAAGCACAAAATAAAAAAAATAGAAATTAAAGTAATGTCAAATTAACGTATAAAATAACCTTAATAGTTCTCCCATATCCCTTCTTCATGATCTATGCGAATAGCGTGCACGTCATCCTCTTCGTTTTCTTCAACAAAGGTAGGCACATTCATTGAGAAAGGAGGAGTTTCGGAAATATCAACGTTCACATCTTGATTTTCATCACTATGATGCACCTTTCCTTGTATAACCACTGACCACCTTTTATTAGAAGGATTTGTGACATAAAACACTTGTTTTACTTGAGACGTCATGATGAAAGGTTCGTCCGCATAAGCTAGCTTGCTAAGATCAACCGATGTAACTCTGAATTCATCGATTCTTACACCATTGTTGATATCAATGCATTTGCATTTAAATACAGGAACTTTAAACACAACATAATCAACTTCCCAAATCTCTTCAATCACCCCAAAGTAGGGTGTAGATGCCATAACTGGGTTTTTATCTTTAGCACTAGAGAAGTGCATGGACTCGGCCACAATCATAACCCCACTATTTTGTGTGGTACTACGACCATCCTTTGACTTTGTACAAAAGTAAGTTTTATTAAGGGCTTTGGAGCAACATCATGCTCTAGTTTCCCATTGAAAGCTTTCTGCAATCTATGATATGGATGATAACGATCTAGAAATTTTTGATGCCCGAGATAACAAAATCTTCTTTCCTTTTTCAAGTTGATGGTAACATGTGTCTTTTTCACATATAGGACATGCTCTATGCCCTTTAACTTTATAACCAGACAGATTGCCATATGCCGGAAAATCGTTGATGGTGAAAAATAACATGGCATGCATATTGAACTGTTCACCAGAATACACATCAAAAACATCCACCCCTTCCTCCCACAACACTTTTAAATCATCAATCAGAGAACTTAGATAAACATCTATGTCATTTCCGGGTTGTGTTAGGCCTGAAATCATCATCGATAACATAATATATTTACGCTTCATGCACAACCTAGGAGATAGGTTGTAGATCATCAGGAGAACAGACCAACAAGTATGGTTAGTACTTAGATTACCAAACAGATTCATTCCATTAGTTGAAAGTCCAAGTCTAAGTTTTCTCGACTCTTTGCCAAATTTTGGAAACAAAGCATCTATTTTATTCCATTGTAAAGAATCAGCTACATGGCGAATTTTTCCATCACACTTTCTTTCTTCTGCATGCCATCTAAGATTCTTTGCGTCATTTGCATTAGCGAATAGTCTCTTGAACGTTGAAATTATTGGTAGGTGCCATACCACTTTCGCGGGAGGAACCTTTTTTACCGCCTCATCATCACTAGAATCACCAGCTTTCTTTTTGTAGCGTGACGCCTTGCACTTCAGACAATGATTATAGTTTACATACTCTTTTCTGTATAATATGCAATCATTAGGGCATGCATGTATCTTTTCATACTCCAAACCCATCTAACACAATATCTTTTTCGCCTCGTAATAACGATTTGGCATTACGTTACCTTTTGGAAGCCTCTATTTCAACAATTCAAGCAATTCGGTAAGACTTTTGTCAGCCCACCCATTATTTGCCTTCAAATTAACCAATTTTAACACGGCTGACAAACATGTAAAATTTGTGCATCCTGGGTACAAAGGTTTATCCTTGTCACTGCATAAAGTATCATACGCATGCGCCTTCTTAAACGAATCTTGTCCAGTATCACGCATCATGTCTTCCAGACGATCATCCATTTCTGCACTAACATTATCTCTTTGGGACACACTTGACTTTGCTACTACCTCACCGTGCCATATCCATTGTGTATAACTTTGACAAATCCCATGAAAAATTAGATGATCCATGATTTCTTTCTTATTGAGTTTTGGTTCGTGATTTGCACAACGAACACATGGACAGAGAAAAACCAGATGAAGACTTTTTTCAGCATCACTCTTAGGAGGAGCAAGATTTTTTTTAGCATTACTTTCAGCAATCTCTAGAAATTCCATCACTCCATGTTCGTACTCGACACTTAGTCGATTGGCTCTCATCCAACTACGATTCATACCTATGTTCCGAAATTATTAATGCATACAAATTTAAATCACTAGGATGCCTATAGTAGTCCCTCTTTTGGACATTAGAGAGAACAAAAGTCTCTACGTGTAAACACGTGGCATAAAAGAAGAATTGAGAAGTTATAAAGAATGAAAAGAGAACATGCAATGTCGTGGCGGCTGGATGACTCGCGGTTAAGAGAAAAAGATGGACACAAATTATGCGAGAAACGAAATATCAATAAACTGAAGCCATTGGAGTTTATTTAGTTAATTAGTTATTTTATTTTCAGATACCAAAATAAGAGAAACAACAAAGAGGGTACCGAACTTACACTATGCACTCAAGGTTATATTTAGACAAAGTCAATGATAGGATTTGTCACCAAGATGGGATTTAGACAAAGTCAAGGTTGTAATTAGTATTATGATTTAAAATCTATTTTTTTTTTCATAATAACATAAGTATAACATAATTTAAATTTAAATATAAATTATTTAATTATAATTATTATTAATTATTTTTCTATATATATTTGACATACCAAAAACAATAGAGTATAAGTAGTAAAAAATTATAAGTAGTATAAAATAGAGTATAAGTAGTATAATATTATATTTTTTCAGAATTGAAATTTACTATTAATTTAAACAATAGAGTATAAGTAGTAAAAACAATTGAAATTTACTATTAATTTAAACAATAGAGTATAAGTAGTATAAAATTATATTTTTTCAAAATATACGGAAACATCATCACGAGACAGTTTTTGCTTTTGAATACTGAAAACCCTCATCCCCATGTGTGAATTATTTCTCTCTTTTCCTTCTGTTTGGTACAAGCATGCAGTTAATCAGAGAAGTAAAGAAAATAAAAAAGAACATGACACTGTTACTAGCAACTTCTACCGCAGTACTGCACACGGTCATTCAAACTCAACACTTCCTTTGAATTACTATTACTAATTACTGGTTATTTTCAAATTCTAGATGCTCCAAGCGTGAAAGCAAACATATACTAAAATACATTGGACAACACTGGCATTCATAAATCTCACAAATTCACCACCAAAAGAGAATCAATCTCAAAATAATAAACAACCATAAATCACTATAAAAAAACTCACTTACTTGGTTCCCTTAATCTTGAACCAAGTCTCAGCATAATGTTTATGCATAGCATCCAAACGAAACAGAGGAGGTGACAGAATCAGTGAGGGAATGACGGAGGAGGGAGGTTTCGTCGTGGGTCGTGGGCGGAGGGAGGACGGCGTGCGCACGAACGAAGGAGGAAGGAACACGGCGCGCGCACGGTCATGTGTATGGCGGAGGCAGGAGGCGCTGTCGTGGGGCGGAGGGAGGACGGCGTGGGTCGGAGGGGGAACAATGAGGGTCGACAAAAGTGGATCGTGGAGAGGAGGGTTTGAAAGAAAGCTTGAAATGTGCAGGTTCTGTTGTGAACGTAAACTTAATTTAGAATTCGCAGGATCTTTTAAATCGGTTGAATATGGAACCGATTTAAAAGCATAGTGCACAAAACTTTTTAAATCGGTGGAAAGCACAACCAATTTAAAAAGCTCACTCGTATTGACTTTTTAAATCGGTGGAAAAAAGAACCGATTTAAAAGCCCATCTTTTAATTTATTTTTTAAATCGGTGGAAAAAAGAACCGATTTAAAAGCCCATTTTTTAATTTTTTTAAATATTACTTTTTAAATTGGTTGGACCCAAAACCGATTTAAAATCCCAGTTATTAATATATTTTCTACCAACCCTGACTTTTTTACATCGGTGGAATAATTAGCCCGATGTAAAAGCTCTAATAATTTTTTTATATTATTTACGATGTAAAATCATTCTCTCAAATGTCTTTTTTCTAGTAGTGTTATAAGTTGTTTTGTTGTTTTCTTCAATTTGTCTCAAGTAATAAAACAAGAATACATATATCTTTAATTTTTTTTTATAAATAATCATATTTTAAGTTTAATTACTATGTAAATTTATTTAAATTTTTTATTAGATTAGAAAAATGATTTTATACAATAATTT
The DNA here is from genome assembly GCA_963859935.3 of Lathyrus sativus. Lineage (NCBI taxonomy): Eukaryota > Viridiplantae > Streptophyta > Magnoliopsida > Fabales > Fabaceae > Lathyrus > Lathyrus sativus. The sequence continues at coordinate 254,613,615 of OZ012735.1, read as the reverse complement.
ACATATATTGAAAATATAAGAGAAAATGATAGGATAAATTTTGGTTTGTATTTTAATTTTTGTTTTCAATAACTGCAAAATCAATTACAACATAGTAGTTATAGAGCCCCTCTCATCAACACAGTCAGGCCCTCTGCCATCAATGTAAACAAGAATGAAGACAAAGGGTCACCTTGTTCAAACCCCTCGCACACTTAAAATCTTCTGACGTACTCCTGTTTACAAGAACAAATAGAAAACTATTGCAAACCCCTCCTTTTATCCGCCTTATCCAATTACCACATTCATAGCCACCAATACCTATTCTAGGAAATCCTAATCTACATAGTCGTAGACTTGTGTAAAATCGACTTTAAATAGGAGACGCTTACCCTTCTTCCTTTTAACAAGATTGATAAGATCATTAGCAACCAAAACACCGTCTAAAATCTCTCACCCAGAATGAACGTTGTTTGAGACGGAGACACCAACCTTCCAATGACCTTGCTGAGCCTAGAGACCACAATTTTAGCAATAATATTGTATATGCAGCTCATAAGACTAATTGGGTAATAATAATCTAGACCTTGAGGGTTAATTTTCTTTGGAATCAAACCTAAGAAAGAGGAAGCTTTAGGAAAAACAACAGTTTTGTGGAACTCTTTGATGGAATTAGTAACATCCGAGCCCACGATCCCCCAACACCTTTTCAAGAACTCAAGATTAAATCCATTGGGGCTTGGGCATTTGTTCCCGTCACACCCATGAATAGCTTCAGAAAAATCGTATGATGAGAAAGGTTCTTACAACATATCTATTTCAGCTTCATTTAGTTTTGGAAAATCGGACAAATCTAACACAAGTTTAGCACCACACGTAGACTGACACCTAGAAGAAAAGAAATTCTTTATGATTTTCTTAACAGAGGGAACAACATCAACATATATGCTTCCGTCGTTAACAAAAGAAATAAAATTAGTCCTAAACATGCTTTTCATAATGGAATGGAAATAGCCAGAATTCAAGTCTCCATCCTTCACCCAATCCAACCTAGATTTTTGCTTGAGTATACTTTCCTTTAAGAATAAATTCTTCCAAATTGATTCTTGTGCTTTGCACCTTTTATGCAAAAGATCTTTCGAGATTTCATCACTGTTAGACCCCATGATAGCTTCGATTCCATTCAAGTTATCTACCTTAGCTTCTATTTTTAAATCCATCCATCCAAAGACATTGGTGTTCCACCATCTCAACCTTTCCCAAAGCATTTTGAACTTCTTCATGAAAAGTTGATCAATGCTACCCAAAATGACATTTGAGTTCCACACATCACTAACAAAATCCATGAAGCTCGGACGCTCAAACCAACATCTAAAGTCTTTGAACAGCTTCGGGTCCCTGTTGCAAATATTTGATCTCAACCAAACTGGTCTATGGTCTGAAATGTCGTGATTACAGACATTTGAACCATTACACACCATACCTTGATTAACAATTCTGATAATCGGATCCTATCTAGTATGTTCTTTCACTTCCCATTGCAATTGAACCAAGTGTATCTATTACCTTCTACTGGAAGATCATTGAGTTCCACAATTTTTATAAACGAAGAAAAATCATCCATCCCCCCATAATCGGTTTACCATTTCCGTTCCTTTCCTCCGATGACTTAACCGCGTTGAAATCTCCCCCGATAAGCCACTCCCCAGCCAATATTTTTCCTTTGATGGTAATTAAGTCAGCCCATAATTTCCTCTTTTCCTTGAGAAGACAAGACATCACTATTAAATATTGAAGTTTAAATAATCTACTTAAATAGAACCAAGAACCACATTTAATCATTAAACAATTTGTATACAAACAAGAAAACAAATAAAATTCTTAGGCATGCCTATATCATAAATTGGAACCTAAACCATAATACACACATGTCACGAGATAGATGAACATGCATGCATAGTGTCACATCGCTGCAAAGAGGGGCCAGCAAAGACAGAAGAGTCGCCACCGTTCGTTATTTATCCCAAAGAGAGGGAAAGTAAACGATCATAGAAAACCTACGGAAAAGGGAAAAGACAGGTCATCGCAACCAAATCTTGGGTTCGGGAGTCGGTTATGCAAGGGGAAGGTATGAGCACCCCTCACGTCCATTGTACTCAACGAGATCCACGCTTGTTGTCTATCTAAAAGGGTGTTAATCTATAAGGCTGGCCACAGGGACAAAAGAAAATAAAAGAGACTCGATAGAGCATTGCCGCTCTATGCCTACGTACTCCCTCATGCAATGGGAAAGTCAGAGTCAACATAGTTCGGAAAACTACGAGTGAAGGGGGGAAAGGTTGCTCGCCAAGACATCGTTGTCTTGTGCCTACATATCCTCATCTGGTATGAGAAATCAGAGAAAACGTAGTTCAGGCTAACACGGCCACAAGTTGGTTCAAGTGTTTTAACTGAGTAGGGTTAAACCTTCGTTCTAGCAGTTAGGTATATTGCTGCTCGACCATTGGAGACTTAGGCGTTACCTGTTTGCGGTAGAACCAAGAGTTAACACACTCTTTTTGAAAATGGTTTTTGATTAATCCCAAAGGATAGAAAAAAGTTTGATGTTTTGTTTTGTGGTTTTTAAGAGAAGAAGTGAATTGAGTTAAGTTTGTAACTCATGTTGCACTAAAGACTATGACTTGATAGCGAATGCATCACATATCGCCCAAAGGGCATACGCTAAACACTCTAGATATTTGAGAGGAAGCCCCCCAACCATCATTCCCCAAGTACTTAAGGCTCTTAGCGTACAACATTTATTATCCTTTATTAGATGTTTTGAAGAAGTTTTGAGATGAGAAGAGAAGACAGAAACTCTAAGGGGAAACTAATCAACCCTAATGTTATCATGCAATGTGCTCCTATGATTGAGATTAAGAGGGAAAAAACTATCCTAATGTTATCATGCTTGGATTGAACATTTAATGTCTCTCCTACTCCCACCTTAAACGAATGGGACTAGGAATCCTAAGGGATCATGGCAGAGAAACCAAGTAAACACAAGATAAATCAATCACAAAATGAAATGCGAGAAAGGGATGGAGATAACTTAAACAAGTCAAGAGAATATGCAAACATGATATGGAAGATGCAAGAGAGGAAATGATAACAAAGATGCGAACAAAGTGACTTAAACAAGTCAAAGAGAAAGTGAGATGAAATGGGAGAAGTTACAACTCCTACAACCATTCATGCATCAATCACTAATCTCAACAAGGTAAACAACAAATCTCAAAGAAGAAGCCATGATCAAGATGAAGATGGGGGAATAGGCTTGGGTAGCAAGCAACATGAGAAATATCCCGACCAAATGCATCAAATTGATCATGCAAAAAGAAAGCACAAACATGTTCTCAAAGTGGTTTCTCATTCAAAGCAAACTCAAAGTGTGATCAATCAAACCAAATAACTTTGAATGAGTCCCACAACCCAAGATACAGAAGTGAGAACATGAGAAGAGAGCTCACAAACAAGAGGAGAAACAAAGCAAAAACAAGTTACAAGCTAGGGCAAAGGAAAGAACCAAAGTTCAAACCACATTCAACACTTAAACACAAGTGGAATACCTAACTTTAAAGTGACTTGCAACACAAACTACACAAATGTATGACCTATAAAATTAAAACCAGCATCCTAAACATGTCAAGAATGTGAATCAAGAAGCATAGGGTGAATATGGGATCCATCAAGGTCATCTCTCAAAGGAACTAGGTCAACTAGTTTATATGAACTTCAACTAGGGTAACTTGACTTGCAAGGTTCACCAAAAATAGAAGAAAAGCTAAATAAATGCCAAATAAAATGCACAAAGCACCTAAACATGTTGGAAACCAGAGGCCAAAACATCCAAACCAAATTCCAATCAAGGCATCACCAAATGATTTGATCAACTAGGGTGCTCCACCTTATGGAATTATTATCGAGGGTCAAACAAAAGCAACACAAAATCAAACAAAAATTGATCAAACCTTGACCAAAATCAGCCTCAAAGGTACCTCAATCCATCATCAATGTAGAGAAGAAACCTTATTCATTGGCGATTGCACATGGTCCATCAAACAAGAATGATCAAATAAAAACAATTTTAAAAACAACTCCAATTGCAAAATTCAAAATTAATTGCAAAATAAAATAAAAATGAAATTAAAAATTATAGAAAATTTATTAAAGTTTTGAAATGTTGGAAAATAAGTTTTGTGGAATTTTTAGGAATTTGGAGCTATTATTAAAATTGCAAAACCAAAACAGAAAATAAAATAAAATGGAAAGGGAATGAGGGTGTAGCCAGCAATTCAAGAATTAACTGTACGCAGGCAACCTTGGAATGGGCCCCTAATCATGGGGGTGAGGATAGCAAACCAAGCCCATCAGATCCAAGGACTCAGGATTAATGAAACATAGCGTTTCATTAATCCTAGGTGGAGTCAGCGTGCCAATCAGCAAAGTCAAACCAATTACACACACACACACACGCGCGAGCAGGTCAAATGGTCCAAGCATTCCAACTCAGCACTGATCAGAGAATGAACCAGACGCCGGAGCTAGGGCTCCGGTCTTCTTCTTCGGCCACGTCACCGGAGCTCAGCTCACATTTCTCACCAAACATGCATGAAATTGGTATCATTTGAAAGGTCTCATTACAAGGATCTCAAATCCGCAATCCAAACATTGAAAACACTTGTAAATTAAGAGAATCGAAGATCCAAAGTTTGAGATGCACAACTAAAAACATGATTAAACATGAACAACAAGCAATCAAACATGGCCCACTCAACTTAGGGCTTCAGATGCAACCAGTATGAACCTAATTCATGGCCTAGGATGAGAGAAATTTGGAATGGAAACTTACTGAACAGAGACACTCCGTTGGTGCTTCAAATGCGTGCAAGCTTGCTTCTCTTGCTCCATATCCACTCCAAATACTTCAAGGAAGATGAATTGAGCTTCAATTTGACTTGATTTGTGAAGAACAATGGAATTCGAATTTGAAATTTGCTTGAGAAATTCAAATCTGAAAATGCTCTCTCCAACTCCAAATGCCACTTCTAAGCTCTTAGAGCAAAACTTTAGTTTATATATGATGGATTTCAGATGGTTTGGAAGGCACATAAGGCTTCAATTTAATTAATTGGAAAAATGCCCAAAAATGGTAAGCTTCTCATGCACACGTGAAATTGCCTTATTCATGCCTTGCCAATGCACTAATCTGCAGCTTGTGAGGTGTAGTTTACAACTGAATTGGATTGGGCTTCTTATTTGATCCAATTTGCATGTTTTGAATTGAAACTTATTTGTGAAGAAACTTGGATTTACACGTGTGTTTTCCCTCTTATACCAAAACCAATTTGGGAAAACTTCTTATGAGTGTATCTTCGAAAGAATTGAATCAAAATAAGACATAAACATGACTTATAATGAATTGAAATCATACTTCAAAGTTCATTTTTCACTTGAAAATTCTCCCACATGTCCATAACCATCCATAATTCACATGATCCTTGAGTTTTATGATGTAAATGAAGTCTCTAGGAGCAACTTTCATGTTGGTCGAAAGTTCATTTGAGGTACACAAGTGCATGAAAATGACCTATGTAGCAAATGACCTATAATGACAAAGGTCCTCAACAAATTGCTCATTCTGTTGGGGAAACACCAAGGACGATTAGGCTGTAACCTGCCAGGGAAACCAACCACTATTGGCGACTTCACTTGGGAGAGAAAAATAATAACCAAAGATGATACCCACTCCACTAGGGGATGATGCCAAACTCGCTTCTCTGCTGGGGACAATGATGAAATACGCCAACTTTGTTGGATAAATTATAAATCCTCAACCCCTAGTTGAAGAATACTACTTAGCATAACGTTGGAAAATGTCAACAACCATTAAACTTTTACCCTTGCTGGAGATAAGCATTTCATGAATGGACCTTGTCTATTATAGATGATTTTGTCACTACTTGGAGAAGCATCAAACTCTTTAGGCCTTGCTAGAAAGGATATATGTTGAAATTCTGCTAGGGGAGAAACCAAAGTCTTCACTGAAAAGCTTTAACTCTAGTGGGGGTGCCATACGTTGGCTATCAACATGAATCCCGCGATATCCTGCTACAATACTCTGGACCTAGGAGATTTGACTCTGACTAACCGTCTTCTAGAGAGGATAACTCTTCGTGCTCTTGAAATGATCTGTTTCAAAATGAGCCTTCGAAGTAACTTTGCCCCTGTCTGATTGGTCTTTGAAATTTTTTGCTGACTCTCGACTTGATTGCCCCAGATTAACCGATCCTTAGAGATTTCTCGAAATAGCTGCCCCAAATTAACTAAACTTTGGGGGAACTTCTTGACGTAACTTCCCCAGATTGGCATATGCTGACTAAGTCCATTGGCCACACGCTCTTCAACATATCTATCTATAAATTTCCTCCTGACAAGATAAGACTTCTTGACTAACATTCATTATGTAAACCTCTTTTATTCCAAATACATGTATGCAAGTAGAAAATGTTTATTCCGAGAATGAAAATTCTAATGCAACGCACATGCTACTCTTGAAGTTTTTGTTGAAAAGATATCACTAAACTTTGTGAACAAGTCACTAGTTAAAATGCAACACTGATTTTCTTAAATGACACCATGCACATGTAATACCAACGAAGTCTTTTAGCACAAATCATGGGAGTCAGGAACGCTAGTGAAATTCTGGCAAGCACACGGTGGATGTTATCACGGATGTTATGACATCCACTGTAACATAGACTACTGCACTTAATAATAAGTTGTAAATGGAAAGCAGTAAATAACACAAGTAATTGTTCACTCAGTTCAGTGTCAACCACACTTACATCTGAGGGCTACCAAGCCAGGGAGGAAATTCACTATCAGTAGAATTAATTCAGAGTAAAAAAATCCCAGTTTGCACCCTTCACTTAAGACCTACCCAATGACACTTCAGCCTAAAGACCACTAGACCTGAGTAGACCCACTCACTCCCCCTCAATCACCTCAGTGATATAAACCAATTTACAATTATAGTGGAGATATGAAGACACACTTCAAAGACACACCTTGATCTGACTTTACAGCTTTGATCAAGTGACACAACCCTCTTTCTTAAAAGCTTTGAGTGGCACAATGAACACCACAGTTCATACACAATAACCAAAGCAATTATACATCATACAATTGCTTGGCACACAAGGAATCCTAAGACTCCTAGACACACGTGAAGAGCAAACCTCTTCACTCACAAATCACACTCTCCAATCTCTATCTTAAAGCTCTCTCTTCAAGCTCTCTCCCTATTAGGAATGATCCTTATGTTACTTATATCAATAGAATTGCTTTGGGCCTTGATGGAGAAACTAGGTTTACCCAAGATAAACCTCTCTTCATGAGGCTGCACCCTTATCATCAGGTCAGGAGTCTTCTATGTTCTCCTCAGCAATGCCTGTTATGTCACCTAAAATAATTATGCTTCCTGGATTGTTTCCTGAAGTATAGCCTGAGCTAATAACAGAAAAACAAACCCTGCGCGTCTAATGTCATACAATCAATGTTACAGCATCCAGTCATGACATCCAACTTTACTTACCCTGCAGAATACTCTTAGTGTATGTCATAACATCTATCATGACATTCATATACACTCTAATGTTTTCCACAAAATGCAGCCAATCAAAAGCATCTACAAACAACCCTTTTGGCAAATTTTTGGCTAAAACACCCTGTTAACATATCAGAGTTTACAAGCAGCAGAAGTCTAACATATAGCCTATCATGCAGGAAAGTTACTAGCTAAGCACTATAAGGGTTGTCTACACAGTTAGCTCTTAGCTTCTCAGGATCAACCTATTCATACAGAATCATCTGTTAGTCAGCACTACAGATGTCATAATATGTTGAGTAACATTCTGGGTTACTCCCCCTCAACTGATGCATACTACATCAGCTGGGCACAACCTGCACAGCTTGCAGTCACACATATTCTTCCAGCCTGCTCTGGATGTTATGACATTCAGGATGACATCCTGAATTTCACAATCACCTGTGAAGCACAACATCCTATGCTACTCCCCCTGAAGAGGTGCACAACCACATACATTCTGCAAACACCCTGCAGAAACACACCCTACTAGCAGCTACAATACTACTAGGTTTCATCAAGGAACACACACATATCTAAAAAACATTCCCATACTCATTAGGAACTTACACATCACTAACAGAATCAGTTGTTATCACACATGCACATTAGCAAAATCTTCAACCATGCATATTTGTAACCTGCTGGTTGTTATCTACCACTGTTATCTAACACTATCTCCCCCTTTTTAGCCACAAATTAAGATCAAACTAATAAAATAGTATAGATCATGATGAGTAACATTACATATGCGTGGGGTCATTATAAACAAAAACTGCTCATGGAGAGCATCACACATTTAAGCTGTTACAAGAAAACAGAAGTTAACAAAAACTCAAACCAACAGCACATGTTATTAGCTCAGTAACCAGCAAACTGAGCCCCACAACACTTTATCAGCACATATCATTCTTCCTCCTCAGAGGTAGAACTGGAATTGACCTTCTCAGATTCTTCATCACTAGCCTCCTCAGTATCAGGGGAGCCATCTTCATCATTTTCCTCTTCTTGACCAGAGTTTTCCTCAAAGCTGGCAACATCTTTTTCTCAATTAGCTGCCTGGCCATCATCCTTTTCTGACCTATCATTTTGCCTATCCTCATATGTGAACTCAGCATCTTCATTTTGCTCAAGAGTTCTGATCAAAGCTTCAAGTTTTTTCTTCTTAGCATCCAGCTCCTTACAAGTTTCCTTTAGCATGGCAATCACTTCAACGTTTCTTGATTTTGACTTTCCCTTGGATGTCTCAGCTGATGCTACAACAATGTTAGGAACATAATTTCCCTGAAACAACTTGTAGTGGAAGGATAAAGGGTTTTCTCTCTTGCAAGTTGTGTCACTCTCCTTGAGAATGTCATGACATTCTGAGTGACATTGCTCCCTGTATGCTGGGTAGCTTCCTTGGACTCCATCAGATTCTAGTATAACATATCTATATTTCCCTGATGGCCATTCTTTGGGTGTCCCTTCTTGGCTTGCCTGCCCACACGACATTTACCACATCTTGTTCTACTATCTGAAGTAGACTTTGAAGTTCCTCTTGCAAATGTTTTTGACATAGTCCTTTCTATTTTTAGAAGATGTTTTCCTTTCTCCAGCCATAGTTGATCCTTTTTCTCTTTTTGGACCAAGCCATTGAGGTTACTTCTAGGCTCCTATAGGTAACAACTGTTCTTGGCTCTGGACCCCCTCATGACTTCCTCACCTTCTTCATTGATGACCACACACTTACCCTTGGAAAATTTGACAGTTAGGCCTTGGTCACATAACTGACTGATACTGATCAGATTAACAGTCAGTTCTTCAACCAACAAGACATCATCCAGTTAAGGAGCCCCAGAATAATCCAGTTTTCCAGCACCTTTGATTTCTCCTCTGGCTCCATCTCCAAATGTTACATGACTTGAGGAATGAGGTCTTATAACCAAGAGATTCTCTATCCCAGTCATGTGCCTAGAGCAACCACTATCAAAATACCAATCTTCTCTAGTAGGCATCCTTAGAGAAGTGTGGGCTACTAATGCCACATTCTTGGCAACCCATTGTTGTTTCTTGGCAGGAGCTTCCTTCTTGGGTCTAACATGATGATGTTTCTTGATATGAGCACCCTGTTTGGATTTTCCTTGATGAGGATGACTAGGAAATCCATGTACCCAGAAGCAAACAGATTTAATATGTCCAAGTTTTCCACAGTGGTAACACCTATACCCTTGGAATTTACTCTTGACTTGGTTCCAGTTTCTGGTTCTCTGATGTTGTGACATTGGTCGTGACATCCCCCTTTAACTTCTGAGTTTCAGGTTTTGGCCTCTTGAACTTCAAGATGGGATTCTGTTTACCAACAAATCCCAGTCCAGACCTATTTCCTGATGTCTGACCATTCTGTAGGATTTCTTCTAGAGTGTCAGTCCCAGGGTTTAGCATCCTTATGGATTTGGACATTTGATCAAGATTAGATTTCAACAAGCTGACTTCACTTTTGAGAGACTCTATAGTTGTAAGATGCTCCATCTTCTCAGCCTATAACTCCCTTATAAGTTTCTTCTGTTGCTCTCCTTACCGATATAATTCTCCACTTCTGTTGCACAACTTCTTATATGAATCAGCAAGTTCATCATAGATCAGCTCATCTTCACTTGTATCACCATCAGATATACATACACTGTTTAGAGCAGTGACATCTTTTCCACATTCTTCTTCTGATCCACTTTCAGACTCCCCATCTGACCAAGTGACCTCTAGGCCCTTCTTTTGCTTCTTGAGATAGGTGGGACACTCAGTTTTAATGTGACGATAACTCTTACATTCATAACACTGAACTCCTTTGACTTGGTTAGATGTATCTTCAGATTTTTCTTTTCTAATGTTGTCAGTAAAAATGTTCTTGGTATAAGGTTTATACTTATGGTTTATTCTCTTGATTAACTTGTTAAATTTTCTTCCAAGCAAGGCTATTGCTTCTGAAAAAGTCTCCTCACTTTCACCATTGTCTTCATCAGAAACTTCTCCAGCTTTTGACATAAGGGATATGCTTTTGTTCTTTTCCTCCACAGCCTTACCACACATGCCCTTCTCAAAAGTTTGGAGAGAACCTATGAGTTCATCCACCTTCATGTTGCATATGTCTTGAGCTTCTTCAATGGCAGTGACCTTCATGGCAAACCTTTTAGGCAAAGACCTGAGAATTTTCCTCACAAGCTTTTCTTCAGACATCTTTTCTCCCAAAGCTCCTGAGGTGTTTGCAATTTCAAGAATATTCATGTAGAATTCATGAATAGTCTCATCCTCCTTCATCCTCAGATATTCAAACTTGGTGGTCAACATTTAAAGCCTTGACATCTTGACTTTAGAGGTTCCCTCATGAGTTGTTTTGAGAGTATCCCAAACTTCTTTAGCCAGCTCACAATGATGCACCAGTCTGAAAATGTTCTTATCTATACCATTGAATAATGCATTCAAAGCTTTAGAATTCCCAAGAGCCAAGGCTTCTTACTCTTTGGTCCATTCTTCTTCAGGTATAAGCTCAGACAATCCATCTTTATCAGTCTTCACTGGATGTTCCCAGCCAGAGTTTGCAGCTCTCCATGCCTTGCTGTCTAAAGACTTTAAGAAGGCAATCATCCTAGGCTTCCAATAGTCATAATTAAAGCCATCCAGAATTGGTGGTCTATTTGTGAATCCTATGTCTTTATCCATAGTACCATAATTTATCTTCCCTAGATCTCGCCCAGAAAATAACAGGCAGGGTGCCTGCTCTGATACCAATTAAAATTCTGGCAAGCACACGATGGATGTTATCACGGATGTTATGACATCCACTGTAACATAGACTAATGCACTCAATAATAAGCTGTAAATGGAAAGCAGTAAATAACAAAAGTAATTGTTCACTCAGTTCAGTGTCAACCACACTTACATATGGGGGCTACCAAGCCAGGGAGGAAATTCACTATCAGTAGAATGAACTCAGAGTAAAAAAATCCCAATTTGCACTCTTCACTTAAGACCTACCCAATGACACTTCAGCCTAAATACCACTAGACCTGAGTAGACCCACTCACTCCCCCTCAATCACCTCAGTGATATAAACCAATTAACAATTACAGTGGAGATATGAAGACACACTTCAAAGACACACCTTGATCTGGCTTCACAGCTTTGATCAAGTGACACAACCCTCTTACTTAAAAGCTTTGAGTGATACAATGAACACCACAGTTCATACACAATAACCAAAGCAATTATATAACATATAATTTCTTGGCACACAAGGAATCCTAAGACTTCTAGACACACGTGAAGAGCAAACCTCTTCACTCAAAAATCACACTCTTCAATCTCTGTCTTGAAGCTCTCTCCCTATTAGGAATGATCCTTCTGTTATTTATAGCAACAGACTTGCTTTGGGCCTTGATGGAGAAACTAGGTTTACCTAAGATAAACCTCTCTTCATGAAGCTGCGCCCTTATCATCAGGTCAGGAGTCTTCTATGTTCTCCTCAGCAATGCCTGTTATGTCACATAAAATAACTATGCTTTCTGGATTTTTTTCCTGAAGTATAGCCTGAGCTAATAACAGAAAAACAAACCATGCGCGTCTAATGTCATATGATCAATGTTACAGCATCCAGTCATGACATCCAACTTCACTTACCCTGCAGAATACTCTTAGTGTATGTCATAACATCAGTCATGAAATTCATATACACTCTAATGTTTTGCCATAAAATGCAGTCAATCAAAAGCATCTACAACTATCTCATTGAAGTACGCCTTCAAAGTAAGCCCTGCTTCAATTAGGACTTTTGAGGGTTGTAACATGGCCTAGTTCACGGTTTTAAAAAAAAGACTTTTGGCTCAAAATTTATTTGTACCCACCAATTCTCTTTGATGTTCTCCAGTCCTATATTCAGCTAACTCGACACAAGAACTCGCCTTTCAAAATGGTTATTGAATGGTAGAAATGACGGTTATGGAACCCACAAAGTTTTCAGAGTGACAGTCACCCTTTTTGTCTTTGGTGTCTGTAATCACGCGACTTGTTCTTTTCCGAGGATTTTTCTTTTGTCCTCTTTTTCATTTTCAGCTCTTCGTTCTTTTCCTGATCTTGCCTGGACTGATTCTTGAGTTTTCGATTTCGCAGCCCAGCAGAATGCCCTAATTTTTTCCTAAGTCATTTGTTTTCAAGATTCGACTTACCGGGCTTTTCCTATTGATTCTTTTTTTTTGGAACAAATCGTGTGACATTGGTTATCTTGATTTCCTTGAAAGGGTTCTGACTTCCTCATTCCTTGATTAATGAGGTGTAACCATTGTGGGATTGTGAAGGATAAAAGGTAATGAATCCTTGGATGCACAGTCCTTTTGAAATTTGAATGCTTGGTCAAACTAACTAACACCTACCCTTCCCCGGGTTAAGATTGAGGGTTTTTTTTGTTTCCAGAAAGAAACTCCTACTTTCTAAGCTCAAAGGGGTTGACAAGGGATTATCTTCCTTATATCTCTGGTGTTTGGGGATTCAAAACAACGCTTGTATATCATTAGCAGGGTTTTATCCAAAAGCATACGACAAGAGATTTTTCATTTTCGCTTTATCATCCTCCCTCCAAGAGTTTAAGCAATAAAGTGTTGGTATTGTAATGCACGAAAATATATATGAGTGAACACAAATGAATTACTTCAAGAGCAACATACTCATTGCATTAAGATCATCATTCAAAAACAAGCAAGTTTTTACATGCAAATAGAGCATTAACAAACAATGAGAAGTACAAATGAAAAATGCAGCACAAAAATTAAAAATGCCATGACTGAGGAAGTCTGGCCCAGCCCGAACTAATTGCTTCTAATGATGTCCTTGCAATCACAAGTGTTCACTTGGAAAAATTCAACTAATGCGCAGACCTTTGTGGTTTGTCTGAGAGGCAGTATGTTGTTGATATCGATTAGAGAATTCCTTTCGTTCAGGAACGTTCATCCTCAGACTTGGCCCAGGAACATGCAATAGTTGTGGAGGTGGAACTTCTGAAACCAAAGACTGTAAGATACACCCCTGACCTGATGCAGCATCAGGGGAGAAAACAGGAATATTCGCTTCTTTCACAACAACTGGGAAAAGACCACCTTGTACGCTCATGCCGCCCGGCGTGAACTAAAATGCCTCTTGATCGATTAAGTCCTGAACATTGTGCTTAAAGGCTTTGAATTTCTCCACATTATGCCCCGGTGCCCCAGAATGGAAATCACAATGGGCACTTGCATCATAGCCTGGTGGTGGCTTACCAGCAAATGGAGCCAGAGTCCGAAATTCAACCAAATGAAGTTGAAGCAAGTGTTGCAACAACTGAGCATAAGTCAAAGATTTTGTCAGGTTGCTTCGGCCTCTGTGCGTACCTTTTCATATTAGGATTATCTTGGAAAATAGGAGACATCTGCTGATGGGGAGATTCTGGAACCCCAGGTCGTGCAACAGATCTATGAGGAACATTGCGCTCTGGAAGAGATTCCACAAGAAAAGGTAGAACGACCATTTCTGCTGCTGCTTCAGGCATAGGATTTCCTTCCTTTCTTAGCGAGTTTCTCATGATTTCCATAATCAAGCCCATCTGAGTGTTTAGTTGATGGACTTCCTCCCTAAGCATTTTCTGATCCTAAGGCAAAGCTTGCATGTCCACCATGAATTTTCCCATCTGGCTTCGTACTTCCCTCAACTCTGCTTGAACTTGCTCCATAGTCAACTTCTAGCTTCTTTGAAAAGTTAAGTCTAAAATTCTTAAGAAAACTAGATTAGGATAACAAAAGACCAGCCTCGAACACCTGGAGTAAAAATGAACATGATAATACAATGCAAAGATGCTTATATTTCATTATCACCATCAATAAAAAACAAACAAGTTTTACAAATAAGTTTTCACTTTAACAAAAAATAAACTACACATGCAAAGAAATGATATCAAAGATTTCCAACTTCGGGGAACCGGGCTTTCCAATCTTGATTCACTACTAAACTATCCATCTTCAGAATTGCTCGTCGAAGTCAGTCTAATACTCATATGAACATTTGCTCTCGGTGAATTCTTCCATAACGAAGACTGATGAACCCACATGACTGGATGAAGGAAGATTATTGATCTGAATGCCATAAGGGGTGAATGAGAACATATTGGAGTCAAGCAGTGTCTGAGTCTTGCTCTTAAGCACTTTACAATTTTTAGTTGGACGCTCTTGTGCCCAGCATGGTAATCATAATGGGCGTTGACATCAAAACCTGGTGGGTATGGAGGACTAACTGGATTTATATTTTTCGGCATTATCAATCCACCTTTGATCAACTCTGGCAACATCTGACTATACAACATGGGCAACTGAGTCAAATGCTTTTCTGGCCTCCTAGGTCTTTGTTGAGCGTGCTGACGCGGATGACGGTGATATGACCGTTGACCCTAAGAAGATCCCTGATTTGGAGAAGAATATTGTCCTTGTGGAGAGAATGGTATCTGATACGGTGACCCGGAAGATTGTTGACTTCGAATACTTGAAAAATCTGAGTACCAAGGCTTCTCCCATTCTTCCTAAGAACTGACAACTGATTCACTTTCACCAACTGAGATGTCCGGGACGTCTTGAATCTTTCCATTCTTGAGTGCGCTCTCGATACGTTCCCCAACTACTATCAAGTCAGAAAAGTTTAATGCCCCATTTCTAATCATCTTGTCCAAGTATGGACCTTACAAAGTATCCATGAATAGGTCAACTAATTCTCTGTCTAGAAGTGGTGGTTGAACGCGAGCAGCTGACTCTTTCCATCTCTAAGCATACCCTCTGAAGGATTTATTGTCTGCTTGAGATAAGTCTTGTAATTGTATTGCTTCACAAAGGCGTTGTCTAGGTCTGACCATGATCGGATGCAACCACTATCTAACTGCATATACCAACTCAATGATGCCCCACTTAGACTGTCCTGGAAATAGTGAATCGTAAGCTTGTCATTGTGGACATATAAGGTCATTCTTTCGAAAAACATCACCAAATGTTGCTTTGGACAACTATTTCCTTTGTACTTCTCAAAATTATGTGTCTTAAACTTCGGAGGCATCATAAGGCCAGACACCAAACACATGCTTGAAGCATTCAAATTAAGAGTATCACGACCCATCCAGGGCGTCAAGCTTCTCGTCTAACACACGATACCTTTTCATAAACTCAACAGTCTGCGGGTCGTTAGTTTTCATCGTTGGAACTACCCCTTGGAAATTTGGCACAGAGAATGTGAAGCTCTGATAGTTCGTGGCATTAACAGAAGAGGAATGTCCATCTTGGACAATGGTACGCTCTTGTATAACTTGATCCTCAACAGGAGTCCGCGCGTGCTGAGCTTGAGCAACATTTTTCACTGGAGTACTATGAATATTGGCCTCTCCTTTTGTCATGGCTGCCATAGCTTCCACAAGTTAATCCAACTGATTCTTCATAAATTAAACATCTTCCCTTGTAACAAACTGATTATGCTCCTCTGAGTTCATGATTTGTCTAAAAGTTTATTCAAGTCCAATACGAGTGTCGGAAAATCAACTACGGAATGGGAAAAAGATGGATGAACTCTATTGTTTCTGGATGAGGAAGGATATGCAAAACAATGATGCAAAAATTCTTATGCAATGTAATATGAATGCAACAGACATGGGATCAAAGCTTCCACAAAGCTCTGAATAACTATTATGTCACTGACTGAATAGGCTCATAAGTCTACTCTGAAGAAAATACCGGAGTACCTGAATGATCAGAATACTAGAATACTAGGCTGATAAGTTCACATTGATAAGAAAACCAGGATACCATGTTGGTTGACATTTAAGGTTTTTTGCAAAACCCATCCCTCTCACGTGTGGGTTCTAGTCTTGGATGGTACGTCACCCTATGCAGGCCGTCAGTATCATGGAATCTCAGGTCGAGAAACAATGATACGTTCACCATTTCTGGTTTGACATCATGGTCAATCAAAGAGGTCTCAACTGACTTCCCAATGAACGGTCTCCAGATTCGTTAGTTTTCTAAGTCAATACTCCCCCAACTGCACCAGATGCCCAGGATAGAGTATCTCCAAAGAAAAACCTCGTCTGGATGTGAATTTCGCATGAGCTATTATGTGGCCAAACGCCACACAAGCTCTCACTACTATCCATACTAATCCTCTTTGTATACTCAAGACTGGGTATTGGGCTTATCTCTCAATGGAGCAACCCACCCCACAACACAACAACAACAGCATAATATGACAATAAAAGTGCGGAAAATAAAATGTAAATGCAATGATATACAATGAAAACATACAAATACAACATACATATGCACAAATATAAACAACCAAAAATATAAAACAAACAACCGCTAGGATTGACTCGCATAGGGAAACAGTTCTCCCCAGCAGAGTCGCCAGCTGTCGCAACTGCGAAAAACACCCGGCGGAAAAACAGAAGAGTCGCCACCGAAATTTATTTATCCCAAAGATAGGGAAAGGAAACAATCGAAAAAAACATGAAGAACGGGAAAAGACAAGGTCATCGCAACCAAATCTTGAGTTCAGGAGTCGGTTACACAAGGGGAAGGTATTAACACTCCTCACGTCCGTTGGATTCAACGGGATCCATGCTTGTTGTCTAATCAAAGGGTGTGTTTATCTAAAAGCTACTTCTAAATGGGAACGAGAACAAAAAAAGAAAAGAAAGAGACTCGATAGGACATCGCAGCCCTATACCTACATATTCCCTCGTGCAACGGGAAAGTCAAAGTCAACGTAGTTCGGAAAACCACGGGTGAAGGGGGGAAGGTTGCTTGCCAAGACATCGCTGTCTTGTGCCTATGTATCCTCATCTAGTATGAGAAATCAGAGCAAACGTAGTTCAGGAAATGAAACCACAGGTTGGTTAAGTGTTTTATGAGTGACATTAAGTTCCCATTCCAACAGTTAGGGTCGATGCCTGTTTGCGGTAGAACGGAAAAGTAAGATACTTTTTTCGAAAATAAGGTTTGAAACAACGACCCCGAAGGATAAAAGGTTTGAGTTTTGTTTGTGAGTTTTAGTGAAGTGAATTAGTTTGCTTTGTGATTCACGTTGCACTAAACACTATGACATAGGAACGAATGTGTCGCATATCGCCCAAAGAGCATACACTAAACACTATAGACAAGTGATGAGAAACCCCCCACTCATCATTTCCCATGTGCTTAAGGCTCGTAGCATATAACGTTCATCGTTTTTATTAGATGAGTTAGAATGGTTTTAAGAT
Organism: Lathyrus sativus; assembly: GCA_963859935.3. NCBI lineage: Eukaryota > Viridiplantae > Streptophyta > Magnoliopsida > Fabales > Fabaceae > Lathyrus > Lathyrus sativus. The sequence continues at coordinate 254,595,664 of OZ012735.1, read as the reverse complement.
GAGAAGAGAGACGCACAAAAGGTCTAAGGGAAACTCGGCCCTAATGTTGTCATGAAAAATGGTCCTACGGTCGGGATGTGAAAGGAGATTCTATCCTAATGTTAGCATGCAAAAGATGGACCTAAGGTTGAGGTTAAAGGGGACTAACCTAATGTTATCATGCATGGGTTAAACTCCTAATGTATATTCTACTCCAAATTTAATTGGAAATTAAATTGGAATATGAGTCCTAAGGGAGCATACAAAGACAAGGCAAAAAGCAAGAAAACAAGGTAAAAACAACAACTACAACAGCGCCTCCTGCACAAGAGAGCAATAAAATCCAGCACACAAGCAAGACAACCTATAATAGCACATGTTTAAGCACAAAAGAAGGTGTAAAAAATAGACAGCAAGCAAGCAAGGAAAAGACAACATGCAAGTTCAAAGCATGGACAACTGTGGAAAGTAGGGCAGAAGCATGTTTGAATGTAATTAATCAAATGCAAACAACAATCATGGATAGACATCGCACAAGTATGAACATGCTTTGACAATCAATCATAAATGATCAACAACAATGCATCAACAAGAATCATCAAGATCAACATGTTCTTTTCAAATTAAATTGGACGATCAACCGATTATACGAACACGCAAAAAAGCGGAATCGGAACAAATGCAATCATGCATCACAATATCCAGAAACATAATCATCAATGATCATCAATTAACATGATATAAACAAACAAATGAAATGATCATTCATCAAACAAATCACATGAACATATTAAACATTCAAAACGGAAACAAAAAGTTGCGCGTCGAAGAGTCGAGATCAAACATTCAAGAACGATGAAATATGTCCAAATCGTTTCACATAAATGCATCATATCAATCCATGAAGTTCACATGTGAAAAGGAACTTAAACAAGCAAGACAAATGCAAAAACACAGCATTATGCTCAGTAGTAACCGGTTACTCAATATAATGTAACCGATTACTCTATTAAAAAACAACTGAAAACGTGAAATTTTTACTGAGTAACCAGTTACTCTATATAAGGTAACCGGTTACCACTGAACCAGAAAAACACCTTTTAAAATCAATTTTCAGCAACCAACAACTGATCTAATTACTCAAATGAAAATGCTATGAATTAAGCACAAAATTAACATCAAGAAACAACGATCAAACATCATGTAAACACAATCAAACACTGAAATCACAAATCACCAAGATCCAAATCATCAAAATGGATCAAAAAGCAACAAAAGTCATGGATCTACATTGTGATTATTCAAATAAGCTCAAAATTGGATTAGATCTAGAATTCACCAACCTTCAAAGCCGAGATTTGCTTTGGTATGTGTTGATTTACTTGAAACTAATAGATCCAAGCTAGAAACCCAGAGAATCTTCAAGATCCAAGAGCATCCTTATGGTAGAAGTGAAGAACAAGCAAGATCAAACAAAATCGACTCAAAAACGAACTTTCAATCTAGCTTCCAAATTCAGATCCAAATCCAAACAAAAATTGATTGTTGAATTGAAGATTATGATGAAAGATGGAGGTTTAGCTCTAGAATTCAAGGATTCCAATGTAGAATCAATGAACTCAAGTGAAAGAGCTTTAATGGAGGTTTTGGGAGTGAAAAAATGGAGAGAAAATTGAGAGCAAATTCTCAAGAGTGTGTGAAATCTAAAAATGAAGGTTCCTTTGTGAGGTTTGGAGAAAATTCACTTAAATAAGCTCTAGGTTTGGAATCAAAATGTAGTTTGGAATGTGTTTTAGCATTTGGAATGGAAATTAGGAGTGGAATTAGGAATGAAGTGTTTGAAATTTGGAGGGAAATGGTGAAAATTGAAACAATTCTAGATTCTTCCCAATACGATCAAGTGAAATCAATGGTTGAGAATGATTGGAAATTGCACATGCTGAAAATTCAAATTCTTTGCCCGATTTCGTTTGAAGTAATTGGTTACCCTATATGCAGTAACCGGTTACCACATTCAAAAATGCCCATATTGGCGCCATGTGGAGGGAATCATGTACAACTACTCGTTGCCACCTGTTCTGAGTTCCGTTAAGCCTTTGAAACTTGCTCTTGAATATCATAACTGTGAGAATGCCTGAGATAACCTGTGTATTGTCTCCTGAGCTGAAAATTAACCTGCTGAATAAAATGAAATCGACTGCTCGATCGATGGGAAAAATAAATGCCTAAGCCTCTAATGCTTACTATTTAAACTCTTGCAATAAAAGAGAACCCTGATCCATAGAAACATCTTGATCCCATGCCTCAAAAACAAATGATATGATATGCAGAAATGCAAAATGCAAAGAAGCATAAGCCAGTAAAGGTTAAAACGAAAAGGGCAAATTTTGAGGTGCTACAGTGACGTGTGGAACTCAATTGTCATTTTGGGCAGCATTGATCAAATTTTGGTGAAGAAGTTCAAAATGCTTTGGGAAATGTTGAGATGGTGGAACACCAATGTGTTTGGATGGATGGATTTAAAAATAGAAGTTAGGGTAGATAACTTGAATGGAATCGAAACTATCATAGGGTTTAACAATGATGAAATCTCAGAAGATCTTTTGCGTAAAAGGCACAAAGCACAAGAATTAATTTGGAAGAATTTATTCTTAAAGGAAAGTATGCTCAAGTAAAAATCTAGGTTGGATTGGGTGAAGGATGGAGACTTAATTTTTGGCCATTTCCATTCCATTATGAAAAGCATGTCTAGGAGTAAATTTATTTCTTTTGTTAACGACAGCAGCATACATGTTGATGATGTTCCCTCTGTTAAGAAAATAATAAAGAATTTGTTTTCTTCTAGGTTTGAGTCTACGTATGGTGCTAAATCGGTGTTAGATTTGTCCGATTTTCCCAAACTAAATGAAGCTGAAATATATATGTTGGAAGAACCTTTCTCATCATACGATATTTCTGAAGCTATTCACGGGTGTGACGGGAACAAATGCCCAGGCCCCAATGGATTTAATCTTGATTTCTTGAAAAGGTGTTGGGGGATTGTGGGCTCGGATGTTACTAATTGTATCCAAGAGTTCCACAAAATTGTTGTTTTGCCTAAAGCTTCCTCTTTCCTAGATTTGATTCCAAAGAAAATTAACCCTCAAGTTCTAGATAATTATCGCCCAATTAGTCTTATGGGCTGCATATACAATATTATTGCTAAAATTATGGCCTCTAGGCTCAGCAAGGTCATTGGAAGGTTGGTGTCTCCGTCTCAAACAATGTTCATTCCGGGTAGACAGAATTTAGACGGTGTTTTGGTTGCTAATGAGCTTATCAATCTTGTTAAAAGGAAGAAGGGTAAGTGTATCCTATTTAAAGTAGATTTTGTACAAGCTTACTATTTTGGTGAGAATAGGATATCAAATTATTAATTAATTCGAATCACATCTTTAGTTCACAACCGGTCTTTGATTTATCCGAAGGAAAGGTTAAAGAAAGGAAACACCTAGTTTTGCATCGTAAACACAATGCAGGGAGAGATCAAAGGTTCGGGGGTTGGTTAAGCTTAGGGAAGGTATTAGCACTCTAAACCTCTGTAGTACTCTACAGGAACCTCTTTTTTTTAAATGATCCCATTGCTAAAATTATCTGCTTAAGGTAATGGTAAGGGTTAAGGTTAAAGAAAAAGAACTAATTGTTAGTTCTAAGTTTACTCGCCAAGATTTGCATCTTGCGTCTACGTATCCGAGGTAAGGGATGGAATCAGAGTAGTCGTAGTTCCCCTTGAAAGGGAGGAAGAGAATCTTCTTGACAGTGATCAAGGTTTCAAGGGGATGTAAACATTCATAGGGAAGCGCTTACATGGAGTGCGGAGACTCCTATTTCTACGTTGTAATATTGAATTGAAAGGCAAGATAGGTACTCCACGGTGGGAAACCTAATATGGAGTGTGGCGACTCCTTATCCTAGTGCTAGGGTAAAAGGGTAAAATTGTCCACGGTGGGACGCCTAAAAGTATTAGTACGGAGACTCATATTCTACGGCTTGAAAGGTGAAAGATGGACGAGGGTTAAGGACTATTGACACGGCGGTCAAACGGCTAGACCTATCCTTCGATGGGGAAGTTAGCGGAGAAGTAAACAGTGCAAGATAAATAATGTAATGACGATGTTGGAATAATAATACAAGTATGAATGATAACGGAATAAGAAGCGACAATATCGTTAAACAATTTACAACCGTAAAAATAAATACAAAATAAAAGGTTAGTAAACATGGACAAATGAGAAATAATGTTAAGAATGACATAAAAGTTAGACAAAAATTAAACAGGTCAAGGTTAGGGACTAAATTAGAAATTAGGAATTAAAGATAAAAGCGCTAGAAATTGAAAATTAAGAAAGGTTAGAGTTTTTGAATAAAAGTTTTAGAATTTTTTAAAAAAGGAATGCCCGGTAGAATTTTAAATTAGAAAAAGGAATTAATTGTTAATTTAAAAAAGGCTAGATTTTATTTTTTTAGAAAGTTAATTTTTAATTTTAAAGAGATTGGATTTGTTTTAAATAAAGTGTTAGTTTTAAATTATAAAAAATTATTAAGTTTTAAATTAAAAACGTTTAATTAAATTTTTTTTAAAAAGAGGGTTAGGTTTTTTTTTATTAAAGAAAAATTTAATTTTTAAATTAAACTCTTTAGTTTTTTTATTAAAAAAATTTTTGGGTTAAATTGTTTAAAAAGTTTAAATTTTAAAAAAAAGTTGTGTTTATTGTCAATTTACATTTTAAAAAACAATAATAATTAAATAAAAAAAAGACACATAAAATAAATGTAAATCAAAACGGGTCGAGCTGGGCCATTACCCACCAGACCCGACCCAGGTAACAGAATATAAAAGTTTGGGAAAAAATTAGGGTTCTAAGAACCCCATTTTTGCTGCGGCGGACATCTTCTCATCTCTCCTTTTCCGAAGCTCTTCTTCTCCTTGACCCCTTCTCTCTCTCGTTTGGCCATGACATTATCTTCTTTTCGCATATGTCTTTCTCTTCCATTTACGGTTTCTGCAAAAGAATAAGATCCTGTTAAACCAAAAAAAAAACTGCTCACCCTTTTTTATGGGTTTGGAGCGGTTTTGGTGATGGATGTTGGGTTTTGCGAGTGTTGGTGATAGTTGTTCTTGGTAATGACGATGACGGTGGTGAGGAAGATTCCTCCCTTTGAATCCGGTTGGTGGGCGACAACTTGGCTTTCGGATGGTTTGTGATTTTGTTTCTATGATTTTCGGTCCCGATTTGATGATTTCCCGTCCGTTTGGATGATGGATTTCGTCTGTTTGGATGATGGATTTTGTTTTGTTGTTGAGGACAGTCGATGATGCTTTGGTGGAAGCTGTGGCGGTGGTTGCACGGTGGCGATGATGGTGAGACGATGGTTTTGTCTCTCTGAGCCTTTCTCCTCGCGGCCGCCGTTGGATGTTCTTGGTGTTCTAAGGTTTTCAAAAATTGTCCCTTTTGATGTTTTGCTGTTAATTTTATATTATGGTTTTTTCTCTTTTCTAGGCCTGGATCTTGTTGCATTTTTTGATGATTTTGTTTTGAAACAAACTATTACAGATTTGGTGTTCTGGTATTATTTTTAACATTTTGGTTTTGTTTTGGAACAAGAATTTTCGGAGAAATTGTTATTATTCGATGATTTGGATCTGAGATTTTGCGGATTTGTTTGTTCTTGATACAAACTGGATATGGATTTTACAACTTTGGATATCCAGATTGGTTTTGGACCGTTGGATTTTTATGTCTGGATATGATTTGGTTCTGTTGGATTTTTTATGACTTGTTTGGCTGAAATGAAAAAATCATTTAAAATAAGCTCTTTTTCTCAAAAACTCACTCTCTCTCTCTCTCTCTCTCTCTCTCTCTCTCTCTCTCTCTCTCTCTCTCTCTCTCTCTCTCTCTCTCTCTCTCTCTCTCTCTCTCTCTCTCTCGGAAGTTTTGAACTGAAATCTGTCGGGTTGCCGAGGTCGGAAAGTAAAGTCGGGAGCTGGCGACAAAATGTTTCGTTTCCATCCCGACATACCCGATGATGATAATTTCCTGAGGGTATCACAACAACTAAAAACCATTTTTGATAAAAATTAATTAATGTCACTGAATATATTTCTAACATTGTTGGATTTTCCGCAGGATTAGAGATTCGAAGATTGAAGATCGGATATGAAGAATTAGATCGTTTAGGACCAATTTAGGATTTTAAGCATTAATTTGTAATTTTGAACATGTTGTAAATTCTCGGATATATTGTAGTCAAAGTTGTACAGAAATTGAATAAGTTAATTCAATCTTTAATAAATGAATTCTTATTTTCCGACTAAATTCCTCTGAATAAAATTTGACGTTTCAACATCCAAATTCGGCAACTAACCGGCTTGCACAAACTTAGAATTAATTTCCAACGTGACTTCCGAGTTCAAATGAATACCTTGCAAATTAATTCGTACTGTATAATAAAATCATTAAATATGGCCTTGAACAAATAACAGAGAAATCCAGTTTTAATAGTGAAACGAACTTTCCTCCGCATTTAAAATCCATATTGTATCTTGAGTAACCTGACATTGTAACCTGAATTAACTCAACTGATAATCGTGATCAAACCAACTGACATTTATTATAAACTCGATGCGAACCATAATTTCTCGTTCCTCCAAAACTTAATTTGTAACCAGTTAGAAAAACAGGAAAATGTGCACGGGCTAGAATAAATTCCTTTTAGCCGATTCTCGCACCGATTTAACCCAAATTCATTTATATTTCAACGACCTCAGCTCCATATGGTTTATGAATCAAACATCATTTCAAAATCTAACTGACGACGAAATCCCGGTTCTCGAATAAAGATGTACTGTGTCGAGAGGAGTATGACGTCAATATTGTCAAAAAATTCAACCTATTCTCAAATAAAAATCGCATGACTCGGAGATAGAAACCCTAATTGTTTGAGGAATCTATGATAATGACTTTGACTTGTAATCGTCAACAGACTGTAAATTAACGACCCTTTTGAACTTCTTAAATTAAAGCGCATACAGTGTTATCCTCCTGCAAAATAACCATACTGAGCAAACCGGTTAGCGGTTAGTTAAAGTTCAATGCAGAGTGTAATGAAATGCAAAATGAACCTGATGACCTAAGGGTAAATTTTGGGGTATGACAGTTGCCCCTATGAAAGTAACTTCACCGGATGATTTGAGCGACGGAGACTTGAGAAATCATGGTGAAAGGGATTTAAATACAAATAACCGAAAATATTTCCCTTAGATGCAGTGATATGCAATGCTACGTGTTGTACCCTAAAATTTGCCAAACCTCTTTCTGTACTTGGCTTATGTCTCATTTCATTCTTTAGCATTTGCATCTGCATAACATTGTCCTTTTCAGGGGATCAAGGGAAGTGTGCCATCCAAGAGAAGGTCATCAAGTGTTTTCAAGCTCAAGCATGAGTGCTTACTCATGTTATTCAATGCTTACACTCATCAAGAGGTAGTCAAAGCTTTTTGAGAAAGAGGATGGATGTGTGTTGCTTGCCTCCTATCTTAGAGGGCAACTAAAGATCATCAGGGGTTCACAAGGCCATGGTCATGGATAGGAAATTTTTGAGAAGCTCATTGAGTGCTTTTGAAGTCATTTTGGAGCTTATCTAAGTGTTCATTTCACTTGCAAGAGGTTGTAGTCGAAGATTGTGCACCTAGGGTTTCATCTGCTTAGTGCAAAGTCAACTGTGAGCTTGAAGGAGTTGGAGACTTGGTTCCAAGTCATTTGAGTCATGGGAAGTCATATTGAGACATCTAGTATGCCATTCCAAGTTCAAGTCAAGAAGAATCAAGAGTCTAAGAAGTTTCTAAATTAGGGTTTCAGTGTAAAATCCCCTTCTTTAGTGCCTAACTTTAAGGATACTTTACCTCAAGATATAATTGAATCTCATTTTATTATAAGCATGAGAATTGTAGGGCATGTTCTTAGCTTTCTTTTGAGTACTATAACTCATCCATTGGGTTTGTGAAACTCAAGTTATGATGCCATCAAGTTATGGGTCTCACATGAACGTATTTTTCAGTCAACAAAAGTCAACTCACTTCCAAGGCACTTTTGACCTAGAATCATGTTTCATATCAACTTTTGATAAACATGAAAGTTATTCCTCATTATCTTAGATTTCCAAAAATTCCTAGAAGTCCTTCATATCATTTATGGAACTCAAGTTATGAAGCTTGCAAGGAAAGGGTATTTTGGGAAACTTTGATTTTGATTATAGGTCATTTTGATTATGGGTTATTCTCATGCCTTTAAGCACTTCAAATGGAACTTCAACCAACATGAAAGTTGTCCTAAATGACTTCAATTGCATCATGGAACTCAAGATTGGTGTGAATTATGCTTGGTTATGGTCATTGGTGAAGAAATTCAAGTGAAAATGGGACTTTTAAAGGTGAATCCAATTGAATACATTATAGGTCTTTTTCAAGTCCTATTTTTATTAAAATCTCTTCACATTATGCTCATGTACAAAATTCACAAACTCTGTTTGGCTCATGAGAGGAAAAGCACGTGGAATTCAAGATTACTTCACGAAGAAGATTCATATCCAAACTTGTTAATTGGATCACCAATCAAGCCAAATTCAATCCTAATGTGCAATTCACACTCCCAACTGCAAAACCAAAGGAAATTCAAGTGTGTAGGTGTCGCTACTGCGAAAAATGAGGTGCCGGTAAAATAGAAGAGTCGCCACCTTTTGTTATTTATCCCACAGAAAGGGAAAGGAAACAATCTAAAAAACCTGACGAAAAGGTATAAGACAAGGTCATCGCAACCATGTCTGGGTTCAGGAGTCGGTTATGCAAGGGGAAGGTATTAGCACCCCTCACGTCCATCGTACTCGATGGGATCCATGCTTGTTGTGTTTATCTAACAGGTTGGTTTTACTATCTACCTAAAAGGCTGGTCTGAAAAGAAAAGAAAACTGACTCGGCAAAGCATCGCGCTTTATGCCTACGTATTCCCGTCTGAAACGAGAAATCAAAGTCAACGTAGTTCGCCTAACTACGGGTGAAAAGGGGAAGGTTTCTCACTGAGATATCACATCTCGTGCCTACATACTTTCACACGACATGAAAGATCAGAGCAAACGTAGTTCAGGATAAAGAGGGGACACATGTTTGTCTTTTTTATCCGAGTACGGTTAACAAACAGTTCCAGCAGTTGGTGTATGCAGCTCGACCATTGGAGACTTAGGCGTTTACCGTCTGTGGTAGAACTGAGAGTTAACGACACTCTTTTCTTTAGAAAAGTTTTCCTTGATTTACGGGCCCCACGGGGCAAAAAGGTTTGAAGTTCGTTTTGTGTCTTTTACGGAAGAAGTGTTTTTTATGGGTGTTTGTAGTTAGTACAATTCTAGAGACTATGATTTAGGAGCGAATGCGTTGCATATCGCCCAATGGACGTATACTAAACACTCTAGACGATTGAGAGGAAACCGCTCAATTATCATTCCCCAAGTGGCTTAAGGCTCGTAACGCGCTTGTACCAACTTGTCTTTTTTTACATTTTTTACTGTTGTTTTGAGATGAGAAGAGAACAAACTCTATGGGGAAACTGTCAAGTCCTAATGTTGTCATGCCAAGGATTCATCCTATGGTTGAGTTTTGAAACAGGGAACCCCTAGACGTTATCATGCATAGTTTTAACCTAAAGTTCTATCATCACTTCCTTATCAAAGGAAGTGAGACTCCTAAGGGATCATGTCAAAGGTAAACAGACAACAGACAAAGCATCAGCTAAACATCAGTAAACAGATAAATAGAAGAAAACAGTAAAGATGCACATGCAATGCAGCAATACAAGCAGAGGGAGACTCACTCAACCTCTAAGCACTCAAGCAAAGAAAAATAGTCAAAACAGACAAGCAGAGGGAGACAGACTCAACCTCTAATGCAAACACACAGATAGAAAGAAAAACAACACACAAGCAAGGGGAGGATCACCTCAACCCTTAATCCAAACAAGCAGAGGGATACCCACTCAACCTCTAAGCAGTCATGCTCCTAGCCTAAAATATCCTAGATATGAACTTATCCTAATGCATCAAGCAATGTCAAGCAAGGGAGAGAAACCAAAATGAGCAACAGGGAAGTCATCCCAGGCTACACCAGGTTGGAGGTGTATCAACACCAGAGTCCATCATGGGCTCAACCTCTTGAGGAATGCACAGAATCCAACCAAAGGAAGGATTAGGCTCTCCCAAGAGGGATCCTATGTCAATAGGACAGAAAAGATTGGGTATTAGTCCTAGATATCAATCTAAGGTAACTGGTTTAAAGTGTATCAACATAGAGTGTCCACCTCAGGCTCAATCTGTTGAGGAATGCACAAAGGCCACCTAAGGGAAGGATTAGGCTCTCCCAAGAGGGATCCTAAGAAAAGGACTTTGAGATGGATGACAGTATATAAACCAAGGGAATATTCCATGCCAAGAATGTGAATCCAAGGCTCAACCTCCTGAGGAATGCATAGAATCCAACCAAGGGAAGGATTAGGCTCTCCTAGGGAGGCTCCTCATCAAGACTTGCAAGAGAAAGATAGTACAAACCAAAGGAATGTACTATACCGGGGAATGTCAATTCAAGGCTCAACCTCCGAATGAATGCAAAAAATCCAACCAAAGGAAGGATTAGGCTCTCCCAGGAGGGTTCCTCTTCAAGACTTAGAGAAAGAGGGTAGGGTCAAGCCCAAGGAAGAAATCATATAGGGGACAGAAGGCAACACAACAACTTCTAAGGAACCCTACAGACTAGCCACATGGATCACCTAGACTAAGGGAATCAAAAGCTCTATCAAGGCTTCAACAAGGTTTTAATGAGGTATCTACCTAGGTACTATTCTATCAAGAAAGGATATGAAACTTAGAATCATCTAATGGTCACTTAAAATACTAATCTATGAAGTTATCTTAGTCAAGGTCACCTAAACTATAACCAACTTGCAAAATGGGGAACTAATAGAAAATCACTTCTAAAAATTCTAAGGAAAATTCTATATTACCCTACATGGGTTAAGTATCTATGGTACAAAAACCAGGGGTCAAACCTAATCCTAAAGGTCCAGACAAAATCTAAATCCAAAGGGTGTACTAAAGGGGATTCATTAAGGAATGCTCCTAAAGGTCTATCTCAATCTCCTACTTAGAATCATCTAAGAATCACAACAAAAATCACCCGAACCTATCAAGGAGTCTACAATAAGCATGCAAAGTCTCAACATCAAAGTCTAAATCATGAGCTAGCAATAAAATCAGCAACCAAACTAGTCATATTATGCATTTTTAATCATTTATCAAAAATAGAAAAATGGATATTAAATTGGAAACAACACCAAAATAAAATCCAAAGGCATGGAAAAATCAGAATTTCAACAAGGATCAACCACTTATTTTTTTTCATAATTTTCTGATCATTAAAACTATTTAAAATGAATTAAAATCAATCAAAACCATAAAAGAAAATAGAAAAATCAATTAAAGAATTAAAAGAATTCAGAAAATACCAGAACCCTAGGATTAGATTACCGGTCCAATGATCTAACAGCTACGCGCGTGCCACCTCATTAAGTGAAACAGCGCATTTTGGTCAGGGGCAATGTGTGTTTTAATTGACTAAGCCCTATTGTACTCCCTAATCACGTCCACCGATCCTCCTTCATCTTCTCCATTTGAACTGAGCAAAGCGGGGGAAAACTTCCACGGTGGCCGGAGAAGAGCTCCATTGTCTTCTCCGGCGAGAGCAATCATGCTCTGTGATCAAATTCAACCAAACTCTATGGAAATTACACCATTATTCTCGCAATCTCTTCCTGATCATCATGATCTATTTCATTTTTATTAACTCTTCACGAATAGCCAAACACGGAGATGAACAGAAAAATCCTCAATTCCACAATCAGCATCAAACTCAAAATTAACGCAATGGACCTCTTCCTCACTCCTCAGGGATCAAGAATCACTATCTAATTCATGCTAACACTCAAGAATCATCCAGGTTCGAAGCCACACAGAATTTGCACCACATCACGAATCATCACCAAACTTCACAATTCCAATCCTAAAACGATCTATGTCATCACTACAACCTAACCACATGCTCAATTTCAGGCTAAACATGCATAAATCAAGAAGAATGGTGAAAGATAAAAACCTGGAAAAAAGCTTACAATTGAGGTAGTTGTAGTGTGATTCTTGACTTTAAATGCTGCAGAAACTTTCACTGAATGATCTTGATGCTAACTGAATCCTCAATTGGTCTTGAAATCCTCTGGAAAGGCAAACATGATTTTGCTTTGGAAGCTTCAATCTCTAACTGCCACAACTGAGTTCTTCACCAATCTCCTCCAAAAAATGATCTGAACATGATTCAAGACTTATATATGAACTACTTGGATCATAACCTGGCCCAATCATGGCCCAATTTGATGAATCCAAATTTTCAATTTTCTTTCAAAGTGTAACCATGGAACTCGTGCATTCTGAATCAGTTTCAACTCAATATTTGCTCCAATGACTTGCATATGACCTGGTGAAGATGAATGGATTAGATTGCAAGCTTGGTTTGATCCTATGGTCAAGATTGGTTATGTTACTTCAATTCTAAGTAATCCAAACAAAGTCCATGAAGCATGACTCAAACCCCAAATTTAAAATTTCCAATCTTCTCCAAATGTCTTTGGCAATCAAAAAATGCACAAACTTGGGATTTTTGAACCATTGTGATTTATTTTGAATTTTTTCCTTTATTAATGCTTTTAATGATCTTTTTTCCAAATTTTCTTCATACAATTCCATATTTAATCCATATCAATGGTTTCTTGGGTCATGGTTGGACTAAAATCACCATTTTGAAAAACTTTTAAGTTGAACAAATTTTCATTTGAGGTCCACAAGATAGGGAAATGACTCATAATCCAAAATGGCCTGTAATCTCACTTTCCCAAAATACCCCTGACTTGTAAACCTCATAATTTGAGTTCTACAAATCAGATGAAAGACTTCTAGTACTTTTTGGAAAGGTAAGACCAAGACCTACAACGTTTATATTGGCCAAAAGTTAAGGAGAAAAATCCTTCTAGGTCAAAAGTGCCTTGGAATTTGGTGGACTTTCATAGATAAAATTCACATTCATCTGATGACCTGTAACTTGGCTGGATCATAACTTAAGTTCTATAAATCCAATCAAGGACCTCTAGTACTCAAATTAAAGATAAGAACATGCTCTACATGTTCCATGTTGGTCCAAAGTTGATATGAAGCTTGTATCTTGAGATAAGTGGTCTTGAAGTTAGGTACTAAACAAGGGATTTTACACTGGGAACCCTGACTTAGCAACTCCTCACACTTTGAATTCTTCTTGAATTGATCTTTGAATGACACATCATGTATCTCAACACACCCTTCCATGATCACAAAGACTTAGAAATGAGTCTTAATCTCCTTCAATTGCACAGTTGACTCAAGGTTGACCAGATGAAAACCCTAATTGCAACAACTTCAACTGTGACTTTCCATACTTGGCATAAACACTTGAATGAACTTTACCATGACCCTTAAGGCCTCAAATGAGCTTCAATGACAATCTCTACCCCTAACCATGGGCTTATGATCCCCAGATGATCCTCAGATAGGCTCCTAGACAGGAGATGAACCATATTCACTTGCTTGCCTTTCTTCAAGGACTTTAACTTGCTTCTAATGATGATAACCACTTGATGACTTGAATATAATCCCCTGATTAGGCCTTAAACCTTTGATAACCTCAATTGGCTAAGCACACCTTTCCTGATCCCATGTAAAATGTAACATGACTATGCAATGTGAATGCTAGAACAATGATATGCTAATGCAATGAAACATAAACCAAGTAAGAAAAAGGTTAGGCAAATTTTGGGGTACAATAGCTGCCCCTATTCAAGCGACTTGGACCTGACTGGATGAAAAAGTGAACAACTTTCAGACAATCAAGGTAAAAGACGGTTGAATACCAAAGAACCCAGAAATTTGCTAACCAAAGAAATAATCTGCGAAAACTGTTCGGGGGAAAAATATCCAGAAAATTGAATCCGGTTGTCACGGCAAGAAACTGATCAATCATCTGATACAAAACTTGATTTCAACATCAACAACCTGTGTGACACCACAGGCATTGAATCCACATACTAGATCAACAACAATCAATCTTCCAATATACGCTACAATAAGCGGGCACCGAGCCACAAGACCATATCAAAATATTATCCTTGACCTTCCATTTCCGAAGAAACGAGCAAAGCGCTACGTAAAGCGCGTCATCAGTGTACTATCCTTGATCTTCCATTTCTGAAGAAAGGAGCAAAGTACTACGTAAAGCGCGTCATCAATGTACTATCCTTGATCTTCCATTTCCGAAGAAACGAGCAAAGCACTACGTAAAGCGCGTCATTAATATACTATCCTTGATCTTACATTTCCGAAGAAACGAGCAAAGCACTACGTAAAGCGCGTCATCAACGTACTATCCTTGATCTTCCATTTCCAAAGAAACGAGCAAAGCACTACGTAAAGCGCGTCATCAATGTACTATCCTTGATCTTCCATTTTCGAAGAAACGAGCAAAGCACTATGTAAAGCGCGTCATCAATGTACTATCCTTGATCTTCCATTTCCAAAGAAACGAGCAAAGCACTATGTAAAGCGCGGAATCAATATACTATCCTTGATCTTCCATTTCCGAAGAAACGAGCAAAGCACTACGTAAAGCGCGGACCGGGCATCCGAAGACTTGAACAAGAAACTCTGCAGGGAAATTCTGATGTCAACTGCCAGACACCTATTTAAAATGACAACGGGTAACGACTTCAAAGGTCTAATCCACGAAATCTTTTAATGCTGACGCAACAGCAATCTGAGGAAAACTACGCTGGGGAAGAAGAGAAACTCAATCAAGCAACTCTGATGAGGGGCACATGATAGGACGAACGTTATCATCGCATATCTCATGTCAAAAATTTGAATATCCGAAAACCATCCTGAACCAGAATTCCAATCACCTGCAGGGAAAAAACACCTGAAAACAAAGAGGTAACCAACCTGGCTTATGTTTCAAAATGCATATGTTTGAAAAATGACGTAATGCTCCATACGGAATGGAAATGCTACGCGTTCGGGTAGATGCTATGCACAATGCAAATGCAAAGAGGCGTTCCCACAAAATAAATGCTGGAGGAACGAAACCAAACTTCCACTGGGGGAAGAAACAACAACCCTGCTGTGGAATAATCTAACATATCCGGGGCTACGAACTCTGCAGAGGATGATCAACCTATTGGAGGAAAGACAACCTGCTAGAGAACAGAAAGAACAATCCTACGTGGGGATGATCCTTTCAAACCACTGACAACCTGGTTGTACCCTGTGAAGACCTCACTGGGAATTAAATTTACACATGACCAATGCTGGGAATGCATCCACCTCTTCCGGGGATAAAATGTGAATTTCGTCTGCTGGGGAGGAATAAGTTTCACATAGAGCCTGCTCCTACGTTAAGGGCCTCCGGCTGGGGAAACACGATCCCTGCCTAGGATGCATCTGGTCGGGGAGAATCTATCTTCGTTCGGGGAGACACATCAATGCTCATAGCCTCAGGTTCAGATTCTATGGGGAAACACAATTGAACCTGCTAAGGAAGAAGGAGTCATCCCGCTTGGAAAAACACGCCATGAAACGAACTCGAAATGGCTTGCCCCAGAATCTATAACAACTTTTGACAAACTCTGCAGATATGGAGAGGAACAGCTCTTTCGCTTTCAGCTTTTGCCCCAGCCTGTGGGATCTTCGTCATATCCTTTAAAAAGGAAACCTGAGATCTCTGTACTATGGTGGTTTGATACGAACGACTTTAGCACTTCGAACCTCACGGAGGTGCTGCAAGTTAATCGCCTTCAGGATAAGGATAGCTTTGGCGCTTCCGGGGTGACCTGCCCCAGTCTTGTCATGACTTTGCCCCTCATGGGCTGATCTATGGGGAGTAGTACTTTTGGCTGCGAGAGATTCATCAAATCTCAACCTGATTGCCCCGGATTACCTGATTTCTGGATGGCTGACTCCCATGTCGCGATCATTTGATATAGCTTGCCCTGGTTCACCGGGATATTCTGGCGTCCTGCATTCTATCCTGATCAAATCTTTCCATCGTGGAAACTTTCCCGCTGTCAAGCGCTTGCTAGTAAAATACACTGTTCTGCATAAAAGACATATCAAATGCAATGCATATGGCAGTTTTCAAAATCCATTCCTGTTCACTGGAAATTTTGTGTGTGTGGCATAAAACGTATAAAATCATTCATTAACATGTCAACATTAATACAATGCTGTAATGGGAATCCTTTCTAGGGGTCAGTTCTGATGCGATCTTTACCGAAGTATGCCTTTGAAACAAACCTATATCAATTAGGTCTTTTAAAGGTTGTAACATGGCCAGGTTCACGATTTATGAAAGAAAAGATAAAGGCTCAAAATTCATTTTAACCCACCCATTCTCCGTGATGTTCTCCGATCCTACATTAAGCTAATTCGACCTTAGAGTTCTCCTTTCAAAGGTTGAGTTACAGTTCAAGAAATTACACTTTTCAAAGTGACAGTCGCTCCCTTATCGTCTTTTGGCGTCCAGAGCCACACGATTTCGTTCTTGTTTGAGGATTTTTCTTTTGCAATCCCTTTCCGCTTTTCGTTTTCCATTTTTTTGTTTTCCCCTAACTTTTTCCTGGACTAACTCTTTAGAGTTTCTTCAATTTTGAAGTCCAGCGGGGTACCCTAATTTTTGCCTAACTCGCTTGCTTTCAAGATTCGACTTAGCGGGCTTTTCTTTTCGATTCTTTTCTTTCTCTCTTTTTTTTGGAACAAATCGTATGACATCGGCTCGTATGACTTGTTAAATAGATTGTGATTGTTTCGCTCTTGATTGACCAGGCTTAACCATTGTGGTTTTTTAGGTACGACCTATATAGGTGTGATCTATCCTTGAACGGACACTCCTTTTGTAATTTGAACGCTTGGTCAAATTAACTGACACCTACCCTGCCCCGAGTTAAGATTGAGGGTTTTTTTTAACTTCAGAAAGAAACTCCTACAACTAGGCTCAAAGGGGTTAACAAGGGATTATCTTCCTTATATCTCCAGTGTTTTTGAATTGAAACAATGCCTGTAGATCATCAACAGGTTTTTATTCAACAACATAGCATTGGAAGCTTACACATCATAGGGTTTCGTCGTCCTCCCCAGATTTAACTTAAACAAGCGTTTGAAATAAAAGAAAGCAATAGAGTGAACACGAATGGATTAGTTCAAAACATGCATATTTATTTCATTAACAATATCAGTTGAAAAACAACATGCTTTACAAGCGAAATTTGCAATTCTACAGGAAAGAAACTACAAATGTAAGGAAATGACATGATAAAATGCAGATTGCCAGCTTCTAAGAACTGGGCTTTCACACTTATTTTCCGCTGAACCAGCCATCTTCAAAGATGCTTATTGAAACCACTCTGCTCAAAACGGCAACCGGGTGAACTGCCTCTCTGATTTCTTTGGGTTTTGCCTGGCACACAGGTTTGACCGATAACGGTAAGGCTGCTGATTCTGGAGAGGAGCTGATGTCTGTTGCAAAGACTGGACGAATTGTTAACCTTGAACAGTTGAACCACTTGGAAGTTGAGTCTGAATCAACAGGGACCCCTTTCGTTCAGGTGCTTTCATCCTCAAACTTGGTCTAGGCACAGGCAACAACTGAGGACAGGGGGATTCTGACACCATTGATTGCAGGATATACTCCTGACCTACTGCAGCTTCGGGAACATCCATCATCTTAGCAACAGCTAGAATAGGACCATCAGGTACAGTTACGCCGCTCGGCGTGAACTCAATAGCTTTTGAGTCAATTAGATCTTGAACCTTGTGCTTAAAATCATGACAGTTCTCAATGTTATGCCCCAGTGCCCCAGAGTGGAAGTCGCAACGGGCATTCATATCAAAACCTGATGGTAGCTTACCCTTAGGTGGATCTAAAATCCGAAGTTCGACCAATCGAAGATGAAGCAAAACTTGCAACAACTGAGCATATGTCATTGGGATCGGATCGAAAGTTCTGTCAGCTGATTTTACCTTCTGAGCGTACCCACTCCTAGTCACATGATTATCCCGAGAAGAAATGCGTTGAAGAGAAAAATTCAAAGCTCTTTGTCGCCTATTAGACATCCGAGGCTTATCAACCCTTGGCACAGGTTCCACAGGCACAAGTGGAACAAGCATCTTCGCTGCGGCTTCAAGTAGCTGATCATCTTCTTTCCTGAGTACATTGTTTAACACCTCCATGATCAAGCCCACCTGGGTCTTTAGCTGATTGTTTTCCTCTTTGAGTGTCTTCTGATCCAGACACAACTCTTGCATGTTCATCATAATCTTCCCTAGCTAGCCTCAAACTTCAATCAATTCAACCTGATTCTGTTTCATAACTCT
The DNA here is from genome assembly GCA_963859935.3 of Lathyrus sativus. NCBI lineage: Eukaryota > Viridiplantae > Streptophyta > Magnoliopsida > Fabales > Fabaceae > Lathyrus > Lathyrus sativus. The sequence goes on along the minus strand of OZ012735.1, from coordinate 254,577,109 downwards.
GAGGGGATTCCTGCAACAAACTAGTGGAGAACAGGAAATAAGACCCACGGTTCTGAAGTACCTGCTATGAGAGCAATGCAATGCAGAAAGCAAACACATATTCACAACAAAAGAAAGAGAAATCCAAGCCATAAGCACGGAGACAAACACCTTACACCAGTATGCAAAACCAACAAAAGCAACATATAAGCACACATGAGTACGAATACAATGACCTCAGCCAACAAGCCTGGTGATGGTCAACAAGCAACAATGAACAAAGGCTAAATAGACAAGCAGAGAAATCAGATGCGACACCCGGCACAGAAACCTTTAACAACTTCCTTCATATTCAACTGAGCCCGCAGTCTGATATTCTTTCAGACACACACTTCCGGTGGAGTCTTCCATATCATTAACTGATGAACCCACACAAATGGATGAAGGAGAATCATTAATCTGAACAACACCCTGAGGCGTGATAAATATCCTATTAGAGTCTATCAAAGTTTGAACTTGGCTTCTAAGCACCTTACAATCATTCGTTGAATGCCCCTGTACTTCAACATGGTACTCACAGCGGGTGCTGTCATCAAAACCTGGAGGATACGACGGGATCATTGGATTAGTCTCTTTCGGCACTATCAGCCCACCTTTGACCAAATCTGGCAACAACTGACTGTATGACACCGGTAGCTGAGTAAACTGCCTTTCAAGTTTCCTTGGTCTTCGTCGGGCGTGCTGACGTGGTTAACGACGATATGACTGTTGACTTTGAACACTTGAAGTGTCTGAAAACTGAGCCTGAGATGCTAGAGATTCTGAGACAACATCACTTCCTCCTTCCCATTCCTCCTGGGAACTGACAACTGATTCAATCTTATCATCTGGGATATAAGGAGTATCTTGAGTCTTTCCATTCTTGAGTCCACTCTCGACATGCTCTCTTATTCTCATCAAGTCCGCAAAGCTTGCTATTCCACAACAAAACATTATGCCATAGTAACGACCCTTCAAGGTACCCAAGAAGAGGTCAACCATTTCTCTCTCCAGAAGCGATGGTTGAACACGAGTAGCCAATTCTCTCCATCTCTGCATATACCCCCTAAAGGATTCATTCTCCGCATGAGATAATTCTTGCAAATGCACGCGACTAGGAGCCATATCCAGGTTGTAGTTGTACTGCTTCACGAAGGCATTGGCTAAATCTGACCATGATTTGATGCTATCATTCTCCAACTGCATATATCAGTCCAAAGATGCTCTGATCAAACTATCTTGGAAACAGTGAATCATAAGCTTGTCATTGGTAACATGTGAAGTCATTCTTCTGCAAAACATAACCAAATGTAGCTTCGGACAACTATCCGCTTTGTATTTCTCAAAATTGGGCATCTTGAACTTTGGAGGCAACACAAGGCCTAGCACCAGACACATGCTCACAGCATTCAGATTAAGAGTATTCTTACTCATCAGGGTAGCCAGCTGATCTTCCAACAACTGCAATCTTCTCATATACTCAACAGTCCGTGGATTCTCAGTATTAACCTGTGGAGAAACTCTTGGAGATGGAACAATCCTTGGAGAGGGAACAATCCTTGGAGAATCTGGTGTAGAGAAAGTGAAACTCTGATACTCTGTGTCATTGAGAGAAGATGAACCTTTATCTCTGACAGGAGTTTGCACAGGCTGAGCTACATTGTTCATCGGAGTCCTCTAAATATTGTTCTCTCCTCTATTCATAGTTGTTATGGCTTCCATGAACTGACTCAACTGATTCTTCAACAATTCAAACTCTGCCCGAGTAACAACCAAGTTCTGCTCTCCTGAGTCCATGATCCTTCCAGAAGCTAACTCAAGTCCAATGCGAATATTGGGAAACCAACTGACGAAGCGGACAAAAGACCGGTAAGCTCCCTGTTCTGGCTGAGGACGGATATGCAAAAATGAAATGCAGATGCAAAGACAATGCAAAAATGCAAAATGCAAAATGCACACACAAGGGATCAAGATCACTGTGCTGAGAAGAACCAAAGCTCTGGCTTGACAAGCACATAGCACCGCTCGGATAGAAACCAACTGATACCAATAATTCTGATTCAAACTGTAGAGAAAACCAAGTAATCTGAAGGCAAAGGCTTCCTGCATAACCCCAGTCCCACTCACAGGTATGGACCTAATCCACTGATAAAGGTATGGCATCCTATGCGTTTCCCAGCGTCACAGACTTTCACGAAATGATGATACATTCACCATTTCTGGTTTGGCATCATCACTCCCTGAAGAGGCCTCACTTAGCTGAGTCACAAATGATCGGTCCCCAGAGTCGACAATCCTCAGATCCAAAATCCCCTCGAGTCCAAAGGACCTATAGGATGTCATCAAAGAGAACCTCGTCTGAGTGTGGATTACATGGGAACTAATGCAAGCAAAGCAAACACGTTCACCACTAATCCACTCTAATACTATGTTTTCTCTCAACCCTGGGTCTGGCTTATCACTCATCTGAATCAGTCCCTCCCACAACAGCACAACAAATAATCGTATGATACTGAAAATAAAGTGCGGAAAGTAAAGTGCGATAAATAAACGCAAACCCAACAGATAAACAAATAAGCGCTAGGATTGATTCGCCTAGGGGATGGGAAACGGTCCCACCATAAGGGATGGGAAAATTCCCCAACAGCTCTAAGAGTCCCCAGCTGTCGCTATTGTGAAAAATGAGGTGCCGGCAAAACAGAAGAGTTGCCACCTTTCATTATTTATCCCACAGAAAGGAAAAGGAAACGATCGGAAAAACCTGACGAAAAGGTATAAGACAAGGTCATCGCAACCATGTCTGGGTTCGGGAGTCGTTTACGCAAGGGGAAGGTATTAACACCCCTCACGTCCATCGTACTCGATAGGATCCATGCTTGTTATGTTTATCTGACGGGTTGGTTTAACTATCTACCTAAAAGGCTGGTCTGAAAAGAAAAGAAAACTGACTCGGCAAAGCATCGCGCTTTATGCCTACGTATTCCTGTCTGAAACGAGAAATCAGAGCCAACGTAGTTCACCTAACTACGGGTGAAAATGGGAAGGTTGCTCACCGAGATATCACATCTTGTGCCTACGTACTTTCACACGGCATGAAAGATCAGAGCAAACGTAGTTCGGGATAAAGAGGGGACACAGGTTTGTCTTTTTTATCCGAGTACGGTTAACAAACAGTTCCAGCAGTTGGTGTATGCAGCTTGACCATTGGGGACATAGGCGTTTATCGTCTGCGGTAGAACTGAGAGTTAACGACACTCTTTTCTTTAGAAAAGTTTTCCTTGATTTACGGGCCCCACGGGGAAAAAAGGTTTGAAGTTCATTTTGTGTCTTTTACGGAAGAAGTGTTTTTTATGGGTGTTTGTAGTTAGTACAACTCTAGAGACTATGACTTAGGAGCAAATGCGTCGCATATCACCCAAATGACGTATACTAAACACTCTAGACTATTGAGAGGAGACCGCTCAATTATCATTCCCCAAGTGGTTTAAGGCTCGTAACGCACTTGTACCAACTTGCCTTTTTTTTACGTTTTTTACTTTTGTTTTGAGATGAGAAGAGAATCAACTCTACAGGGAAACTGTCAAGTTCTAATGTTGTCATGCCAAGGATTCATCCTATGGTTAAGTTTTGAAACAGGGAACTCCTAGACGTTATCATGCATTGTTTCAACCTAAAGTTCTATCATCACTTCCTTGTCAAAGGAAGTGAGACTCCTAGGGGATCATGTCAAAGGTAAACAAACAACAGACAAAGCATCATCTAAACATCAGTAAACAGATAAACAGAAGAAAACAGTAAAGATGCACATGCAATGCAACAATACAAGAAGAGGGAGACTCACTCAACCTCTAAGCACTCAAGCAAAGAAAAACAGTCAAAACAGACAAGCAGAGGGAGACAGACTCAACCTCTAATGCAAACACACAAATAGAAAGAAAAACAACACACAAGCAAGGGGATGATCACCTCAACCCTTAATGCAAACAAGCAGAGGGAGACCCACTCAACCTCTAAGCAGTCATGCTCCTAGCCTAAAATATCATAGATATGAACTTATCCTAATGCATCAAGCAATGTCAAGCAAGGGAGAGAAAACAAAATGAGTAACAGGGAAGTCATCCCAGGCTACATCAGGTTGGAGGTGTATAAACACCAGAGTCCATCATGGGATCAACCTCTTGAGGAATGCACAGAATCCAACCAGAGGAAGGATTAGGCTCTCCCAAGAGGGATCCTATGTCAATAGGACAGAAAAGACTGAGTATTAGTCCTAGATATCAATCTAAGGTAACTGGTTTAAAGTGTATCAACATAGAGTGTCCACCTCAGGCTCAACCTGTTGAGGAATGCACAGAATCCAACCAAGGGAAGGATTAGGCTCTCCCAAGAGGGATCCTAAGAAAAGGACTTTGAGATGGATGACAGTATATAAACCAAGGGAATATGCCATGCCAAGAATGTCAATCCAAGGCTCAACCTCCTAAGGAATGCACAGAATCCAACCAAGGGAAGGATTAGGCTCTCCCAAGGAGGCTCCTCATCAAGACTTGCAAGAGAAAGATAGTACAAACCAAATGAATGTACTATACCGGGGAATGTCAATTCAAGGCTCAACCTCCTGAGGAATGCACATAATCCAACCAAAGGAATGATTAGGCTCTCCCAGGAGGGTTCCTCTTCAAGACTTGGAGAAAGAGGGTAGGGCCAAGCCCAAGGAAGAAATCACATAGGGGACAAAAGGCAACACATCAACTTCTAAGGAACCCTACAAACTAGCCATAAGGATCACCTAGACTAGGGGAATCAAAATCTCTATCAAGGCTTCAACAAGGTTTTAATGAGGTATCGACCTAGGTACTATTCTATCAAGAAAGGATATGAAACTTAGAATCATCTAATGGTCACTTAAAAGACTAATCTATGAAGTTATCTTAGTTAAGGTCACCTAAACTATAACCAACTTGCAAAATGGGGAACTAATAGAAAATCAGTTCTAAAAATTCTAAGGAAAGTTCTATATTACCCTACATGGGTTAAGTATCTATGGTACAAAAACCAGGGGTCAAACCTAATCCTAAAGGTCCAAACAAAATCTAAATCCAAAGGGTGTACTAAAGGGGATTCATCAAGGAATGCTCCTAAAGGTCTATCTCAATCTCCTACTTAGAATCATCTAAAAATCACAACAAAAATCACCCAAACCTATTAAGGAGTCTATAATAAGCATTCAAAGTCTCAACATCAAATTCTAAATCATGAGCTAGCAATAAAATCAACAATCCAACTAGTCATATTATGCATTTTTAATCATTTATCAGAAATAGAAAAATGGATATTAAATTGGAAACAACACCAAAATAAAATCCAAAGGCATGGAAAAATCAGTATTTCAACAAGGATCAACTACTTATTTTTTTTCATAATTTTCTGATCATTAAAACTATTTAAAATGAATTAAAATCAATCAAGACAATAAAAGAAAATAGAAAAATCAATTAAAGAATTAAAAGAATTCAGAAAATACCAAGACCCTAGGATTAGATTACCAGTCCAATGATCTAACAGCTACGCACGTGCCACCTCATATAGTGAAACGGTGCGTTTTGGTCAGGGGCAATGTGCGTTTCAGTTGACTAAGCCCTATGGTACTCCCTAATCACGTCCATCCAACATAAAAGTATTCTAATCCTAGGCACCAGAACGTGCCACCTAACCAAACCCTAATCAGACTAATCCTCACGCGTTAGTGTTGCACCCTAAAATTTGCCCAACCTTATTCACTTGGTTCATGTTTTAATATCATTATCATTAGCATTTAGAGTCATGTACATAGACTAACCATCTGCATAGCATAAGCATAGCAAGTCATTCAACAGGGGACCAATCATTATTCTCATCTCTAGAGGCCTATCATGAGGTTATCATCATAATTCAATCATATTCAAGTCATCAGGAAAGAATTTGAAAGCAAGGAGTTCAGCAGATCAAGCCTTGAGACCATCTCCTAGCTGAGGGTATCTGAGGACCAACAAGAGGATTGTGAGATGTGGAGTGAAGGCATGGAGAGTATCTAGACATCTTGAGAGACTTAAAAGGTCATTTGGAGAAGAAAATAAGTTGTTGAGGTGATCACAATAGTTATAACTGAAGACAGTCAACTAGGGTTTCATCTGGGTCAACCCTAGGTCAACCCTAGGTCAATTGACTGACTTAAAAGAGCATTCCAGGCTATTGGAGAGATGTGGGGTTCATCATTGGACATATGAAGAAGGATATGGAGATATGACAAGAAGAATGCAAGAGAAATCAAGGAGAAGAGGAGTTACTAAATTAGGGTTTCTCTGTAAAATCCCCTAGTTTAGGTCAAATTTCCAAGCAAGATAAGTCAAAATGCTAACTTCAAATGGCTTCTTGGCCAACATGAAACTTGTAGAGGATCTCAAGACCTTTAATTTGAGTGGTGGAAGACCTCAAGGAGATTTATAGAACTCAAGTTATGGTCCTTGCAAGTTACAGGTCATCTAGGGTGTCTGAATTTTTGTCTGTGAAAGTGACTTGACTTCCAAGCAATGTTTACCCCTCAAGGAGATTTCAAATGAATTCTTGGTCAACATAAGAATTGTTCCTCATTGTCTTAGCTTTCTAGAATGGTATGGCATGCCTTCATATGATGTGGAGAACTCAACTTATGGTCTTGACAAGCAAAGGGTATTTTGGGCATTTGTGAATTACAGGTCATTTTAATCTATGTCCAAAACTCATACAAGGAGGCCTCAAATGGAAAAACTTACAACATCAAACTTGCTCCAAATGGGATTTTAAGTCTAGAAAGAAGGTCACAAGTTATTGGAGAAGCTCATAGCATGGAGTTGCATGATTGGTCAAAATATGAACTAAAAAGGCTTATAAAGTGAATAATTTCAAAGTGAAAAATGGTTTGGGAGATTTCCAAGTCCAAATGGAGACTTCCAATATATGATTTTGAATGGAAAAACAATTCTAAGAACAATGGTTCACACACTTTTTTGAGTTTAGAAGGAAAAAATGAAGTTATCCATGGTTGCTTGTTTTTTAAGAAACATAATCAAAATGAGCCAAAGTTTGAAAACAAGGGAATGTGCAAGATGGATCTAGAATGTACCATTGGGGTCTATATATTCATGAAAGGAGAATTTGGCAAGGGTTGGCTTCATTTGCACCAAGAATTTCACAAATTTCTCATTCTTGTTCACAAAAGTTTCATTCCAAATCTCTCAAATTCTTCATCAATCTTCATCAAAATCAATTCAACTCTACTCCATCATCATCATAGATCATAATTGAAGCAAGGTTTTGGTGATTCTCATCCATTTTCGAGTGCTTTTTTCATCAACATCAAAATCACAAGTTCAAGTGAATAGCATAATTCAAGCAAGGAATCTCCAGAATTTTGCATACAGAATCAAGTTCATCAAGGATTGATCAAGATTCAACACTTAGAAGCTTCAGATCCACCTCTTCCATAGCTGTTTTCAAGGTTTCTCATCAGGTAAGTTTTCATTCGATTTGCTTAATTCAGTTAGTTTAACATGATTTTATTAGTTTAGACTTGATCTAGGTGGTTAGGAGATTAAGTTAGATGAATTTGGAAAGGATTGGTGATGGTTGGTGACAGGTGCAACAAGCTGTTAGTGCTTGTATCTCTTGAATTAAGGCATCATAATGTTAGTTGGATAACGCAGGATAATCTCCATTAGTTGTAGTTTAGTTTAGGTTAAGTTTGGGGAAGAATCGTGTTGGTTCATATCAGTGTAATTCCATGGAGATCTGAGTTTGATACCATCGGGTTGAAGGATTTATTGAGCTTTAGACTGAATTAAGATCATAAGATTGTAGAGTGATGAATTCTGAGCATGATTCATGTTTATGGCGTGGCATTTCATTGCGTGTAGAGTAAGAACAGAGGAGGTGAAGTTTAGTCGTGCATGGCCATTCATGGAGGTTGAAACCCTAGGTTTCAGATCAAGGGAGGAAGACATAATCCTACCCGTCCAATGCGCGCGAAGACCTTTGACTTGGAGGATGATCTTGTGGCTGTCATTTAATCTGAAATTTGGAGGGAAGGACCTTGGCCAAAACGCGCCGTTTCATTAATTGAAACGGGCGGGCCTGAGTCTCTTGTGCTAATCCCACCCCCGTGTTAGGCCCAAAACCAAGTTCTAACGTGAATTCGCTACTTTTCTCACCCCCCAGCGCTCTTCCATTTGTTTCTTTAATTCTGAATGTGTACTGGGCTTTGGTAAAGTGATAAGCGCACCCCCATTGTGAAGGCCCATCCTGGATTGAACTGGGCGAAGTTCTATTCGTACCCCCTCCCTCATTTAATTCCATTTATTTTTCTTAATTCCATTAATATTTTACCAATTTCATAAATTCATAAATAATTCATAAAAAATGCATTTTCATCCATTCTTTTTACCATATTTTCATTAAAATGTCTAGAATATTATAGAAAAATAAATTTTCATTTTTAGTTTTATTTCATATTTTTTACATATTTTCTAAATAAATGTCACATTAAATAGTTTCATTTCATGCCTCATTTTTATGATTTTTGTTCTCTCACATGCTTTAATATTTTTTGATCATTCTTTTCATATTGTTTAGATGAGATATTCAACTTGTAGAAATATTTTAGTTCCCATTTTTAGAGGTTAATTTTAGGTGATTAATAAATGCTTGAACATCATGTACAAAACTAGGGTTTTAGGTGACAACTTAGGAGTTTGATTTCATTTCCCTTAGGACTTAGGGTTTAAATAGATTAGTTATGGGACTATATGGGCTATGGGTAGCTATTAGATCCCTTAGAAAAATTAGGATTCCCCTTCTGCTATTAATGCTGTTTGTATATCTGTTGTCTGGTGTGGTGTGCCCTCTGGGGATTGTTGATTGTTTGATTGGGTATTGGGTTTGTCTGGGCCCTGGGGAGGCTGAAGATTTGTGAAGATGAAGACCATTGGAGATTCAAAGATGAAGATCAACTTCCAGAGTTGAAGAGAAGATTCTTGCTAGCAGATGCTGAGGAGACTAGGGTTTAGGAGCTAGGCAGAGCTCTAGATTAGAATGATTGTTTCTCAAACATGGATTGCCTTGTCTGCATCCATTCTTCTCTGTGATTCAGAGTCTCTCTAGGACACTCACCCCCTTCCTTTGGAAGGCTTGGTGATAGTGTCTATGAGATAGAACTCTTGAGAGAAAATGTCTCTTGTGTTAGAAGCAGTCTGTTCACCACCTTTGGTAGTCAGCTGGTTGCTTAACACCCAATTCACTCTTGTGACTAATCCCTCATCCTGGAGGTTTGAGCTTGAAGAAGAGCCATTGCAGATAGAAGACTGATGATCAAAGCCCTTGCCTGAAGGCCATGAAGATGGAGATTGAGGCTTGTTGAAGCCTGTAGCTGATTGGAGATTACTTGGAGCCAGCTGTTGATTCAGAGCTGCTGAAGCTGTTTGTATTTCATTTCTGATGTATTGATTGGTTTTCCTGACTGTATTGTTTGCTGTTTACCCTGTTGGGTTGAAAGTGAAGCCTGTTCACTTTTACCTATTGTTTTCTAGGTTCGAGGTTGAGTGGGACTCCCTTGCCTCGCTTGTGCTGTTGCATCCATGCATTTTACTGCTTTACTGTATATATCTGGTATTGTTTCTGTTTCTGCCTATCCCGTAGGATCTCTGTTTCTCTCTGTGCAAGAGAGGAGCATGATAGACACTAGGTCTTAACCCATGCATGATAACATTAGGATAGTTTGATTCCCTTCGCAACCGTAGGTTAGAGTTCTGTCTCTTTCTTCCTCAAAACAAACAGAAAAACACATAAAGATTTCAAACACAATAAAAGACACTTCTTCCGTAAAAGAATGTGAACTCATCAAAACGTCATTTTTGTCCGCTTGGACCGCTAATCAAGAAAACCTTTTTCAGAAGGAATAAAATCAACCAAGACAAGCTTGTGTCTTCCGTGGCCCGAACTACGTTTGCTCTGATCTTTCATGCTGTATGAAAGTACGTAGGCATAGGATGCGATATCCTAGCGAGCAACCTTCCCCTCCTTTCCCGTAGGTAGGCGAACTACGTTGACTCTGATTTCTCGTTCCAGACGGGAATACGTAGGCATAAAGTGCGATACTTTGCCGAGTCATTTTTTTCATTTTATTTTCTTTTTCACCCTTGACCTATAGTTTAGATAGAATAACAATCCATACCCGAAAACAAGCGTGGATCCCATCGAGTACGATGGACGTGAGGGGTGCTAATACCTTCCCCTTGCGTAACCGACTCCCGAATCCAGGTTTTGGTTGCGACGACCATACCTTTCCCGTGTTGTGCGAGGTTTACTCTGAGCGTTTCCTTTCCCTCCCGTGGGATAAATAACGCACGGTGGCGACTCTTCTGTTCAGCCGGCGCCGATTTTCGCAGTAGCGACAGCTGGCGACTCTGCTGGGGATCCAACGTCCCCTGGCTGCTAAGGACTGCGATGGTTCTTATGCATTTGGGATCCAACGTCCCTTGAGAGAGTCAATCCTAACGTTTGTTTTCCCGTCGAGGATTTTGTATGGAGTTATTTTATATTTCTAACCCTGTATTTTTCAGCTTTGTATATTGATTATTATTGCTGTATCTGGGGTGTGACGGGTGTTCTGATATTGAGAGATAAGCCGGACCTGGGCTTGAGTGCACCTAGAATTAGAGTAGAAATTAGTGGGCGCCCGCTTGCTTTGCTTGCTTTGGTGTCCCATGAAATCTACACTCAGACGAGGTTCCTCTGGTTGGCCTCCTGCCCCTTCCTTTGGTTGGCGTGGGTTGCTGGTTAGTTGGATTGTCGACTCTGGGGACCGATCATTTGGAAGTTGGCTGAGTGAGGCCTCTTCAGGATTTGATGATGCCACTCCTTCTGGGAATCGTATCATCAACCCTGAAAGTCTGTGACGCCGACGACCGCATAGGATGCCGTACCTTGTGCCAGTTATAGGGCCACCCACCTGTGAGGGGATTCAGGGTTATGCAGGTAACTAGACCTCCAGACTACCGGTTATTTCTTGACCAGAGATCCTGGTTATTTATGGAGGGTTATGAGGTCTGTCAGAGACCATTTGGAGATGTGTTCCGAGGTCTGTCAGAGACCATTTGGAGAGGTGTTTTGAGGTCTGTCAGAGACCAATTACGGATGTGATTTGAGGTCTATCAGAGACCAGTTGGAGTTATGGGTTGAGGTCTGTCAGAGACCAGTATTGGAGTTTTATTTCAGGTCTATCTGGGACCAGGGTTTGATGACTTCTGGATGGTCTATCTGAGACCTTTCTTGATTGGGTTTAGGCTATTCAGCTGCAGCTTTGGTCCCTGTTGAATGTTACTTGCATTGCATTGCTTGCATATCCATTACCATTTGCATTTCACTAACGTGTGTCTGTGCTGCAGGTGCATTTGCATTTCCCTAGTTCTAGTGCCCAGACTTCTGAGTATTTGATCATGACTAGCTTAAGGAGAACGGTTGCCTACAAATTGCCTACGCCTGATATTGTTCCTTTACTGGGGTTGATCTCTCTTGCCGATGAGGGTGTTCGTAGGAGTTTCCGGATGAGCTATGGTAGATTATTGAGATTGGTGTGCAAACCTACAGAGGTGGAGCTAGATGGGCTGTATGCTTTGATGCAATTCTACGACCCTGCTCTGAGGTGCTTCACGTTCTCTGACTTTATTATGGGACCAACCCTGGAGGAATACGCTGAGTATGTTGAGCTGCCCGTGCAGAACCAGGTTCCATTCATTCATTATGATGCCAAACCCAAGCCGGAGGAATTGGCAAAAGCCTTGCATGTTGATGCTTCTGAACTTGTGACTACTGTTTCCCGTGGAGTTCCAGGCTTCTCATTTCAGTTCTTAGTTGGTAAAGCCCAAGAGTACGCCAAGAATGGGTGCTGGGTTGCTTTCAATGCTGTGTTGGCTTTGTGCATTTATGGCATAGTTTTGTTCCCCAACATACCGGATTTTGTGGACTTCGATGCTTTCTACTTGTTTGCCGCTGGTAATCCTGTACCTACCTTACTCGGAGACCTCTACCACTCACTGCATTATAAGAATGAGAAGGGGAGAGGAAAGAATGTTCATCTTTGTGTACCCTTATTGAGTATGTGGTTTGAGAGTCATCTTCCTAAGAGAGGATCTACTGCAGAGACTACAATTCCAGTTGGTTGGCCAGAACGCTTGATGAGGCTATCGTCGGAAGATATGGAGTGGTTTGATAGAGATTTGTTGGGATCTGAGCTCATCTTTAGCTGTGCTGGGTACCCTAATGTGCCATTGATAGGAAGAAAAGGGTGCATCAACTACAACCCTTCTCTATTCATTCGCCAGTTCGGATATGCGCTGAAGAACCCACCTCAGGAGGAAGAAGTACAGGAATCTCTGTACTTCACTGGTGACGTAAAGGGGGAGTTGTTAGCCAAGTTGCGACGTGCCTGGACGCATATTAACCGCAAAGGGAAGCCGTTGTTAGGAAAGAATGACTGTCAGGCCTATGCACCTTATAGAGCTTGGATTCAGGAGAGGGCTAGTCAGTTGAAGATGCCGTTTCCAGATGCACCAATTCTTGATCCTATTCCGGTAGAAGAGCCGACTACTGTTTCTAGAGAAGCATATGAACAAGTTGTGAGAGAGAAAGAAGCCTTGATGAAGATTAACGAAGGGTTAGAGCAAGAGTTAGCCCAGGCACGCAGTGAGAAAAACAAGGCCGTATATGCTTTCCAGCAACAGATTGAGCTGGTAAACAGGTTAGGGGCTGAGTTGACCGAGGAAAAGAAGAAGCGTGAGCGTCTGGGGCAAGAGTTCAGAAGTTCCCATGACATGCTGGAAGCCAAAAAGAAAGCGCTCGACGCAGCACACCGAGAGATATCTTCTTGCAATAAGACTTGGAATGCTACACTCACTAACAACAAGAAGAGGGAAGATAAGCTGAAGCAGCAAATTTCCGACCTCGAAGAGAAGTTGAAGTCTAGCGTCAAGAAGTGCGAGGAGGAAGTGATGAACCGGTATAGTGTCCAGCATGCACTGAACAAGGCAATCAAATCCAGAGATGAAGCAGTGTCCCAGAAGCGAAAGCTAGAAGATTGTTTCGGGGAAGCAACATGGGAAGAAACTGCTGAAGACGTACGCCGTGTCCTTAAGAGGAGAAACCTGCTTGTTGAAGGGCTGCTTGATCGACCAAGCCATCCGGAGACCAAGAAGTTGATAGAGGAGTACCAGACTTTTGGGAGGATTTGATCATTCCATTATTTGTATGCTTTATTTGCATAGTGCTGACCATCACCAGGATTGTTGGTTGAGGTCATGCCTTCTCGTTGTACTCAGTGATGTCGTACCCTGGGATTATTAATTCTCTCTGCAATATATGAGGCTTTCTATGATTCAACTCCGATATTCCTATTGTCAACACTGTCACTGCACCGGCACCTTCGCACTAGAACTGGGGGAATGAACTTCCCTAATGCACAGACACATTGCATTGCATTCATATTCATATTGCATAACAGGTAATCTTCGAATGGTGTCTTATTTCTTGCTCTGCATCAGGTACTTAACAGGATTCCAGATCAACATCCGCACCGCTATTCTACACGATCCAACTGTCGGAAAGTCATGGACCAGATTCAGAATGAGATGCAGGATGTACGCGAGAAGCTCGCCCTCTTCATGCAGACCATGGAGGCTATAGCAAAAGGGCAAGAAAACTTGCAGGCCATGGTCCAGCCTCTGTTGGCTCGCAACGCTGGTCATGGTAACGAAGATCATCAGTCTGTCCGGGTTGATACTGCTCATGGAGATGGCACTCCAACGCCAGTGGCTCCGCCTATCGTCAATATGAATGCTGCTAACGTCAACAACGCTACCGCTGCTGTGAATGGTAACGTCGGAGTTGGAAATGATACTGCTGGCCATAATGCTGGGCTAGGTGATGTCAATTTGGGAGATAATCTCGGAGGCAATGGCTTTGTCAACGCTGGGTTCGGATTCAACGATCAGGGATTCGACAACACTGGCAAGTATGGCTTTAATGCTCAAGGCTTTGGGCAAGATGGTTATGGTATGGTCAATCAGGGTTACGGAGGCTTTGGAAACGGAAACGGTGCTGGTTTTATGGCTGGTGGTCCTGTCGGAGGTGTTCAAGGGTACGGCAACAGAGGCCGAGGTCCGGGGATGAATCAGAACAGAGCTGGACGTAATAATGCATATGACGGATACGGGGCTGGAAACGGTATGTGGCAAGAGGATCAACAGGAAGACGCCTTCTCTGGAGGAGGTTTTGACGGGCCGATGGATGATTCTCAAAAGATTAGAATGCTGGAAGAGCAAATGAAGGGAGTCCTAAATCAGAGTGCTGTAGGACTGGACATGGCAACTATGGGCTTGGTACCTGGGCTGAGGGTGCCCATTAAATTCAAAGCGCCTGCGTTCGATAAGTACAAAGGAGACACATGCCCGAAAGTGCATGTACGAGCTTATTACAGAAAGATGTCTGCATACTCCACTGACGAAAGAATGCTCATGCATTTCTTTCAGGATAGCCTATCGGGTCCTTCCTTAGAGTGGTACATGGGGTTGGAGCCAACTGATATCAAGACTTGGAAGCAATTAGCGGAGGCGTTCGTAGCCCATTACAAGTATAACAGCGATCTGGCGCCCAATCGGGTCCAGTTGGCCGGGCTTTCGCAGAAGAAGGGGGAGAGTTTTAAGGAATACGCGCAAAGGTGGCGCGATATGGCTGCCAGGGTCCGTCCCCCTGTAGAAGATAAAGAAATGAACGATATGTTTGTTGGTACATTCACCGGGCTGTTTCATGATATGCTGTTTCATACGTCTCTGGCTAGTTTTTCAGATCTGATTCTGATGGGCGAAAAGATTGAGCGGAACATTAAGCAAGGAAAGTTCCAGGTCGATGAATCAACTGCATCTGGCAGTAATAGGAAAGCTTATGGTGGGCGCCGTCAGGGCGAAGCTAGCGCGGTATTTGGAGGCCGAGGCCGAGGCCGAGGCAGGGGAAGAAATCAATATCGTCAGCCGCAGCAAGTGTCGAGTGTTACTATTCCTTACCAACAGCAACCAATCCAGCAACAACAACCGGTTCAGCAGCAACCAATGCCACAGCAGCAGCAGCCTCAGCAGGGGGCACAGCAAGCTCAACGAAGATTTCAGGGTAGTAAGCCGAGAAGGGTGTTCGAGAAGCCTCCCTCTAACTATGCTGATTTATTGCAGACCTTGTTGGGATTGAATCTGGTAGAGAAAAGAACCTTGGCACCGATAACGGGAACTCCCCCGTTCGGCTATGATGCAAATAGGCACTGCGAGTTTCATTCTGGGGCCCCGGGCCATGATATCGAAGGTTGCCATGCTTTTAAGCACGTTGTACAGGATCTTTTGGACAACAAGTCTATCAACTTCGGAACGACCGGTGCGAATATAGTCCAGAAACCCATGCCTAATCATGGGGCGAACGCCGTGCTGACTGAGGAAGGTCTGAATCTTATTATGAATGTTGAGGATTTAAAGACGCCGCTGAGCGAAATAAAGAGCCGACTGTTGCAGGGAGGTGTTTACCCGGGATGTAATGAGTACTGTTTAGATTGTTGGGCCCTGTCTGGGGGGTGTGAGGATTTGAAGAAAGGCATTCAGGCCTTAATTGATGATGGTATATTGCAGTTTGATAGAACAGCAACTGATGAGCCTGCAGGGACAGTAGTGGATAATCGGAGTGATGTGGCCACGGTAACAATTCCTAGGAAGACGATCACCATTTCAGCACCAGCTCAGCGACCACCGATTACTATAACTAAAGCCGGGCCAATCCCGTATGAGAACACGAAGGCGGTCCCATGGTCATATGGGCTAGAGGTGTATTGTGACGGGATTAAAATCGATGTTAACAAGCAGTCAGCGGAGGTTGTGGATAATGTTGTTGGCCCAGGAGGCATGACGAGGAGCGGCAGGATCTTTATATCTCCTGAAGTAGAAGCCGAAAGGCTAGCGAAAGGAAAAGGGAAAGCGGTGGAGAACGTTCCGGTACAAGCAAGTGAAAAAGGAGCAGCATCGAAAGATGTGGAAGAATTCATGCGCTTGATTCGGAAAAGCGATTATAAAATTGTGGAGCATCTGCAGCAAACGCCGTCCAAAATATCTATATTGTCATTGCTGTTGTGTTCGGAAGCCCACCGAAACGCTTTGCTGAAAGTCCTGGACACTTCTTTTGTACCACAGGATGTCTCCGTAAACCAGTTAGAAGGAGTATTGGCACATGTAAATGCAGGCCACAGTCTGGGCTTTACTGATTTCGACTTGACTCCGAAAGGAAGGGATCATAACATGGCATTACATGTATCTGTTGAGTGCAGAGGGTCGACAATGTCGCACGTATTGGTTGACACCGGGTCGTCTTTGAACGTGCTGCCTAAGAAGGCTATGATGAAGCTGGACGTTCGAGGGATTTTGTGTACACCCAGCGATTTGGTAGTCAGAGCGTTTGACGGCACGCGGAGAACAGTCTTCGGATCGATTACCTTGCCTCTGCAAGTGGGGCCGGAAGTGTTTGCAACGGAGTTTTATATCATGGATATACAGCCTGCGTACAGCTGCTTGCTGGGAAGACCTTGGATTCACGGGGCAGGGGCAGTCACGTCTACCCTGCATCAGAAGTTAAAGTATATGGTCGGAGACAGTGTAGTAACCGTGTGCGGAGAAGAAGACATCCTGGTCAGCCATCTATCTTCGTTTAAATATGTGGAAGTCGACGGGGAGATCCACGAGACACCGTGCCAGGCATTCGAAGGTTTGCGCGTCAAGGACAAGAGTCCCGGGCCGAGCAAAGTGCCAGAGATAGCTGTCTCATCGTATAAAGAAGCTCAAGCGCTAGTGGAAGCAGGAGAAGCCAAAGGCTGGGGAAAAGTATTGGACATTCCTGTGAAAATGGACCGGTTCGGACTGGGGTACCGACCGTCGTCATCAGCTCCTTCTGTGGGGGCCCCTCATTTCAGAAAGTCAATCACCATCTCTGCCAGTGGAGTATGCCATGAATCTGTCAATGCTGCTTCAGAATCCGATGAAGGGGACAGCGACTGTGATATGGATGCCTGGATTCAGCCAAGCACGCCAGGACAAGGACTGTGCAACTGGTCTATTCAGGAGCTTGTTCCTGTGACTTTTAAACAGTAATACTTTGCTTTATTAATTGTTGAATAATCTGATGTCTTGCCCGGGGCATCAGGATTTGCTTAGGGCTGTGTTGTTATAAACATTGCTTCGTTAATCATTAAATAAATGGCGTTTTTTCATGTGCAAATACTGTAATCCCTGTCTTTCTTGTTTTGTATTTTTCAATAAAATGGCAACGTGGTTATCCGCTTTATACGCATTTTGAAGCACTTAACCATTCCTTTTGCAGGGTGACATTTTCAGATGACATCCTTGAGCCACCTATGACTCGTCCCGACTTCGAGCACCCGGTATTCCAGACCGAAGAAGAGGTTGTCGAAGATAGCGACGTTCCTGAGGAACTGTCTTGGTTAGTGAAGCAAGAGGAAAGAGCCATTCTGCCTCACGACGAGGTTATCGAGATTATCAATTTGGGGTCGGAAGGGGTTGAGAAGAATATTCGTATTGGAGCCGCACTGCAGAGTGATATCAAGCGGAAACTGGTTGAAATGCTCCGAGAGTATAATGACGTATTCGCTTGGTCGTATCAAGATATGCCAGGGCTCGATGCTGATATGGTTGTGCATCGCCTGCCACTGAAAGAAGACTGTCCGCCTGTCAAACAAAAACTTCGCAGAACTCGCCCAGATATGGCAATGAAGATCAAAGAGGAGGTTCAGAAACAGTGGGACGCTGGTTTCCTGGCTGTGACGAAGTATCCCTCATGGGTTGCTAACATCGTACCAGTGCCAAAGAAAGATGGAAAGGTTCGAATGTGCGTGGATTATAGAGATTTGAATAAAGCAAGCCCAAAAGACGATTTTCCACTTCCTCATATTGACGTGTTAGTTGATAATACCGCTCAATATTCTGTATTCTCCTTCATGGATGGCTTTTCAGGCTACAATCAAATTAAAATGGCGCCAGAGGATATGGAGAAGACTACTTTCATAACGCCTTGGGGAACATTTTGTTACAAAGTGATGCCCTTTGGTTTGAAAAATGCTGGGGCAACATATCAGCGTGCGATGACGACTCTTTTCCATGATATGATGCATAAAGAGATCGAAGTTTATGTTGACGATATGATTGCCAAATCCCAGACAGAGGAAGAGCATCTGGTGAATCTGTTGAAGTTGTTTAAAAGGCTTAGGAAGTTCAGGCTGAGGCTGAACCCTAATAAATGCACCTTCGGGGTGAGATCGGGTAAACTGCTGGGGTTTATCGTAAGCGAAAGAGGAATAGAGGTCGATCCTGCTAAAATAAAAGCGATTCAAGAAATGCCGACGCCTAAAACAGAGAAAGAGGTGCGCGGGTTTTTAGGGAGATTGAACTACATTGCCCGGTTCATATCTCACCTAACGGCCACGTGTGAACCGTTATTCAAGCTGTTAAAGAAAGATCAAGCTGTAACGTGGAACGAAAATTGTCAAAAGGCGTTCGACAAAATAAAGAAGTATCTGCAGGAGCCTCCTATTTTGATACCCCCGGTGGCAGGAAGACCTTTGATAATGTATTTGACGGTTCTTGAGGGAAGCATGGGTTGCGTTCTCGGTCAACACGACGAGACGGGGAGAAAAGAGCATGCGATCTACTATCTGAGTAAGAAATTTACAGACTGTGAATCTCGGTACTCAATGCTGGAGAAAACTTGTTGCGCGCTAGCCTGGGCCGCCAAGCGTTTGAGGCAGTACATGCTGAATCATACAACCATGCTCATCTCGAAGATGGATCCAATCAAATATATATTCGAAAAGCAGGCGTTGTCAGGTAGAATTGCCCGGTGGCAGATGATCTTGACTGAATATGATATTCAATACGTCTCGCAAAAGGCAATAAAGGGGAGTGTGCTGTCTGAGTATCTGGCGGAGCAGCCTATTGAAGAGTATCAATCGATGAGATTTGATTTTCCTGACGAGGATATCATGTATCTCAAGATGAAGGATTGTGAAGAGCCGTTACCAGACGAAGGACCAGAGCCGGGGTCCCAGTGGAAGATGATATTTGACGGAGCTGTGAATGCTTACGGTAGCGGAATAGGGGCAATTATCACTACGCCGCACGGGTCGCACATCCCGTTTACTGCCCGATTGACCTTTGCCGTTACCAACAATGAGGCCGAATACGAAGCTTGTATAATGGGGCTTGAAGAAGCCATTGATTTGCGAATCAAACATCTAGACGTATACGGAGACTCAGCTCTGGTAGTGAATCAGATCAAAGGGGAATGGGAGACACGTCAGCCCAATTTGATACATTATATGAATTACGCAAGGAGATTGTTGCCTTTCTTCGACAAGGTCGAATTGCATCACGTGCCGCGGGCAGAAAATCAAATGGCTGACGCCCTTGCCACTTTGTCTTCCATGTACAAGGTCAATTTCTGGAACGAAGCTCCCCAAATCACTATCTCTCGGTTGGACAGGCCAGCTTATGTATTTGCTATTGATGAAGCATCTGATGACAAACCGTGGTACTTTGATATCCTTAATTTCCTGAAGAATAAAGAGTATCCGGCTGGGGCGTCCAGTCAAGATCAGAAGACTCTCAGGAGATTAGCGGGTAATTTCTATTTGAACCCGGATGGCGTCTTATACAGAAGAAACCACGATTTGGTGTTGTTGCGTTGTGTAGACGAGAAAGAGGCAAAACTTCTCATGGAGGAAATTCACGAAGGTGCCTTTGGTACGCATGCTGGTGGGCATGCTATGACGAGAAAACTGCTGCGGGCAGGTTATTTTTGGCTGACGATGGAAACTGATTGTTTCAAGTTCGCAAGGAAGTGCCACAAGTGCCAAATCTATGCTGACAAGATACATGTGCCTCCGAGTCCTCTAAATGTGATGTCATCTCCATGGCCATTCTCGATGTGGGGAATCGATATGATCGGAAAGATCGAGCCGACCGCTTCTAACGGGCATCGGTTCATCCTCGTAGCAATCGATTATTTCACCAAATGGGTGGAAGCGGCGTCTTACGCAAATGTAACGAAGCAAGTGGTGGCTAGGTTCATCAAGAGAGATATCATCTGCCGATATGGGATCCCCGAGCGGATAATCACGGATAATGGTTCTAATCTGAACAACAAAATGATGAAGGAGCTCTGTCAGAATTTCAAGATTGAACATCACAACTCCTCCCCTTACCGACCCAAGATGAATGGCGCTGTCGAAGCGGCCAATAAGAATATCAAGAAAATTGTCCAGAAAATGGTGGTGACTTACAAGGATTGGCACGAAATGCTACCTTTCGCTTTGCACGGTTATCGTACGACGGTACGCACATCAACCGGGGCAACTCCGTTCTCGTTGGTATACGGAATGGAAGCGGTATTACCATTGGAAGTTGAGATCCCTTCTCTGAGGGTATTGCGAGACGTTCAGCTGGACGAGGCAGAATGGGTAACGAATAGGTTGAACCAACTGAGTTTGATGGATGAGAAGAGGCTAGCTTCTCTGGCATACGGTCGTTTGTATCAAAGACGAATGAAGAAAGCGTACGACAAGAAGATACTTCCGCGAAGCTTTCAGACGGGCGACCTTGTGCTGAAAAGGATTCTCCCGCCGCAAGCAGATCACAGGGGCAAGTGGACCCCCAACTACGAAGGGCCATACGTTGTCAGTAAGGTCTTTTCAGGAGGAGCTTTATTGTTGTCCACCATGGACGGGGAAGACTTTGCATCACCTGTGAATTCGGACGCAGTTAAAAAATACTTTGCTTAAAATAGACCCGCTGGACAAAAAAAAAAAAGAGAGTCCAGGCAAAAATGGGGCATCCTGGCGAACCAAAAACAGAATGAAAGGTTCGGGCAAAAGTTAGGGATAAAATTGAAAAAATGTACACCCGCGAAGTTGAAAACCTACACTGGGCGGCTTCGGCAAAAAGGGGTATCCCGGTGAACTGAAAACCCGTAAAGGGCGGTTCACGCAAAAGTTAGGGATGAGAAAAGCAAATGACTGCGGTCCGAATTTGAATTCAATGAGTATCAATGCGGGAGAATATATTTGAGGAGTCAGTTATCGGATACAACCTCTTCGGAAGTGGGGATACCGGGAAAGTATTAGAGTCGGACGAGTCATGGGAGGATCAGTTCGTGGTGTTCATCTGCATCCAGTTGCCGACATGTGTACAAAATTTAATTTGTCAATATTTATGCTTCTTGTGCATACTTTCATACTTGTGTATTTGCTTCGCGTAGCTTCCTCTTTTCAGGAGTTACATCCCGTGTACAAAAACTCCGCCCATTCAGGGGCCCAATCAATGAAAATGTGTTATTCAGCACTTGATGATTGTTCTTTACTGTTTTGCGCATGATAAAACGCCTAAGTTTGATGAAACTAACATGAGTATAACATCATTGGCCCTTGCCAACAATTGCTAAAGCTTTGAATTGACTGAGTGTAACGTCACTAACCTGAATTGATTTGATTGCATAGGCTTGTCGTGCCTTGTTTGTGTTGTTGCAGGTTCCATAACCGTACGAGGAAAGTGATCAAAAGATTGCGATAGTGAAAGGCTTGATCCCCCCGCAGGGTCATGCATTCTCCCCCAGCGGAGTCAGTTAATTTTCCCCGAGAGAATCATCCCATCTCCAGCGGATTTCTCTTTGCAAGTATTTTCATTCCTTCCAGTGGAACTCGAAGATTAAGACTCTCCCAGGCAGAGTCGATGGTGGTTCCTGTCACTTATTTTGTCAGAGATACCGTGTGATATTAGTTCACTCTCCAGCAGAAGCTCAATCATACCAGGCGCATCTGCTATTCCCCAGCAGAGTTATATTCCCCAGCAGGGGGTTACCTCAGCTAGGTGTTTGGTTTGAGTTATATTCCCCAGCAGGGGGTTACTTCAACAAGACGTGTGGTTTGAGTTCCCAACTTCCCAGCAGGGTCGACTTCACCCTACCAGCATTTATTTTGCCGGAATAATTTTGTAGCATCAGGCTATCTCCGGCGAGTCGGCATTATCCTTCCAGCATTTATTTTGCTAAGGCAGTTTCTGTACTCTAGCAGTTCAGGTGGAGAGAGCTCTTGCTCAAATAAATCACCAAACAGTCAAGATCTCGGCAGGAGATATTCAACGATAATGTCAGTTTCGGCTGCATTCCCCACAGAGTTATCATGAGAGTCTCTTTGTCTCCAGCAGAGTCATTTATGCAAATGTCTCTTATTTTCCCCAGCCAGAGTGGCCAGGATAAGAATCTCCTTATCCCCAAGCAGAGTTTGTTTGTCATCAACGGGTCGCATGAATCAGAATTTCAGAGGCCACCGCCGGTTATCAGCGCAGGCGTCCGATAGTGGGTTTTCAGACATCCCCAGTAGAGTTCATCCCAAAGTCGCTGTCGCGTCCGTGCTGAGCAGTTTGTAGGTGAGGATCATTGAAGAACTAAGTCCTGACGTGGACAATTTACTCCTAGAATGACGGAATTTCTTCAGAAGTGGGCGTCCTAACGTGGACAGGTTTGTTTTACCGGATTGGTAAGGTGTGTTAATCCTGACGTGGATAGATTCGGTCTCTCGAAATTTGGAGAAAGGGAGGTCATGACGTTGACAAAAGATTGGTTACTCTTCGTGTTGGTGTCCTGACGTGGATCATTTGTGTCCAGCAGATATCTTTATTCGTAATGGTGAAATGTGCGTCCTGACGTGGACAAGTTTGTAGTTCTTTGTGATGACAAGATGCAAAAATCCTGACGTGGACAAATTTATTCTTCTTCGTGTTGTTGGCAAAGTGTAAGTCCTGACGCGGATATTTCCCCAGCAAGTCGAAGGTGTGAGTCCTTACGTGGACAAGTCTTATTTCCTCAGCAGGTCGAAGACGCCTGAGTCCTAGCGTGGACAAATCAAGACGAGATCAGTGTCCTAACGCGGACAGGTCAAAGAGATTATTATTCCTAACGTGGGAAGATGTAGTCCTTATGCGGACATATCAACAGAAGTGATTCCTAACGTGGAAAGACGGAGATTCCTAACGCGGAAAAGATGGAGTCCATACGCGGACGTATCAGAAGATAGTTTCCTTACGTGGAAATGACAGTATTCCTAACGTGGAAAGAAGAGAGTCCTTACGTGGACAGATTAAGATGATTCCTTACGTGGAAAAAGATGGTTTCCTTACGTGGAAAAATGAGTCCTGACGCGGACAAATCAGAAAAAAGTTGGTATTCCTTACGTGGAAAGATCAGAGTCCTGACGTGGACATATCAAGAGCATTCCTTACGTGGAAGAAAAATGGTTTCCTAACGTGGACAGACGGGTTTATTCCTTACGTGGAAAGATTGAGTCCTCACGCGGGCATATCAAGATTGATTCCTGACGTGGAAAGAAGGAGATTATTCCTGACGTGGAAGAGTTTAGTCCTGACGCGGACAGATCAAAGAAGATATTCCTAACGTGGAAGAAGAAGTTTATTCCTTACGCGGAGAAATTGGGGTCCTTACGTGGACAGATTCGAGAAAAGTTGAGTCCTAACGTGGACAGGTTCAGAACCAAAGTTGAATTCCTTACGTGGAAAGATTGGAGTCCTGACGCGAACATGTCAAATGGTATTGGAGTCCTAACGTGGACAGATTGATATAGTTTTCCTGACGCGGAAAGAAGGTTGTTTCCTAACGTGGAAAGATGAAAGGTTTAGTCCTGACGCGGACAGATACAGAATGAATGATCCCTAACGTGGATAAGCGTTACTCCTAACGTGGACAGGTGTTACTCCTAACGTGGAAGTATTTTATTCCTAACGCGGGCGATTCAATTTATGGAAATGCAGACGAAGTATCCCCAACGGAGTTGCCGAGATTTCTCTGGGTTAACAGTAAGTGGAGTCCTAACGTGGACAGGTTTTAGTTGAGATTTCTTCGTATTGATGACAGACAGAGTCCTAAGGTGGACAGGCAAGCAACCTGTTATGACAGAATTCTTTTCAGGCTGATGAAAATAATCCCCAGCACGGTCGCTAATGGATCAGTGGGTTACTATAACAGTCAGATTCAGCTGATGAATGTCAGTCCTCAAGCAGGAGCGCAATTTAGTTTGGCAGTTGGCAAATTTTTGGTTTCACTAGTATTCAACCGTCTCGTACCGCGAATGTCTGAAGGCTCCGGGCTCTTCACCCAATCGGGTCCAAGTCGCTTGAATAGGGGCAGCTGTTGCACCCTAAAATTTGCCCAACCTTATTCACTTGGTTCATGTTTTAATATCATTATCATTAGCATTTAGAGTCATGTACATAGACTAACCATCTGCATAGCATAAGCATAGCAAGTCATTCAACAGGGGACCAATCATTATTCTCATCTCTAGAGGCCTATCATGAGGTTATCATCATAATTCAATCATATTCAAGTCATCAGGAAAGAATTTGAAAGCAAGGAGTTCAGCAGATCAAGCCTTGAGACCATCTCCTAGCTGAGGGTATCTGAGGACCAACAAGAGGATTGTGAGATGTGGAGTGAAGGCATGGAGAGTATCTAGACATCTTGAGAGACTTAAAAGGTCATTTGGAGAAGAAAATAAGTTGTTGAGGTGATCACAATAGTTATAACTGAAGACAGTCAACTAGGGTTTCATCTGGGTCAACCCTAGGTCAACCCTAGGTCAATTGACTGACTTAAAAGAGCATTCCAGGCTATTGGAGAGATGTGGGGTTCATCATTGGACATATGAAGAAGGATATGGAGATATGACAAGAAGAATGCAAGAGAAATCAAGGAGAAGAGGAGTTACTAAATTAGGGTTTCTCTGTAAAATCCCCTAGTTTAGGTCAAATTTCCAAGCAAGATAAGTCAAAATGCTAACTTCAAATGGCTTCTTGGCCAACATGAAACTTGTAGAGGATCTCAAGACCTTTAATTTGAGTGGTGGAAGACCTCAAGGAGATTTATAGAACTCAAGTTATGGTCCTTGCAAGTTACAGGTCATCTAGGGTGTCTGAATTTTTGTCTGTGAAAGTGACTTGACTTCCAAGCAATGTTTACCCCTCAAGGAGATTTCAAATGAATTCTTGGTCAACATAAGAATTGTTCCTCATTGTCTTAGCTTTCTAGAATGGTATGGCATGCCTTCATATGATGTGGAGAACTCAACTTATGGTCTTGACAAGCAAAGGGTATTTTGGGCATTTGTGAATTACAGGTCATTTTAATCTATGTCCAAAACTCATACAAGGAGGCCTCAAATGGAAAAACTTACAACATCAAACTTGCTCCAAATGGGATTTTAAGTCTAGAAAGAAGGTCACAAGTTATTGGAGAAGCTCATAGCATGGAGTTGCATGATTGGTCAAAATATGAACTAAAAAGGCTTATAAAGTGAATAATTTCAAAGTGAAAAATGGTTTGGGAGATTTCCAAGTCCAAATGGAGACTTCCAATATATGATTTTGAATGGAAAAACAATTCTAAGAACAATGGTTCACACACTTTTTTGAGTTTAGAAGGAAAAAATGAAGTTATCCATGGTTGCTTGTTTTTTAAGAAACATAATCAAAATGAGCCAAAGTTTGAAAACAAGGGAATGTGCAAGATGGATCTAGAATGTACCATTGGGGTCTATATATTCATGAAAGGAGAATTTGGCAAGGGTTGGCTTCATTTGCACCAAGAATTTCACAAATTTCTCATTCTTGTTCACAAAAGTTTCATTCCAAATCTCTCAAATTCTTCATCAATCTTCATCAAAATCAATTCAACTCTACTCCATCATCATCATAGATCATAATTGAAGCAAGGTTTTGGTGATTCTCATCCATTTTCGAGTGCTTTTTTCATCAACATCAAAATCACAAGTTCAAGTGAATAGCATAATTCAAGCAAGGAATCTCCAGAATTTTGCATACAGAATCAAGTTCATCAAGGATTGATCAAGATTCAACACTTAGAAGCTTCAGATCCACCTCTTCCATAGCTGTTTTCAAGGTTTCTCATCAGGTAAGTTTTCATTCGATTTGCTTAATTCAGTTAGTTTAACATGATTTTATTAGTTTAGACTTGATCTAGGTGGTTAGGAGATTAAGTTAGATGAATTTGGAAAGGATTGGTGATGGTTGGTGACAGGTGCAACAAGCTGTTAGTGCTTGTATCTCTTGAATTAAGGCATCATAATGTTAGTTGGATAACGCAGGATAATCTCCATTAGTTGTAGTTTAGTTTAGGTTAAGTTTGGGGAAGAATCGTGTTGGTTCATATCAGTGTAATTCCATGGAGATCTGAGTTTGATACCATCGGGTTGAAGGATTTATTGAGCTTTAGACTGAATTAAGATCATAAGATTGTAGAGTGATGAATTCTGAGCATGATTCATGTTTATGGCGTGGCATTTCATTGCGTGTAGAGTAAGAACAGAGGAGGTGAAGTTTAGTCGTGCATGGCCATTCATGGAGGTTGAAACCCTAGGTTTCAGATCAAGGGAGGAAGACATAATCCTACCCGTCCAATGCGCGCGAAGACCTTTGACTTGGAGGATGATCTTGTGGCTGTCATTTAATCTGAAATTTGGAGGGAAGGACCTTGGCCAAAACGCGCCGTTTCATTAATTGAAACGGGCGGGCCTGAGTCTCTTGTGCTAATCCCACCCCCGTGTTAGGCCCAAAACCAAGTTCTAACGTGAATTCGCTACTTTTCTCACCCCCCAGCGCTCTTCCATTTGTTTCTTTAATTCTGAATGTGTACTGGGCTTTGGTAAAGTGATAAGCGCACCCCCATTGTGAAGGCCCATCCTGGATTGAACTGGGCGAAGTTCTATTCGTACCCCCTCCCTCATTTAATTCCATTTATTTTTCTTAATTCCATTAATATTTTACCAATTTCATAAATTCATAAATAATTCATAAAAAATGCATTTTCATCCATTCTTTTTACCATATTTTCATTAAAATGTCTAGAATATTATAGAAAAATAAATTTTCATTTTTAGTTTTATTTCATATTTTTTACATATTTTCTAAATAAATGTCACATTAAATAGTTTCATTTCATGCCTCATTTTTATGATTTTTGTTCTCTCACATGCTTTAATATTTTTTGATCATTCTTTTCATATTGTTTAGATGAGATATTCAACTTGTAGAAATATTTTAGTTCCCATTTTTAGAGGTTAATTTTAGGTGATTAATAAATGCTTGAACATCATGTACAAAACTAGGGTTTTAGGTGACAACTTAGGAGTTTGATTTCATTTCCCTTAGGACTTAGGGTTTAAATAGATTAGTTATGGGACTATATGGGCTATGGGTAGCTATTAGATCCCTTAGAAAAATTAGGATTCCCCTTCTGCTATTAATGCTGTTTGTATATCTGTTGTCTGGTGTGGTGTGCCCTCTGGGGATTGTTGATTGTTTGATTGGGTATTGGGTTTGTCTGGGCCCTGGGGAGGCTGAAGATTTGTGAAGATGAAGACCATTGGAGATTCAAAGATGAAGATCAACTTCCAGAGTTGAAGAGAAGATTCTTGCTAGCAGATGCTGAGGAGACTAGGGTTTAGGAGCTAGGCAGAGCTCTAGATTAGAATGATTGTTTCTCAAACATGGATTGCCTTGTCTGCATCCATTCTTCTCTGTGATTCAGAGTCTCTCTAGGACACTCACCCCCTTCCTTTGGAAGGCTTGGTGATAGTGTCTATGAGATAGAACTCTTGAGAGAAAATGTCTCTTGTGTTAGAAGCAGTCTGTTCACCACCTTTGGTAGTCAGCTGGTTGCTTAACACCCAATTCACTCTTGTGACTAATCCCTCATCCTGGAGGTTTGAGCTTGAAGAAGAGCCATTGCAGATAGAAGACTGATGATCAAAGCCCTTGCCTGAAGGCCATGAAGATGGAGATTGAGGCTTGTTGAAGCCTGTAGCTGATTGGAGATTACTTGGAGCCAGCTGTTGATTCAGAGCTGCTGAAGCTGTTTGTATTTCATTTCTGATGTATTGATTGGTTTTCCTGACTGTATTGTTTGCTGTTTACCCTGTTGGGTTGAAAGTGAAGCCTGTTCACTTTTACCTATTGTTTTCTAGGTTCGAGGTTGAGTGGGACTCCCTTGCCTCGCTTGTGCTGTTGCATCCATGCATTTTACTGCTTTACTGTATATATCTGGTATTGTTTCTGTTTCTGCCTATCCCGTAGGATCTCTGTTTCTCTCTGTGCAAGAGAGGAGCATGATAGACACTAGGTCTTAACCCATGCATGATAACATTAGGATAGTTTGATTCCCTTCGCAACCGTAGGTTAGAGTTCTGTCTCTTTCTTCCTCAAAACAAACAGAAAAACACATAAAGATTTCAAACACAATAAAAGACACTTCTTCCGTAAAAGAATGTGAACTCATCAAAACGTCATTTTTGTCCGCTTGGACCGCTAATCAAGAAAACCTTTTTCAGAAGGAATAAAATCAACCAAGACAAGCTTGTGTCTTCCGTGGCCCGAACTACGTTTGCTCTGATCTTTCATGCTGTATGAAAGTACGTAGGCATAGGATGCGATATCCTAGCGAGCAACCTTCCCCTCCTTTCCCGTAGGTAGGCGAACTACGTTGACTCTGATTTCTCGTTCCAGACGGGAATACGTAGGCATAAAGTGCGATACTTTGCCGAGTCATTTTTTTCATTTTATTTTCTTTTTCACCCTTGACCTATAGTTTAGATAGAATAACAATCCATACCCGAAAACAAGCGTGGATCCCATCGAGTACGATGGACGTGAGGGGTGCTAATACCTTCCCCTTGCGTAACCGACTCCCGAATCCAGGTTTTGGTTGCGACGACCATACCTTTCCCGTGTTGTGCGAGGTTTACTCTGAGCGTTTCCTTTCCCTCCCGTGGGATAAATAACGCACGGTGGCGACTCTTCTGTTCAGCCGGCGCCGATTTTCGCAGTAGCGACAGTTAGATGCTGTGACCAAGTAAAAGAATCCACCGATCCTCCTTCATCTTCTCCGACGAGAGAAATCATGCTCTGTGATCAAATTCAACCAAACTCTATGGAAATTACACCATTCTTCTCGCAATCTCTCCCTGATCATCATGCTCTATTTCATTTTTATTAACTTTTCACGAATAGCCAAACACGAAGATGAACAGAAAAATCCTCAATTCCACAATCATCATCAAACTCAAATTTAATGCCATGGATCTCTTCCTCACTCCTCAGGGATCAAGAATCACTATCTAATTCATGCTAACACTCAAGAATCATCCAGTTTTGAAGCCACACAGAATTTGCACCACATCACGAATCATCACCAAACTTCACAATTCCAATCCTAAAACGATCTATGTCATCACTACAACCTAACCACATGCTCAATTCAGTCTAAACATGCTTAAATCAAGAAGAATGGTGAAAGATAAAATCCTAGAAAAAAGCTTGCAATTGAGGTAGTTGCAGTGTAATTCTTGACTTCAAATGTTGCAGATACTTTCACTGAATGATCCTGATGCTAACTGAATCCTCAATTGGTCTTGAAATCTTCTGGAAAGGCAAACACAATTTTGCTTTGTAAGCTTCAATCTCTAACTGCCACAACTGAGTTCTTCACCAATCTCCTCCAAAAAAAGATCTGAACATGATTCAAGACTTATATATGAACTACTTGGATCATAACCTGGCCCAATCATGGCCCAATTTGATGAATCCAAATTTTCAATTTTCTTTCAAAGTGTACCCATTGAACTCGTGCATTTTGACTCAGTTTCAACTCAATCACTGCTCCAATGACTTGCATATGACCTGGTGAAGATGAATGGATTAGATTGCAAGCTTGGTTTGATCCTATGGTCAAGATTGGGTATGTTACTTCAATTCTAAGTAATCCAAACAAATTCCATGAAGCATGACTCAAACCCCAAATGTAAAATTGCCAATCTTCTCCAAATGTCTTTGGCAATCAGAAAATGCACAAACTTGGGATTTTTGAACCATTGTGATTTATTTTGAAATTTTTCCTTTATTAATGCTTTTAATGATCTTTTTTCCAAATTTTCTTCATACACTTCCATATTCAATCCATATCAATGGTTTCTTGGGTCATGGTTGGACTAAAATCACCATTTTGAACAACTTTCAAGTTGAACAAATTTTCATTTGAGGTTCACAAGATAGTGAAATGACTCATAATCGAAAATGGCCTGTAATCTAACTTTCCCAAAATACCCCTGACTTGTATACCTCATAACTTGAGTTCTACAAGTCAGATGAACGACTTCTAGTACTTTCTGGAAAGCTACGACCAAGACCTACAACTCTCATGTTGGCCAAAGTTTTATTAGAAACATCCTTCTTGGTCAAAAGTGCCTTGGAAGTTGGTGGACTTTCATAGATAAAAACCACATTCATCTGATGACATGTAACTTGTCTGGATCATAACTTGAGTTCTATAAATCCAATTAAGGACTTCTAGTACTCAAATTAAAGATAAGAACATGCTCTACAAGTTCCACGTTGGTCCAAAGTTGAGATGAAGCTTGTATCTTGAGATAAGTGGTCTTGAAGTTAGGCACTAAACAAGGGATTTTACACTAGGAACCCTGACTTAGCAACTCCTCACACTTTGAGTTCTTCTTGAATTGATCTTGGAATGACACCTCATGTATCTCAACACACCCTTCCACGATCACAAAGACTTAGAAATGAGTCTTAATCTCCTTCAATTGCACAGTTGACTCAAGGTTGACCAGATGAAAACCCTAATTGCAACAACTTCAACTGTGACTTTCCATACTTGGCATAAACACTTGAATGAACTTTACCATGACCCTTAAGGCCTCAAATGAGCTTCAATGACAATCTCCACCCCTAACCATGGGCTTATGATCCCCAGATGATCCTCAGATAGGCTCCTAGACAGGAGATGAACCACATTCACTTGCTTGCCTTTCTTCAAGGACTTTAACTTGCTTCTAATGATGATAACCACTTGATGACTTGAATATAATTCCCTGATTAGGACTTAAACCTTTGATAACCTCAATTGGCTAAGCACACCTTTCCTGATCCCCCTGTAAAATGTAACATGACTATGCAATGTGAATGCTAGAACAATGATATGCTAATGCAATGAAACATAAACCAAGTAAGAAAAAGGTTAGGCAAATTTTGGGGTACAACAGTAGGCATTGAAATTCACATGTGCATGAGCACATGCCGTGTTTTGGGCATTTTCAAAATTCAGCCAAACCAAGCCTCATGGGCCTTCCATTTCCATCCAAATCCAATATATAAAAGCTCCAAGTTCATTTTGAGAGCTGGAAATTGCATTTTCGTGGAGAGAGCTCAATTTAGTTTTGGAAATTAGAGAGAAATTTCAAAATTGTGAATCTAGATCTAAGGCAATTCAAGGCAAATTGAAGCAAGCTTCTTCTTCCTTGAGCTCAATGTAGTGGATCTGCACATTTTGAATCAAGCTTGACATCAATTGAAGCACCAACAGAGTGTCTCCGTTAGGTAATATTCTCTTCCAAATTTCTCTCATGTTAGGCATTGTTTTAGGATCATTATGGTTGCATCTGAATCCCTACACCATGTAGGCAATATTTGATAGCTTGATTGTCTTGTTTGATGAAGAATTCAGTTGTGCATCCAAAAATTAAATTGTTCGATTCTCTTTTTATACGCATGATTAAAGCAAATGGAGCCTGGATTTGAAATGTGTGTTACTTCAGCTTTAATTTGATACAAGATTTGTGCATTTTGGTGAAAATTTGCAGATCTGATCTCCGGCCAGCTCGCCGGAGAAGATGATTGGAGCTAGGGCTCCGGCGTCTAGTTCAAACTCAGTTGAAACTGAGGTGTCTTTGGTTGACCTCGTGATCAGGCTTGATGAACGCTCCAGATCGTTTTGACCATACACGCGTGGAGATTGACTTCCACGTTAATTAATGATACACAACATTTTGTTTTGGCTAAATAGATTGGGCTTTCATGCTATCCACACCCCACTTTTGGATCATGCCATTGTTTTCAACGTGAAACATTGCTATTTGCACCTTGTTCCATTTATTTGTTTTATTTTATTTTTATTTATTTTCTATTTTGATTTTAATTAATTAAAAATAGCTCCAATCATTTTAAAATTCAACAAAAAATATTTTCTGACACTTGAATGTGTTATTTAATTTTTGATAATTTTTAATTTCATTTTCCATTTTATTTTCAATTAAAATTGAATTTAATGATTGGAGGTATTTTTGAGTTGCTTTTTCATTTGTTCTCTTGTGATCTTGCTTGCTCTTGAATCAATTTTAATCACCAATGAATGAGGCTTCTTCCTCATTTTGATGATGAGCCGAAGTGCCTCTAAGGATGGTTTTGGTCAACGTTGGACTTATTTTTGGTTGACTTTCTTGTTCATTTGTTTGACCCTCGACAACTCTCCTTCAAAGTGGAGCACCCTTAGTGAATCAATTTCTTTGGTGCTGCTTTGAGTGGACTTTGGTTGTGTTGCTTTGGCTTCTGGTTGCCAACATATTTGTGAGATTTGTGCATTTTATTTGGATTTATTTGAATCACTTTCCTATTTTAGTGTACCTTGCAAGTCAAGCTACTCCTAAGGATGGTTCACACATACTAGTTGACCTAGTTTGGATGCGAAATGACCCTTGTGGATCCCATATGCTTCCAACTCCTCTTGATTCAAATTTCTAACATGATGAAGTGGCTGGTTGCACATTTTTAGGTCATAAAGTTGTTTGTTTTTTTTTTGTAACTTGCATCTTTGTAAGGCTTTCCATTTGTTTTCTAATGTTGAAAGAGTATAGAACTTAGGTTCTTTACCATGCCTTAGCTTGCAACTTGCTTTGGCTTGCTTCCTTCTTTGGTTTGCCTATCCTCTTATCTTGTTCTCACTTCTCTCCTAGGACCTTGGGGACACATCCAAGTTGATTTGGTGCCTTTAACTTACACTTTGAGTTTGACATGGATGAGAGGCCACTTTGAGAACTTTCTTTTGGTTTCTTTCTTGCATGATCATTGTGATGTTTATGGTTGACATTGCATTTGATGTTGCTTGCTGGCCAAGCCTTTTCTCCCATCCTCACATTAATTATGTCTTCTTCTCTTTCTTTTGTGTTTGCCTCTTGGTAGTGATTGATGTGTAAATGGTTGTAGGAATTCTATTTCTCCCATTTCATCTCACTTTTGGCTTGAACTTGTTTAAGTTCTCTTGTTTGCATTTCTTATTTTGTTTTGCATTTTTTTTCTTGAAGTGGTTGAGATGTACTTGTGGTGGTTGTTACCCCACACCTTTTCCTCCCTTTTCATATTTGTGTTGCATTGCATGTTTGCATCTTCTTTTTCTTCCATCTATGCTTTCTTCTTCTTTTGTCTTCCTTTGCCATGTTCCCTTAGGACATCTAATCTTTCTTGTTCAAGATGGATTATGATAGACATTAGGTTTGAATCCAAGCATGATAACATTAGGGTAGTCTTCCCTTTTCATCTCAATCATAGGTGTACTTTGCATGATAACATTAGGTTGAGTTTAGTCTCCCTTTTAGAGTGTGTCTTCTCTTCTCATCTCAAAACATATTCAAGACATTTAATAAAGGATAATGAGTGTTGTATATTACGAGCCTTAAGCATTTGGGAAATCATGATTGGGGGGCCTCCTCTCAATTGTCTAGAGTGTTTAGCATATGTCCTTTGGACGATATGCGATGCATTCGCTCCTAAGTCATAGTCTATAGTGCAACATGAATTACAAACACAATTCGATTCACTTCTTCTTCTTAAAAGACTAAAAAACAAACATCAAATCTGTTTATCCTTCGGAATTAATTTGAAAACCATTTTCAAAGAGAGTGTTGTTAACTCTTGGTTCTACCACAAACAGGCAACGCCTAAGTCTCCAACGGTCGAGCTGCATACATCTAACTGCTAGAGCTAAGTTTTAACCCTACTCAGGTAAAACACATGAACCAACTTGTGGTCATGTTAGCCCAAACTATGTTTGCTCTGATTTCTCATACCAGACGAGGATACGTAGGCACAAGATGGCGATGTCTTGGCGAGCAACCTTCCCCCACCTACACTCGTAGTTTTCTGAACTACATTGACTATGACTTTCCCATTGCACGAGGGAGTATGTAGGCATAGAGCAGAGATGCTCTATCGAGTCTCTTTTCTTTTCTTTTTGTCCCTGTGGCCTGTAGCTTAGTTAGATAAACACCTTTTTAGATAGACAACAAGCGTGGATCCTGTTGAGTACGACAGACGTGAGGGGTGCTCATACCTTCCCCTTGCGTAACCGACTCCTGAATCCAAGATTTGGTTTTGATGACCTGTCTTCTCCCTTTTCCGTAGGTTTTTCTCTGTTTTCTTGCTTTCCCTCTCTTTGGGATAAATAAAAAACGGTGGCGACTCTTCTGTCCTTTCCGGCCCCTCTTTGCAGCGATGCAACCGTTGGCGACTCTGCTGGGGATTATTCCCATCCCCTATGCAAGTCAATCCTAACACTTGTATGTTTATCTTTGGGTGTGTATATATGTATTGTATTTTATTTGCGTTTGCATTTTACTTTCCAACATTGTACATATCAATATTGTTGTGCTATTGGATGGGTGTTCCACTGTAAGATAAGCCAAAACCCAGGCTTGAATACAACCATAGCATTAGAAGCAGAAAGTAGTGGTGAACCTGTATGTTTGGCATGCACTAATTCCCAAAAAATCTGCGCTCAGACGAGATTCTCTTTGATGACTTCCTTTCTAGTCCGTTTCGGACAGTTGAGAGGTTGTTGAATCTGAGGATTGTCGACTCTGGGAACTAATCATATGGGAGTAAGCTAAGTGAGGCCGCTTCGTTAGACTATGATGCCAAACCAGAAATGGTGAACGTATCATCGTTTCTCGAAAGTCGGTGATGTTGATGACCGCATAGGATGTCAAACCTTATCAGAGATAGGTCGATACCTGTGAGTGGGTGGGTTATGCAGGACTCTTTGACCTTCAACCTACCCGGTTTTCTCGTCAGTGTGAACCTGTGCTTTTGATACAGTGCTATGTTCTTGCTAAAGCGAAGCTCTGGTTCTTCTCAGTCAACAGCACAACAACCTTGATCCCTTGTTGCATTTGCATTTGCATTTTTCATCTATATATTAACATTGACATGTATTTATGTTGCAGGTGTATATTTTCCCTTTGATTCTAGGGGTCTTGTTCTTTTGCTGACATGGAGCCTAGCCTGAAGAAAACTGTGGTGTATAAGTTCCCTACTCCGAACATTGGATCTCTACTCAGTTTGATCTCTGTGGCTTACAAAAAGGTGATGGAAGATTTCAAGCAATCATATGGGAAGCTTTTGAGTTTTGTCTGCAAGCCTTCAGTTTATGAGTTGGGTGGTCTCCATACTCTGCTGCAGTTTTATGATTCACAGCTCCGATGTTTTACTTTTTCAGGTTATGCATTACTGCCTACTCTAGAGGAGTTCTCTATCCTACTTGGAGTTCCTATCTTGGACCAGATGCCTTTCCATCATACTGATGTTGAGCCTGACTTGTCTAAGCTTGCTAGAGCCCTGCATTTGGATGCTTCTGAGCTAAAACGAAAGTTGGTCAAGAGAAATGGAATGCTTGGATTTCCACTATCTTTTCTAGTTGCTAGAGCTTAACACTTTGCGAAGGATGGTTGTAGGGTTGTGTTTAATGCCATCATGGCACTGTGCATTTATGGTATCATGTTGTTTCCTAATATTCCATATTTTGTGGATCTGGATGCCTTCCACATTTTTGCTTCAGGGAATCCTATACCTACGCTTCTAGGCGATATCTATCATTTTGTGCATTACAAGAATGAGAGTCAGAGAGGGAAGAATGTGTCTTGTTGCGTACCTTTATTGTACAGGTGGTTTGTGAGTCACCTTCCCAAATCCGGTCCTTTTGTTGATACTGCTGGTACCTCAGAGTGACCAAAGAGATTGATGGGCTTGACTTCTAAGAATATCATTTGGTTTGATAGAGATCAGTTGGGTACAGAGATTATCTACAGTTGTGGTGGTTTTCCTAACGTCTTGTTGGTCATAAGGAAAGGATGCATTAACTATAACCCATCCCTTGCAGTGACGCAGTTTGGGTATGCATTGAGAGAGCCTTCGAGAGAAGAGGAAATGCATGAACCTCTGTATTTCACTGGCTTGTTGGAGAATGATACCTTGACTAGAGTTGAGAAGGCCTGGAACAAAATTCACCGCAAAGGGAAAGCTTCTTTGGGGAAGAGTAATAGTAGAGCTTACGACCCTTATGTGACTTAGATTCAGGAGAGAGCTGAGAGGTTACTGATTACTTTTCCACCTTGTGCGCCTTTATATCCTCTAATCATTGAGGAGCCTACTACCGTTGACATCCAGAGGTATAATCAATTGTGGTCTAAAAAAGAGGATTTGCGTAAGGTAAATGAAGAGTTGGAGAAAGAGAATATTCATCTCCGAAGTGAAAAGGTTGAAGTTACTTATTCCTGCAAGAGGCAAACTGAGTTAGTAAACAAGCTAGGAACAGATCTTACAAAAGAGATTCGCGCTCATGAGCGTTTGGATTTAGATTTGAAGACTGTC
Organism: Lathyrus sativus; assembly: GCA_963859935.3. NCBI lineage: Eukaryota > Viridiplantae > Streptophyta > Magnoliopsida > Fabales > Fabaceae > Lathyrus > Lathyrus sativus. Next base: position 254,540,360 of record OZ012735.1, on the reverse strand, counting down.
AGTGATGTTCTTACTTCTAAGAAGAAGGCATTGGATAAAGCTTATCTAGAGATTTCCAGGTTTAATGATCAGTGAAATGCTACCCTCACTAATAACAAAGAGTGGGAGGATGGGCTCAAACAACAGATTTCTAAGTTGAAAGCTCAACTTTAAGTGAAGGATGAGAAGATTGCAGCTGAAGCCTCACTCCGACGTGACAGTGATTGTAGACTGAACGAAGTGCTTGCAACGTTGAATGATTACAAGTCTAGAGCTGATGTGAAGAGGTGTAAGCTTGAAGAGGCTTTTGGTGAGGGCGCCTAGGAGGATTATGCTCAGGATTTGCATACCACTATTAGCCAGAGAGAGCTACTCATCCGGGGGTTGCTTGTTAGGTCTGGCCATCCAGAGACGAAGGAGCTATTAGAGGATTTACAGTCTAGTCGTCGTACTTGATTGTATTTTCTTTTCAATCTGTTGTTATGATGTATATATTGACCATCACCAGACCTGTTGGTTGAGTTCATTTTGATTCCATTGTATTGCTGTATTTGGCTTTTGGCTCTAATTTTATTTATGAGGAGTTTGCTTATTGCTTATCTGTTAGCTCTCCATCGTCATGTTGTTCTCGTGGAACTAGAATCGAGGGGGAAATATCTCTAATGCATATATACATGTCTGCATATTGCATCATTTTGCATTTTTGCGTTGCAGGTGCCCGGGACCGTTAACCTTATTTTCGTGGTTTGTTAGTTTGTTTCAGGATTGACAACCAGACGACTCACCATTACGCCACTTGGGGAAATCAACGTAAGGTCATGGAGCAGATGCAAGCTGAGATGCAAGAACTTCGGGACAGGATGGCTCAATTTATGGATTTGATGCAGGGTGTGGCAAATGGTCAATAGTAACTGAGGACTCTGGTGCAACCACTAATTGCAAGAGTTGATGGGAATGGTGTACTTCACGGGGGAGCTGCTGCTAATCCTCCTCGTAATGATGGTGGTACGCCACAGGCTAATGTTATTCCTCCAGTTGTTATCCCTCCGGGATGATGTAATGTAGGTAGAATCCCCATGCTCGAAATGGCGTATGTTGCGCATGGCAACAATGTTCCTCAGTGGGATGAAGATCAGCAAGAAGATGCGTTCTTCATGCGATATATTGGTGCAGGGTTGTCATCTGAGGAAGATAAGAGGTTTAAGCTGATTGAAGAGAAGATGTGGAGCTATGAAAATCAGAACATTATGGGATTGGAAATAGCTAATTTGGGGATGATCCCAGATTTGAAACTACCTTTGAAGTTCAAAGTTCCCGATTTCGATAAATACAAAGGCACTACTTGTCCTAGGGTTCATCTGCACTCCTACTATCGCAAGATGTCCGCCTACTCAAATGATGAAAAGTTGCTGGTGCACTTTTTCCAGGACAGCCTTTCAGGTCCTTCTCTTGAATGATACATGAGCTTAGAACCAGTCAATATTCAATGCTGGAGGGATTTGGATTAGGCCTTCGTTAAGCACTACCAGTACAATAGCGACCTTGCGCCAAACAGGGTCCAATTACAAAATCTGTCTAAGAAGAATGGTGAATGTTTCAAAGAGTACGCCCATAGGTGACGTGAGCTGGCAGCTAGGGTGCAGCCTCGCATGCTCGAAAGGGAGTTAATTGATATGTTTGTTGCCACGCTACCGAGTGTATACTACGAGAAGCTGATCGGTAACATGTCTGAAATCTTTTCTGATCTGATTATTACTTGGGAGATGGTCGAGAACGACATTAAGCTGGGAAAGATTCAAGCTGGTGAAGGATCCTCGACAGGAGGAGGAAATAGAAAGGTTTTTGGTAACAAAAAGCGAGAAGGAGAAACCAACGCAGTATCTAGTTCCCGGGGAAGAAACAAAAATCAGCGTCAACAGCAACCTCATGTTGCAACTATCACAATATCTGCGGTACCACAACAACAACCACAACAGAATTAGCAGAACCATGCTCCTCGTTATTTTCAGGATCGGGGCATAGCGGTGAATAAGCAGTTTGACGCGCCTCCGATGCCATATTCTCAAATACTCCAACACTTGTTATAGTTACAGTTGATACAGAAGAGAACTCTGGCTCCATTGACAGGAGCACCACCTCCTGGTTACGATGCTAATGCTCGATGTGAGTTTCATTATAGTGCTTCGGGTCACAATATTGACAACTATAAGGCGTTTAAGCATAAAGTTCAGGATCTCATAGATATTAAGGCTATAAAATTTTCTCACGACGCGCCCAATGTCGTGCAGAACCCCATGCCTAATCATGGGGCAGCTGGGGTCAGTGATATCCTCGAAGATGAGAGCTTGAATTTGGTGTCGTATGTTGATGAGTTGAAGACGCCGCTGAGTTTTGTAAAGGACAAGTTGTTGAGGGGAGGGGTATTCCCAGGTTTTGATGAAGCTTGTACTGAATGTTTGAGTCATCCCGAGGGATGTGAGAAGCTGAAAGACCATATTTAGAAGCTGATAAATGCTGGTGTCTTGCATTTTGACAGAGTTGCTGAGAAAAGACTGAGGAATTAATGGTTAAAGAGAGGAATGAGGTTGCGACAATCTCGATTCCGTAAAAGACTATTACTAGATTGGTGGCCTGGTGTCATGCGCTTGATAAGAAAGAGTGATTACAAGATTGTGGATCACTTACAGCAGACTCCGTCCAAGATATCCATTTTTTCCTTGTTGTTGTGTTCGGAAGCGCACAGGAACACTTTGCTAAGAATCCTGAATACAGCTTAGTGCCATAGGAGATAGCTGTGAATTAACTCGAGGGAGTTGTGACACATGTAAATGCAGGAAATGGGCTAGGCTTCACTGATTTAAACTTGACGCCCAAGGGGAGGAATCATAACTGTGCACTGCACATATCTATTGAATGCCGAGGGGTCGTCCTGTCACATGTGCTTGTTGATACATGGTCATCCTTGAATGTGCTACCAAAGAAAGCGCTGATGAAGTTAGACACTCGGGGTATATTGTGTACGCCAAGTGACTTCGTAGTACGAGCTTTTGATGGGACTCGAAGGTCCGTGTTCGGGGAGTTGACTTTGCCAATCCAGGTCAGTCCGGAGGTGTTTGACGCTGTGTTCTACATCATGGATATTCAGCCAGCTTATAATTGTCTGCTGGTACGTCCCTGGATACATTCGGCAGGCGTCGTAACATCCACGTTGCACCAAAAGTTGAAGTACATGGTTGGCGGTAGTGTCGTCACTGTTTGCAGGGAAGAAGATATAATGATTAGTCATTTGTCTTCATTCAAATATGTCGTGGTCGACGATGAAATCCATGAGACTTTATGTAAGGCCTTCGAAACAGTGAAAATCAAGGAAAAAGCACCGTTCGTGAGCAAAGCGCCTGAAGTAGCCATTTCATCCTTTATGGAAGCCCAGGCAGTGGTGAAGGTTGGGGCATCGCAAGGCTTGGGCCAAGTGCTGAATATCCCCAACAAGCAAGACAAATTTGGATTGGGATACAACCCATCTTCCTCCTCTCAGAGTGTGCCGCGCTATAAGGGGCCAGTCCAGTTTACCAGCGGGGGTGTAATCTTTGAGCAGATTAATGCCATATCTGATGAAGACGGTGACAACGATTGTGCCATGGATGCGTGGATTCGACCGTGCACTCAAGGAAAAAGCCTAAACAATTGGTCTGTTAAAGAAATCATCCAAGTGACGACAGATGAGTAATGATTTGTTTTTCTGATTATTGTATAGCCCTATGTTCTACCTGGAGCATAGCGGTATTTGTCTTTAGGGCCTAATTGTTTATGTTTGAACAATCTTTTTATCAATCAATCAATGGCCGTTTTTCTGCATTCAAATACTGTGATCCTTGTCTTTCTTGTTTTATTTTTAACAATAAAATGGCAATGTGGTTTGTGCTTGTTTGCATATCATTTTAAGCATTAAATCATCATCATTGTAGGTTTCACATTGCAGATGACACCGCTCCAGAGCCGTCTATGACTCGCTTTGACTTTGATAAATTGATATTTCAAGCCGAAGAAGAGATTGATGAAGATGAAGACTTTCCAGAAGAGCTAGCCAGGCTTTTGAAACAGGAAGAGAAAATCATTCTGCCTCATCAGGAGGAAATTGAGGTCGTCAAGCTGGGTACCAAGGAAGCTAGAAGAGATGTCAGGATAGGGGTTGCGTTGCAGAGTGATATCAAGAAAAGATTGGTTGAAATGCTCTGAGAGCATAGTGATATCATTGCTTGGTCATACAAAGATATTCCCGGTCTTGACACGAATATCGTGGTTCATCGCTTGCCATTGTGTGAAGAGTGTCCACCATTTAAGCAGAAGCTCAGAAGGACCAGACCAGATATGGCTGTGAAAATCAAAGAAGAAGTCCAGAAGCAGTTGGACGCAGGATTTCTTGCTGTAACAACTTACCCTCGGTGGGTCACTAACATCGTACATGTACCAAAGAAGGACGGTAAGGTACGGATGTCTGTTGGTTATAGAGACTTGAATAAAGCGAGCCCGAAAGATGATTTCCCGCTCCCCCACATTGATGTATTGGTTGATAATATTGTACAATATTCCGTGTTTTCCTTCATGGACGGTTTTTCCAGATATAATCAAATTGAGATGGCACTGGAGGATATGGAGAAAACAACGTTCATTACATCGTGGGGGACTTTCTATTATAAGGTAATGCCTTTTGGGTTGAAAAACGCAGGGGCAACATATCAGCTGGCAATGGTCACTTTATTTCAGGATATGATTCATCACGAGATTGAAGTATATGTTGATGACATGATAGCAAAGTCGCAAACGGAGGATGAACATCTGGTAAACCTTTTGAAGCTGTTTGAAAGGCTAAGGAAATTCAGACTGAGGTTGAATTCGAACAAGTGCACTTTTGGTGTCAGGTCGAGAAAGTTGCTGGGGTTTATTGTTAGTGAAAAAGGAATCGAGGTCGATCCTGAAAAGATAAAAGTTATTCAAGATATGCCAGCGCCGAAAACGGAGAAAGAGTTTCGTGGTTTCTTAGGTAGATTGAACTACATTTCTAGGTCCATATCTCATCTCACAGCCACGTGTGAACCCATGTTCAAATTGTTGAAGAAAGATCAGGCGGTTGTCTGGAACGAAAATTGCCAAAGGGCATTTGATAAAATAAAAGAATATTTGCAAGAACCTATGATACTGATACCTCCAGTAGCTGGAAGACCATTGATAATGTATCTAACGGTTCTTGAGAGCAACATGGGTTGTGTTCTCGGTCAGCATGACGAGACTGGAAGTAAAGAGCATGTAATATACTATTTGAGTAAAAATTTCACAGACTTTAAGTCTAGATACTCAATGTTGGATAAAACATGTTGCGCACTCGCTTGGGCTACCAAACGCCTGAGGCAGTATATGCTAAATCATACAACCATGCTGCATTTGAAGATGGATTCGATTAAATACGTCTTCAAAAAACAAGCACTTTCAAGGAGAATTGCCAGATGGCAGATGCACTACAAGAAAATTGGCAAATTGCGACGGTTCATTTTGATAGATTACGACGGTTTTAACCGTCGCAATTTGTAAGTTACGACGGTTTCAACCCCGTCACAGAAACGTGCGTCGCGAGGCCGTATTGCGACGATTGTGAAAACTGTCGTACAAACCGTCGCTATTTTCACGACGGTTAGCTAATTGTCATAATCTCCATATTGTGACGGTTTTCAACCGTCTTAACTTGCTTAATGATTTTTTTCTCATTGTTGATTGCGAAAGTATATTATGGCAGTTTGAACCGCCGCAACTTGCAAATATTTTTAAAAAAAACTATGGTATGTTGTGGCGGTTTGAACCGCCGTAAGTTTTAAAAAAAACTATGGTATATTGTGGCGGTTTGAACCACCGCAAGTTGCAATTTTTTTTTAAAAAAAATCTGCACACAGTTTAGGATTCATAATACAGCTATTGTAGGTTATATTAATGACAATCATCAACATTCATGATATTCACACAATAAACACTAACATAAAAAAGTTTTCAATCATTAACCTTGCGTTCTCTAATTTTTTAACCACATCACACATAGCATGTATACATCGATTCCTGTGATAAATCCAAGTTCTATCCAACAACAGACCAGTATTACCAGTGGTAAACAAAACTGTAAAATATAATTAAACTTTAAACTAGTTTCAACGATTCTAGGATCTGATCATCATTGCTCACCTTTGTTAACACCTTCTTGCTAAGGAATCTAGCTCTATCTTGCAATTCCAACTCCGATAACAACTTCAAAAGGTTTAGAACCATCCTTCTCAACCACCCCAAGTTTAGAAACAACCGACCAAATTTTACCCCCAATACTTTTTCTAATACTTTTTCTAGTCTCTGAAGACGTTGTTCACATGGAAGAATGCACTCTCTTTAATGTCACGTTCCGTGAAATTTGATGGGTGAACAATGTTAGGTGTTCTCCAAAATTCAAATCTTAGGCTGAATACGAACCCAACAAGTCTTTTAATGAAGGATGCTAGCACTTCATAAAAGACAAACAACTAATGTAGCTATACGTAATTGAAGAGAAAACAAACCCACCATTGTCTCTTGAAACTCAGCTCCAAGATAGCCAGTGGAAACACGATAATAGAAAATAGTAAGTTACAGTACCCTGAAATAAATTGATGGTAGTAAGAAGCAATCTGGCAGGAAGGAATACAAGGTTAAAATGAAAGAAACAAACCTCATTTTGCACCCTGTTGCTAAGGGTGATATGAAATGATTTATAAGATTAAGATGTAGAACCATACCCGACACCAAAATGCGCTACCTCACCTGGAAAAAGAAATGTATCAAAGGAATGACTAGGTTACTACAGAAAACTTTTGATATGACACATGATGTATTTATACTAGGAGACATGTTGAAAGATAAAGTTTACTAACCATAAATTTGAATAAAGCCAGAAGGTAGAAAAAATGGTATGACAGTCATGACAACCCAGAAAGGAATCTTGACTAACCACTATCCAGAGTGCCATCTGTCTTTCATTTGGTTCAATTTAGAAGTGCCAGCAGTAGACAAAAACATTATGATATAAAAAATCTGAACTTGGATTAAGGTTCACTTTTACATTGTAGGAATATGAGAGTGACTTTACATAAAAATGAATATGAATTTCTAACTAATAAGATACTTAATTTCTTTTTGAACAAAGGTTATACAAAACCTATAGTGTCCAATTTCATGTGTATAACTGCAAAACATACAAAGCAACCCAAGCTCACACGCAAAACACCTTCGCCGCCCAAACAGTATTTTCCACCATTGCATCCTTTTAATCCCGTAGGACCAACATATTAGATTTAAAGCCACTAGCATCTTACAAAAGAAACATGCTCAACAAAACAGAAAGTTCTAAACTTACTCTCCATTTCTGTTAAAGCACCATGGCCATAGTCACGAGCAGTCCATGCCAAGAGGTTAGCCACCAGAAAAATCAAGGCATAGGCATATCTTGCCATCTAAGGATTGGATGCATTTCGAAATTGATTGAACCATGAAGAATCCTTGGTTATGATACACTGCTCGCTACCATTGTTGCTTTCCCCAGATTCTATAACTTCTTCAACACAACAATGCTACACAGGACATGAATGAATGGAGGCGATAAGAAATGGACGTCATTCCTATTGTATATTTCACATGGGGATAAAATTTAAAAGTAAGTTAAAAATGTGTCCTATCAACTTTAAGATATAAACTAAATGGTTGAACCACTTCATAAAAGACAGAAAACTAATGTAGTTATACGTAATTGAAGAGAAAACAAACCCACCATTGTCTCTTGAAACTCAGCTCCAAGATAGCCAGTGGAAACACGATAACGATTGTCCAATAGCAAATAGTAAGTTACAGTCTCCTGAAATAAATTGATGGTGGTAAGAAGAAATCTGGCAGGAAGGAATACGAGGTTAAAATGAAAGAAACAAACCTCATTTTGCACCCTGTTGCTAAGGGACTCAACCAATTGATTCCTGACAAATCCCCTATTAACCACCTCCTGAAGAATCTCCTCATCAATATGCAAAATCACTATATTAGTTGGAATTTTTGAACTGATTAATACAAGCATAGGTTTGTTATTCTGGACTTCAAAAAACACAACCAATTGAAGCTCTAGTGTGCCACAGAAATGTAAAAGGAAAACAGATTCCTTAAAACAATAATACCAAACCTTTTTGGCTTGTTGAAGTGTATCCGGTGGTGGCACTGCCAAATAACGCGGCAGACGAAATTGGAACCATTAATACAGGCATAGGTCTCTTCCCTCTCAAGTTTATGCCAGTTTATAGTGGCAGTACTTAATTCATGATAGTCAATAGTTCCATTCTGGTCAACATCAACCTGACCAAGCATTTGAATTAGGAGAAGTAGGTAACAATTCTTGTTTCTTTCTTCATGAAAATAGAAGGGCGGTAACAATAGGGTCTATTTGATGTGAACATATGTATTTTGTTTTCATTTTTCTATTTCAAATTGCAAATGTTTTAACAATTTAAAAGAACTTCTCACGGGACCATAAATTGCAAATCAATTTAAATCATAAATTATCTGTAGAGTAATTTGAATGAGATAGCATGAATATGCACTTTGTAGGTGGGAACAATTACCTAAGGTTGGATCATAGAACCGCTCCATGAGTGGAATGATACTACTTTTTCCAAAGTCATTTCTGCCAACAAGTGTCACACCTTTCATAGCATGAACTGTGAGATAAAATCAACTTAAGATAGGGATTTTATGGTGTGAAAGATAAGTGAAGTCAATATTCCAAAAGTATATTTCCTTACATTGACACAAGAGCACTTCTGTCATGCTCAAAAGACGAGGATGGCCAGCTTATCATTTCAAATAGTTTATAGGCAGCTATTCTCCTTTGATAAAATGAGTAAAAAAAATTCTTCGCTTGGTTTAATTCTCTTAATCAAGTAACAGAAATGGTAAGCAAATTATAAAACAAAAATAATATATATAGAACTTAGGGGTGATGCTTACAGGCCACATAGAACTACAACTTATTACCGTGGAGCCATGGGTATCTTGCTGGTTTATGATGTTACTATTGCTTATACTACTTCACATCCTAAACATAAGCACTGCAATAAAACCCATTGCCTCTAGGACCAGCATCATAATATGCATACTATCTCGGTATGTTAGAAGCTATAAGTAATCAATGACTTACACGATTGTAAATTAAATTCTATGATAATTTTTCCTCAAATATGGCGTTGGGAAACAGTAACCAGTATGCATGAGAACTGTGCAACAAAATTACAACATCAGTACTAAATTCAAGTTTTCAACAAGCCAACACTGGTCATTAGCAATCGAAAGCTGGTTGTACACTTTCTGTAATAAAACTTACCAGCAACAAGATCTGAGTCATATGTGTACACATCAGTCCCCCATAGCTGGGCACCACTGACCTATAAATAGTAATAATCTTAAATGTCAGAAATGGTATAAGATAAAATAAATAAATAAATAAATAAATAAATAAATAAATAAATAAATAAGAAGCTAAGAAATAAATAAAGGACTTTCATTTCATCATCCAATCATTTTGCGAGCAAACAACAAAGTACTTATTCTGGCAAGGTAGGGAAGAGTCAATAAAACTTTTCCATGATAATCATACACAAAAAAATGGAATATAAGAATCATATTCATTCAAGGCATGAGATGAAACTTAAGGCAGATCTAGAAAAATGTAGCAGAGGAAAAACACATGCAAAGTTATTTTATATGAAACATGAGAGCATGAATGATTTCAAGAACACTATCATAAGCAAGTGAACCCAAATTCTTAAACTTTTCTCAATCAACTAACAAATATAATTGTAGCTTAGATGTGTTACATGAGAGGAAATTGACTGTTTATAGGTGGTTATATAGCTAGTCTAATCCTACACCCAAGTTCCTTTAACCTACACTCGGTCATAACTAATTTTTGGTTAGTTACACTGACATGGCAACAGTAGGGAGGATAAGCTACTAGAACTACATACCTCACATAAGATGTTACGAGAATACATCAGATGAAATGAAGAAACAAACCAAAAGAAAGCAAAACAAGAACAAAGGCATCACCAATAACAAGAATCAGTAAAAGTGGTCATAAATGTACCAAGTCCTCAAAAACAAAGGCACTAATCCAAATTAAAAAATAACAAAGTTGATCTCACTTGGTGGTTTGTAGTAATGACATGCTTAGCAGGTATTTGAATTTCAAGAGTGGGGCCATCATTAAGACTTTCAACATTTTTTTCAACTTGAGATTGAGATGATTCATATTCCTTCCACAACTTGATCATTTCTTGCATGCTTTCACCAATGTTATAAATAACACATGGTACTTCTGATTTACCTGAAATACCCCGCCGTCCAACACGAGACATTAAAAGGAAATAGTACAAAGGAAATATCGAGTTATGAGCCAATGGGTTAAATAGAGCAGTGTCTGTTGACATCCCAAATTAATTAATGAATGCACAAATCTACAAGAAGCCAAATAACTTTGATCCACTGAATATGACAGAATACCTTGAGACCTGCAAGATAAATGAAACAGTAATTACTAAAAGAAAAAGTAAAATAGTGCAAAGGAAAATTAATCAAAACACAAAAACGGTAAGATTAAATCAAAGCATCAAAGATGAGGCATCGACTTCTGTCAACATGATGCTTCAAGACAGAGTAATGAAGTATAGAGAAATAAAATAATGAATTTGACATAAGAGAAACAACCTATATTAAGTTCTTATCACTTGTCAGTGTGCAACAGTTACCACATTAGATATATAATTTATCTTCAAAGTGCAAAAGTTCTTCAGTATGAAAACAACTATTACATCAACAGCCGTTATTCCAATTTAGCCTATTCTTCAATCAACTACATATATAAATGGTTCATTAGTCTATTATTCAAGTATTCAAACAACAACTACACACACCTTAATTTGGTATATTTTCATAACTTGTTCACACAACAAACTTTCAAGTATAAAGAATTTAATCAATGGCTGCTACTGCTACCGCTGGTTCATTTTCGATGAAAGGGACGATACAGTTCGAAGCAAGTTCGTCAGCAGAGAGTTAGGTTATACATAATATGGAGATGTACTGTTTTACTATTGTGCTGGAATGATTAAAAGTAACTACAAGAAGATGAAGATTGGAGAGTTTGTATTGTTGTAGTTGCAATTGTAGGTTCTGCCATGAGAACTTTGGGGTGTGAAATTATTAACATTCAAAGATGATGCAGAGGTTTTTTTTACTACTGGTAGGGTAGGTGAAGGAATATAATTAAGGAGTTAGATGAAGCATGATTTTTTGCTTAAACTGTAAATTACAATTAGTATTCAGCCATGTATAGATATAATGATAAATTTAATGATAATTCAAGTTGAATTTCTTCAATAATATATGGCTTATGTTTCATGGGTGAGGATCATGTGATGAGAAAGTCATCAACATAGATATAATGATAATTTTAATGATAATTCAAGTTGAATTTCTTCAATAATATATGGCTTATGTTTCATGGGTGAGGATCATGTTATTAAATAAGCCTTATCTTATGAGTATCTATACAACCAGAGTAAATTCAGGGTATCGATAATGCCATGTAAAGAAACAGTGACTAATTTAAACAAAAAATATTTTCTATCATGCTTAGTTGCAGACAAACTATAATAAGTTTCAGGTATACCAAACTATCATATGAAAGTGCATACCAGAAACTGAAGAATAAAGGGAATATGTGATTCGTGAGGCTGTAAGCTTTTATCAAGGACAACGCCAGCCTAAAAAGCAAATGTCATGGTGAAAGCTTATCCTATGTAACATCAAACTAAGTTGTACCAGTTTCAAAATAGATTTCTAATTATCAACAAAATATGTAGTATTCTAATTACCAAACTTAAATTAAATCAATCAAAAACATCATGAATATGATGAAAATTGGTCTGAACAGTAATGTAGAGAAAATAAATTATTTTGCAAATAGATGAAAAGATTCATCAGAAAAAACATTGACAATGACATATGACTTGACAATGAAGTAAATCATCAGAATCGTTAGAATTTAGAAAAATCAAATCAAACAAATTCGAATAAAAAGATTTAAACAAATAATTGATACAGAAAAAGCGAGGACCATGACATATGACTTGTTGCTACCTTCTCGGTCTAGTTGAAGCGGTATATATGAACACGACACATATAAATAAGGTAATGCCTACAAAGAATAACATAGATGATCATATTAAATATAATCTTAACACAATTTGAAAGATAATAAAACAGTAACAATCATATATCACTCAGAAAGCTTAAACTCTCATATTGCATTTATACCAATGTTTTAAACAACTATCAACATCAAGGTTTTTGGTGTATATGCTACTGCATCGAGACTACAACTTTCTAGATTAAACTTAGACGCGGTAATGACAACAATTTACTAAGATTTAAGTAAATAGGAAGCGTTGTGTTAAAAAAAAGTAAACAGACAGCATAACTAAACGTGTTAAATAAAGGTCGCAGTCGCATAAAGGCTTCCGCGATTTTGGCTGGTCTAGGTGTTGTGACACTAATTGCAGGCGCCGTCGTGTGAATAAATCACAATTATTTTCTTTATCATAAAAATGGTGAAAAACTATATCAGTATCTGTTTTGTCGTGGTAGTTTTCGCATACGGTTTCTTAAAACCTTATAATTAACTATCCATTTCAATTGGTTTAAACAAGAAAAAAAATTGAAATGGAAACTTACCCCATAAATGTGCAAGCAAGTTTTCTGGCGAGCAGGAGTAGAACCATACACTCTTATCACAGAAACTTCGTTTACTTTCCCACTTGATTATTTTTAGCAAACCAGAAAATAGCAAACAAGAAAGAAGAAAAATCAGTGAACAGTGAATCTGAATAAAGCATAAATAGGTGTCGCTTTGTTCATCTAAGAGTTTGATTGGTTAGGGTTTAGGGTTTTTGCAGTGGTGTGGTGGTGGTTGTTTCAAGTTTTCCTAATATGAAAAGAAGAAGTAGAAGAGACATCATTCTGAAAAGAAAGAAATTGATTTCGCCTATTCCAATTTTGGTCACGCGGTTCTTTTAACTTTTGGCATGCGTTCTTTTAACTTTTGTCTAAGGAGTATATGCGGGTTTTGAATTAATTTGAGGACGCCGGTTGTTGAACCGTCGCGGATTTCTTTTTATGGCGGGTAGGTCCACAACAGTCGTAAATGTTAAATATATATATATATATATATATATATATATATATATATATATATATATATATATATATATATATATATATATATATATATATATATATATATATATATATATATATATATATATATATATATATATATATATATATATTAACATTGTTACCAAAATTAAGTTTAATAAAAGTTAACTACTTATATAATAAAACAGAATATAATTTACTATTATTTTAGACAAAAATATTAAACTACATTGGGATGGCAATTAAAATAATTATTTATTAAATTAATTAATAAAATTGAAAAGTTTGAAAATTAAAAATGAAATAAAAAAGTGGAAAATCAAAGGAATAAAAAAAATAGTGATTATGATTAGCTAAAGTAATTGCGATAGTTCGCCTTAACTGTCGCGAAACTGTCGCGAGTGTGGAAAGAGGACGGTTATTTGGTAAATGTCGCAATTATTTTATACAACATGCCTAAAAAATTTGCGACGGTTGGCTCAAACCGTCGTGAGAACTGTGGTAGTCCAGGAATAAGTTTTTTTATAACTGTCGCAAAAAATCTACAATAGTTGACCCTAACTGTCGTGACAACCGTCGCAATCTAGAAATAAGGACGGTTTTGTGATAACTGTCGCAACTCAAGTGTCGTAAATCTCATTTTTTCTTGTAGTGATGGTTTTGACAGAGTATGATATTTAATACGTTTCCCAGAAAGCAATCAAAGGGAGTATTTTGTCAGAATATCTTGCTGAACAGCCGATTGATAACTATCAACCTATGAAGTTTGAATTTCCCGACGAAGACATCATGTTCTTAAATATGAAGGATTGTGATGAGCCATTACCCGACGAAGGTCCAGAGAAGGGTTCTCAATGGCAGATGATATTTTGCGGCGCTGTTAACTCATATGGTAGTGGAATTGGGGAAATTATCACAACGCCTCATGATTCTCATAACCCCTTCACCGCCAGGTTAACATTTCTTTGCACCAATGACGAAGCGCAATAAGAAGCGTGCATTATGGGGTTGGAAGAAGCCATTGATCTGAGGATCAAGAATCTAGATGTATACGGTGATTCAGCGCTAGTTGTCAATCAGATCAAGGGAGAATGGGAGACCCGGCAGCCTAATCTGGTACCTTACATGAACTACGCAAGGAGGTTGTTACCTTTCTTTGATCGGATAGAGTTCTACCATATGCCTAGAACAGAGAATCAGATGGCAGATGCCTTAGCCACTTTATCCTCGATGTACAAGGTGAACTATTGGAATGATGCTCCAAGAATAGTCATCTCTCGCCTTGATAGGCCGGCATTCGTATTCGCCATTGAGGAAGCTTCTGACGACAAGCCGTGGTATTTTAACATCCAGAATTTCCTCAAGAACCAAGAGTATCCGCCAGGGGCGTCGAACCGAGATAAGAAGACTCTGAGGAGGTTGGCTGGGAACTTCTATCTGAACCAAGATGGTGTACCCTACATGAGGAATTATGACTTGGTGCTTTTAAGGTGCGTGGATGAAAAAGAAGCGAATATGCTTATGGAAGAGGTCCACGAAGATGCCTTTGGTACACATGCCGGTGGGCATGCCATGTCTCGAAAGCTGTTACGAGCAGGGTATTATTGGTTAACTATGGAGTCTGATTGCTTCAAGTATGCTAAGAAATGCCATAAACGCCATATTTATGCTGATAAGATTCATGTGCTGCCAAGTCCTTTGAATGTCGTGGCGTCTCCTTGGCCCTTTTCCATGTGGGGCATTGACATGATTGGCAAGATTGAGCCCACCGCATCTAATGGACATTTTTTCATCCTGGTAGGCATTGATTACTTCACCAAATGGGTGGAAGCAGCTTCCTATGCTAATGTCACTAAGCAAGTGGTAGCCCGATTTATCAAGAAGGACATCATCTGTCGCTATGGAGTGCCTGAAAGAATCATTACTGACAATGGTTCAAATTTGAATAACAAGATGATGAAGGAATTGTGCCAGAATTTCAAAATTGAGAATCACAACTCATCTCCCTATCGTCCGAAGATGAACGGCGCTGTTGAGGCAGCCAACAAGAATATCAAGAAGATAATGCAGAAGATGGTTGTAACCTATAAAGATTGGCATGAGATGTTGCCCTTCGCTTTGCATGGATATCGTACTTCGGTACGAACTTCAATTAGGGCAACTCCTTTCTCGCTGGTGTATGGTATGGAAGTTGTCCTGCCATTAGAAGTCGAGATTCCTTCTTTGAGAGTCCTTGTCGATGTCAAGCTTGATGAGGTGGAATGGATAAGAAAATAATTGAATCAGCTCAGTCTGATGGATGAGAAAAGGCTAGCATCTATTGCATATGGTCGGTTGTATCAGAGCCGAATGAAGAAAGCTTTTGACAAGAAGGTGCTCCCTCGAAGCATTCAGACGGGCGATCTAGTGCTGAAAAGGATTCTCCCTCCACAAACAGATCACAGGGGCAAATGGACTCCCAACTATAAAGGTTCATATGTCGTGCGAAAGGTTTTCTCCAGAGGAGCTTTACTATTATCAACCATGGATGGTGAAGATTTCACGTCCCCTGTGAACACAGACGCAGTTAAAAAATACTTTGCTTAAAGAGACCCGCTGGAATGATAAAAGAATATCCAGGCAAAAAAGGGGCATCCCGGCTAACCATAAAAAGAATGGGTTCAGGCAAAAGTTTGGGATATAAAAGAAAAGATGTAAACCCGCAAAGTTGAAAACCTGAAAAGGCGACTTTGGCAAAAATGGGTGTCCCGATGAATTGAAAACCTGAAAGGGCGATTCAGGCAAAAGTTAGGGATTTGAATAGCAAATGATTGCGGTCTGCGTATTGAGCTTCAGTATAGTGGATTGAGGGAGGACCTAAGGGCTGTTTATCCGAATCAATCTCTTCAGAAGATGAAGCGTCGGGGAATCATCGAAGTCAGGAGAGTCATAGATTGATCAACTCATGGTGTTTGTCTGTGCTACATTGCCGACATTTCTGTATACTTATGTGCATTTCTGTAATTTTTGCGCAACTTCCTCTTTTTAGGGGTTGCATCTGTTGTAAAATCTGCCTATTTACAGACTATTTGTCAATAAACATATGTTATTCAGTAATTTTTTTATATTTCTTTAATCTTAACTGTTTTGTTTGGGAAAAATGCCCGATGTTTTGATAAAAACTGCGCATACATAAACTTGCAGGCTTTAGCCGGTAATCATTAAAACTTTGATTTATTTGAACAATGTCACAGATGATGACCAAGATAGGTCCCTTTTTTAGGATATCTTGTGGTGTGTTCATTTGCAGGGTCGTTACCCTTGGGGCAGATTTCCAAAGGTGTATCCCCAGTAGGATCACCATTCCCACAGAAAGAGGCGTGTAGTTAAGACTCATTCTTCTCTCCAGCAGAAGCTTGTTTCTGCCAAGAAAAGATGTGCAGGTAGAGGGTGTACACTTCTCTCAACAGACTGTTTGTATACACTCATTCCACGGTAGTTCGAGGCTGAATTCTCCAACAGGGTAGAATCATCCCTAGAGAGTCGAGATTGATATCCCTCGGGCAGGTCAATTATGTGCTCGTGTCCTCTGCAGGTTATAGGTACGCACTTACTCCTCAGCGAGTCAAGATTAGATTTCTTTCCATCAGGCAGGTTGGATTTGTTTTCCCCGCAGCGGAACAAGTTCAGGATTTTGATTCCACATAGAGTCTAGGCATATGATCTAGTATCCCCTCAGGGTTTAAAGTGGTGATTCGTTCCCTGACGAGAGGTCGAAGAGGTTTCCTCTCATTGGCTAATCCCTAGCAGAATCAGCAGAGCAATTATTCTTCCGTGCAGAGTGAAGTTACTCCCTGAGAATTCTTATTCTTCTTCAACAAAGAGAGTTTGGGATCGTTTCCCAGCAATCTTATTTAGTTACCCCCAGCTGAGTAATCCCCGGTAGGTCGAATTTATGATCTTCTACAGAGCAGGATTGTTCCCAGTAGTGTGTTATGTACCCTAGAAGGACTTTGGTGTTCTAGGATGCCGTTCAGGGTTGATTTCTCCGGTAAAGTAAAGTTAATCTCAGTGGTTGATTGTTATCCCCGACAGAGTCGTTGGTTCCCCTAGCAGGTTAGACTTATCTCCAGCGTTTGGTTGTCTTTCCCTAGTCGGGTCGTGTATTCCCCGAGGAGTTATATTCCAGAAAGCCGTCCAGGGCATTTTCTCTCAGCATGATTTGATCTGATCTCCGGCAGAGTAGAGCTATTGTTCAGCATGTGGTGCTATCTCCTCAGTAGAGTGGATTTGTTCTCCCAAGCCATTCAGGGAACTTTCCCTAGTAGAGTTTGCGTTGATCCCCAACAGGGTGAATTTTTTGTTCTCATCAGAACAATATTATCCCCGGAAGTTCTTATTCAAAAGGACATCCAGGGCTTATTTCCCAATATAAGTCCAATCGTAATTGGCATGTCCCATCTCCCCGGCGGGGTTGGCTTTGTCCCTTCAGCATTTATTTTGCTGATTCGGTTCTAGTGTATCTTGCATTTGTGCATAGCATCCTCCCAAACGCGTAGCATTTCCATCTCGTATGGAGCATTACGCCATATTCAAACATATGCATTTGAAACATAAGCCAGGTGGTTACTTCTTGTCTTTCAGGTGTATTTCCAACAAATGGATGTTTTCCTTTGCCCGCATGGTATCCAGACCATGGAAGATTGTGATGTGATTCTTTTGCCCGTATGGTATTCAGGCCATGGCAATTCGTGATATTAATTCCCCAGCCCGTATGGTATCCATACCATGGCAAAATCTTTGATGGATGTGTTTCATCTTATCAGGTGTTTCCCAACAGAGTTGCTTGGTTAAGTTTCTCTTCCTTCCCTAGTGAAGTCGCCACCAGAGTTGCTTGTTTAAGTTTCTCTTTCCCCAACGGAGTTCTCTTGTGAGTTGGCGTTAGAAGTTTATCAACTGCGTGTTGATCCGGCCTTCGGGTTTGATGCTCGCTTTTATTTAGAGAATGCCTGCTGGTTAGCAGAAGGTTATCAACTGCGTGTTGAACCAGCTTTCGAGTTTGATGCTCGCTTTTATTTAGCGAATGTCTGTTGGTTAGCAGAAGGTTATCAACTGTGTGTTGATCCGGCCTTCGGGTTTGATGCTCGCTTTTATTCAGCGAATGTCTGCTGGTTAGTAGAAGGTTATCAACTGCGTGTTGATCCGGCCTTCGGGTTCGATGCTTGCTTTTATTTAGCGAATGCCTGCTGGTTAGTAGAAGGTTATCAATTGCATGTTGATCCAGCCTTCGGGTTCGATGCTCTCTTTTATTTAGCGAATGCCCGCTGGTTAGTAGAAGGTTATCAACTGCGTGTTGATCCGGCCTTCGGGTTCGATGCTCATTTTTATTTAGCTAATGCCTACTGGTCAGCAGATGTTTCTTATCAACTTCATGTTGATCCGGCCCTCGGGTTTGATGCTCACTTTTATTTAGTGAATTCCTGCTGGTTAGCAGATGTTTCTTATCAACTTCGGATTGATCCGACATTCGGGTTCAATTCCTGTTTTAATTTAACAGATGCCCGACGGCGATGTCATATGTTTTTCTCAGCTTCGTGTTGAGCGGCCCTCGGGTTCGATGACTATTGTTTCAATAGATGTATGATGGTGATATCAGATGACCGTTTATGACTTAGTGTCGTTGCCTGCATATTAGCAGATGTTTCTTCCGACTGCGTGTCGAGGCTTTCTGGTTGGTAATCAGTTAGCTTGTTGCCGTTGCAACTATCAATTCAGTTATTTCCGAAGATTTTTGTTCCAGTAACAATTGGCAGTTCTATTTTTGTGGTTTGCAAATTTCCGGGTTCTTTGGTATTCAACCAGATTTTACCTTGATTATTTGAAAGTCGTTCTCTTTTTACTCACTCAGGTCCAAGTCGCTTGAATAGGGGCAGTTGTTGTACCCCCAAAATTTTCCCAACTTCTTTCTGTACTTGGCTTATGTCTCATTCCATTCTTTAGCATTTGCATTTGCATAGCATTGTCCTTTTCAGGGGATAAAGGGAAGTGTGCCATCCAAGAGAAGGTTATCAAACGTTTTCAAGCTCAAGCGTGAGTGCTTACTCAAGTTATTCGATGCTTATACTCATCAAGAGGTAGTCAAAGCTTTTTGAGAAAGAGGATGGATGTGTGTTGCTTGCCTCCTATCTTTGAGACCAACTGAAGATCATCAGGGGTTCACAAGGCCATGGTTATGGATAGGAAATGTTTTAGAAGCTCATTGAGTGCTTTTGAAGTCATTGTGGAGCTTATCTAAGTGTTCATTTCACTTGCAAGAGGTTGCAGTCAAAGATTGTGCACCTAGGGTTTCATCTGCTTAATGCAAAGTCAACTGTGAGCTTGAAGGAGTTGGAGACTTGGTTCCAAGTCATTGGAGTCATGGGAAGTCATGTTGAGACATCTATTATGCCATTTAAAGTTCAAATCAAGAAGAATCAAGAGTCTAAAAAGTTGCTAAATTAGGGTTTTATAGGGTTTCAGTGTAAAATCCCCTTCTTTAGTGCCTAACTTCAAGGATACTTTACCTCAAGATACAAGTTGAATCTCGTTTTCTTATAAACATTAGACTTGTAGGGCATGTTCTTACCTTTCTTTTTAGTACTAGAAATCATCCATTGGGTTTTTGGAACTCAAGTTATGATGTGATCAAGTTACGGGTCTCAGATGAACATATTTTTCAGTCAACAAACGTCAACTCACTTCCAAGGCACTTTTGACCTAGAGTCAAGTTTCTTCTTATCTTTTGATGAACATGAAAGTTATTCCTTATGATCTTAGCTTTCTAAAAAGTCCTATAATTCCTTCATATCATTTGTGGAACTCAAGTTATGAAGCTTGCAAGGCAAGGGTATTTGGGGAAACTTTGATTATAAGTCATTTTGATTATGGGTCATTCTCATGCCTTTAAGTACTTCAAATGGAACTTCAACCAACATGAAAGTTGTCCCAAATGACTTTAATTTCATCATGGAACTCAATATTGGTGTGAATTATTCTTGGTTATGGTCATTGGTGAAGAAATTCAAGTGAAAATGGGACTTTTAAAGGTGAATCCAATTGAATACATTATAGGTCTTTTTCATGTCCTATTTTTATTCAAATCTCTTCACATTATGCTCATGTACAAAATGCACAAACTCACTTTGGCTCATGAGAGGAAAAGCACATGGAATTCAAGATTACTTCACAAAGAAGATTCATATCCAAACTTGTTAATTGGATCACCAATCAAGCCCAATTCAATCCTAATGTGCAATTCACACTCCCAGCTGCAAAACCAAAGGAATTTAAGTGTGTAGGCATTGATATTCACGTGTGCATGAGCACATGCCAAGTTTTGGGCATTTTTAAAATTCATCCAAACCAAGCCTCATAGGCCTTCCATTTCCATCCAAATCCAATATATAAAAGCTCTAAGTTCATTTTGAGAGCTGGAAATTGCATTTTCCTGGAGAGAGTTCAGAATTCAGTTTTGGAAATTGGAGAGAAATTTCAAAATCGTGAATCCAGATCTAAGGCAATTCAAGGAAAATTGAAGCAAGCTTCTTTATCCTTGAGCTCAGTGGAGTGGATCTGCACATTTTGGAGCAAGCTTGACATAAATTGAAGCACCAACGAAGTGTCTCCGCTAGGTAATCTTCTCTTCCAAATTTCTCTCATGTTAGGCATTGTTTTAGGATCATTGTGGTTGCATCTGAAGCCCTACACCATGTAGGCAATGCTTGATAGCTTGATTGTCTTGTTTGATGAAGAATTCAGTTGTCCATCCAAAAATTAAACTGTTTGATTCTCTTTTTATACGCATGATTAAAGCAAATGGAGCCTGGATTTGGAATGTGTGTTACTTCAGCTTTAATTTGATATAAGATTTGTGCATTTTGGTGAAGATTTACAGATCTGATCTCCGGCCAGCTCGCCGGAGAAGTCGAGCGGAGCTAGGGCTCCGGAGTCTGGTTCAAACTCACTTTTGTTTTGGTTGAGGTGTCCTTGGTTGACCTCTTGACCAGACTTGATAAAAGCTCCAGATCGTTTTGATTATACACGCGTGGAGATTGACTTCCACGTCAATTAATGATACACAGCGTTTTGTTTTTGCTGAATAGATTGGGCTTTCATGTTATCCACACCCCACTTTTAGATCAGCCCATTATTTTCAACGTGAAACGTTGTTATTTGCACCTTGTTCCATTTATTTGTTTTATTTTATTTTTATTTCTTTTCTGTTTTGATTTTAATTAATTAAAAATAGCTCCAATCATTATAAAATTTAACAAAAAATATTCTCTGACACCTAAATGTGTTATTTAATTTTTAATTTCATTTTCCATTTATTTTTCAATTAAAATTGAATTTAATGATTGGAGGTATTTTTGAGTTGCTTTTTCATTTGTTCTCTTGTGATATTGCTTGCTCTTGAGCCCATTTTAATCACCAATGAATGAGGCTTCTTCCTAATTTTGATGATGAGTTGAAGTGCCTCTGAGGATGGTTTTGGTCAACGTTGGACTTATTTTTGGTCTACTTTCTTGTTCATTTGTTTGACCCTCGACAACTTTCCTTCAAAGTGGAGCACCCTTAGTGAATCAATTTCTTTGGTGATGCTTTGAGTGGACTTTGGTTGTGTTGCTTTGGCATATGGTTGCCAACATCTTTGTGAGCTTTGTGCATTTTATTTGGATTTATTTGAATCATTTTAATATTTTAGTGTACCTTGCAAGTCAAGCTACTCCTAAGGATGGTTCACACATACTAGTTGACCTAGTTTGGATGGGAAATGACCCTTGCATCTTTGTAAGACTTTCCATTTGTTTTCTAATGTTGATAGAGTATAGAACTTAGGTACTTTACCATACCTTATCTTGCAAATTTCTTTGGCTTGCTTCCTTCTTTGGTTTGCCTATCCTCTACTATTGTTCTCACTTCTGTCCTAGGACCTTGGGGACTCATCCAAGTTGATTTGGTGCCTTTGACTTACACTTTGAGTTTGACTTGGATGAGAGGCCACTTTGATAACTTTCTTTTGGTTTCTTTCTTGCATGATCATTGTGATGTTTATGGTTGAGATTGCATTTGATGTTGCTTGCTGCCCAAGCCTTTTCTCCCATCCTCACATTGATTATGTCTTCTTCTCTTTCTTTTGTGTTTGCCTTTTGGTAGTGATTGATGTGTAAATGGTTGTAGGAATTCTATTTCTCCCATTTCATCTCACTTTTGGCTTAAACTTGTTTAAGTTCTCTTGTTTGCATTTCTTATTTTGTTTTGCATTTTTTTGTTTGCTTGAAGAGGTTGAGATGTGCTTGTGGTGGTTGTTACCCCACACCTTTTTCCTCCTTTTCATCTTTGTGTTGCATTGCATGTTTGCATCTTCTTTTTCTTCCATCTATGCTTTCTTATTCTTTTGTCTTCCTTTGCCATGTTCCCTTAGTACTTCTAATCTTTCTTGTTCAAGATGGATTATGATAGACATTAGGTTTAAATTCAAGCATGATAACATTAGGGTAGTCTTCCCTTTTCTTCTCAATCATAGGTGTACTTTGCCTGATAACATTAGGTTGAGTTTAGTCTCCCTTTTAGAGTGTGTCTTCTCTTCTAATCTCAAAACATCTTCAAGACATTTAATAAAGGATAATGAGTGTTGTATGTTATGAGCCTCAATCATTTGGGAAATGATGATTGGGGGGCCTCCTCTCAATTGTCTAGAGTGTTTAGCGTATGTCCTTTGGATGATATGAGACGCGTTCTCTCATAAGTAATAGTCTTTAGTGCAACATGAATTACAAACATAATTCAATTCACTTCTTCTTCTTAAAAGACTCAAAAACAAACATCAAATCTTTTTATCCTTCAGGATTAATTTGAAAACCATTTTCAAAGAGAGTGTTGTTAACTCTTGGTTCTACCGTAACCAGGAAACGCCTAAGTCTCCAATGGTCGAGCTGCATACACCTAACTGCTAGAACTAAGTTTTAACCCTACTCGGGTAAAACACTTGAACCAACCTGTGGTCTTGTTAGACCGAACTACATTTGCTCTGATTTCTCGTACCAGAAGAGGATACATAGGCACAAGACAGTGATGTCTTGGCGAGTAACCATCCCCCACCTTCACTCGGAGTTTTCCGAACCACGTTGGCTCTGACTTTCCCATTGCATGAGGGAGTACGTAGGCATAGAGCGGCGATGCTCTATCGAGTCTCTTTTATTTTATTTTTGGCCATGTGTCTTGTAGCTTAGTTAGATAAACACCCTTTTAGATAGAAAACAAGCATGGATCTCGTCGAGTACGATGGACGTGAGGGGTGCTCATACCTTCCCCTTGCGTAACCGACTCCTGAACCCAAGATTTGGTTGTGATGACCTGTCTTCTCCCTTTTCCGTAGGTTTTTCTCTGATCGTTTCCTTTCCCTCTCTTTGGGATAAATAACGAACGGTGGCGACTCTTTTGTCCTTGCCAGCCCCCTCTTCGCAGCGATGCGACACTATGGACAAAACAAACAAACTATAATGCGGGCAATGCTTACACTTCCATGAATCTAATATGATTCATATGATGGAAATGATAAATGAAAGGACGCAGACGACATGATGACACAAGGGACAGACGCGACGAGTAACCACACACTAGGGAATACGACGCACTGGGAAAATCTAAAGTGATGGACCAACAGGTGCAAGCACGACCAATTGCCACTTTAGGAAGAAAGGTAAGAATGGGATCCTCAATGGAGATGGCACCGGTGAGATGGCTTCCATTGGGGAATATCTGAGAGTAACTGTTCAACGGGTTCAGGCATGACCGGCTGATACTCTATGACAAAAGGGTACATGGGATCCACACGGCGGTAGGATCAAGTAAACAAAATGCTGGCGCATTCGGGCGAGAATAACATCCGAGCTTCTGGAAATTCTTTGAGTGAAGAGATCAACGGGATCTTCAGGAATCATCAGAAAATATACAGGGTAAAACCTGTTGTATGCCAAAATAAATAGACTTCAAGGGGAAATGCCCTGATAAGTTTCTTGAGAGAGAACTGCCACTTATCATTGGAAGGGAACGTACCTACCAAAATGGACGGGTAAGCTTCTCAAATAAAGAGACTGTCGCTTATCTGGTGAAAATAAGCTTCCATGATCAAAAATATGATTAAGCTTCTTCTTTAACTAGATGATTCATTCAGAAAGGGTAAATAAACTTCCCCACGCTTCAAGGTCTGGTGCCCTGAATAGGTCTCAGTTCCTTCTTTTACTAAAGGGTAAAATAAACCTCCACATACTTCAAGATGAAAGGGCAATGGAAACCAGCTTCTCGATGGAGCTGGCTACTAGTCATGATGAAGATAGGATAAGCTTCTTAGGTGAGAACTGCCGCTTATTTGCAATGGTAGCAATGATAAGCTTCTCGAATGAGAACTGTTGCTTGTTGAGGTTGTAAAATGTAATGATAAGGTTCCCGGACAAGAACAGTCGTTTATCTGCATTGTAAGATGTAATGATAAGCTTCTCAGATGAGAACTTTTGTTTATCATTATTGTAAGATGTAATGATAAGCTTCTCGGACGAGAACTGTCGTTTATCTGTATTGTAAGATGTAATGATAATCTTCTCAGACGAGAATTGTCGTTTATCTATATTGTAAGATGTAATGATAAGCTTCTCGGACGAGAACCGTTGCATACCGATGTAAAATGTAATGATAAGCTTCTCAGATGAGAACTATCGCTTGCCTCTATTGTAAACTGTACTGATAGGCTTCTCGGATGAGAACTGCCGCTTACTGCTGTAAAATGTAATGATAAGCTTCTTAGACAAGAACTGATGCTTATCTGCAAAGGCGTTGTAAGAGGCTCTTCTTGAAAGATAGTGCAAAATCAATGCACGTCCAGGTAGGTTCGACGACCAACAGGGCCGAAGTTGAATCTAGAATCGAGCTAGAAAGAAACTGTCAAACAAGACTCTGTTGAGGAGATGAACTCAAATAGGGATTATCTTATCCTAGCGCGGAAACATAACTGAAATAACCATCGTCCACGAGGGTTGAACTCTGTGGGGAAACTAGAAATAGTAGGCATTTTATGCCTAGGATTGACGATCTACTGGGAGAGAACAGACAAACCCAGTTACTTGGTGGTAACCACAACCAAAGTAATGACAAAAGACAACGAGGATAGCAAACATGCAGATGCTAATTCGTATTTCAATGCATATGTGAAATGAAAATGAAATGAGTATGTAATGCTTCTGCTCATGCACATGCTGACAAAACAGACGAGAGGAGGAGAAATGAGATGGAATAAACATCTCGACGGGGAAACCCGACGACCTCTGCAACAGTACATCTATCAAGGGATATGAAAAGTTGATGGCAGAACTAAATCTTGCTTTGAAGTTCCAAATTCTCTGGGGGAGAAAAAATTTCCACTTGGAGATAAGCTATCATGACTTCACTGAAGGGATTGCCATCATGAATTTGAGTTTGGATCAAAGAAGAACAGTTCACTGGGAGAGTCATCTTAGGATTAGAGACTTCTGGGGATAAAATAAATATCCGCTGCATTGGGGAAGAGGTGGAGCTAGGAAGCTTCATGGAGAAAAGTGTAGCAACTTCCTGGGAAAAGGTACATCAACTTCCTGGGGAAAGGTACATCAAACTTCCCGGGGAAAAGTATCTCGACTTCTTGTGAAGAATACGACAATCTCCTGGGGAAAATTCCTGAAGAAAGTATGGCGACCTCGGTGAGGAAAAGATGATTCCACAGGGAGTGGGTCCTCAAATAAAAGGTGTATCACTTGGAAGATACTGGGGAGATATCTGCAGTCTTGAAAGTCACTGGAGATCACTGGCTCGGTCCAAAGTGTTGTCAGCTTATAGTCTCACTGGGAACTTGCGCTGAGGCGGAGGTTTAAAAGTGTTTCTGCAACATGAGACTTATTGGGGAAGAAGGAGATCCTTCAGAGATTTCCACAAGTTAAAGCGACTTTTATTTTTCAAATGCATTTTTAAAAACAGTTTTGAGTTTGAAAAACTTTTCACTTTCAAAAGTATTATTAACAAATAGCATTTTACATAACAATGAAATAGAGATAATGTGAACAAAGAAATTGAATAGCAAAAGGTTTAATTTTATTAAAGAATGGTAGCTTGCTAAAGGCATAGCTCAATGGGAAATTACAATTGAAATTGGCAATATGGGAAAGGCTACATTGAATCCAACGACACCTACTAACCATA
Source organism: Lathyrus sativus (assembly GCA_963859935.3). NCBI lineage: Eukaryota > Viridiplantae > Streptophyta > Magnoliopsida > Fabales > Fabaceae > Lathyrus > Lathyrus sativus. The sequence goes on along the minus strand of OZ012735.1, from coordinate 254,513,816 downwards.
ATAACTAAGACTACCCAAAATCCTGCTTCTAGCAAGAGCGATTAGATTGGAACGGATCTCATCTGTAAAATGCATCTGTAATAATCGGTGTCATCTGATGCAATGAAATGCCTTTGTCCCTAATTTTTTCCTGGACCGCCCTTTCGGGTTTTCAATCCACCGGGACGCTCATTTTTTGCCTAAGCCGCCCTTTCGAGTTTTCAACTTAGCGAGCTATATATTTTTTTTTTTCTTTAGGCATAATATTTTGGACTGCATCAAAGTTCACAGGATGTGCGGGCTCTTCACCATCCATTGTTGTATGAATTAGCGATCATCCGGAGAAGACTGTCTTAATAACAAATGGGCCCTCGTAATTGGACATCCATTTCCCACGCATGTCTTTGTGAACTGGAAAAATCTTCTTGAGTACAAGTTCTCCTTGGCGGAACTCACGGATTCAGACTTTCTTGTCAAAGGCTCTCTTCATCTGTTTCTGGTATAACTGGCAGTGGCACATAGTTGTCATGCGCTTGTCATCGATGAGATTCAGCTGGTCAAATATGTCTTGAACCCATTCAGCTTCATCTAGCTTGGTTTCCATCAATACCCTTAAGGAAGGTATCTCGACTTCGATGGGGAGGACGACATTGTCATACCCCAAATTTTACCCTTAGATTAGTAGGTCTATTTTGCATTTCATTTCATTATGCATTACATTTTAACTAACTGCTAACCGATTTTCCCCGTCTGTTTGTTTTTGTAGGAAAATAGGGCTAGGTGCGCGTTAATTTACAATCTGTTGACGATTAGGAAGCAAATTCATCATCAGAAACTCCTCAAACGATTAGGGTTCCTGTCTCCGGATAATACGATTTTTATTTGAGAACGGGTCGAATTTTATGACAATGTTGACGTCATATTTTTCTTGACACATTACAGTTTTGTTCGAGAACTAGAAATAGTCGTCAGTTAGGTTGGAAATGTTGTTTGTTTTCTAAGCCGTATAGAGTTGAGGGCGTTGAAATATAAATGAATTTGGTTTGAATCGGGGGGAGATTCTGTTTCAAGGAATTTATTCTAGCAAGCACACATTTTCCTGTTTTTTTTCTACTGGTTACAAATTAATTTTTGGAGGAACAGTACAATTACGCCCATATTCACCGATTTTATGATCCAGTACGAATTAATTTGCAAGGGATTCATTTGAACTCGGAAATCACGTTGGATCAGTTAATTCTAAGTTTGTGCAAGCCGGTTAGTTGTCGAATTCGGATGTTGAAACGTCAAATTTTATTCAGAGGAATTTTGTCGGAAAATAAGAATTCATTTTTATTACAACATTATTTGGATATTTACAATGAATGAATTACAAATTAAATCCTAACATTGTCCTAAAAATTCCTAATTTTTCTTAAGAGGTCTTCATGTCCGATCTTCGAATCTGCAAAAAATCCAACAATGTCAGAAACATATTCAGTGGGATTAATTAATTTTTATCAAAAATTGGTTTTGTTTGTTGTTGTGATACCCACAGGAAATTATCATCATCAAATATGTCGGGAGGACAACGAAACAGCCCGTCGCCAGCTTCCGACTCCACTTTCCGACCTCGGCAAACCCGACAACGTCTGTTCAAGGCATCTGGGAGAGAGAGAAAAGTTTCTGAGAAAAAGAGATTATTTTGGAAAAATGATTTTTTTCGTTCAGCCAAACAAGTCATAAGAAAAATCCAGATCCATCCAAAACCAATCCAGACACAAAAATCTGGATATCCAACAAAACCAAATCATGTCCAGACATAAAAAATCCAACGAGTCAAAAATCTGGATATCCATGAGAAGCTAAATCCATATCCAGTTCACATCGTGAACAAACTTGAATCTGCAAAATCTCAGGTGAAATCATCGAATAACAACAACAATTCCGAAAATTCTTTTAGGTCCAAAACAAAATCAAGCATTAAGAATAATAACAAACAAATCTGAAAGTCTCTCCACTGCAGCATTGGTTCAAAACAACCAAAAAAAATTAAATCGAGAAAAACGTAAAGGATCCAGGCCCAAAACATCCAGAAAAACATAATATAAAATTCATCAAAGGGGAAGAACCCTAAAAGTTCATCACCAAGAACAAAAACAACGGCCAAAACCCTAAATCCACCATTAAATTATCAGCGACAAACATCAAAGGAGGACAATTTGGGAGGACTCAAGCTGTCATCATCTCAAATCCCCACAGGTAGACAGATTGAAGCCCAAAAGCCTCAGATCTACATCATCATTGGCGAGATCAACGGACACAAAGCGCAAGTGAAGCCATCGTTCAACCGCAGCTGAAGAACAGCACCGTAACTCGTCACAAATTTCAAGCTCGCAAACGAACGCAAGCTCTCAGCCTCAAAATGTGCGTTCATCATCGACCATTCACCACAGAAGATCAAAAAAATACCATCGTCATCCTTGCGACAATCATCCGTAAGAATCACAGCTACTAACGCATGTTTATTCTTTCGTTTTTTTAAGGAGCAAGAAGAGGGATGGAGAAGCAGCAATAATGGCGGACAAGAGCCATAGGAGAAGGAGAAGAAAAGTTTCAGAAGGGAGAGAGGAAATGGAATGATGCACTGTAGACAAGAAGGAGAGGATGAGGGGTCTCCAAACCCTAAATGATACCACCATATTGACCTTTTCCTTTTATATTTTGCTTTTTATTTTTTTTAAATTTTAGATTTTGATTAGCTTAACTTATTAATTAAAATTCTGTCAAAAAAACATAATTTCTATTTAGTTTTATAATTAAAACCATTTTTAAAAAGATGTAAATAAGTAAAAATCTTTATTTTTAATTTTTTTAAAGGAAAATAAGTTTCTAATAATTTAAGACTTAAGTTGGAAACTTAATTCTTTAATTAAAAATTCAATTTTTATAATTTAAATTTAACACTTTTTTTAAATAAATTTAATCTCTAAAATTAATATTTGATTTTTGATTAAAATTAATTTTACTTTAAAAATATAAGCTAATTTATTCTTTAAAATTAAAATCTCATTTTTAAAATAAATTAACACTAAATTTTTTTAAGTTATTACTAATTTTTTATAAAAAAAAAAACATTAAAATTAAGTTTAATTTTTAATTAACTTCAAATTTTTTCTTAAAAATATGTCTAACCTAAATTTCTAACATTTCACTTTTAACCGTCACCTAAAAATTCTAAAATAAAAATTCTTGATATTCCCGTTGAACTTTCGTCTAATTATTATCTGAGTCCTAGCATTATTTTTCATTGGTCTTTGTTTACTAACTTCATATTTTGTTTGTATTTCATTTTTCATGGTTGTAAATTATGCGAGGACATCGTCGCTTTTTTATTCCGTTATTATTCTGGCGTATCTTCCAATATTTCAATACAGTTGCTTGATAATTTTTCATTATATTTATTGTACCGTTAATCCCCCTCCGAAGGATAGGTCTAGCAGTTCGACCGCCGCGTCAATAGTCTTTAACCCTCGTTTTTCACCTTTAAAATCTTGAGAATTCGAGTCGCCGTACTCCTATTTTTAGGCGTCCCGCCGTGGACGATTTTACCCTTTTCCCTAGCATTAGGATAAGGAGTCGCCGCACTCCATATTAGGATTCCCTCCGTGGAATACCTAGCTTACCCTTTTCAATTCAATTTACAGCGTAGAGGTAGGAGTCTCCGAACTCCACGTAAGCGCTTCCTTAAGAGCGTTTGCATCCCTATTGAAACATTGACCACCGTCAAGAAGTTTCTCTTCCTCCCTTTCTAGAGGAACTACGATTACTATGATTCCATCCCCTACCTCGGATACGTAGGCACAAGATGCGAGTCTTGGCGAGTAAACATAGGACTAACCCTTAGGTCTTTCTTTTCACCTTCTAACCCTTAGCACATACCCTTATGTAGATAATTATAGCAAAATAGAAACATTAAAACAAGAGGTTCTTGTAGAGTACTACAGAAGTTTAGGGTGCTAATACCTTCCCTAATCTTAACCAACCCCCGAACCCTAGATCTTTCCCCGCGTTGTGTTCACGATGCAAAATTAGGTTTTTCCTTACTTTAACCTTTCCTTTGGATAAATCAAAGACCGGTTGTGAACTAAAGATGCGATTCAGATTAATTAATAATTTGATGTCTTATTCTCACCGCAACAGAAAATGGCGATTTCATTGGGGAGGTATCTGAGGGTTATCCCTACCTTGTTTTTGTTTGCTTTTTGCTTTACTATCTACTTGTATATATTGTTGTACCCTGCTTGGGGTATCCTTGTTGTGAGATAAGTCCTACACCCGGGCTTGAGTGCAATTATTATAGGAAGGTGATATATTTGATGAGGCTTATAGGGAGTGATTCCCGACCAAGCTGACTTGAGAATCACCACTCAGTTGAGGCCCTCTTGAAATTTAGTTCGGTTGAACGAGTATATTCGTAATAACCCTTACTATTTTCGGCTAGGAGTCCGTTATACTGGGGACTGTAGTACCTTAACACCACTTTGGCCTTATCTAGGACGTAGTGTAAGGACTATGAGGGAGTATTCCTAAAATAGTTGCTACGTGATGTTACCCTCAAAAGAGGTTCTCTTGAGAATATTATTAACCACCGAGTCAGTCGGGAAATTGATAATATCCGAAAGAGGGACTGATGGCTTTGGGCACCTCTCTAGAACCCTTGTTCTGCAGGTACAACTAACCTTAGTACATACCTTTTTAGGATGGGTAGACCTTAACCCCGCTCATGTCCCTCTAACCTAGGACCCTTGTGTGCTTGTACATTGCATCCATAAAGCACCATATCATTCCTAGTTTCAAGGAAGTCAACAGTCCTTTGCAAATTCAAAAAGTCTTACATTTTAAAGTCTAAAACCTTTTTTCAACTTTCCTAAAAAGGAATATTTGCAATCGACCATTGAAATTCTTGAAACCATTGCATGGCATTAGCATCATGTTTTGCATTGCATTTGTCTCCCGGTCTCTCATTCTCGGTTCTCTCTCCTTCCAGTTCTGTCACCCTGGGTCCTCCCATCAGTACAACACTAGAGATCGAGCTTGGAAAAGGATGTAAAAGCATACTCAAGAGATTGACCGTATTAGAAATGAACTCGAGGATCTTCGAGGAAGTGTGGGGAAGATTATGGAGATGCTACAAGTTATTAATGCAAAGATGGATACTCAGCCCACTGTTGTCTCTGAGATTATCGGTAATATTGGGGATCCTCAACTAGTTGTTACTGTTGCGAATGTACCTATTTATGGTCTTCCACCCGGCTTGGTACCTCGTACTATTGCTCAGCCAGTTCAACAAGTCAGTCCTCCAAAGTTCAAAACTCTGAGCTTCGACCTTCATAAAGGAGCTACACGCCCGAGGAATTGCTCGATCAGGTATCACTGTAAAATAGCTGCTCGCCAACCTTGGCAACATCAGCAGAATTATGTTCAAGGTTATCCTGTTCAGTATGCTCAACAACCATATGTGGTTTCTGTTACATCTACCTTCAATCAACAAGTTCCTACTTATCAGACTGTACAACCGAATCCTGTCTATCAGCCTCCGGTATATCAAGCACCTCCTAATTATCAATGAGTGCCCAACGGTCCTGCCTATCAACAGCCGCATAATCGAGCACCTTGTCAGAATGGGCTGAATAGGAGACAGTACAAGCCTTGTCCTCCGATTCCGATGACTTTTATCGAGTTGTACCTTTTATTAGTGCAACAAGGTCTAATTACTACACGAGTTGTGGGTCCACCTTCAAATCCTTTACTTGCCAATTACAACTCCGCCGCTCATTGTTTATTTCATGAGGGTGCGCCTGGCCATGATTTGGAAAACTGTTACGCTCTCAAGTCCATTGTCGGGGAATTAATGGAAAAGAAGATCTTATCTTTTGATGATCCTCATCCGAATGTCAGGAATAACCTTCTACCAAATCATAGCGATGTTAATGTTATTGATGATATATCTGATGCTTCTCATATCAGGACTTCTCACAGGGTTTTCCATTTGCCAAGATCGAGCTCTGTAAAGCCTGTTCTCAACATATCTAAGTGAGTTACTCCTACAACGAATCAACCAAAATCGGTAATTATTCAGAAGCCTAGTCCATTTCATTTTAGTGATCCTCAAGATGATGTGACCATGATTGATAAAAAATCTGGGAAGGTTATTCCGAAGGAAGAATTGAAAACTGTTGATGAGGATGTGACCAACGTAGCTGGGGCAAGCAAGATGACTCACACTGATCGTATTTACACTCCCCATTTCATTGAGGCTCCACCAAGAGAAACCACTACTACTGTGCCGGTCTTGAATACAAGGACTTCATAAACACCTTTAGATAGACTTGTCAGACAGTTCATTTTATTTATTTATATGTATTTTATTTCTTTGGTTGTAAAAGCATAATTAGCATGTACGAACATGGTTTATTTTGAATAATTAATGCAATGCATATGTTTGTCTTGAATAAATCCATTTGTATTTGTCGCATTGCTGTGAAGAAGGGCTGGCAAAGACAGAAGATTCGCCATCGTTCTTTATTTATCCCAAAAGAGGGAAAGGAAACGATCGAAGAAAACCTGACGAAAAAGCGAAAAGACAAGGTCATCGCAACCAAATCTTGGGTTCGGGAGTCGGTTATGCAAGGGCAAGGTATGAGCACCCCTCACGCCCGTTATACTCAACGGGATCCATGCTTGTTGTCTATCTAGAAGAGTGTTAATTTATAAGGTTGGCCAAAGGGACAAAAGAAAAGAGACTCGATAGAGCATCGCTGCTCTATGCCTACATACTCCCTCGTGTAATGGGAAAGTCAGAGTCAACGTAGTTCAGAAAACCACGGGTGAAGGGGGGAAGGTTGCTCGCTAAGACATCACTGTCTTGTGCCTACGTATCCTCGTCTGGTACGAGAAATCAGAGCAAACGTAGTTCGGGCTGACACGACCACAGGTTGGTTCAAGTGTTTTAACCGAGTAGGGTTAAACCTTCGTTCTAGCAGTTAGGTGTATTGTTGCTCGACCATTGGAGACTTAGGCGTTACCTATTTGCGGTAGAACCAAGATTTAATACACTCTTTCTGAAAATTATTTTCAATTAATCCCGAAGGATAAAAAATTTTGATGTTTGTTTTTGAGTTTTTTATGAAGAAGTGATTTGAATTGTGTTTGTAATTCATGTTGCACTAAAGGCTATGACTTGAGAGCGAATGCGTCGCATACGCCCAAGGGCATACGCTAAACACTCTAGATAGTTGAGAGGAAGCCCATCAACCACCATTCCCCAAGTACTTAAGGCTCGTAGCGTACAACACTTATTATCCTTTATTAGATGTCTTGAAGAAGTTTTGAGATGAGAAGAGAAGACACAAACTCTAAGGGGAAACTAATCAACCCTAATGTTATCATGCAATGTGCTCCTATGATTGAGATTAAGAGGGGTGAAAAGACTATCCTAATGTTATCATGCTTGGATTGAACACTTAATGTCTCTCCTACTCCCACCTTGAGCAAATGGGACTAGGAATCCTAAGGGATCATGGCAAAGAAACCAAGTAAACATAAGATAAAATCAATTACAAGTGAGATGAAAGAAAGAGATGAAAGATGACTTAAACAAGTCAAGAGAATATGAAAACATGATATGCAAGATGCAATAGATGCAAAGCAAACAAAGATGAGAACAAAATGACTTAAACAAGTCAAAGAGAAAGTGAGATGAAATAGGAGATGTTACAACTCCTACAACCATTCATGCATCAATCACTAATCTCAAAAGGTAAAAACCAAAGCTTAAAGAAAAAGCCATGATCAAGATGAAGATGGGAGAATAGGCTTGGGTAGCAAGCAACATGAGAAATATCTCAACCAAATGCATCAAATTGATCATGCAAAAAGAAAGCACAAACATGTTCTCAAAGTGGTTTCTCATTCAAAGCAAACTCAAAGTGTGATCAATCAAACCAAATCACTTTGAATGAGTCCCACAACCCAAGGGATTGAAGTGAGAACATGAGAAGAGAGCTCACAAACAAAAAGAGAAACAAAGCACAAGCAAGTTACAAGATAGGGCAAGGGAAAGAACCAAAGTTCAAACTATATTCAACACTTAAACATAAGTGGAATACCTAACTTTAAAGTGACTTGCAACACAAACCAAACAAGTGTATGACCTATAAAATTAAAACCAGTATCCTAGACATGTCAAGAATATGAATCAAGAAGCATAGGATGCATATGGGATCCATCAAGGTCATCTCCCAAAGAAACTAGGTCAACTAGTTTGTATGAACTTCAACTAGGGTGACTTGACTTGCAAGGTTCACCAAAAATAGAAGAAAAGCTCAATAAATGCCAAAATTCACAAAGCACCTAAACATGTTGCAACCAGAGGACAAAACATCCAAACCAAATTCCAATCTAGGCATCACCAAATGATTTGATCAACTAGGGTGCTCCACCTAATGGATTTATTATCGAGGGTCAAACAAAAGCAACACCAAGTCAAACAAAAATTGATCAAACCTTGACCAAAATTAGCCTCAAAGGTACCTCAATCCATCCTCAAGATGGATATGAAACCTCATTCATTGGTGATTGCAAATGGTCCATCAAACAAGAATGATCAAGTGAAAACCATTTCAAAACAACTCCAATTGCAAAATTCAAAATTAATTTCAAAATAAAAGAAAGTTGTAATTAAAAATTATAGAAAATTAATTAAAGTTTTGAAATGTTGGAAAATAATTTTTGTGGAATTTTTAGCAATTTGGAGCTATTTTTAAAATTTAAACCAAAACAGAAAAGAAAAATAAAATAAAATAAAATGCAAGTTGGAATGGGGGTGCATAAGCAATAAACACAACCAAAGGAAACACGTTGAAAAGCAAACTGGGCTGAAAAGAGGGGGGCGTGCATATCAATCTGGGCCCAATCCACTAGCCAAACTCAGCCAGATTAATGAAACGCATCGTTTCATTAATCTGTGTGGAGTCAAACATGCCAAATCATCCAGTTAAGCGAATCAAAATGAGACACGCATGCAGTCAAATTTTCAAACCAACGCCACCTCAGATCTGACTGAGTTATAACCAGACGCCGGAGCCCTAGCTCTGGTCGTCTTCTCCGGTGAGATGGCCGGAGACACAGTCATCCAAACTCAATCAAAAATGCACAAAACCGGTACCAAAAGAAAGTTGATGTTACAAGGATCATGAATCCACTCTTAGATTCTCAAGATGATCAATAAATTAAGAGAATCGAAGCCAAGAAAAATGAGATGTACATGCTGAAATTCAACCAAACATGAACAACAAGAAATCAAACACGGCCTACTCAACGTAGGGCTTCAGATGCAGCCAATATGAACCTAATTCATGGCCTAGAATGAGAGAAATGTAGATTGGAAATTTATTGAACGGAGGCACTCTGTTGGTGCTTTTCAGGCATGCAAACTTCACTTCTTTGCTCCAGATGCACTCCAAATACTTCAAGGAAGATGAATTGAGCTCCAATTGGTCTTGATTTGCAGAGAAAAGTGAATTTGATTTTCAAATTTGCTTGAGAAATTTAAATTTGAAAATTCTTTCTCCAACTCCAAATGCCACTTCTGAGCTCTTAGGGCGAATTTTTATTTTATATATGATGGATCTCAGATGGTTTTGAAGGCCCATGAGGCTTCAATTTGATTAATTGTAAAAATGCCCAAAAATGGTAAGCTTCTCATGCACACGTGATTTTGCTCTCCTTCACTCATGAAAACCCCTCCAATGTGCAGAATGTAAGTTCAATTTGACAATATAATTGATTTGGGCCTTTGGTTTGATCCAATTTGCAAGTTTTGAATTGAAACTTCTTTGTGAAGAAAAGTGAAATTGCACGTGTTTTTGCCCTCTTGTACCAAAACCAATTTGTGCAAACTTCATATGAGTATATTATGAAGTGAATTTAATCAAAATGAAATCAAAATAAGGCCTATAATGAATCAAATTCAAATCATACTTCAAAGTTCATTTTTCACTTGAAAATTCTTGCACATCCATAACCATCCATAATTCTTGTGATCCTTGAGTTTTATGAAGTAAATGAGGTCTCTAGGAGCAAATTTCATGTTGGTTGGAAGTTCATTTGAGGTGCACAAGTGCATGAAAATGACCTATGTAGCAAATGACCTATAATGGAATCTTCCCAAAATACCCTTGCCTTACCAAAGCCATAACTTGAGTTCTACAAAGGATATCAAGGACTTATTGGACTTTTTGGAAAGCTAAGATCATGAGGAACAACTTTCATGTTCACCTAAATTTAAGGTGAAGCTTGATTATAGGTCAAAAGTGCCTTGGAAGTGAGTTGACTTTTAGTTGACCAAAAATATGTTCATTTGAGACCTCTAACTTGTTGGCATCATAACATGAGTTCCACAAACCCAATGGATAATTTTTAGTACTCAAAAGAAAGCTAAGAAAATTCCCTACAAGTTTCATGTTTGCAAGAAAATTAGATTGAACATGTATCATAAGGTAAATTGTCCTTGAAGTTAGGCACTAAAGAAGGGGATTTTACACTGAGATCCTCTGAAACCCTAATTTAGTAACCCTTTGAACTCTTGATTCTTCTTGATTTGAGCTTGACATGACATTCTAGATGTCTCAACATAACTTCCCATGGCTTTAATGACTTAAAACCAAGTCTCAAACTTCCTCAAGTCCTCAGTTGACCTTGGGTTGACCAGATGAAACCCTAGGTGCACAACCTTTGACTGTGACCTCTTGCAGATGAAATGAAAGCTTAGACAAGATCCACAATGGTTTCCAAAGCACTCAATGAGCTTCTCAAACACCTCTTATCCATAGAAATTAACTTATAAGCCCCTGATAATCTTCCTTTGACCTCCAAGATAGGAGGTAAGCAACACACATCAATCTTCTCTCTCAAAGAGCTCTGACCACTTCCTGATGATTGTAAGCACTTGATGACTTGAATAAGTACTCTTTCTTAAGTTTGAAACCCTGTGAGTCTCTTATCTTGAATAGCACAACTCTCTTGATCCCCTGTTAAGAACAATGCTATGCAAATGCAAATGCTAAAATGAAATGAAACATAAGCCAAGTAAAAGAAAAGGGTTGGTCAAATTTTAGGGTACACCAGCTGCCCCTATTCAAACGTGTTGCACCCCAAATTTTGACCCCTTAGATTCTCATTATCATTTTAGGAGCATACTCATGAACTTTCTAACCTTAATCCAGTGCAAGTCTGTCTTTGTCAAATTGCAGATGAATCAGGGTTTCGTGCAGTCAAAATCAAAACTTTAGGGTTTGTGATTAGTCAATGTTTTGGGCTCATTCAAATAAGAAAAAAGGTCAAGGATATTACATAATGTCAATGGAGAAGCCCATGTGAGGTTGTTACCCCAGAATTCAAAACAGTGCAGTCCGGAGGCCCCGATTAGGGTTTTTAATTAGTAAAAGTCAACTGTGGTTTGACATTGATGTTGGAAGGTGTTTTAATGGTGGGATTGAGGTCCATGAAGTTCATGTAGCTTGTTAAAGTTCATCCAAGAAGTTTCAAAGTCTCAGGAGGTCCAGAATGTCAACAGACGACTCGGTAATCACCGATCGGTCGTACGGTTGACCGAAAAGTCAACTCTCCAAATTTTATGAATTGGACTTCAAATTTTGAAACAAATTTGTTCCTTATGTCATATTGGACTTGCATATCAATTTTCATGCCCATTGGGTCAAGGATGAAGGAGTAATCGAGAAATCAGGAAATTAGGGTTTTGAAATGGGCTAAACCATAACTCCTTAACCACACATCCAATTGAGTTGGTTCAAAGCTCATTTGGAAGCTCTTGACAAGTCCTACAAAAGTCCCTAAGTGGTCCATGATCAGAAAATGCATAGATTTTGAGTTATGGTCAAATTCATTTCAAGAAGGGAAAAAGACTTAGGAAAATTTCACTTTTTAAGCTCATTTTTAGCAACTTTGGAGGGCTTTTTGGCCAAGTTACTTTGAGAAATTGAAACTCATGAAAACATGAATGTTTTAGAGCTATGTGAGGGATTTCTAAATTGTACTAGAACATCTCAAGAGGAGTTATGAGCAGAAAGTTACATGTGTTCAAAGTTAAGGGTTTCACATAATAGTCCCACATTGGCCAAATTTTCAAAGTGACCTACTTCACTAAATCTGCCAATTTTTCTTGATCCAACCTGTTATGTGTAACATATTAGAGGTGTGTGGCATGAGAGAATAGAGAGTTATGCAGAAAATAGCAAAAAACCAAGTTTAAAGCCCATTGCCATACAAGTGGGCAAGTTGCCAAGTTTGACAATTCCAAGCATGAGGTGGAAAGTAAGGCTGCACCAGCCCCTCCCCTAGTGGTTTCTAGCCTGCAAACAACATCAGAAATCATTAGGAAATGTTGACAAAAGAACCTTGCATCAGAACCAATGGGAAAACCCTCCAAGGGAGGTTTCCTCCAAAATATCCCAATTTTGCTTCATGGTGAAGAAAGCTCCCTAGCAAGCACCTCAAGTCATTCTTCCATGTATTTGCATTTTGAGCACTTTTGTGAACTTTGGAGCTATGAACATTTGGTGTTTTTTATGATATGTGGTCTTTAATAAATGATAGGATTAGTGTGAGTATTAGAATAAGTATTGAATTTGTTCTTGCCAAATTTTGATTGATGTGTTGAGTTTGTTAATATACTGTCAAGGTAATTTGAGAAATGGATTGCTAGTTCATATTTTCTTGCTTTCCCACAAGGTTGTGGATTGTTTATGCTGTTAAATTCTGGTGTGTTTTTGTCACCTTATGCTCTCCTTGTTTTGTCTCAAATCTTGGCATTAGGTTACTAGCATTGTTTGGCATGTGCATTTCTCATTAGATAGGGGCTGTTTTGATTTCCTTTTGTGATAACTTGTTGAAAAAGCATGACTGTTAATAGGATTAGTGTTTTGGTGCTGAGCCATTTAGTGAAGTCCACTTAGTTCTGAGTTTGATTCGTGGATATAAGCAAGTTAAGTGTGGAAAGAAGGGAACAAAAGAACTCTGATATAAGGGAGCTGCTGCATTAGCAAGCTGGCATTGTGTACTTGCATTTGGAAACTCTTGATGAGCAGAGGAGAGAGCCTATGGATCAGTTTTTAAGCATTGGTGACAAGATGGTCATTGAAGGTGGGGAGCTGTGTGAATTTTAGAGGAGGGTGTTGTCATCATTCATATCAGGCTGTTTGGAGTGTGCTGGTACAATTTGTTTTGGAGTTGTGGTTTTCCATTGTTGGAACTGCACATAAGGGGTGTTGGAGCATGTCTGTACTGTGAGGTAGGATAACCTCAAACCATGATCAATGCAATCAATGCAGACTGTATTGCATTTAAACTCATCAAAAAAACCAGTTAGCCAATCCATGAGGATAATTCATAGTCAGCTGTAGGGAGCCCAGTAGGCCAGCTTTGGCTATTCAATCTTTGATAGGTCCCTTTGCATGATGACTGACTACCATTGAGACCAGGTTTAGATAACTCAGTCTTACCTTTTATGTTTTAGTCATGGATCCTATGGTCATATCAGGATTATCCTTTGAGAGCTAGATAAAACCAAGAGACCTGCTGCTATTAGGGTGCCATAAGTATCATATCTACTTGTATGAATTCTGCTTAGAACTATTGAGTTATTTGCAGATTTAAACTTTGAAACAAGAAGAGTTCATGGATGTTTTGGCTCTATCAACACTGGTTGCTAATCCCTGTGGTTAGGTTGGCTGGTGTAGAGGATCATTGAGTGTTGAGATCTAGAGGTGCTATCATCATAAAGGCTGGTAAGTGTGTATGTATCAGCAGCCTGAGTTACACATTGGGAGTTGCTGGTTTGCAACTCATATACATCATTTTGGTCTATGGATCTTGGATAATATTCTCTTGTTGATACATATTCTCAGTCCTTCAAAAAAAAAAACCATCTGTTGTAGTCTAGTGATTGCAAGGTTACATTTTCAATATAAAATTGCAATTCTCATGCCATGATTCATTTTGTGGTATTCTGATCCAAATTAAATATTGGAAATTCCCTAGAGACATCATGCATAACATGTTCAGGCTTTCATCTGTTTATAAACAAGTAGTTTGGTTCATGCTTTGGATTTCAAAATGCAATTTTCAAAAAAAACACCATTAACCTCACATACCATTTTTTCCACACAAGTTGTTTTGCATCAAAACCACATATTGGAACATTCCATACTTATCATTGGTGAACTGTTTGCATAATCATTTAGTAGTAAAACAAGCTGTCACATGCTTTTCATTTCAATGTGCACTTTTCACCAAATTCTTGCATTTTGCATACCAAATCCACAATCTGTTGGTACTGAACTTATTTGAGTGGTTAGAATCATGTTACATCAATTATATGGTCTGTGTGTATATTTATTCTGGGTTGAACATGGTTGAAACAAACTGTCATGGATTACTCATTTTAAAGTGCATTTCTTTCACAATTTTGCATTGACCATGACACTTTTAAGTTTTGTTGACATCAAGTTCATTTGAAGTGATAGAATCATTTTACCTCATGTATGTGTACTGTGTGTGTGTTTAGATTGGTTTGAGAATGTTTAACATAGGCTACATACATCAAAATGCATTTCAAACTCAAGAAAACACCTACCATCGGGTTTTGCAGTAGGAGAAGAATTTGGAAAAATTGAGATCACCATCATCTTCCTTGTTTGATTCTACCCCAGATGCATATAAATTTTGTCTCGTTTTGTTAAGCGGTTAAAAAGTTACGATACAAAACGTAAATCACTTTTATGTGTTGTTTTGCCCAGCCTGGTGCACATTTTACCCTTATAAATTAAAGGGGTGGCTTATACAAACGGATGTATAGCCACCCCAGTGGTATGACCATGCGCCTTGTACCCTCTTGTCTTGAGTTCGACCCCTGAGGAGGGCAACTCTTTTATTCTTTTTTGTTATTTTTCATGTAAACTTCAAAAATTCGTATCTCACTCGTTTTTTATCGTTTTTCGTCCGTTCTTTTTCTATTGTGTTCATATTTATGTATATTTTCATGCCATATTTTTATTTTTTATATTTTCATATTTAATCACTTACTTTGATTATGTGCAAGTTGTGCGTGTTTTCGCGATCGTTTGTATAGTTGCAGATGAATTTCTAAATGTTTCCTTTCAATATTTTTCTTGAAACTTGTTTGAGTCCATGTCCATACATGTTAGTTAACATGCTAGGATTTATTTCTCGGTGGTTACCATTTTCATCTGTTAATTTTCATTAAGTACGAACTGTCGTCACAGTATCGTCTTTTCCATCTGTTAACTATTATCATCATGTTTCATTCTCACCATTTCTCATTATTTACTTGGTTGTCACCATGAATATGCTTTACCTTGATTGTTATCTTGTTTAGCATTTATTTTCTCTTCTCCCCAAGTGATGAGGTTCGTTAGCTTTTGTCTGTTTATTTCCCCAGTCTCCCTCCAAAGGAAGGTCTGTCCACTTGACCCTCAATGCCATGGATAATTTATTCACCCTCTCTTGACTTTGTTACATCACCTTACCCCTAGCTTAGAAGCCTTTAGACTTTGCTTTGAGTCTAAGAAACCCACCTTTACTAGGAGCTTTCTTCAACTAGAACCCTAGGAAAGAGTTCGTCAACTCTGCGTAAGAATCATCGTCATGATTTCTTACTTTCCCCCTTTATTACAACTTAGATTAGGGAGTTTTGTCAAACTCCACACAAACATTGTCATGTTTGTTCCCCCTTTGAATCTTGATCATCATCAAGTGTTCTTTTCCCTCGTGAGGTGAACTACGATTGCTCTGATTCTATCCTAGTCAGGATACGTAGGCAGAAGATGCGACGTCTTTGCGAGCGAACTTAGGAAACCACTTAGGACTTTATTTATTTTTATCTTATCCCTTAACCATATCATAATTCACAAACTTAGCAATCAATCAAACAAAAGGTTCCTGTAGAGTACTACAGATATTTAGGGTGCTAATACCTTCCCTAGATATAACTAACCCCCGATCCCCGAATCTCTTAAGCGTTGTCGTTACATCGCGAAAAAAGGTTTTTCTCTCTTTAGACCTATCCTTTGGATAAAATAAAGTCCGGTTGTAAAAGAAATAAGATTCAAGTTAATTAATAGCTTGATATCCAATTTTCATCGCAACAAAACAACTTGGACCTGAATGGGTGAAAAGCGAACGACTTTTAAATAATCAAGGTAAAACACGGTTGAATACCAAAGAACTCGGAAATTCTCCAACTGCAAAAATAGAACTGCAAACTATATTATTAGGACAAAATCTCCGGAAATAATATATCTGATAATTGCAATGACAATAAGCTAACTGATTACCAACCAGAAAGCCACGACACGCAGTCGGAAGAAACATCTACTAACGTGCAGGCAACGATACTAGGTCGGAAAGATCATCTGATTCCACCATCAGGCATCTGTTAAACAAACCAGGCATCGAACCCGAAGGACGACTCAATGTGAAGTTGAGAACATCTGCTAACCAGCAGGCATTCGCTAAAATTAAAGCGAGCATCGAACCCGAAGGCTGACTCAACACGAAGTTGAGAACCTCTTCTAACCGGCAGGCATTTGCTAAATAAAAATGAGCATCGAAGCCAAAGGCCATCTCAACATGAAGTTGAGAACATCTACTAACCAGCAGGCATTCACTAAATAAAAGAGAGCATCGAACCCGAAGGCCGGCTCAACACGAAGTTGAGAGCATCTGCTAACCAGCAGGCATTTGCTAAATAAAAGCAAGCATCGAACCCGGAGGCCGGCTCAACGGGTAGTTGAGAGCATCTGCTAACCAGCAGGCATTCACTAAATAAAAGTGAGCATCGAACCCGATGGCCGGCTCAACACGCAGTTGATAACCATCTGCTAACCAGCAGGCATTCGCTAAATAAAAGTGAGCATCGAACTCGAAGTCCGGCTCAATGCGAAGTTGAGAAGGGAATCTACCGATTCACAATTTGGAAGAGAACTCCGCTGGGGAAAGAGTAACTTAAACAAGCTCTATGTTGGGGAACAAATGGTAAGATGAACACATCCATCCAAAGATCTGCTGAGGATCTGGATACCACAGAGGCTCAAGAAGACAATATATACTAAGGTCTGAATACCACATTGGCTCGAGAAAAACAAATCGTTGTCTGCTGTAGACACACTCGAAAACAAGAGGTAACAACCTGGCTTATGTTTCAAATGCATATGTTAGAATATAACGTAATGCTCCACACGAAATGGAAATGCTACGCATTTGGGAAGATGCTATGTAAAATGCACATGCAAACGAACCACCTCAGCAACATAAATGCTGAAGAGAGCAACCCTTCCGGGGAAAGATAAGATACACCAATTACGATTGGACTTATGCTGGGAACAACAAGCCCTGGATGGCCTCTAAGAAAGAGAACTCTCCTGGGTAATACTATTCTGACAAGAACAAAAATCCACTCTACTAGGGATTAACGTAAACTCTGCTGAGGCAAGTGCCCTGAATGGCTTACCAGAATATGACTCTTCTGGGGTTCGCCCGACTCGGTTGGGGAGAATAAATACACTCTACCGGGGAAATCAGCCCTGGATGGCCTTTCAAAACACGACTCTACCGGGGAGTAAAGCAAACTGCCGAGGAGAATCTCTACTATGCCGTAGACTTCAACCTGTTGGAGATTAAATCCAAACCGACTAAGGTTCACTGGGAATCCGTCCCAAATTCTCTCTGCCGAGGATGAGAAACAAACCACTCCAGCAACTCCGTTGGGGATTACTCAATGAGGGAATCAACATCGACCTCTGCTTGGGGAAATGAGTAATAAACTCAATAATATCATCCTCTGGTTAGGGAATGAGTCATTGACCTATACTCTGAGGGAACAGGAGCCAAAGACTTGGGCTCTGTGGGGAAACAAAACTCTGAATCCGCTCCACTACTGAGGATAATCCCAAATTTACTGAGTGGAAAGAACTTCAATCTCGACCAGCTGGGGAATAAGCACATGCATTCAACCTGTTGGGGATAAGTGCGTACTGACAATCTACTGGGGAAACATGTACACACTCAACCTGCATAGCTTACTGGGGATAGGGTGCCTTTAGACTGCAGAGACTATATGCACAAATTCCACATGTTGGGGATGAATGAGTCTCAACTACACGTCTTCCTTCTATGGGGATATGGTGCTACCTGGAATACAGCTCTGAAAACTTTGCCCTAAGAGTAACAACTCTGCAAATGAACAAACAAACAAGATATCCTGCACAATGGAAACTATCTCGGTCGTCATCCGTGACATTGTTCAAATAAATCAAAGTTTTACTGATTATTGGCAAAGCCTGCAAGTTTATGTGTGCAAAGTTTTATTAAAAACATCGGGCGTTTTTTCGCAAACAAAACAGTAAAGGCTAAAACAAGAGCAACAATTTACTGAATAGTATATACTTCATTGATAAATGGCCTATAAATAGGCAGATTTTACAACAGATGCAACTCCTAAAAAGATAAAGTTGCGCAAAATTTACAGAAATGCACAAATATATACAGAATGTCGGCAATGTGGTATAGACAACCACCAATACTTCGTCCTCTAAAGAGACTATTTCGAACGGATGGTCCTCGGGTCCTCCCATAATCCATGATACTCTGAATATCAACACGCAGACCGCAGTCATTTGCTTTTTAAATCCCTAACTTTTGCCTGAATCACCCTTGCGGGTTTTCGATTCACCGGGATACCCATTTTTGCCAAAGTCGCCTTTTTAGGTTTTCAACCTGCGGGTTTACATCTTTTATTTTTATCCCTAACTTTTGCCCGAACCCATTCTTTTTATGGTTCACCGGGATGCCCCCATTTTTTCCTGGATATTCCTTTTCTTTTCCAGCAGGTCTCTTTAAGCAAAGTATTTTCTTATTGCATCTGCGTTCGCAGGGGATGTGAAATCCTCACCATCTATGGTTGACAGTAGCAAGGCTCCTCCGAAGAAGACTTTCCTTACGACATATAGACCTTCATAATTGGGAGTCCATTTGCCCCTGTGATCTATCTGTGGAGGGAGAATCTTCTTCAATACTAATTCTCCTGTCTTAAAGCTCTGAGGACACACCTTCTTATCAAAAGCTTTCTTCATCCTACTCTGGTACAATCGACCGTACGCAATGGATGCCAGCCTCTTCTCATCCATCATACTGAGCTGATTCAATCTGTTTCTCACCCATTCTGCCTCATCAAGCTTGACATCAACCAGAGTTCTCAAAGAAGGAATCTCGACTTGCAATGGTAGAACCGCTTTGATACCATATACTAGCGAGAAAGGAGTTGCCCCATTTGAGGTACGTACCGAAGTACGATATCCGTGCAATGCAAAGGGCAACATCTCGTGCCAATCTTTGTAGGTTACAACCATCTTCTGCACAATCTTCTTTATATTCTTCTTGGCCGCTTCAACAACGCCATTCATCTTCGGGCGATAAGGAGAAGAGTTGTGATGCTCAATCTTGAAACTCTGGCACAGTTCCTTCATCATCTTGTTATTCAAATTTGAACCATTATTAGTAATGATTCTTTCAGACACTCTGTAACGACAAATGATGTCCTTCTTGATAAACCGGGCTACCACTTGCTTGGTGACATTAGTGTCGCATCGCTGCGAAGGAGGGGCCGACAAAGACAGAAGAGTCGCCACCGTTCGTTATTTATCCCAAAAGAGGGAAAGGAAACGATCAGAGAAAACCTAAGAAAAAGGGAAAAGACAGGTCATCATAACCAAATCTTAGGTTCGGGAGTCAGTTACGCAAGGGGAAGGTATGAGCACCCCTCACATCCGTTATATTCAACGGGATCCACGCTTGTTGTCTATCTAAAAGGGTGCTAATCTATAGGGCTGACCACAGGGACAAAAGAAAGGAAAAGAGACTCGATAGAGCATCTCTACTCTATGCCTACATACTCCCTCGTGCAATGGGAAAGTCAGAGTCAATGTAGTTCGGAAAACTATGGGTGAAGGTGGGGAAGGTTGCTCACCAAGACATCATCATCTTGTGCCTACGTATCCTCGTCTGGTACAAGAAATCAGAGCAAATGTAGTTCAGGATAACACGACCACATGTTGGTTCAAGTGTTTTAGATGAGTAGGGTTAAACCTCCGTTCTAGCAGTTAGGTGTATTGCTGCTCGACCATTGGAGACTTAGGCGTTATCTGTTTACGGTAGAACCAAGAGTTAACACACTCTTTTTGAAAATGGTTTTCAATTAATCCCGAAGGAAAAAAGGTTTGATGTTTTGTTTTGTGTTTTTATGGAAGAAGTGAATTGAATTGTGTTTTTAATTCATGTGGCACTAAGGACTATGACTTTAGAGCGAATGCATCACATATCGCCCAAAGGGCATACGCTAAACACTCTAGACAGTTGAGAGGAAGCCCCCCAACTATCATTTCCCAAATGCTTAAGGCTCGTAGCGTACAACACTTATTATCCTTTATTAGATGTGTTGAAGAAGTTTTGAGATGATAAGATAAGACACAACTCTATGACTTTGGGAACTCTTGATAGAACCCAATCTACAGGTACAATGAAAACCTTAGTACATGTCCTTTGGGAGGGTATACCCTAGCTTCATGCTTGTAACCCCAAACCTAGGACCTTTGCTTATTATCATTTGCATGTGTGTGTTGTGTGTACATCATATCATCATGTCATCATAGCATCTCATCTTGATGCACAAGTTTTGTAAAACCCAATCATTTTCTTTTTGTGAAACCCTAGTTATCATGGATTTTGGGAATAGAAACACTAAGAAATATAACTTCAAGAAATATGATACAATGGAGTTAAGAAATCTAGGAACAATGGTATCCGAAGACTTTGGGAAAACATATAGAAAGCTTCTGGGAATTGTAAATACTAGAATGGAAGATGGGGTTCTCAGCACCTTGTTTCAATTCTACGATCCGTTGTACCATTGTTTCACCCTCCCAGATTATCAGTTGATGCCAACATTAGAAAAGTATTCCTACTTCATTGGAATTCCCGTGAAAGATAATAAACCCTTTAGTGGTTTGGAGAAGCTACCCTCGCCAAAGGAAATTGTTGACACACTCCATCTAGAAGTATCCCAGGTCAAAGCTAATCATACTTTAAAAAATGGGGTCAAGGGTTTTCACTCTGCTTACTTATTGAAGAAGGCTACTTACCTTTCCAAGGAAGGTAGTATGGACGCATTCGAAGCAGTCTTGGATCTACTGATATATGGTTTGGTGTTGTTCCCAGAGGTAGAAGAATTCGTCAATTCAACTGCCATCATAATAATCTTGAATGGTAACCCAGTACCCACCTTGTTAGGTGACGCTTATCATTTCATTCATCACAGGACCCTTCAAGGTAAAGGGACTATTAGCTGATGTGCACCCTTGTTATACAGATGGTTTGTTAATCATTTGCCAAGAACAGATGCTTTCAAGGAAAATCATAATGGTTGGAGATGGTCTCAAAGGATTATGTCTCTAACTCAAGCAGATATTCATTGGTATGATCCTGCCTACGACCGAGGAGTCTACATTGATGGTTGTGGTACTTTTCCAAATGTACTACTCTTGGGAGTATAACGGGGGATCAGCTATAATCCTTCCTTTGCTAGACGTTAATTCAGATTCCTAATGAAGGATAAGCCTGACAACATCCTATTGGTTGGTTTCTTCTACTTCAACGTCGAAGCGGAAGAAAGTTTAAGAAACAATACAATTGATGCTTGGAAGAATATCCGGAGAAAAACCAAAGCTGGCCTTGGGAAGAGGAACTATGTAGCTTTTGAGCCATTCATTCGGTGGGTCCAATCTAGAGCTCGTGACCTCAAGATGCCTTATCTTTCTGAGAAAAATACGCAGATTTTCATTGCGTCATCTTCTTCCATTCCCATTGAAAATATGGAAGAATACCAAGAGGTTCTTGAAGAACAAAGCTTAAGAGGGACACATGGGACGGAAAGTACCATACTCTTCATGCTGAGATGACGGAATTGCAGAGAGAGTTGCAAGAAAAAGATGAGTTGATTGGGTGGATCGAAAGACGTCTGACAGACGGAGATGTGACAAAGGAGAATTTATTTTTCTCTAGCATCAAACCTACGCAGAGTACTCATGAGTATTCGAATATCCCACCAACTTTTGACGCTTGGAAAGGAGTAGTAGACAAGTTGGTGATGGAGAACACCATACTGAAAAGACTGAAGAGGACACGCGGATAGGATTCTTGTCATATTTCCTAACCATAGGGCCTAATCTTCTGCTCTGATGTAACCTCAAGTTTCTTGGGTTATATTTCAAATGTTGTAACTTTCCCCAACATAAATGAAACAAGGGTTTTGCTTTAATTATCTTCTTAGTTTTGTAAAACCAGTTGCGTCTAGCGTCTTTGCATTGCATTCTGCATTTGGCTAACCATTCAAGGAATTCAAAAATCTTGTGTTTTTTGCAGACATATTGATGGATCAAAGAAACATGATTTCATTCCCAAGCCCGAGGTTACACAACCTAAGGAGCCTAGTAAGGAATCCTGCTGCTTTTATAACCAAATATGGGAACTTGTTATCTCTACTAGATACACAAGTAAACGGAGAAATGCTGCAAGGCCTCGTGAAATTTTACGACCCGTTGTACCATTGCTTCATATTCCCACACTTCCAGTTGCTATCAACCTTGGAAGAATATTCTGAGCATTTGAAAATTCCTATGACTTTCACACCTAACAATGGAAGGGAGAAAAAACCGAACAGAAGAGATGTCACTGAAGCCCTCCACCTAGAACCTACTGACCTTCCAACCCAGTTGGATAACAGAGGCAGATTTACCTGAATGGAGGCGAGATCACTCATGGAGAAAGTTGAGTTCTATTATGACCAAGGAGATTTCAAAATCTTTGAAGCTATATTAGCTTTCTTGATTTACGGCTTATACCTGTTTCCTAGCAAACCTGAGTTCATCAGTTTGGAAGTCGTCAAGCTATTTCTTGTCAGAAATCCAGTTCCCACTCTTTTGGTTGATACCTACTACACCATTCACCGGTGGAAGGTGTTCAATCTCGGGCAGTTCTCCTGCTGCACAACACTCTTCAACAAGTGGTTTATTTCACACTTGACCAAGGCATTCCCTCTATGGAACTTGGAAGACAGTAACGCGTGGATTGGAAAATTGGTTACACTCTCTCATTACGACATCAGCTAGTATAACCTGGCTCACGGAGGAGAAGCCATGATACACAGCTGTGGAGAGTTCCCAAATATACCTCTAATCGGCACCAGAGGGTATATCAATTATAGTCCTATCTTAGCTCGTCGTCCGCTAGGATACCCCACTGAGAAAGAACCAGAGCCAGCCCAACTAGAAACTTACTTCTGTGAAAAGGATGTTGACCCGGATCTCGAAGCACGAATTATCTTTTCCTGGCGTCACCCCAAACTTCAAGGAATGAATGTTGTGGAAAATCCAACTTGTCTCGTCTCGAAGGAATATCTCTTTTGGTCAAAAGTGATAGCATTAAATATGTTCTATACTCACTCCTACGATATTACTCTGGAGCCAGAGAAACTTTTGTCTAGAGGAGAATTGAAATTTGCTTTGGTAAAAGATAAACGGGAAAATGCGGAACTTTGAAAGCTGCTCCGTCAGAGTCAAAAGAAGACAAGACTACTGGAAGGAGAAAGGATATCTTGTTAGAGGATCCTTAACTGTTAATTTCCTTTTGTTGTAGCCTAGGCTTATGGGGATATGTAATCTTTCATTTTGTAAAATGATTGAAAAAGTTTCCTTTGTTAATGAAGAATTTATGTTGTAAAACTCTTTTTATTAATGAAAATTTTGTTAAGTTTTCATCACGTTTTTACGTGTGTTGCACCCCAAAACTTTCCCAACTTTTTCTTTACCTAGCTTATGTTTCATTGCATTTTCATAGCATTAACATTTGCATTTTGCATACCATTGTCCATATACAGGGGATTGAGAGAGGTGTTCTAGAAAGAGGAGACTACCAAAGTTTCTAAGCCTCACCAAGAGATCTTATTCAAGCTATCAAGAGCTTATCACCATCAGAAGAAAGTCAAAGCTTTGTGAAAGAGCAGATGAATGAATATGGTTCACCTCCTATCTGGGAGGCCATGTAAAAGATCATCAGATGATATTGAGTCCATGGCTATGTATGAAGGATATTATATAAGCTCATTGGATGTATTGAGGTTCATTGAGGGGCTTGTGCAAGTCATTGTATCAAGTGTAAGAAGTCACAGTCAAAGGTGGTGCAGTTAGGGTTATCATCTAGTCAACCCTAAGTCAACAGTGAATCTAAAGGAGATTAAGACTCAATTCCAAATATTTGTGATCAAGGAATGTTGTGTTGAGATGTCTAAGATGATATTCCAAGATCAAATCAAGAATAATCAAGAGTGTGAGAAGTTTCTAAGCTAGGGTTTCTAAGCTTGTCAGTGTAAAATCCCCTGTTTAGTGTCCAACTTCAAGACCACATATCTCAAGATACAAGTCTCATCTCATCTTGACCCCAACATGAAACTTGTAGAGCATGTTCTTAGCTTTCATTTACGTACCAGAACTCATCCATAGGGTTTCTAGAACTCAAGATATGAAGCTGGTAAGTTACAGGTCATCAGATGAATGTGATTTTGGTCAATAAAAGTCAACCAACTTCCAAGACATTTTTGACCTAGAAGTATGTTTCTCCTCACTTTGACCCAAACATGAAAGTTATTCCTTATGATATTAGCTTTCCAAAAAGTACTAGAAGTATTACATATTATTTGTAGTGCTCAAGATATGAAGCTTGCAAGCCCGGGGTATTTTGGGAACTTCGACTATAAGTCATTTTCATTATAGGTCATTTTTACAACTTTGCACGCCTCAAATGGAACTTTGTCCAACATCAAACTTGCATAAAATGAGGTCAATTAAAACACCAAACCATCACTTGTCATGGATATGTCTCATATGTGGAGAATGCTGAAGAAAATTCCATGAAAAGATGCTTAAAAGGCCTAGTTTGGATCAAAGTCATTTTGTACCACTACATGTCAAGTTTGGGCATTTTTTAAGTGCCTTGAATATACCAATGGCAATGCCAATTTTAGAATTTGAATTTGATGAGTTTTGGTATGTCATTTTCCAACTTACTTCACAAGGAAGCAACATATTCAAAATCAGCCATTAGATGGTTTCAAGGGATCAATCTCATCCCTCTGATTAGAATACATCACAAGCAATGTACATGAGCCAATTTAGAAGCCATTAGAGCTCTGTTTCACGCAAATTTGGAAGCTTGCAAACTCGTTTTTTTTTGGATTTTCAATGGACCTTAACAGGCTTTGATTGGGCCTCAATTTCATATGGATACATTCCATATAAACTCAGGATCCTTCACAAGCTCTCAGAAGGGATTTTGGAGAAGAATTGAACAGAATTCAATTGCAAAAAAGGGAAGAAAAAGTGAAAGAGTGATTTCAGGATTCAAGCATTTCCAATCCAATTCAAGGGCACCAACACCTCCATTGAAGTTCAAGGAACGATTTAGGTGGTTTTGCAAGAGTTTCAGTACAGAATCAAGGCCCAACGGAGGCACTCCGTTAGGTAAACCATCTTGCACGAATTCTCTCTGTTTAGGTAGTAATCAGATGCCATTTTCACATATTCACGATCCCCTAGTGGCATAGGTCATTCCTGGTTAGGATTGATTGAAGTTCTTGACATTTCTTGAATGTTGCTTGATTTTGTTTGGATTCATTTTAGCTAATTTAGGAAGAATTAGTGATGGAAAACCCTAGATTCATGACCGGTGAAGAGAGTAGATGAGTTTAGGCTAAGAAATTTTAGGTGTTGGTACAGTTTGGAATCACCTGCAACTTATGGACCATCGGAGAAGATGACCAGAGCCGCCGTGCTCCGTCATCTATGTTCTCCCTCCCACCGGCGTGTTTAAATTCCAAATTCCACGTAGGCATGCCACATAATTCCTTGACTTGTTGACCAAGACTGATCCAATGGTCACGATGCAATTCCTAGCACGTTGAACATTTGACCAAGTCACATGTGCATCCAAAAGCACCATTTCGTTAAACGGTTGGTAGTGGACCTGGGCCTTGATTGTTATTTGAACCCCCCTAGCGTAGAAAGCCCATAGAATGAACGTGTTCTAGTTGCTATCCACACCAATCTTTTTCTTATTTTCATTTCTTTTTCTTTATTTTACAATATTGCAATCTGTTTTGTTTTAATCCAATTAAAATACTTCCAAATGCCAATAAATTTCACAAAAATAGTTTTTTTGGTTTTTTAAGATGTTAATTGAATTTAGGAATTTTTAGTTTTATTTTTCTAAATATTTTCCAATTAAACAATAATTGTTCATTTGGAAGGGTTTCAATTAGATTAAAGTTGCATGTTCATTGTTCTTGATTTTATTTTGTGATGAATCTTTCATATAAATGCCTTATTTTTCTTGTGCATATTCTTGACATATTGATTGATTTTTGTGACATTTTTTCTCCATTCCATTTGGTTAGGGTTTTGGTTGAATCTTTAGGACCCTCATTTTGTACTAGTTTTTAGGGTATACACTAGAGTTTGCCCTCTATTTTCCTAGTTAGGTTTAGGATTTTTTTTCCCATAGATCGAACCCCTGGTTCCTAACGCCAGAGGGGTCCTATAGGATTTTATTTGTTATTTTTAGGATTTGTATGCTATTTTTAGTGTATTTTTCATTCTAGCATATCCTTGCATGGTTTTCACTTTGATACATGAACTAGTTTGCCTTGTAAAGGCATTTTGTGCATTGTTTGAGCTATTGATCCTCATGGATTCATGTTGTGAGTGTAATAAGTTTGTGCATTGTTTTATGTCCAATTTTGGGCTCTAATTGTGTTCGTAACCTGTTTAAGTTTGGCTTTCTTTTAGGCATTTCAATTAGGGTTTTCATGGTACATGTTTTGCTTTATCTTGTATATGAACTTGCATTCTCTTTTGTTAATCTTGTGATTGAGTTTGTGCACTCTACTTTCATCTTCCTTTCTGTCCAAGGACCTCGGAGCACCATTTAAAGTTGCTTAATCCCTCCTTAGGAGGTATTTGAAGCTTGACTTGAATGGTGAACCATGAGGACACATTTTGTGCATCTTTTGGCACAAGTCATAATGAGACTTTGGTTGAATGACATTAGGGATACCATGGCTGTTCTTTCTTCTTCTCCGACTTCTATTTTGGTTTATGATTCATTCCATGTTCAAGTTGTAGACTTTAGGGTTTGTTTTGCACTTTACTTGCATTAAAGGTTGAGATGAGCTCGTGGAGGTTTTCACCCCACACAATTTCCTCCCTTTGCTTGTGTGTTGTTTTCACT
Organism: Lathyrus sativus; assembly: GCA_963859935.3. Taxonomy (NCBI): domain Eukaryota; kingdom Viridiplantae; phylum Streptophyta; class Magnoliopsida; order Fabales; family Fabaceae; genus Lathyrus; species Lathyrus sativus. The sequence continues at coordinate 254,486,366 of OZ012735.1, read as the reverse complement.
TTTGTTCTCTTGTTTGCATTAAAGGTTGAGATGAGCTTGTGGAGGTTTTCACCCCACACAATTTCCTCCCTTTTCTTGTGTGTTGCATGGCATATGCATTCATTCATATTCATATTTCATTTACTTAATGCTTTGTTCCTTTTCTTCTTTCCTTAACATGTTCCCTTAGGAATTCTCACTTCCTTGATTAAGGATAGTGATGATAGACATTAGGTTGAATCCTTTGCATGATGACACATAGGATAGAATTTCCTTCTTAGTCCTAACCTTAGGACCATTTTGCATGACAACTACTAGGTTTTGAACTAGTTTCCCTTTAGTTTGTCCTTTCCCTTTTCTCATCTCAAAACAACTTCAAAATACTTAATAAAGGCTAATGAATATTGTGTGTTACGAGCCTTAAGTACTTGGGAAATAGTGATTGGGGGGGTTACCTCTCAATTTCTTAGAGTGTTTAGTGTACGTCCTTAGGACGATATGCGATGCATTCGCTCCTAGGTCATAGTTTCTAGTGCAATATGAATTACAAACAATTCAAAAAACACTTCTCCTTAAAAGACACAAAAACACAATCTCAAACTTCATTTTATCCTTTGGGACCCTTAACAATGGAAAACCTTTTCATGAAAAAGAGTTTTGTTAACTCTTAGTTCCACCGCAAACAGGTAACTAACGCCTAAGTCTCCAAAGGTCGAGCGGCATACACCTAACTGCTGGAACTGATTGTTAACCCTACTCGGGTAAAAACAGATGAACAAACCAGTGTTCTTTTTTGCTCGAACTATGTTTGCTCTGATTTCTCGTATTGTGCGAGAATACGTAGGCACAAGACGCGATGTCTTGGCGAGCAACCTTTCCCCACTTTCACCCGTAGTTAGCCGAACTACGTTGACTATGACTTTCTAATTGCATGAGGGAATACATAGGCACAGAGCGGCGATGCTCTGCCGAGTCACTTTTCTTTTCTTTTAGATAGACAACAAAGCGTGGATCCCGTCGAGTACGACGGACGTGAGGGGTGCTAATACCTTCCCCTTGCGTAACCGACTCACGAACTCGAGATTTGGTTGCGATGACCAATCTTATCCCTGTTTCGCAGATTTTCTCTGATCGTTTCCTTTCCTTCGTTGGGATAAATAACGAATGATGGCGACTCTTATGTCACTGTCGGCACCTTTTTTCGCAGTAGCGACAACGTGTTGATCCATTAATTTTGTTCGTAAACAAACTTTTTTGTTCTCCTTGAATATGCATTTTGCATTAGCATCCTACATCTCATTTTGCATTTCATTGGTCCTTCGACTTATCCCGTGTGTTGTTGCTATCAGTGAGGGAGAGAGAGAGAGAATCACGCTAAATATTCATCGGTACAACACAAGAGCCAACGCTCGGAAGAGAATGGCAGATCAAGACTTGAGGTTCGATCAAATCAACAACGATGTCGAAGGGCTACATGGTGACTTTAGCCAAATCATGGAAGTCCTTCAGGTAATCAAGGCGAAGATGGACACACAACCTATAGTAGTGTCTAAAATCAACACAACGGCAGAAAATCCTCCTCCATTAGTAACTTCAGCAACATAACATCCTCTCGAGATTGATAGAGATTTCATGCCCCCATACAGTGATGGTCAACTATTCAATCATCAGCCGTATTCAAATCCATAGAGTGTTTCATTGATGACAGGTTTCTAAATCCCATTTACACTCAGGTCGGTGCTTAGGCACAGGTTCGACCAGTCTTCAACAATCATCAACCGATATTCGACGTACCCGACAGGTCTGGAATTGAAGATGAGAAGCATGAGAAACTACAGGTTGAAATGGACATAATGGCCAGAAGGATGAGGGCTATAGAAGGGAACAATGTCTTTGCGTCTGATGCCAAGGACATGTGTTTAGTTTCGGGCTTGGTATTTCCTCCCAAATTCGTAATGCCTACGTTCGAAAAGTACGAAGGGGCAACCTGCCCAAAAGTTCACCTGATCCTGTACTGTCGACGTATGGCCCCATACATTGAGAATGACAAATTGTTGATACATTGCTTTCAAGATAGACTCAAAGGTGCCTCTACTAAATGGTACTTAAGCCTGGATCAATCTAAAATCCACTGCTTCCATGATATGTCTGATGCGTTCATTCAACATTATAAATATAACATGGATCTAGCACCAAATCGTCGTCAGCTGCTTAACATGACTCAAAAGAGTTCGGAATCCTTTAAAGAATACACGCAGAGATGGCACGAGACCACTGCCCAGGTGGAACCTCCCTTAACATAAATGGAGTTGGATGACTGGTTCGTGGATACCGTCAGACCCGAATTCTATGAAAGAATGATTAGCAGTATCACGACCAACTTTTCTGATATCGTGGTTGTCGGTGTAAAGGTAGAGGCCGGTTTGAAAAATGGCAAGGTGACGAGTTCAACCAGCACTAGCACAATGAAAACTCCATCGGGTAACTTCCACAAGAAAAAGGAAGGAGACACTAATGCTATAATGTACGATGAAAGGGTTCAAAACATAAGAAATCACCCATAAAATCAACGGTCACATCATCTACAACCTCAGCGAAATTATCAGCGACAACAATATGTGGCTGCAGTCACGCCGGTGTTTCAACCCCGGTCGAACCCGCAAAATTTCCAACAACCGGCGCCCAACGCCTATCAAAAAAATCATAATCAGCAAGCACGGAAACAACAAAGAGCATCGGCTCTAGGGCCTGCTTTTCAGAACAGAAGGCCAGGGATTCAACCTATCCCCATGAGCTACACTGATTTGTACCCTCTAATGGTACAACAAGGCCTAATTCAGACCAGGAAGTTGGGTCCTTCTCCAACTCCATTACCATATTACTACAACCTGAACGCACGATGCGCATTCCATGAAAATGCTTCAGGGCACGACCTCAAAGGTTGCATAGCACTCCAACATATTGTGAGAGAATTGATTGAGAAAAAGATCCTCCCCTTTGAGGACAATTAGCCTAACGTGGAAAACCGCCCTTTGCCTAACCATGGTGGCGTCTACTTTGTAAAGGAGGACTCTGGCGTAAGATTAATTTCCAAAGTGTCTGAAGTCAAAACTCTTTTCGTTGACTTGCATAAAAAATTGATAAAGGTGGGACTGATCAAAGGTTCCCACGAAAGCTGCATTGATTGTCATCATAATCCACAAGATTGTAATCTAGTGCAGAGGGATATTTAGTCAATGGTTGATGGAGGTTTGCTACAAATATGTGAAAAGAAGAAAAAAGAAGACGTCTCGGTGATTGATCCAATATTTAATTTATCGAGGAAATCTGAAAAGAGGCCAGTATTCGAGTCTACTTCTCCCGCTGCTGTTAGGCTTGTGTTTCACAACAACCCTGCGCCAGCTGCGGACCAATCAAAACCAAGATTTGATCCAAGGAGGGGACCGGGTTCTAATCGGGAAGTTGTATCATGGAAGTACGACTACTTTTGGTACAACATGAAGGCCGGAAGAAAACAGGAGGATGTAACAAACATTGTTGGGGCAAGCAAAATGACCCGCAGTGGTCGAATATATCAGTCCAGGGCAAATTTTACTATTCCTCAGGCAGCCGCCACTGTTCCCAAAGAAACCACTACCACTCCTAAGGAAACTGTTGCTAAGGAATCCATCTCCAAGGAGCCCGCTGTTAAACAAAAATAAGTCCCAAAGGAGGATGTGGAAGAGTTTCTGAGGATAATTCGTCGAAGCGATTACCGGGTAGTGGACCAACTCAACCAGACACCACCCAAGATCTCGATTATGTCATTACTACTGAGTTCTCCCGCTCATCGAAAAGCTCTGTTGAAGATACTCACACAAGGCCATGTAACGAAACACATCACTGTGGGGAAATTTGACTCCATCATTGCAAACATCACGGCCCGCAATACGCTGAGCTTTGGCAACAGTGACTTGACCACTAAGGGTCGCAAGCACAATCGTGCCTTGCACGTGTCTATTAAGTGTGAAGAAGATACGCTCTCCATAGTACTCGTCAAAATTGGGTCAACCCTCAATGTAATTCCTAAAAGAACATTAGCAAAGTTGGCATACAAAGAAGCTGAGATGAGACCCACATCTTGAATTGTGAAGGCTTTCGATGGATCGAGGAGAACTGTAATAGGAGAGGTTGATTTTCCGATCATAGTGGGACCCCAAGTCTTTGAAATCACCTTCCAGGTAATTGACATAAATCTGGCGTATAGCTGTCTGCTGGGAAGGTCATGAATACATGCAGTGGGCGCTGTTACATATATATTACACCAAAAGATGAAATTCATTACTGAGGATCAGTTGGTTGTGGTGCACAACAAAGAGGACCTGATGTGAGCATCTTATCCTCTTTCCGATACATTGAAATTGATGAAGATGCATATGAAATAACTTTCCAAGCATTAGAGATTGCACATGATGTGTTGGTTGAGGACGCTGTCTTTTCATGTGGTCCATCTTTCGCCTCCACCCAGAGTATTAAGAATGCCATAAAGGAAGGATTTCCTCAAGGTTGGGGAGAGATAATCGAAGTCAACACTCGAGCAAAGAATTACCGGCATAGGTTGGGTTACAAACCAACTATGGACGAAGAATCAGAAGTCAACAGCAAGCACCTGAAGACCCTGAACAAGATCTTTGTAAGTGGCGATGTTCAAGTAAACGCTATCAAAGAAGACGGTGAAGTGAGCTGTATAGACGAACTGGTGTTCCGAGGTGAAGTCGTTATGTGCAACTGGGAGGCTGTAGAAATCCCTGTCATGTTACCGCTCTTCGAGTAATTTGTTTGTTTTGCTTGTTAGCATTTTCTTTGTTTTAAATCCATGGTCATTCCCGGGGCCAATGGATCATTTTGTATGGGCCATACTTTTGCAACTAAAAGATCAATCAATGAATGAGTGTTTTGTTAAACTCCATTTTTGTTGATCATTGCATTTTTATTGTTTTCACTTTTTTGTAAAAAGAAAAAAAAAAGGCAATCATTTTGAAAAAACCTAAAAAGAATTCATCATCAGCATCTCTTTGTGTGTGTTTGCTCATTTTAAGCTCGTTCAACACATGCAGAGAACCTCTATCACCTGCCAAATCCGATGGTCATCCAGTTCTTTCTGACTTTGATTCACCGGTATTCCAAGTCGAAGACGAGAGTGATGAGGATTCTAAAATCCCTGAAGAGTTAATGAAAATGACCGAGTATGAGGATGCATATCTTCAACCCTACAAAGAACAGATTGATGTCATCAACTTGGGATCTGAAGAAGAGAAAAAAGAAGTTAAGATTGGGGCATCACTTGGGACAGAGGTTAAAGAAAAACTGACAATGCTTCTCAAAGAGTATACAGATGTGGTTGTTTGGTCCTACCAAGATATGTCTGGGTTGGATACCGACATTGTAATGCACAAGCTCCCTCTTAAACCTAAGTGTCCTCCGGTTAAGCAGAAGCTTCGAAGATCCAGACCCGACATGGCACTCAAAATCAGAGATGATGTCAAAAAGCAAATCGGCACGAGTTTCTTAGCATTATCAAAATACCCATAATGGGTGGCCAACATTGTACCTGTACCTAAAAAGGATGGCGAAGTAAAAATGTGCGTAGACTACAGGTATCTGAATAAAGCCATTCCAAAGGACGATTTCCCTCTGCCATATATCGACACTTTGGTGGATAACACAGCCAGCTTCACGGTATTTTCATTCATGGATGGTTTCTCCGGCTATAACTAGATAAAAATGGACCCAGCCGATATGGAAAAGACAACCTTCATCACACCTTGGGGCACATATGATAGAATGTGGTATGATCAATAGTTGACTGTTGGGAGTAGTCCTAACATGTTTGACATATGATGTAACCACACTCAGTTAAGACCTCCTTGAGATAATTAATGGTGTATGAGTAGTCATGCATTTCATTGGTTATTTCAACCTGAGAGTCCGTGAAACTAAGGACCTTTAGTTACCCACTTACCCCACTTGGCCTTTTTAGGATGTAGTGCGGTGACTATAAAGGAGTAGTCCCGAAATAGTTGTTATGCGATACTACACTCAGACAATTTTGTCCTGAGAATGATTTTGACCCATGTAAGTAGTCATGTTGGTCGATAATATCCGAAGGATTTATCTTTGACTCTGGGAACTCTTGATAGAGCTCGTTCTGTAGGTACAATGAACACCTTAGTACATGTCCTTTGGGAGGGTATACCCTGACTTCATGCTCGTAACCCCGAACCTAGGACCATTGATTTTTAGCATATGAATCTTTGTATTGTGTATACTTGTATATGTGATGTGTATGCATCATATCATCATGGCATCTCTTCTTGTTGCACTGGTTTTGTGAAACTCAATTGTCTTCTTTTTGTGAAACCCTAGTTATCATGGATTTTGGGAAAAGAAACACTAAGAAATACAACTTCAAGAAATGTGATACAACGAAGTTGAGGGAGCTAGGAACATTGGTATCTGAATATTTTAGGAAAACGTACGGGAAACTCATGAGTATCGTGAAGACTAGAATGGAGGAAGGGGTTCTTAGCACTTTGGTTCAGTTCTACGATCTACTATACGACTACTTCTCCTTCCTGGATTACCAATTGATGCTGACACTGGAAGAATACTCTTATATCATGGGAATCCTTGTATCAGATAAGAAACCGTTCAGCGGTATGGAGAAGTTATCCTCGCTGAAAAATATTGTTGATGCACTTCATCTAGAAGTATCTGAGATCAAAGCCAATTGTGCTTCAAAGAATAGGATTAAAGGTTTTCGTTCTAATTACTTATTGAAGAAGGCTACTTACCTTGCCAAGGAGGGTAGGATGAACGCATTTGAGGCAGTTTTGGCTCTTTTGGTATATGGGTGGATGTTGTTCCCTGAGATAGAAGAATTTGTCAATTCAACTGATATCACCGTGTTCTTGAATGGTAATCCGGTACCCACTCTGTTAGGTGAATTTTATCATCGCATTCATCATAGGAATCTTTGTGAAGGAGGAACTATTCTCTGTTGTGCACTGTTAAAGCAGTGGTAAAGTATCAGGGTTTGTTATCGTCTCCATAGGGAATCTGTGATATTTCTGCCATTCGACAGTTGTTAAGTTCTTAACTTATAGTAACAGGGGGTTTTGGTTTTTTGTTACGGTAGCTTGCATCAAAAGAAGTAATAAATTGCGGTAAAAGTTTTTGTTTTATGATTTGAGAAATATTGTCAAAGTTAGGGTTCAACGATCACTTTGCATGTATATGTTTGATCAACAAAACTCATAAACTCCGTTAGATGATAAACACATTCACAATATCCTCTCAATGTGTTTATTTCTAACACACATTTTGGTTTTTCTCATTTTGATCCATTGTTGATTTCTCACACAATCTATTAAAATGACAACTTTTAGGTTTTGATATTTTAGTGAACAACCACATTCAAGACTATCTCTAGCTCAAGAACATAGATGGATGAAAACCTAGGTAAAGAGTTGGAAAATACCTTTCAATAATAAACCAACACAAAGAGTTAACAATAAAACAAAGTTTTCACCATATATTTATCATCAAAGAGTTTACAAATGAAGATCATCTCATTTACATACAAAGATTATGATCATCTACATCTAACCTTGACAAAATGAAGGACTTAGCTACTCATTTTCATGGTAGCTTGCACAAGAAGTTTCAGGAGAAGGTTGATCAACATCTGAGTTGAAGAATCGAGTTTGGATAAGAATCAATCTTCTTTTTGGAAGATCTTGTTAAGAGATGAAGAATAATGTGTTATTGGGTTTCTAGGTCACAAATATCTCTCTTGGAGCAAAACAAAACAAAACAAAGTGGTTGAAAAGAAGCGGCAAAAAATATATTTTACAAAAAGTAGCACTTGCTACTTATAGGAAAAAATGTGCTGTCTTGTCTTGCTCGCTAGGCGAGCAGAATGGTTCACCTAGCGAGCTGATCAGTGCAATTTAATGCACCTTCCTCTATGTTTAGACTTAGGAATTTCTATAGTTTAGTTTTTTTAATTTCCTATTTTATGATGTTTTTGCAATTTAATTTATTTTTACCTTTATTTAATTTTTGTTTGTTATTTTTCAGCATTAGCAGCTTTTAATAAAAAATTCATAACTGGAGCTACAGGAGTCTGATCGAGGCGTTCTACCAATCGTTGGAAAGCTAAGAAAAAGATCTACAACATTCATGTTGCACGAAGAAGCTGATTAGGATTTATTGAGTCTCGAATAATTCGTTGAAGTTTCTGACTTGTGATAATGTAGTTTTTCCTTTCGGGCCTGGTTTAGGTTTCTGGCCCAGTCGAGTGCTTATAAAGTTGCTGCTGTGATGAAAATTAGGATCCTAGTTTTTATTTTCCTAATTCTTTCTTGTTTTCTATTGTTTTCATGGCGAACTAATCCTAAGGGAAAATCCTCCAGTTTCGAATCCCTTAATTCTTTGAGGTTTATTTCAATTTCAATTGTGATTTATTTTATTTAATTCTGTTCCAAATTGTTTTATAATTTCGTTTGCTTAATTCGTTATTATAAGATAAATTGGATTTAATTCGGTCGATCAATATTCCTTAACTCAATCGCGGATTAACTTAGCTTTTTCATTACTTTGCGCCATCTTTAACCGTCTGCTTAATTTGGTAATTAGGAATAAAAGTCGTGCGGTATTGTCGATGCTTGTTCGTCTATATTACAATCGAATAGGAATTGGAACTGTTTGGAAATATTGAATTGTAATAACCGATGATAAGTTGGGAGTCGAACCAGTGGATTTACCTGTTTTTAATCACTTATTTCAAAACTAATTATTTCTGCCTTTTTCTTTATTAATCGAATTTCTAATCAAACAACCCCCCTAATTCGTCTCAATTGGCTACTTTAAATAAGAATCCTTGTGAATCGACATCCGAGTTACCGTCGCTTTACTACGTTTTTTTCAAACCGCTCGATTTTGATCCGAGAGCGACCGCAGATCAAATTGGCACTGTTGCCGGGGATTCTTGTTGATTTTAGCCTATTGTAGAATTTTAATTTTAGAGTTTTTGTTTTTTTTTGTGTGTTAATTTTCAGTGTTGCAGTGCAGTGGTAAGCGTTTCAGCTTGTCAGGTGAGTTTAGACGCTATTGTTTCGATTTGCTCTGAATTTTATTTCAGAAAATCCAAAAAAAATCGTTGAACAATACTCATTTAGAATAAAAATCTAAAAGATTTTGACCCTTAAAATCGCAAATTCCTTATTTTTCTATTTTATTTGATTTATTTTCTATTTTCATATTTTCAAAAAAATCCAAAATTTTGTTTATTGATTCATTCTGATTTGATTTGATTTTTAGTTATATTTTCATAATTTTTAGATTTTATTTTATTCGGTTTTCTATTTTTCAATTCTTTTTCTAATTAAGGATATTGTTGGTATTTTTCAAATTATTTACTGCATTGCTGAATTAGTTTTGTGATTTCTAATTTTTTGTTAATTTTTTCCCCTTTTGATAACATGGGTGATCAAAGAACTCTCAAAGAACTTGCTGCTCCTGATATGAATTATAATGAGTTATGTATTAAATATCATGTTGTTACTATACCTTTTGAATTGAAACCTGGTTTAACATACTTGTTGCCAAGGTTTAATGGTATTGCAGGTGAGGACCCATATAGACATCTAAAAGAATTCCAGGTTGTGTGTTCTACAACTTTGAGACCTGAAGGAATCACAGAAGATCACATCAAGCTGAGAGCCTTCCCGCTTTCACTACAGGGAGCTGCCAAACATTGGTTTTGCTATCTTGAGCCTAATTCTGTCACAACCTGGAACGATTTGAAGATAGTCTTTCTACAGAGATACTTTCCCACCTCAAGAGTTGCCTCAACTAGAAAAGATATATGTGGTATTATACAGATTGATATGGAGTCATTGTCCGAATACTGGGAGAGATTCAAACAATTAGTGTCCAGATGTCCGCACCACCAGATTACCGAACAACTACTTATCCAATATTTCTATGAGGGATTGCTACCAATGGATAGAAACATCTTAGATGCTGCTAGTGGTGGATCACTTTTTGATAAAACCCCGGCTGCTGCCAAAGCCTTGATTGAGAATATGTCACTTAACTCCCAACAATTTACAACTATAAACAATTTTGTCCAAACAAAAGGTGTGAATGAGATTCAGGTTTCTTCTTACAATAAAGCTCTAGAAACCAGACTTGATGAGCTTACTTATTTAGTGAAACAACAATTAATGTTAATATTACCACCACCACATAACCCTCCACAAGTAACCACCTCTGCACCTTCTGGACCTTCACTAGAGGACCTTGTCAAGCAAATGGCTGTAAATGATCTCCAATTTCTGCAATGGACAAATTCTAGTATTCAGACCTTACAAGCACAAATTGGACAGCTTGCCACTTCAATGAGTGCCATACAGCAAGATCAAGGATCAAACTAACTACCTGCCCAAATAGTAGTAAATCCTAATGTCACTAACCCTAATATGAGTGCAATGTCCTTAAGATCCGAAAAAGTTGCAGAACCAGCCCTAGAAAAAAATAAAGTTGTTGAGGTCACACCTAAACCTACACCTGGACCTGAACCTAAACTTGAACCTTTCATTGTTGTTGAGCCTGAAAAACAGTATGTACCACCAATTCCTTTTCCATATAGAGTATTGAAAAGTAAGAAGATTGATGAGGAAGAAGAGCATTATGTTTTTCATATTGAATTGATTTCTGAGTTGGTTGATGATACTTGTATTGATTTGTTTGCAGTTGATTTTCCATCATTGTCTTATTTTGATGATAGTTGCTCATATGATGACTGCATTGAAACTAACCTTTGTTCTGAGATTGAGGTTGTCTTGCAGGTTAATATTTTTCCTACAGATGGAGTTTTTGAAGTTGTTTATACAACTGAAGCTCTCGACATCTAAGCTGCCCTAACCAAACATTCTATTGAACAACCACCTTCTGAACCACTTCCTGAGGATTTATATTGTTCATCAAAGCTTCAATTTGAGCAGGAAGAAAATTTATTGCAGGAACATAAGAAGGGAATTGGGTGGGCCTTGGTTGACACTCATAATTTTAGCCCATCCATGAGTATGCGTAGGGTCTCAATTGAAGATGGAAGAAAAGCGGTGAGGCAGCCCCTTAATCCTTTGATTCTTGATGTTGTGGAAAAGGAGACCACTTTCACGTGCCCATTCGACACGTTTACTTATCGAAGGACCTTCTTTGATCCTGGAATAAAAGACGAAAGCATTACAAAAGATTTCAAAAACAATGGTCACTGTCCAAAGTTACTCCATGAGAGCCCCACTTTGGAAGAGGAGACTGCAGAAGAGCTCTCTTTAGGAAAGGCTGATTATGTAATCATCTATCCACCTTGACGCCTCGGGTGTGTCCTTTCCTATCTCTCCTCACTTTTATTTTATATTTATGTTCTTTCATTGAGGACAATGTATGTTTTAAGTGTGGGGGAGAGAATCATTTCATTGTTTTGTTTTCTTTCAGTTTTCTTTATTTTGTTCTATTTTCTTTAAGTGAAAAAAAATTATTAAAAAAAATTGTTTACTTAACACAATGCATTTTTTGAAATTTTTGGGTTGTAGATCAATTGGAGGTCAAATTGTGGAGACTTGGGAACAATTCATAAGATCGGTATCGTTTTAACACCTTGAGTCTCCCAAATATGGAAATCGATTTAGATACTTGTTGTGGCATAGTCTTGAGTTCTCGTCCTTTAATAGCTCTCAAGTAGTTTATCTAGCAATCAACACCATCTAGAAATCACATGCTAAGTAATTGAGCTGATGCAAATAATTGAGTGATCTCGTGCTTAATAATAAGAAGAAAAAGAAGAAAAAGAGAAAAAGAAAGAGACAAAAAGTGAAAAAGAAAAAAATAAGAAAAGACAAAAAAGTGTCTAATTCTGAATTGTTGAGAAAAAAAATATGGATCATTGCACTAGAATAGATAAAGTGTCTAATTCAGTTACCATGTGTGTGAATAGATAAAGGGCTTAATGTGATTGCACTAGAATGAAAGAGAGCAAAAAAGAGGATGAGTAAGTTAGACTTAGGCATAACGACATGATTTGGATTGCTTTGTATAGGAGGGAGCCTTATGACCGCACAATTGCGGGTTTGTGTTCTTACGATATTCTTAGTGTGCAAAATTAGTACCTATTGATGCAATCTTGACCAAAGAGGAGTTCACAGCCTAGAATGAGTAACTGAATGTTTTTGTGTTTCACGAGTTTTGACAATACTTTGCTCTGAGTGCAAAGGTTCAAGTGTGGGGGAATTTGACCAGTGCAATTTGATGCACCTTCCTCTATGTTTAGACTTAGTCATTTATATAGTTTAGTTTGTTTAATTTCCTATTTTATGATGTTTTTGCGATTTAATTTATTTTCAGCTTTATTTAATTTTCGTTTGTTATTTTTCAGCATTAGCAGCTTTTAATAAAAAATTCATAACTGGAGCTACAGAAGTCGGATCGAGGCGTTATACCAGTCGTTGGAAAGCTAAGAAAAAGATATACAAATTTCATGTTTCACAAAGAAGCTGATTCATATTTCTTGAGTCTCGAATAATTCGTTGAAGTTTCTGACTTGTGATAATGTAGTTTTTCCTTTCGGGCCTGGTTTAGGTTTCTGGCCCAGTTGAGTGCTTATAAAAGTTGTTGTTGTGATGCAAATTAGGATCCTAGTTTTTATTTTCCTAATTTCTTTCTTGCTTTCTATTGTTTTCATGGCGAACTAATCCTAAAGGAAAATCCGCCAGTTTCGAATCCCGTAATTCTTTGAGGTTTATTTCAATTTCAATTGCGATTTATTTTATTTAATCCCGTTCCAAATTGTTTTATAATTTTGTTTGCTTAATTCGTTATTATAAGATAAATTGGATTTAATTCGGTCAATCAATATTCCTTAACTCAATCGCGGATTAACTTAGCCTTTTCGTTACTTTGCGCCATCTTTAACCGTCTGCTTAATTCGGTAGTTAGGAATAAAAGTCGTGCGGTATTGTCGACGCTTGTTCATCTATATTGCAATCGAATAGGAGTTGGAACCGTTTGGAAATATTAAATTATAATAACTGATGATAAGTTGGGAGTCGAACCGGTGGATTTACCTGTTTTTAATCACTTATTTCAAAACCAATTATTTCTGCCTTTTTCTTTATTAATCGAATTTCTAATCAAACAACCCCCCAAATTCGTCTCAATTGGATACTTTAAATAAGAATCCTTGTGAATCGACATCTGAGTTACCGTCGCTTTACTACGTTTTTTTCAAACCGCTCGGTTTTGATCCGCGAGCGACCGCGGATCACGAGCCCTTCGGGACCTCCTTCGCTCCAGCGAGTTCCGGGCTTTTTGGTTCTGGAAGCACTCGCTAGCAGCTCGCCTAGCGAGTAGTTTGCTACCTGCATCGCTCCTAGCAAAATATGATCAATTTGATTCTATCCAAGTCTGGGAGTGTTCGCTAGCAGCTCGCCTAGCGAACAACTCGCTACCTCTCTCGCCAGAGCTTCGCCTAGCGAGCTTGCTTTTGCTTTCTTTCTTGATTCCTTTGTCATCTTTCTTGTGTCTTCCAATTCTACTCTTTCATGCCTGATTTCTGTATATTAACAAACAAATTAAAGGTACCAAGCTCATTTCACCAAATATTGTAACTTAAACAAAAGCAAGGGCAATTTTGACACTTTCTGGACAAAACAGAGTGAAAGATGCCCACATCTGATAGCTCAAATAAGCAATATTGGGCATCTAACACATCTCCCCAACTAGATTCTTGCTTTCCCTCAAGCAAAGTATGCCTCTAGAAGATCAAGAGGATTTTTTTAAAGAAAAAGGTTTATCCGAAATCGAATAAAATGGCTCAAAAACAAGAGAATCAACTAGATATAAGTCCCCAATGCTTAGAATAACACAATACACAAGAACTAAAACCTTATAGCAATGCAAAACATGTATCAATCAACAAAAATGATATCCTGAATGAATCACCCTATCGCTCCTCTTTGAATAAGGATTAAAGAGATCACGCATTTACAATCGCGGATGTAATTTCACTCTCCAACAAACAATGCCAAACTCAATTCAATTCATACAATATCTAACAATTATAAATGAAAATGCAGAAGCACGAAGATCACTAAGGTCTTTTCCGGTTGTAGCTTGGTCAGTTTTACAAACAAGTGACATATCTAAGACCATTGAAAACGAAGTTGCCGACGCAAAATAGACATTCACTGTACAACTATTCACACATCTCAACTTCATTCAACTTGTTTCTCATTTGAAACCTTCACAACTCTTACTCACAACTCAATTCATTTTCCACTATTTTTCTTCCAAGCAAGCATTCATTTCCATTTTTTTCCCACAATATTCACAAAACAAGTGTTTTCTCTAATTTTTTTCTTTTTCAATGCTTGCTCGATTATTCCAGAGTTGTGGTAACCTACCGATTATTATTTTCGTTCTCCCTAACTTATCTTTTGCTCACCACATAAGTGAATGCTCTTGACTTCTTCTCAGCAAAAGAACAGTTATCAATAATTTTCAGGGTTTCAAGAAAAAAAATTTGAAGTCTCGCCTTATTTCAGGCTGAGATTCAATTGTTTAAGCTCAAAGGGGTTCATGAATACTCTCTGCTCACGGGTAGGTTATATTTGGAACTAGTTGTGCTCTAAAGAATATAATGCCTTGATCATTTCTAACTGCTTCCACAAATTCACAATAATAAAAGACAAAGCATGAATTAAAAGAATCAACACAGTTCATTAGAATCCAACATTTATTTGTATAATGGAGGTTTCCTCACAATTTGTGGTTTTAAGTCCTAAGTGAATCATTCATTCAATTATGTTGCAAAAAGAACAATATTCAATTACAACAAGAGTAAAGTTCTTCATGCATTCTAAAGTTCTATCCAAAGGTAACCATGTACCTTAGCATCATTCGCTTGTTATTTTTATCATTGCCATCCAAGCTCGGATGCACCTTCATTGAATACTTATTTCAGAGAGAAATCAATCTAGAAGGTTTAATCATCAATCAACCAAAAAATTTATTAAACAAAACACAATAATTTAAAACAAAACATTAAACATTAAAATAAAAATGTGAGTGGGGGACAAAACACCCCAAAGAGTAAAACCAAAACAAAACAAAGTATCTGAAAATACTAAACAATAAAACATAACATAAAACAAAACTTAGTCCTCCTCAAACTCATACTCCTCATCATCATCACCATCAGCATCATCATCATCACTGTCATCAGCCTCATCATCATCATCATCAGCGCCAGTAGAATCATCAGCACCAGAAGCACCCGCCCCTCCTCTGAAAACAGGCATGTCCTTAGGCCAGCTCGCGCGCTGCAGAAACTGCTCACGCATCATCATAGAACGCTCAATAGAGGGGTCACAGACCTGCAACTGTAGTACCTGCATCGAGTCATGAATATCAATTATAGCATGCTCTGTTGCCGCCATCCAATCCCAATTATAATTACAAACTGCCTGCTGAAAGGGATCAAAACTCTGAGAAAAAGCACCAGGACCATCAGTAGTCCCGGCATCACCAGCAACTGTAGTACCTCTGAAGTTCTTTGGCCTAAAATACTTGTCCACATATCGATCATCGATTGTGGACGGAATCTTCACAAGACTGCGAGAAGGAAGCTTCAACCTCGACTGTGAGCACAAAGCCATAATGAGGCAAGGAAAAGCAAGGGGGCAATTAACTCGTGCCCCCGAATTCAGCCCACTCTCAACCACTGCCTTTATCTCACTTGCAATAATGCGCGTGTTGCACCCCAAAATTTGCCCAACCTTTTCTAACATAGGTTTATGTTTCAATTGCATTGTCATTTGCATTGTCATCATGTGCATAGTGTATTCATCTGCATTGCATAGCATGAGCAAGCTATCTTAATCAGGGAATCAAGTGCTATTCTTATTTCAAGAGGTATATCCAAGGGTTTCATTCATAGTCAAGACTACTCAGGTCATCAGAGGAGAATTTGAGCTTTGAAGAGCTGCCAGGTTGATCAGTGAATTCTCTCCTATCTTGAGGCTAGTTGGGGATCATCAGAGGAAGTGTGAGCTATGAGCCAAGAGCATGAGGTGTGTATAGATGTTATAAAGAGTCTAGAGAATCACTTTTGAGGAGAACCAAGTCATTTGAATGATTGAAAGAGCCTCAGTTGAAGTCAGTCAACTAGGGTCAACACTGGGTCAATTCTAGGTCAAAGAAGTGTTTTGAAGGGGCATCAAGGATCATTTGAAGAATGTGGGATTCATTATTTGCTATGTGGATATGGATATGATGTTGTGATAAAGAAAAATCAAGAGGAGTCAAGGAGAACTGGAGTTACTAAATTAGGGTTTCAGTGTAAAATCCCCTGATTTAGGTCAAACTTCAAAGCAGTGTAACTCAAGATGCAAGCTTCATATGAATTTCTGGTCCACATGAAACTTGTAGAGTATCTTCATAGCTTTAATTTTAGTTGTGGAAGTCATCAAGATGATTTGTAGAACTCAAGTTATGGCTCTTGCAAGTTACAGGTCATCTGAGGGCACTGAAATTTGTCTGTGAAAATTGTCTGTCTTCCAAGCAACTTTTGACTTTCAAGGGTACTTCAAATGGATTTCTGCCCAACATGAGAATTGTTCCTTATTGTCTTATATTTCTAGAATGGTATGGTATGCCTTCATATGATTTGTGGAACTCTACTTATGGTCTTGGCAAGCAAAGGGTATTTTGGTCATTTGAGGATTACAGGTCATTCTTAGCATATGCCTAAAACTCATACAAGGAAGCTTCAAATGAAAAAACTTCACAACATCAAAGTTGTTCAAAATGGGATTTTAAGGCTAGAAAAGAAGGTGTGAAAGTTTGGAAAAGCTTAGAGCATGGAATTTTAAAAGTGGTGCAAATGACTTGAAAATGGCTTATAAGTTGAAAAAGTTGAAATGAAAAATTGGTTTGAGAGATCTACAAATCCAATATGGGTCATCCAATATACCAAATTGATTCCCAACATCATTCTAAAGACAATGGTTTATCCACATTTTTGAGTTTAGGCTTAAAAATTGGACTTCCTTTGTAAATGTGTTTCTTGCATCTTAAGGCACCAAAAGGAAAAGTAAGGAAATGCTACATAAGGGTTTGTAAGGCCTTGTTCTCATATCATAATATCATTTGAGGAGAAATTAAGTGGGATTGCATGGTTTATCATGAGATTGCATGAGATTTACTAAATATGGAAACTTTAAATTCTCATTGCATGATACATTCTAGAAACTTCTTGGAAGGTTCTCAAAGCTTCCACACATTTCCATTGACACCTATATATGCCCTAGAGATGATCCATGCCCCGGTTGGTGACTGATTGTGCTTGCATACCATAGTTTGATCCCATAACTCCATATTGCATTTTGCTTTCAAACTCCATTGAAACTTCATCAATCATCATAATTCTTGCTATCATCATCATCTACCATCATCATAGAGCAATTGGCAAACAAAATTGAGAGGAATTCGTGGCTGGTTCATGAGATCCAAAGGTTCACTCCAAGTTGCATGAAGAATTAGATAGAATGATTCAAGAGGTGTAAGCAAGAACCAGTGCAAACAGAAGAACCTACAGCCATTGAAGATCATTTGAAGCAAGCATCAAGGCTTGAATTGAAGAGGAACCACCATAGCCATCATCACTTGCAAGGTATGCATTTTCTTTCGAATCCCCTTAATTATTCAATATTAGAACATGTGGTTAGGATAAAGGTGATTAGAGACTCTTAGGGATGAATCATGATTAGTTTGAAGGCATTACATGAAGGTTGTTTCCATGGCAGTTTCTGGTTAGGGATCAAGAACTCACATGTTAGAGTGCTATAATACTAGTTATCATGTTTAGAATGTTCCCCATAACATGTAGAGCATGCTAGCATAGTTTCAGCCAAGAATATTTCCATGCAAACCAGGTGTAAATCATGGTGGACAGAACTTCCATCTCTTATATTTCCTTTTAGGTTAAGTTTTAAGAAAATCTAGGGCCATGGCTGTGTAGAGGGAGAAAAATGGTGCAAGTTTGGTTCTTATATCGTGTTGTTTCATGGCCATACGAGGGAGTACGAGTGGGAAGAAGTCGCGTGCATGAACATTGAAACCTGAAACCCTAAGTGATCATTTGGGACGATGACTCACGATCGTTGGATCGTGTTATTTTAATTGACTAGTTAAACGCATCCAACGGTTCCAATTGAACTTCAGAAACGGAGGGAAAAGATGAAGCCAAACGCGGCGTTTTGATTAATGATGAATCCTGGGCCTCAAAAACGCGCGCTATTACCACCCCCCTGATTTGGCCCATTTAGTATTACAACTGGGCGAAGTTGCTATTCTCACCCCCTCCCTCTATTTCTTTATAATTCTTTTTTTTAATTTCTTTTCATTTTGCATTCATTTTCAAAAAATCATATCAAATTGAAAAAACATTATTTTTTGATAATTCTTTTTGCATAATTTTCTTTAAAGAGTCAAGAAAATTATAAAAAATAAAAATTTCATTTTATTTTTTATTTGATATTTTTCCCATATTTTCCAAATAAATGCCTATTTTAGGTGTTTCATTTCATACATGAATTTGTCAATTTTTGTTCATGCACTTTCTAATTGATTTTGATCCCATTCTTTTTTGTGCCATCAAATATGAATGTGTAGACTCTCTGGATTTTATACCATGACTTTTAGAAGCTTGTTTTGATATAGTTTTCTTATGTGGCATTTAGGTGTTCAAATTAGGGTTTTAAATGAGCATAGGTGAGATAGTTTAATTCTTTTAGGAGATTTTCATTTGATTTTTTGGGTATGGACTATAGGGGTTATGGGTATAGGATAGATCCCCTTAGAAAATACTAAGATTCCCCTACTGCTATTAGTATATTGCTTATAATTGGTTAACTGTGTGGTGTGCCCTCTTTAGGGTTATCTTTTTGTCTGTGTGGGGTATTGGGTTTGTTTGGGATTTGGGGGGAGCTGGAGACCTGTGATGATGAAGCCCAGTGGAAGATCAGAGAATGAAGAGCAATTTCCAGAGCTAATGAGGAGTATCTCTTGTTGGTGGCTGCTGAAGTTTGTAGGACATAGGAGTTAGGCAGAGCCCTAGAGTAGCAAACTTGATTTTCAAACATGGAAGGTCTTAACTGCCTCCATTCTTCTCTGTGATGCAGAGTCTCTCTAAGACACTCACCCCCTTCCTTTGGAAGGCTTGGTGCTAATGTCTAAGGGATAGAACTCTTGAGAGAAACATTCTTTGTGTTGATAGCAGTCTGTTTGCCACCCTTGGTGGTCAACTAATTACTTAACACCCAGTTTACTCTTGTGATTGATTCCTCAGCTTGGAGGTTAGGACTTGAAGAAAAGCCATTGGGAGATTGAAGATAGAAGTCTGATGCTTGCTTGAAGCCTGTGGATAGTTGATGTTGACTTGAAGATAGTTGCTGATGCTGATGAAGACTGCTTTGCTGTTTAGCTTTTGCTGTTTTATTTCTGATGTATTGATTGACTGTATTGTTTGCTGTTTAGCTTGTTGGGTTGAAAGTGAATTCTGTTCACTTTTGCCTATTGTTTTCTAGGTTCGAGGTTGAGTGGGACTCCCTTGCCTCGCTTGTATTGTTGCATCCATGCATTTTATTGCTTTATTGTATTATATCGGCTGTTTCTGTTTCCGTCTATTCCCGTAGGATCTCTGTTTCTCTCTGCGCAAGAGAGGAGCATGATAGACATTAGGATTTAACCCATGCATGATAACATTAGGGTAGATTTTTTATCCCCTTTTTAACCCTAGGATTTGTAGAGTGTCATCTCTTCTTCCTTCAAAACAACAGAAAAACATTAATAAGAGGTTATAACAGAGATTAATTCATTTCTTCCGTCAAAAGATTTGAACAAACATCAACCTTTTTGCAATAAGAAAACCCTTGTTTAAGGTGAGATTTTTCATAAAAGACACTTGAACAGCTTGTGTCGTGCGTAGCCCGAACTACGTTTGCTCTGATCTTTCATGCTGTATGAAAGTACGTAGGCATAGGATGCGATATCCTAGCGAGCAACCTTCACCCACCTTCACCCGTAGTTAGGCGAACTACGTTGACTCTGATTTCTCGTTCCAGACGGGAATACGTAGGCATAAAGTGTGATGCTTTGCCGAGTCGTTTTCTTTTCTTTTCAAACCTCATCCTTTAGTTTAGATAGAAGTGTAATCCGTACAAACCAAGCAAGCGTGGATCCCATCGAGTACGATGGACGTGAGGGGTGCTAATACCTTCCCCTTGCGTAACCGACTCCCGAACCCAGGTTTTGGTTGCGATGACCATACCTTTTCCCGTTTTTCGCGAGGTTTACTTCGAGCGTTTCCTTTCCCTCCGTTGGGATAAATAACGCACGGTGGCGACTCTTCTGTCAGCCGGCGCCGATTTTCGCAGTAGCGACAGCTGGCGACTCTGCTGGGGATCCAACGTCCCCTGGCTGCTAAGGACTGCGATGGTTCTTATGCATTTGGGATCCAACGTCCCTTTAGAGAGTCGATCCTAGCGTTTGTTTGCCCATCGAGGATTTTGTATGGATTTACGTTTCTGTATTTACCTTTCAGCATTATATTATCACTATTATTGCTGTATTGTGGGGTTGTGACGGGTGTTCTATGATTGAGAGATAAGTCGGACCTGGGCTTGAGTGCACCTTAGACTTAGAGTAGAGATTAGTTGGCGCCCGCTTGCTTTGCTTGCCTTGGTGTCCCGCGAAATCTACACTCAGACGAGGTTCCTCTGGTTGGCCTCCTGCCCCTTCCTTTGGTTGGCGTGGGTTGCTGGTTAGTTGAATTGTCGACTCTGGGGACCGATCATTTGGAAGTTGGCTAAGTGAGGCCTCTTCAGGATTTGATGATGCCACTCCTTCTGGGAATCGTATCATCACTCCTGAAAGTCTGTGACGCCGACGACCGCATAGGATGCCATACCTTTGTCAGTTACTAGGACATCCACCTGTGAGAGGGTTTGGGGATATGCAGGTAGCTAGACCTCCAGATACCGGTTATTTCTTGATCAGAGATCCTTGGTATTTATGGATAGTTGTGAGGTCTATCAGAGACCAGCCAGAGTTATGGTATGAGGTCTATTAGAGACCAGTTGGAGTTATGTTATGAGGTCTGTCAGAGACCAGGTGTGGGTTATATTATTGGGTCTATCCGAGACCAGGCTGGAGTTCTTTGTGAGGTCTGTCTGAGACCAGAGTTTGATGAGTATTGGAGGGACTGTCTGAGACCTGTTCTTGGTGTGACTTGGGCTTCTTATTCAGGGCACTTGATCCCCTGTTGCAGCTGTTTGCATTGCATTGTTTGCATACCCATTTATCATTGCATTTTGCATACATACCCATATTGGCATTACAGGTTTGTGAGCCGTGTATCTTATCTCCCGCATCCGTTCCAAGTATTTTCAGGATTGAAGAAAAGCGGGTCCACCGTTACCCTACAAGAATCAACCAGAAGAAGATCATGGACGCCATGCAGGTTGAAATGCAAGAGATGCGTGACAGGATGGCCCTGTTCATGCAAACCATGGAGACTATCGCCAAAGGGCAGGAACAGTTGCAGAGTCTGGTGCAGCCGTTGGTGGCTCGTGCTGAGAACAACGGCACCCCGCATGGTGAAAATGTGGCTAACTCTCCCAGGGTTGAAAATCATCAAAGTGCTGATCACATTCAAGTCGCTGGGCTGAACAACGGAGAAGCTGGTCCTGCTGGTGGGAACGGGAAAACTGGTAACACTAACGGAGATACTGCAGGAGTGTTCATAGGGAACGTCAACCAGGGTTTCAACTTGGGTGCGGAGAACGTCGGGCTGAATGGCGGCAATGGTAATCAGGGCTTTCAGGGTATGAATGTGGGATATGGCAATGTGGCTGGCGCCAAAACTGGATACGGAGACCATGGTTATGGTAACGCAGGATATGGAATGGGTATGAACAACGGCCAGGATATGGGCAACCTGAGGGGTAACCCCGGGTACTTCCAAGCAGGTCTGGGTCGTAACGCTGGACATGCTGCATATGAAGAGATACTTCGTTGGGAGGACCATCAGGAAGACGTTTTCTCCGGTCATAACGAAGGCTACGGGAGGCCTACAGGGGACAGCCTCCGCATGAGATTGTTGGAAGAAAAGGTAAATGGTCTGGCTAATCAGAATGCTTTGGGACTAGATATGTCCAACATGGGGTTGGTACCGGGGCTGAGGGTACCTCTGAAATTCAAGGCGCCATCTTTTGATAAGTATAGAGGCGACACGTGCCCGAGGGTGCATGTCCGTTCATTTTACAGAAGCATGTCTGCATATTCAGACGACGAAAAGATGCTTATGCACTTTTTCCAAGACAGCTTGTCAGGGCCGTCATTGGAGTGGTACATGAGTCTGGAGCCAACACAGATCAGAACTTGGAAGGAATTGGCGGAAGCTTTCGTGGAGCACTACCAATACAACAGCGATCTCGCTCCTAACAGAGTTCAGTTGCAAAGCATGTCCCAGAAGCCCAAGGAAAGCTTCAAAGAGTACGCCCAGAGATGGCGTGACCTGGCTGCGAGAGTACAACCCCCTATGGTCGAGCGGGAAATGATGGACTTGTTCGTAGGGACATTCTCAGGGATGTACTATGACCGGCTGCTCAACTTCTCAATGAGTACCTTCTCCGAAATGATCCTGATGGGGGAGCGTATAGAGAACGGGATAAAAATTGGTAAGATTCAACCGGGAGAATCTGCTTCAGCTGGAAGCAACAAGAAAGCCTTCGGTGGTAAAAGGCAAGATGATGCTAATGCGGTGTATAACATTCAGCGAAGAAATAGGAATCAGAATCGGCGTCCACAGCCTCAAGTTGCAAGTGTGACTATTCCGGGACCACCTCAGCAACAGAGACAACAACAGCAGCAGGCTCAGCAGCAGCCTAATCAGAATCAGCGACGGTTTCAGGCTCCAAGGCCGAGGAGGGTATTTGAGGTACCACCGATGTCTTACGCAGAGCTCCTTCAGACTCTATTGAAGTTACAGCTAGTTGAAAAGAGAACCTTGGCGCCGCCGACTGGCACACCACCAGTAGGGTACGACATCAACGAGCATTGTGATTTTCACTCTGGTGCACCCGGGCACAACATCGAGAACTGTTTAGCTTTCAAGCACAAAGTGCAAGATCTGCTTGATAGCTCAGCCATCAATTTTGGGAAGGAAGGTCCCAATATTACACAACAACCAATGCCAAACCATGAATAGGCTGGAATATGGTGGACAAAGAGGAGTTCTATAGTTCGTGTGGGCCGTTAAAAGTAGATCAGAACAGTGGCAGGCTGCCTCTAATAACTGATTGTGAAGATAGCTGGTTCAGCAGCAGGACAGATGTGAAAGCCCGGTTCTCGGAAGCTGGCGTTTTTCTTTGTTTTATCTTGTCATTTCTTTACGTTTGTAGTTTCTTTCATGTTTGAATTACGATCTTGTTTGTAAAACTGGTTGTTTTCATTTCAATTGATGATAATGAAATAAATATGCATGTTTTGATTAAATCCATTCGTGTTCACTAATTGTTTTTACAAATGTCCAACGCCTGGTTAAGAGGAATCTGCGGAGGATGACGAAAATGAACGACATGCAGCTTCTGATTGTATGCTTTTGAAATAAAACCTGTTGATGATGTACAGGCATTGTTTCAAATCCCTAAACACCGGAGTTATAAGGAAGATAATCCCTTGTCAACCCCTTTGAGCCTAGTAGGAGGAGTTCTTTCTGCGAATGAAAACCCTCAATCTTAACCTGGGGCAGGGTAGGTGTTAGCTAATTTGACCGAGCGTTCAAGTGGCAAAAGGAGTGTGCGTTCGAGGATCAATCACACCTCTAGAGGTCGTGCCTAAAAAACCACAATGGTTAAATCAAGAGTGAGGCAGTCACATTATTCTCCAATGAGTCAGACAACCAGTGTCACACGCCTTGTTCGAAAAAAAGAAAGAAAAAAGAAAGAATCTAAAGCCCGCTAAGTCATAACTTCAAGACAAAACGACTTAGGCAAAAATGAGGGCATCCCGCTGGACTTAAAAAATCAAAAGAACTCAAAAAGAGTCAGTCCAGGCAAAAGTTAGGGATAAGAAAAAGATGAAAGGAGGACAAAAAGAAAAATCCTCAAATCAAATGCGAGTCGTGTGACCCTAAGTGTCAAAGACGAAAAGTGAGTGGTTGTCACTCCAAAAGTTCGTGGGTTCTCGAACTATCACTCCTATCTTTCAGCCTCTGAGAGGTGAGCGCTAAGGTCGAATTAGCTGAACATAGGATCGGAGAACATCAAGGAGAATGGGTGGGTTAAAATAAACTTTGAGCCTTTATCCTTTCCTTCAAAACCGTGAACCTGACCACGTTATAACCTTCAAAAGTCCTAATTGAAGCAAGTTGTTTCGAAAGCATACTTCGGTAAAGGTCGCGTCGATTCTGACTCCTAAAAGGGTTCCTCTTACCATGTTGGTATTGATGTTGATAAATGTTTTGTGCAGTGTATGCTATAAACTATTTTTCCCTTTTCCCAGTGAACAGATTGGATGTCAAAACTGTCGTATGTGTTGCATTAATATGTCTTTTACGCAGAACAACTTGTTTTACTTGCGAGTGAGCGCTTGATAGCAGGAAAGTTTTCTACAATGGAAAGTATGGTCAGGATAGAATACAGAGCGCCCGAATGTTCCGAGAGCAGGGGCAAGCTATTATCGTGATTCCCAGTCAGGTCAGCCATGCAAAGTCAGCTACTCTGGGGCAATCAGGTTGAGATTCAGTAAATCTCTCATAGTTGGAGGTACTGTTCTGGATCAACTAATCGGGGGCAAAGTCATGTGAATCAGGGGCATTGACTTCCAGTGAGTTCGGAATTAGTTAGTCTGAGGACAAGTCCCGAAGCTTCAGTTAAATACGGGGCAGTATGTTTGAGAGGCAACTAATCAGAAGTGAGTCTCCTCGAAGATCCAATCAGGGGCAGTCATACAGAACGTGGAGATTTGAAAGCAGATACTTCAGGTGGATCATCAGATCAGGATAGGTCGCTAGAACGCTCATTCAGGGGCACGTCGCCGCGGAGAGCGTTGAAACCGACTGGGTTGGTCCGGGCTAATGGAGATTGAATCTTTTTGACGTATAGATGCTGGGGCAAGTCATCTCGAGGTCGTCTCATAGTAAGCGGTTCAGAGCAAGTGTTCCCAGGAGTTAGATAGGGGCACGTTGAGTGCACTGGGGCAAGCTATTCAAAAGCTCGCAAAGTTCCCCGCCAGAATCCATGGCAGGCTGGTACCCTCTCCAGAGATTGTATGTTGTGTCTTCCCCAGTAAAGTCGCCCCGGGCAAAACTGAATGTTAATTCCCCAGGAGAGTTGAGATTAATGTATCTTCAGTTCAGAATTAGCTCATCAAGCGGAGCAGAGTCTTCCCCAGTGAAGGTCGAGATGGATACGATTAACTTCCCAGAGAGATCTTGTGCAGTGCAAGTCAGAATGTATAGTTCAGTCCCCCGCTCAGTGATAGCAGGATGACTTCCCCAGCTCAGTGATAGCGGGATGATTTACCCCGCTCAGTGATAGCAGGATGACTTCCCCAGCTCAGTGATAGCGGGATGATTTACCCCGCTCAGTGATAGCAGGATGACTTCCCCAGCTCAGTGATGGCGGGATGATTTCCCCAGCTCAGTGATAGCGGGATGATTTACCCAGCTCAGTGGTAGCGGGAGAGGTTCCCCACAGAGTGTGATCAGGTGGTTGGAGCAGCTGAAAGGAGTTTTCCCGAGCGGGATTGTCCTTTCTTTCCCAAGCAAGTCGCTCTTTCTCGTCAGGAGGACCGTCATCAGTAGATTTTGGAGTTCTGAGTTCGTGAGCTATTTTCCCAGCAGGGTGGTCATCCCCAGCGGAGTTAGTTCATCTTTCCAACATTTATTTTGTTGGAAGCGTGTCGGTAGTATTCCGGTCATCCCCGGCGGATCCAGTGTGTCTTCAGCATTTATTTTGCTGAAGTAACTCTTTGCATAAGCATGCATCATGAGCATTTGCATTCTACCCGAGTATGTAGCATCTCCATGCAGTATGGAAGCATTTCGTCATTATCAAACATGCATTTTTGAAACATAAGCCAGGTAGTTACCTCTCTAGTTCAGATATGTTATTCCTCGCCGATAAGAGAAATCGTGATTCAGGAAGATGTGGATTTTGTGGTCAAAGTGCGCAGTGATCGTATTTGTACCAGCTACGGGGTTCATATTGTAAGACACGCAGTGATCGTGTCGATTTTAAGATGTTGATTTGTGGCCGAAGTACGCAGTGATCGTATTTTGTCTCTTTCATGGGGTTCATGTTGTAGGACACGCAGTGATCGTGTTGATCTTGTTATGTATGTCTGTGGTCGAATGGCGCAGTGATCGTATTCGTCCCGATCTAAGAAGATTGTTTTGTAAGGCACGCAGTGATCGTGTTGGTATCGTTTCGGGGGTTTATTGAGCCGGACGCGCAGTGATCGCGCTTACTCTATTGGTGGTGCAGGACACGCAGTGATCGTGTTCACCATATCATGTGATTTTGTTGGTCGAGATATGCAGTGATCGTATTCGTCCGTTCTACAGTGATTATAGATTGACGCGCAGTGATCGTGTTCATCCAGTTGTTGGTCGAGATGCGCAGTGATCGTATTCGTCCATTACACGGTGGTTATAGATTGACGCACAGTGATCGTGTTCATCCAGTTTTGTTGGTCGATATACGCAGTGACCGTATTCGTCCGTTATGTAGTTTGATTATGCTGTAAGGCACGCAGTGAACGTGCTCATCGGGTTGTTGGTGGCCGAAGTACGCAGTGATCGTATTCGTCCCATGTTTGAAGTTGTGTCACAGCACGCAGGGATCGTGTTTTCCTCCAGTCAAGAGGGTCGTGACATGAAGCGCGCAGTGATCGCGTTTATCCTATGTATGGTCAGGATATGCAGTGATCGTATTCGTCCAGTTATGTGGGTTAGTTGAGACACGCAACACGCAGGGATCGTGTTTTTCTCCAGTCAAGAGGATCGTGGCTCAGAACGCGCAGTGATCGTGTTCGAACGCACAGGGATCGTGTTCAAGATACGCAGTGATCGTATTCGTACAGCATGCAATGATCGTGTTGTTAGTACCATGGGAACTTATGATGCGGAGCGCGCAGTGATCGTGGCTATTGTATCAATTAGTTGTTGGTCGGCATACGCAGTAATCGTATTCGTCCTGTTACATGGGTTGGTTTTGTGACACACGCAGTGATCGTGTTGACATAATTCCGGGGTTTTGTTGGTTGAGATGCGCAGTGATCGCATTCGCCCTATCGCAGCACACACAGTGATCGTGTTTATCATATTGGTGGTTGAAGTATGCAGTGAACGTGTTCGCCTCTTCTATGTGGATTTATTCCGTATGGCACGCAGTGATCGTGTTTATCTCATCCGGTTGGATTTATGGTCGATGTGATTGTAACGCAGCATGCAGTGATCGTGTTCGTCATGTTTGTCCCATTACGTGATTTTGTTTACAGCATCAAGACGCGCAGTGATCGTGTTTCCTCCTGTCAAGAGGGTGGTGGTGTAGAATACACAGTGATCGTGTTCATCTTGATACAGAGGGTTGTTGTGCCGGACATGCAGTGATCGTGTTCGCCATGGCACATTCCCCTAGCAGAGTTGCTTGGTCAAGCATTTCTCTTTCTCCCCAGACGAGTCCTTTCTCGGAGTACAGTGGAGATGGCATGGTACAGATTTTGAGTGGTTACTCACAGTTACCCCAGTAGAGATGTAATCCCCAGCATAATGGTCTTCAATGAGATACTTGGTTAAGTTCCTCGTAGTCCCCGACAAGGTATCCTTTGACAAGTCGCTTGGTTAAGTCACTTGTATTTCCCCAGCTGAGTCTTTCCCAGGATGATGTGGTATCAGTATTAGAAGGTGGTAATACAGATTTTAGGGTGGTTACCCGCAATTCCCCCAACAGAGTTATGTTCTCCAGCAGGGTGTTACTTCGATGGGTTGCTTGGTTAAGTCCCTCATAGTCTCCAGCAGGGAGCTTGCTACAGGAGTTGTTTGGTTAAATTCCTCGTAGGTTATTCTCGTCAGGGTACTTGGTTAAGTTCCCAATTTTCCCCAGCAGGTGTTTGACGGCCGTCGTCAGAATTGTCCTCAGAGTGACTTGGTTAAGTTTCTCATTTCCCCGCAAAGTTGGTTGTTCATGTCTTCGAACATCGTCTCGCTTGGTTAAGCGTCTGTTCATTTCTTCAGGATACGAAAGGTTGATCAGTGAAGTCAACATGACAAGAGAAGTCAGTATTCTCCCGCTGGTTAGCGTGTGCTTGGTTGATAAGTGAGATCAACAGAGGTTGATAAGTGAGATCAACAGAGGTTGATAAGTGAGATCAACAGAGGTTGATAAGTGAGATCAACAGAGGTTGATAAGTGAGGTCAACAGAGGTTGATAAGTGAGATCAACAGAGGTTGATAAGTGAGATTAACAGAGGTTGATAAGTGATATCAACAATTTCTTGTGGTGTATGCTCATTTCTTCGAAATGGAGTGGTCTGCGGGCAACATCAGATTATTGGACAGATGTATGGCTTGTTGTTGCCGTGACGACAGGAGCCAGTTCCCAGGGTTTTTCTCAAGCAGTAGTCGTTTCGCAATTTATTTTTGCGGTTGGCAAATTTCCGGGTTCTTTCGTATTCAACCGTCTCGTACCTCGAATGTCTGAACGCTGCACGCTCTTCATCCAGTCGGGTCCAAGTCGCTTGAATAGGGGCAGCTGTTGCACCCCAAAATTTGCCCAACCTTTTCTAACATAGGTTTATGTTTCAATTGCATAGTCATTTGCATTGTCATCATGTGCATAGTGTATTCATCTGCATTGCATAGCATGAGCAAGCTATCTTAATCAGGGAATCAAGTGCTATTCTTATTTCAAGAGGTATATCCAAGGGTTTCATTCATAGTCAAGACTACTCAGGTCATCAAAGGACAATTTGAGCTTTGAAGAGCTGCCAGGTTGATCAGTGAATTCTCTCCTATCTTGAGGCTAGTTGGGGATCATCAGAGGAAGTGTGAGCTATGAGCCAAGAGCATGAGGTGTGTATGGATGTTATAAAGAGTCTAGAGAATCACTTTTGAGGAGAACCAAGTCATTTGAATGATTGCAAGAGCCTCAGTTGAAGTCAGTCAACTAGGGTCAACACTGGGTCAATTCTAGGTCAAAGAAGTGTTTTGAAGGGGCATCAAGGATCATTTGAAGAATGTGGGATTCATTATTTGCTATGTGGATATGGATATGATGTTGTGATAAAGAAAAATCAAGAGGAGTCAAGGAGAACTGGAGTTACTAAATTAGGGTTTCAGTGTAAAATCCCCTGATTTAGGTCAAACTTCAAAGCAGTGTAACTCAAGATGCAAGCTTCATATGAATTTTGGGTCCACATGAAACTTGTAGAGTATCTTCATAGCTTTAATTTTAGTGGTGGAAGTCATCAAGATGATTTGTAGAACTCAAGTTATGGCTCTTGCAAGTTACAGGTCATCTGAGGGCACTGAAATTTGTCTGTGAAAATTGTCTGTCTTCCAAGCAACTTTTGACTTTCAAGGGTACTTCAAATGGATTTCTGGCCAACATGAGAATTGTTCCTTATTGTCTTAGCTTTCTATAATGGTATGGTATGCCTTCATATGATTTGTGGAACTCTACTTATGGTCTTGGCAAGCAAAGGGTATTTTGGTCATTTGAGGATTACAGGTCATTCTTAGCATATGCCTGAAACTCATACAAGGAAGCTTCAAATGAAAAAACTTCACAACATCAAAGTTGTTCAAAATGGGATTTTAAGGCTATAAAATAAGGTGTGAAAGTTTGGAAAAGCTTAGAGCATGGAATTTTAAAAGTGGTGCAAATGACTTGAAAATGGCTTATAAGTTGAAAAAGTTGAAATGAAAAATTGGTTTGAGAGATCTACAAATCCAATATACCAAATTGATTCCCAACATCATTCTAAAGACAATGGTTTAGCCACATTTTTGAGTTTAGGCTTAAAAATTGGACTTCCTTTGTAAATGTGTTTCTTGCATCTTAAGGCACCAAAAGGAAAAGTAAGGAAATGCTACATAAGGGTTTGTAAGGCCTTGTTCTCATATCATAATATCATTTGAGGAGAAATTAAGTGGGATTGCATGGTTTATCATGAGATTGCATGAGATTTACTAAATATGGAAAATTCAAATTCTCATTGCATGATACATTCTAGAAACTTCTTGGAAGGTTCTCAAAGCTTCCACACATTTCCATTGACACCTATATATGCCCTAGAGATGATCCATGCCCTGGTTGGTGACTGATTGTGCTTGCATACCATAGTTTGATCCCATAACTCCATATTGCATTTTGCTTTCAAACTCCATTGAAACTTCATCAATCATCATAATTCTTGCTATCATCATCATCTACCATCATCATATAGCAATTGGCAAACAAAATTGAGAGGAATTCGTGGCTGGTTCATGAGATCCAAAGGTTCACTCCAAGTTGCATGAAGAATTGGATAGAATGATTCAAGAGGTGTAAGCAAGAACCAGTGCAAACAGAAGAACCTACAACCATTGAAGATCATTTGAAGCAAGCATCAAGGCTTGAATTGAAGAGGAACCACCATAGCCATCATCACTTGCAAGGTATGCATTTTCTTTCGAATCCCCTTAATTATTCAATATTAGAACATGTGGTTAGGATAAAGGTGATTAGAGACTCTTAGGGATGAATCATGATTAGTTTGAAGGCATTACATGAAGGTTGTTTCCATGGCAGTTTCTGGTTAGGGATCAAGAACTCACATGTTAGAGTGCTATAATACTAGCTATCATGTTTAGAATGTTCCCCATAACATGTAGAGCATGCTAGCATAGTTTCAGCCAAGAATATTTCCATGCAAACCAGGTGTAAATCATGGTGGACAGAACTTCCATCTCTTATATTTCCTTTTAGGTTAAGTTTTAAGAAAATCTAGGGCCATGGCTGTGTAGAGGGAGAAAAATGGTGCAAGTTTGGTTCTTATATCGTGTTGTTTCATGGCCATACGAGGGAGTACGAGTGGGAAGAAGTCGCGTGCATGAACATTGAAACCTGAAACCCTAAGTGATCATTTGGGACGATGACTCACGATCGTTGGATCGTGTTATTTTAATTGACTAGTTAAACGCATCCAACGGTTCCAATTGAACTTCAGAAACGGAGGGAAAAGATGAAGCCAAACGCGGCGTTTCGATTAATTATGAATCCTGGGCCTCAGAAACGCGCGCTATTCCCACCCCCCTGATTTGGCCCATTTAGTATTACAACTGGGCGAAGTTGCTATTCTTACCCCCTCCCTCTATTTCTTTATAATTCTTTTTTTAATTTCTTTTCATTTTGCATTCATTTTCAAAAAATCATATCAAATTGAAAAAACATTATTTTTTGATAATTCTTTTTGAATAATTTTCTTTAAAGAGTCAAGAAAATTATAAAAAATAAAAATTGCATTTTATTTTTTATTTGATATTTTTCCCATATTTTCCAAATAAATGCCTATTTTAGGTGTTTCATTTCATACATGAATTTGTCAATTTTTGTTCATGCACTTTCTAATTGATTTTGATCCCATTCTTTTTTGTGCCATCAAATATGAATGTGTAGACTCTCTGGATTTTATACCATGATTTTTAGAAGCTTGTTTTGATATAGTTTTCTTATGTGGCATTTAGGTGTTCAAATTAGGGTTTTAAATGAGCATAGGTGAGATAGTTTAATTCTTTTAGGAGATTTTCATTTGATTTTTGGGGTATGGACTATAGGGGTTATGGGTATAGGATAGATCCCCTTAGAAAATACTAAGATTCCCCTACTGCTATTAGTATATTGCTTATAATTGGTTAACTGTGTGGTGTGCCCTCTTTAGGGTTATCTTTTTGTCTGTGTGGGGTATTGGGTTTGTTTGGGATTTGGGGGGAGCTGGAGACCTGTGATGATGAAGCCCAGTGGAAGATCAGAGAATGAAGACCAATTTCCAGAGCTAATGAGGAGTATCTCTTGCTGGTGGCTGCTGAAGTTTGTAGGACATAGGAGTTAGGCAGAGCCCTAGAGTAGCAAACTTGATTTTCAAACATGGAAGGTCTTGATTGCCTCCATTCTTCTCTGTGATGCAGAGTCTCTCTAAGACACTCACCCCCTTCCTTTGGAAGGCTTGGTGCTAATGTCTAAGGGATAGAACTCTTGAGAGAAACATTCTTTGTGTTGATAGCAGTCTGTTTGCCACCCTTGGTGGTCAACTAATTGCTTAACACCCAGTTTACTCTTGTGATTGATTCCTCAGCTTGGAGGTTAGGACTTGAAGAAAAGCCATTGGGAGATTGAAGATAGAAGTCTGATGCTTGCTTGAAGCCTGTGGATAGCTGATGTTGACTTGAAGATAGTTGCTGATGCTGATGAAGACTGCTTTGCTGTTTAGCTTTTGCTGTTTTATTTCTGATGTATTGATTGACTGTATTGTTTGCTGTTTAGCTTGTTGGGTTGAAAGTGAATTCTGTTCACTTTTGCCTATTGTTTTCTAGGTTCGAGGTTGAGTGGGACTCCCTTGCCTCGCTTGTATTGTTGCATCCATGCATTTTATTGCTTTATTGTATTATATCGGCTGTTTCTGTTTCCGTCTATTCCCGTAGGATCTCTGTTTCTCTCTGCGCAAGAGAGGAGCATGATATCCATTAGGAGTTAACCCATGCATGATAACATTAGGGTAGATTTTTTATCCCCTTTTTAACCCTAGGATTTGTAGAGTGTCATCTCTTCTTCCTTCAAAACAACAGAACAACATTAATAAGAGGTTATAACAGAGATTAATTCATTTCTTCCGTCAAAAGATTTGAACAAACATCAACCTTTTTGCAATAAGAAAACCCTTGTTTAAGGTGAGATTTTTCATAAAAGACACTTGAACAGCTTGTGTCGTGCGTAGCCCGAACTACGTTTGCTCTGATCTTTCATGCTGTATGAAAGTACGTAGGCATAGGATGCGATATCCTAGCGAGCAACCTTCACCCACCTTCACCCGTAGTTAGGCGAACTACGTTGACTCTGATTTCTCGTTCCAGACGGGAATACATAGGCATAAAGTGCGATGCTTTGCCGAGTCGTTTTCTTTTCTTTTCATACCTCATCCTTTAGTTTAGATAGAAGTGTAATCCGTACAAACCAAGCAAGCGTGGATCCCATCGAGTACGATGGACGTGAGGGGTGCTAATACCTTCCCCTTGCGTAACCGACTCCCGAACCCAGGTTTTGGTTGCGATGACCATACCTTTTCCCGTTTTTCGCGAGGTTTACTTCGAGCATTTCCTTTCCCTCCATTGGGATAAATAACGCACGGTGGCGACTCTTCTGTCAGCCGGCGCCAATTTTCGCAGTAGCGACAGCGCGCCACATCGATTTAAACGTTGGTCAGAATGCTGTGGACCAAGTGTGCCACTGGGATCGACACGGTGGATGTATGTGATTTTGGCTTAATGTTTGTCAGAACCAGAATCAAAATCAGCTGAGCTAAAGGAATCATGTCCTCCCGATGATACCTCAAAGCCACCCCCGACGAGTTTCTCTCAACAGTCTTTCCTTCTAATAATAGTGCTGCTGAAATATCATTTATGTTTCTTTGGAGCCTCAGATCTCTGGTGTAGTTATCCAACTCATTCACTCCCAGATGGAGCGGTTCACCAAGCACTTGGTTGATAGCGTCTCGATCAAAAGCAATTTGACGGCCTAACACTCTTGTTTTCATGTGAAAGGCTCGTCATCATTAGGCAGCACGTTCGCGTAGAACTCGCGCACAATCTCAATGTTATAGCTCTCGGGTGGAAAGATCAGTCGGTCTCACCTCTTACTATTGATCAACCCCGCAAATGTTCTGTAATCGCTGTAACGCCCTGATTTTAATTATTGCATTTTATTGAGTATTTTATTTGATTTGAGTAATAATTGTATTAATTATGAATTTGATGTGTTAATATAGTATGTTTTGATATTTTACCGTTTCGGAGAGTTTCGGGTAAAATTAGATTGGAGGGTATTTTAGACATTCTACATTTAATAGTAAGGAAAGAAATATAAAAGAAATAGAAATAGAAAGAAAAAGATATAAGAGTAGATAAGAGAGAGAAAATGGAAGAAAAGAAAGAAAAAAAAATAGAGGAAAAGAGAAGAGAAAGAAGGAAGAAGAGAAGAAAAAGAGGAAACTTGTGAGAATCATCAAGAACACTTGCAAGGAATCGAGTAATCAGGTAAGGGTGTGAAATTATATCATCTTATCATTGTGTATGATTATGCATGTTTTGGTTTGAATTGTTTGGTTGTTTTTCAACACATTTCCGTCTAGGTCGAACTAGAAAAAATCGATAGAAACCGATGTTTTCGCGGATGAAACTCAAAATAAATTGTGTAGTTTAGTCGGGTAATGTTTAGCCGTGATTATTAGATTTCGTTTGATCGAATTTGGTTGAGTTTGTGAGTTTTGATATTTTTGGATAATTGGAGGTTAAGATTTTGGATGAAAATCGGAAGTCGTAGAATTTGCGTTTTATGATCCTAAATTGTTACTATATGATTGGTAATGATGAGTAGGTATTTAATCGGGAGAAAATAATTAAATCGGTCGGGTTTTTGAGGGTTTTGGGCACAAACCAGTAGCTAAGTTTCCAAAATTTGCAGGTGTTAACCGGTTAACCGTGTGTTAATGCGCCAAAAAATTGAAATTTTGGGTGTGTTAACCGGTTAACACTGTAAGTGTGGGGAAAAATTATTATTTTTCAAAACTTTGAAAATTCATAACTTCTTCACCGTTAATCGGATTTTGTCGTTCTTTATATCAAACTGAAGCCAATAATACGTTTTATAACATGGTGAAAATAAATATTAT
Organism: Lathyrus sativus; assembly: GCA_963859935.3. Lineage (NCBI taxonomy): Eukaryota > Viridiplantae > Streptophyta > Magnoliopsida > Fabales > Fabaceae > Lathyrus > Lathyrus sativus. The sequence goes on along the minus strand of OZ012735.1, from coordinate 254,451,293 downwards.
TTTTAGCCGACTTTTAGCCAATTTTACCGATTAATCGAGATTAATTATTTTAAGTAAGTGAGGCTTAAATAATTAGAGCGTCCGGTTGTCGTTTGACATAATTGTCGTGGATGCATGATGAGATTGATTGTGAATGTGAATCTTGTATGAAATGGTATGAGATGAATGATGAATATATATATATATATATATATATATATATATATGTATGTATGTATTATGGTATATATATTGTGATTGCATATTAAATGTATGCGATGGAATGTGAAGAATGCATGAAAAATATATTTGCGAATATGTATGCATTTCAAGAATGTCATGAGTCGTTTTGCATGTGAAGCATCATGATATGCATTCTTGTGTTGATTGATCCCTAGGAGGATCTGCAGAAACCTCGTGTGCCCATGTGGGGTGTGAGCGATTTGGGAACATAGTACGCCCGACGGGGAGTTACTTCGGTAATGAGTGATGGTTCCATTTGGTTCTTCAATTAAACCTGCTGAATGAGTAGGTACCGCATTTGCATCTGTATAGAGTCGTGAGTCGGTCTCTATGAGTTGCATTTATCATCTTTATATGATGCATTGGTGAAATAAATATGAAAGTAGATGTTTATGTGAATTGGTGATGAAATGAACATATTGTGTATGTTTATATGGATTGATTGGATTTATGGATATATGCATGATAAATATGCTTGGTGACTATCCATTATTTGTTTATTTATACATTGTGGTGCATACGATGAGTGATGATGAATTGTGGTGAGAAATGAGAAATAAGCGTATTCTATGTTTTTGTGTATATATATATATATATATATATATATATATATATATATATATATATATATATATATATATATATATATATATATATATATATATATATATATATATATATATGATTATATGCATTGATTATTATGCTAATATTTCTCACCCTTCTACTGTTTTACGATGCTCTATGAGTCATTGCAGATTAGGTATGTTGGTGATCCCTTTTTGTGAAGCGTGTCTTCATTGTTTTGGTCAGATGGCTCTGATATGTAACACCAGGTAGCTAGGAAGCCTTTGGCTCTTTTTGGTGATACATTTGTATATGTATTTTTGGTGATGCATGTTTATGTAAACATGAATGATGTTGATGGCTTATATTGGATGATGTGAATATGTATATATGTATATACATGCTAGTTGTGATTCAATGTTTAGATTTTCCGCTTTCATTCTAAATATTGAGATGTGGGTGTAAGGACTAAGTTCCTGCGTTGCAAAAGTTAGCCCACTGTTGCATATCATATGTTGAGCAGGTGTTGTATGTTTTAATTTCATGGATAATGTGACATACCTTTTTTATGCCATGTATGCAATTATACTCTGATGGAATTTTCATTTTGTGCCTAAATGATTATTCAAATTATTTGGGGTATAGAAATGGGGTGTTACATTAAGTGGTATCAGAGCCAGTGTTGAGTCAGTTGTGTCTGTCTTATTGTTGTTAACGGTTAAGCTGTGGTTTAACCTTGTTGTTGTTTCTGGGTTGATCAAAATATGGCTGGTAGAAATGATGCTGCGATGGCGGATGCTTTGGAAGCAATGGCTAGGGCGGTGCAAAGTGCACCGAATGCGAATGCGAATGATGAGTTCAGGAAGAATCAACCACCGGTCTTCAAAGGAAGATTTGATCCTGACGGTGCTCAGATTTGGCTGAAAGAGATCGAAAGAATTTTCAGAGTTATGAACTATGCTGAAAGAAATAAGGTCAGACTTGGGATTCACATGCTGAGGGAAGAAGCCGACGATTGGTGGGTCGGTATGCAACAGGTTCTTGAGGTAGATGATGAAGAAATAAATTGGGATCTATTTCGTACTGAATTCTTGAGGAAGTATTACTCTGAGAGTGTGAAGGGGAAGAAGGAAATGGAATTTCTTGAGTTGAAGCAAGGCAATATGTCCGTGGTGGACTACACGGCTAAGTTTGTGGAATTGGTTCAATTTCATCCTCATTATGCTGCAGTTACGGCGGAATTCTCTAAGTGTATTAAGTATGAGAATAGCTTGCGCCCTGAGATTAAGCAAGCGGTGGGATATCAAAGAATGCAGAGGTTTTCAGATTTAACCGAATGTTGTAGAATTTTTGAGGAAGATAGCAAGGCTCGTTCCACACATTATAAGAGTGTGAATAAGAGGAAAGGAAAGCAACAAGTAAGGAGTGGACCTTATGTGACGCCTGTTGATAAGGGTAAACATAGGGGAAACTTTGATAAGAGATCTGGAGGAGGAAGTTCTGGTCCCATTAAGTGCTATAAGTGTGGTGAAATGGGTCATAAGTGTTTTGAGTGCAGAAAGGCCGTTGCAAAGTGTTCTAACTGTGGAGGTATTGGTCATGCTACAGCTGATTGTAGAAGGAATGTGGTGAAGTGCTTTAATTATAGAGAAGTGGGTCATATTAGTACTAAGTGTACTAAGCCGAAGCAAGCTCAGGTGGGTGGAAAGGTATTTGCATTAGCTGGGAAGGATAGTACCAGTGCAGACCGTTTGATTAAAGGTATATGCTTTATTAATAGTACACCTTTAATTGCTATTATTGATACAAGAGCGACTCATTCATTCATTTCTCATGAGTGCGCTAAGCGTTTGAACTTGGCTATGACTTCTTGGGGTGGTGAGATGGTTATTGAGACTCCTGCTTCAGGGTCGGTAACTACGTCTTTGGTGTTTGTAAGTTGTCCTCTGACCATGTATGGTAGAGACTTTGTCATGGATTTAGTGTGTTTGCCTTTGGAGGGTTTGGACGTGATCTTGGGTATGAACTGGTTGCAATTTAATCGAGTTCATATAGATTGCTATCACAAGTTAGTGAGGTTTCCTTCTTTGGAAGATGATGAAGATGTGAGTTTTCTATCCACTAAAGAGTTGAAGAAACTTTTAGCGGATGAAGCTCAATTGTTCGGTTTGTTTGCATCATTGTCAGTGGAGAGTATGATGGAACTTGATGTTTTTCCAGTGGTGTGTGACTTTCCAGAAGTGTTTCCGGAGGATATTACGGATGTACCGCCGGAAAGAGAAGTTGAGTTTTCTATTGATCTAGTTTCGGGTACTAGACCAGTTTCGATGGCATTGTATCGTATGTCGGCATCAGAGTTGGTAGAATTGAAGAAGCAATTGAATGACTTGTTGGATAATAAATTTGTAAGGCCTAGTGTTTCTCCTTGGGGTGCTCCAGTATTGTTAGTAAAGAAGAAGGATGGAAGTATGCGTTTGTGCATTGATTATAAACAATTGAACAAGGTGACAATTAAGAACAAGTATATGCTTCCAAGGATCGATGATTTAATGGACCAATTGGTTGGTGCACGTATTTTTAGAAAGATTGATTTGAGATCAGGTTATCACCAGATTCGTGTGAAAAAGGAAGATATTCAGAGGACAACCTTTAGGACACGGTATGGTCATTACGAATACCTCGTGATGCCATTCGGAGTTTGTAATGCACCGGGTGTGTTTATAGAATACATGAATCGTATCTTTCACGAAAAGTTGGATCGTTTTGTGGTTGTGTTCATCGATGATATTTTGATTTATTCTAAGTCTCAAGAGGAGCATGAAGAGCATTTAAGGATTGTGTTGAAAATTTTGAAAGAGAAACAATTGTATGCTAAGTTGTCTAAGTGTGAGTTTTGGTTGTCGAAAGTAAGTTTTTTTGGACATGTTATTTCCGGTAGTGGTATTAGTGTTTATCCATCCAAGATTGATGCAGTGACACAGTGGGAGACTCCTAAGTAGGTTACGGAAATCCGAAGCTTTTTAGGATTAGCGGGTTATTATCGGAGGTTCATTGAAGGATTTTTGAAGTTGGCACTTCCTTTGACACAGTTGACTTGTAAAGGAAAAGCTTTTATTTGGGATATTCATTGTGAAGAGAGTTTCATGGAGTTAAAGAGACGGTTGATGACGATGCTGGTTTTGATTTTTCCGAATCCTACGAATCCATTTGTGGTGTATTGTGATGCTTCATTGACAGGTTTAGGTGGTGTTTTGATGCAAGATGGAAAAGTTGTGGCTTACGCTTCGAGACAATTGAGAGTGCATGAAAAGAATTATCCTACGCATGACTTGGAGTTAGCGGCCGTGGTGTTTGTTTTGAAAATTTGGAGGCATTATCTTTATGGTACAAGATTTGAAGTTTTTAGTGATCACAAGAGCTTGAAGTATTTATTTGATCATAAAGAATTGAACATGAGGAAAAGAAGATGGTTATAACTTTTGAAATATTATGACTTTAGTTTGAATTACCATCCAGGTAAGGCGAATGTGGTGGACGATGCTTTAAGTCAGAAGTTGTTACATATGTCCGCATTGATGGTGAAAGAATGGAAACTTTTGGAAGATTTTAGAGACTTGAGTTTGGTTTGTGAAATGACGCCGAGAAGTGTGAAACTTGGTATGCTACATGTTACGAATGATTTTCTTGCAACCGTTTGTGAAAAGCAAAAGTTGGACTTGAAGTTCGTCGATTTGATGATGAATGAGAGTGGGGATTTCAAGGTTGATGATTTTGGAGTTTTGAGATTTCGTGGTCGTATTTGTATTCCAGATGATTCGAAGTTGAAAAAGATGATATTGGAGGAAGGACACCGAAGTAACTTAAGTATTCATCTGGGTGCGAACAAGATGTATCAAGATTTGAAGAAGATCTTTTGGTGGTCCGGGTTAAAGCGGGATGTTGCTCATTTTGTGTATTCGTGTTTGACTTGTCAGAAGTCTAAGGTGGAACATCAGAAGCCTAGTGGATTGATGCAACCGTTGGACATTCCAGAATGGAAATGTGATAGTATATCGATGGATTTTCTTACGGGATTGCCGAATACGCAAAGAGGTCATAATGTTATTTGGGTAATTGTTGATAGGCTTACTAAATCTGCTCACTTTGTTCCAATTGATATTAGTTATCCTTTGGAGAAGTTAGCCGAGATTTATGTTCACGGGATTGTGAAGTTACATGGAGTTCCTAAGAGTATTGTGTCGGATAGAGATCTAAGATTTACATCAAGATTTTGGGAAAGTTTGCAAAGTGCTCTGGGTTCTAAGTTGAGATTGAGTTCGGCTTATCATCCGCAGACGGATGGTCAAACCGAGAGGACAATTCAATCATTGGAAGACTTATTCCGTGCTTGTGAGCTAGAACAAGGTGGTGCTTGGGATAGTTATTTGGTATTGATTGAGTTCACTTACAATAACAGTTTTCATTCGAGTATTGGTATGGCACCATTTGAGGCTTTGTATGGTCGGAGATGTCGAACACCTTTATGTTGGCATGAAACCGGTGAGAGGTTGGTAGTTGGGCCGAAGATGGTACAACAAACTACGGAGAAAGTGAAGTTTATTCAGGAAAAGATGAAAGCTTTTCAGAATAGGCAAAAGAGCTATCATGACAAGAGAAGGAAAGATCTTGAGTTTCAAGAAGGCGACCATGTATTTTTGAGAGTAACACCGGTTACGGGTGTGGGCCGTGCTTTGAAGTCGAAGAAGTTGACTTCTCGTTTTATTGGTCCTTATAAGATTACTGCACGGGTAGGTGTTGTGGCTTATCGTGTGACGTTGCCTCCGAATCTTTCGAATTTGCATGATGTGTTCCATGTTTCGCAACTTCGGAAGTATGTTCCAAATCCGTCACATGTTGTTCCTATGGACGAGGTTGAGGTGAGAGATAACCTTACGGTTGAAGTTTTACTGGTGAGGATTTTGTACCGTGAAGTTAAGAAACTTAGAGGCAAGGATATTATGCTTCTGAAGGCAATATGACTTGGGAATTGGAAAGTGGGATGCGAGAGTCATATCCAGACTTGTTTGAATCAGGTAATATTTTCGAGGACGAAAATATCTAAAGTGGGGGAGAGTTGTAATGCCCCGATTTTGATTATTGCATTTTATTGAGTATTTTATTTGATTTGAGTAATAATTGTATTAATTGTGAATTTGATGTGTTAATATAGTATGTTTTGATATTTTACCATTTCAGAGAGTTTCAGGTAAAATTAGATTGGAGGGTATTTTAGTCATTCTACATTTAATAGTAAGGAAAGAAATATAAAATAAATAGAAATAGAAAGAAAAAGATATAAGAGTAGATAAGAGAGAAAAAATAGAAGAAAAGAAAGAAAAAGAGAAATAGAGGGAAATAGAAGAGAAAGAAGGAAGAAGAAAAGAAAAAGAGGAAACTTGTGAAAATCATCAAGAACACTTGCAAGGAATCGAGTAATCGGGTAAAGGTGTGAAATTCTATCATCTTATCATTGTGTATGATTATGTATGTTTTGGTTTGAATTGTTTGGTTGTTTTTCAACACATTTCCGTCTAGGTCGAACTAGGAAAAATCGATAGAAACCGATGTTTTCACGGATGAAACTCAAAATAAATTGCGTAGTTTAGTCGAGAAATGTTTAGTCGTGATTATTAGATTTCGTTTGATCGAATTTGGTTGAGTTTGTGAGTTTTGACATTTTTGGATAATTGGAGGTTAAGATTTTGGATGAAAACCAGAAGTAGTAGAATTTGCATTTTATGATCCTAAATTGTTACTATATGATTGGTAATGATGAGTAGGTATTTAATAGGGAGAAAATAATTAAATCGGTCGGGTTTTTGAGGGTTTTGGGCACAAACCCGTAGCCTAGTTTCCAAAATTTGCAGGTGTTAACCGGTTAACGCTATGTGTTAACAGGTTAACCGTGTGTTAATGCGCCAAAAATTGAAATTTTGGGTGTGTTAACCGGTTAACGGAAAGTGTTAACCGGTTAACACTGTAAGTGTGGGGAAAAATTATTATTTTTCAAAATTTTGAAAATTCATAACTTCTTCACCGTTTATCGGATTTTGTCGTTCTTTATATCAAACTAAAGCCAATAATATGTTCTATAACTTGGTGAACAGAACTGTTATTTTTAGCCGACTTTATCCGATTTTACCGATTAATAGAGATTAATTATTTTAAGTAAGTGAGGCTTAAATAATTAGAGCGTCCAGTTGTCGTTTGACATAATTGCCGTGGATGCATGAAATTGATTGTGAATGTGAATCTTGTATGAAATGGTATGAGATGAATGATGAATATATATATATATATATATATATATATATATATATATATATATATATATATATATATATATATATATATATATATATATATATATATATATATATATATATATATATATATATATATATATATATATATATATATATATATATATATATATATATATATATATATATATATATATATATATATATATATATATATATATATATATATATATATATATATATATATATATATATATATATATATATATATATATATATATATATATATATATATATATATATATATATATATATATATATATATATATATATATATATATATATATATATATATATATATATATATATATATATATATATATATATATATATATATATATATATATATATATATATATATATATATATATATATATATATATATATATATATATATATATATATATATATATATATATATATATATATATATATATATATATATATATATATATATATATATATATATATATCTGTGTGTGTGTGTATTGTGGTATATATATATATATATTGTGATTGCATATTGAATGTATGCGATGGAATGTGAAGAATGCATGAAAAATATATTTGCGAATATGTATGCATTTCAAGAATGTTATGAGTCGTTTTGCATGTGAAGCATCATGATATGCATTCTTGTGTTGATTGATCCTTAGGAGGATCTGCAGAAACCATGTGTGCCCATGTGGGGTGTGAGCGATGGTTTATAATTGATTCCGCCTAGAATATGCAGAATGATTGTGTGTCCATGTGGGGTGTGAGAAATCGGATTGTGTGTCCGTGTGGGGTGTGAGCAATCCTGAAACATCGTGTGCCCATGTGGGGTGTGAGCGATGGGTGAACATCGTAGGCCCGACGGGGAGTTACTTCGGTAACGAGCGATGGTTCCATTTGGTTCTTCAATTGAACCTGCTGAATGAGTCGGTACCGCATTTGCATCTGCATAGAGTCGTGAGTCGGTTTTTATGAGTTGCATTTATCATCTTTATATGATGCATTGGTGAAATAAACATGAACGTAGATGTTTATGTGAATTGATGATGAAATGAACATATTGTGTATGTTTATATGGATTGATTGGAATTATGGATATATGTATGATAAATATGCTTGGTGACTATCCATTATTTGTTTATTTATACATTGTAGTGCATACGATGAGTGATGATGAATTGTGTGTATATATATATATATATATATATATATATATATATATATATATATATATATATATATATATATATATATATATATATATATATATATATATATATATATATATATATATATATATATATATATATATATATATATATATATATATATATATATATATATATATATATATATATATATATATATATATATATATATATGCATTGATTATTATGATAATATTTCTCACCCTTCTGCTGTTTTATGATGCTCTTTGAGGCATTGCAGATTAGGTATGTTGGTGATCCCTTTTCGTGAAGCGTGTCTTCATTGTTTTGGTCAGATGGCTCTGATATGTAACACCGAGTAGCTAGGAAGCCTTTGGCTCTTTTTGGTGATGCATGTTTATGTAAACATGAATGATGTTTATGGCTTATATTGGATGATGTGAATATGTATATATGTATATACATGCTAGTTGTGATTCAATGTTTATATTTTCCGCTTTCATTCTAAATATTGAGATGTGGGTGTAAGGACTAAGCTCCTGCGTTGCAAAAGTTACCCCACTGTTGCATATCATATGTTGAGCAGGTGTTGTATGTTTTAATTTCATGGATAATGTGACATACCTCTTTTATGCCATGTATGCAATTATACTCTGATGGAATTTTTATTTTGTGCTTAAATGATTATTTGAATTATTTGGGGTATAGAAAGAGGGTGTTACAGTCGCCCTGTGCGTTGATTAGAAACCTCTTTTCAGGTAGAATTTTCCGTTTCTCCAATGCCACATAGTGTGCGGCTTGCTTTGGTCCGATAAACTTGTCAGTGTCAAATTGGATGGTTACAGGATGGGATGTGCTCCCGACCTTTCTGTTCTTTCCAGCACTTGATCCTGAGGCCATTTGAAACATCACAGCAGAGAATAACAAACAGCAGCAACAACAGATTAGCATTAGTCAAAAACAAAACAAGCTATCATGTTTGCTACCATGTTCGCTTAGCGAAGTCAAAGCGAACACTCGCTACAGAATCGCCTAGAGAACATGCTAGTGAAGGCTGTGGGTTTTCAAATCAGTCACTGCTTTCAATCCTAATTCCAACAATTCATGGTTTAAACAATTGCAATTCCAGAAACCAAAAACATTAGCATGATATGGACTAACCTAGATACACATGCAACCCTAAAAGTTTCCAATCCCTAAATTTCAAAATCAACCCTAAAATCTCTATTCTGCAGATAATGGAATAGTAAAAGTACAGAGAGATAGAAACAAGGGCAAACCTGATTGCAGAAGGTGATGGAAATTGAAACTCAAATATTAGGGCTTGCACAAGAGAGCAATTTCAGAATTAAGATGTGATGTGAAAGTGAAAGTGTGAGAGTGAAGTGGGAGCCGTGAACCCTAAGTGAACAAAATAAAGAAAAACCAACTTAAACAGTTTTTGGGCCCAGAATGGTGGCCCACTGAACCAAATTAAAAAAATCGGTTTCGCGCATGCTCTCCTAGCGAGCAGCTAGCGAAGGGCTTGCTACTGCATTCGCCTAGCGAGCTGCTAGCGAACATGATAGATATGAACTTTTTCAAGACAGTCCTGCAAAATTCAGCAAGTCACCAATATGAACTCCAATACCTCTCACTTAACAAAAAACAACAGAAAATACTTACAATGTTGGGGTGCCTCCCAACAAGCGCTTGTTTAACATCGGATAAGCTCGACGGTCTAAGATGCTCACACAAGGGCATCCAAACTGATAGCACAGCTCTCCCGATCCACTAGACCGCCAAGATAGATCTTCAAACGTTGGCTATTCACCGTCCAACTGTCTTTTTTCTCCGAATCCTCAATATACAACATCTCCATATGTTTTAACCTCTTTGACACGAAATGGCCCGGACCATTTAGATTTCAATTTTCCGGGGAATAACTTCAACCTGGAATTGAACAACAGGACCAACTGTCCGTGCACAAATTCCTTTTTTCTGAGCTTTTTGTCATGATATTCTTTAACCTTTTCTTTGTACCACCAACTTGAGTGATATGCGGCATTGCGCATTTCTTCCAACTCAAGCAGTTGCCCTTTTCTTTTTTCACCGGCCAATTCCTTATCAAAGTTCAACAACTTTAAGGCCCATAAAGCTTTGTGCTCCAATTCGACCGATAAGTGACAAGTCTTACTGAATACCAGTTGAAATGGAGTTAACCCAATTGGAGCTTGGTAAGAAGTACGGTATGCCCACAAAGCCTCATCCACTTTTTGCGACCATTCTTTTCTCGAATTAGACACGGTTTTTTAAAGAATTCTTTTTATCTCACGATTCGAAACCTCGACTTGACCATTTGCTTGAGGGTGATACAGAGTTGCCACTCTATGCGATACACCGTAATGTTTTAAAACGTTTTCTAACGGTGCATTACAAAAGTGTGACCCTCCGTCACTAATCAACACTCGGGGGGTTCCAAAACGGGAAAAGATGTTTTTCTTCAAAAAATTTATTACTGTTTTAGCATCTGCCCGAGGTGAGGCAATCACCTCAACCCACTTAGAAACATAATCAACCGCAACCAGCAAATATTCATTTCCATAAGATGGTGGGAATGGTCCAACAAAGTCGATGCCCCAACAATCAAATACTTCGACTTCTTGGATATTTTGGAGAGGCATCTCGTCTCTCTTACCGATCCTACCACTCCTTTGAGAACTGTCACAACTTTGCGCATGGGCATTTGCGTCTTTGAAAATAGTAGGCCAATAAAATCCTGACTGGAGAACTTTAGTAGCCGTTTTAGCCCCATTGTAATGTCCACCGTAAGGTGAGTTGTAACAATACCAAAGAATACTTTGCGACTCATCGCTCATAACACACCTCCTTTTTTGCATCTGAGAGAAATTTCCTTTTTTGGTTCGGAGTTAGGTCGTGAGGCACCAAACCACTAGCCTTGTGGTTCGTAAAGTCCGCAAAGCACAGCCTAACTTGAACTTTAAAAAGCTTTTCATCGGGAAACTCCTCCCGGATTTCCTTCTCAAAAATTGTAACATCCACATTAATTAAGCCGGATAAATGATCCACCACCAAATTTTCCAATCCTTTCTTGTCTTTAATTTCAACATCAAATTCTTATAACAAGAGGATCCAACGGATGAGCCTTTGCTTCAAATTCGGTTTGGTGAGTAGATATTTAATTGCCGAGTGGTAGGTATACACTATGACCTTGGTCCCAATAAGATAGGATCTAAACTTTACAAGCACATACACTATCGCGAGTGATTCTTTTTCAGTTGTGGCATAATTACCTTGAGCCTCATTAAGAACTTTACTCGCGTAGTGTATCGCATGAAAATTTTTATCCTTTCTTTGTCCCAATACTGCTCCAATTGCATAGTCACTCGCATCACACATGAGCCCAAAATTTAAATTCCAATTTGGAGCGACTATAATTGGAGCGGTAACCAGTTTTTCCTTCAAAATTTTAAAAGCATGTAAACAATCTTCGGTTAAGAGAAATACCTGATCCTTAGCAAGCAAGTTACTCAAAGGCCTAGCGTTGATAAAGCGCCGGTAGAAATCGGCGTGCCCAAGAAAGCTTCGGATTCCCTTCACATTTACCAGAGGAGGCAACTTTGCAATCACGTCAACTTTAGCTCGATCAACTTCAAGCCCTTTTGAAGAGACTTTATGTCCGAGCACTATCCCCTCAGTCACCATGAAGTGGTATTTCTCCCAATTAAGAACGAGATTTGTTTCCACACATCTTTCCAGAACCGTTTCTAGATTGTCCAAACATATACCAAAAGAACTTCCAAACACGGAAAAGTCGTCCATGAACACTTCCATTGTTTTCTCGATCAGGTCGGTAAAAATAGCTTGCACACATCGTTGGAAAGTCGCCGGTGCATTGCACAACCCAAAGGGCATTTTTAGGTATACGAAAATTCCAAACGGACATGTAAAAGCCGTCTTTTCGTGATCGGCCGGGTCAACTGCAATTTGGTTATACCCGGAATAGCCATCTAGAAAATAATAGTATTGTTGCCCTGAAAGTCTTTCTAACATTTGATCTATGAACGGGAGTGGGAAGTGATCTTTTCGAGTTGCGGTATTCAACCGCCTATAATCAATGCACATCCTCCACCTTGTTGCCACCTTTGTTGGGATCAACTCATTTTTTTCGTTTTGAATTACGGTAACGCCACCTTTTTTCGGAACCACGTGCACGGGACTCACCCATGGGCTATCTGAAATCGGGTAAATCATTCTCGCATCCAAAAGCTTAACAACTTTTCGAACAACTTCCTTCATAGTAGGATTTAAGCGGCATTGAGGTTGAGCTACAGGCTTAAAATCCTCTTCCATTAAGATCTTATGCATGCAATAGGAAGGACTAATTCCTTTGAGATCGGAAATAGTCCAAATAATGGCTTCTTGATTCTTTTTCAAAACATCGATCAAACGGGATTCTTCATTCTCTGACAAAAGATTGCTTATGATAACCGGCTTTGCTTCGGTCTCGTCGAGGAATGCATACTTCAAATTAGAAGGTAGCATTTTCAATTCAATTGGTGATTTTTCTTCATTGACCTCCTTCTTCAACACTTCCTCTTCAACTTCCCATGGATGTAACTCTTCTAGACTATCAAGTTCCCTTAAACATTCCTCAAGAGCTTGCTCTTTTTCAATTGTGAAAAATTCAAATGAGTCATCAAGAGCTAACTCCATAGGAGATATATCATGAATATGTTTAGAAACTTCTAAAGTTGCCTCTTCGATCACATCAATTTGAAAGCTATCACGACTATCCTTTGAATGCTTCATAGCTTCGAATAGATCAAAAGTGACTTCTTCAATTTGGACCCTCACTTTCATCAAACCATCCTCAACGTCAATCATCATGCGTGTGGTTTTCATGAACGGTCGGCCAAGAATAAGCGGAGTATCATCATCCTCTTCCATATCAATAACAACAAAATCAACTGGAAAGAAGAATTTATCAACTTTGACCAATACATCTTGGGCTAACCCATGAGGATGGGTAGTCGACTTATCGGTCAATTGCAAAGTCATCCGGATGGACTTCATTTTAATGTTGCCAAGCCTCTTCACAATGGACTATGGTATTAGATTAATGCTTGACCCCAAATCAATTAGCCCTTTTCTGACATAGACATCACCAATTGTAACCGGCAGTAACTCGTCCCGGGTCAACCTATTTTCTCGAAAGTTTCCGTTGAATTATTGCACTACAACTAGCATCTAGGACAATTGTCTCCGGATCCGTGTACCTCCGCTTTTTAGTAAGTATGTCTTTCATGAATTTCGCATACTTAGGCATTTGCTCCAATGCTTCGGCAAACGGAATATTCACTTGAAGTTGTTTAAATATATCCATGAACCGCGCGTAATGTCGTTCATTCTCCCTTCTAGATAGAGCATGCGGATACAGAAGTTTTTGGATAGGAGTAGCGCCCACTACCTCCTTTCCTTTCGAAACTCTAGAATTCCTCTCTCTTTTCTTTTTTACTCCCTCCACCTTCGCTTCATTACTCTCATTTTTTTCAACTTCCACACTTTCTTTATTTTCTACTTCACCATTCTTTTCTTCCTTTTCAACTTCAACCAATTTTTTATTCTTTTCAACTTCTTCCTCATCCACTCCCCAACTTCACCATCAATTCTATCCTCTATTTTTTCTCCTCATCTTTTTTCTCATTCTCTCTTTTTTCTCTCACTAATCAACTCCCTTCCACTTCTCATCGTTATCGCTTTATAATGCTCTTTTGGATTTGTTTGCGTGTTCACCAAAAAAGAAGGTTCGGGTTGTTGTTCCGCTAGTTGTTTAGCAAGTTGACCGACTTGAGTTTTGAGATTTTTGATTGCCACATCGTTGCTCTTTTGATTAGCCATCGACAACTGCATGAGTTGTGTCAATGTCTCTTCTAACTTTGAAGTCACGACCGGCGGTTGTTGAGGTTGATAAGGATTTTGACGGCTAGAATTACCACCCCCATAACCTTGATAATGGTGATAGTTACCCCTTGGTTGGTACCCTTGATTTGGTTGATAGTGTTGTTGTTGTTGTTGGTTTTGAGGATGTTGTTGATACGGTTGTTGTTGTTGTTGCCTCGGTTGGTAGTCTCGTTGGTTCTCCATGTAATTCACCTCTTCGAACCCGGGAGGTAGACAAAATCTGGTATCATGTTCACCTTTGTAAATCTCACAACAAGCTATTTGTTTAGCTTTTGAAGGCTCTTTCAACTATTTTATTTGTTGAGTTAAGAGTTCAACTTGTTGTGAAATGAGTTTATTTTGGGCAAGAATAGCATCGTTTGTCCCAAGTTCAAGCACTCCCGGTTTCTTCAAAGTGTTACCTCTACTTTGACTTTGGAGGTCATTTAGAGCCATACGGTTAATGATATCTGTAGCTTCATCGCTGCTTTTAGACAACAAAGAACCACCCGCAGTGGCATCCAATAAAGTCTTACAATTTGGTTGAAGGCCGTTTTTGAAAATGTAGGTTTGCGTCAATTCATCAAAACCATGACCTTTGGACTTTTGAAGCATTAATTTAAATCTTTCCCATGCCTCGTTCAATGATTCGTTGGCTCCTTGCGAAAACACGGAGATAGTCGTTTTGGATTCCATGAACCGGTTGTGGGAGAAAAATCTTTCAATGAACTTCTCTTCCAACACGTTCCAATCCGCCATGACTGCAAGTGTTTGATCCAAGTACCAATCTTTAGCTTTGCCGAGCAAAGCATGAGGAAAAAGTCTTTTGAACAACGGTAGCTCTTGAGCTTGATCAACTCCGGCCGCCAATGTTATCTCGTAAAATTTGATGAGAAAAGCAAAGGGGTCTTCATGGTCCATTCCGGTGAATGGACTTCCGTATAGCAAATTAAGAGTTCCCATCTTCATCTCGGCTTTCCTTCCCGTGTGGTTGGCAAACTGAGCAGTGTTTCTCGGACTGTTGATACATGGTGTGGAAACGGGCGGTGGTGGTGGTGCATCCATGATAGGTATGAAAGGTGGTGGTGGTGTTGTAGAAGAACCTTCTCCTTGTTCTTGTCGTTGTCTAGCTTGTTGCCTCCTCCGTCTTGTTCTGGTATTCAGTCTCCTTGCGGTTCTTTCGATCTCGGGATCAAAAAGAATTTGGTCCTCAGGAATCTGCCCTCGCATAAAACGAAATCTGCACACTAAACCAAACAAATTAACAAGCACAAGTCAAAAATTCACAAGTTAAAAATTCAACAACTATAGCGATGCTTGCAATATCAATTCAAATTCCCCGGCAACGGCGCCATTTTGTTAAAGCAGTGGTAAAGTACCAGGGTTTGTTATCGTCTCCACAGGGAATCTGTGATATTGCCGCCGTTCGACAGTTGTTAAGTTCTTAACTTATAGTAACATGGGGGGTTTTTGTTTTTCATTACGGTAGCTTGCATCAAAAGAAGTAATAAATTGCGGTAGAAGTTTTTGTTTTATGATTTGAGAAATATGGTCAAAGTTAGGGTTTGACAATCACTTTGAATGTTTATGTTCGATCAACAAAACTCATAAACTCCATTAGATGATAAACACATTCACAATATCGTCTCAATGTGTTTATTTCTAACACGCATTGTGGTTTTTCCCATTTTGATCCATTGTTGATTTCTCACACAATCTATCAAAATGACAACTTTTAGATTTTGATATTTTAGTGAACAACCACATTCAAGACTATCTCTAGCTCAAGAACATAGATGGATGAAAACCTAGGTAAAGAGTTGGAAAATACCTTTCAATAATAAACCAACACAAAGAGTTAACAATAAAACAAAGTTTTCACCATATATTTATCATCAAAGAGTTTACAAATGAAGATCATCCCATTTACATACAAAGATTATGATCATCTACATCTAACCTTGACAAAATGAAGGACTTAGCTACTCATTTTCATGGTAGCTTGCACAAGAAGTTTCGGGAGAAGGTTGATCAACATCTGAGTCAAAGAATCGAGTTTGGATGAGAATCCACCTTATTTTTGAAAGATCTTGTTATGAGATGAAGAATAATGTGTTATTGGGTTTCTAGGTCACAAATATCTCTCTTGGAGCAAAACAAAACAAAATGGTTGAAAAGAAGCAGCAAAAAAGATATTTTACAAAAAGTAGCACTTGCAACTTGTAGGAAAAAATGTGTTGTCCTGTCTTGCTTGCTAGGCGAGAAGAATGGTTCGCCTAGCGAGCCCTTCGCGACCTCCTTCGCTCCAGCGAGTTCTGGGCTTTTTGGTTCTGGAAGCACTCGCTAGCAGCTCGCTACGAGCTCGCCTAGCGAGTTGTTCGCTACCTGCCTCGCTCCTAGCAAAATATGATCAATTTGATTATGTCCATGTCTGGGAGTGTTCGCTAGCAGCTCGCTACGAGCTCGCCTAGCGAACAACTCGCTACCTCTCTCGCCAGAGCTTCGCCTAGCGAGCTTGCTTTTGCTTGCCTTCTTTCTTGATTCCTTTGTCATCTTTCTTGTGTCTTCCAATTCTACTCTTTCATGGCTGATTTTTGCACATTAACACACAAATTAAAGGTACCAAGCTCATTTCACCAAATATTGCAACTTAAACAAAAGAAAGGGCGATTTTGACACTTTCTGGACACAACGGAGTGAAAGATGCCCACATCTGATAGCTCAAATAAGCAATATTGGGCATCTAACATGCACCCTTGTTGTACAAATGGTTTATCAATCATTTACCAAGAACAGACGCTTTCAAAGAAAATCCTAATGGCTGGAGATGGTCTCAAAGAATTATGTCTCTGACTCAAGTAGATATTCACTGGTACGATCCCGCCTATAATCGAGAAGTCTACATTGACATTTGTGGTTCTTTTCCAAATGTACCGCTCCTGGGGGTATGAGGAGGAATCAACTATAATCCCGCTTTGGCCAGACGTCAATTTGGATTCCCAATGAAGGATAAACCTAGCAACATCCTGTTGTCTGGTTTCTTCTACCTTAATGTCGAAGCGGAGGAGAGTTTAATGAATAGTGTGATTGATGCTTGGGGGAATATCCAGAAGAAAACAAAAGTTGACCTTGGGAAAAGAAATTATGTAGCCTTTGAGCCATTCACTCAGTGGGTTCGATCTAAAGCCCGTGATCTCAAGATGCCCTACCTTCATGAAAAGAATACGTAGATTGTCATTGCGTCATCTTCCGCCATCCCGATTGAAAAGATGGAAGAATACTAATAGATCCTTGAAAGAACCAAGCTTGAAAAGGACACTTGGGAAGGCAAGTACCATACTCTTCATTATGAGATGATGGAGTTGCAGAGAGCGCTACAAGACAAAGATGAGTTGATTGGGTGACTCGAAAGACGCTTGATTAGTGAAGATGTGACGAAGGAGAATTTATTTTTCTCTAGCGTCAAGTACGCAAAGTACTCATGAGTATTCAAATGTCCCACCAACTTCTGGCGCCTGGAAAGGAATAGTAGATAAATTGGTGATGGAGAACACTGTGCTGTAAAGACTAAACAGGACGCGCGGATAGGACTCTTATCAGATTTCTTAACCATAGGGCCTAGTCTTCTCCTTTGATGTAACCTCACGTTTCTTGTATTGTATTTCAAAAGTGGTAACTTTTCCCAATATAAATGAAACGAGGTTTTTGCTTCAATTTATCTTCTGAGTTTTGTAAAACCAGTTGCATCTAGCATCTTTGCATTGCATTTTGCATCTTGCTAACCATTCAAGGAATTCAAAATATTTTTTTTGCAGACATAGTAATGGCTTAAAGAGACAAGTTCACATTCCCAAGCCTAAGGTTGGACAACTTGAGGATCCTAAGAGGCCTAGTAAGGAACTCTGCTGCTTTCATCGCCAAGTATAGGGACATGCTATCTTTACTGGACATGCAAGTAAATGAGGAAATGTTGCTAGCTCTCATACAATTTTATGATCCTCTTTACCATTGCTTCACATTTCCAGACTTTCAGTTGCTACCAACTTTGGAAGAATACTCTGCGCATCTAAAGATCCTATGACCTTTACACCTCACTATGAAAGAGAGAAAAGACCAAACAAGAGAGACATTGTTGAGGCTCTACACCTAGAACCCACTGACCTTCCAACCCGTCTAGATACTAGAGGCGGATTTATTGGAATGGAAGCAAGACCACTTATGGAAAGGGCTGAGTTTCATTATGATCAGGGAGATATGGGAACCTTTAAAGCTATACTGGCTTTCTTAATTTATGGCTTATATATGTTTCCAAGTAGCCCTGAGTTCATCAGCTTAGAGGCTATCCAGCTATTCATTGTTAGAAATCCTACTCCTACTCTATTGGCTGACACCTATTACACCATTCATCGGTGGAAGGTATATAATCTCGGACAATTTGCCTGCTGCACAACACTTCTAAGAAAATGTTTTATTTCTCACTTACCTAGGACATTCCCTCTATGGAACCTAGAAGACAATGATGAATGGGTTGGAAAGTTGGCTTCCCTCTCTCACTATGACATCAGTTGGTATGATCTTGCTCGCGGAGGAATAGTAGAAATACATAGATGTGAGGATTTCCCAAACATACCTCTGATCGGCACCAAAGGATGTATCAGCTACAGTCATGTCCTAGCCTACTGCCATTTAGGATATCCAACTGAGGAGGAACCGAGTCCAGCCTTGTTAGAGACTTACTTCTATGAAAAAGATAGTAACCTGGATTTCAAAGCACGAGTCATATTTTCCTGGATTCATCCCAACTTACAATGAATGATTGTCGTGGAAAACCTAAGTTGTCTCACCTCAGAGGCCTGTCTGCTTTGGTCAAAGGAGATATCACTAAAAATGTTCTACCCTCGCTCTTATGACATTCCACCAGTCCCAAAAGAACTTCTGTCTAGAAGAGAATTAAGTCTCGCTTTAGTCAAAGCTAAGCGAGAAAATCAAGAACTCTGGGAGTTGCTTTGTCAAGACCAGATGGGGGCAAGGCCGCAAGAAGAAGAAAGATCATCTTGTTAGAAGATCTTGGCCTTTTAATTTCCTTTTGTTTAGTTTCTACCCTTAGTTTTTGGGAATGTGTAACCTTCATTTTGTAAAATGTTGTGAAATTTTCATTCGCTAATGAAAACATTATGCTTATAAGATTCCATTTGTTAATGAGAATTTGGTTAAGCTTTCATTTGTTAATGATAAGCATTGTGTTGTTACGTGTTGAGCCATTATTTTTGTTCGTAAAAAAACTTTTTTGGTTTTCCTTGAATGTGTGGCTTGCATTTACATTTGTATCCTGCATTTCATTTGCATTGCATTGCATCAGTTCTTCGGCTCATGCTGTGCTCTGTTGCTATCAGAAATCACGCCGAATACCCACCGATACAATACCAGAGCCAATGCTTAGAGAAGAATGGTTGATCAAGATCAAAGAATTGATCAAATCGACAACAACCTCGAGGGGTTACGCGGTGACGTTAGCCAAATTATGGAAGTCCTTCAAGTGATAAAAGCAAAAAATGGACTCATAGACTACAATAGTGTCCGAGATCAATACAACAACGGAAAATCCTCCTCTTATAGTAACCTCAGAAACTGAACATCCGTTTGGTATCGCCTGGGATTTTATGCCACCATTCAGTAATGCCCAGCAGTTTAATCTTCAGCAGCAGACTGTTGTCGCACCCTGATTTTTGACCTCAAGATCCCACCTCCTCGTGCATCCCTCGTGTATATCATCTAGACCTATCATTCCTGCTTCAACTAACCGCTTAACTAGTTGTTTGTTTTGTTTTTATGAAGTTTGTTTGTTGCAGAGAATTTTAAGGGAAACATCAAACCATTCTAGTTTTCCTTCAAGATACGAGGGTCTCATTCTTGAATACATTGATTTTGTAACAAGATTATTTGAGTTTGCACTATAACGCTTTCATCACTTAAAAGGCCTAGTTACGAGGATTATTAAGTGCAAGAAATCTTGAAGTTTAGTATCTTGAAGCATTAGAATGATTTGTCTATTTGGGAGTTCATCGTTAGAAATCAGAAGTCAAAAGCTATATTACGCCAAACTACAAGGTTATAAGAATGTAGTTGTATGATACATGTGATAAGTATAAGCTCAAGGAAAGAAAATTGCTCATATCCTAAACTACTCGGAGGGAACGTTTTTATATGTGTTCAAGTGGTAACAAATGTTGTACTCAATCATTTCATCACATATGACTGTCAAAGCAAGGAGAAGCCCTTAGGTATGTATGTTGCAAATTACTAAATATTTCAAGAATGTTACAAAGATGGATTACAAGAGTATTCAAAAACGGTAAAAAGCTACACCATTACAACAATATATCAATACTAGATACGAGGATCCTGCGTTACATTGTTCAAGGTGGTGCACTAAACTCCAACAACACTTGCTCTAAATCACAAACCAAGACTCTGTCATAAATAACATATTATCAAACCCAGCAGCAACACTTCTCACGTGAGCAGCCACCAAAATTAATCCACCCAAAGGCTTGATCTTGTTCACAAACTTGAAGGGACACCAGGTAGTGGGATGCTCTTAAGCTCTTCTAAAGAAAAACCTTGTTAATATCTCACAACAATTCCTGGAGCTATTCTACAAAACCACAAACAATGTCTGCACGAGCGAGGTGCTGCAGAAGAAATAGTAAAAAGGGTTCTGGTAACATTTCTCGAGAAATTGAAGATGGAGGTAATAACTCGTAAAAAAAGGAAACGTAGGATAAGCACTGGGTCTTGCAACTAATGAGCTTACGCAATAATTATCAGAAACTCCAAGCTGATGTCCTAGAGTGGTGGAAAATAGCAGCATACGTCGCCCTTGACTTTCTTCGATAGATAGGGATTCCTTGGCAGCACAGACAGCTCCGGTAATGCCCAAAGAGCTTTGTTGTAGCAAGGATGATAGAAGTGGCAAGCAGCAATTATGTACACAACATGATAGCACAAGCCATTCTCTGCCTTAAGTCACAGATGCAGTTGTTTCTGTAACTGATAACGGCCCCTCAACTCGATACCTGCATTCAAGCCAACATACACTTTAGGCTGGTTTGAGGATTATAAATGATGTAACATGTTTTATGTTGAACTATTTTGAGACAATTGAGAGTATTGGGATGTTTTTCAGAGATTACTACTAGTCTGGGTTGTGTTAATAAACAAGGAAGGGTTAGAACTTCACCTTATCATGACTACAACAAACTTACACGGTTGTGCTAATCCCGGACCTAACTTGCTGCTTCATCAAACCCTGTTACAACAGGAGCTATTTGAGCATGGTAGTCAAAACAGAAGATGGTTGAGAGGTCGCGAACACTACAATGTCATCACAGCAGCATACCAACCGTATTTTGCATCTCAAAAGAGACATATCACTATGAGGCGCAACGAGCACTTTGCATCAGTTTCCCGATCACACTTCTCAAATGTCCTCTATAAGTCCTCGTACGAAAGGAAGTTTGTTTCACCTAGGAGCATTTCTCTTCGCATCCTGTCAAGAGGAATGGATGAAGTCAATAAGTCTTTGAAGCAACTCAAACAACAGACAGAGCATGATCAAATTAATTGAGGAAAACATGAGAGAATAGCAAAACAGGGCAAGACTTAACTTCATCACTAATAATCCCCATCTTCTAATTTTGATAGTTCTCCTGTCAACAATGTCCAAAATCTTCGTGCTGACGCCTTTGTGTCAAACCAGAAACACAATTCCGCAACTGATAACGCCTCTACGCCAGAAAATTGTAAATTCTTCCTAGAGACTCATTGAATGCCACTCACAATCTCGCTACGCCAGCCCTCTTCAAGAAGTTCCAAATGCAACTTTTTTTCTCCGAGCCAAAAAACGATTGTCCCCTCCAAGAAGTTTCTCACCAGGATCAGCAATAACTTCAACCAGTTTCGCTATCGTATTTTCCCTGGGTTGCTAGTTTCCCTTTGGCCAAAACCTTCTTCTATTCACACCTGCCAAATAGCAATTCCGAGTTAGCAATCAAGTGAGGAATATGCTTTTTTGAAAAAGATCCAATCCCAGACAGCTATCAGATTCTTTA
This sequence comes from Lathyrus sativus, assembly GCA_963859935.3. NCBI lineage: Eukaryota > Viridiplantae > Streptophyta > Magnoliopsida > Fabales > Fabaceae > Lathyrus > Lathyrus sativus. The sequence goes on along the minus strand of OZ012735.1, from coordinate 254,428,925 downwards.
GCATCAATTAAGAGATCCTTCAAATCAAATCATACAGAAAAGGATCCTCATCAATGACATTAACTCAATCAAACGAAAAAGGGAAGTTTTCAAATATTGTCTAAACCAAAACAGAAGGTCCAAATACAACAATCATGGCATTTAATCAGAGTTTAAACACAGAGATTCTCAGATGAAGCCTATAAAAAGGAGATATTTGAGACGAAAAAGAAAAAAGGCAATCGATAATCACCACCAAAACCCTAAGTTTCGTAATCCAAAAGATTAAAGGAGAAAGCTTATCTGTTTCAACCATCAAAACCTTGGAGCCATCATCACCCGAGTCTTCGTCGTCTCTAATCCGATGCCGTCCCAACTTTCGGTAGACCCTTGATCCATGCCTAAATCATTAAACTTTTGACGTTTCTTTTACGTGTTTTCAAGTTTGAAAATGGAGAAGATGACGAAAGGGAGAAGAAGAATGAAGATGGGGAGTGAATCTAGAGAGACAAAACCGAGCGATTCGAGCGATTCGAGACTCCGAGCGTAGTCTGAGATTGGGGGCGAAAGGGAATTGGGATTACGGTTCACCGTTTCTGCTTCTGTCTTTTTTTGTTTATCTTATAATCATATGTATACCACACACCTGCACACATGATGCACCCGCACACACAGCCCTCTGATCTCCAACAGATCAGATCGGGCTATCCTCATCGCACGCCCACCATAAATCGTGCACCCGCGTCACGCCTGATCAATCGCCCCACTAAACCACCTCCCTAATCTGCTAATTAACCGTTAAATCCTTTTTTTATAATTAACCACTATATTTACTTTTTTAAAAATTAAAACTATTAACTCCTTTAATTACCATCTTAATCAGTTTTTTTAAAGTAAATCAACCTTAATCCTTTTAATTTAAGAACCAATCCTCCTTTAATCAATTAATTATTTAATCACCTTTTATTTAATAATTAATAAACTCTTTTCTAAATAATAATATTATGTCCTTTCTCCTTAAAAATTTTATATTTAAGATAACCTTTTATTAAATAATAATAAACCTCTTTTTTTTATCTAAAATAACTCTAGCTTTCTATAATAAATAAAAATCTATTTTATTTAATAAACCTTTATAATATAAATAATAAAACTATTTTATTTTAAAAGCTCACTTCATAACAATCCACTTAGTTTATTTTATTTATCAATAATAACACCTTTTTTATATTAACTTAAACAAAGTAAAAAAACAATTTTTATAACAAGAAATAATTTAAATAGTTTATACTCACTTACTAAACTAAATTTTTGATAACTTAAGAAAACCTTTTAATTAACAACCTAACTTTTATTAAATAAATAAAACTAATTTATCCAGCTTTTTACTAAAATCAAATCTCACCTAATAAAAATAAATTCGACCTCGCCTAAAAACAATCAACATCGTAATTCAATCAATCATGCACACTTCCACTCCCATTAACAATTTACACACTTGTACACTTAGGGCTTTCATGCGTGTGTATGTTTACTTTATCTGCTTTTATTTCTTTCCGCAATTTACAATTATCGTATTTATCTTTCTTGCATCGCATTCTGTCCAAAAGAAGAACCTACACATGACTTAACACTTGTGTGTATTGCACCTCATTTGCATCATTCTCCCACTTGATCCTTGATCCCATTCAAGTCGATCCTCTAAGCTAGATCCTACCCCATAGGAAGGACCTTTTTACAACTTAGAATAAACAAATCAACTCAATACAATTATTCAAACATTAGAGAAAGATGTTAATCATCTTAAGCGAGATAGAATCTCCACCCCACAACAAATACAATCTCTTACACTCGTGGCGGTTAAATTTCCCTTAAAATGACAACTCATCTTTTCTCCTAAAATCCATGAATCAACTACCCTAAACCCGTAGGAACTTTGACCACAGTCAAAGAACTCCTCGAACCCTTTAGGGGAACTACAGATACTCTGATTCCACTCCCGTAAGGATATGTAGGCATAAGATGCAATATCTTATCGAGTATACTTAGAAATAAACCCCTAGGGTCTTTCAACCTTTAAGCAGATAAACCTTAGCAATAAAACAAACATAAAACAAGAGGTTCCTGTAGAGTACTACAAAAACTTAGGATGCTAGCACCTTCCCTAAGTTTAACCAACCCCCGAACCTATAACTCTCTAGCATGTATTTGCATTGCATTGTGGGTATTTCGATCTTTATCCCTTCCTTTGGACAAATCAAAGTTCGGTTGCAAATGAATAAAATTCAAGCTCATTAATAGCTTGGTATCCAAATTTCACCGCGACAGAAATGGCGACTTCACTGTGTCGCTACTACGAAAATCGGCGCCGGCTATAACAGAAGAGTCGCCACCGTGCGTTATTTATCCCACCAGAGGGAAAGGAAACGCTCAGAGTAAACCTAACGCAAAGAGGGAAAGGAATGGTCATCGCAACCAAATCCTGGATTCGGGAGTCGGTTACGCAAGGGGAACGTATTAGCACCCCTCACATCCGTCGTACTCGACGGGATCCACGCTTGTTTTCTGTCTAAGGGTATGTTATTCTATCTACTCTAAAGGTCTGGTCTAAAAAGAAAAGAAAATGACTCGGCAAAGTATCGCACTTTATGCCTACGTATTCCCGTCTGGAACGAGAAATCAGAGTCAACGTAGTTTGCCTAACTTCGGGTTAAGGGGGGAAGGTTGCTCGCCAAGATATCGCATCTTGTTCCTGAAGGTGAGAAAATTACTTAGAAGGGGGGGTTGAATAAGTAAGACTAAAAATCAAAGATTTGAACACAGATATTTTTATCCTGGTTCGTTGAATACAACTACTCCAGTCCACCCTCTCAAGAGTGATTTGCCTTTCTCTGTCAAGGACTTAATCCACTATTTAATCAAACAGATTACAAATAGCAACACCTAAGAACAACTGTTCTTAGTCTTCTCAAGAGCAACTGATCCCAACTGGATCCTCTTAAGGAAAACCTTTTACAAACAATGTAAAACTTTTACAAGAGTAAGAATGCTTCTAATAAGCTGTTATCACAACTGTGATATTTCTCTTAAGTTAAGAACAATGTTATAGCAAAATAAAATAATAAGAGCTTTGAAAGTTTTGCTATGGTGAGAGATTTTGCTAGAAGTTCGATACTGAAGAAGATGGAGTGGACTTCTTTATATAGGCACTTAGATCCAAGAAGTCTTGTTACGTTGAAGGCTGTGCAGAAAAGCCTGAAGCCTTTTGTCTTTACATTGGAGGCTGTGTTGAAACAAGCCTGATGCCTTTTGTCTTCACTTGCAGAAAACTTTCCTTAGAATGGAATGCACAGATAAAACCTTTTTGTCTGTGTCCTTGTGTCTAGCACAAAATAGGAAAGAGTTGTTGAGATAAACCAACGTACATATTTAAATCTTCTTCAAAGTAAGTTCAGCTTTCAACATTAGAATCTGAATCTTCAGACTCTCCAGAATAGAGATCTTCTGGATCTTCAGAGTCTTGGATGTTCTTCAGATTGAGCTGAATCAGAGTATGTGCAGCTTGTGTGCTTGAGCGTGTAAATCTATCAGAGGAGAGTCTTCTATGCTTTAGAGGCTCCTGCTTCAGAATCTTCAAGAGACAGTAATCAGATTCTTCTGAGAGCAGCGTTCAGATCTTCACTTAAGATGCTCTTGAACCTATGAAGCCCTTCATAATAACATTGTTCAGATCCAAATTTGCTTTCTTAAAATAATTTTCTTTAGTGCCTGTAGCAAACAATCTAGAACACGTTTAGAGTATATAATTCTTGAATACAAAATTCATAAGTGTTATCATCAAAACATAGAGATATAACTAAGACACAATCTGTGTTCTTACAATCTCCCCCTTTTTGATGATGACAAAACATGAGAAATTTTGTTCAATAAAGAGTATGAATTAGAAACTCCCCCTGAGATTAACAATCTCCCCCTGAAATAAATACTTCAATAGAATAGAATACTTCCCTTTCTGATTAAGTATATTTCAGATTTAGAGCCTGATGAAAGAGTTCAGAATCAAATCTTGATGCCAGATACATATGACTTCCTTTAGTCAGAGCGTCTGGTTATCATCTTGCATGAATTCTCTTTCAGAATAAATGTATCAGAGTAAGATATCAGAGTTATCAGAGTTGATTGAATACTCAAATTTTCTTTAGAGGATCAGGTTCTGGTTGACACAGTCTCAGGGTAACTTCAATGAATTATGTCAGATATATCAATGTAATCTGAAAGACTTAAATTTAAATTAAGTTAATAAAATGTCTGAATTTCAGTTTTAGTAATTGCTTATAGGTTGAACACTCAGTTTCTCTTTTTCTCCCCCTTTTTGTCATAATCAAAAAGATTTTCAAAGGCAGAAAGATATAGAAGAAAAGAGGCATATAGGAGCAAACATATTATCATGCAATTAAAACAAACCAAAGTTCACAGTCAAACAGGCAGAAGCCAAAACACATAACACAACAAAAAACAAACAGACAGCAAAAGCAGTTCATGTGCAAAACAACAAATAAAACTAAGTCTGGCGAGAGGCAATAAGGGTCAGAAGCTCTGTCATCTTGGCAGCTGACTCTTCTTGCTTAGACATCCAGGTCTTGATTTCATCAGTTGTCTTCTCTTGCTTGATCATCCAGTCCTTTATATCCTTCACATCATTCACAAGTTCTGCAACCACAGATGAAGACGTAGCAGATGTAGTAGTAGCAGGGTTCCCTTCAGATTGGTTTTCATCAGAAGCTTGTTCAACCATTTCAGATGCAGGAACTACTGGAGGAGCAGCTTCCAAAAGTAACACAGGAGGAGGAGGAGGCATGTTCATCAGAGTTACCTTGATTAATTCTACAAATTTATTCTTAGCAAGCTTAGAGCATTTAGCTCTAACTTTTAAGGCAGCTTTGTTGAACATCCAGATGAAGCGCTTCCAAGCAGTATTCGAAACAGTTGGATCCAAACTAGACATGCATACAGCCTTAACACGATCATATTCAGAATCTAACTCCTTTTTGAAAATATTAAACATAGTATTAACACATGATCCTAGATCTGACTGTTCAGACTGTTCAGAGGAAAAAGGATTAGGTGTGTTAACAGGAGTAGGTTTAGATGGTTGTGGTTGAGGTGAAGGTGGTTGAGATGTGTGGATGTCAGATTGAGGGAGTTCAGATGGTTGAGGAAAAGTTTGATTTTCAGATGGATTGGTTTCAGGTGGTTGAGGAATGGTTTGGTTTCCAGATGTTTGAGTGTCAGATGGTTGAGTTTCAGATGGTTGTTGATGAGATGAAGAGTTTGGTGGGGTATGAAACAAGGCAATGTTAAGATGTTTCTTCATAACACTTTCAGAGCGAGCTTGTTTGAGTGACTCTGAATCACAATCAGATGAATTAGATGAATCAGAAGATTCATCTGAGTGAACAGATGTTGAAGAAATTATAATTGATTGATTGAGGGGTTGAATATCAAGAATATTGTCAGAAAGATTTGGATCTTCTGAGGGAATTGTTTGTTCAGAGTGTTCAGTTTGAACAGTCTCTGGTTGGTTTTGTTCTGAAATAATTGTTTCTGGTTGGAGAGTCTCTAATTGGGGATTCTCTGGTTGTGACAAAGTTGGTTGTGGAGTTACTGTTGGAGAGTTTTCTGGTTGAGTTGGTTCTGGTGGTGGAATTTCTGATTGAATTGTTTGAGGTTGTGGTTCAGATGGAATTGGTACAGGAGATGGTTGTAAATTTACTGGTTCAGAGGAGAGTGGTTCAGATGAAAGATTGACAGACTGTTTGGATTTAGAAGTTCTTTGTCTAAGGTTTGGAGAGAGTTGTGGTGATGAAAGGGGTGAATGAACAGTAGGTGTAGGATCAGATGCTAATACCTGTTGAATGGTGTCTCTGATCTCTTCCAGAGTGGCTTCTCTAGGACTGATTCTGGCTTTCTTTCCTTCTCTCTTCTTCTTTCTTGAAGCTTCAGATGCTTTTCTCTTCTTCTGAACGGATCCTTCTTCAGCTTTCCTCTTACTACGCCTTTTCTTCATCAGATTGGGCAATTCTTCTCCTGGTTTCTGAACAAGATTAGCAGGTAGAGGAATTCCTTCCTTTAGACATTCAGTAATGTACATCCATACAAATTCCTTTGGTTCATCTGCACTGAATAGTCGAAAGTCTTCCACAGGAATTCTTCTGCCTTGAACCTCTTCAGAGTTGATCTTCCTTAGTTGTCCTTTCAATTCTGAAATGATTTTCATCCTTTTCAGATTGAGTCCATTTATTTCAGATCCAATGATGTAAGTTAGATCTTCTGTAATCTTCGCATCTGTCAGATGCTGTACCAGCTTGTTCTCAATAAGGATGTCTGAAATCAATCTTCCCAGAGGTATCCACGTCCTAACTTTACCAACTTTAGCTCTTACCTCCTCTCTGGTTTCTTTGACATGAGTTAGTAGATGACTGAAGATTAGATATGGTAGATCCACTTTGACATTCTTGCTAATGCAGTACATGAAATACAGATGTTCCGAACTCACATAGTCTGGTGAGTTGGATGGTTTTCTGTGAAAAAATGTACTCATAAATATTTTTGCCCAGATCTTATAAATGGGTTTCAGATCTTTAACCTTACTTGATGGCATTCCAGCTATAGTAATTTCTTCATAAACCCTAGCCATATCAATGCGAGAAGAAGCAAGGTTTGAAACTCCATCAGATTCAGTATAACTAAACAGTTGCCTGATCAGTTTCTCAGTAATAACTATCTCCATTCCAAGAACCGATGAATGAATAAACTTAGGACCAGCGCTTGCATGAATCCAGAATTCCTTTACCAGTGACGGAAATACAGGACCCATTAATCTTTCAAAGTATTTCTCCCAACCTTGAGCTTTAATGGCAGGAGTTAGGTCAAACCCATTTTCCTTTAACGAATCAAGATCAATGAAGCTTTCACATAGCACCTCCAGATCTACGACAGGAGTAAATAAGGTTCGTTCTGGTTCTTTGTACATTATGGTCTTGTTGGGTTTTGCAGCAGTGTTTGAAGTAGACGCCATTGAAGAAGAAGAGGATCTTGGTTTAGGTTTAGGGTTTTGGTAGAGTTTGAAGAGAGAACAGAAACGCATGAATGTAGTGAATGTGGAAAGTGTGAAAATAGTGTGATAGGTGATATATATAGATAACCAATAATCAAGCATAGGGCACAACAAAAGACACTTACGCACGTTTGGACAGCATTTAATGAAAAAATAATCATTTCACTTTAAATTTATGACAGCTGGGGGGGAAAACCAAGAAAAGTGAGATTTTCAAAGCAATACCTCAAACGTCAATTCAGTTGAGCACTCCATCTTTTCAGATACTGAGTGACACGTGTTTGCTTTGCATGCGCATCTGATGTCTCTCAAGAAATGAAACGTTTCCAACTTTCAGATCTTCTGAGCTTGTTAGTTCAGAGTTTCACACAAAAAATAATTGAATGAATATAAATGAACGAATAGACAGATGAAATACTTCAGATCATTAAACATTTTGCATCTGAGAGGTTGCCTCTGATAAATATTACTCTGGACAAAAATCCATACAAATATTTTTCAGAATGAACTTAAATCTATCTTCAGCAAGGGGTTTTGTGAAAATATCAGCCTATTGATGATCTGTATCAACAAAAGCTAAATTAATTACACCCTTCTGAACATAGTCTCTGATGAAGTGATGTTTAATTTCTATATGTTTTGCCTTAGAATGCAAGATTGGATTTTTTGACAAACATATAGCAGAAGTATTATCACAAAAGATAGAAAGATTACTCTCATAGATTTGATAATCTTCTAATTGACTCTTCATCCAGAGCATCTGAGTACAACATCCAGCAGCAGCAATGTATTCTGCCTCTGTAGTTGATAGTGCAATGGTTGGTTGCTTCTTGCTGTACCATGAGATCAGATGACTTCCAAGAAACTGACAGCTTCCAGAAGTGCTTTTATGTTCAACTCTGTCTCCAGCATAGTCAGCATCACAGAATCCAACTAATGAAAATTCATCAGATCTTCTGTAACACAAACCCATGTTAGTAGTACCTTTCAGATACCTTAGAATCCTCTTAACAGTTGTTAAGTGTGATTCTCTAGGATCTGATTGGAATCTTGCACATAAGCAGACACTAAACAGAATATTTGGTCTAGAAGCAGTCAAGTATAGAAGAGATCCTATCATACCTCTGTAGAGTTTTTGATCTACCTTCTTACTTACCTCTTCCTTACCTAGAGTGCTTGTAGGATGCATTGGAGTCTTTGCCATTTTGCTATCAACCATGTTGAACTTCTTCAGAAGCTCTTTAACATATTTGGTTTGATGTATGTAGGTGCACTCTGGAGTCTGGTTGACTTGGATTCCCAAGAAGAATCTCAATTCTCCCATCATGCTCATTTCAAATTCTTCCTGCATACATTTAGCAAACTCCTTTCCAAGCGTAATATTTGTTGATCCAAAAATAATGTCATCTACATAAATTTGACAAATCAACAGATCTTTCTTAACAGTTTTACAGAATAAAGTTGTATCCACTTTTCCTCTGATAAAATTTTTCTTCAGAAGGAAGTTGCTCAACCTCTCATACCAAGCTCTGGGAGCTTGTTTTAATCCATAAAGGGATTTCTTTAATTTGAAAACATGATCTGGAAATTTTTCACTTTCAAAACCAGGAGGTTGGTGGACATATACTTCTTCTTCTATAATACCATTAAGAAAAGCACTTTTAACATCCATCTGATACAGAGTGATGTTATTTTGTGCAGCAAATGAAATAAGAAGACGAATAGATTCTAACCTTGCCACTGGAGCATATGTCTCAGTGTAATCAATACCTTCTTGTTGACTGTATCCTTGAGCAACCAGCCTTGCCTTATTCCTTTCTACTTCTCCCTTTTCATTCAGCTTATTCCTGAAGACCCATTTTGTTCCAATTACATTGAATCCTTTAGGTCTAAGAACCAGATCCCAAACTTCATTTCTGGTGAATTGATTCAGCTCTTCTTGCATAGCTATAATCCATTCATTATCTTCCAGAGCCTCATCTACAGATGTTGGTTCTATCATTGACACTAAGCCAAATAAAGAAGATTCAAAAGTTCTGAGGAATGATCTTGTCCTTATTGGATCATCTTTCTTTCCAATTATCATATCTTCTGGATGAGAAGCTTTGATTCTGGAAGAAGATCCTCTGACAGTTGGTCTTTCAGAAATATGCAAGTTGTTTAGTTGGGAGGTCAAAGGTGTAGCATCTGGGGTTGCGTCAGATTCTTTGTTCTTTGCCTTTTCTGCCTCTGAGCCTTCAGAGTCTGTGAGAATCACTTCTCTATCTGCAGAACTTTCAAACTGCTTTGGCTTTTCAGAGCCAAGCTTATCATCAAATCTAACATGAATAGATTCTTCCACAATCTGTGTTTCAGTATTGAATACTCTGTAGCCTTTAGAGCGTTCAGAATAACCAAGCATGAAACATTTCTGTGCTTTGGAATCAAACTTGTTCAGACTATCTTTAGTATTAAGCATATAACAAATACATCCAAAAGGATGAAAATAAGCAATGTTAGGCTTTCTGTTTCTCCACAATTCATAGGGAGTCTTTTCCAGAAGAGGTCTTACAGACACTCTGTTCTGAATATAACAAGCTGTGTTAATTGCTTCTGCCCAGAAATATTTTGCCAGATTCGTCTCATTGATCATGGTTCTGGCCATTTCTTGCAATGTTCTATTTTTCCTCTCTACAACTCTATTTTGTTGTGGAGTTCTAGGGCAGGAGAAATCATGTGCAATGCCTTTTTCAAAAAAATATTTTTCAAAATGTTTATTTTCAAATTCTCCACCATGATCACTTCTGACTTTAATAATTTTACAATCTTTTTCTGTCTGGACTTGATTGCAGAAGTCAAAGAACACAAAATGAGACTCATCCTTGTGTTTTAGAAACTTTACCCATGTCCATCTGCTGTAGTCATCTACAATGATTAACCCATACTTCTTGCCTCTGATGGATGCAGTTTTCACTGGTCCAAACAAATCAATGTGAAGTAATTCCAATGGTCTGGAGGTAGAAACAACATTTTTTGATTTAAAATGTGATTTTGAAAATTTACCTCTTTGACATGCTTCACACAGAGCATCTGAGTTGAACTTCAACTTAGGAAGTCCTCTGACCAGATTGAGTTTATTAATCTGAGATATACGTCTCATATTAATATGCCCCAATCTTCTATGCCAGACCCATTGCTCATCATTCACAGATAAGAGGCATTTTACATTTTGAACTTTAAGTTCTGAAAGGTTAATTTTATAAATGTTGTGTTTCCTCTTTCCATTGAATAGGATAGAACCATCCTTTTGACATACAGCTTTGCAACATTTTTGATTAAAGATTATATCATAACCATTGTCACTTAATTGACTTATGGACAATAGATTATGTTTCAATCCTACAACTAACAGAACATTAGAAATAGAGGGTAGGTTGACATTACCTATTGTTCCAGGGCCAATGATCTTGCCCTTCTGGTTCCCTCCAAATTTCACGTCCCCTCCAGATCTAAGTTCCAGACTTTGGAACATAGACCTTTCTCCTGTCATGTGTCGTGAGCATCCAGAGTCCAGGTACCATGATTGGTGTCCTGACCTTGCTGCTAAGGACATCTGCAACAGGGATTATTTTGTCTTTAGGTACCCAGATCTTCTTGGGTCCTTTGGGGTTAGTTGGTTTGTAGGTTTGTCTAAACTTCTGTTTTGCAACATAATGTATATTCTGACTTGCCTTAGGTTTAAACACATAAGTACTCTTCTCAGAGCTTGTGTGTTTAATGTCATTCAAGTGACCAAATTTGAATTGAGAATACAGAGGTGTCTTCCTGATGAAAAGTTTGTCAACAGGTTTTGGATTGCTTCCAAATGAAGACTCATATCCAATGCCTCTTTTGTTGTTTCCACTAACACCATAGATCATGGAAGCCATCTTGCTTCTGTCTATGCTCTTAGTGAGAAATTTCTGAAAACTAGAGTCATATTTTTCTAAAATATTTTCAAATGACTTAGTCTCAGATTCAGATTCTTGTTGAGTTCTATCAAAGTCATTTTTGATTTTTAAATTTATTTCTTTCTGCTCAACAAGTTCTGTTTTCAGAAGATCAATCTCAGATTCAAGATTGCTTTTCAGCTTCTTGTATTTGAGTTTGATGTTGTTATAACTTTTAAGAACTTCAGTTAAAACTTTAATGAGTTCTTCTTTGGTAAGTTTAGCCATTACCTCTTCTGCATCATCATCAGATTCAGATTCTGATTCATATCCTGAGGTACCTTCCTCTTGATCCTCTGTACTGGCCATCAGTGCAACGTTTGCACATTCTTCTTCTGATTCAGAAGATGATTCACACTCATCTGAGTCATCCCAAGTTGCCATGAGAACCTTCTTCTTTTTATCAAACTTTCTCTTGGGTTTCTCCTTGAGAAGTTTGGGGCAGTCATTTTTGTAGTGCCCAGGTTCTTTGCACTCATAGCACACCACTTCTTTCTTGGCAGATCTTCTGTGACTAGAAGATTCCTTTCTGTTATCAGATCTTCTGAAGTTGTTGAACTTCTTTCCCTTGTGCTTCCAGAGTTTGTTAATCCTTCTGGACAACATGGATAACTCATCTTCTTCTTCAGAAGAAGATTCTTCAGAGCTTTCTTCTTTTACCTGCAAAGCTTTAACAGATTTGTTAGATTTTAAAGCTAAGGATTTACCTTTATCTTTCTTCTGGGGTTCATCTTCCTCCAGCTCAATTTCATGGCTTCTCAAAGAACTGATAAGTTCTTCTAGAGAGATCTTGTTCAGATCTTTTGCCATCTTTAATGCGGTCACCATTGGTCTCCATCTGGTGGGAAGACTTCTGATGATCTTCTTGACATGATCTGACGTTGAGTAGCCCTTGTCCAGAACTTTCAGACCAGCTGTAAGAATTTGAAATCTAGAAAACATAGTTTCTACATTTTCAGACTCTTCCATTTTAAATGCCTCATACTTCTGTATGAGCGCCAGAGCCTTGGTCTCTTTAACCTGAGAGTTTCCCTCATGAGTCATTTTGAGTGACTCAAACATGTCATGAGCAGTGTCTCTGTTAGTAATCTTCTCATACTCAGTATGAGAGATTGCATTAAGCAGTATAGTTCTGGCTTTGTGGTGATTCTTGAAATCTCTTTTCTGTACTTCAGTCATTGATTTTCTATCAATCTTTTTGCCATCCTCACCAGTAGGATGTTCATATCCATCAATGACCATATCCCAAAGATCAGCATCATACCCAAGGAAAAAACTTTCTATTCTATCTTTCCAATAGTCAAATTTTTCCCCATCAAACATGGGTGGCTTAGTACTGATCCTATCTCCTTCATATTTGTTGTTGTAAGTTGATGTAGAAGTATTATCCATATTGACAACCAAATAAATATCAAAGTATCTTTCTCACAGGATCTTTAATTGTCACGGTTAAGTGGAGCACACGCAGAACCGGAGCTCTGATGCCAACTGAAGGTGAGAAAATTACTTAGAAGGGGGGGTTGAATAAGTAAGACTAAAAATCAAAGATTTGAACACAGATATTTTTATCCTGGTTCGTTGAATACAACTACTCCAGTCCACCCTCTCAAGAGTGATTTGCCTTTCTCTGTCAAGGACTTAATCCACTATTTAATCAAACAGATTACAAATAGCAACACCTAAGAACAACTGTTCTTAGTCTTCTCAAGAGCAACTGATCCCAACTAGATCCTCTTAAGGAAAACCTTTTACAAACAATGTAAAACTTTTACAAGAGTAAGAATGCTTCTAATAAGCTGTTATCACAACTGTGATATTTCTCTTAAGTTAAGAACAATGTTATAGCAAAATAAAATAATAAGAGCTTTGAAAGTTTTGCTATGGTGAGAGATTTTGCTAGAAGTTCGATACTGAAGAAGATGGAGTGGACTTCTTTATATAGGCACTTAGATCCAAGAAGTCTTGTTACGTTGAAGGCCGTGCAGAAAAGCCTGAAGCCTTTTGTCTTTACATTGGAGGCTGTGCTGAAACAAGCCTGATGCCTTTTGTCTTCACTTGCAGAAAACTTTCCTTAGAATGGAATGCACAGATAAAACCTTTTTGTCTGTGTCCTTGTGTCTAGCACAAAATAGGAAAGAGCTGTTGAGATAAACCAACGTACATATTTAAATCTTCTTCAAAGTAAGTTCAGCTTTCAACATTAGAATCTGAATCTTCAGAGACTCCAGAATAGAGATCTTCTGGATCTTCAGAGTCTTGGATGTTCTTCAGATTGAGCTGAATCAGAGTATGTGCAGCTTGTGTGCTTGAGCGTGTAAATCTATCAGAGCAGAGTCTTCTATGCTTTAGAGGCTCCTGCTTCAGAATCTTCAAGAGACAGTAATCAGATTCTTCTGAGAGCAGCGTTCAGATCTTCACTTAAGATGCTCTTGAACCTATGAAGCCCTTCATAATAACATTGTTCAGATCCAAATTTGCTTTCTTAAAATAATTTTCTTTAGTGCCTGTAGCAAACAATCTAGAACACGTTTAGAGTATATAATTCTTGAATACAAAATTCATAAGTGTTATCATCAAAACATAGAGATATAACTAAGACACAATCTGTGTTCTTACAATTCCTACGTACTTTCATACGGCATGAAAGATCAGAGCAAACGTAGTTCGGGCTACGGAAGACACAATTTTTCTGACAGTTTTTTATCTCCTTTTGAAAAGTGTTTTCCTGATTAAGGGTCCAAGAGGACAAAAACAGAGTTTGAATGTTTGTTTGAGTTTTTTACGAAAGAATTGTTTTTTAGGATGTTCGCAATCTCAGTCGCACTAGAGACTATGACCCAGGAGTGAACGCTTCGTATGTCACCCAAAGGGTACCACACTAACATCCAGATTACTGGAGAGAGACCCTCTACCAACCTTTTCCCAGATAGTTTAAGGCTCGTAACGCACGACTTCAATTAACCTTATTACTGTGTTTTTGAATTGATTTGAGATGAGAAGAGAAAGACACCCTAAAGCTATGGTTCAAAGGGGAATCTACCTATAGTTATCATGCATGGGTCAAAACCTAATGTCTGTCATAATTTCCTCTTGCACAGAGGAAATCAGAGATCCTAGGGGAAACAGCAAAAGAAAGCAAGCAGTAAACAGTAAACAGTAAAATGCATGCTATGCAACAGTACTGGTGAGGCAAGGGAGAAAACAACAGGCAAGAGGAGAAAAACTCCACCTTAAACCTAGAGGTAATCAACACAAGCAAACAGATAATACAGAGAAAGACAAAAGATACAGAGGAGGCAGCCCAAGCAGCAGCAACAAACTCCTACAGCAGACAGCAACAGCAAGCTTTGAACAGCACAGTTAAAATGACAGCAAAGTTGACAACAAGACTTCATCTTCAAGCTAGCTTTTATCTTCAAGCTTTATCAACTCAATATTCAGTCTCTAGCAAGCACACTCCAAGCAGCGGATTAATCACCAAGATTACGGTTGCAATGTTGAGAACCCAATGAAAACCAAAGAAAATCATCAAGTACCATCATTGAAATGGAAAAGTATCATCAAAGTTCTACTCAACTATGGGCATACCACACATCCCTCCAAAGGAGAGATGGAGTTTCCCTAGGAGTACTTCATATCATTGGATGGAATAGAAGCACACAATGCATTCTATGTTTGATGAAAGAAACAAAACTAGCTCTAATGGCTCTCCCTAAAACCCTAATTTCCTAAACTCTTAAAACAACTCCTAAAAGAAAAGGAAAATTCAACTCCAAGCTCCAATCTTCAAGCCACATCAACTACATCAAGTCTAGAAGACCTCTTAAAAAGTAATCCAAGCAAATCCAGCTCCTAAGTCACCAATAAGACCAAACAAGCAAAGGCACACAAGATAGGACACTACAAGCACAAGCAACTTGCAAAATACAACTAAAATAGAAAACAAAGTTGTAAAATTCTAATAAAAATCCTAGGGGAACATACATTTTTAAACAACCTAGGTTTAAAATATTAAAGCCTAATTCAACTTCTAAGTCACCTAAATAATTTCTAGAATGAAAGGTATCAAGGTAATCAACAAGTTTGGGAAGGCTCTAATCTCAACACCTAAAACAGAACCTAAAGTTGTTCTAAAATTCTAATAAAAATCCTAAAGGTACATGAATATCTACCCTAAAACATACTAAAAAATCAAAGCCAGATTCATCACCAATTGGAAGAACAAAATTCAGCAAAACAGATGGCCAATTATGCAAAATTAAAAGAATTAACAAAAATAAGAAAAATCAAATTAAATTGAAAAATGCATGAAAATGCTTTTTATTGATTTCATAAAATCACAAATTCCCTCAAGATCATGGAGATATTTTTGATATAATTTTTGGATCAAAATTGAATTTATTGTGATTTTTTGAATCAATAAAGCATTTAAAATAATCAAAATCAAATAAAAGAAAATAAAAAGCTGAAATAAAACAAGAGCCACTGGATGAGGAGACTGGTCCACTGATCCAAGCATCCACACGCTGCCAGCACATTAAGTGAAACGCCTGCGTTTTGGACTCAAAAAGTCCACTCTCAGATTAAAACACGTCCATTAAATCTGGTGGTCAGTCAAGGTCAAAGGTGAGATCCAATGGTCCAGAGATCATCTTCTTCATTTCTCAGGCTGGCCAGATAGAGACTCAGTGTGGTGGCCGGAGAAGACTCTGGTCGTCTTCTCTGGTGAGCAGGTTGTCAAACATCACCAATCCTTACATCAATCTCTCCAGAATTTCAACAGGAATTCAAATCTCCTATTCAAATGCTCTAACTCTCCATGGATTTTAAAATTCGAAGCAATGTTCAGAACATACATCCAAATCAATCATCACCAATTGCAAATCTAATGATACAGAAATGTTTCTCATGCTTCATACATCAAATTGATCTATCCAAATCATGTTATAACCTTAAGATCAGATCTACTCGAATCAAAACAGAAATGGCACCTCATGATCAAACATCACCAATTGCTTCCAAATTGATCCTAAAACGATCTACATCTTGTCTAGATCCTAACCATAAGTTCAATTCTAACCACATCATGCTAATTCACGTGGAAATTTGAAAATTACTAACCTGTTGTAGATCTAGTAACAGAGATGCTTAGAGCTTGATTCTCCCTTCAAAACTCTCCAGATACGTTCAATGATGCTCTAGGAAGAGTTTGCAATCTTCAATTTGCACTAAATTGGCCTGGAATTCAAAACACGATTTTACTTGCTCCTCTTGAAAATGAAGTTGCTATCTCTGCTTCAGCCACGAAACTTGCACCAAAATGATTCTGAAATCATCAAAGAACTTAAATAGAACATGTCTATGGGCTTTAAAAGCTCAATTGAGGCCCAATCCAGCCAATCCAAATTTCTGCTTTTCTCTTCTCAAGTGCAATGCAACAGTCACGAATTGGCCATGAAAATTGCTCTAGAAGCTTCCCTTTCAACTGCAAATTTCCTTGTGAGTGTGTTCAGACCAAAAGGAGTGTTTGAATTGCATTGGTAAGGGATTTTGATGTGTGACTTGCAAATGAAGAAACCACATGACAACTCACAAAACTTCACCTAAACTCAAAATTCTGGTAATGAAAGTGTCTAAAATTCAATTTCCATTCAAAAAATGTGGTTACTTGACATGTTTTGGCCCTATAACTCAAAAAATCAATTTTCCCTCCTTAATTCATTTGAAAATTTCCCTTTTTGAAACCAATTCAAACCAAGTCTTGCTATGAGCTCCATCAATCCATCATGACCTCTTGGCTAGCCTAAAAACCCCATTTTGAAAAAAATTGCATTTGACAAGTGCAAGTTGGAGATTTTGGCCTATGATTGAAAATGACCTATAATCTCACTTTCCTAAAATACCTCTGACTTGTAAACCTCATAACTTGAGTTCTACAAATCAGATGGAAGACTTCTAGTACAATTTAGAAAGATAAGATCATTAGGAACAACTTTCATGTTGGCCAAAAGTTCAGGTGAAACCTCCTTCTAGGTCAAAAATAGCTTTGAAGTCATATGATTTTCACAGACAAATTTCAGTGGCATCTAAGGACTTGTAACTTGTCTGGGCCATAACATGAGTTCTATAAATCCAATGGAGGACTTCTAGTACTCAAATTAAAGGTATTGAGATTCTCTACAAGTTTCATGTTGGGCAAAGATCTATTTGAAACTTGTATCTTGACTTATGTGGTCTTGAAGTTAGGCACTAAATAGGGAATTTTGCACTGAAACCCTAATTTAGCCACTTCCCACACTCTTGACTCTTCTTGATTTGATCTTGGATTAACACCACAAATGTCTTACCATATCATTTCATGAACTCCATGACCTAAAATTAGGCTTTGATACTCTTCAATTGCACAGTTGACCTAGGATTGATCCAGATGAAACCCTAATTGTTTGTACCTCAACTGTGGTTCTTGCATTTGACACAATGACTTGATTAAGCTCTCCCATGGCCCTCTAGGCATTCTATGAGCTTCATACACATATTCTTCTCACATTAAATACTTCACAACCCTCTGATGGTCTTCAGTTGATCCTCAAGTTAGGAGAAGATTCACACTCAAACATCTAAACCCTTAGGCCCTCAAATCGCCTCCTGATGACTTTGGTAACTTTTCAATCTTAAATGAGACCTCTTGCTAGGATTCTCTTGATTATAATAACACTTGATCCCCTGCTATATGAATGATACCATGATATGCAAATGATATAACTATACAGATGATAATGCAATGAAACATAAGCCAGGTAAGAAAAGGTTGAGCAAATTTTGGGGTGCAACACACTGGGGATACCTTAGTGGGTTTCCCTAACTTGCTTTTATGTTTGTTTATATTTGCTTATATTTGCTTAATTGTTTACTTGTATACTTGTTTGTTTATTGCCTTTGGGATGGTACTCTTGAATGGTGAGACAAAGTCCTACACCCGGACTTGAGTGAACTTAAGATAGGATAGTGATATGTTCGACAAGGCTTATAGGGGGTGGAATCCCGACCAAGCTGACTTGAAAATCACGCTCAATTGAGGCCCTCTCGAAAGTTGTATTGTTGGACGAGTTCTTAATTGTGAAAACATGCACTATATTCGATGTTGGAGCCTATGATATTGAGGACCGTAGTTACCTTAACCCCACTTTGGCCTTTATTAGGATGTAGTGCGGGGCTATGAGGGGGTACCCCCCCCGAAATAGTGCTACGCGATGCTACACTCAAAAGAGATTCTCTTGAGAATATTATTAACCACCGAGTACTTGGGAAGTTGATAATATCCGAAAGATGGGCTAATGACTTTGGGAACCTTATTAGAACCTTGTTCTGCAGGTACAATCAACCTTTGGTCCGTGTCCTTTGGGAATGGGTATACCCTTTGGCTCCATGCTCGTTACAAACCTAGGGTCCCCCTTTGTTCGTTTGTCTTTGTGCATCTATGTGCTTACTTGTGTCTGTTGCATTCATAAAACATCATACCGCATTGGACTTCATGGGATTTATCTTTGTTTATGAACATTGTAGGGCACTATGGATCTCAACAGAAGACGCACTTTGAAATACACTTTTAAAAGTCCTAAATTGGGTGACCTAAGGAAGTTGGTAACCTTGATTGAAGACCAAGAGAAGTTCAAGAGCAAATATGGGAAGCTGATATCTTTATTGAGTCGCCAAGTAGACAAAGGACTTCTTTCCACCTTATTGCAGTTTTATCATCCGCTTTATCACTGTTTTACATTCTCAGACTTTCAACTATTACCTACATTGGAAGAGTACTCATTTTTGGTTGGTCTACCTATCCTAGAAGAATCTCCCTTCCCTTTCTTGGAGAAGGACCCTGAGGAAAGAGATATTGCTAAGGCTCTTTATCTAAAGGTATCCGACATCAAAGGAAATTTAATTAGCAAAGGTGGTATTTTTGGTTTGACTACGAAGTTCTTAATCAGTAAAGCTATATTTTATGCCGATTATACGAACAAGACTCCATTCGAGGCAATCTTCGCCTTACTTATTTATGGAGTGTTCCTGTTCCCATGTTTTGAAGGGTTCGTTGACCTTAATGCGATTAAGATCTTTTTGAAGAACAACCCAATACCAACTCTTTTGGGTAATGCTTATCATTCTGTGCATCTCCGAAACTTCTATGGTGGAGGAATGATCACCTGTTGTGTGCCCTTACTCTACAAGTGGTTTATTTTGCACTTGCCTAAGTCTCGTTCTTTTTTGAATCTCGATAAAGGGCTTTGGTCTCCGAGAGTTATGGCGTTGACCCACTCAGACATTGATTCGTATAACCGAGCGTATGATGGGACTTTAATTATCGATGGTTATGGGGATTTTGCTAATGTACTGTTACTCAGTTTTAATGGATTGATCAATTACAATCCAGTTTTAGCTCGTCGACAGTTGTGATATCCGTTGAAGGAACCGCCTAAGAGTGTTCAAGTGGAGAGCATTTTCTTTAGGGATGACAAGGAACTCCGAGACAAGATTCTGGCTGCATGGGATCATTTGCATAAGAAAGGGAAGAAAAGCCTTGGGAAACTTAATTGTGTGTCCTTGGAACCATACCTTCAGTGGGTCAGAGAGAGAGCAATCAAATTGAAGATGCCCTATTCTCGTCAAGATCCTATATCTCCGAGAAGAGAGTCCACTTATGTCTTTATGTCCAAAGCTGAAAAGTTAGAGGTCACTTTGAGGAAGTCGCAGCATGAGTCAGAGTCATGGAAGAACAAGTATCAAGTAGCGGTTGCAGAGAACGATGAATTTCAGAAACAGAAGGATGAACTTCAGAAGCAGCTACAGTTGAAGGACAAAGAATTACTTCCTTGTAAGAAGAGGAAAACCATGGAGGATTTATTTTTCTCCGACCCACAATGTACTATTTAGAAACTGATTGTGGACAACCTTATCCGTGAGAAGACCCAGTTGGAGGAGGAGCTCAAGCGGCGGAATTTAGAACTTCCTTAGGGCTTTCATTAGCTTTTATTTATCTATTTATTTGGGAATTTTAAAAGTAATTATTTGTAATCCGTTTCAAAATTAATAAAACGTTTTCTTTTACCACAATGTTTATAAATAGTTGGGATCCCATGAAGTCCTACTCATCTTGCATTGCATTCTTTTCTTTATTTACTTCAAGAAACTCAATTTTGTTTCACAGGTATTGTAACCATGGACTTCAAAAGAGAAGCATTGAAGTACACTTTTCAGAGTCCTAACATTGAAAGCTTAAGAGAACTAGCAGATCTCATCGAGAACCGTCATGCTTTTGCAACAGAATATGGAGAAGTCTTCCGTTTTCTCGAGCTCAAGATGAAAGAAGGGCTGTTGGAGACTCTTGTTCAGTTTTATGACCCGTTGTACCATTGTTTCACCTTTCCAGATTACCAGCTGATGCCGACCCTGGAGGAGTATTCTGATTTCTTGAAGATACTTGTGACTGCCCGACCTATATTGACCGGCCAGGAAGACATATCTAGTCACCAAGAAATTGCAAATGCTACTCATCTCAGCCTAGCAGATGTCCAAGCACACTTAACTACCAAGGAAGGAGTCCTTGGATTCCCAGCTGATTTCTTGATTGAAAAAGTCTGTTACCATGCTGAAACAAAGGAGGTCCTTATCTTGGAAGCTACCTTTGCATTGTTGGTCTATGGGATTTTCTAGTTCCCAAAGATTGATGATTTTGTCGATATGGATGCGATTAAACTATTCATACTCAAGAATCCAGTTCCAACCTTGCTAGCTGACAGGTACCATTCAATCCACTCGAAGAATGCCGAAGGGGGAGGACATATCGTTTGTTGTACCGCTTTGCTGTATTCATGGTTTATTGCTCGCCTAACTCGGCATCCGTCTATTTGGGATGAGGTTGAAACACCCCATTGGTCCGAGATAGTTATGGCCCTTACTCACTCTAATATTATGTGGTACGATCCTGCTTATGGAGGTGTATGTATGATTCCTAGCATCAGAGGATTCACCAACATACCGCTCATTAGGAGAGAAGGATGCATAAGTTACAATCCTGCTTTGGCCCGCAGACAATTTGGACATCCCATGATCAAAATACCTGACCAAGCTCTGTTGGAAGGGATCTTTTTCAAGGAAGGTGAAGATCCAAACCTGAAGACCTTCATAATTTATGCATGGAGATACGTCAATAAGGAAGCGATGACTGCTTTAGGATACCCCAACTGTGCTATCTCTGAAGAATATCTACATTGGGTGTGAGAAAGGGCTCTCGACCTCAAGATGCCTTTCCCTTTTCACGAACCTATGGTGCTGAGTTTTCATGATCCCGATTGGTTTGATGTGAGTGAGGTAGATCAATTGAAGGCCGCCTTGGATGAGGCTCGGAAACTGAAGACCGCTTGGAGGAACAAGTTTTTCACCCTCAAGGTAGAGAAAGAGAAGTCCCAGAAGCTGCCAGAGATAGAATTTGCAAAGAAGAGGAAGGCGCGAGAGGATTTATTTTCCTCTCACACCTCTTCCGGAACTGTCACCAGAGATGATCTTCCCCCAGCTGTTATGGCTTGGAAAGAATGTGTCGATCGACTCATCAGTGAGAGGGCTGAATTGCAGGAACGCGTCAATCAGTTGGTAGAAGAACTTCGTGCACAGAAGGAGCATAGGGAATAGACCTCTGAGTTCTCTTTTGTTTTTGGTTCAATGTAATAAACTCTTAAAAGAGTACTCTGCTTTGTAATGCTTCTCGAATTAAATAAGTTTTTTCCAACGTTACAATACCGAAAAATAATTTGAGTTTCTTGAAGTTTCATACTCATTTTCATTTTTTGCATAAGCATAGCATTGTTCACATTTCAGGGTCTCACTCTTGCTTCATCTCCATAGACAAGCTGAATCACCAATACAACACTCGAGCTAGTTAACGCCAAAAGATGGACCAACTTGAACAAGAGAACAAGGTGCTCCGTGATGAAGTTGCAATTCTGAAAGAAAGTTTGGAGAGGTTGAATGGTCTAGTGGAAGCTCTGTCCAATCAAGCCGCACTCAACAACCAAGATGTTCAAAGGACTGTGATCTCTGAAGTGACACCAACACCGATCCTAGTGGTGTCTTCTGTTGCCGAAGTGACCTATAGCATGCCTCAAGGTTTCCCGTGGGGGTTGTCCCCTAATTTATTTTCGACCGGCTACCGTCCGTCTATGCCTGAGATCCCCGCTGTGACCGTTGTCCAAGCTACTCCTGCAGTTACTGCTGTAATGACTACTGCACCTCTACATGTGAATGATGTTCCGTATATTCTGGATGAGCCAATTTTACATGGTTCGCCGACCGAAACTGTGGGTTTTGAAGAAAGGATGGATGGATTTCAAGACCAATTTTCTGAGATGCAAAAGGAGTTGAAAGCACTTCTGGGAAGGACTTTTTTGGAAAGAGCGCTTTTGATTTGTGCTTGGTTCCAAATGTCAAGGTTCCACCAAAATTCAAGGTCCCTGATTTCGAGAAGTACAAAGGAAATACTTTTCCTCAGAGTCATCTCATCATGTATGCTAGGAAGATGTTTGCACAAACTGACAATGATCAACTGCTCATTCACTATTTCCAAGATAGTCTGACAGGCGCTGCACTCAAGTGGTACATGGGGTTGGATAGTACGAAGATTCGAACTTTCAATGATCTAGGGGGAGCCTTTGTCAAGTAATATAAGTATAATGTGGATATGGCACCCGACTGAGATCAATTAAGAGCTATGACACAGAAAGATAAGGAGAATTTTAAGGAATATGCCCAACGTTGGCGCGAGTTGGCCGCGCAAGTCACACCACCATTAGAAGAAAAAGAGATGACTAAGATTTTTCTAAAGACCCTTGGTCCTTTATTTTATGAGAAAATGGTAGCAAGTGCACCCAGTGACTTTACTGAAATGGTTAATATGGGAATGCGTTTAGAAGAAGGTGTCCGTGAAGGAAGATTGGCTAAAGAGGAGAATGCTCCTAATAATACTAAGAAGTATGGGAGTGGTTTCGTGATGAAAAAAGAGCAGGGTGTAAACGCCATTCAAAAGGGACAGTTTAGAAAAAGGTATTCGCCATCACACCAAGTTGCAGCAGTATCGCCAGTGTTTAATGCTCCAACTTATCAAATACGGTCTCCACAACTGAGTCAGCAGCCTTAGTCCCCCAATGCTCAACAGCCACAGCCTCAGCAAAATCCGCAGTATCCTCAGCAGAATCGGCCATTCAACAATCAGGGTCGTGTGTATAGAAAGATAAACTTTGAGCCCATTCCTATGAAATATGTTGATTTATTTCCAGCTTTGATCCAGAAGGGTCATATTCATACAAAAGCTCCACCTATGGTTCCCGCAAATCCTCCTCCTTCTTATAGAGCTGACAAGTTTTGTCCTTACCATCAGGGTGCTCCAGGTCACGATATTGAGAGTTGTTTTGGTATGAAAACAGATGTCCATAGGCTCATTAAGTGCGGAATTTTATCCTTCAAGGATTCTGACCCTAATGTGCAGGTTAATCCGTTACCCCCACATGGTTCACCCTCCGTCAACATGATTCAAGACTATTTGGCAGATAATGATCAGGAAGTTTCAGATGACAGTGTCGAAGAAGTTTGTGTTATAGTGCCTCACTTTAAGGAAGTGGAGCGTATCGAAATCGTTTATAATAGCAGAAAGCCGGTTGCTACTCCTATGGTAATCAACGTGCCAGGACCCATCCTTTACACTTCTAGTAAGGCTATCCCATACAAATACAATGCCACAATGTTGGAAAATGGAAAGGAAGTACCTTTTCCCACTATACCTTTAGTAGTTAACATCGCAGATGTCAGCAGAGTAACAAGGAGTGGTCGAGTTTACCCGACTGTACCACCAAAAGAAAAGGAGGTCTCATCCGAACAACCAGGCTCAAAAGATCCAATTGGGGGCAATCTGGTGGGTCCAATTTGTACAATTCAGATGAATGTCTAAAAGTGATCAAGAGAAGTGAATATAAGGTTACAGATCAACTTCTGCAAACCCCGTCGAAGATTTTTGTGTTGCAATTGCTGATGAGTTCTGAGGCTCATAGAGAAGTACTCCAAAGGATTTTAAAGCAAGCATATGTTGAACAAGATGTAACTATGGAACAGTTTGACAACATCATTGGTGGTATTACTTCATGTGACAATCTGGGTTTCAATGAGGACGATCTCCCAGAGGAAGGGAAGAAACATAACATGGCTCTACATATTTCTGTAAATTATGGAAATGATTCTCTGTCCAGTGTGTTAGTTGATACTGGATCTTCTCTAAATGTGATGCCTAGAACTACTATATCTAAGCTATCCTATCAGGGACCGCCGATGAGGCCAAGTCATGTTATTGTCAAAGCTTTTGATGGGTCTAGGAAGACAGTAATTGGCGAGGTAGATTTGCCAATGACCATTAGATTATAGACTTTTATGATCACGTTCAAGTCATGGACATTCGTGTCGCCTATAGATGTTTGTTAGATAGGCCATGGATACATGAAGCTGGGGCAGTTACTTCCACCCTGCATCAGAAGTTGAAATATGTTTTTGAAGGAAAAACGGTCACAGTTTGTGGGGAACGAGCCTTAGTGGTGAGTCATTTGTCATCATTCTCGTATGTTGAAGTTGAGGAAGAGGTTGGTACGCAGTTTCAGGCTTTGTCTGTTGTGGGCGAGGGTGTCCAGAAATCTCAGGCATCCATGTCATCATTCAAGGACGCACAGCGTGTAGTGAACGGCGGTCCTCATACAATTTGGGGCAAGGTGTTGTCTTTGCCAGAGAACAGAAATAAAGAAGGTCTTGGTTTCACCAGCAATTCTTGTAACGCCCCGATTTTGATTATCGCATTTTGTGGAGCATTTTATTGGATTTGAGTAATACTTGTGTTATTCGTGGAATTAATTTGTGAATATGGTATGCTCTGATATTTTACCGTTTCGGAGAATTTTCGAGTAAAATTTAGAATGGAGGGCATTTTGGTCATTTGATAACTAATGAATGAGAAAAAGAAATATAAAGGATAGAAATAGAAAGAAAAGGAAAAAGAGTGGTAAGGAAAAGAAAAAGGAAAGAAAAAGAGAAAGAAGGAAAAGGAGGAGAAAAGAGAAGAAGAAGAAGAAGAAGAAGAAGAAGAAGAAAAGTGTGGAAATCATCAAGAGCAGCCCAAAGCTTCGATTGAATCAATGTAAGGGTGAGAAACATTATTATCCAATCCATGTGTATGATTATGTATGTGTGGTGTGGATTGTTCGGGTGTTTTCTATACTTTTCCATTCTAGGTCGAAAATGAATTAATCGGTAAAATGATGTTTTAATCGGTTAGAACTCGGATTAGACGATGTAGTTTAGTCGGGTGATGGTTGGGTTATGCCACTGAGACTGGTTTGGATTTAATCGGTTGGTTGTGTGGAGTTTGGGCTCTTGAGACAGCCATGGAAGTTCTGTCTTCGCAGGCTCGCCAGGCGAATGGCAGCGAAGCTTCGCCAGGCGAAGTCCACCGAGCTGTAGCGAAGCAAGTCAGAAGCAACACCCTGTATTCGCTGGCAAGTTCGCCAGGCGAGGTTAGTTGGCGAAGGTTCGCCAGGCGAGTGGGTAGCGAGCCTCAGCGAGTAATTCCAGAATTACTCCCAGTGGACTTCCCTGGGAAGTTCGCCAGGCAAAGGCCAGCGAGCATTCGCTGCGTGGCTTCACCAGGCGAAGGTTGGCGAACCTGGCAGTGTTATTTTGTTTTGCTGTTTGTTTATAGCATGATGTTTGGTTGATTCAATTATGATTAATGCCTATATGAATGATTGATGTGTGAGCTGTTTTGACATGTCGTGCTATGGGTGGCCGAAAGGCGTGAATCCTAGATTGTAGAGTAAATGGTGAATCTTGAATATTTGATAATCTTGTGTATTTGCTCGAATTGAATAGAAACACATTAATAGGCTGATATGTGTGTAAATCATGTGTGGAATGGTGCATGATGTGAATGCATGATAGATATATGCGATGTATGTGATAAATGTAATGAGTATGTTTGTGAACATAGTATGCATTCTGTGTTGAATGATCCCTCGGAGGATCTGCATCGTGAAGCATCTTAGTATGCATTTGTGTGTTTATTGATCCCTCGGAGGATTTGCAAAACCTCGTATGATACAATGGTTATATTAGATTCCTTGGAGAATCGGTTGCATTGTGTGATTCCTTGGAGAATCGGTTGCATTGTGTGATTCCTCAGAGAATCGGTCATAACATGTAATCCCGTGGAGGATTGGCTAGAGTATTTGATTCCGTGGAGAATCTGCTGAGTACTTGATCCCGTGGAGGATCTGCTGAATATTCGATTCCGTGGAGAATCTGATGAATATTTGATTCCGTGGAGAATCTGCTGAGTACTTGATCCCGTGGAGGATCTGCTAAATACTCGATTCCTTAGAGAATCTGTTGAAATGAGTCGGTACCGCATTTGCATCTGCATGGAGTCGTGAGTCGGTCTCTATGAGTTGCATTTATCATTATTGTCGTGGAGCATGGAAAATAAACATAATATGTGTATGTTTATGTGGGTTGATATGAATTATGATGAATGGCATGGTTGAATATGCTAAATGATATATGTATATGTGTGGCTATATGTATATGTCGACGTTTATGTGAATCGGGGTTGAAATAAACATATTGTATGCATTGCTTGATAAATGTTGTAATGCAGTGTTGTTTATGTGCAATTGTAAGTGAAGAATGCATGAAAATATATTATGTATATATATGTGCATTGCTTAGTGATTCATGTTGATGATATTGAAATAATGAATGCGTGTAAGGCTCATGTATACTGGGGTGGAATGACAAGATGTCGTTCCCAGCAGAGTGATCACCGGGGTAGAATGACTATGTGTTGTTCCTGGTGGGGTATGAGTGATATACCCACAATCCCGAATGGGGAATTGGTGGACTTGATGGGCTTTACGTGAGCCATATGGCATAGATAGGATTGTTGATTAGAGTTGTGTTTACGTGTATGTACATGACTTGCATAATTGGAAATGTTGTATGAAAGTATGCTATGTGCATGACTATAATGTTTTGGATAAGTTATGACCATGTAATTGATGTATACAACGTGCTTATGTGTATGAAAATGTGGAATAATAAGAACCATGGATATGTGCATGATAACATGTTCGATAGTTAATCATGTTCGTTATATAAATATATAAATGGGGAAGCATGTGAGAAGTGATTATGTAAAGTGGTGAGAAATCTGGCATTTATGTATTTTATGAATGTTTATGCACATAATTATATGCATTGATTTTATGATAATATTTCTCACCCTTCTGCTGGAATGATGTCCTATATGACATCGTGCAGGTATCCAAAGTAAAGTTGCTTGTGGTGCGAGGTTGCTATCGGTCTAGCTGTTTAGTGATTTAATTAAGTTGGGTCGAGTCATGCTCTGGTCATGTAACACTGGGATCGCTTGGTTACATTTTATAGAAATGTGTTAAGTTTTCATATTTATTGAAGCTATGAGAAATTGGCCTTAGTGCCCGATTATGGTTGAATCATGTGATCAAAACGAATATTCCTTTTATGAAAATATCTGTTTGAATTGAATCCGCTGTTTCATGCAAAGTGAAAAGAATTGTAAAACATGATCTTTTATTGTTGTGTTAATGAGCATGGCAGGTGTTTTGAAATTTAAGTGTGACACCCTTGAATGAATGCACGTTAATCATACTCTGATTATTTTCATTAATTGCGGGGTTTAGAAAGGGGTGTTACATTAGTGGTATCAGAGCAGGTCGGTCCGTCCGGCCAAGTTGTGTTGATTGGTTGTTCCATTGTATGCGACATGTGTGTGAAAACACTGTCGATACATGTCCGTTGTTAACCTTGTCTGTAGAAGTGGGAATGATCGAAGTGGGGGAGGAGCTGGTGATTCTCCAGGATGCTGCAAGTGCAGAGTTGTAGCTCAGTGCGTGGTTTGAAACACTATTATAGTTTGGTAAAGACGGGTTTATACTCCACCATGATTTTCGGCTATCTATTGACAAATTGAGGAACTGATCACCCTTAATCTCTTGTTGATAGTAGTTGGGAAGTTGTGTTGGATGGAATAAACATGTCTTGCGAGCTTAGGTGGTGTGTGTGATGAATTGTTCAGAGTGAAGCCAAATTCTTAAGGAGTGTTCTGAGAAGTCGACGCAGGACAATGTTAGAGTGTTAAACTTTGATGAGGATTTTGAGCACTAATGAAAGTAAGGGGTTGGCAGTTTGCCGTTTTGTTATGAATGTCTGAAAGTTATCCTGACAAGATAAGTGATACAAAGCTAGGATGTGGAATAAAGTGGGGAATGACTTATTTGATGAGGACTGGTCTGATATTGAGAGCTCCATGTCATATGTGTGTTTGGATAGTCAAAGAATTAAATTGATTAAGTAGTTGAGACTCGCATTTGGTGTGGGTGCTGCGGCAACAGACTGTGAGGTCAAGTATATAAGAGTAGATGGTGACTTTTGGTAATTATCAAAAGGAATAAGATATGGGATACAAGATTGATATGGTTAGACCTTCAACAATTTCAAGAAGTTGAAGATGTATGGAATAACCTTCTAAGTGGAGGATGTTGTTTTCGTGATTTTGTAGTGACGGGAGAACCGTAATTCGGAATGACGCGAGGTTAGAAGCGTTGGGAATCATTGCAGTGCTCTATATGATGAGAAAGTAGTGACGTGGAATTAAGTTATTCGTTAATGGAATATGTTGGATGTTGTAGAGGGTGCAGTTCGTATTTCCGCCATGACTTACGAAGTGAATGTCTGTGTGACATAAGATTTTCCATACTCAGATGAGTGAGTCGGTGGTTGTGTAACCAACGATGTTTTGGTGTATTAGAAGATTATAGGGGGTCATGTGGTATATTGGGAATTTGAGTTATCAGTGTTAGAGAAGAAGCGGTGATGTACTACTGTGAAGAAAGTTTAAAGAGTTTTGGTGAAGCTGTCAACAACTTGTGTTTTGGTTTTGCCGAGTCCGACAGAACTGTTCATTGTGTTTTGTGATGCTTTGGTGATATGATTGGGAAATATGTTTAATGCAATGTCGGCAAGTTTTGGATATGCTTTAAGGCAATTAAAAGTGCAAAGAGGTATTTTATGACAAGTGACTTAGAGTTGGTTGTTGTTGTTGTGTGTTTGTACCGTAGTTAGGGAGACCTCAATTGTTAGTTGAGATTTGAGATGGTTAACGATCTTGAGAGCTTAAGGTATTTATTTTGTTTGAGAAAATTGAATATGATGTAGAGGAAATGATAGAAACTTCGTTTGGAGTTGAGCCTTGCATGATGAGACTGATGATTAGTACTCTCGATGAGATTCAAAGAGGTTGAAATTCTAATTGGAGTTGATAGATTGATTGAGTTCAATGAGTTAAAGTCAACAAGCTGAATTTCGGATTTATGGGAATGATGACACGAGATGTTGCGGTAGAGTTTATGTGTTCATATTGTGTGGGTTGGATAAGAGTACTTTGGAAAGAGGGTATTGAGATAAATAGAATATCCATTCAACTACCATGAAGACGTAACTGAATTGGGAGAAGTTGTTTTGGTGGCCACAGATGGAGTGAGAAGTGGTCGCGGTCGTATAGGCGGATTAGACTTGTTGAACGTCGAAGTGTGAACATCGGGGACTGTTAGCCTGATGCAACTGTTGCGTATTTCGGAATAGTATGTGATATCGTCTAACATTGTGTCAGATAAGGTATCTGAATTCATCATTGAGATTTGGAAAAGTTTGCGGACGTTTTGGGTGCCGTACTGAAATTGAACCTTATCTAGCATCCGTAGGTGGATGGGCAGACAAAGGGAACTGTCTAGTACGTAGAGGACTTGTTGATAACTTGTGTGTCGGATCAAAATGAATCGGAATGAGATGTATGACTCTTTTGTGTTGATGTGTATCTGGCAAGAGTGTGGTAATCGGACATGAGATTGTGCGAGAGGCGACTGAAAAGATTGAAAGAAGCCCCCGGGAAGATGTGTTTTGGAGAGTTACGATGGTAATTGGTGTTGGTCGAGCTTGAGGTCTCGGAAGCACACTGTGTCTTATCGAATTTGTATCAGAGTGGTGCAGCGGGAGCGTGGAAAGATAGCATGTTAGATTGTTGTACCGTTGTCACCTTGGGAAAATTGCATGATGTGTTCATGAGTCTAAGCTGAGGAGTTGCATCGATCCAGATGGATGGTGTATGAGTGAGAAAGTATTTGACTGCTAAGGCATTGCTGGTTCAGGGTGGTGAACAAGAAGCAACTGTGAGGCAAAGGGATTGTCTTGGTAAAGGTGTTTGGGAGGATCAACTAGAAACAGTCAGATTTGCGAGATTGGGAGGCGAGAATCACATTCCAAGTTGTTTGAGTCGGATGATATTTTCGAGGACGAAAATTTCTAAAGTGGGGGAGAGTTGTAACGCCCCGATTTTGATTATCGCATTTTGTGGAGCATTTTATTGGATTTGAGTAATACTTGTGTTATTCGTGGAATTAATTTGTGAATATGGTATGTTCTGATATTTTACCGTTTCGGAGAATTTTCGAGTAAAATTTAGAATGGAGGGCATTTTGGTCATTTGACAACTAATGAATGAGAAAAAGAAATATAAAGGATAGAAATAGAAAGAAAAGGAAAAAGAGTGGTAAGGAAAAGAAAAAGGAAAGAAAAAGAGAAAGAAGGAAAAGGAGGAGAAAAGAGAAGAAGAAGAAGAAGAAAAGTGTGGAAATCATCAAGAGTAGCCCAAAGCTTCGATTGAATCAAGGTAAGGGTGAGAAACATTATTATCCAATCCATGTGTATGATTATGTATGTGTGGTGTGGATTGTTCGGGTGTTTTCTATACTTTTCCATTCTAGGTCGAAAATGAATTAATCGGTAAAATGATGTTTTAATCGGTTAGAACTCGGATTAGACGATGTAGTTTAGTCGGGTGATGGTTGGGTTGTGCCACTGAGGCTGGTTTGGATTTAATCGTTTGGTTGTATGGAGTTTGGGCTCTTGAGACAGCCATGGAAGTTCTGTCTTCGCAGGCTCGCCAGGCGAATGGCAGCGAAGCTTCTCCAGGCGAAGTCCAGCGAGCTGTAGCGAAGCAAGTCAGAAGCAACACCCTGTATTCGCTGGCAAGTTCGCCAGACGAGGTTAGTTGGCGAAGGTTCGCCAGGCGAGTGGTTAGAGAGCCTCAGCGAGTAATTCCATAATTACTCCCAGTGGACTTCGCTGGGAAGTTCGCCAGGCGAAGGCCAGCGAGCATTCGCTGCGTGGCTTCGCCAGGCGAAGGTTGGCGAACCTGGCAGTGTTATTTTGTTTTGCTGTTTGTTCATAGCATGATGTTTGGTTAATTCAATTATGATTAATGCCTATATGAATGATTGATGTGTGAGCTGTTTTGACATGTCGTGCTATGGGTGGCCGAAAGGCGTGAATCCTAGATTGTAGAGTAAATGGTGAATCTTGAATATTTGATAATCTTGTGTATTTGCTCGAATTGAATAGAAACACATTAATAGGCTGATATGTGTGTAAATCATGTGTGGAATGGTGCATGATGTGAATGCATGATAGATATATGCGATGTATGTGATAAATGTAATGAGTATGTTTGTGAACATAGTATGCATTATGTGTTGAATGATCCCTCGGAGGATCTGCATTGTGAAGCATCTTAGTATGCATTTGTGTGTTGATTGATCCCTCAGAGGATTTGCAGAACCTCGTATGATACGATGGTTATATTAGATTCCTTGGAGAATCGGTTTCATTGTGTGATTCCTTGGAGAATCGGTTGCATTGTGTGATTCCTCAGAGAATCGGTCATAACATGTAATCCCGTGGAGGATTGGCTAGAGTATTTGATTCCGTGGAGAATCTGCTGAGTACTTGATCCCGTGGAGGATCTGCTGAATATTCGATTCCGTGGAGAATCTGATGAATATTTGATTCCGTGGAGAATCTGTTGAGTACTTGATCCCATGGAGGATCTGCTGAATACTCGATTCCTTAGAGAATCTGTTGAAATGAGTCGGTACCGCATTTGCATCTGCATGGAGTCGTGAGTCGGTCTCTATGAGTTGCATTTATCATTATTGCCGTGGAGCATGGAAAATAAACATAATATGTGTATGTTTATATGGGATGATATGAATTATGATGAATGGCATGGTTGAATATGCTAAATGATATATGTATATGTGTGGCTATATGTATATGTCGACGTTTATGTGAATCGGGGTTGAAATAAACATATTGTATGCATTGCTTGATAAATGTTGTAATGCAGTGTTGTTTATGTGCAATTGTAAGTGAAGAATGCATGAAAATATATTATGTATATATATGTGCATTGCTTAGTGATTCATGTTGATGATATTGAAATAATGAATGCGTGTAAGGCTCATGTATACTGGGGTGGAATGACAAGATGTCGTTCCCAGCAGAGTGATCACCAGGGTAGAATGACTATGTGTTGTTCCTGGTGAGGTATGAGTGATATACCCACAATCCCGAACGGGGAATTGGTGGAATTGATGGGCTTTACGTGAGCCATATGGCATAGATAGGATTGTTGATTAGAGTTGTGTTTACGTGTATGTACATGACTTGCATAATTGGAAATGTTGTATGAAAGTATGCTATGTGCATGACTATAATGTTTTGGATAAGTTATGACCATGTAATTGATGTATACAACGTGCTTATGTGTATGAAAATGTGGAATAATAAGAACCATGGATATGTGCATGATAACATGTTCGATAGTTAATCATGTTCGTTATATAAATATATAAATGGGGAAGCATGTGAGAAGTGATTATGTAAAGTGGTGAGAAATGTGGCATTTATGTATTTTATGAATGTTTATGCACATAATTATATGCATTGATTTTATGATAATATTTCTCACCCTTCTGCTGGAATGATGTTCTATATGACATCGTGCAGGTATCCAGAGTAGAGTTGCTTGTGGTGCGAGGTTGCTATCGGTCTAGCTGTTTAGTGATTTAATTAAGTTGGGTCGAGTCATGCTCTGGTCATGTAACACTGGGATCGCTTGGTTACATTTTATAGAAATGTGTTAAGTTTTCATATTTATTGAAGCTATGAGAAATTGGCCTTAGTGCCCGATTATGGTTGAATCATGTGATCAAAACGAATATTCCTTTTATGAAAATATCTGTTTGAATTGAATCCGCTGTTTCATGCAAAGTGAAAAGAATTGTAAAACATGATCTTTTATTGTTG
This sequence comes from Lathyrus sativus, assembly GCA_963859935.3. Classification (NCBI taxonomy): domain Eukaryota; kingdom Viridiplantae; phylum Streptophyta; class Magnoliopsida; order Fabales; family Fabaceae; genus Lathyrus; species Lathyrus sativus. The sequence continues at coordinate 254,395,544 of OZ012735.1, read as the reverse complement.
TGTTAATGAGCATGGCAGGTGTTTTGAAATTTAAGTGTGACACCCTTGAATGAATGCATGTTAATCATACTCTGATTATTTTCATTAATTGCGGGGTTTAGAAAGGGGTGTTACATTAGTGGTATCAGAGCAGGTCGGTCCGTCCGGCCAAGTTGTGTTGATTGGTTGTTCCATTGTATGCGACATGTGTGTGAAAACACTGTCGATACATGTCCGTTGTTAACCTTGTCTGTAGAAGTGGGAATGATCGAAGTGGGGGAGGAGCTGGTGATTCTCCAGGATGCTGCAAGTGCATAGTTGTAGCTCAGTGCGTGGTTTGAAACACTATTATAGTTTGGTAAAGACGGGTTTGTACTCCACCATGATTTTCGGCTATCTATTGACAAATTGAGGAACTAATCACCCTTAATCTCTTGTTGATAGTAGTTGGGAAGTTGTGTTGGATGGAATAAACGTGTCTTGTGAGCTTAGGTGGTGTGCGTGGTGAATTGTTCAGAGTGAAGCCAAATTCTTAAGGAGGGTTCTGAGAAGTCGACGCAGGACAATGTTAGAGTGTTAAACTTTGATGAGGATTTTGAGCACTAATGAAAGTAAGGGGTTGGCAGTTTGCCGTTTTGTTATGAATGTCTGAAAGTTATCCTGACAAGATAAGTGATACAGAGCTAGGATGTGGAATAAAGTGGGGAATGACTTATTTGATGAGGACTGGTCTGATATTGAGAGCTCCATGTCATATGTGTGTTTGGATAGTCAAAGAATTAAATTGATTAAGTAGTTGAGACTCGCGTTTTGTGTGGGTGCTACGGCAACAGACTGTGAGGTCAAGTATATAAGAGTAGATGGTGACTTTTGGTAATTATCAAAAGGAATAAGATATGGGATACAAGATTGATATGGTTAGACCTTCAACAATTTCAAGAAGTTGAAGATGTATGGAATAACCTTCTAAGTGGAGGATGTTGTTTTCGTGATTTTGTAGTGACGGGAGAACCGTAATTCGGAATGACGCGAGGTTAGAAGCGTTGGGAATCATTGCAGTGCTCTATATGATGAGAAAGTAGTGACGTGGAATTAAGTTATTCGTTAATGGAATATGTTGGATGTTGTAGAGGGTGCAGTTCGTATTTCCGCCATGACTTACGAAGTGAATGTCTGTGTGACATAAGATTTTCCATACTCAGATGAGTGAGTCGGTGGTTGTGTAACCAACGATGTTTTGGTGTATTAGAAGATTATAGGGGGTCATGTGGTATATTGGGAATTTGAGTTATCAGTGTTAGAGAAGAAGCGGTGATGTACTACTGTGAAGAAAGTTTAAAGAGTTTTGGTGAAGCTGTCAACAGCTTGTGTGTTGGTTTTGCCGAGTCCGACAGAACTGTTCATTGTGTTTTGTGATGCTTTGGTTATATGATTGGGAAATATGTTTAATGCAACGTCGGCAAGTTTTGGATATGCTTTAAGGCAATTAAAAGTGCAAAGAGGTATTTTCTGACAAGTGACTTAGAGTTGGTTGTTGTTGTGTGTTTGTACCGTAGTTAGGGAGACCTCAATTGTTAGTTGAGATTTGAGATGGTTAACGATCTTGAGAGCTTAAGGTATTTATTTTGTTTGAGAAAATTGAATATGATGTAGAGGAAATGATAGAAACTTCGTTTGGAGTTGAGCCTTGCATGATGAGACTGATGATTAGTACTCTCGATGAGATTCAAAGAGGTTGAAATTCTAATTGGAGTTGATAGATTGATTGAGTTCAATGAGTTAAAGTCGACAAGCTGAATTTCGGATTTATGGGAATGATGACACGAGATGTTGAGGTAGAGTTTATGTGTTCATATTGTGTGGGTTGGATGAGAGTACTTTGGAAAGAGGGTATTGAGATGAATGGAATATCCATTCAACTACCATGAAGACGTAACTGAATTGGGAGAAGTTGTTTTGGTGGCCACAGATGGAGTGAGAAGTGGTCGCGGTCGTATAGGCGGATTAGACTTGTTGAACGTCGAAGTGTGAACATCGGGGACTGTTAGCCTGATGCAACTGTTGCGTATTTCGGAATAGTATGTGATATTGTCTAACATTGTGTCAGATAAGGTATCTGAATTCATCATTGAGATTTGGAAAATTTTGCGGACGTTTTGGGTGCCGTACTGAAATTGAACCTTATCTAGCATCCGTAGGTGGATGGGCAGACAAAAGGAACTGTCTAGTACGTAGAGGACTTGTTGATAACTTGTGTGTCGGATCAAAATGAATCGGAATGAGATGTATGACTCTTTTGTGTTGATGTGTATCTGGCAAGAGTGTGGTAATCGGACATGAGATTGTGCGAGAGGCGACTGAAAAGATTGAAAGAAGCCCCCGGGAAGATGTGTTTTGGAGAGTTACGATGGTAATTGGTGTTGGTCGAGCTTGAGGTCTCGGAAGCACACTGTGTCTTATCGAATTTGTATCAGAGTGGTGCAGCGGGAGCGTGGAAAGATAGCATGTTAGATTGTTGTACCGTTGTCACCTTGGGAAAATTGCATGATGTGTTCATGAGTCTAAGCTGAGGAGTTGCATCGATCCAGATGGATGGTGTATGAGTGAAAAAGTATTTGACTGCTAAGGCATTGCTGGTTCAGGGTGGTGAACAAGAAGCAACTGTGAGGCAAAGGGATTGTCTTGGTAAAGGTGTTTGGGAGGATCAACTAGAAACAGTCAGATTTGCGAGATTGGGAGGCGAGAATCACATTCCAAGTTGTTTGAGTCGGATGATATTTTCGAGGACGAAAATTTCTAAAGTGGGGGAGAGTTGTAACGCCCCGATTTTGATTATCGCATTTTGTGGAGCATTTTATTGGATTTGAGTAATACTTGTGTTATTCGTGGAATTAATTTGTGAATATGGTATGTTCTGATATTTTACCGTTTCGGAGAATTTTCGAGTAAAATTTAGAATGGAGGGCATTTTGGTCATTTGACAACTAATGAATGAGAAAAAGAAATATAAAGGATAGAAATAGAAAGAAAAGGAAAAAGAGTGGTAAGGAAAAGAAAAAGGAAAGAAAAAGAGAAAGAAGGAAAAGGAGGAGAAAAGAGAAGAAGAAAAAGAAGAAGAAAAGTGTGGAAATCATCAAGAGCAGCCCAAAGCTTCGATTGAATCAAGGTAAGGGTGAGAAACATTATTATCCAATCCATGTGTATGATTATGTATGTGTGGTGTGGATTGTTCGGGTGTTTTCTATACTTTTCCATTCTAGGTCGAAAATGAATTAATCGGTAAAATGATGTTTTAATCGGTTAGAACTCGGATTAGACGATGTAGTTTAGTCGGGTGATGGTTGGGTTGTGCCACTGAGACTGGTTTGGATTTAATCGGTTGGTTGTGTGGAGTTTGGGCTCTTGAGACAGCCATGGAAGTTCTGTCTTCGCAGGCTCGCCAGGCGAATGGCAGCGAAGCTTCTCCAGGCGAAGTCCAGCGAGCTGTAGCGAAGCAAGTCAGAAGCAACACCCTGTATTCGCTGGCAAGTTCGCCAGGCGAGGTTAGTTGGCGAAGGTTCGCCAGGCGAGTGGGTAGCGAGCCTCAGCGAGTAATTCCAGAATTACTCCCAGTGGACTTCGCTGGGAAGTTCGCCAGGCGAAGGCCAGCGAGCATTCGCTGCGTGGCTTCGCCAGGCGAAGGTTGGCGAACCTGGCAGTGTTATTTTGTTTTGCTGTTTGTTCATAGCATGATGTTTGGTTGATTCAATTATGATTAATGCCTATATGAATGATTGATGTGTGAGCTGTTTTGACATGTCGTGCTATGGGTGGCCGAAAGGCGTGAATCCTAGATTGTAGAGTAAATGGTGAATCTTGAATATTTGATAATCTTGTGTATTTGCTCGAATTGAATAGAAACACATTAATAGGCTGATATGTGTGTAAATCATGTGTGGAATGGTGCATGATGTGAATGCATGATAGATATATGCGATGTATGTGATAAATGTAATGAGTATGTTTGTGAACATAGTATGCATTCTGTGTTGAATGATCCCTCGGAGGATCTGCATTGTGAAGCATCTTAGTATGCACTTATGTGTTGATTGATCCCTCGGAGGATTTGCAGAACCTCGTATGATACGATGGTTATATTAGATTCCTTGGAGAATCGGTTGCATTGTGTGATTCCTTGGAGAATCGGTTGCATTGTGTGATTCCTCGGAGAATCGGTCATAACATGTAATCCCGTGGAGGATTAGCTAGAGTATTTGATTCCGTGGAGAATCTGCTGAGTACTTGATCCCGTGGAGGATCTGCTGAATATTCGATTCCGTGGAGAATCTGATGAATATTTGATTCCGTGGAGAATCTGCTGAGTACTTGATCCCGTGGAGGATCTGCTGAATACTCGATTCCTTAGAGAATCTGTTGAAATGCGTCGGTACCGCATTTGCATCTGCATGGAGTCGTGAGTCGGTCTCTATGAGTTGCATTTATCATTATTGTCGTGGAGCATGGAAAATAAACATAATATGTGTATGTTTATGTGGGCTGATATGAATTATGATGAATGGCATGGTTGAATATGCTAAATGATATATGTATATGTGTGGCTATATGTATATGTCGACGTTTATGTGAATTGGGGTTGAAATAAACATATTGTATGCATTGCTTGATAAATGTTGTAATGCAGTGTTGTTTATGTGCAATTGTAAGTGAAGAATGCATGAAAATATATTATGTATATATATGTGCATTGCTTAGTGATTCATGTTGATGATATTGAAATAATGAATGCGTGTAAGGCTCATGTATATTGGGGTGGAATGACAAGATGTCGTTCCCAGCAGAGTGATCACCGGGGTAGAATGACTATGTGTTGTTCCTGGTGGGGTATGAGTGATATACCCACAATCCCGAACGGGGAATTGGTGGAATTGATGGGCTTTACGTGAGCCATATGGCATAGATAGGATTGTTGATTAGAGTTGTGTTTACGTGTATGTACATGACTTGCATAATTGGAAATGTTGTATGAAAGTATGTTATGTGCATGACTATAATGTTTTGGATAAGTTATGACCATGTAATTGATGTATACAACGTGCTTATGTGTATGAAAATGTGGAATAATAAGAACTATGGATATGTGCATGATAACATGTTCGATAGTTAATCATGTTCGTTATATAAATATATAAATGGGGAAGCATGTGAGAAGTGATTATGTAAAGTGGTGAGAAATGTGGCATTTATGTATTTTATGAATGTTTATGCACATAATTATATGCATTGATTTTATGATAATTTTTCTCACCCTTCTGCTGGAATGATGTCCTATATGACATCGTGCAGGTATCCAGAGTAGAGTTGCTTGTGGTGCGAGGTTGCTATCGGTCTAGCTGTTTAGTGATTTAATTAAGTTGGGTCGAGTCATGCTCTGGTCATGTAACACTGGGATCGCTTGGTTACATTTTATAGAAATGTGTTAAGTTTTCATATTTATTGAAGCTATGAGAAATTGGCCTTAGTGCCCGATTATGGTTGAATCATGTGATCAAAACGAATATTCCTTTTATGAAAATATCTGTTTGAATTGAATCCGCTGTTTCATGCAAAGTGAAAAGAATTGTAAAACATGATCTTTTATTGTTGTGTTAATGAGCATGGCAGGTGTTTTGAAATTTAAGTGTGACACCCTTGAATGAATGAATGTTAATTATACTCTGATTATTTTCATTAATTGCGGGGTTTAGAAAGGGGTGTTACAGTTCTGCTCAACAAACTACTAGAAGTCAAGGGTTTCCGCTAATTAATAAAGTGTTCCGTAGTGGAGGGGTCGTCCATCATCCTCAAGTTAATGTTGTGTTAGTGGATGAACATGAAGGTTACATATCAGATGGTTCTTCCAGGTCCTCCATTGCTTATGAAGATTATGAGCCCTATATGGAAGATCCAGGTTATGTTTCAGATGAGTTTGACTACAACTTTGGAGTCTACGTTGTGACCGAGGAAGATTCAGATGGGGATGTTCCAGACTTTGTAACCCCAGGAGTTTTGGTTAAGAACTGGAGTGTGGTTGAGGCCCCTGTTGTCGTTCATATATCAAAGTAAAGCATTTTTTTAAAAATTTATCGCTCTGCCCAAGGCGAAACTGCATTTGTTAGGGCTTACTTTCAAATAATTCCCTTTTGCTCTGCCCAAGGCAAAGGTGACTTTGTTGGGTGTGTCTCTTTGGTTTTTCTATCATCAATAAATCACTTTCATTTTTATTTGTGTGTTTTTTTTTCTTATATTTATTTACGATGTTGGAAAATAATAAGTAGCATCTCGCGTACACATACTTTCCACTTTACGAAAACTTATTAAAACTCATATCACTTGCGCAGATTGCTACATAAATTACATCCTGGGAATAATGATCCACTGCCTTCTCCAAATTTTGAGTTTCCCGTGTATGAAGCTGAAGACGAAGAAGATGATATTCCAGAAGAGATTTCCAAACTGCTTGAGAAAGAAGAGAAAACTATCCAACTTCATCAAGAGCTGGTGGAAGTAATCAATTTGGTAACAGAAGAAATTCGTAGGGAAGTGAGAATTGGAGCTTCGCTCAAGCCTGAGGTGAAGAAACAGTTGATCGTTTTGCTCGGAGAGTTTGTTGATGTGTTTGCTTGGTCATATCAGGATATGCCTAGATTAGACACTGCTATAGTTGAACATCGTCTACCTTTGAATCCAGAGTGCCCGCCAGTAAAGCAGAAGCTCAGAAGAACTCGACCCGACATGGCTCTAAAGATTAAGGAGGAGGTACAAAAACAGATTGATGCAGGTTTCCTTGTCACTGCCGAATATCCGCTTTGGTTGGATAATGTTGTGCCCGTTCCGAAGAAGGATGGTAAGGTTCGCATGTGTGTAGATTACAGGGATTTGAACAAGGCCAGTCCGAAAGATGACTTTCCGTTACCTCACATCGACATTTTGGTTGACAGTACCGCAAGATATGAGGTTTTCTCCTTTATGGACAGTTTTTCAGGTTACAATCAGATTAGAATGGCTCCCGAGGACAGAGAGAAGACGCCATTCATCACGCCCTAGGGCACCTTTTGTTACAGAGTTATGCCATTTGGATTGAAGAATGCAGGGGCAACATATCAGAGAGCTATGACTACTTTGTTCCATGATATGATGCACAAGGAGATTGAGGTTTATGTGGATGATATGATAGCCAAGTCGAAGACTGAAGATGATCATGTTAAACACCTGTCTAAGTTGTTTGGTCGTTTGAGGGAATACAAGCTCCGTCTGAACCCCAACAAATGTACATTTGGAGTACGATCAGGGAAACTATTGGGTTTTATTGTCAGTTAAAGGGGGATTGAAGTGGACCCCGACAAGATGAAAGCTATCCGGGAAATGCCAGCTCCATCTACAAAGAAACAAGTCAGAGGATTTTTGGGACGTTTGAACTACATCTCTAGGTTTATATCCAACATGACTGCTACATGTAAACCTATTTTCAAGCTTCTGAGGAAAGAACAAGGGTATGTTTGGACTGAAGACTGTCAAAAGGCTTTTGATAATATCAAAGAGTATTTGCTTGAACCACCTATCCTGATACCGCCAATTGAAGGCCGACCTTTGATTATGTATTTGACTGTTTTGGAAGATTTAATGGTTTGTGTACTCGGTCAACGAGATGAAACAGGAAAGCAAGATCATGTCACTTATTACCTGAGTAAGAAATTTACCAATTGTGAAACGAGATACACTATGTTAGAAAAGACTTGTTGTGCTTTGGCGTGGGCCGCCAAACGTTTGCGCCAGTATATGCTGAATCACACCACTTGGTTAGTTTCAAAAATGGATCCTATCAAGTATATTTTTGAGAAGCCCGCTTTGACTAGGAGAATTGCTAGATGGCAGATGTTGTTATCCGAATATGATATCGAGTACCATACTCAGAAAGTTGTTAGAGGAAGTGTTTTGGCTGATCATTTGGCTCACCAGCCTATTTTGGATTATCAACCTTCAAACGATGATTTTCTCGACGAGGATGTTATGTTTTTAAAGATGAAAGATTGTGAAGAACCCTTGCATGGTGAAGGACCAGAACCAGGATCTCAATGGGGTTTAGTTTTTGATGGAGCTGTCAACACTCATGGAAAAGGGATAGGTGCTGTTATTGTGACTCCTCAAGGGTCCCACATCCCGTTCACTTCCAGATTAACATTCAAGTGTACTAATAATGAAGTTGAGTATGAAGTATGCATTATGGGTCTTGAGGAAGCAATAGATTTGAAAATTAAGAATTTGGATGTGTTTGATGATTTTGCAGTGGTAATCTACCAGATCACAGGAGAATGGGTAACTCGACATGATAATTTGGTCCCATACAAAGATTATGCTAGAGGACTGTTACCATTCTTTGACAGAGTCGACTTTCATCATATCCCTCATGATGAAAATAGAATGGCAGATGCATTGGCAACTTTGGCCTCCATGACTGTGGTAAACTTTTGGAATGATTGTCCTCGAATTGAAGTAAAACGTCTTGACAAACCCGCCTACATCTTTGCCATCGAGGAAGTTGAAGATGGCAAACCCTGGTACCATGACATTGAAGTATTCCTTAAAACTCAAGAATATCCTTTGGGAGCCTCCAGCAAGGATAGGAAGACACTGAAAAGGTTGGCTGGGAGTTTTCTTTTGAGTAACAACGTTTTATACAAATGGAATTTTGACATGGTCTTGCTGAGATGTGTTGACAAGCAAGAAGCAGATACGTTGATGACGGAAATTCACGAAGGATCCTTTGGCACTCATGCCAATGGACATGCCATGGCTAAGAAACTCTTAAGGGCTGGTTATTATTGGATCACAATGGAATCAAATTGTTACAAGTTTGCTAGAAAATGTCACAACTGTCAGATTTACGCAGATAAGATTCATGTGCCTCCGACTTTGTTGAATGTTATCTCATCCCCGTGGCCCTTCTATATGTAGGGAATTGATATGATTGGTATGATAGAGCCGAAAGCATCTAATGGACACCGATTCATCTTAGTAGCCATTGATTATTTTACCGAGTGGGTCGAGGCAGCTTCTTACGCTAATGTAACTCGACATGTGGTTGTTAAATTTATCAAGAATCAGCTTATTTTCCGGTATGGTGTGCCGAACAGAATTATTACAGATAATGGTTCCAATTTGAATAACAGAATAATGAAAGAATTGTGTGAAGAATTCAAGATTGAGCATCATAATTCTTCTCCTTACAGACCAAAGATGAATAGGGCTGTCAAAGCCACCAACAAGAATATCAAAAAGATCATTCAGAAAATGGTCGTTACTTATAAGGACTGGCATGAGATGCTCCCGTTTGCCTTACGTGGGTATCGTACAACGGTGCGCACATCAATTGGGGCAACTCTGTTTTCAATGGTCTACGGTATGGAAGCAGTACTCCCGATAGAAGTCGAGATTCCTTCTATGAGGATTTTGATGGATGCAAAGTTACCAGAAGTTGAATGGTGCCAGAACAGATACGATCAGTTGAAATTAATCGAAGAAAAGAGGATGGCGGCACTATGCCATGGACAGTTGTATCAACAAAAGATGAAGAAGGCATTTGATAAGAAAGTTCGACCCCGTGTATTCAAGGAAGGCGACCTTGTGCTCAAGAAGATTCAGTCTTTCCTCACTGACGTCAGAGGAAAGTGGGCCCCGAACTATGATGGACCATACGTGGTAAGAAAGGTTTTTTCAGGAGGTGCTCTGATGTTAGCAACAATGGATGGAGAAGAGATCACTCGCCCTGTGAATACGGACGCTGTCAAAAAGTATTTCGTTTAGAACTCGGGAAGTTCTCGTTAACTTAAGAATAGCAAGTCGTTATTCCCTTAATGTAATCCCTATTATTTTCCAACACTGTAATACTGGGGTCACGCTTTTCTGCGGAGTACCATTCAATAAAAGTTTTCTTTCTTCTTTCATTTATCAAAAATATTTATTCTTGATAACAAAATCCAGATTGATTTGAAAATTTGTTTTACTTGATATATGAATAACAAAAGGATGACCATGGACGTTTATTTCATCCATGGAGGAACGACAATCATTAATGATTCCCAGAAACGAGAGGATATTTATTTTATCTAGAGATGAAGTTTGTTTATGTTCAAGATTTCTTTACAGATGGTAAGAGGTCTGTGGAGATTTTGCTTGGGTACCTTTCCGTTTGAGGCGTTTATTTTCGCCTCTCCCAGTTTGTCAGCATACGCATAGCATATAGATAGATAGCATGGCATGTGCATTTTGTTGCATCTCTTTGTGTTTGTTTTATTCTATCGCTTTGGCCGTGGTTACCCCCAGGCCTTTGGGTGTGTCCTATCCCTCCAAATAGAGTTGTCAGCCCTAGGAAGAAAGAGCACAATGTTTCTACTTTCCCCATGAAGTTCGATCCTCGTGGAAGACGGTTATTCCAGTACATTCCATTTGAGTTCATACCTTAATGGTCGGGTCTTGCTTGACAATTTCTCTTCGGCTACTTCCCGAAATGAATTTCGGTCCTTGGCAATCACATTGTGGATAATCTCCAACTTTCGGACTTGGATTAAGTGTGCATTTATTTTGCACTTTATTCCCCAGGAAGAATATTTTCGAAGAATCTTTATGAAGACAGACATTGCTCCAACGATAATATCGCAGGTTTTCTCAACCATCTACATTTGGACTATAAACAATCTCTTTATTTGAGCAACTCGTTTTGACTAAGATATTATTCAAAACGACAAATGACAGTTTCTACAAGACAGTTGATTCACCCTCAGTGGGTTCTTCAACATCGTCAATTCGTCAATTGGCATCGCTTCGCAAATCCATTAGAGAAGCCCGCCAAAGACATTACAAGACACTTCTCTTTATTTAAAATTTCAAATATTTTACAACTACAATAAAGATGCTCATCGGAAATGAATCCCCCAGTGAGTTCATCACACAAGTTTATTTCTATCAAGTAACATCTACCCAGAGAAGTCGAGGAAATTTACCACATTAGTCTCTTTACTTAAGAGGACATACTTTACAATCTAACCAGCTTGCATCTCTTCTGAAGATCCCCGATAAATCTTTACAAACTCCAGTACATTATGGCTTACAGCCGAGTTTCTACAAATTACATCTACAATCTACAAATTACATCTACAATCTACAAATTACATCTATAATATACATTGACATCTACGATCTGCAAAATCTATGATCCCCTATGAAGATGCTTTCACGAGTTTCCATCACTTCGGGTAGAGACTGAGACTAGCTCATGGTTCCCATACCATGACGCTCGGGGAGGTTCTACATCAGAGATTGAGACCAGCTCATGGTTCCCATACCATGACGCTGGGGGAGGTTCTACATCAAAGACTGAGACCAGCTCATGTTTCCCATACCATGACGCTCGGGGAGGTTCTACATTAGAGACTGAGATCAGGCCATGGTTCCCATACCATGACGCTCGGGGAGGTTCTACATCAGAGACTGAGACCAGCTCATGGTTCCCATACCATGACGCTCGGGGAGGTTCTAAATCAGAGACTGAGACCAGCTCATGGTTTCCATACCATGACGCTCGGGGAGGTTCTACATCAGAGACTAAGACCAGCTCATGGCTCCCATACCATGACGCTCGGGGAGGTTCTACATCAGAGACTGAGACCAGCTCATGGTTCCCATACCATGATGCTCGGGGAGGCTTTATCTTTTTTACTATTCCCAGTTGGATTTCAAAATAATAATAAAATAAGGAAGAAGAAAGAATATAAAACAAAACTGGACTATTGACTCAATTAGAAAAGTCACTATGGTTATTATTGTTGCCTAGATTGCTCCATGTTGGTAATAAGCTACCCTTCAGTTACAAGTTTCTCATTTATTGTTTAAATCGCCATATCCTTGGTGTATGTGTTATTGTTATACTAGGGAGATTCCCCATTGGTGGTGGTTTCCTGTCCTTGTGGAGTCCCGCTTCGTTGGGTCTGTTGCTCCTTTGTCTCGCGTGTCGTGTCCAGTTTCTCCCCTGTGACATCTTTCCCTCACAGGACCGTCTGTCTAGCATTTTCATATCATTGCATATCACTTGCATTCGGTGGCTTCTTAGGGCCGAAAATTTGCGCAATGTTTGTATTTAAATCCCTCCTATCTCGTCAAGATGAAGCTTTCAATCTTCTTATCTCCGAATAGAAGAAATTTAAATAGGGGGATCTGTCGCACCCTGATTTTTGACCTCAAGATCCCACCTCCTCGTGCATCCCTCGTGTGTATCATCTAGATCTATCATTCCTGCTTCAACTAACCACTTAACTAGTTGTTTGTTTTGTTTTTTATGAAGTTTGTTTGTTGCAGAGAATTTTAAGGGAAACATCAAGCCATTCTAGTTTTCCTTCAAGATACGAGGGTCTCATTCTTGAATACATTGATTTTGTAACAAGATTATTTGAGTTCGCACTATAACACTTTCATCACTCAAGAGGCCTAGTTACGAGGATTATTAAGTGCAAGAAATCTTGAAGTTTAGTATCTTGAAGCATTAGAACGATTTGTCTATTTGGGAGTTCATCGTTAGAAATTAGAAGTCACAAGCTATATTACGCCAAACTACAAGGTTATAAGAATGTAGTTGTATGATACGTGTGATAAGTACAAGCTCAAGGAAAGAAATTTGCTCATACCCTAAACTACTTGGAGGGAACGTTTTTATATGTGTTCAAGTGGTAACAAATGTTGTACTCAATCATTTCATCACATATGACTGTCAAAGCAAGGAAAAGCCCTTAGGTATGTATGTTGCAAATTACTAAATACTTCAAGAATGTTAGAAAGATGGATTACAAGAGTATTCGAAAACAGTAAAAAGCTACACCATTACAACAATATATTAATACTAGATACGAGGATCCCGCGTTACATTGTTCAAGGTGGTGCACTAAACCTCAACAACACTTGCTCCAAATCACAAACCAAGACTCTGTCATAAATAACATATTATCAAACCCAGCAGCAACACTTCTCACGTGAGCAGTCACCAAAATTAATCCACCCAAACGCTTGATCTTGTTCACAAACTTGAAGGGACACCAGGAAGTGGGATGCTCTTAAGCTCTTCTAAAGAAAAACGATGTTAATATCTCACAACAATGCCTGGAGCTATTCTACAAAACCGCAAACAATGTCTGTACGAGCGAGGTGCTGCAGAAGAAATAGTAAAAAGGGTTCTGGTTACATTACTCAAAAAGGAAACGTAGGATAAGCATTGGGTCCTGCAACTGATGAGCTTATACAATACTTATCAGAAACTCCAAGCAGATGTCCTAGAGTGGTGGAAAATAGCAGCATATGTCGCCCTTGACTTTCTTCGATAGCTAGGGATTCCTTGGCAGCACAGACAGCGTCGGTAATGCCCAAAGAGCTTTGCTGTAGCAAGGATGATAGAATTGGCAAGCAGCAATTATGTACACAGCATGATAGCATAAGCCATTCTCTGCCTCAAATCACGGATGCAGTTGTTTCTGTAACTGATAATGGCCCCTCAACTCGATACCTGCATTCAAGCCAACATACGCTTTAGGCTGGTTTGAGGATTATAAATGATGCAACTTGTTTTATGTTGAACTATTTTGAGACAATTGAGAGTATTGGGATGTTTTTCAGAGATTACCACTAGTCTGGGTTGTGTTAATAAACAAGGAAGGGTTAGAACTTCACCTTATCATGACTACAACAAACTCACACGGTTGTGCTAATCCCGACCCTAACTTGTTGCTTCATCTAACCCTGTTACAACAGGAGCTATTTGAGCATGGTAGTCAAAGCAGAAGATGGTTGAGAGGTCGCGAACACTACAATGTCATCACAGCAGCATACCAACCGTATTTTGCATCTCAAAAGAGACATATCACTATGAGTCGCAACGAGCACTTTGCATCAGTTTCCCGGTCACACTTCTTAAATGTCCTCTATAAGTCCTCGTACGAAAGGAAGTTTGTTTCACCTGGGCACATTTCTCTTCGCATCCTGTCAAGAGGAATGGATGAAGTCAATAAGTCTTTGAAGCAACTAAAACAACAGACAGAGCATGATCAAATTAATTGAGGAAAACATGAGAGAATAGCAAAATAGAGCAAGACTTAACTTCAACACTAAGCAGCACTACTAATCCCCATCTTCTGATTTTGATAGTTCTCCTGTCAACAATGTCCAAAATCTTCGTGCTGACGCCTTTGTGCCAAACCAGAAACACAATTCCGCAACTGATAACGCCTCTACGCCAGAAAATTGTAAATTCTTCCAAGAGACTCATTGAATGCCACTCATAATCTCGCTACGCCAGCCCTCTTCAAGAAGTTCCAAATGCAGCTTTTTTCTCCGAGCCAAAAAATGATTGTCCCCTCCAAGAGGTTTCTCGCCAGGATAGCAATAACTTCAACCAGTTTCGCTACCGTATTTTCCCTGGGCTGCTAGTTTCCCTTTGGCCCAAACCTTCTGCTATTCACACCTGCCAAATAGCAATTCAGAGTTAGTAATCAAGTGAGTAATATGCTTTTTCAAAAAAGATCCAATCCCAGACGGCTATCAGATTCTTCAACATCAATTAAGAGATCCTTCAAATCAAATCATACAGAAAAGGATCCTCATCAATGACATTAACTCAATCAAACGAAAAAGGGAAGTTTTCAAATATTGTCTAAACCAAAACAGAAGGCCCAAATACAACAATCATGGCATTTAATCAGAGTTTAAACACAGAGATTCTCAGATGAAGCCTATAAAAGGGAGAGGTTTGAGACGAAAAAGAAAAAAGGCAACCGATAATCACCACCAAAACCCTAAGTTTCGTAATCCATAAGATTGAACGAGAAAGCTTATCTGTTTCAACCTACGAAACCTGGAGCCATCATCACCCGAGTCTTCGCCGTCACTAATCCGCCGCCGTCCCAACTTTCGGTAGACCCTTGATCCATGCCCAAATCATTGAACTTTTGACATTTGTTTTTCGTGTTTTCAGGTTCGAAAATGGAGAAGATGACGAAAGGGAGAAGAAGAACGAACGATGGGGAGTAAATCTGGAGAGACAAAAACGAGCAATTCGAGCGATTTGAGACTCCGAGCGTAGTCTGAGATTGGGGGCGAAAGGGAATTGGGATTAGGGTTCACCGTTTCTGCTTCTGTCCTTTTTTTATTTATGTTATAATCATATGTATACCACACACCTGCACACACGATGCACCCGCACACACAACCCTCTGATCTCCAACAGATCAGATCGGGCTATCCTCATCGCACGTCCACCATAAATCGTGCACCCGCGTCACGCCTGATCAATCGCCCCACTAAACCACCTCCCTAATCTGCTAATTAACCGTTAAATCCTTTTTTTTTATAATTAACCACTATATTAACTTTTTTAAAAATTAAAACTATTAACTCCTTTAATTACCACCTTAAAGTAAATCAACCTTAATCCTTTTAATTTAAGAACCAATCCTCCTTTAATCAATTACTTATTTAATCATCTTTTATTTAATAATTAGTAAACCCTTTTCTAAATAATAATATTATGTCCTTTCTCCTTAAAAAATTTATATTTAAGATAACCTTTTATTAAATAATAATAAACCTCTTTTTTTTTATCTAAAATAACTCTAGCTTTCTATAATAAATAAAAATCCATTTTATTTAATAAACCTTTATAATATAAATAATAAAACTATTTTATTTTAAAAGCTCACTTCATAACAATCTACTTAGTTTATTTTATTTATCAATAATAACACCCTTTTTATAATAACTTAAACAAAGTAAAAAAATTTATAACAAGAAATAATTTAAATAGTTTATACTCACTTACTAAACTGAATTTTTGATAACTTAAGAAAACCTTTTAATTTGCAACCTAACTTTTATCAAATAAATAAAACTAATTTATCCAGCTTTTTACTAAAATCAAATCTCACCTAATCAAAATCAATTCGACCTCGCCTAAAAAAAATCAACATCGTAATTCAATCAATCGAGCATGCTTCCACTCCCATTCACAATTTACACACTTGTACACTTAGCGCTGTTGCACCCTAATTTTTGACCGTAAGATCCCACCTCCTTGTGCACTTTTTGTCGTGATATCTTTTTATTTTTGTGTGCGTGTTTATTACGGTTAACCATTTTGTGCAGGTGCAGTAATATCAAGTGTCAATCCTCACAGTCAAGCATTTCAGGGCATAACCATTCTGATTTAAGGATTCTAAGTTTTTTTCTTTCTACTAAGCCATTGTCCTCGAGAGCCCTCAATATTTTCAGTAGGAATATCTTGGATCAACAACTCACAGTTAATGTATAGCCTAAGGTGATTCATGAGTGTTACGTAATTATTCTAAATCTATCATCCATAACAAGTTTTATCAAAGTTCAGGACAAAGTTCACAAGTTGGATTGAACTCAAAATGGTTCAATTTATACAATTTGGCTTCAGCAAGGCTCACGAGGTCTTTTAAGGAAGGTCTAGATCGATATTTTAGAGGTTTATTCTTGTTTCACCACGAGGAGTTCATCATATTCAGGCTCACAAAAAATCCATACGACTCAAGTTGTCACATATCTTGGAAAGTAAAAACTCATGCTACGCGAATAGGATCTCATAAAAGTGAACCCATGGTGAATCTTTGTTTGACTTGCGAATGATACACTTTAGGGCATTATTTTGATTGATTCCAAAATTATTCATGGATATAACCAAGTGGTTTCACTTAAATAAACAACCATTGGCATGGAAGTGGGATCTGTGTTACTGAATAGTCAAGATGGTCCCAAGCTGTACTTTGGTTATTTTCTTTATATAACCAAACTACCTTCAATGTGTTTATTATTGCCATTCAAACCTCAAATTCATCTAAAAAAACACATGAAGATTATACATGATTCTTTGACTTACAAATACCAACAGTCAGATTGCACCGCTTAAAAAAAGAGTTTATTCATATAGGTGAATACAAGCTTTGGAAAACGACAAAAAACATTAACAGTCATGTTCTGCTATACCAACTAAAAATGTTAACAGGACCATTCTCGCTGGTAATGCACCTTAAATCATAAGCCTGCAACAAGGGTGCCCTGCCGTCAACCTTCCTATATCTACGCAATGGAACTGCTGCATAAGCCAGGAGATTGCTAGCCCCCTCCGCGCCATAATCACAAGGTTACGTTTATATTGATTCCACGCAAGCTTAGTCGCACCAGGTTTGTTCCCAAAGTAGAACGCGAATACCGGTTTGAAGAACATTCTCCTTGGACAGCTCCCTTTTCTTTAAATCTGTCAACACCATTTGAATCCCATGAGAGAGTTATAACAAGGCCTATAACATGTAAAAACAGAGCCAATGGTATTCTTCACGATAGTCCTCTTGAATCACAACAACACCTACAAGTTCTTTGGCAATGAACCCTAAGTTTCTAAGCTTGTTCCATCTTCGCAGCAGTAATGTGATGGTGATCGAACATACCAAAGCATACACCTGTCTTGAACCAAACCTGCTGAAAATACAAAATTATGCACAGTGACATGTAAGCTCAGAAGATGAACACGGGCAAGCTGAGGAATTACGAACCGAATCACCTTTGAACCCTACAGTTCCAGGCCTTACCAGAAGTTGTATCCTCATTGGTTATTTGCAGTTTTCACCATTTTCACCTCCTCACCAGTCTTGCTTCATGGTTCCACTTTAAACAACCTGCAAAGGACATGACATTGGATTAAGACTTTTTTTCACAACAGCAGATCAATACCAACAGTAGTATCGGCAGTTTTACCAACATCAACAGGCCCCAGTTGCAGCCTCAAGCACAACCTCAGGTTCAAGGACTGTCTCAACCAGTTTTACATGCAGCTCCACAATCTCAAAATCACATCCAAATCCCTCCAATCACCCGCTGCAACGAAATCACCAATGTTAGTAAAGTATTATGAGCAATCATGACTAAGAACAGGAGGAGAAGGTTTCTATACCTTGTCGGTTGTGCCAGCTTCGCTGACGGTTTTTCTTTGTTCCTTCAGAATATGATATCAGGGTCATCTCTCCAAGCCGCTCCAAAGGATTGTTGCCAAGTATACATGAAACATAGAAATCCTCAAAATCTACAAATCCTCAAAAAAAATAGGAAATAATGCAATAAATAGGAAATGAGACACATCAACTAAAAAAGAGGGAAGTAACCAAGGAATCTGAGGATGTTCCGAACAATCTACCTTCTATCATTTCCGGCTTTCGAACATTTTCATCAGCTCCCATCTAGAATCAAAACATCCGTGATACTTGCCAATAGCTTCAACTTCAGGCAACGCGACTCGAACGTCTTCACAACCTGCATTCACAATAAAATTTAATTATCTGTCAAACTTAGAGCGTATCTTCCAACAACATAAGCAAAACCGAAAAATCGCGGCCATTAGAACAAGCGTAAAAGTTCAAGACAATGCATAGTTACGACCTTCAAGATCACCTACATCAAGATTAGGCAGCCACTGATGCTCTGTGACAGTTTTGGTGACCGAACCGCTAGTTTGAATGCTTCCTCTTCTTACCTGAGTAAAATTGGAATCAAGTCATAACAGGGCGTTCAAAGAAGAATTAAATTGAGTCAACTATCACCATTAGCTTTTATTACAAATGAGCAAGAGAATCAAGGAAAACCATTCAAGACATTAAGAATAAGTCACAGACCTAGGACCTTCTAGAAGAATGAGCAAGATTGCTTCAGCTTTGGAGAATCCCTATGTCACCATTTTAGTACAATTTCATAAGAAGTTTGTCTAAAAAGAAACCAGGATGAACCATCACAGCATATGAATCGAATCCTGCCTGTTAAGAGGAAACAAGAAGACCCTGTCAAAGATAATTGAAAGATGGCCAGTTTTTCCTTCAAACGATCAATTCTGCAATACCGTTATGCTAGGTCTTTGGCACCAATCGAAACCTCACGGTGTGGTTTTCTCTTCATACTGCTAATTAGACCAAGAGATTGATTCTGCTTCCTCCAAGAGATTGGTTTTCTCACGGTGTGGTCTTATGCTACCTGATTGGTTTTCTGCTTCCTCCGAGAGATTGATTCTGCTTCCAGAAAGTCGGCAATTGCTATTGATATTAAGGTCCTGCGAACAAGAAGTCCATTTCAGAAATAAGTTTGAGACAGTTTGTTCTTCTCTCAAAAAAACGCTACAACAAGCCGAGTTAATCGATTTAAT
Source organism: Lathyrus sativus (assembly GCA_963859935.3). Classification (NCBI taxonomy): domain Eukaryota; kingdom Viridiplantae; phylum Streptophyta; class Magnoliopsida; order Fabales; family Fabaceae; genus Lathyrus; species Lathyrus sativus. Next base: position 254,376,289 of record OZ012735.1, on the reverse strand, counting down.
TCCAAATTCACATGATTAGATTAATATAAAAATATATTCATGTGTCTAGAAGATATCAGAGCATGATCAAATTGGAAGAAAAATATCCTCACCAACTATTTCCAAAAGATGCGATTTGCTAAAGGAGAAAATGGGAACAACTCACAAACATATTTTGACCAAAACAGAAGTGATTTTATTGCCATTGAAAACACGTTCATGTTGGTTCTATTCCTTTCCCCAAATAGTTCAAACAATCCGTCGAATTTGGAAACCTCATTATTCTTCTTAAATTCACCATATTCCTGGAAACCCAATATAAGAGGATTTCAAACGAAAAAACAAAGGCATCAAGTCCACGAAAGTCACATACATTCACAACAATCCTCAGAAACCCTCACAAAAATCCCCGATTCGAAACCCTATAAATTAAAGAGAGAAAGGAATACTTATCTAGCTTTGAGTCTGTCGCCGTCGAAATCTACGTCGCTTGACCGGCGAATCAACCGTGAGATCCTTTCTTACTAACGTTAACCTGTTGAATTTTATTGTTTGCTTTTGCAGGAAATCGAGAAGAAATCAAGGAAGATGAAAGAGGTATGAAGAAGGGGGGGGGGGTTGAAGCGAATCGAGAGGAAGAAGAAGAATGAGACGAAGGAAAATCGGAGAAGGAAAGATGAACGGAGAAGACAAAGAGAGTGAGATCGAGAGAGGAGATAGTCGCAACAAGGAAGAACGCGACGGAGGTGGAAGGGCATGAGAGAGAGAGAGAGAGAGAGAGAGAGACGAAATCGAAGAGTTGGGGGGAATCGATTGGGGATTAGGGTTAGGGTTCCCTGTTTTCCTGTTTGTGCTGTATTTTAATGTAATATGGTCATCTGCACACACACACACACACCGTAGTTACGGTGAACATTACACTATTATCATAAGATCTCCAACGGATCATCTTCGTATGCACCACAACACTCCACACCGTGCACCCTCGCCAGCAAAACTCACTGGACCGCCCCCCACTTACATTAATCCCAGTTAACTAACATTAATCCACCCTTTAATTAACTTTAAATTTAATTAATTATTTCCTTAATTATTTAATTAATAATTTTTATGAAAACATAAAACCTGTTTAATTCTAAATAACCTATTCCAACCTTTTAGTATTTCCTTAATTAACTTAATTCTTTTTAATAAAAATAATCATAATCTTTTTATGCACAAATAATAATAATAAACCTTTTAATTTTAAAATCAACTTTCAACTTTTTTATAATAATTAACAGTTCCCTTTTAATAAACTTTTATATAATAAAAAACCCTTTTCATAATTAATAATTAAGCAACTATTCTATTTTTTTTATAAAAAACTCACTCATGGAAATCCTTTTATAAAATAATAATCTTTTATAATAATCTTTATATTTATAATAAACAAATAAAACCATTTAACTATTTTAATAGAAATCTCTTTTATAAAAAAAAAATCTACTTCATTTAACTTAACTTTTAAAATCTATTTAGTAATAATTAAAAACTCTTTTCTTAACTTAATTTAACCTTTTATAATAACAATTTTTATTTGAGGATAAACCTTTTCATTTATATTTAATTTTATTTAATAAAATAAAAATGGAACCTCTTAGATATTTAGATCCTTTTTCAAATCACACTCTAAAATTCAACTAACCGTCTAACTTTCAATTATAACACAAAGCTAATATAATCAAATACAACCTTTTTTACTAAAATCAATTTCACACATAAAACCGAATATCCTACAACTTAATCAATCCTCCCGTAACTCAATTCAATCGTGTACGCTTACGCCTCCCTTCGTCCTCGCACTTCACAATTCACTCACTTAGCGCTTTCATGCATGTGTATGGATTTATTTATTTATCTGCTTTATCCGCATTTTACGCATTTATATTATCGCACTGCAATCCGTCCAAAGGAAAAACCTACACATGAGTCAACACTTGTGTGTAGTGCACATCATTTGCATCATACTCCCTTATGATCCTTGATCCCATTCAAGTCGATCTTTTAAGATAGATCCTACCCCATAGGAAGGACCGTTATCTTTTACGACTTAGATACAAAACAACAACTCAACAACAAATATTCAAACACAATAGAGAATAAGATGTTAATCATCTTAAGCGAGATAGAATCTCCACCCCACATCAATTATAATCAATACCGTAGGAACTTTGCCTTAAGAGAGATAGAGGCGTACATCGTCGATCAATATCAGAGTACTTGAGCCCTTCTCTTAAGACGATGCAAAGACTATTTTCCTACAATTCGTGGCGATTAAATCTCCCTTAAAATGACAACTCACCTTTTCTCCTAAAATCAATCAATCAACCACCCTAAACCCGTAGGAACTTTGACCACAGTCAAAGAACTCTTCAAACCCTTTAGGGGAACTACAAATACTCTGATTCCACTTCCGTCAGGATATGTAGGCATATGATGCGATATCTTATCGAGTATACTTAGATATAAACCACTAGGGTCTTTCAACCATTAAGCAGATAACACTTAGCAATAAACAAACATAAAACAAGAGGTTCCTGTAGAGTACTACAGAAACTTAGGATGCTAGCACCTTCCCTAAGTTTAACCGACCCCCGAACCTATAACTCTCTAAACCTTGCATTTGCATTGCATTGTGGGAATTTCGATCTTTATCCCTTCCTTTGGACAAATCAAAGTTCGGTTGCAAATGAATAAGATTCAAACTAATCAATAGTTTCGTATCCAAATTTCACCGCAACAGAAATGGCGACTTCACTGGGGACGCTCTAGTGGGTTTCCCTATCTTGTTTTTGTTTATATATTTGCTTATATTTTACTTGTATATTTGTTTGTTTGTTGCCTTTGGGTGATACCTTTGAGTGGTGAGACAAAGTCCTACACCCGGACTTGAGTGAACTTAAGATAGGATAGTGATATGTTCGACGAGGCTTATAGGGAGTGAGTCCCGACTAAGTTGACTTGAAAATCACGCTCAGTTGAGGCCCTTTCAAAAATGGTTCGGTTGAACGAGTAATCGTGAAGACTTTTACTATTTTCAATTGGAGTCTATGATATTGAGGACCGTAGTTACTTTAACCCCACTTTGGCCTTTATTAGGATGTAGCGCGGGACTATGAGGGAGTACACCCAAAATAGTGTTACGCGATGCTACACTCAAAAGAAGTTCTCTTGAGAATGTTATTAACCACCGAGTTAGTTGGGAAGTTGATAATATCCGAAAGATGAGCTAATGACTTTGGGAACCTCTTTAGAACCTTGTTCTGCAGGTACAATCAACCTTTAGTCCACAACCTTTGGGAATGGGTATACCTTTGCTCCATGCTCGTTGCAAACCTAGGGTCTCCCTTGTCTGTTTTATCTTTGTGTGTCCTTATATTCTTACTTGTGTTTGTTGCATTCATATAGCATCATATTACGTTAGGTTTCATGGAATTCAGTTTTATTTATAAACATTACAGAAACCAATAAGGATTACAAAAATATATATTTTTAAAATACTCTTTTAAGAGTCTTAACCTGGATGACCTAAGGAACTAGGAGCTCAGATTGTAGAATCAAGAAAACTCCAAATACAAGAGGCTTCCCTTTATTATTGAGGATCAAATGAAAGACTTTCATCAATGTTGAAGGTCCAAGTAAACAAAAGCTTCCTTCTTTATTTTCCAGCAAGAGATAGATGATTTATTTTCCTCTATCACATTACTCCTTAGAAGTTGATCATGGAAATTTATATTCAAGAAAATACAGAAAGAACAGCAGATCAACGAGCATGATGAAGGACTTCCTTAGGACTTTATTAGCTTTTATTTAGCTATGGGGTCAGGACTCTTATGAGAATGATCATTTGTAACCGATATCAAAAATAATAAACAAATTTTCTTTGGGTACTCTGTGACGTTTATAAATACTTGAGTTCCATGAAACATTTTGTTTTGCATTCTTGCATTTTTGCATTTCGCATTTTGCATCAGCATAACATCCTTTGCATTCCGGGGGTCTCACTCTTGCTTCATCTTCACAGACAAGTTGAATCACCAGTACAACACTCGAGCCAGTTAATGCCAAAAGATGGACCAACTTGAACAAGAGAATAGAGTACTCCATGATGAAGTTGCAACTCTGAAAGAAAATCTAGAGAGGTTGAATGGCTTAGTCGAAGCTCTGTCCAACCAGTCTACGCCCAACAATCAGGATGTTCCAAGTACTGTTATCTCTGAAGTTGTGTCAGCACCAATCCCAATGGTGTCTACTTTTGCTGAAGTAACCTACAGCATGCCGCTAGGTTTCCCGTGGGGGATGCCTCCTTATTTCACTCCGGCCGGTTATCGTCCACCTGTTCCCGAGGTTCCTGCCATAACCACTATTCAAGCCATTCCTACGACTACTGCTGTCATGACTACCGCACCTTCACATGTGAATACTACTCCATATGTCCTAAACGAACCAATTTTCCATAGGGTACCCAGCGAAAATGTGGGTTTGGAAGAAAGGATGGACGGTTTTCAAGACCAATTTTCCGAGATGCGAAAAGAATTGAAAGCCCTTCGTGGGAAGGATTTATTTGGAAAAAGTGCTTCTAACTTATGTTTGGTTCCAAATGTCAAGGTTTCGCCGAAATTCAAGGCTCCTGATTTTGAGAAGTATAAAGGAAACACTTGTCCTCAGAGTCATCTCATCATGTATGCCAGGAAAATGTCTGCACAAACTGACAATGACCAATTGCTCATTCATTATTTCCAAGACAGTCTAACAGGCGCTGCACTCAGGTGGTATATGGGATTGGATAGTGCGAAGATTCGGACTTTCAATGATCTAGGAGCAGCCTTTGTTAAGCAGTATAAGTATAATATGGACATGGCTCCTGACCGTGATCAGTTGAGAGCCATGGCTCAGAAAGACAAAGAGAATTTCAAGGAATATGCTCAACGTTGGCGTGTGTTAGCCGCTCAAGTCATACCGCCATTAGAAGAAAAAGAAATGACCAAAATTTTCCTAAAGACTCTCGGTCCATTCTTTTATGAGAAAATGGTAGCAAGTGCACCCAGTGACTTCACCGAAATGGTTAATATGGGAATGCGTTTAGAAGAAGGTGTTCACGAAGGAAGACTAGTCAAGGAAGGGAGTACCTTTAATAATGCTCGAAAGTATGAGAGTGGTTTTATGAAAAAGAGAGAACACGAAGTAAGTGTTGTGCACCAGGGACGATCCAAGAGAGGGTATCCACAGCCGCAACATCAACAAAATCAACAAAATCAGAGTCGTGTAGACAGAAGACTGGACTTTGATCCCATCCCGATGACATACGCTGACTTGTCCCCATATTTGATTCAAAAGGATCACATCCAGACGAGAGCTCCGCCTAAGGTACCCAAGAAACTTCTGTATTGGTACAAAGCTGACAAATTTTGCCTATACCATCAAGGTGCTCCGGGCCATGATACTGAGAACTGTTACGGTTTGAAGGCAGACGTTTAAAGGTTGGTTAAGGACGAAATTTTATCCTTTAAGGATTCCATCCCTTATGTGCAAGATAATCTGCCACCTCAGTATGGTTCGTCCTCCGCGAACATGATCCAAGGTTATTTGGGAAGCTCATATCAATATAGTGCCTGAAGATGAATCTGAAGGCGACATAGCAAACGATTCTGCAAGCTTCTCCATTCCATACAAAGACTGAATAAAATCCTGAGAAGGGCTCATCAGGGTGTTTCCTTTCCGTTTGCTTATGCGTATTTCATTTCTTTGATTAAAAGCATAATTGGCATGTAAGAACTTGTTATTTTGAATAATTAATGCAATAAAATGTTTGTTTTGAAGAAACCCATTCGTTTCACTCGTAAAATATTTTACATAATTTATAACGCCTGCTATACCCAATTCTCTCACTTTGGTGAATAATTGGAGGGAGGATGATGAAGTAAAACGCAGGATCTCTCGTTGTATGCTTTTGAATAAAAAAACCCTACTAATGATGTAAGGCATTCCTGTTTCAGACCTCCTAAAACACCATAAATAGTCAACCTTTCTTTTAAGCCTTGAGAAAAGATCTGTTTTTTTCTCCCAATCAAAACCTCGTTTTAAAACCTGGGGCAGGGTATCAAAAATGAACATCTCAAAAAAAAATTTTGGCGGGCACCAATATACTTTGCCCTTATCCTTCGTTTTAGAAATCATAAACTAAACCCATATATATAACCCATAAAGTCCTAATTGAAGTAAGGTTTAGTTCGAAAGCATACTCGATGAGATAACATTTCCTGACTCCTATGAGCTATGCTCAATTTGGCGTTGGCATTATAAATTTAAATTAATATCCTAACTAGTGATTTTGTCACAAGTTATCGCGATATCTCTTTTCAAAACTTCAAGACAAACATACGTGTTGCATTAACAGTTTCAGAATTGACATTTCTAACCTGCTAGATTTGCCTGATGTCTTAGAAAGATTACGTGAAGAAATCACCAATTAAAATTTGAAGACTTTGCTGACCTGGGGCAAAGTATTTCGTCCAAGAGATTTGATCTGTACAAGTTTGGATTCACCTATAACACAAGTTTGAAGACTCGGTTATACCGTCAATCAGGGGCAGTTACGTCGAGATTCGGCGAATCTCTCTAAAGAGTTTGAAAATAGTGGGGCATTTGGACGCCATGTTTTCTGTAAAATCCTCTCAAGATGACCTTTTATCGTGAACCATGTGACTTAGGGCATTTGAGAATCGAAGGCGGTTATGACAATTCTGTAACGAATATTTTCAACACAAGAAAACCGCAGTTGGTGACCTGAGATTTCCCAGTGAGCTGATAAGCTTCACCTCTCCAGCGAAGCGGATGTTTATTTCGTCCCCATTTGAAGTTTCGACTCCAACATATTCAACAGATTTGTTAACCCAGGTTTCCCCATTTGAAGTGGATATTTATTTTATCCATGAGGGTTCCCCAAGTTAAGAGATGGACCCGTTTCCATCAGATCTTTATTCTCATCTTCAACATAATGACCAAGATCATTGAGATTACTGAGGCATGATTAAGATGGTAGAATATTTTCTATTCCCCAGATGAGAAGTTTTAAACCCTCGAAGCAGGACTGTGATCCCATATATGGTCCTCCACCTATCTCCAGTGATGCTTCTATCTTCGAAGATTGGTCCGATAGTTGCTCCCCAGAGGGAATTCTAAAAAAACTGTGCATTCTTCAAGCAATGTTTGATCTGTAAAGATTTGGTTTGAGTGCCCTCCACCTGGGATGCTTTTTCATCTTTGTTTGGTCATCATACGCATAGCATATAAGTAGACAACACGGCATATGCATTTGGCATCTTTTTGTTTGTTTGATCTGTCATTTTGGTCGTGTTTATCCCCGAGTGACTGGGTTTTGTCTTATCCCTCCAAGTAGAGTTGTTAGCCCTTAGGCAGAAAGAGTGCAATATTTCCATTTCTCCATGAAGTTCGATCCTCGTGGAAGACGGTTGTTTTAGTTAAATATCATTTGAGCTCATATCTCAGTGGTCGAGTCTTGTTTGACAGTTTCTCTTCAGTTATTTCCTGAATTGAACTTCGGTCCTTGACAATCACATTTTTTGAACATCTCCAACTCTTGAATAAGGATTAAGTGTGCATTTATTTTGCACTCGGCTCCCCAAGAAGTTCTTTATGAAGATAACTATTGAATATGGATATTTTCTCCAGCGAAATTATCAGATTTCCTCCACAACTTACATCCAGATTGTAAGCACTCCTCTTTATTTGAGCAACTCATTTTGATTAGGATTCCCTTCAAAACGACAAATGGCAGTCTCTTCAAGACAATCTGTCCATCCCCAGTGGATTCATCAGGATTATCAATTCATCAAAAAAGGCATTCCTCCAGAACTCTACCAGAGAAATGCGTTGAAGACATTACAAATATTTCTCTTTAGTTGAGAATTTACACTACAAGGATACATATTTTACAGCTACAACAAAGATACTCCTCAAGAATGTATTCATCAGTGAGTTCACTACATAAGTCTGACTCCACCAGATGGCATCTCTTCCGAGAAGTTTGATGAAGTTTATTACAATGGGTCTCTCTTTATTTGAGAAGACATATTTTACAAATCAACCGGCTTACATCTCTCCCGGAGATCCCTGTTGAAACTTTATAATCTCTAACACATTTTGTTTTTTGGGTTATTACCTTTTCTTAGGCTATCATACATTTGATAGTAGGTAATATACCATTTCTTTTTGGTCAGATACCTTTTCTTAGACTGCCATATGTTTGGTGGTAGGTAATCTTTCCTTCGGTGTTCACCTTTTCTTAGGCTATCATATGTTTGATAGTAGGTAACACATCTTATTGTGGTCAGACGCCTCGGTTTAGGCTACCATATGTTTGGTAGTAGGTGATCTCGACATCTTTTAGGTTATACCTCTGCTTAGGCTATCATATATTTGATAGTAGGTAATACACCTTTCTTTTGGTCAGATGCCTTTTCTTAGGCTGCCATATGTTTGGTAGTAGGTGATCTTTCTTTTTGTTTATTACCTTTTCTTAGGCTGCCATATGTTTGGTAGTAGGTGATCTCTCCTTTTGGTTATTACCTTTGCTTAGGCTATCATACATTTGATAGTAGGTAATACACTTTGTTTTGGCTAAAACCTTGGCTTAGGCTGCCATATGTGTGGTAGTAGGTAATATACCGTTTCTTTTGGGTCAGACACCTTTGCTTAGGCTGCCAAGATTGGTAGTAGGTTATCTTTCCTCTCCATGTTTCCTGTTTAGGCTATCATATATTTGATAGTAGGTAACATGCGTTTCTTGTTTCAACCGGTTATCTTTGTTTAGGCTGCCACACGTTGGTAGTGGGCTACCCTTCACCTTCAAGATCTCGTTTCACTGTTCAAGCTATTGTACTCCTGGTGGTACTCTTATATCTTATATTTATCTTGGAGATTTACCTTGTGACTGTCAACCTTTTTACAGTAGAGTCTCACGTCGTTGAGTTTGTTCTTCGTGTGTCGTGTCCGGTTCCTCCCCTGTGGCATCAAGTCTCCACAGGACTGTTTTGTCTTGCATTATCATATCATCTCATATCATACGCATTCGTTGGATTCTTAAGGCCAAAAATTCGTGCAACGTTTGTATTTAAGTCCCTCCTATCTCGTCGAGATGAAGATTTCAATCTCCGTATCTCCGAATAGGAGAAACTTAAATAGGGGCATCTGTTGCACCCTAATTTTTGATCGTAAGATCCCACCTCCTTGTGCACTTTTTGCCGTGATATCTTTTTATTTTTGTGTGCGTGTTTATTACGGTTAACCATTTTGTGCAGGTGCAGTAATATCAAGTGTCAATCCTCACAGTCAAGCATTTCAGGGCATAACCATTCTGATTTAAGGATTCTAAGTTTTTTTCTTTCTACTAAGCCATTGTCCTCGGGAGCCCTCAATATTTTCAGTAGGAATATCTTGGATCAACAACTCACAGTTAATGTATAGCCTGAGGTGATTCATGAGTGTTACGTTATTATTCTAAATCTATCATCCATAACAAGTTTTATCAAAGTTCAGGACAAAGTTCACAAGTTGGATTGAACTCAAAATGGTTCAATTTATACAATTTGGCTTCAGCCAAGCTCACGAGGTCTTTTAAAGAAGGTCTAGATCGATATTTTGGAGGTTTATTCTTGTTTCACCATGAGGAGTTCATCATATTCAGGCTCACAAAAAATCCATACGACTCAAGTTGTCACATATCTTGGAAAGTAAAAACTCATGCTACGCGAATAGGATCTCATAAAACTGAACTCATGGTGAATCTTTGTTTGACTTGCGAATGATACACTTTAGGGAATTATTTTGATTGATTCCAAAATTATTCATGGATATAACCAAGTTGTTTCACTTAAATAAACAACCATTGGCATGGAAGTGGGATCTGTGTTACTGAATAGTCAAGATGGTCCCAAGCTGTACTTTGGTTATTTTCTTTATATAACCAAACTACCTTCAATGTGTTTATTATTGCCATTCAAACCTCAAATTCATCTATAAAAAAAACACATGAAGATTATACATGATTCTTTGACTTACAAATACCAAAAGTCAGATTGCACCGCTTATAAAAAGAGTTTATTCATATAGGTGAATACAAGCTTTGGAAAATGACAAAAAACAATAATAGTCATGTTCTGCTATACCAACTAAAACTGTTAACAGGACCATTCTCGCTGGTAATGCACCTTAAATCATAAGCCTGCAACAAGGGTGCCCTGCCGTCAACCTTCCTATATCTACGCAATGGAACTGCCGCATAAGCCAGGAGATTGTTAGCCCCCTCCGCGCCATAATCACAAGGTTACGTTTGTATTGATTCCACGGAAGCCTAGTCGCACCAGGTTTGTTCCCGAAGTAGAACGCGAATACCGGTTTGAAGAACATTCTCCTTGGACAGCTCCCTTTTATTCAAATCTGTCAACACCATTCGAATCCCATGAGAGAGTTATAACAAGGCCTATAACATGTAAAAACAGAGCCAATGGTATTCTTCACGACAGTTCTCTTGAATCACAACAACACCTACAAGTTCCTTGGCAATGAACCCTAAGTCTCTAAGCCTGTTCCATCTTCGCAGCAGTAATGTGATGGTGATCGAACATACCAAAGCATACACCTGTCTCGAACCAAACCTGCTGAAAATACAAAATTATGCACAGTGACATGTAAGCTCAGAAGATGAACACGGGCAAGCTGAGGAATTACGAACCGAATCACCTTTGAACCCTACAGTTCCAGGCCTTACCAGAAGTTGTATCCTCATTGGTTCTTTGCAGTTTTCACCATTTTCACCTCCTCACCAGTCTTGCTCCATGGTTCCACTTTAAACAACATGCAAAGGACATGACATTGGATTAAGACTTTTTTTCACAACAGCAGATAAATACCAACAATAGTATCAGCAGTTTAACCAATATCAACAGGCCCCAGTTGCAGCCTCAAGCACAACCTCAGGTTCAAGGACTATCTCAACCAGTTTCACATGCAGCTCCACAATCTCAAAATCACATGCAAATCCCTCCAATCACCCGTTGCAACAAAATCACCAATGTTAGTAAAGGATTATGAGAAATCATGACTAAGAACAGGAGGAGAAGGTTTCTATACCTTGTCGGTTGTGCCGGCTTCGCTGACGGTTTTTCTTTGTTCCTTCAGAATATGATATCAGGGTCATCTCTCCAAGCAGCTCCAAATGATTGTTGCCAAGTATACATGAAACATAGAAATCCTCAAAATCTACAAATACTCAAAAAAAAAAAAGGAAATAAGGCAATAAATAGGAAATGAGACACATCAACTAAAAAAGAGGGAAGTAACCAAGGAATCTGAGGATGTTCCGAACAATCTACCTTCTATCATTTCTGGCTTTCGAACTTTTTCATCAGCTCCCATCTAGAATCAAAACATCCGTGATACTTGCCAATAGCTTCAACTTCCGCCAACGCGACTCGAATGTCTTCACAACCTGCATTCACAATAAAATTGAATTATCAGTCAAACTTAGAGCGTATCTTCCAACAACATAAGCAAAATCGGAATATCATGGCCATTAGAACAAGCGTAAAAGTTCAAGACAATGCATAGTTACGACCTTCAAGATCACCTACATTAATATTAGGCAGCCGCTGATGCTCTGTGACAGTTTTGGTGACCGGACCGCTAGTTTGAATGCTTCCTCTTCTTACCTGAGTAAAATAGGAATCAAGTCATAACAGGGCGTTCAAAGAAGAATTAAATTGAATCAACTATCACCATTAGCCTTTATTACAAATGAGCAAGAGAATCAAGGAAAACCATTCAAGACATTAAGAATAAGTCACAAACCTGGGACCTTCTAAAAGAATGAGCAAGATCGCTTCAGCTTTGGAGAATCCCTATGTCACCATTTTAGTACAATTTCATAAGAAGTTTGTCTAAAAAGAAACCAGGATGAACCATCGCAGCATATGAATCGAATCCTGCTTGTTAAGAGGAAGCAAGAAGACCCTGTCAAAGATAATTGAAAAATGGCCAGTTTTTCCTTCAAACAATCAAATCTGCAATACCGTTATGCTAGGTCTTTGGCACCAATCGAAACCTCACGGTGTGGTTTTCTCTTCATACAGCTAATTAGACCAAGAGATTAATTCTGCTTCCTCCAAGAGATTGGTTTTCTCACGGTGTGGTCTTATGCTACCTGATTGGTTTTCTGCTTCCTCCGAGAGATTGATTCTGCTTCCAGAAAGTCGGCAATTGCTATTGATATTAAGGTCCTGCGAACAAGAAGTCCATTTCAGAAATAAGTTTGAGACAGTTTGTTCTTCTCTCAAAAAAACGCTACAACAAGCCGAGTTAATCGATTTAATTCCAAATTCACATGATTAGATTAATATAAAAATATATTCATGTGTCTAGAAGATATCAGAGCATGATCAAATTGGAAGAAAAATATCCTCACCAACTATTTCCAAAAGATGCGATTTGCTAAAGGAGAAAATGGGAACAACTCACAAACATATTTTGACCAAAACAGAAGTGATTTTATTGCCATTGAAAACACGTTCATGTTGGTTCTATTCCTTTCCCCAAACAGTCCATACAATCCGTCGGATTTGGAAACCTCATTATTCTTCTTCAATTCACCATATTCCTGGCAACCCTATATAAGAGGATTTCAAACGAAAAAACAAACGCATCAGGTCCACGAAAGTCACATACATTCACAACAATCCTCAGAAACCCTCACAAAAATCCCCGATTTGAAACCCTATAAATTAAAGAGAGAGAGGAATACTTATCTAGCTCAGAGTCCGTCGCCGTTGAAATCTACGTCGCCGGAACCACCACGAGGCCCTTGCCATGAACCGCCACTTCGCTTGACCGGCGAATCTCCGGAAGGCCATTCGCCATCACCATTGAAATTTGCAAAGATAATTTCAACTGTGAGATCCTTTCTTACTAACGTTAATCTGTTGAATTTTGTTGTTTGCTTTTACAGGAAATCGAGAAGAAATCGAGGAAGATGAAAGAGGTATGAAGAAGAAGGGGGGGTTGAAGCGAATCGAGAGGAAGAAGAAGAATGAGAGGGAGGAAAATCGGAGAAGGAAAGACAAATGGAGAAGACAAAGAGAGTGATATCGAGAGAGGAGATAGTCGCAACAAGGAAGAACGCGGCGGAGGTGGAAGGGCATGAGAGCGAGAGAGAGACGAAATCGAAGAGTTGGGGAGAATCGATTGGGGATTAGGGTTAGGGTTCCCTGTTTTCCTGTTTGTGCTGTATTTTAATGTAATATGGTCATCTGTACACACACACACACACACACACACACACCATAGTTACGGTGAACCTCACACTATTATCATAAGATCTCCAACGGATCATCGTCGTATGCACCACAACACTCCACACCGTGCACCCTCGCCAGCAAAACTCACTGGACCGCCCCCCACTTACATTAAACCCAGTTAACTAACATTAATCCACCCTTTAATTAACTTTAAATTTAATTAATTATTTCCTTAATTATGTAATTAATAATTTTTATGAAAACATAAAACCTGATTAATTCTAAATAACCTATTCCAACCTTTTAGTATTTCCTTAATTAACTTAATTCTTTTTAATAAAAATAATCATAATATTTTTATGCACAAATAATAATAATAGACCTTTTAATTTTAAAATCAACTTTCAACTTTTTTATAATAATTAACAGTTCCCTTTTATTAAACTTTTATATAATAAAAAACCCTTTTCATAATTAATAATTAAGCAACTATTCTATTTTTTTATAAAAAACTCACTCATGGAAATCTTTTTATAAAATAATAATCTTTTATAATAATCTTTATATTTATAATAAACAAATAAAACGATTTAACTATTTTAATAGAAATCCCTTTTATAAAAAAAAAATCTACTTCATTTAACTTAACTTTTAAAATCTATTTAGTAATAATTAAAAACTCTTTTCTTAACTTAATTTAACCTTTTATAATAACAATTTTTATTTGAGGATAAACCTTTTCATTTATATTTAATTTTATTTAATAAAATAAAAATGGAACCTCTTAGATATTTAGATCCTTTTTCAAATCACACTCTAAAATTCAACTAACCGTCTAACTTTCTATTATAACACAAAGCTAATATAATCAAATACAACCTTTTTTACTAAAATCAATTTCACACATAAAATCGAATATCCTACAACTTAATCAATCCTCCCGTAACTCAATTCAATCGTGTACGCTTACGCCTCCCTCTGTCCTCGCACTTCACAATTCACTCACTTAGCGCTTTCATGCATGTGTATGGATTTATTTATTTATCTGCTTTATCCGCATTTTACGCATTTATATTATCGCACTGCAATCCGTCCAAAGGAAAAACCTACACATGAGTCAACACTTGTGTGTAGTGCACATCATTTGCATCATACTCCCTTATGATCCTTGATCTCATTCAAGTCGATCTTTTAAGATAGATCCTACCCCATAGGAAGGACCGTTATCTTTTACGACTTAGATACAAAACAATAACTCAACAACAAATATTCAAACACAATAGAGAATAAGATGTTCATCATCTTAAGCGAGATAGAATCTCCACCCCACATCAATTACAATCAATACCGTAGGAACTTTGCCTTAAGAGAGATAGAGGCGTACATCGTCGATCAATATCGGAGTACTTGAGCCCTTCTCTTAAGACGATGCAAAGACTATTTTCCTACAATTCGTGGCGATTAAATCTCCCTTAAAATGACAACTCACCTTTTCTCCTAAAATCAATCAATCAACCACCCTAAACCCGTAGGAACTTTGACCACAGTCAAAGAACTCCTCAAACCCTTTATGGGAACTACAGATACTCTGATTCTACTCCCGTCAGGATATGTAGGCATAAGATGCGATATCTTATAGAGTATACTTATATATAAACCCCTAGGGTCTTTCAACCATTAAGCAGATAACACTTAGCAATAAACAAACATAAAACAAGAGGTTCCTGTAGAGTACTATAGAAACTTAGGATGCTAGCACCTTCCCTAAGTTTAACCGACCCCCGAACCTATAACTCTCTAAACCTTGCATTTGCATTGCATTGTGGAAATTTCGATCTTTATCCCTTCCTTTGGACAAATCAAAGTTCGGTTGCAAATGAATAAGATTCAAACTAATCAATAGTTTGGTATCCAAATTTCACCGCGACAAGCGCTTTCATGCGTGTGTATGTTTACTTTATCTTCTTTTATTTCTTTCCACAATTTACAATTATCGTATTTATCTTTCTTGCATCGCATTCTGTCCAAAGAAAGAACCTACACATGACTTAACACTTCTGTGTATTGCACCTCATTTGCATCATTCTCCCACTTGATCCTTGATCCCATTCAAGTCGATCTTCTAAGCTAGATGCTACCTCATAGGAAGGACCTTTTTACAACTTAGAATAAACAAAACAAGTTAATACAATTATTCAAACATTAGGGAAAGATGTTAATCATCTTAAGCGAGATAGAATCTCCATCCCACAACAAATACAATCTCTTACACTCGTGGCGGTTAAATCTCCCTTAAAATGAAAACTCATCTTTTCTCCTAAAATCCATCAATCAACTACCCTAAACCCGTAGGAACTTTGACCACAGTCAAAGAACTCCTCGAACCCTTTAGGGGAACTACATATACTCTGATTCCACTCCCATAAGGATATGTAGGCATAAGATGCGATATCTTATCGAGTATACTTAGAAATAAACCCCTAGGGTCTTTCAGCCTTTAAGCAGATAAACCTTAGTAATAAAACAAACATAAAACAAGAGGTTCCTATATAGTACTACAAAAACTTAGGATGCTAGCACCTTCCCTAAGTTTAACCAACCCCCGAACCTATAACTCTCTAGCTTGCATTTGCATTGCATTGTGGGTATTTCGATCTTTATCCCTTCCTTTGGACAAATCAAAGTTCGGTTGCAAATGAATAAGATTCAAGCTCATTAATAGCTTGGTATCCAAATTTCACCGCGACAACTATACTGTTAATGACGAAAATCCAAAATCCTATCTACACTCAGGCAGGTGCTCAGGTATAGGTCCGACCAATCTTCAACAATCATTAACATATATATGATATACCCGATGGGTTTGAGGTTGAAGATGAGAAACACGAAAAATTGAAAGTTGAGATGGATAAAATGGCAAGATGGATGAGGGACATAAAAGGAAACAATGTCTTTAGTTCTGATGCTAACGACACATGCTTGGTTTTGGGTTTGGTACTTCCTTATAAGTTCACAATGCCCATGTTTGAAAGGTATGAAGGAGCGACCTGCCCAAAGAGTCACTTGATCATGTACTATCGGTGTATGGCCGCACATATTGAAAACGACAAGTTGTTAATACATTGCTTCCAGGACAGTCTCAAGGGTGCCTCTGCCAAATGGTACCTAAGCCTATACCAATCAAAGATCCACTGCTTCCAAGACTTGTCTGACGCATTCATTTAACAATACAAGTAAAACATGGACTTGGTTCCAGACCGTCTTCAGCTGCTTAGCATGACACAGAAGAGCTCAGAATCCTTCAAAGAGTATGCATAGAGATGGCGTGAAACTGCTGCTTGGGTGGAACCTCCCCTGACAGAAAAAGGGCTGGCTGACTGGTTCGTAGATACAGCCAGGCCTGAATTCTATGAGAGGATGATTAGTAGCGTCACAAAGAACTTCTTCGACATTATGGTCGTAGGCGTAAAAGTGGAAGCAGGTTTAAAGAACAGAAAAGTAACAAGCTCGACTAGTAGTACCAACACTAGCACAATGAAGAAGCCACCGAGCAATTTTCATAAGAAAAAACAATGAGAGACCAATGTTGTAATATGTGACAGGAGGGTTCAGAGCAGAAGAAATCGCCCACAAAGTCAACAACTACCTCGTCTACAACCACAACAAAACTATCAGCAGGATCAACAACAACAGTATGTGGCTGCAGTCACGCTAATCTTCCATCCTCGGCTGAATCAACAAAACTTCCAATCACAGGCGACCAATGCCTACCCGCAAAATCACAATCAACAAAAATTTCAACCACATGCGCTTAATGCCTACCAGTAAAATCGTAATCAACAAGTACAACAGCAACAAAGAACTCCGGCTCCGAGGCCTGCTTTCTAGAACAGAAGGCTGAGGATTCAACCCATCCCTATAAGTTACATTGAGTTGTACCCCTTAATGGTGCAACAAGGCCTGATTCAGACAAGGAAATCGGCTCCTCCTCCAAATCTGCTGCCACATTTCTACAATCTGAATACACATTGTGCCTTTCATGAAAATGTTGCGGGACACGACCTTGAAGGTTGTATAGCACTTCAATACATTGCATGTGAGTTGATTGAAAAGAAAATTCTCTCCTTTGAGGATAATCAGCCCAATGTGGAAAGTTGTCCTTTACCAAACCATGGTGGTGTCAATACCGTAGAGGAAGATTCTGACATGAGATTGATTTCTAGGGTCTCTAAAGTTAAAACTCCATTAACAGAGTTACACAAGAAGCAGATAAAGGCATGTCTAATAGTAGACTCTCATGAAGACTGTAGTGATTGTAATCATAATTCGCCAGGCTGTGACCTAGTGTGAAGGAATATTCAGTCGATGATTGACGAGGGATTGCTACAGACATGTAGAAAAAGGGAAAAGAGGATATCTCAGTGATTGAACCTTAATTCAATTTACCAAAAAGATCCGAAAAAGTGTCGGTTTTCAACACTCCGAATAGCAAGTCTGCTCCTCCTGCTGCTGTTAGGCCTATATACCACAACGACCCTGTACCGATGGTCGACCAGCCTAATCCAATGTTTGATCCAAGAAGAAGACCAGATCCTAATCCAAAGGCAGTATCATGGAAATATGACTATTCCTAGTACAATCTGAAAGATGGAAGAAAGCATGAGGATGTGGAAAATTTTGTCGGGGCAAGCAAAATGACCTGCAGCGGTCATATATATCAACCCAAAGTAAATGTTACTGTTCCCAAGGAAATTGTTCCTAAGGAAACCATCCCAAAAGTGCCTTTTGTTATCGAGAAACCAAAAGGAAAAGAAGTCGCAAAAGAAGACGAGGAAGAATTCTTGAGTCCGTTGAAGCGACTATAGGGTAGTAGACCAGCTCAATCAGACACCACCAAAAATCTCGGTCATGTCCCTACTGCTGAGTTCTCTACACACCGACAAGCATTACTGAAGATATTGACACATGCCCATGTAACAAATGATAACATTGTAGGGCAGTTCAATTCCGTTGTTGCTAACATCACGGCTTGCAATACACTAAGTTTTAACACCGATGACTTGACCAGTGAAGGTCGCAAGCACAATCGTTCCTTGCACGTATGTGTCAAGTGTGAAGATGACACTCTAGCTAGAGTACTTGTTGACACTGGGTCGTCTCTCAATGTGATGCCCAAAAGAACATTGGCCAAATTGGCATATAAAGGAGCTGTGATAAGAGCCACATCTCTGATCGTGAAAGCCTTTGATGGATCAAGAAAAACGGTAATTGGAGAAGTGGATTTCCCAATTACCGTAGGACCACGGGTCTTTGAGATCACTTTTCAAGTAATGGATATAAATCTGGCGTATAGTTGTTTACTTGGAAGGTCGTGGATACATGCAGCGGGCGCTGTCACATCCATATTACATCAAAAATTGAAGTTCATTACTGAAGATCAGCTGGTCATAGTACACATAAAAGAAGATTTAATTTTGATCAATCTATCATCCTTCCGGTACATCGAAGCTGATGACGATGCATTGGAAACAGCTTTCCAGGCATTGGAAATTGCACACGTTGTATTGATTGAGGACGTTGTTGTCACACGCAGACCATCTTTCGCCTCTGTCCAGAGTATCAAGAGTTCCATGAAGGATGGACTTCCTCAAGGTTGGGGAGAAGTAATCGAGGTTAACACTTGGGCGAAGAACAATGGACAGGGGTTGGGTTACAAACCAACTCTAGATGAAGGATCAGAGATCGACAGCAAGCGCCTAAAGACCCTGAAAGAAACTTTCATGAGACGCGGTATTCAGATAAAATTCCATTGAAGAAGACACTGAAGTAAGCTATATTAACAACCTGGTATTCCGAGATGAAGTCGTTTTGTGCAATTGGGAGGCCGTCGACGTTCCCATCATGTTACCACTCTTAGAGTAATATGTTTGTCTTGCTTGTTAGCATTTTCTCTGTTTAAAATCCATGGTCACGCCCGAGGCCAGTGGATTATTTTGTATGGGTCATACTTTTGCAGTTAAAGATCAGTCAATGAATGAGTGTTTTGTTAAACTTCCATTTGTTGTTCTCTTTTTTCACTCTTTTAAGGAAAATGGCAATCTTTTAAAAACTTAAAAAAGAATTCATCATTTGCTGCTCTTTGTGTGTGTGTGTGTGTGTGTGTGTGTGTGTGTGTGTGTGTGTGTTTGATCATTTAAACTCATTAACACATGCAGAGAACCTCTATCACCCGCTAAATCCGATGACCATCCAGTTCCTTCTGACTTTGGTTCACATGTATTCCAAGCTGAAGATGAAAGTGGTGAAGATTTTGAAATTCCTGAGGAACTGATAAAGATGACTGAGTACGAAGATGCCTATCTTCAACCTTACAAAGAACAGATCGACATTATCAACTTGGGCTCTGAAGAAGTAAAGAGAGAGGTCAAGATTGAGGTATTGCTTAGGGCAGAAGTTAAAAATAGACTGGTAATGCTTCTCAAAGATTGTGCGGATGTCTTTGCTTGTTCCTGGCAAGATATGCCTGGGTCGGACACCGACATTGTAGTTCACAAGCACCCTCTTAAACTGGAGTGTCCTCTAGTTATGCAGAAACTTTGAAGATTTATACCCGACATGGCTCTCAAAATTAGAGATGAGATTAAAAAGCAGATCGATGCAGGCTTTCTAGCAGTTTCTAAATACCCTAAGTGGATGGCTAATATTATATCAGTACCTAAGAAGGATGGAAAAGTTAGAATGTGTGTAGATTACAGGGATCTCAACAAAGCCAATCTGAAGGACGATTTCCTTCTTCCGTATATCGACACTTTGGTGGACAATATAACTAACTTTGCAGGAATTTCGTTCATGGATGGCTTCTCCGGCTATAATCAGATAAAAATGGACTCATCTGATATGGAAAAGACAACCTTCATCACACCCTGGGGCACTTACTGTTATAAAGTTATGCCTTTTGGTTTGAAAATGTTGGAGCCACATACCAACGAGCCAGGGTAGCATTATTTCATGACATGATGCACCAAGAAATTGAGGTTTACGTCAATGATATGATTGCCAAGTCTCAGAGCAAAAAAGATCACCTTGATCATTTGTTGAAGCTATTTGAAAGACTCGGGAAATATTAATTGAGACTAAATCCTGCCAAATGTACCTTTGGAGTCAGAAATGGCAAACTACTCGGTTTCATTGTTAGTCAACATGGAATCGAGGTAGCTCCTAAAAAGGTATGAGCCATCTAGGAAATTCCAGCCCTACAACTTGAGAAGCAGGTCAGAGGTTTCCTTGGTAGATTGAATTATATCTCCAGGTTTATCTCCAACTTGACTCCTACTTGCGAGCCGATCTTTAAGTTGTTACATAAAAATCAAGCAGTTGTGTGGAATGAGGATTACCAGTCGCATTTGAAAAGATCAAAGGATACCTCCAAGAGCCTCCAATATTGATCCCTCCGGTTCCTGGAAGGCCTCTCTTGATTTACATGACTGTGCTAGAGGAATCGATGGATTGTGTCTTAGACCAAACTGATGAGTCAGGGAAGAAGGAGCATGTGATTTACTACTTAAGCAAGAAATTCACTGATTATGAAAGTCGTTACTCTCCATTGGAAAAAGCTTGATGCGCTCTGGCTTGGGCATCCAAGTGGCTAAGGCAGTACATGATTTGCCACACTACTTTGTTGATATCTAAAATGGATCCGATAAATTAAATATTTGAAAAACCTGATCAGACGGGAAGACTTGCAAGATGGAACATGCTCCTGTCAGAGTATGACATTCAATATGTTTCTCAGAAGTCAATAAAAAGAAGCGTCTTTTCAGACTATGTTGTTGATCAACCTACCAAAGATTATCAGTCGCTCAAATCCGACTTTCCCGACGAAGATATCATGCTTCTTTACAAAGCCAAAGAAGATCCTGGCCCCGAGGAGGGTCCTGAACCTGGTTCCCATTGGAAAATGATGTTCGACGATGCGTCTAAAAAAAGAGGCCATGGTGTTGGTGTTGTTCTAGAAAATCCGACTGGTGGCTACACTGCTGTTACTGCAAGATTTTGCTTCAAATGTATGAACAACATAGTTGAGTATGAAGCCTGTATTCTAGGTCTTGAAGCTGCCATTGACCTTCGCATTAAGATTCTGGAAGTAATTGGTGACTCTGCTTTGGTAATCTATCAGCTCAAGGGTGAATGGGAGACCCGAGATGGAAAACTGATTCCTTACAAAGACTATATTTTGGAGATGATCAAGTATTTTGATGAAATCACTTTCAGACACGTCCCAAGATCAGAAGTCAATAGAAGATGATGGCTGCTATGTGGAAAGTTCATTTTGTCAATGAATCTCCCTTAGTTAGCATTGAAAGAAAGACTGCGCTAGTGTACATCATGATGGCTGAAGAAGAGTCTGACGGAAAGCCTTGGTTTTATGACATCAAAAATTACCTTCAGAGTCAAGAATATCCTGTCGACGCCTCTAAACTTGATAAGAGAGCTTTGCAAAGATTCTCATCAAAATTCTTCATTAGCAATAATAATCTGTATAAGAGAAATCACGACATGGTCTTACTCAGATGCGTTGACAGTAGAGAAGCAGACATATTGATGACAGACATTCAAGATGGCACCTTCGGCACTCATGCAAGCGGCCATGCCATGGAAAAGAAGATCTTAAGGGCTGGTTATTACTAATTGACTTTGGAGATCGACTGTATCTTATTTTTCCGAAGATGTCATAAATGCCAGATCTATGTGGACAAGGTGCACGTGCCACCACATCCTCTGAACGTATTGTCGTCACCTTGGTCATTCTCAATGTAGGGCATTGATATGATTGGGGCAATCAAGCGTAAAACGTCTAACGGGCATCGGTTTATCCTAGTCGCCATCGACTACTTCACTAAATGGATGGAAGCTACCTCCTATGTGAATGTAATGAAGCAGGTGGTTTTCCGGTTCATTAAAAAGGAGATTATCTGTCGTTACGGAATTCCCAACTAGATCATTACAGGTAATGGGACGAATCTGAATAATAAAATGATGAATGAAATTTGTGATAGTTTCAAGATTAGACATCACAACGCTTCTCCTTACCGGCCCAAGATGAATGGAGCTGTTGAAGCTACAAATAAAAACATCAAAAAGATTATGTTGAAGATGGTAGTAACCTACAAAGATTGGCATGAAATGCTACCATTTTCCTTACACGGATACAAAACATTTGTTCGCACTTCAACAAGGGCAACACCTTTCCCCCTGGTTTACGGGATGGATGCAGTACTACGTATTGAGGTTTAGATACCTTCATTAAGGGTCTTAATGGAAGTCGAGCTCAAAGAAGCTGAGTGGGTGAAAGAAAGGTTTGATACACTGAATCTTATTGACGAGAAAAGGATGACGACAATGTGCCACAGTCAGCTATATCAGAAGAGAGCTAAAAGAGCCTTCGACAAAAGAGTCCAGGTCAAAGAATATAAAGAGGGTGAGTTGGTACTCAGGAAGATTCTAGCAGTGCAGCGAGACATGTGTGAAAAGTGGATGCTAAACTATGGTGGCCCATTTGTTGTGAAGACGGTCTTTTCTGGAGGCTCTCTTATCCTTGTGACGATGGACGGTGAACAGCTTCCACGTCCCGTAAACTCAGATGCAGTAAGAAAATATTATGCCTAAAAAAACTGCTATGTTGAAAACCTAGAAAGGCAACTTAGGCAACAAAAAAAGGGCATCCTGACGGATCATAACCTATGAAGGAGATCCGGGTAAAAATTAAGGATAAAAGAAAGAAAAGATCGCTAATTCGAAAACCTAAAAAGGTGGCTTAAACAAAAATGAGCGCCCCGATGAATTGAAAACCTGAAAGGGAGATTCAGGAAAAAGTTAGGGACGAATGCATTTCACTACATCAGGAGTTGTCACTACTGAATGTCGTCAAAGAGGCTCACTTTTCTCTACTCTCACCAGAGGCGGTGATTCATACGGACTCTTAGCTAGTTAAGACTGGATTATCGTTGGATTTTGTAACCTTTTTCCATTTTTCCATTTTTCCAAATTGTAAATGTTCCATGGGACTTTGCCTTTTGTATGTCTCCATCTTTGAATGAAATCAGATTTGGATCAATCTCTGTTTATGTTTTACCTTTTTTGTTATGCAAAACATCACTTATTCGTTAATATTGATTTTTAAAGACAAAAGTTTTTGAAACAAAATTTTTTTTAGAAAAAATTAATAAGCAAGTCGTAACATTGATTGTGACATGACGGTATAAAATTAGACTCCTCTCATAAGGACAGAACGGTTGAAACCTTGATACCATCATTTCAGCAATATGAGGTCTATAGAGATTTCTCTCCCCATGTCGTCGCACTGTGATATTTCGATGTCTCTGATTAATCATTTCGTCCACTGTATTGAAGTTGCGACTTCTCTCCGGAAAGTTTGCAAGAACAGAGGAGTAGGATCATTCTCCAGTATTGGGATTTAGTGTGATTCTTTTTGCCTTCGGAGTGATAGATCGTTATCTATCTTTTTGGTCTCCTTCTCCTGCGGGGTCGTTCGACATTGCATTTGCATCATACCATTATGTCGCAACTGCGAAAAACACCCGGCGGGAAATATAAGAGTCGCCACCTTTCGTTATTTATCCCAAAGAGAGGGAAAGGAAACAATCGAAAAAAACCTGATGAAAAGGGAAAAGACGAGGTCATCGCAACCAAGTCCTGGATTCGGGAGTCGGTTATGCAAGGGGAAGATATTAGCACCCCTCACGTCCGTCGTACTCGACGGGATCCACGCTTGTTGTCTATGTAAAAGGGTGTGTTTAAACTATTTACGCTAAAGGCTCACATGATAAAAAGAAAAGAAAAGAGGCTTGGCAGAGCATCTCTGCTCTGTGCCTACGTATTCCCTCGTGCAATGGGAAAGTAAGAGTCAACGTAGTTCGGCTAACTACGGGTGAAAGGGGGGAAGGTTGCTCGCCAAGACATCACGTCTCGTGCCTACGTACTTTCATCTGTTATGAAAGATCAGAGCAAACATAGTTCGGGCTAACAGGACCACAGGTTGGTTCAAAATTTTTTAGGCCCGAGTAGGGTTAACAAGTAGTTCTAGCAGTTGGTGTATGCAGTTCGACCATTGGAGACTTAGGCGTCACCGTTTAGGGTAGAACTAAGATTTAATAACACTCTTTTATCTGAAAAGATTTTCCTTGATTAAGATCCCGAAGGATGAAAAAGATTTGAAGTGTTTTTGTGTTTTTTAGAGAGGAAGTGTTTTGAATTTGATTTGTAACTCATGTCGCACTAAAGACTATGACCTAGGAGCAAATGTGTCACATATCGTCCAAAGGGCATATGCTAACATTTTAGACAATTGAGAGGCAACCACCCAATCGTCATTTCCCAAGTGGCTTAAGGCTCGTAGCGCGCAACATTCGTTAATCGTTATTAAGTGAGTTAGAATTGTTTGAAGATGAGGAGAGAGAGGACCTACTAAAGGGAGACTAAATCAATCCTAAAAAGTTGTCATGCAAAGTGGACTTAGAGTTGGGATACAAAAGGGAACTACCTAATGTTAGCATGCTAGTTCGAACCCTAATGTCTATAACCATCCTTAAACAAGGAAGGTTAGGTCCTAAGGGGAACATGGCAAGGAAAGACCAAAAGGAGAAAGCATAATAGAATACAACATACAAATACATAAAGCGCACTTAGAATGGTGGGAGGGAGGAAGAAATGTGTGGGGTAGAACCCGCCACAAGCTCGTCTCGACCTCAACAGCGATGCAAGAATGATGAAAACACAGAAAGGAAAGCCAAAGATGGAAACAAACGAACATGCAAAGAGTCATCACTTTGAACCACATCCATAAGTATGCATCCAAGTGGAAAATGAACACAAGTATCAACCAAAGCATGATCAACCAAACACAAACAGTGGCAAACACCAAAAACATTTCATTCATAATGCATCATATCAATTTATGAAGATTCGAAGTGAAACGGTATGTAAACAATCAAACAAAGTAGCAAAACAGACCTGCCAGCACAGTGTTAACAGTTAACCCCCAGGGTTAATTGGTTAAAACACTGTTAACGTTTAAAATTTTTGAAAATTTGAACTGGTTAATCGTTTAACCATATGCGTTAACCGATTAACACTGTAAAAACATTGAAAAATCTGAAAATCTGTGATGGTTAATCGGTTAACCATATGCGTTAACCGATTAACACTGTGCTGAAAGTAGAAAACATCAAAGCAGAATCACTTTTCAACAGCTTATCACTTCTCCAAACATACCAATGATCACATAACAAGCCATGTACGAAATTAAATCAGAAAACCATGATTCCAACAGCATGTATACAGATCCAAACAACATCAACACAGATCATATGAATCAAAATGCAGCAAATTAAATAAAAATGAAAATCATCATGATGAACATGCAATTAAGCTAAAAACAGAATCGGGTCAAGAATTTCCAACCTAAAAAGCGGAGATTTGCTTCGGTTAATATTTATTTGCTAGAAATGAGTAGATCAAAGCAAGAAACCTGGAATACTTCAAGATCCAAGCTAATCCTTGTAGTAGAGATGGAGATCCTTCAAGATTAAGCCAAATTGCTTCAAATAATCACTTCTAGCTTCACTCTAAATTTCAGATCTAAATTTGTACGAAAATTGAATGATGGAACTGATCCAATGGAGATGATAGATGAAGGTTTGAGCTCAAGAATTAATGGATTCCAATGAAGAATCAATTAATTCAATGGATGAAGAGCTTTGGTGAGGGTTTTGGAAATGATGAAATTGAGAGAAAATTGAGAGTAATTCTGAATTTGAAATGGGAATTAAGAGAGTTAGAATGCTTTGGTTTGGAGTGAATCACTTAAGTATCCTTTTGGCTTGGATCCAAAGCAAGGTTTGGAAAATTTGGAATGGAATTAGGAGTGGGATTTTAGAGGGAATTGAATTAATTTGAAAACTAATCCAAATTTTAAAATGGTTCTAGATCCTTCCCAAGTGTAAAAATGAATTTTCAAATGACCAAAATTGGACCCCAAATGGCTCTGCATTGAAAAATCACGTACAGAGGCAGAAATTGTATTGGTTAATCGGTTAACCATATAAGTTAATCGATTAACACCCTTTGAATTTTTAAACCTGGGCGGATTTTTCAATGGTTAATCGGTTAACCATATGTGTTAACCGATTAACACATTCAAAATTTAAATTTTGGCGCCTTTTGGAGGGAAACCTATTTGTTTGCCCGTGTCTTGCTGTTACGAACCTTGTTAAGCTTCTGGAATGTGTTCTTGAACGCTGTAACCATGAGACTGCTCACGATAGCCTGAATTCCACTTTCTCGGCTGAAAATATCCTGAAAAACAAAATAAAATCGGTCGCCCGACCGCTGGGCAAAATAAATGCCGGAGCCCGCTGCTTTGATTGCTTGTATTGAAGGTAAATTCTGAGCCACAAGAAAACCTTGATCCCCTGTCTCAAGGACAAATGCTATGCAATGCAGAAATGCAACAGAATGATGAAATGAAACATAAACCAAGTTAAGAAAAGGTTGGTCAAATTTTAGGGTGCAACAGCTGCCCCTATTCAAGCGACTTGGACCTGACTGGGTGAAAAGCAAACGGCTTTTAAACAATCAAGGTAAAAGACGGTTGAATACCAACAAACCCGGAAATTTGCCAACCTCAAAAATAAAACTGCAAATAAGAACCTCCGGAGATAACTGCTCTGATCACAAACATACTCCGCTGGGGAAAAGAGAAGCTTAACCGAGCAACTCTGGCAGGGAGAAAGGAGAAGCTTAACCAAGTAATTCTGCTTGGGGAAAAATATAGTGGTATGGATGCGTCTATCAAAGATTGCGCTATGGTCTAGATACCGTACAGGTTAAAGGGGAACATTTCAAATTGCCGGAATCTGGATATTCAACGAACAAAATGAGTCAATGAAATTTGCCGGAGTCTAAACACTCAACGTAGGGACCGGAGCCTGGACGATCAACGTAAAAGCTGGAGCCTGGATGCTCAACGTAAAAGCCGGAGCCTGGATGCTCAACATAACAAACAACTTCAACGGGGATTTACCGGAGTCTGGATACTCGACAAAAATTGACCGGAGCCTGAAAGCTCAACGAATAAAGCATTACATCACGAATGGGAAATTCACGGGAGTCTGGATACTCAACGGAGAAGTCGGAGCCTGGATGCTCAACGTAAAATAAGGAATTCATCTTGAATTGGAGATTTGCCGGAGTCTAAACACTCAATGTAATAAACCGGAGCCTGGATGCTCAACGTAAAAGTCGGAGCCTGAATGCTCAACGGACCAAGAAGTACACCATAAATTGGAAACTTATCGGAGCCTGGATACTCAACGAAACTGGAATCACGGAAAATTTTCCGGAGTCTGGATACTCGGCACACAAGAGAAATTACCACATATTGGAAATCGGCCTGAGTCTGGATACTCAACATAATAAATCGGAGCCTGAATGCTCAACGAAATTAAACCGGAGCCTGGATGCTCAACGTAAACTTGACCGGAGCTTGGATACTCAACGGAAAAAGGATATTATCACCATATGAAACTTACCGGAGTCTGGATACTCAACGGACAAAAGAATATACCATTTGCAAATTCACCGGAGTCTGGATACTCAACGGAGAAGCCGGAGCCTGGATGCTCAACGTAGGTGACCGGAGCCTGGATACTCAACGGATGAAGAAACACTCATTAGGGTCTGGATACCACTGGAGTTTTAAGAATACCGTTTCAAATTGCCGGAGTCTGGATACTCAATGAACAAAATGGATCACATCACAAATTTCCATGGTCTAGATACCATACAGGGCTAAGAAGTACATCACACAATTGAAACTTGTCGGAGTCTGGATACTCAACGACATTGACCAGAGTCTGGATACTCAACGGACGAAGGGAAAATATCACAAATATACCCATCAAAGTCTGAACACCACACCGTCATCACCGGAGTCTAGACACTAGACGGCAAAAGCACAATAATATCAATCGTCGTGGTCTGGATACCACAACCATCTTTACCGGAGTCTGGATACTCAACAGAAAACGGAAAACCCCATCAATTGGGAATGGACCGGAGTCTGGATACTCGACGGATTAAGGACTTCATCATAAATACCCATCAAGGTCTGGATACCAAATGAGTTCAAAACAACATGACCCGCTGAAATCCGAAGACACTGCTGGGAAATGATATAAGCCAGGGTCTGGATACCGCGCGGGCTACCGGAAATTTCCATGGTCTGGATACCAAGGGAAAAAAGATCAAACCTCTAGAGATACACCTGAAACAAAGAGATAACAACCTGTCCTATGTTTCATATGCACGTGTTTGAAAATGGCGTAATGCTCCATACGAAATGGAAATGCTACGCGTTTGGGTAGATGTTATGCACGCATGCAGATGCAACGGAACTGAATCAGCAAAATAATGCTAGAGATACGGAAACCACCCTCTCGGGGAAACAAACTACTCATGCCAATAACAATTGGACTTATGCCGAGGAAATGGGCCCTTGCTGGCTTCCTGCAAAGAAAATGTCGGGGCAACAAAATTCCTCCCAGCCTGCTGGGGATTACTCAGCTGGAAGCGAATCTACCTAGGCTGTAGCTTACTCAGTGGGGAACAAAATCCAATCACAACTCACTGGGGAGTGCATACAAATGGGAATTAAATGTGCACCAATTGCCGAGGGAAAGCGTACACGCTACCTGCTCACTTAAACTGCCTACAAACTCTACTGGGGATAGAGATGCCACCTCCACTTACTGGGGAATAGACTCTGGCCGAAAATAAAACGCATTTCATCCACACCTCTTTGCCCCCAAGGGTAACGACCCTGCAAAACTGAACAAACAGACAAGATATCCTACGCAAACGGAACTATCTCAGTCATCATTCGTAACGTTGTTCAATTAATTCAAAGTTTTAACAATTATTGGCCAAGGCCTGCAATTTTATGTATGTGCAAGTTTATCAAAACATTGGGCGTATTTCATAAACAAAACAGTAAAAGTTAAAAGAAAGCGAACTAGATACTGAAAAGTATATGTTTATTGATAAATGGCCTGTAAATAGGCAAAGTTTTACAACAGATGCAACCCCTGAAAAGAGGAAGTTGCACAAAAAACAATACAGATATGTGTCGCTACTGCGTAAATCGGCGCCGGCAATACAGAAGAGTCGCCACCGTGCGTTATTTATCCCAAAGGAGGGAAAGGAAACGCTCAGAGTAAACCTAACGCAAAGACGGGAAAAGGTATGGTCATCGCAACCAAAACCTGGATTCGGGAGTCGGTTACGCAAGGGGAAGGTATTAGCACCCTCACGTCCATCGTACTCGATGGGATCCACGCTTGCTTGGGTTGTCTAAAGGATGCAAAAACAATCTATCTAAGGCTGCTAAATCTAAACGGAAGGGAATTGACTCGATAGAGTGTCGCACTCTATGCCTACGTATTCTCAAGAGAGAAAGTCAGAGTCAACGTAGTTCGGGACTACGGGGAAAATTGGCTCGCCAAGACTTCGCGTCTTGTGCCTACGTACTTCCACACTGCATGGAAGATCAGAGCTTTACGTAGTTCAGGCTAACTACGGCTAATCTGGGTATTCTCACACAACAGTAAGAAATTAAACTGGTTTTAAAGGTACGGGAACCTAGAAACTACGGTCTGGTCTCAAATGCACTCGGGCAAGAGAGAAAAAGGGGAACATCAGTCGTCAGCGGGAAAGTCTCGATCGCACAGCAGCGAGAGAACAGAAGGTCAGTTGTTAGTGTGCTCGCTAGGATATCGCATCCTATGCCTACATATCCTCGTCTGGTACGAGGAATCAGAGCAGCTGTAGTTCGGCTACTTTCGGGACCACAACTCAAATCTCGTTTTATTAACATTCTGAAAAATGGTTACAATGATTGAATACTGAAAATAAACTCCTAGGAAATACTATCTTATCCTATCCTGAAAAATCAAATGGAAAAGTACCCTAACAAGTGGACGTCTAAACTTACCTCTAAAAGGTGTAAAATAAACTCTATGAAAATTATATCCTAAAAGAAAAATATTAAATCTACAATGTAATATTTTTTACTATTTTTTCCAAGTATCTTTCTTTTTCCCAATATTATTTTCTCTTTTTTCCATATTTTTCACATTCTTTTTTCAAGTATTTTTCTATATTTCTTTTCTTCAATATTTTCCACATTCTTTTTATTTTTCAAAATACTTTTCTTTTCATATTTCCTTTCCCTTTTTTTTTTCAAATATACTCTTTTTCTTTATTGTTTTTTTTCTTCTAAAAAAAAACTAAGTACATAAAAATAAAGAAAAGAAAACAAAAGGGGGGAGGAACACTGCAGTCACAGGGGGTGTGTATCAACAAAAAACATTGGGCCCAACCCAGAAAAAAAATCAAACAAAAAGCTGGAGGGGGGTATGACCCAAAACGCAGGGTGTATGCCCAGAAGATCTTGGCATTGGGCCCAGCCCATTGATCCACAGCAAAAAACTCAGAAATAGGGTGTACGTCCAAAAAATGGGGGGGGGGGGGGGGGGGGTTTGTACGGACAACAACAGGCTGATGGCCCAAGGCCCAACCCACATTCCCAAAACCCTAATTCCCCCAAAACACTGTTCATGCGCCGTTTTCCCCCATCTCTGGTCTCTCTCTCTCTCTCTCTCAGACTCTCACAGTTCCCTCCCTTTCACCCTTCTTCTCAGATGCTTCTCCATTTCTCCACAACCTGTTTAGATCCCCAAACTCCACTTTATTTTTACAAATCCTCCCAACAACAGAGAGAACCACCAAACATCACACGATATGAATTGAGATGCTCTGATGACTCCGTTTGAAGCTCCTCCGGAAGAAACTGTTCCACGAACTTGCTGAAGATGGAGGACCTGGAGGCTCCTTTGATGAACTACAGAATGCTCGTCGACAAATCTTGAAGGATCTACTGAACGATGAAGGTATGAAGGAGTCGCGAGTTGTTGATGAAGTTCTTGAAAGAAGTTCGTTGAAGATTCGTTGAAGTCTGATTCGTGTCTGGATCCAGATGTTGTTCTGATGATTTCTGGAGATGATGAACTATTCTTGCATGTTCTTGTTGTTGAACGATGAAGATTCTTCGCGTTTCTGGCGATTTCCAGGTGATATTGCGGATGATTGTTCTGGAGATATGATGAAGAATATGAAGACTTGGATGAACTCGAGTTCTTGGAGATCGCTGCAAAAACCATGACGGTTGTGGATGAAGATTGATTCTGATGATGATCGGAGAATGAAGATTGATGATGTTGCAGGTTGAAGAAGAAATCTGGAAAGCGGTTAGAGGTTGATGAAGAGTGTTGAATCCAGAAAAAAGAAGGATGAACTCGGTGGTGATGAGATGAACACCGATGATGATGATGATTCTGGGAAATGGATGAACACATGGAGTTCAAGAATTGTTGATGGCGATTCTGGTGACGATCTGGAAAATACGCAAGAACATTTGAGGATCTTGATGAGGATCGGAGAAGCAAGATGAAGATGAAGGGATGAATTTGGTGTTTTTCTGGGAGAACTTTGATGAATGCTGATGAATGTGGTAAAAATTTCTGGGTATTTTGTGTTTCCCGGCGACTGGTGTGGCGGCCGGAGACGGTTGTGGGGCAGTTAGGGTGGTCTGAGACAGTTGGAAGATGACCGGAGTTGGAGGTTGCGGTGGCCGGCGAGGTTGGGGCAGTGGTTGCATGGCCGCCGGCCATGCAACCGGTGAAGGCTCAGGGGAGGACGCGTGTCTTGGTGGGTGGAGGGAGTTAATGCATGCTGGCCACTTGGCGATGGCGTGGCAGAGAGAGGGAAAGTATGGAGTGTGAGGTGTCTGCGTGGAAATGAAAGACGTGGCCCCCTCCTTTGAAGAACACGTGGACTTTATAGGACAAACATTTCTGGACCTGGAGAACTGGGCCTTCACACCAATTGGGCCCAACGAATGCTACCATAAACCTCCACCAATCTGCATTGAAACGGATAAAAAACAAAAAAAATGGGATTAAAACTGTTACCACTCACTAATTAAACTGTTAATTAAAATCTATCCTAATTAAATCAAACTCTAATTAACCTCTAAACAAAATTAACACTCTAATCTATTTAATATTCTAAAAAAAAACAACTATTAATATCCAATCTAATTAAATCTATATAAAAGAAAAAACTATATCTATTTATTTATCCTATTAAAAAACCTATTTATTTCTAATGAAACTATTTAATTTCTGACAAATTCTAAAAAAGATTAAAACTATTAAAAATATATTTTCCTATTAATATTCTATTAAAATCTATTATACTCTAAAAATGATTAAAAAATGATTTAAAGCTATTAAAACTATTAAAAAACTATTAATGTTCTATATTTTTCTAAAATGATTAAAAAATCTATTAAAACTCTAATAATAGCCAATAAAATCCAGAAAAATCAAAATAATTCCCGAAGGAACAAAAATAGCACCGAACGACAAAAAACACCGCGAGAGCGCACCAAAATAGCCGGTAAAAATAAACGGGCACCGAAATATCCCTAAAAACAACAGCGCGAGCTGAAAACACCGGGAAGAGCACGGCTTCCCGAAAATACGATTCTACCTATCTAAACTGATTAAAAACACCTGAAACGCGAGACGAGGGCTGTGATCCCGATAAAATCAAAACATCTGAAAAATGCACTGTATGCGATATGCAGATGCGAATGCGGTCATGCGTCGAAACATCGAGCCAGATACGGGACTCGGTTGGTCAAATTTTAGGGTGCAACAGCTGCCCCTATTCAAGCGGCTTGGACCTGAATGGTTGAAGAGCACTCAGCCTTCAAACATTCAAGGTAGATGACGGTTGAATACCAATGAAACCCTGAAATTTGCCAACCGCGGGAATATACTGCAAAATTGCTTGAGGAATAGTCTCCAGAACCGAACCCAGCTGTCACGGCATCAAACTGATCAATCATCTGATAAAGAACTCCTGATTTTAACGCCAGTTATCCGCGTGATACCCCATTTAACAAACCCTAGGGTTGCAATAAAACACCTGATCCTCTCACATCGTCTACTGATAGACAGGAAGAGAAATATACTCACATCGTCTAAAGATAGACGGAAAGACACCCATAATCCCGAAGGAAAAAAATTCAATACTCACATCGTCTAATGATAGACGGGAAGACACCCATAATCCCGAAGGAAAAAAATTCAATACTCACATCGTCTAATGATAGACGGGAAGACACCCAAAATCCATACTCACATCGTCTAAAGATAGACGGGAAGACACCCTTAAACCATACTCACATCGTCTAAGGATAGACGGGAAGACACCCTGCTTCAAGGAAGGAAACATCAATACTCACATCGTCTAAGGATAGACGGGAAGACACCCTTAAACCATACTCACATCGTCTAAAGATAGACGGGAAGACACCCAATATCCATACTCACATCGTCTAATGATAGACGGAAAGACACCCATAAATCCATACTCACATCGTCTAAGGATAGACGGGAAGACACCCTTAAACCATACTCACATCGTCTAAGGATAGACGGAAAGACACCCATCCCGAAGAAAAAAATCAATACTCACATCGTCTAAGGATAGACGGGAAGACACCCAAAATCCATACTCACATCGTCTAATGATAGACGGAAAGACACCCATAATCCAATACTCACATCGTCTAATGATAGACGGAAAGACACCCAAAATCCCGAAGGAAAAAAATTCAATACTCACATCGTCTAATGATAGACGGGAAGACACCCAAAATCCATACTCACATCGTCTAATGATAGACGGGAAGACACCCATAATCCATACTCACATCGTCTAAGGATAGACGGGAAGACACCCATAATCCCGAAGGAAAAAAAAATCAGTACTCACATCATCTAATGATAGACGGAAAGACACCCAAAATCCCGAAGGAAAAAAATTCAATACTCACATCGTCTAATGATAGACGGGAAGACACCCATAATCCCGAAGGAAAAAAATCAATACTCACATCGTCTAAGGATAGACGGAAAGACACCCATACGCACTTCAACACCATCCATCAAATTTCAGAATCCTTTCGTCTACGGGACTGATGGAAAGAACAATATCCTTAAAGGGGCCACATCGTCAGTAAGGACCGACGGGAAGAAAACCACCTTCAAAGAGCCATGTCGTCAATAAGAATTGACAATCAGAAAATCGAACATTCTTCAAAGAGCCTCGACGTCAATAAGGATTGCCGGTCAGAAAATCCCTCTTGAAATGTCATCTCATCCAATTCACAGAAAGAAAACCAATATCCGAAAGATCGCTTTGAAACCCCTCAACATCTAAAGATAGCCGGAGAAGGCTCGCTGGGGAGACACACCAGCCATATGATCTGACGATAAGAAACCCGCTGAAAAATCACTTGACACTTCACATCGTCTACTGCTAGACGGAAAGAAAAGCCACTTAGAGAAGGAACACATCGTCAATATGAACTGACGGGAAGAAACGTTTGTCGATACCAGATGACTGATTGATCAAAGCATAACTGTTGTATGATCTGGGATACGAATAAACTGCTGAACTGTCTGAACACTACTGCTGGATTAATGCCCCTGAACTGATCACAGCGTAATTCACGCGCCATATGAGGCTGATAGAAAACCTGGCTTATGCTTCATATGCATATGCATATGCTTGAATCTTTCTAAGACGTAATGCTCCATTCAGGATGGAAATGCTACGCATTTTGAAAATGAAATGCAAGTATGATGACATGCAACATGCTAATGCAGGCTCGAGCTGCTGGAGAAAGTCGGGTACAGAAAACCACTTCAGCAAAATAAATGCTGAAGACGAAGCCAACTCCGCTGGGGATAACTCGAATATCACAGAATCATTCCAGCAAAATAAATGCTGGAAGAGTGAAATCAACTCCGCTGGGGAAATTGGGAACTTAACCGAACACCTCGTTGAAGTAACGCCCTGCTGGGGAATATAACTCTGCTGGGGAATAGCAGATGTGCCAAGTATGATTGGACTTCTCTGGGGATAGCTTACCCGTGCCAATGAAAAATTGGACTTTGCTGGAGAAAATAGCCGGAGTCTTCCTGCGTACTGATGAAGCTCGGATTTCGAAACTGATGCGCCAACACGGGTAGGCCTCACAGTGATCGCCAACATGGATTTGAACTTTTAGGCTATCTGTGATGGGTCAGGTACAACTGACGCTGGAGAACATTCTGTCTGCATACACAGTCTCCTGGTTGAAGAGTCAAAGGATAGTGACACGACTTCCCGACATTCGTCTCGCTCTCGAAAATCGACTGAATCTGCTCGAATAGCTCTGAATAACCCTGATGATACGGAGAAGAACAAACCTTTCGCTTCTGATATGCCCCAGCCTGCGGGACCTCTGTGGGGATAGTCCTCGAAAGGAAGTCTGAAAATCTGTACCCTGACGGTCTGATATGAAATGCCCCAGCATTCTGAACTTCGGAGAGATACTTCACCTCAAATGCTTCTCGAATAAAGAACTTCTGCGCTCTTAAGATGGCCTGCCCCTGACTGCAATGACTTTGCCGAATCTCAACCTGATTGCCCCGGGATAACTGACTTCAAAATGCTGACCTGACTGGGGATCACGACAATAGCTTGCCCCTGCTCTCGGAACATTCGGGCGTTCTGTATTCTATCCTGACCGTACTTTCCACTGTAGGAAACTTTTCTGCTGTCAAGCGCTTACTCGCAAGTAAAACAAGTTGTTCTGCGTAAAAGACGTATTAATGCAACACATATGATAGTTTTGACATCCAATCTGTTCACTGGGAAAAGGGAAAAACAGTTTATACAAAACATTTATCAACATCAGTACCAACATGGTAAGAGGAACCCTTTTAGGAGTCAGAATCGACGCGACCTTTACCGAAGTATGCTTTCAAAATAACCTGCTTCAATTAGGACTTTTGAAGGTTGTGACGTGGTCAGGTTCACGGTTTTGAAGGAAAGGATAAAGGCTCAAAGTTTACTTTAACCCACCCATTCTCCTTGATGTTCTCCGATCCTATGTTCATCTAATTCGACCTTAGCACTCACCTCTCAGAGGCTGAAAGATAGGAGTGATAGTTCGAGAAACCATGAGTTTTGGAGTGATAGCCACTCATTCTTCGTCTTTGACACCTAGGGTCACACGACTTGTATCTCATTTGAGGATTTTTCCTTTTGTCATCCTTTCATCTTTTCTTCTCATATCCCTAACTTTTGCCTGGACTGACTCCTTTTGAGTTTCTTTTGATTTTTAAGTCCAGCGGGATGCCCTCATTTTTGCCTAAGTCCTTTGTTTTGAAGTTTTGACTTAGCGGGCTTTTGTTTCTTTCTCTTTTTTCTTTCGATCAAGTCGGGTGACGCTGGTTGTCTGACTCTTTGGGGAATGATGTGACTGTCTCACTCTTGATTTAACCATTGTGGTTTTTTAGGCACGACCTCTAGAGGTGTGATTGATCCTCGAACGGACACTCCTTTTTGTAATTTGGGCGTTCGGTCAAATTAGCTAACACCTACCCTGCCCCAGGTTAAAGATGGAGGGTTTTTCATTTTCAGAAAGAACTCCTACTACTAGGCTCAAAGGGGTTGACAAGGGATTATCTTCCTTATATCACCGGTGTTTAGGGATTTGAAACAATGCCTGTACATCATCAGCAAGTTTTATTTCAAAAGCATACAATATCGGAAGTTGCCTGTCGTTCATTTTCGTCATCCTCCCCAGATTCTTCTTAACCAAGCGCCGGACATTTGTAAAAACAATTAGTGAACACGAATGGATTTAATCAAAACATGCATATTTATTTCATTATCATCAATTGAATGAAAACAACAAGTTTTACAAACAAGCTTGCAATTTAAACAGGAAAGAAACTACAAACGTAAAGAACTGACAAGATAAAACACAGAAAAATGCCAGCTTCCTAGAACCGGGCTTTCACATCTGTCCTGCTGCTGAACCAGCTATCTTCACAATCAGTTATTAGAGGCAATTCGATATTGTCCTGGTCTGCTTTCAACGACCCAACCAAATTATAGAGCCCCTTCTCCTCATTCAGATGATTTTGGGGCCTTCCTGCCCGAAGTTGATGGTTGCACTATCAAGTAGGTCCTGCACTTTGTGCTTGAAGGCCAGACAATCTTCAATGTTGTGCCCCGGTGCTCCTGAATGGAAATCACAGCGCTCAATGATATTATATCCTGCTGGAGGCGTACCTGTCAGCGGAGCTAACTTCCTCTTCTCAACCAACTGCAATCGTAGCAACACCTGAAGAAGTTCGGCATATGGCATCGGAGGCACACTAAATACCCTCAACGGCCTCTGATTTTGAGCTCCTCGCTGATTAGGACGCTGCTGACTCTGCCACTGTTGAGATTGTTGTTGTTTTCGCTGGTGCCGGGTTGACTGTTGAACATCCTTCGTAGCAAATACACCATCTGTTTCTTGACTTCCACTGTACTGAGTGAGACACTCCTTATGCTTAGCCATTTTCTTTCTCAGATCTGCCCCAGGAATAGGCAACAGTTGTGGGCATGGAGATTCTGACACCATGGAGTCCAGGATACACTTCTGACCTACTACAGCTTTAGAAGCATCCATCATCTTAACATCAACTGGGATAGGAGCAATACGTACAGCTACACCGCTCAGCGTGAATTCAATATCTTGCGAGTCAATCAGGTCTTGAACATTGTGCTTAAAAGCATGACAACCCTCGATGTCGTGTCCGAGTGCCCCAGAATGAAACTCACATTGCTTACTGGTATCGTACCCATAAGGAAGCGCTCCTGTGGGTGGTTCCATTGTCCTCTTTTCAACCATCTTAAACCTCAATAAAGTCTGCAAGAGCTCAGCATACGTTGTAGGTGGCGCCTCAAATATCCTCTTTGGCTTTCCCCCCTGAATCCTCCGTTGAGCCGGATGTACCCTTTGTTGCTGTTTCTCAGGTTCCACAGGCACAGGTGGCACGAGCTTCTTCACTGCGGCTTCGGATAGCTGATCATCCTCTTTCCTAAGCACATTCTTGACTACTTCCATGATCAAGCTCATTTGGGTCTTCAGCTGACTATTTTTCTCCTTGAGGATCTTCTGCTCCAGACGCATCTCTTGCATATCTCTCATCATCTGCCCCAGCTGGCTTCGGACTTCAATCAATTCAACCTGATTCTGTTCCATATCTCTGAAGGAATTCCTGCAACAAACTGGACGATGAGGAAATAAGACCCACGGTTCTGATGTACCTGTTAAATGATAATGCAACGCAGAAAGCAAACACATATTCATGACAAGACAAAGAGAAACTCAAGCTATAAGCACACAGACAAACATCTCCCCCACATGTACAATCAGCAAAAGCAGCACGTACGCACAAATGAGTACGAATACAATGACCCCAGCCAACAATCCTGGTGGTGGTCAGCAAACACTAGTGCACAAAAGCTAAACGGGTTAGGCAGAGAAAACAGATGCGACACCCGACACAGAAACCTCTAGGAACTTCTCTCATATCCAACTGAACTCTCCGTTTGACATTCTTCAGAACACACACTTCCCATGGAGTCTTCCGTGACATTAACTGACGAACCCACACAACTGGATGACGGTGAATCGTTAATCTGAACAAAACCCTGGGGCGCGATGAAAATCCGGTTAGAGTCTAACAGATCCTGAACCTGGCTTCTAAGCACCTTGCAATCATTTGTTGAATGCCCCTGTGCCCCAACATGATACTCACAGCGGGCGCTGGCACCAAAACCTGGAGGATACGGTGGAATCACTGGATTAGTCTCTTTCGGCACTATCAATCCACTTCTGACCAGATCTGGAAACAACTGACTGTACGACACTGGTAGCTGAGTAAACTGCCTTTCAGGTTTCCTTGGCCTCTGTGGGGCGTGCTGACGCGATCGACGATAGGATGACCGTTGACTTGAAGTGTCTGAAAACTGATCTCGAGATGCTAGAGATTCTGAGACGACGTCATTTCCTTCCCACTCTTCTTGAGAACTGACAACTGACTCATTCTTATCAACTGGGATATAAGGAACATCTCGAAGCTTTCCGCTCTTGAGTCCTCTCTCAACAAGTTCCCCCATTCTCATCAGGCCCACAAAGCTTGTACAACCGAACAATTTGTCATAATAATGGCCTTTCAGAGTACCCAAGAAGATGTCAACCATTTCTCTTTCCTGCAGCGGTGGTTGAACACTAGCGGCCAATTCTTTCCATCTTTGCACATACCCTCTGAATGATTCATTCTCCGCCCAAGATAATTCTTGCAGATGTACGAGACTAGGAGCCATATCCAGGTTGTAATCGTACTGCTTCATGAAAGCTCTGGCTAAGTCCACCCATGATCGAATCTGATTACTCTCTAACTGCACATACCACCTCAAAGATGCCCCAGTCAGACTATACTAAAAGCAATGGATCATCAATTGGTCATTTCGTACAAACGCAGTCATTCTTCGACAGAACATCATCAAATGCAGCTTCGGACAGCTATCTCCCGTGTACTTCTCAAATTTCGGCACTTTGAACTGATAAGGCAACACCAGGTCAGGAACCAAACACATGTCTGCGGCATCCAGGTTAACAGCATCTTTGACCTCCAAAGCTTTAACTCTTTCTTCCAATACTCGGAACCTTCTAGCACCTTCAAGAGCTCTTGAGTTTACAGTCCTGGCTACTGGAATATATCTGCATGGATTCCTCTCAGGGAAAACAGCATCTTGATTGTTAACAGGAGGAGGACGTTCATTTCGGGCAACAAACTGCTCATGTCGATCTCAGTTCTCAACAGTAGGCTGTACAACTTGGTCTGCAGTCAGGTTGTTTGCTTGCGGGAAGTCTTCCATAGAATCATACTGAGGGTGGGACGTCATAGTAAACCCTGTCAAGGTGTTAGGAGACTGGAAATTGTCTTCAGACATAGCTACCAATTACCTGTAACTGAATACCCTGCTTGATTCTGAAATCTGCTCAAGTCTGCTCCAACCCCTTGGTCGTCTTCTGACAATCAACAGTTGCTCAATCCACACTCCGAGTACTCACCTTCAGGAAACAAAGGCTGGATCAGAACTCTGGCTAGCTGGAGAAATGCTATGCAATATGATGCGAAGATGCCTATGCAAATGCAATGCAATGCAATAAACACGGGATCATAGCCCCCACACAATCTGAATACTGCTGCACCGCTGACGGAGTACGTTTGCTCTGAAGAGAAGACCAAAATAACGGGTAGGTTGGAAGTCAAGTTTCCTGCAAAAAAACCCCCCCACTCACAGGTATGGACCTATATCTGACAAGGTACGGCATCCTATGCGGTCGTCAGCGTCACAGACTTTCAAGACTGACGATACGATTCCCAGAAGGAGTGGCATCCTCAAGTCTTGAAGAGGCCTCACTTAGCTAACTTCCAAATGATCGGTTCCCAGAGTCGACAATCCAACTAACCAGCAACCCGAGCCACCCAAAGGGTGGGACAAGAGGCCAACCAGAAGAACCTCGTCTGAGTGTAGATTTCGCAGGACACTAGGACATGTAAAGCATGTGCGCGCCCACTAATTTCTACTCTAATTCTAGGTGCACTCAAGCCCAGGTCCGACTTATCTCTCAATCATAGAACACCCGTCACACCCCAACAGCAACAGATAATATCAATAAATAAACACCAATAGACAAGCAAACAAGCGCTAGGATTGACTCTCTTTAGGGGACGTTGGATCCCACATGCATGGAGAACTATCGCAGTCCCCAGCAGAGTCGCCAGCTGTCGCTACTGCGAAAATCGGCGCCGGCAATACAGAAGAGTCGCCACCGTGCGTTATTTATCCCAAAGGAGGGAAAGGAAACGCTCAGAGTAAACCTAACGCAAAGACGGGAAAAGGTATGGTCATCGCAACCAAAACCTAGATTCGGGAGTCGGTTACGCAAGGGGAAGGTATTAGCACCCCTCACGTCCATCGTACTCGATGGGATCCACGCTTGCTTGGGTTGTCTAAAGGATGCAAAAACAATCTATCTAAGGCTACTAAATCTAAACGGAAGGGAATTGACTCGATAGAGTGTCGCACTCTATGCCTACGTATTCTCAAGAGAGAAAGTCAGAGTCAACGTAGTTCGGGACTACGGGGAAAATTGGCTCGCCAAGACTTCGCGTCTTGTGCCTACGTACTTCCACATTGCATGGAAGATCATAGCTTTACGTAGTTCAGGCTAACTACGGCTAATCTGGGTATTCTCACACAACAGTAAGAAATTAAACTGGTTTTAAAGGTACGGGAACCTAGAAACTACGGTCTGGTCTCAAATGCACTCGGGCAAGAGAGAAAAAGGGGAACATCAGTCGTCAGCGGGAAAGTCTCGATCGCACAGCAGCGAGAGAACAGAAGGTCAGTTGTTAGTGTGCTCGCTAGGATATCGCATCCTATGCCTACATATCCTCGTCTGGTACGAGGAATCAGAGCAGCTGTAGTTCGGCTACTTTCGGGACCACAGCTCAAATCTCGTTTTATTAACATTCTGAAAAATGGTTACAATGATTGAATACTGAAAATAAACTCACTATCTTATCCTATCCTGAAAAATCAAATGGAAAAGTCCCCTAACAAGTGGACGTCTAAACTTACCTCTAAAAGGTGTAAAATAAACTCTATGAAAATTATATCCTAAAAGAAAAATATTAAATCTACAATGTAATATTTTTTACTATTTTTTCCAAGTATCTTTCTTTTTCCCAATATTATTTTCTCTTTTTTCCATCACATTCTTTTTTCAAGTATTTTTCTATATTTCTTTTCTTCAATATTTTCCACATTCTTTTTATTTTTCAAAATACTTTTCTTTTCATATTTCCTTTCCCTTTTTTTTTCAAATATACTCTTTTTCTTTATTGTTTTTTTTCTTCTAAAAAAAAACTAAGTACAAAAAAATAAAGAAAAGAAAACAAAAGGGGGGAGGAACACTGCAGTCACAGGGGATGTGTATCAACAAAAAACATTGGGCCCAGCCCAGAAAAAAAATCAAACAAAAAGCTGGAGGGGGGTATGACCCAAAACGCAGGGTGTATGCCCAGAAGATCTTGGCATTGGGCCCAGCCCATTGATCCACAGCAAAAAACTCAGAAACAGGGTGTACGTCCAAAAAATGGGGGGGGGGGGGGGTTTGTACGGACAGCAACAGGCTGATGGCCCAAGGCCCAACCCACATTCCCAAAACCCTAATTCCCCCAAAACACTGTTCATGCGCCGTTTTCCCCCATCTCTGGTCTCTCTCTCTCTCTCTCTCAGACTCTCACAGTTCCCTCCCTTTCACCCTTCTTCTCAAATGCTTCTCCATTTCTCCACAGCCTGTTTAGATCCCCAAACTCCACTTTATTTTTACAAATCCTCCCAACAACAGAGAGAACCACCAAACATCACACGATATGAATTGAGATGCTCTGATGACTCCGTTTGAAGCTCCTCCGGAAGAAACTGTTCCACGAACTTGCTGAAGATGGAGGACCTGGAGGCTCCTTTGATGAACTACAGAATGCTCGTCGACAAATCTTGAAGGATCTACTGAACGATGAAGGTATGAAGGAGTCGCGAGTTGTTGATGAAGTTCTTGAAAGAAGTTCGTTGAAGATTCGTTGAAGTCTGATTCGTGTCTGGATCCAGATGTTGTTCTGATGATTTCTGGAGATGATGAACTATTCTTGCATGTTCTTGTTGTTGAACGATGAAGATTCTTCGCATTTCTGGCGATTTCCAGGTGATATTGCGGATGATTGTTCTGGAGATATGATGAAGAATATGAAGACTTGGATGAACTCGAGTTCTTGGAGATCGCTGGAAAAACCATGACGGTTGTGGATGAAGATTGATTCTGATGATGATCGGAGAACGAAGATTGATGATGTTGAAGGTTGAAGAAGAAATCTGGAAAGCGGTTAGAGGTTGATGAAGAGTGTTGAATCCAGAAAAAAGAAGGATGAACTCGGTGGTGATGAGATGAACACCGATGATGACGATGATGATTCTGGGAAATGGATGAACACATGGAGTTCAAGAATTGTTGATGGCGATTCTGGTGACGATCTGGAAAATACGCAAGAACATTTGAGGATCTTGATGAGGATCGGAGAAGCAAGATGAAGATGAAGGGATGAATTTGGTGTTTTTCTGGGAGAACTTTGATGAATGCTGATGAATGTGATAAAAATTTCTGGGTATTTTGTGTTTCCCGGCGACTGGTGTGGCGGCCGGAGACGGTTGTGGGGCAGTTAGGGTGGTCTGAGACAGTTGGAAGATGACCGGAGTTGGAGGTTGCGGTGGCCGACGAGGTTGGGGCGGTGGTTGCATGGCCGTCGGCCATGCAACCGGTGAAGGCTCAGGGGAGGACGCGTGTCTTGGTGGGTGGAGGGAGTTAATGCATGCTGGCCACTTGGCGAGGGCGTGGCAGAGAGAGGGAAAGTATGGAGTGTGAGGTGTCTGCGTGGAAATGAAAGACGTGGCCCCCTCCTTTGAAGAACACGTGGACTTTATAGGACAAGCATTTCTGGACCTGAAGAACTGGGCCTTCACACCAATTGGGCCCAACGAATGCTACCATAAACCTTCACCAATCTGCATTGAAACGGATAAAAAACAAAAAAATGGGATTA
Organism: Lathyrus sativus; assembly: GCA_963859935.3. Taxonomy (NCBI): domain Eukaryota; kingdom Viridiplantae; phylum Streptophyta; class Magnoliopsida; order Fabales; family Fabaceae; genus Lathyrus; species Lathyrus sativus. Next base: position 254,332,185 of record OZ012735.1, on the reverse strand, counting down.
AAACTGTTACCACTCACTAATTAAACTGTTAATTAAAATCTATCCTAATTAAATCAAACTCTAATTAACCTCTAAACAAAATTAACACTCTAATCTATTTAATATTCTAAAAAAAAACAACTATTAATATCCAATCTAATTAAATCTATATAAAAGAAAAAACTATATCTATTTATTTATCCTATTAAAAAACCTATTTATTTCTAATGAAACTATTTAATTTCTGACAAATTCTAAAAAAGATTAAAACTATTAAAAATATGTTTTCCTATTAATATTCTATTAAAATCTATTATACTCTAAAAATGATTAAAAAATGATTTAAAGCTATTAAAACTATTAAAAAACTATTAATGTTCTATATTTTTCTAAAATGATTAAAAAATCTATTAAAACTCTAATAATAGCCAATAAAATCCAGAAAAATCAAAATAATTCCCGAAGGAACAAAAATAGCACCGAACGACAAAAAACACCGCGAGAGTGCACCAAAATAGCCGGTAAAAATAAACGGGCACCGAAATATCCCTAAAAACAACAGCGCGAGCTGAAAACACCGGGAAGAGCACGGCTTCCCGAAAATACGATTCTACATATCTAAACTGATTAAAAACACCTGAAACGCGAGACGAGGGCTGTGATCCCGATAAAATCAAAACATCTGAAAAATGCACTGTATGCGATATGCAGATGCGAATGCGGTCATGCGTCGAAACATCGAGCCAGATACGGGACCCGGTTGGTCAAATTTTAGGGTGCAACAATATGCACAAAAATATACAAAAGTGTACAGAAATGTCGACAATGTGGCACAGACAAACACCATGAGTTGATCCCTCTATGACTCGCCTGACCTTGATGCTTTCCCGATGCTTCGTGTTCATAAGAGATTGATTCGGATAAACGGCCCTCAGGTCCTCCCAATCCATTAAGCAATGAAGTTCCAACACAAACCGCAGTCATTTGCTTTTCAATCTCTAACTTTTGCCTGAACCGCCCTTTCGGGTTTTCGATTCACCGGGATACCCATTTTTGCCAAAGTGGCCCTTTAAGTTTTGGACTTTGCGGGTTTACATCTTTTCATTTTTATCCCTAACTTTTGCCCGAACCCAATTTTTTTTTATGGTTCGCCGGGATGCCCCATTTTTTCCTAGATATTCTTTTTTCTTTCCAGAGGGTTTCTTTAAGCAAAGTATTTTTTAACTGCTTCTGCGTTCACAGGGGATGTTAAATCCTCACCATCCATGGTGGACAACACAAGGCTCCTTCGGAGAAGACCTTTTGAATGACATACGGACCTTCATAGTTGGGAGTCCATTTGCCCCTGTGATCTGATTATGGTGGGAGAATCTTTTTCAACACAAAATCGCCCGTCTGAAAGCTCCGAGGACGCACCTTTTTGTCGAAAGCTTTCTTCATCCGACTTTAATACAACCGACCGTATGCAATAGATGCTAGCCTTTTCTTATCCATCAGGCTAAGCTGATTCAATCTGTTCTTTATCCATTCTGCCTCATCGAGCTTGACATCGACCAAAACTCTTAAAGAAGGAATCTCGACCTCCAATGGTATGACAACTTCCATACCATATACCAGCGAGAAAGGAGTTGCCCCATTTGATGTACGTACCGTAGTATGATAACCGTGTAAAGCAAAGGGCAACATCTCATGCCAATCCCTGTAAGTGACAACCATATTTTGCATTATCTTCTTGATATTCTTGTTGGTCGCTTCAACAACGTCATTCATCTTAGGATGATAGGGAGATGAGTTGTGATGCTCGATTTTGAAATTCTGACACAATTCCTTCATCATATTGTTATTTAAATTCGAACCATTGTCAGTAATGATTCGCTCGGGTACTCCATATCTGCAGATGATGTCCTTCTTTATAAATCGGGCTACGACTTGTTTTGTGACATTGGCGTACGAGGCTGATTCAACCCATTTAGTGAAGTAATAAATGGCGACCAAGATGAATCGATGTCCATTGGATGCGGTTGGCTCAATCTTGCCAATCATGTCAATGCCCCACATGGAAAATGGCCATGGAGACGCCATAACATTTAATGGGCACGGCAGTACATGAATTTTGTCTACATAAATCTGGCATTTATAGCATTTCTTCGCAAATTTGAAACAATCTGACTCCATGGTTAGCCAATAATACCCTGCTCGTAACTTCTGAGACATGGCATGCCCGCCGGCATGGGTACCAAAAGTACCTTCGTAGACCTCTTCCATAAGCAACGTTGCTTCCTTTTCATCCACGCATCTCAATAACACCAAATCATGGTTTCTTCTGTAAAGCACACCATCTGGGTTCAGATAAAAGTTACCAGACAACCTCCTCAGAGTCTTTTTATCCTGAGCCGAAGCCTCTGGCGAATACTCCTGCTTCTTGAGGAAATTATGTTTGTCGTAAAACCATGGCTTGCCATTAGCATCTTCCTCAATGGCGAATACGAAGGCGGGCCTATCAAGGCGAGAGAAGACTATTCTTGGAGCATCGTTCTAATAGTTCATTTTATACATCAAAGATAGCGTTGCCAAAGCGTCTGCCATCTGATTCTCTGCTCGCGGCACATGGTGAAACTCTACCCTATCAAAGAAGGGTAACAATCTCCTTGCATAATCTTTGTAAGGAATTAGATTTGGCTGACGAGTTTCCCACTCTCCCATGATCTGATTAACAACTAGCCCTGAATCGCCATATACATCCAAATTCTTGATTCTCAAATCAATAGCCTCTTCCAGACCCATGATGCACGCTTCATACTCGGCTTCATTATTAGTGCAAGGGAATGTCAACCTGGCAGTGAAGGGAATATGAGTGCCATGAGGAGTTGTAATTATTGCCCCAATTCCACTACCGTAGGAGTTGACGGCACCGTCGAATATCATCTGCCATTGAGAACCTTTCTCTGGACCTTCGTCAAGTAATGGTTCTTCACAGTCCTTCATCTTGATGAACATGATGTCTTCGTCAGGAAATTCAAACTTCATCGGTTGATAGTCTTCTATTGGCTGTTCAGCGAGGTACTCTGACAGAACACTTCCCTTGATGGCTTTCTGGGAAACATATTGTATATCGTACTCTGTCAGTACCATTTGCCACCTGGCAATTCTTCCCGATAGCGCTTGCTTCTCGAAGACATACTTGATCGGATCCATCTTCGAAATCAGCATGGTTCTATGATTAAGCATATATTTTCTCAAACGTTTGGCATCCCAAGCGAGTGCGCAACACATTTTCTCAAGCAATGAGTAACGGGACTCACAGTCTGTGAACTTTTTACTCAAATAATAGATCACATGCTCTTTTCTTCCGGTCTCGTCGTGTTGACCGAGAACACAACACATACTGTTCTCAAGAACCATTAAGTACATGATTAAAGTTCTTCCAGCTACTGGGGGTATCAATATCGGAGGCTCCTGCAAGTATTCTTTTATCTTATCAAATGCCTTTTGACAATTTTCATTCCAGACGACCGCCTGATCTTTCTTTAGAAATTTAAACAATGGTTCACACGTGGCTGTGAGATGAGATATGAATCGAGCAATGTAGTTCAATCTCCCCAAGAAACCACAAACTTCTTTTTCTGTTTTCGGCGCTGGCATATCTTGTATAGCTTTTATTTTTGTAGGATCGACCTCGATTCCTTTTTCACTGACAATGAACCCCAATAACTTTTTGGACCGAACTCCAAAAGTACACTTATTTGGATTCAACCTCAATCTGAACTTCCCGAGCCTCTCAAATAACTTCAACAAGTTAACTTGATTTTCTTCCTCCGTTTGCGACTTTGCTATCATGTCATCAACATAGACTTCAATCTCATGATGAATCATATCATGAAAAAAAGTGACCATAGCTCGCTGGTAAGTTGCCCCTGCGTTTTTCAACCCAAAAGGCATTACCTTGTAATAGAAAGTCCCCCACGGCACAACGAACGTTGTTTTCTCCATATCTCCCGGTGCCATTTTGATCTGATTATAACCGGAAAAACCATCCATGAAGGAAAATATAGAGTATTGAGCAGTATTGTCAACCAATACGTCAATGTGAGGGAGCGGGAAGTCATCCTTTGGGCTCGCCTTATTCAAATCTCTGTAATCTACACACATCCGTACCTTGCCGTCTTTCTTAGGTACAGGCACGATGTAGGAGACCCACTGAGGGTAAGTTGTTACAACTAAAAATCCTGCGTCCAACTGCTTCTGGACTTCTTCTTTGATTTTCACAGCGATATCTGGTATTGTCCTTCTAAGCTTCTGCTTGACCGACGGACATTCCTCGCGCAACGGCAAGCGATGAACCACTATATCAGTGTCAAGCCCGGGAATGTCTTCATACGACCAAGCAAACATGTCACTATAATCTCGAAGCATTTCGATTATTCTTTGCTTGATGTCACTCTGCAGCGCAACCCCTATTTGAACGTTTCTGACAACTTCTTCAGAACCCAGATTAATAACCTCGATTTCCTCCTGATGAGGCAGAATGACCTTCTCTTGTTTCAAGAGTCTAGCTAGTTCTTCTGGCAGGTCTTCATCTTCATCAATCTCTTCTTCAGCTTGATATATCGGTTGATCAAAGTCAAAGCGAGTCATAGGAGGTTCTGAATCGGTGTCATCTGCAATAGGAATCCTGTAATAAAAAATGGTTAAATGTTTCAAATTATATACAAACGGGTACAAACCACATTGCCATTTCATTGTGAGAAACAAAAATGAGAAAGACAAAGATCACAAAATTTGAATGAGAAAAACGCCCTTTGATTAATTGATAAAACAATGTTCAAACATAAACATTAAGGCCCTGAAACAAAATACCGCTATGCTTTGGGTAGTGTCGCGGTGAAATTTAGATACCAAACTATTGATTAGTTTGAATCTTTAATTCATTTTGTAACCGAACTTTGATTTTTCCAAAGGAAGGGATAAAGATCGAAATTCCCACAATGCAATGCACATGCAAGGTTAGAGAGTTTTAGGTTCGGGGGTTGGTTAAACTTAGGGAAGGTGCTAGCATCCTAAATTTCTGTAGTACTCTACAGGAACCTCTTGTTTTGTGTTTGTTTATTGCTATGGTTTATCTGCTTAAGAGTTGAAAGACCCTAGGGGTTTATTTCTAAGTATACTCGATAAGATATTGCATCTTATGCCTATATATCCTTACGGGAGTGGAATCAGAGTATCTTTAGTTCCCCTAAAGGGTTTGAGGAGTTCTTTGTCTGTGGTCAAAGTTCCTACGGGTTTAGGGTAGTTGATTGATTGATTTTAGGAGAAAAGACGAGTTATCATTTTAAAGGAGATTTTACCGCCACAAATTGTAGGAAAATAGTCTTTGCATCATCTTAAGAGAAGGGCTCAAGTACTCGGATATTGATCGACGAGTAAGCCTCTATCTCTCTTAAGGCAAAGTCTCTACATGTTGATTGTATTGTTGTGGGGTGGAGATTCTATCTCGCTTAAGATTATTAACATCTATTTCTCTATTGTGTTTGAGTGTTGTTTGAGTTGTTTGATGTGTTCGTCTAAGTTGTAAAGATAAAGGTCCTCCTTATGGGGTAGGATCTATCTTAAGAGATCGACTTGAATGGGATCAAGGATCGTAGGGGAGAATGATGCAAATGATGTTCACTACACACAAGTGTTGAATCATGTGTAGGTTTTTCCTTTGGACGGAATGCAATGCGATAAAGATCAACACGATAATGTAAATTGCTGAAGGTAAATTACGGGAAGTGAATGGCAAATAAGTAAAGCACACACATACGCATGAAATCGTTGAAGTGTGTGAGAGTGAATTGTGTAAGGTGTGAGTGTGCACGAGGGATTGCATTACAATATCGATTTGAGGGGGGATCGATTAATTTTCTTGGGAAAATTATTTGGTTATTGATTAAGTTAGATCTTAGGAAAAAGATTGATTAAATTAAGAGATGCTTGATTTGATTTTAGTAAAAAAGGTTGATTTTAGTTATGAGTTATATTACGTCTTGGTGAGATTAATTTTATGAAAATATCGCTATTAGTTTTAAAAAGAGTTTAGATTAATTGATAAGGTTAATAAGTTGGCTTACTGAGGAAAAGATTTTTTATAAAAGGTTTTAGTAAAAGGTTTATTGGATAAAGACTCTTTTTATTGTTATGAAATATTTGAATTAATTTAAATTATAACAAAGGTTGATTATCATCATTTATTTTAAAAGCTATTTCAAATGTGAAATGGATTTTTTTATTATTTAGGTTATAAACAAAATACCTTATTAAATAAAATGAGATCATTGAATTTGATAAATAAATTAGTACCATGAATTTATTAATAAAAGAAGTTGAGAAAAGCTAATGAAAATGTTATATTTGGTTTTAATTAAAGTTGTTTGAATAAAACGTTAATTAAGCTAATTAGTAAAAAAAAAAGGTGATTAGGGGACTAAGTTGCCGATAAGGGGAATAGTTAGTATGCGGATCGTGTGTGTAGTGCGTGTGTGTTCATCATATTACGATAACAACAAGAAAACTTAAACAAAAATAAACAGGAAAACAAGGGAACCCTAAGCCCCCCCCCCCCCCAAGTTCATCTCTTTCTCTCCGATCCGTCGCCTTTCTCATTCCGTCGAGTGGTTTTTCGATCTCCTTCCATCCATTGGTTTTTCGATGTCCTTGTTTATCCTGAAAAACCCACACAGATCAAACATGCAAGAATATTTCAAAAGTGGCTGAGTTATTTTACCCAAGAATACGAGTTGACGGCGGCTCGTCGTTAGTGGCGGTGAAACTGGGATTTGATTCTCGAGTTCTCTCTCCTGGGCAGCGATGATGAAGCTTGAGGTCGATCGGAGCCTCGCGGTGGTGATGGTTCCCCTCCGATTTGAGCTGCGAGTGGAACTGTTTCTTTACGGTAGAGTGGCTTTTTTGTGATGTCCCGATCCGTGTGCTTTCCTCGGTTTTTATAGATGAAAACCATGGGCCTCCATGAAGAATTTGTTTAAAGACCTTCTTATTTGGGCGATGTTGTCTTATTTCATTGATGGTTCACTCCAATCTTGCCTTTTCCGTCTGATTTTGTCGAAAGGTGTTATTTTCTGATTTAGGGAAGTTTTGAACTTTTCTCTTTCTTCTTGATTCTCTACTATTTAATGTTGTCTTCGTGAGGTTATTGATTTATTTTTTTTCCTCTTCACAGGAGATGTTGTGCCTTTGAGTTCAGATATTACCTTGCTTCTTGAGTTTGCTGAGGGAAGTTTTGAACCGGCAATGATGACACTTTGTCTGAGCTGGACGAAATGCGGTTACTTGTTGCTTCGACTTTGTTACTTGAGCTCCTTTGTCACTTGGCCTGAGTTGCTTGCATTATTTTGGTCGCTTGCTGAACTATTGGAGTTGATCAGAAGCTGGTGACGGTCTCTGTTGCTCTTCCGGTTACTCAAACTCTATGCCCAGCGATGTGCTTCATAGCTCCGAGGGTTTGAACCTTCTAACTCTATTCTTATATTAAGGTCTTTGTGGGTTGATAATGCACCTCTGCAAGTGGGAAATTACCGGCGTTGTTGTGCGAATTGCTTCATTCCTATATTGCTAGCTGCTTGTGAATTGTATTGGCAGGTTATCGTGTATGATGTGTGAATTACTTTGTGTTGCTAGTTGCCAATGCTCCTACTTGCTGGGCTATCTTTGAAACTGATAGGGTCGCATTGTTGTGTTTATTTCCACCTGAATTTTCTTCTTCTGCTTTCAGGGATTGACTTGAGCTTTGAGACTGCCCATTTTATGCCGTTTGCCGAGAAAAAGGTTGCGGTTATGATGATAAAGTAACTGTCTTAGGGATGGAAAGGCAGTTGTCTGCGCAAATCTTTACTGCCTGCGAAAGAAATTTGTCTTTACTTTGTTTGATGTTCAGTAGGAGGTTAGTGACAGCTTTGGTTGTCGCCCTTCCAGCGGCTTGAACCTTATGCCCGATGACAAGATGAACTAAGGGCTGAGCATTTCTAAATCGTCTCTTTGACTTTGCTTGTTTCTGTGGACATTGCGTAACTACGATACTTCTATTACTTACTTATCCATAATGTTATTGCTTGATGAAGCTTGTTTTGTGCAGGGTCAGCGCCTCTGGTGTCGGAACAACGTAAAAGATATGACATGAGATTACTGGTGTTGTTCTGTTGTTGGTTACAGCTTGCTATTGTTGATATTGTGCAGCTGTTGTTGTTTGAACCTGATATATTTGTTGCGCTAACGTTTTTCTTCTTATTCAGGATGCTACGAGTCGTTATGTTGATGGAGAGAAAGATTCAACGGTGATGATGACTCGACGGTCTGAACTGAGGGGGAAATAAAACATCCCTGCTGCCTTGATGTAGTTTGTGTTTTGTATTGAGCCATGAAGCTTAATTGCTTTGCTCGACTGAATTTTAATTTCGATGCACGATAGGGAGTAGGCGATAACCCCGGTTGTTGCCCTTCCGGCTGCTCGAAGTTTAGCTCGATGATGAATTGAACTGAGAGCTGAAATAACTCCTCCCCTCCTTTTATGTTTTGGGATATCTTCTAAAAATCGTTACGGATAAAAAACTTTAATTTATGAGTGACAAATGAGTTTTGCTAACATCTTCTTTGTTTTGTAGCATACGGTGCGGTAATTCTGTGGGAGCTAGATTTCATTAGTAAAGTCATGTTCTCATATCCTCTTCTGCAGGATGTCTACCGTGAGGGAGTTGGTGTAATTGATTCGCCACTGTTTGTTACAGGTGTACACATGAAACAAGTTAATACGCGAGGGCCTTCAAGATTGGTGTGGCATGCTCAAGGTGCGAATTATTAATGGCGCAACGAGATATCAAACAAAGAGATATTAGATGGCTTAGGATTAGGACTTAAGGATTTGTGGTAGTTGTTAACTCTTCTGTAATTCTCCGACGTTGTAATTCTTATGGTTCGTGTGTAGCTTTGAATGTTCTTGAGGTGGCTCAGATATTTGGCTTTGTTAAGAGTTTTAGCAAGTATAATTTTCAATCTTGTAAGCCTTGGATTCTTAAATCTTGAAATGCCAATTGGATTAAAGTTTGAATTATAATTTCATGAAAAAGAGGGAGAGTTGCTCTTGTAACTTCGAGACTTCTTCTTTATAGTTCCAATTCCCTTACAAAACACTATTTTATTCAGTAGCTTAAATTATGACTTCTATTTCTCGTTGATTTGCAATACCTTATGTCGGAAGAACTTGTATGTGGTTGTAGCCAGTTAATAAGAGACTCTCAAGCTGACAATATTACCGTTAGCTATTCCTTCAGTCTCTACCTGGAAACTACTCATAAATGAACCAAATGTCTTGATTGTCGTCTTGAGGACCCTTAGAGTCTTATTCCGCAAACTCCTTAATAGAATATATATTTGAAACGGGGAAGTTAACTCGAAACAAAATTAGACCAGTGTAGTAACATCCTCAGTTGTCGTCCTTTGAAATCACACTTGAAGATATGCCTGTACTTAATTTCAAGATACCCATTAGCCAGAGGTATTCACCAGCTTGAATTCTTGAAGGGTGAACTTTAAATTCAAATGTACCAGTCACATCCTTGGGATTCTTTGTTTGTAAGAATCTATACCTTGTCATCACTGCACCTGCACAAGCTGGTTAGCCACAAAACATAAATATTAAATTAGAGTAAAAACAAAAGAAACAAGTGGCTCTTACGGTCAAAAATTAGGGTGTGATAGATGACCTTATTTAAGTTACTTCTATCCGGAGATATGGAGATTGAAATATTCATCTCGACGAGATAGGAGGGACTTAAATACAAACACTGCACGAATTTTTGGCCCTAAGAAGCCACCGAATGCAAATGATATGCAATGATATGAGAATGCAAAACAGACGGTCCTGTGAGGACGAGAGATCACAGGGGATGAATAGGACACAACACGCGGGACAAAGGAGCCACAAACCCGACGAAACAGGACTCCACAGGGACAGGAAACAACCACCGATGGGAAATCTCCAGAAGTATAACAGTACCTCATACACCAAGGATATGGTGATTTAGACAATAGGAGAGAACCTTGTAGTCGAAGGATATACTTACTGTCATAATGTAGTGGTCAGTAGTAATCCAAATGAATTTTCTTGATCGAGTCGATAATTCAGTTTTATTTCGTATTTTTTCTTTTCCTTTTCTTCTTTTTCTGTATATCTTTTTCTTTTGAAATTCAACTGGGAATAATAAAATGTATGACCTCCCTGAGCGTCATGGTACGGGGAACCACGAGCTGGTCTCAGTCTCTGATGTAGAACCTCCCCGAGCGTCATGGTGTGGGAACCATGAGCTGGTCTCAGTCTCTGATGTAGAACCTCCCCGAGCGTCATGGTATGGGAACCATGAGCTGGTCTCAGTCTCTGATGTAGAACCTCCCCGAGCGTTATAGTATGGAAACCATGAGCTGGTCTCAGTCTCTGATGTAGAACCTCCCCGAGCATCATAGTATGGGAACCATGAGCTGGTCTCAGTCTCTACTCGAAATGTTGAAAATTTTGTAGATTGTAGAATCATTGTAGTTTGTAGATGTAGATGTAATTTGTCAGTCTAGATGTTGTTTGTTGTAGATGTCGTTGTAAATTGTAGAACTTTGTTGATGTAACTTGTAGATGTAATTTGTAGATGTAATTTTGTAATGTATTGGAGGTTGTAAAGCCTCACCGGGGATCTTCGGAAAAGATGTGAGCCGGTTGAATTGTAATGTATGCCTTCTCAAATAAAGGAAGACTTAATGTGATAATCTTCACCAAACTTCTCTGGGGAGATGTTACTTGATGGAAATAAACTAGGTGGAGTGAACTCACTGGGGAATGCATTCCTGCAGAGTATTTCTTGTTGTAGTTGCAAAATGTGTGAAATCTTTGTAGTGGAAATTCTCAAAAAGAAGTGTCTGGTAACGTCTTTGGTAAACTTCTCTGATGGATTTATGAAGTGATGTCATTTGACGAATTGATGATGTTGAAGGACCCACTGAGGGTGAATGAACTGTCTTGTAGAAACTATCGTTTGTCGTTTTGAATAAGATCTTAGTCAATACGAGTTGCTCAAATAAAGAGATTGCTTATAGTTCGAATGTAGATATTCAAGAAAATCTTGTGATGCCATTGTTGGAGAAATGTTTGAATATTCTTCCTAGGGAATAGAGTGCAAAATAAATGCACACTTAATCCATGTTCAAAAGTTGGAGATGTCCACGATGTGATTGCCAAAGACCGAAGTTCAATTCGGGAAGTAGCCGAAAAGAAACTGTCAAGCAAGACTCGACCATTGAGGTATGAACTCAAATGGAATTGTACTAAAATAACCATCTTCAATGAGGGTTGAACTTCATGGAGAAAATAAAACATCGTGCTTTTCCCTCTAAGGGTCAACAACTCTACTTGGAAGGAAAAGACACCCAGTCACTTGGGGATAACCACGACCAAAGCGATAGAATAAAACAAGCACAAAGAATGCAAAATGAACATGCCATGCTATCTACTTATATGTCATGCGTATGCTTATGCTGACAAGACAAATAGAAAGGGATAAACAGAGGTGAAATAAACATCTCGAAGCAAACATCCGACCAATCTTCAAAGATAGAAGTACCACTGGGGATAGACGGAGAACCAAATATGGGATCACACTCCTGCTTCAGGGCTTCAAAATTTCTCTTGGGGAATAAAGATCAATCCATTTGGGATGTAACATCTTGATAAGTCTGAAAGGTCGTATGAAGTTGTAGACGGAGGTACCCAAGCTGAAGTTTCGTAGGGGATAAAATAAATATCCTCTTCGAATGAGAAACCTGGGTCATCAAAGTTGTTGAACATGTCGGAGTTGAGCTTCTTGGGGATGAAATAAACATCCGCTTCGCTTTAAATTTCAAATTCCCCAAGTCACATGGTTTAAGGAAAAAGAACATCTCGAGAGGATTTTACAGAAAACATGATGTCCAAATGCCCCACTGTTTTCAAACTCTTTGAGAGATTTGCCGAATCTCGACGTAACTGCCCCTGATTGGCGGTATAACTGAGTCTTTCAATTTGTGCTTTAGATGAAGCCAAGACCGGTATGAATCAAACCTCTTAGAAAAAAAACTTGCCCTAGGTCGTCAAAGTCTTCAAATCCATCAACGTCCGTATGTAATCTTTTTAAAATATCAAGCGATTTTAAAAAGTCAGAGATGTTAATTTTGAAACGGTTAATGCAACATGCGTTTGTCTTGAAGTTTTGAAAAGAGATATCGCAATAATTGGTGACCGAAATCACTAGTTAGGATATAAATTAAAATTATTTATAAAGCTGATATTAATTTGAGCATAGCTCAAGGAGTCAGGAAACAATATCTCATTGAGTATGCTTTCGAACTAAACCTTACTTCAATTAGGACTTTGAGGTTCGTATATGGGCTTAGTTTATGACTTGTAAAGCGGAGGAATAAAGGGTTAGAGTATATTTGTGCCCACCCAATTTTTGAAAGATGTTCATCATTTTTTTTTGATATTACCCTGCCCCAGGCTAAAAACGAGGTTTCGGTTTGGGAGAAAAAAACAGATCTTTTCTCAAGGCTTAAAAGAGGGGTTAACTATTTTGGTGTTTAAGAGGTTGAAATAATGCCTTACATCATCAGTAGGGTTTTTATTCGAAGCATGCAACAAGAGATCATGCGTTTTACTTCATCATCCTCCTCCCAATTCTCTGTTAGAGCAAGAGATCGGGTAAAGTCGGCATTATAAATAATTTTGAAAAACAATTTGAGTGAATACGAATGGATTTCTTCAAGACGAACATTTATTGCATTACTTATTCAAAATAACAAGTTCTTACATGCCAAAAATAATTTTAATCAAAGAAACACAAAAGCAAAATAAAGTGAAAAGTCGGACAAGCCCTTCTCTTGGATTTTATTACGCCTTGAAATGGAGAGGCTCGCAGAATCGCCTGATGTATAGCCTTCTGATAATCTTGGATCATGTTCTTGGAGGATGAACCATGTGGAGGTTAGGATTAGAACCTCCGAAGGATAAGATTCCGCCCTTAACCAATTCTTGAACGTCTGCCTTCAAACCGTAGCAGCTCTCAATGTTGTGGCTAGGAGCACCTTGATGATATGGACAAAATTTGTCAGCTTTGTACCAGTACGGAAGTTTCTTGGGTATCTTAGGTGGAGCTCTTGTCTGGATGTGACCTTTTTTGAATCAAAACTGGAAACAGGTCAACATACTTCATAGGGATGGGATCAAACCGATGAATTCCTTCTTTTGGAGTATCCAGAGGCATCTTATGATTACGAAACCGTTTCCGAAATTGTCGATTCTGTGGTTGATCTGGAGAGGCCAACTTCTGCTTAGGAGGTGGTTGCTGTTTGCACTGAGCGGGCGTTGCATACTGATGTTGAGGACGGGGTACCGGAGCTATGAATTCTCTGGAAGGTCCACTGTCATCTTTATTATCTGGAGCTATACCCAAATTGTAATTGTATTGCTTCACAAAAGCAACAGCTAACTCTTCCCAAGACTGAATATGGTTACTTTGCAGCTTCATGTACCATATCAGGGATGCCCCACATAAACTTTCTTGAAAGCAGTGAATCATCAGTTTGTCGTTGTCAATGTAAGCAGTCATCTTTCGACAAAACATTATCAAATGGTATTTTGGACAGCTGACACCCTTGTATACTTCGAAGACAGGCATCTTAAATTTTGGAGGAATAATCACACTTGGAACTAAACATAAGTCGTGAGCATCAATACCTGATGCATTAGCTCCTTTCATCATCCTCACTTATTCTTTGAGATCACGAAGTTCTTTCTCCATTGCTACAAATCTAGGATCGTCCCTTTCCCTCTGAGGGTCAACAAACAGGTTGTCTTGCATATACTGAAGTTGCACAGGAACATCCACTTGTTGTACAAAGTCGTCGAAGGAACAGTCAAATGTCGAATTAGTCCTTACTCTGAAGCCAGTCAAGCGATCCATATCTTCCGTTCTCTTTGCTATCCTTAAGTAATACTTCAAGCTTGGTCAGATGGTCGAGATGTCAGCTGACGAGACAGAGACAGAAAGATGGATGAGGGCGCAGAGGAGAAGAGGCACATGCACATGCTAAAAAAATTCTAAATGAAGAATGCTAATGCAAGAATGCAAATGCAGGATGAGTAGGACTTCATGGGATTCTTCTATTTATGGGCATTGCGGTAAAAAGAAACGTTTTATTAAATTGAAACGAATTACATAAATATTCTTTTAAAGAGTCCCAAATAAAAGCTAATTAAAAGCTAGTAAAGACACAAAAGAAGTTCTGAATTCTGCTGCTTGAGCTGCTCCTCCAACTAAGCCTTCTCACGGGTGAGATTTTCCACAATCATCTTCCAGACAATACACTGAGAGTCGGAGGAAAATAAATCCTCCAATACCTTCCTCCACTTGTAGGGGAGTAGCTCTTCATCCTTCAATTGTAGTTGCTCTTGAAGTTTAGCATTCTGCTCCTGAATTTCATCATTCTCTGCAACAGACACTTGATACTTGTTCTTCCACACCTCTGATTCGTGTTGTGACTTCTTCAAAGCAACCCCCAACTTCTCGGTGTCGGACATGAAAGTATAAGTAGGTTCCTCTTTTGGAGGTATAGGATCTTGACGAGAATAAGGCATCCTCAGCATGATCGCCCTATTCCTAACCCATGAAGGTACGGTTCCAAAGACACACAGTTGGGTCTTCCCAAACTATTCCTATCCTTCATATGCAAATGTTTCCAAGCTTCCATAATCCTCTCTCGGAGCTCTTGGTTACCCTCAAAGAAAATACTCTCAACTTGTATGCTCTTAGGTGGTCCCTCCAACGGATATCCCAACTGTCGACGAGCTAAAACGGGGTTATAACTGATCCCTCCACCAAAGCTGAGCAACAGTATATTAGCAAAATCTTTACATCTATCAATGATTAGAATCCCATCATACTCACGATTATACCAATCAATGTCGGAATGAGTCAAAGCCATGATCCTTTCTGACCAACGCCTATCATTAAGATGCCAAAAGGAAACATACTTGGGCAAGTGCGTAATGAACCATTTGTATAATAAGGGCACGCAACATGTAATTATTCCTCCACCATGAAGGTTTCGGAGATGTATAGAGTGATAGGTATTACCCAATAGAGTCGGCACTAAATTATTCTTCATGAAGATCTTAATTGCATTAAGGTCAACAAACCCCTCAAAACTCGGAAATACAAACACCCCATAAACAAGTAAGGCGAAGATTGCCTCGAATGGAGCCTTGTTTGTAAAATAAGTATAAAATGAGGCCTTCTTGAATAAGAAATCTGTAGTCAAACCAAAAGTCCCACTTTTAACAACCATGTTGGCCTTGACGTCAGATACCTTGAGATAAAGGGCCTTAGCGATGTCTCTTTCCTCGGGGTCTTTTTCCAAGAAAGGAAAAAGAGATTCTTCAAGAATAGGCAAACCCACCAAAAAGGAGTATTCTTCCAAAGTTGGCAACAACTGATAGTCTAGAAAAGTAAAACAGTGATACGTCGGATCATAAAATTGTAACAGAGCGGAAAGGAGGTCTTCATTTGCCTTATGTCTCAACAAAGATAGTAACTTCCCATATTTACCCTTGAACTTCTCTTGGTCTTCAATCAAAGCTCTCAAATCCCTTAGGTCATCCAATTTGGGACTCTTAAAAGTATATTTTAAAGTATTTCGTCTATTGGAATCCATAATGTCCTACAATGTTCATAAATAAAGGGTAAATCCCATGAAGCCCAGTGTAGTATGATGCTATATGAATGCAACAAACACAAGTAAGCACATAAGGACACACAAAGATAAGCAAACAAAGGCCCTAGGTTTGCAACAAGCATGGAGCCAAGGGTATACCCATTCCCAAAGGTCAAGGACTAGTGGTGGATTGTACCTGCAGAACAAGGTTCTAAAGAGGTTCTCAAAGTCATCAGTCCATGTTTCAGATATTATCAATTTCCCAACTAACTCGGGGATTAATAATATTCTCAAGAGAACTTCTTTTGAGTGTAGCGTCGCGTAGCACTATTTCGGGATTTACTCCCTCATAGCCTCGCACTACGTCCTAATAAAGGCCAAAGTGGGGTTAAAGGTAACTACGGTCCTTAGTATCATGGACTCCAATTGAGAATAGTAAAAGTTTTCACGACTAAACTCGTTCAACCGAACCATTTTCAAAAGGGTCTCAACTAAGCGGGATTCTCGAGTCAACTTAGTCGGGACTCACTCCCTATAAGCCTCGTCGAATATATCACCATCCTATCTTAAGTTTACTCAAGTCCGGGTGTAGGACTTTGTCTCACCACTCAAGGATAACAACCCAAAAGAAAAGAGAAACAAATATATAAATAAGCAAGTATAAAGCAATAAACAAGTAAATAAAATAAGGTAGGGAGACCCACTGAGGGATCTCCCCAGTGAAGTCGTCATTTCTGTCGCGGTGAAATTTGGATACCAAACTATTGATTAGTTTAAATCTTTAATTCATTTTGCAACTGAACTTTGATTTGTCCAAAGGAAGGGATAAAGATCGAAATTCCCACAATGCAATGCACATGCAAGGTTAGAGAGTTTTAGGTTCGAGGGTCGGTTAAACTTAGGGAAGGTGCTAGCATCCTAAATTTCTGTAGTACTCTACATGAACCTCTTGTTTTATGTTTGTTTATTGCTATGGTTTATCTGCTTAAGAGTTGAAAGACCCTAGGGGTTTATTTCTAAGTATACTCGATAAGATATCGCATCTTATGCCTACATATCCTTACGGGAGTGGAATTAGAGTATCTGTTGTTTCCCTAAAGGGTTTGAGGAGTCTTTGAATGTGGTCAAAGTTCCAACGGGTTTAAGGTAGTTGATTGATTGATTTTAGGAGAAAAGACGAGTTATCATATTAAGGGAGATTTAACCGCCACAAATTGTAGGAAAATAGTCTTTGCATCATCTTAAGGGAAGGGCTCAAGTACTCGGACATTGATCGACGAGTACGCCTCTATCTCTCTTAAGGCAAAGTCTCTACATGTTGATTGTATTGTTGTGGGGTGGAGATTCTATCTCGCTTAAGATGATTAACATCTATTTCTCTGTTGTGTTTGAGTGTTGTTTGAGTTGTTTGATGTGTTCATCTAAGTTGTAAAGATAAAGGTCCTCCTTATGGGGTAGGATCTATCTTAAGAGATCGACTTGAATGGGATCAAGGATCGTAGGGGAGAATGATGCAAATGATGTGCACTACACATAAGTGTTGAATCATGTGTAGGTTTTTTCTTTGGACGGAATGCAATGCGATAAAGATAAACACGATAATGTAAATTGCTGAAGTTAAATTGCGGAAAGTAAAGGGCAAATAAGTAAAGCATACACATACGCATGAAAGCGTTGAAGTGTGTGAGAGTGAATTGTGTAAGGTGTGAGTGTGCATGAGGGATTGCATTACAATATCGATTTGAGGGGGGATCGATTAATTTTCTTGGGAAAATTACTTGGTTATTGATAAAGTTAGATCTTAGGAAAAAGATTGATTAAATTAAGAGATGCTTGATTTGATTTTAGTAAAAAAGGTTTATTTTAGTTATGAGTTATATTACGTCTTGGTGAGATTGATTTTATAAAAATATCGCTATTAGTTTTAAAAAGAGTTTAGATTAATTGATAAGGTTAATAAGTTGGCTTACTCAGGTAAAGATTTTTTATAAAAGGTTTTAGTAAAAGATTTATTGGATAAAGACTCTTTTTATTATTATGAAATATTTGAATTAATTTAAATTAATACAAAGGTTGATTATCATTATTTATTTTAAAAGCAATTTCAAATGTGAAATGGATTTTTTTATTATTTAGGTTATAAACAAAATACCTTATTAAATAAAATAAGATCATTGAATTTGACAAATAAATTAGTACCATGAATTTATTAATAAAAGAAGTTGAGAAAAGCTAATGAAAAAGTTATATTTGGTTTTAATTAAAGTTGTTTGAATAAAACGTTAATTAAGCTAATTAGTAAAAAAAAAAGGTGATTAGGGGACTAAGTTGCCGATAAGGGGAATAGTTAGTATGCGGATCGTGTGTGTTGTGCGTGTGTGTTCATCATATTACGATAACAATAAGAAAACTTAAACAAAAATAAACAGGAAAAACAAGGGAACCCTAAGCCCCCCCCCCCTCCAAGTTCATCTCTTTCTCTCCGATCCGCCGCCTTTCTCATTCCGTCGAGTGGTTTTTCGATCTCCTTCCATCTATTAGTTCTTCGATGTCCTAGTTTATCCTGCAAAACCCACACAGATAAAACATGCAAGAATATTTCAAAAGTGGCTGAGTTATTTTACCCAAGAATACGAGTTGACGGCGGCTCGTCGTTAGTGGCGGTGAAACTGGGATTTGATTCTCGAGTTCTCTCTCCTAGGCAGCGATGATGAAGCTTGAGGTCGATAGAAGCCTCGCGGTGGTGATGGTTCCCCTCCGGTTTGAGCTGCGAGTGGAACTGTTTCTTTACGGTAGTGTGGCTTTTTTGCCATGTCCCGATCCGTTTGCTTTCCTTGGTTTTTATAGATGAAAACCATGGCCCTCCATGAAGAATTTGTTTAAAGACCTTCTTATTTGGGCGATGATGTCTTATTTCATTGATGGTTCACTCCAATTTTGCCTTTTCCGTCTGATTTTGTCGAAAGGTGTTGTTTTCTGATTTAGGGAGGTTTTGAACTTTTCTCTTTCTTCTTGATTCTCTACTATTCAATGTTGTCTTCGTGAGGTTATTGATGTATTTTTCTTCCTCTTTGCAGGAGATGTTGTGCCTTTGAGTTCAAATACTACCTCGCTTCTTGAGTTTGTTGAGGGAAGTTTTAAACCGGCAATGATGACACTTTGTCTGAGCTGGACGAAATGCGGTTACTTGTTGCTTCGACTTTGTTACTTGAGCTCCTTTGTCGCTTGGCCTGAGTTGCTTGCATTGTTTTGGTCGCTTTCTGAACTATTGGAGTTGCTCAGAAGCTGGTGACGGTCTCCGTTGCTCTTCCGGTTACTCAAACTCTATGCCCAATGATGTGCTTCATAGCTTTGAGGGTTTGAACCTTCTCACTCTATTCTTATATTAAGGTCTTTATGGGTTGATAATGCACCTCTGCAGGTGGGAAATGACCGGCGTTGTTGTGCGAATTGCTTCATTCCTATATTGCTAGCTGTTTGTGAATTGTATTGGCAGGTTATCGTGTATGCTGTGTGAATTGCTTTGTATTGCTAGCTGCCAATGCTCCTACTTGATGGGCTATCTTTGAAACTGACTGGGTTGCATTCTTGTGTTTATTTCCACCTGAATTTTCTTCTTCTGCTTTCAGGGATAGACTTGAGCTATGAGACTGCCGATTTTATGCCGTTTGCCGAGAAAAAGGTTGCGGTTATGTTGATAAAGTAATTGTCTTAGGGATGGAAAGGCAGTTGTCTGCGCAAATCTTTGCTGCATGCGAAAGAAATTTGTCTTTACTTTGTTTGATGTTCAGTAGGAGGTTGGTGACAGCTTCGGTTGTCGCCCTTCCAGCGGCTTGAACCTTATGCCCGATGACGAGATGAACTGAGGGCTGAGCATTTCTCAATCATCTCTTTGACTTTGCTTGTTTCCTGTGGACATTGTGTAACTAAGATACTTCTATTACTTACTTATCCATAATGTTATTGCTTGATGAAGCTTGTTTTGTGCAGGGTCAACGCCTCTGGTGTCGGAACAACGTAAAAGATATGACATGAGATTACTGGTGTTGTTCTGTTATTGGTTGCAGCTTACTATTTTTCATATTGTGCAGCTGTTGTTGTTTGAACCTAATATATTTGTTGCGCTAACGTTTCTATTCTTCTTCAGGATGCTGCGAGTTGTTATGTTGATGGCGAGAAAGATTCAATGGTGATGATGACTCGGCAGTCTGAACTGAGGGGGAAATAAAACATCCCTGCTGCCTTGATGCAGTTTGTGTTTTGTATTGAGCCATTGAAGCTTAATTGCTTTGCTCGACTGAATTTTGATTTCGATGCATGGTAGGGAGTACGCGATAACCCCGGTTGTTGCCCTTCCGGCTGCTCGAAGTTTAGCTCGATGATGAATTGAACTGAGGGCTGAAATAACTCCTCCCCTCATTTTATGTTTTGGGATATCTTCCAAAAATCGTTACGGATAAAAAAAACTTTAGTTTATGAGTGACAAATGAGTTTTGCTAACATCTTCTTTGTTTTGTAGCATACGGTGCGGTGATTCTGTGGGAGCTAGATTTCATTAGT
The DNA here is from genome assembly GCA_963859935.3 of Lathyrus sativus. Classification (NCBI taxonomy): domain Eukaryota; kingdom Viridiplantae; phylum Streptophyta; class Magnoliopsida; order Fabales; family Fabaceae; genus Lathyrus; species Lathyrus sativus. Next base: position 254,311,869 of record OZ012735.1, on the reverse strand, counting down.
AAAGTCATGTTCTCATATCCTCTTCTGCAGCATGTCTACCGTGAGGGAACTGGTGTAATTGATTTGCCACTGTTTATTATAGGTGTACACATGAAACAAGTTAATACGCGAGGGCCTTCAAGATTGGCGTGGCATGCTCAACGTGCGAATTATGAATGGCACAACGAGATATCAGACAAAGAGATATTGGATGGCTTAGGATTAGGACATAAGGATTTGTGGTAGCTGTTAACTTTTCTGTAATTCTCTGACGTTGTAATTGTTATGGTTCGAGTGTAGCTTTGAATGTTCTTGAGGTGGCTCAGATATTTGGCTTTGTAAAGATTTTTAGCAAGTATAATTTTCAATCTTGTAAGCCTTGGATTCTTAAATCTTGAAATGCCAATTGGATTAAATTTTGAATTATAATTTTATGAAAAAGAGGGAGAGTTGCTCTTGCAACTTCGAGACTTCTACTGTATAGTTCCAATTCCCTTACAAAACACTATTTTATTCAGTAGCTTAAATTATGACTTGTATTTCTCGTTGATTTGCAATGCCTTATGTCGGAAGAACTTGTATGTGGTTGTAGCCAATTAAGAAGAGACTCTCGAGCTGACAATATTACCGTTAGCTATTCCTTCAGTCTCTACCTGGAAACTACTCATAAATGAACCAAATGTCTTGATTGTCGTCTTGAGGACCCTTAGAGTCTTATTCCGCAAACTCCTTAATAGAATATATATTTGAAACGGGGAAGTTAACTCGAAACAAAATTAGACCAGTGTAGTAACATCCTCAGTTGTCGTCCTTTGAAATCACACTTGAAGATATGCCCGTACTTAATTTCAAGATACCCATTAGCCAGAGGTATTCACCAGCTTGAATTCTTGAAGGGTGAACTTTAAATTCAAATGTACCAGTCACATCCTTGGGATTCTTTGTTTGTAAGAATCTATACCTTGTTATCACTGCACCTGCACAAGCTGGTTAGCCACAAAACATAAAAAATTATAGTAAAAACAAAAGAAACAAGTGGCTCTTACGGTCAAAAATTAGGGTGTGACAGGTAGAACATATGGTAGTACAATAATCGCAAAAAACAAAGCATTATTGTTCTGTTGTCACTTGAATGAACTCTTCAATAGACCAGTTGCGCAGGCTCTGTCTTGGAGTGCAAGGCTTGATCCAAGCATCCATGTCACAATCACTATCTCCCTCTTCGTCTGAAACCGCGTTGATCCTTTCGAAGATAACTCCTCCTTTAGTGAACTGCACAGGTTCTTTATAGCGCGACACGCTCTGCTAGGATGAAGAAGTAGAGAATGACGGGCGGTACCCTAAACTAAACTTGTCTTACTTGTGGGGAATCTCCAATACTTGGCCCCAACCTTGCGCTGCCCCAGCCTGTACTACTGCTTGGGCTTCTTTAAAAGAAGAAATGGCCACCTCCGGTGCTTTGCTCAAAATGGGAGATTTATCTTTAATCTTGAATGTTTCAAAAGCATGACAAAGGGTTTCGTGTATTTCTCCGTCCACCTCGACGTACTTGAAGGATGATAAGTGACTGATCATTATATCCTCTTCCCCACACACTGTAACAACACTACCGCCAACCATATAATTTAGCTTCTAATGTAGCGTAGAGGTCACAACTCCTGCTGAATGAATCCATGGACGGCCTAATAAACAACTATAGGCAGGCTGGATGTCCATAATGTAGAACACTGCATCAAATACTTCCGGTCCCACCTGAATAGGCAATGTCACTTCTCCGAACACGGATCTTCAGGTACCATCAAAAGCATGCACCACCAAATCACTTGGCGTACAAATCAATCCCTGCATGTCCAACTTCATTAGGGCTTTATTTGGAATTACGTTCAAGGATGATCCTATATCCACGAGTACATGAGACATAACAGCCCCTCGGCATTCTAAAGATATGTACAACGCATAGTTATGGTTCCTGCCCCTTGGCGTCAAATCCAGGTCTGTAAACCCCAGTTCATTCCCTGCATTTACGTGTGCAACAACCGCTTCAAGTTGATTAACCGAAATTTCTTGCGGTACGTAAGCAGTATTCAGTATTCTCAACATTGCATTCCTATGTGCTTTAGAACATAGTAACAAAGACATGATAGATATCTTAGAAGGAGTTTGTTATAAATGGTCGACTATCTTGTAGTCACTCTTTCGTATCAGCCTCATAAACTCTTATGCATCCTTTAACGAAGATTCCTTCTCTCCAAGCTGAGAAGTTTCCTCTACCACAACTTTACTTTTTCCTTTATCAACCCTATCAACAACCACTTTAGGTGACAAAAAGACCCGGCCACTATGGGTAATTCCTCCTGCTCCCACAAGATTATCTATTGAATCCGCAGGGGGACCATTCAAATCTAGTTTATGTCCATTGCAATACACTTCAGCTCCGTAGTTCCACGGAATAGCCCTGGTGCTTCCAAACGGTACGGGACCTGCTTTAGTTATGGTTATTGTTGGTGGTTTTGGCGCATAAATGGTAACAGTTTTGTACGGAATGAAATTGTTGCAATCTCATCCCTTTCCTCAGCTACCAACTCTTCAGGCTTTCTTTCAACAAACCGGTCAAACTGCAAGACTCCCTTATCCATCATATCTTGAATATATCCCTTCAACTGTCTACATCCCTCAGGATTATTCAAACACTCAGCACAATCTTCAGCGCAACCTGGGAAAACACCCCCTTCAACAATCTAGCTTTCACAAAGCTCAAAGGTGTCTTCAGCTCATTAACATCTGTTACCAAATCTAAAACCTCCTCCTCAATAATTGCATTGACCCCAGCTTGCCCATGATTTAGCATAGGATTTTGTACGACATTAGGAACATCATCGGAGAAGTTAATTGCTTTACTATCAATCATGTCCTGCACTTGATGCTTAAAGGCCTTACAATTGTCGATGTTGTGCCCTGGGGCACCTGAATGAAACTCACAATGAGCGTTTGCGTCATACCCGGGTGGAGGAGGCCCAGTCAATGGAGCTAGAGTTATCTTCTGAATAAGTTGCAACTGCAACAAAGCTTGCAATAGCTGAGAGTACGGCATGGGAGGCGCATCAAAATGCCTATTTTCCGCCCCGCCTCTGTCTTGATATCTTCTATACCCCTACTGATTCTGCTGCGGTTGGTGTTGTTGTTGCTGACGTTATTGTTGTTGTGGTTGCTGCTAAACTGCGGGAATCGTAATACTGGCAACCTGTTGTTACTAGCGATTCTGACCTCCACCTCTCCCACGAGAACTGGATACTGAATTGGTATCTCCTTCTCGTTTCTTGTTACCGAATACTTTTCTACCTCCTCCTCCAGCTGAGGGCATTTCACCAGCACTTATCTTCCCTAACTTGATACCATTTTCCACCCTCTCTTTGGTGATGATTAAGTCATAGAAGCTACCCGACATGCTACTAATGACCTTCTCGTAATAGACGTCTGGCAAAGTGGCGACAAACATATCAATGAGCTCACGTTCCACCATGGGAGGCTGCACCATGGTTGCTAACTCCCGTCACCTTTGGGCATATTCCTTGAAACACTCATTGTTCCTTTGTGAAAGATTCTAAAGCTGGACCCTGTTAGGAGCAAGGTCGTTGTTGTATTGATAATGTTTCATAAAGTCCTCAGCCAAATCCCTCCAACTGTGGACAATTACGGGTTCCAGACTCATGTACCATTCCAACGAAGGACCAGACAAACTGTCCTGAAAGAAATGCATGAGCAATTTCTCATCGTCTGAGTAGGAAGGCATCTTACGGTAGTATGATCTCAGATGAACTCTCGGGAAGATGGTACCTTTATATTTGTCAAAGTCTGGGACTTTGAACTTCAGTGGAACTCTCAGATCCAGGATCAGTACCAGGTTAGCCATATCAAGACCCATGGAGTTTTGACTTTCAAGGGACTTCATTTTCTCTTCAATCATCTTGATCCTCTTATCAGCTTCGGAGGGTAACTCAGCAGCCACAACCCTCGGCGAGAACACATCATCTTGCCTGTCTTCATTCCAGAGGTGATCCATATTACCATGTATAGCACAAGTGATGTCAGGACCATAACCATTCCCATTAACATTACCACTTCCAACATTACCAAGACCAGTGTTGTTGAAACCTGCAGCATTATCGGCACCAGCAGCATTACCACTCCTTCCAGCAGTAGGGATAACCAAAGTAGGCATGGAGTTATTAGCCCGAGGAGTCTCAACATGTGGAGGATTAGCGGAGTTCCCACCATGCAACACACTGTTGCCATCAACACGTGCAATCAAGGGCTGCACTAAAGTACGGAGTTGCTCTTGTCCATTAGCCACTCCCTGCATTACCTCCATGAACTGGGCCATCCGGTCCCTCATTTCCTGCATCTCTGCTTGCATCTGCTCCATTACTCTCTTCTGGTTCCCCCTAGTTGCGTACCAGTGAGTCGGTTGATCGGAAATCCTGAAACACACTATGAACCACAGGAAAATAAGATTAATAGTTTTGATGCACCTGCAATGCAAAAATGCAAAATGCAGACATGTATGTAGTCAACAAGAAAATTTCCCCCTCGATTCTAGTTTCCGGGAGAAAAACACAACAATGGAGAACCCTACAAATAAACATATAACATAACATCCTCGTATATAATCATAGGACAACATGCAATGTACAAGCAATAACTGAGTACAAAGAAGAAAGGACCTCAACCAACAAGCCTGGTGGTGGTCAATATAACAAGCGATAAGCAACAAGCTACAAAAAGATAAACAAGATAGTCAAGATGGATGACGAGACCGAAAGTCCTCTAGAAACTCTCACGTCTCAGGATGATTTGGTCTAGCAAGCATTCCCTGAATAAGTAGCTCTCGCTGGCTAATAGTATGTTGCAGACTCTCAACGTGGTCTTCCCAAGCTCCTTCCCCAAAGCATGCCTCGAGCTTGCATCTCTTGGGTTTAGCTCTCAATCTGCAATCCTTCAAGTTTGCGATAGCCTCGTTCAGTCTGTACTCCCTATCCCGTCTGAGTGACGCCTCTGCTGCAATCTTCACATCCTTGACACTGAGCTGCGTCTTCAACTTGCTGATATGTAGCTTCAACTTGTCTTCGCGCTCTTTTTTGTTGGTGAGCGTGGCATTCCATTGGTTGTTAAACTTAGAAATCTCTAAGTAAGCTCTATCCAAATATTCCTTCTTGGAGGCAAGAACACTATTAACAGCCTTGAAATCCAAACCCAAACGCTCCCGAGAACTGGTCTCCTTGGTCAGATCTATACCCAATTTGTTTACAAGCTCAGTTTGTTTCTTGAAGGAATGAACAACCTCATTCTTCTCACTTTGAAGCTGAATGATTTCTTTCTCCAACTCCTCATTGGCTTTTCTCAACTCTTCCTTCTTAAACAATAACTGATTGTACTTATGAATGTCTACGGTGGTGGGTTCCTCAATCATGAGAGGACACACAGGCTTATCAGATGGGTAAGGCATCATCAACTTCTCGGATCTGCTCTAAATCCAAACCAAATAGGGGTCGTAGGCTCGACTATTGCTCTTCCCTAAGGAAACCTTCCCTCTTTTGTGGACATTGCTCCAAGCATGCTCAACTCTGGCTAAGGTATCCCCCTCCAATAACCCGGTGAGATACAAAGATTCCTGTATCTCTTCATCCTTCAGTGGACTCCTCAATGCATAGCCAAATTACCTGATTGCAATGGACGGGTTATAGTTTATGCAACCTTTCCATCCGACCAATGAGACATTCAGAAAGCTTCCACAACTATAAATAATCTCGATACCCAGCATGTCCCTATCAAACCAGACAATATCTTCAGCAGCCAATCTCATCAAACGTTTGGACCATTCTGATGTACCTGCAGTATCAGAGAACAGACCAGTCTTAGGAAGATGGCTTACAAACCATAGATAGAGCAAAGGTGCGCAACAAGATACAGTCTTCCCTCTTCTGTTCTCATTTTTATAGTGTACGGAATGATAAACATCACCTAACAGCATAGGTATAGGATTCTTCGAAGCAAAGATATGGAATGCATCCACATCTATGAAGTCCAGAATATTAGGGAACAACAGAATACCATAAATACATAGGGCCAAGATAGCACTGAACACCAACCAACAACTCTCCTTGGAAAAATGTCGAACTTTATCCACCAGAAAAGGTAACGGAAACCCAGATATTCCATTTCTGTTAGCTACTTTCCCTGCCAACTCTGAGGCATCTAAATGTAAAGTTGCAGCAAGCTTAGCCAGATTCGGCTCATCCTCAATATGATAGAATGGTATCTGGTTAAGAACAGGCACTCCCAACAGTGCGGAGAATTCCTCTAATGTTGGTTCCAGCATATAACTCTGAAAAGTAAAGCCTCTCAATTGAGGATCATAGAACTGCAACAGAGTCTGAAGACCATTCAACTCATTCAAAGAAGGTTTACATACAACGCTCAAAAGCCTCCCATAGGATTGTCTAAAGTCTTCCATAACTTTCTTGTCGGCTAAAGAAATTAAACTCTGCAAGGCTCCAATATTAGGTGTTGGAAATTTGTAGGCCAATGTCCTCCTTAAGGGCCACATATCATATGAAACAACACTAGAATCAGAGGGAAATATGCACCTGCAACATAAATACATGTTAATGAAATGTAATATGAAAATGCACATGCAAATGCAAACAGGGGATCAAGATTGTTATGCTGTAGATCGAGAAGAACCGGCGCTCCGCTTTAGCATAACACTGACATTAGGACCCTTTGTACCAAGAACACAGATTCACACTGTAAAGAAACTGGGTAGTCTGAAAGTCAAGGTTTCCTGCATAACCCAATCCCTATCACAGGTATGGACCTATCCACTGATAAGGTTCGGCATCCTATACATTCATCAGCGTCACAGACTTTTGAGAAATGATGATACGTTCACCATTTATGGTTTGGCATCATCATCTCCCGAAGAGGCCTCACTTAGCTGAATCACCGATGATCGGTCCCCAGAGTCGACAACCCTCAGTTCTGAAATCCTCTCGACGGCCCACTAGGCTGGAAAGAAAGTCATCAAAGATAATCTCATCTGAGCGCGAATTTCATGGGAACTAGTGCATGCCTACATACAGGTTCACCACTACTTTCCACTTCTAATGCTATATTTGTACTCAAGCCCGAGTCCGGCTTATCTCTCAATGGAACATTCCCTCCCCACAGCACAGCAATAATGATATATAATGCTGAAAATAAATGCGGGAAAGTAAAATGCGAAAGTAAATAAAGCACATATATACATCACCCAAAGATAAACAAGCAAGCGCTAGGATTGACTCGCATAGGGAACCAGAGTCCCCAGTAAAGTCGCCAGCTGTCGCAACTGTGAAAAACACCCGGCGGAAAACAGAAGAGTCGCCATCTTTCGTTATTTATCCCAAAGAGAGGGAAAGGAAACGATCGGAAAAAACCTGACGAAAAGGGAAAAGACGAGGTCATCACAACCAAGTCCTGGATTCGGGAGTCGGTTACGCCAAGGGGAAGGTATTAGCACCCCTCACGTTCGTCGTACTCGACGGGATCCACGCTTGTTGTTTATCTAAAAGGGTGTGTTTAAACTATCTACACTAAAGGCTCACATGATAAAAAGAAAAGAAAAGAGACTCGGTAGAGCATCTCTGCTTTGTGCCTACGTATTCCCTCGTGCAATGGGAAAGTCAGAGTCAATGTAGTTTGGCTAACTACGGGTGAAAGGGGGGAAGGTTTCTCGCCAAGACATTGCATCTTGTGCCTACGTACTTTCATCTGGTATGAAAGATCAGAGCAAACATAGTTCGGGCTAACAGGATCACAGGTTGGTTTAAAAGTTTTTAGGTCCGAGTAGGGTTAACAAGTAGTTCTAGCAGTTGGTGTATGCAGCTCAACCATTGGAGACTTAGGCGTTACCATTTGCGGTAGAACTAAGAGTTAACAACATTTTCTTATCTGAAAAGATTTTCCTTGATTAAGATCCCGAAGGATGAAAAAGATTTGAAGTGTTTTTGTGTTTTTTAGAGAGGAAGTGTTTTGAATTTGATTTGTAACTCATGTCGCACTAAAGACTATGACCTAGGAGCGAATGCGTCCCATATCATCCAAAGGACATATGCTAACATTCTAGACAACTTAGAGGCAACCACCCAATCGTCATTTCCCAAGTGGCTTAAGGCTCATAGCGCGCAACATTCGTTAATCGTTATCAAGTGAGTTAGAATTATTTGAAGATGAGGAGAGAGAGGACCTACTAAAGGGAGACTAAATCAATCCTAAAAAGTTGTCATGCAAATTGGACTTAGAGTTGGGATACAAAATGGAACTACCTAATGTTAGCATGCATAGTTTGAACCCTAATGTCTATAACCATCCTTAAACAAGGAAGGTTTGGTCCTAAGGGGAACATGGCAAGGAAAGACCAAAAGGAGAAAGCATAATAGAATACAACATACAAATACATAAATGCGCACTTAGAATGGTGGGAGGGAGGAAGAAATGTGTGGGGCAGCAGCCGCCACAAGCACGTCTCGACCTCAACAATGATGCAAGAATGATGCAAACACGGAAAGGAAAGCCAAAGATGGAAACAAACGAACATGCATAGAGTCATCACTTTGAACCACATCCATAAGTATGCATCCAAGTAGAAAATGAACACAAGTATCAACCAAATCATGATCAACCAAACACAAACAGTGGCAAACACAAAAAACATTTAATTCTTAATGCATCATATCAATTTATGAAGATTCGAAGTGAAACGGTATGCAAACAATCAAACAAAGTAGCAAAACAGGCCTGCCAACACAGTGTTAATCGGTTAACCCCCAGGGTTAATCGGTTAACACACTGTTAATGTTTAAAAAATTTGAAAATTTGAACTGGTTAATCGATTAACCATATGCGTTAACCAATTAACACTGAAAATTTGTGATAGTTAATCGGTTAACCATATGCGTTAACCGATTAACACTGTGCTGACAGCAGAAAACAACAAAGTAGAATCACTTTTCAACAGATTATCACTTCTCCAAACATACCAATGATCACATAATAAGCCATGTATGAAATTAAATCAGAAAACCATGATTCCAACAGCATGTATACAGATCCAAACAGCATCAACACAGATCATATGAATCAAAATGCAGCAAATCAAACAAAAATGAAAATCATCATGATGAACATGCAATTAAGCTAAAAACAGAATCGGATCAAGAATTTCCAACCTACGAAGCGGAGATTTGCTTCGATTAATATTGATTTGCTGGAAATGAGTAGATTGAAGCAAGAAACCCTGAATACTTCAAGATCCAAGCTAATCCTTGTAGTAGAGATGGAGATCCTTCAAGATTAAGCCAAATTGCTTCAAATAATCACTTCTAGCTTCACTCCAAATTTCAGATCTGAATTTGCATGATAATTGAATGAAGGAACTGATCCAATGGAGATGATAGATGAAGGTTTAAGCTTAAGAATTAATGGATTCCAATGAAGAATCAATTAATTCAATGGATGAAGAGCTTTGGTGAGGGTTTTGGAAATGATGAAATTGAGAGTTAATTGAGAGTAATTCTGAATTTGAAATGGGAATTAAGAGAGTTAGAATGCTTTGGTTTGGAGTGAATCACTTAAGTATCCTTTTGGCTTGGATCCAAAGCAAGGTTTGGAAAGTGGATTGGAAAATTTGGAATGGAATTAGGAGTGGGATTTTGGAGGGAATTGAATTAATTTGAAAACTAATCCAAATTTCAAAATGGTTCTAGATCCTTCCCAAGTGTAAAAATGAATTTTTAAATGACCAAAATTGGACCCCAAATGGCTCTGCATTGAAAAATCACGTACAGAGGCAGAAATTGCATTGGTTAATCGGTTAACCATATAGGTTAATCGATTAAGACCCTCTGAATTTTTGAATCTGGGCTGATTTTTCAATGGTTAATCGGTTAACCATATGTGTTAACCGATTAACACATTCAAAATTTGAATTCTGGCGCCTTTTGGAGGGAAACCTGCCCGTTTTCCCGCGTCTTACTGTTTCAAACCCCGTTAAGCTTCTGGAATGTGTTCTTGAATGTTGTAACCATGAGACTGCTCATGATAGCCTGAACGCCACTTTCTCGCCTGAAAATATCCTGCAAAACAAAATAAAATCGGTCGCCCGACCGTTGGGCAAAATAAATATCGGAGCCCGCTGCTTTGATTACTTGCACTGAAGGTGAATTCTGAGCCACAAGAAAACATCGATCCCCTGTCTCAAGGAAAAATGTTATGCAATGCAGAAATGCAACAGAATGATGAAATGAAACATAAACCAAGTTAAGAAAAGGTTGGTCAAATTTTGGGGTGCAACACATTAGCATATGCATTTTTCATCATACCTTTTATTTTGGTTTGTTCTGGCTATGGCCATTATGATCCAGTTGAACGATTTTCTTTGTCAAGAATCTGTCGAGTGTTCTTTCCCCAGTAGTTGTTGGATACCATCATGAGATCCTTTGGTCTTTACCAAACTCATTTGCTTCAGACCTATCGTCACAGGCTTACCCTTTTGGTTGTTACCTTAACTTCGTCAAATTACTTGGCTTAGGTATTATTGTGATAAGTACTTATATTCCCGAAAAGTCTAGTAGTTACTGGCATATCTCAAAATCCAATTATTATTGGTGTTGTGGATTAGGGTTGTCACCTTATCTCCAATAAGTCCAGTAATGTGTTGACTGATGTTGTTTAAAGTCTAATTGTTATTGGCATCTCAGTCTTGGTCATTGCCATATCTGTTTAAAAGCCCAATGGTTATTAGAAAAATTTCTCAGGATGTTTGGTTGTTACCAAGATTCCTAGTGCATCTTAGGATGTTTTGTTTATCACCTACACCTCTAGTTGTTTCCTGAAGATCCTGTTTAAACTCTTTGCTGTAAGGAAATTCTCTGTTTTGGTTTGGTCCCCAATGAAGATTTTATTTCTGGATTCCCCGGGAGGTCTAAGTTGTCACTAGCTCCCTTTTGTTTTGGCTTGTCTAATCGTCACCAGATTCCCCTGAGAAGTCTAGTTGTGACTAGCAAGAGGTTGGTCACTGACCCCTATCTAATACTGCTAATTGGTGGTTACCAAATTTTAGTCGTTACTAATGTTGCAGCTTATCCTTAAGATTTGGTGTTTACCTAAATCTATCCCCTCAGATGATGTCCCGTTTGTTAACCGACTCTACTGAAAGTCCAGTAATGTTTTGGTTGGCATTGCTTTAATCCAATTGTTATTAGTATCGCTTATTTGGTTGTCGCCATATCCTCTTGGAAGCCTAGTCGTTACTAGAACACCCCAGAAAGTCTGGTAATGTTTTAACTAGCATTGTTTAAAATCCAATTGTTATTGGTATCGTTGTTTTGGTTGTCACCAATCCTCGAGGAAGTCCATTAGTTACTGGAATTGCTTAAAATCCAATTATTATTGGTATCTCTGATTTGGTTGTCACCATATGGTCTTGGAAGCCTAGTCATTACTAACACTCCCCAAAAAGTCCAGTAATGTTTTGGCTGGCATTGCTTAAAATCCAATTGTTATTGGTTGTCACCATATTTATTTGGAAGTCCGGTAGTTACTGGCATTACTTAAAATCCAATTTTTATTGGTATTGTTGATTTGGTTGTCACCAATCCCCGAGAAAGTCCAGTAGTTACCGGCATTAATTAAAAACTCATTGTTATTAATAGTGGAGTGTTGGTCGTTACCTGCCTCCTCTCGAAAGTCTAGTGGTTATTGGAATTGTTAAGTCCAATGGGTATTGGAAATTTCATCCAACTATGTTGTGTTCTTTGATTGTTGGTTGTTACCAACATTTCCCCATGAAGTCCAGTAGTTACTGGCACTGTTTGAACTCCAATTGTTATTGGAATATGGGCATAACCTACACCCTTTTTCCCTGTAAAACCAGTGGTTACTGGCATTAATTGATAATTCCATTTGTTATTGACCTGTTAGTTTGGTTGTCACCAATCCCCATGAAGACTAGTGGTTACTGGCATCATTTGAAGCCCAATGATTATTTGCAGATCTTTTTCTATACTTTTAGGATATTTGGTTGTGACCAACATCCCTAGATGTCCCCAGCAAGTCTTGGAGGTCTAGTAGTCTCTAGCATCCCTGGTGAGTTTGGTCTTATTTCTAGTCCTTTCCTGAAGATTCCGTTTGAACTCTTCATCGAAAGGAAAATCTCCACTTGGTTTGTTCCCCAATTGAAGTTCTCCAATAGGGATCGTGTCCCTTGTCTTTTGATCCCCAGTTGGAGTCTGAGTCTGTTGACTTTGTTCCCTTGTATGGCTTCTTATCCTTGTCTCCCTTGATGCATCTTTCGGTTGGATTTACATTTCCCCAGTGGAGATATGTCTTCCCCGGTGGAGTTTTTGTCCCCTGTCCCCTGTGTGAAGGATCCCCTTGATATACCGTCATTAGTCATGTTTGAATTATTTGGTTAGTATGCTTTGGATCTCTCCCTAGTGTGTCTGTATTCCCAGTGAGTGGTTACTCATTGTTTTATTCTTCTTTTTCTCATGTGTCAGCATTTTCTTGCACTCAAGCATCATAAAGAATCATTCTTATAACTCATTTCATGATCATTATTTGTCATTTTGCATATCATCATATCTAAGGGCAAAATTTTTGGTTTGCTATATTTAAATACCTTTCACCATGATTCTATGGAGATCGTTATCTCTCACTGCCATCTGATGAACATATTTAAATAGGGGCAACTGTCATACCCCAAATTTTGACCCCTAGGTTCCATTATCATTATAGGTGCATCAAGCATTTGTTATCTAACCCTAACCTCTTTCAAGTTGGTCTTTGTCAAGATACAGATAAATTAGGGTTTCAAGTGTCAAAATCAAGAATCCTATGGACCGATCACTCAAAGTTTAGGATTGATCTTATACATATCAAGTCTTCATATCATCAATAGGTTCATATCTTACCAAGAGAAAGTGCTATTTGAGGTTGTTACCAAGAGAATTGAAGTAGTGTTGTGCAAAACCCTAATTAGGGTATCAAGTTGAAAAAGTCAACTATAGTTTTACTTTTGGTCTAAATGGGTTTCCAAAGCTTCAACCATGGTCCATGATTTTTATATGACTTATTAAAGTCCCCTCAAGAAGTTTTAAAGGTTCAAGAGCCCCAGAGCACTAAGGATCGATCCTGAAGATTTCAAATGTTCGGTTCGTCTGTCTAGAAAGCCAACTCTTTGAATTTTAGGGTTTTGACCATAAATTGAAGCAATCATTGTTTACAACATAATTTTATTCCTAACTAGTGATTTTGGTGAATATTTAATCAAGAATTGATGGATAACTTGTGAATCAAGAAATTAGGGTTTATGAAAAACCCTAATTGCAAGCTAATTTAGATTGGTCATAATTTTTAAACCACAAATCCAAATTGAGTGGTCCAAAGCTAGTTGGAAATCTCTTTAGAAATCCTACAAAAGTGTAATGGGTTTGAGGTCCAAAATGAATATATTTATAGTTATGAGCTCATCAAGTTGTGAAGGATTTCCACACTTAGAAAAATTCCATGTTTCTTGGCTTGTAAGTCAGCTTTTGCAACAAATGTGATGAGGATTTTTGACATAGTTCCCTTTGGAATTTGAAATTTGGCAAAACATGAATGTTGTAGATCATATTTGGTGCTTTTAAAAATTACAAGATCATTTTCACAACCTTTGTTGTTAGGGAGAGTCTAAGAGGACAAGTTTGGCATTTTTCATGTCAGAAAACCAAGTTCATCACTTGCATTTTGATGCATAAACCATTCAAACCTCTTCTAACCACTTGCTTATCTCATTATTTGATTCTTATGGAATTATTTAATGAGATTACAATGCATTGTCACTATCCAAAACCAGACTTGGATTGTTTTGAATTGTTTTTTCTTGTAAGTACAAGCAAGTGGCAAGGAGAGAGAAACTTTATGCAAATTCGGCCACAACTTAACTACCACATCAGTTGCTCTCTTCCTTCACCTCATGTCAACTATTTTCATGCTATTGATGATGATGAAACACATAGGGAAGTGGCTCATGCTTAGAAAAGAGATATCAAGATAGATTTGCTCATTTTTGCCTCAAAGAAGGGCAAACTTGGCAAATTTGCAAAATATGCCCATGCCCTTCACCCTCCAAGCTTGTCTATAAATAGAACACGCTTCTCACCTCTAAACAAAACTATAATCAACTTGAACCCAAGTTGAATCTCTCTCACTACTCTAATCATAACCTTCTTGCAAGTGTTAGAAATGACCTCCTTGTGAATCAAAAATCTATTTTGCATAAACTCTTCCAAAACTCTTTCCAAACACAAAACCATCAAGTAAATCACTCTAACACATTACATAAATTGTGTTATATGTGTCCAAATCCTTATAACAATCCAAAACCTTCTAGAACAGAAAGTTAACTCTCATACCATTGAATTTTGACTTTTATACACTTTCAAAGCTAAGTCACTGCCTAGACCATTTCCAATCCTTTCACACTTCAAACACACTCTATATAAGTTGTTTGAACTTTCCAAAGTATTACCAAAGTTCTGTAACACCATTTCCTAGAGGTTCATTTTCAAACTCTTGGTGATTGCTTACAAAAGAAGTCATTCTGTCAAGGCAATGTGGTTGGGGGAGTTTTGATCACTTGGACATCTTATTTGAAGCATATTGAAGCTATTTGGATCATCATCCATCAACTAGATTTCTTGCTTGGAGTTTTGACTTGAAAAATCTACAAGAGATAAGTGTTCCAACTTGCTACTTTTGAGGTTATGTTAAATTTTGAGGTATAATGATTTTGAACTTGTTAGACATCATTTATAGGTCATGTTTAAACCTTTTCCTGCTCACAAGCTTGTGTTTTCATGACTGTCCACTTGCTTTGGCTTGCTAACTTGCTTTTCATGTCATTTCCATATGCAACTTATTGATTATGGTTAGGCATAGGTGATTGGTGTTTATAGACATCATTTATAGGTCATATATGTTATGTTTAATCACTTGGTTGATGCTAAGTTGGTCCATTTCTGACTGTCACATGATTCTTGCATAAACTTGCTATTTTGGCCACTTCACATGCCATTTGTTGTTTGAGTTTGTCTATTGATGTATGATGCTTGTAAGAATTCTATATATCTCACATATGATGTGTTTAAATCATTGCTTGCTGCTTAAAACATGTGTGTTGGACTGTCATATTGTTTTTTCACATAACTTGCCATTTTCAATGATGTCTTCGAGTTTCCCACATAGTATATGATCTGACCAAACCACCACCACCATTGGATTCCTTGTGAAAAAATACACAATTTTATTTTTTGTTTCACTCAATTTCATTAAGTTTTGAGCAAGTTATGGTCCTTCTTGCAAATCTGCCTAGCCTAGGTTCTTGCCTTGTATTGTACCCCAAAATTTGACCAACCGTTTCTCGTTTTTGGCTTATTTTACGTTTCATTTGCATTTGCATATGCATACCGCATACTGTGCATTTTTTGCAGTCGGATTGATTTAACCAGGATTACGGCCCTTTCTTCGTGTTCCAAACGATTTAAACTGTTTTTGATACGGAGATTTATTGTGGAATTTGCGCTTTGCCCCGTAATTCAGTCTACGCTATTGGTTTCGGTGGTATCTCGGTATCCGGTTTTATTACTGTTTATTTTGTCGCATTCTTGCATTTTATCGTTCACTGATTTTATTTTATTTTCTAGATTTGTTTCCTATTTTTGGCATAATTTTTAGATAAGTTTTGAATTCTATTTCTATTTTTCTAGAGGTTTTAATTAGTTTTTTAGATTTATTTCCTTATTTTAGATTTTATATTTAGTTTTAATAGATTAATTAGTTTTTTCTATTTTTAATAATATTTCTAGAATTCTTAATTGTTTTTAGAATATATTGAGTTTTATGATTTCTTTTAGATTTTATTAATTCTTTAATATAGAGTTTAATTAGTTTTATTTTAGTATATTTGATTTAGTATTAAGTTAGCACTTTAATTGGTTGTTAGTTTAATTAAGTCTGTAATTATAGCCAACTTGTATTAACCGTGCAGTTTTATCACCATTTGTTCAGCATTAATTGTGTTTTAATCATTGGCAACTTTAATTAATATCCTTTAATCAGTTTTTTAGTCAAATATTGCAGGTCCATTAATCAATTTTCGCAGGCCACTTGTCTTGTTGCAGGCCCATTTTGTCCCCTCTGTACCATGTGTCAGCAGGCTATAAATAGCCTCATTAATGCTTGGCATACGTCCCAAGGACACGCCACCTCACCACCGGCCATGCAAACGCCGGAAAACCCCCATCGGACAAATCAAACGATCAAACACCACCGGAAAATCCCACTAGAATCTTCATACTCCCACCGGAAAATTCACATGTTCTTCGTGTTCTTCATTTTTTCCAGCCACCTTCATACACTTTCCCCAGAAACACTATGAATCTTCATCCGTTCTTCCACTATTTTCCAGAAACTCAAACAAACTTCAACCATGTTCATCCGATTTCCCAGAACTTCATCACATCTTCATCATAAATCCAGATTTGCTCAGATCTTCATCGCCTTCATAATATCATTTCCAGATTTCTTCATGCATTCATCAAGATTTCCAGATCTCATCATCCAAATTCATCCGTTCAACACCTTTTCCAGATTTCTCCAGATCTTCGAGCTTCATCATTAACAAACTTCCTCCACATCAACATGCAATTCCCAGATCTCCAAACACACACAAACATCTCCAGGTCCAAACCACTCAAACCTCCAAATCTCATCCGAACTTCACCTCAACATCATCAAACACCAGATCTAAGATCTACAAAGCTTCCATGAACTTCAGATCTTTGTGAACACAACAAACCTTCAAACATTTTCCGGATTCGAACTCAAATCTCAGATCGGAACTTTAATCAAACTCTCACCGAAGATTTCGTCCACTGTGAATGTTTGTCTAGACTCATGAAGAATCATCCAGATCTGCGTCTGAACTCAGATAAACCTTCGCAAATTCAGCCTCTGTGAAACAACAACCAAACAACGCTAACTTCACGGCCGATTTATCGTTCTCGTGAGAACTCAGATCTTCACCACACGTTCAAGTTTTCTTCCGGATCTTCATCCTTAAACACTCTCCAGCTCAACCTTCTTCAACTTCAGATTCAATCTCCTCCAACACCTTCAAGAAAAAAACTCACAGCACTCAACAGAAGTTGGATCAAACTTTTTGGATCGTTGTGTTTTTCGCGGACTTGTGTTTTCGTCTGTTTTGTAGGATGTACGTGGATGAGGGTGAAGCTGAAACGGCGAGGGACGACGGAGTAAGGGTGAACAAGAGAGATCAAGCGGCGCCAGGGTTAAAGTTGTGAAATAAAGGTTAACGAAGGTGAAGGAGCTGGGATGACTGGTTTGTTTGGTTAGTGGGCCTTAGAGCCCGTTTGTCCATTATTTTTTGCTTACCGTACCCCCGTTTTTCCTCATTGCACCCCCGTATTGCTGCTACTGCATGTTGTGTTGTGAACTTGGGCCAAGCCCAATTTAATTTCTGAGATGCACTCCCCGTATGCGTTTCGCACCCCCCCCCCCTTTATTGGTCATTTTTGTTGCTGTTGGTGTTTGGGCCTTAGAGCCCACCTTGTGAATTTCTGAATTGCACCCTGCCTGGCTGCTGCTGCACACCCCCTCTGTTTTATTTTTTACATTTGTTTTGTAATATACTTTTGTACAAAAATTGTAGTATTTCTTTTTTAGAATATTATGGCATATATTTTCTTGGAATATTATTTTATATTTTATTTTCTATGTATATATTAAATACTTAGTTTTATATTCTATTTTCATTTTCATTTTCTTTTAATAATTTCTTTTAGAATTGATTTTTCTATTAGAACTTTATTTTAAAAGTTGAGTTCTCATCTCATTTTATTATTGGATTTTTCTCACCATTTTTGTTTTGTAGGTAAATGATGAGACCTCCGTAAACCATTACAAATCAACTTGTTGAGGGATAATGTAGGATCCGAGACCTCTTTTTTTCTCTCCTCATCTTTTCTTCTTCTTCTGATTTTATTTTGCTTTTTTGTTGTGTTGTCCGTGTGACATGATTCAATTGGAGAATGATTTTCAATATCATTTCTCTATCTTGTCTTTGACACGGATATCAATACGCTACCTCTTGGGGTTTGACTTTATTTATAAGTCGAATTATGACGGTTCAGCGTCACATTGGTTCTGGTTTGAAATATCATCAAGGATCGAAAGAGGAAAGCTTGGAAATGGAGCTTGCACGCACAAGTCAAGGGTCAATGGAACCAATCTGTTCGGTAACATTGTTTTTATTTCATCTCTTTCATCTCTTTTATTCAACCGTCGAGTGTTGTGAGTTGTAGTGTTAGATACACGGGAAATGATGAGTGGGTGGCTGCCTCTCACTCGTCTAGAGTGTTTAGCGTATGTCCTTTGGATAATATGCGATGCATTCGCTCCTACGTCTTAGGACTTCGCGTGTGCGTCCTGTTTCGAACCTTTTCTCTCGCGTCCTGGCGATTGAGACCTCCCCCTTTTTCTCTCGCATTCTGGAGATTGAGTTCCCTTATCTTTCCGCCATGCAATCGAGACTGTTTCCGTAGTTAGGCCGAACTACGGCTGCTCTGATCTCTCATTTCTGTTGAGAGTACGTAGGCATAGGATTGCGATAATCCTAGCGAGCACTTTTCCCCCTTTCCTGTAGTTCCCTGAACTACAGCTGCTCTGATTTCTCGTACCGGACGAGAATATGTAGGCATAGGATGTGATATCCAAGCAAGCACACTAACGACTAACTTCTCTGTTCTCTCGCTGCTGTGTGATCGAGACTTTCCCGCTGACGACTAATCTTTCCCTTTCTCTTGCCCTAGTGCAATCAAGACCGGACTGTAGTTCTAGTTCCCGTAGGTTCCCGTACCTTTAAACCCCGACATACTACGTCCGTTCTACCGCAAACAGGTAACGCCTAAGTCTCCAATGGTCGAGCAGCATACACCTAACTGCTAGAATGTGCACGCTAGTATCGTCAACCTTTCTCTCACCCCTGTGTGATCGAGAACACCCTTGTTTACCCGTAGTTAGCCTAAACTACGTTTTTCTATGATTTCTCATGCCAGATGAGAATATGTAGGCACAAGACGCGACGTCTTGGCGAGCAATCTCCCCCCATAGTTTCCCGAACTACGTTGACTCTGACTTTCCCATTGCACGAGGGCATACGTAGGCATAGAGCGTGATGCTCTATCGAGTCAGTTCTTTCCGTTTAGCTTTAGCAGCCGTAGATAGATTGTTCTTCACCCATAGACAAGACAACACAAGCATGGATCCCATCAAGTATGACGGACGTGAGGGGTGCTCATACCTTCCCCTTGCGTAACCGACTCCTGAATCCAGACATGGTTGCGATGACCTTGTCTTTCCCTTTTCCTTTAGGTTTTTGCAATCGTTTCCTTTCCCTCTCTTTGGGATAAATAACGAAAGTGGAGACTCTTCTGTTTTTCCGCCGGTTGTTTTTCGCAGTTGCGGCAGCTGGCGACATGCTGGGGACAGGAACATCCCCTATGCGTTTCAATCCTAGCGCTTGTTTGCTTGTCTTTGGGTGTTTATTTTTGTGTTGTATTTTGTATATTGTTGTATTTACATTTTCCGCACTATTTTTTATCTGTCGTTGTTGGGTGGTTGTTCCTTTGAGAGATAAGCCAAAACCCAGGCTTGAGTACAGACATAACATTAGAAGCGGAAAGTAGTGGTGAACCTGTATGTTAGGCATGCACTAGTTCCCTCGAAATTCGCACTTAGACGAGATTCTCTTTGATGACTTTCTTTCCAGTCCAGTGGGTCGTTGAGAGGATTTCAGATCTGAGGGTTGTCGACTCTGGGAACCGATCATTTGTGAGTAAGCTGAGTGAGGCCTCTTCGGGAGATGATGATGCCAAACCAGAAATGGTGAACGTATCATCATTTCTTGAAAGTCTATGACGCTGACGAACGCATAGGATGTCGTACCTTGTCAATTTAGGTCCATACCTATGAGTGGGAGGGTTTTGCAGGAAACTTGACTTCCAGCCAACCCGGTATTTTGGTTTTCTCTTCAGAGCGAACTTACTCAGTCAACAGTGCAGCAGTATTCAGAGCTTTGTGGGGGTTGTACTCCCGTGTTTGCTGCATCTTGCATTACATTTGCATAAGCATCCTTGCATCATTTTTTGCATATCATTCTTCAGCTAGCCAGAGCTCTTATCCATCCTTTGTTTTGCTTCAGAAGGTGATTATCCGGTGACCGTTTTGAGCAAGTGTTGATTGTGGGAAGATGACCCAGTTGTTGAAACAGAATCAAGCAGTGTCAAGCAGTGAAGTTTGTTGAAAATTGTTGATAGCTATGTCAGGGAACGACCTTCAGAATGTTGATACCTTATCAGGTTTTACTGTGATGTCCAATCCTCTGTATGGTTCTTTGCTCAATGAAGATTTTCCGCAAGTGAACAACCTGACTGAAGCTCGGCCTGTGCAGCCTTCTTTTGAGAACCAAGATCAGCATGAACAGTCTGTTGTCCGAGGTGAGCGTTCTTCTCTAGATACCGAAGATTATCATGATGCTTTGTCCTCCGTGTTGGGTTCCAGAAGAGAGGTTCCGATAGTGAAGACTAAGGACCCGAGAGCTCTTGAGTATGCTAAGAGGCTGCAGGTGTTGGATGAAAAAGTTAAAGCCTTAGAAGTTAAAGATGATGTTGGTCTTAATGCTTCAGATATGTGTCTGGTTTCCGGCCTAGTGTTACCTCCAAATTTCAAAGCACTGAGGTTTGAAAAGTACAAAGGGGATAGCTGCCCGAGGCAACATTTGGTGATGTTCTGCAGAAGAATGACTTCGTTTGTGCACGACGACAAGTTGATGATTCACTGTTTTCAGGACAGTCTGATTAGGGCATCTCTGAGTTGGTATATGCAGTTATAGAGTAATCAGATCCAATCATGGGTGGATTTATCCAAAGAGTTTCTGAAACAGTATGACTATAATCTGGACATGGCTCCCAGTCGCATGCAGTTGCAAGAATTGTCTCAAAAGAATGATGAACCTTTTAGAAGATATGTTCAGAGATGGAGAGAATCTGCTTCCAGAGTGCAACCACTACTTCTAGGTCGAGAGTTAGCAGACATGTTCGTAAACTCCTTGCAGAGCCCGTACTTCGAAAGAATGCTTGGGATGGCACCAAATTTCTCTGAATTAGTAAGAGCAGGAGAACGCATTGAGTATGGCGCAAAAACTGGAAGAATTCTGAATGTTTCAAGCGGTCAGGCTGGTGAAACCGAATCTCTCTGTAGCTTTCAAGCTGAAGACGAAATTATG
Organism: Lathyrus sativus; assembly: GCA_963859935.3. Lineage (NCBI taxonomy): Eukaryota > Viridiplantae > Streptophyta > Magnoliopsida > Fabales > Fabaceae > Lathyrus > Lathyrus sativus. The sequence continues at coordinate 254,290,445 of OZ012735.1, read as the reverse complement.
GTCAATGCAGTCATGACAGATGTGGGGTATTCTCAAGATGAATCGGTGAAATCTTTTGGTTCTTCATCTTCTCAGTAGTCAGTATCTTCTGTGTCTCGTTATTCTTGACAGACAACTGTGCCTAGGGCACCACATCAGAAACTTCGGGTCGTTCCTCATGCAAATCAATGAGCCCGTGGTCGAGGTTACCAGAATCAGCGTCAGAATCAGAACAGGCCTCGTAACAATTTGGAACGAAGGAATGCTCCTTTTCATCCAGTTCATGTGCCGTACAACCAACTTTTGCCACAATTGATTCAGAATTCTTTGGTGGAACCTAAAGCTCTTAAGTCAGTGCCAGGACCTTAACCTCCAGGGTATGATCCCCATGCTCAGTGTGGATATCATAGCAGATCTATAAGGCATTCAACCAAAGATTGCAAAGCTTTTCAGGCAAAAGTGCAGCAGTTGATCGACGAAGGGTGCATTTCCTTTCCAGAAGGAGTTTTGGTTGTTCATGCCAACCTCTCAGATGTCTAAGCTCGCAGATTCAGAGTTTTATTTCCAGAAGCCAGTGGTTTAGACAGGCAGACATCCTCAGCATTGGCAGTCCTCGGACTTTTTATCATTTGCATTTGTAATTTCTTTTATGTTAGATGCTACTTGCTGTTAAATTTGTGTTTTGAATGGTAATATTAATTAAGTGATTACGCAGTTTTATGAATTAATCATGTCGCTTTCGCTCATTTATTGCACAGCACAGACACATGCAAATTTTATCCACTCCACTTTATCACTATTGATTAGCAAGGTGGGAGGATGACGAAAACTGAATACTCATAACTGATGATTGTATGCTTTCGGATAAAATCTTACCTATAATGTACATACATTGTTTCAAATCCCCTAAACACTGGAGTTATAAGGAGTTAGTCCCTAGTTAACCACTTCGAGCCAAGAAGTAGGAGTTTCTTTTGGACTTTTCAACCCTCAAATCTTAACCCGGGGCAGGGTAGTTGTCAATTAGCTTGATCGGGCGTTCAAATCTTATAGAGGAGTGTTTCCTTTCAAGAATCAATCACATCTTATCACACCTCAAAAGGTCGTACCTCACCATCCGCAATGGTTAAACCTCACTAGTCAGGAGTGAGACGGTTACAATCCCTTCGGATAAATCAAGACAGCCAGTGTCACATGACTTGTTTCAAGAAAAAAAAGAGAAAAGAAAGAAAGAAAGCCCGCTAAGTAAAAAGAAAAAGAAAAGCTGGAAAGCAAATACTTAGGAAAAATCAGGGCATCCCGCTGGACTTCAAAATCGACGAGAACTCAAAAGAGTCAGTCCAGGAAAAAATTAGGGAATCAAAAGAATGAAAATGAAAGGATCTCAAAAGAAAAATCCTCAAACAAGGGACAAAGTCGTGTGGATACAGACACCGAAGATGAAAGGGAGTAACTGTCACTCCGAAAGACTTGTGAGTTCTTTAATCATCACTCCTACCATTCATTAAGCCTTTTGAAAAGGTGAGCGCTTGTGCCAAGTTAACTGAACTTAGGATTGGAGATCATCATGTAGAAGGGGTGGGTACAAATCATACTTTGAGCCTAATATCCTTTGTTTCATAAACCGTGAACCCGACCATGATACAACCCTTAAAAGACCTAATTGAGGTAGGGTTTAATCTGAAAGCGCATTACGATAAGGTTGAGTAACCTGACTGCTACATGATTTGCTAATCATATCCTTGTTGTATCTTGCACTAATCAAATCAGCACTACGTTTAAACTTTTGGTTCATTCATCACTCACTATCACGACACTTGATGAGTGACAGCATTTTTTCAAAATCTGCATGAACACCGCATTAAAATCACCATTCGTGAACAAACAATTTTAATTGCAGGTCAGTAGTCGACATGGAGGAAATTCCAACAGGGAATAATCGAACAGGACTAGATCGTTCAGCAGTTTGAATCAGATTTGTGACCCTGTGAATCTGGGGCATTGACATCCAGTGAGTTTGGAATTAGTTAATCTGAGGACAAGTCCCGAAGCTTCGGTTGATTAGGGGACAGTTTATTCAAGAAGCAGTTGATCAGCAATAAATCTCCTAGAGACCCAATCAGGGGCAATCGCCCAGAGTTTCTGTAAGTTGAGGGCAGGTCCCTCCGGTATTCAATCAGATCCGGTTAAGTCGCTTCAGCGCTCATTCAGGGGAAAGCCCTTTCAAGAGTATATTGAAACCAACCGTGCTAAGAATTGGTCAACTAAGGATGGATCCTTCTGTGATACAAATTCTAGGGCAAGCCATCTCGAGGCCGTCTCATGGCAAGCTACTTTCTGAACTTTCCCAAAGAGTCGGACTGGGGCAAGTTGAACTGCACTGGGGCAAGTTGTTCAAGCTAGTTTGCTCTCCCCAGCAAGAGCTGAGTGTTGAGGGATCGTACCATTACCCTCATCAAATAACCTTAACCTTCCGAAAAAGCCTTGCTGTCATTGGATCGTTATCCTACAGCCTAAACATGTTACCTACCATGTAACCAAAGTCATTTCCAAAGCCCAGTTCTCGTCTGGCAAACCTCCAAATCCCAGTTCTCATTTGGAAAATCGGTAACCAGTTCTCGTCTGGTACACCTTTCTTAGAATACCAGTCCTCGTTTGGTACTTGTCATCTTTTAACCAGTTCTCGCCTGGCCACCCTTTCCTTAACCACCAGTTCTCGTCCGGTGCATGTCAGCTTTTAAACTAGTTCTCGTCTGGTCATTTTTTCCTTGACCTACTGTTTAACCAGTTCTCGTCTGGAAAACCAGAAATCAGTTCCCGTCTGATACCAAAACCCAGAAGTCAGTTCTCGTCGGACAACTTAACCTTTGACACCAGTTCTCGTCTGGTAGTCTACCCTCGAATGCTAGTTCTCGACTAGTATTTCCTCCTCAAATCCATTTTGTTGGTAACCAAAAATAAATCCTTATCACCATAAACCTATTCCCATCCCTAAACCAGAAAGATGACCATTGTACCTGGCACGGTAATTCCCAGTGGTTCACATATGCTACCATGTTCCCCGACACGAGGCTCGATTTGTTTCAGTTCTCCATGATTAGTAAAGATTTTGTATTCCCTGTGTTGATGTTGTTGAATCAGAATATTTTCTCAGCAGAGAGGTACAATGTGAGATTTGTTTCTCCTCAGCAATTTAGATTGCAGCAAGTGGAGATGGCACTTATTCTTTATCAGAGCAGGATCAAGATTATCCTCAGCGGGTCCAGATTTGATATCCCCGATAGAGTATAGCCATCCTCGGCATATTGATTGTGCATTCCCAACGGTTTAGGATTGAAGTTTTCCCTAACAAACGGATTTGGGTTTATTTCTCCAGCAGTGGGATGAGTGCAGTGTTGTATCCCCACAGAGTCCAAGTATTTGGCCCCTTTACCCTCCGAGTCTAGGTTATCGACTCATTCCCTAATCAGAGGTGGGTATTGATGAATTTAATCCCCAAGTAGAGGTCGGTGATGATTCGCTCACGGAGCAATCCATAGCGGAGGTAGATTATTCCCCAGCTGAGTATCCTCGGCAGGTTGGATTTTGATTCTTCCCAAGTAAAGCTGTTACTTTTAGATGAGTATTTTGTACCCTATAGGGACTTTTGGTGTCCTAGGGGGGCCGTTCAGGGTTGTTTTCCTCGGTGAAGCGAGATTCAATTTCAGTGGTTGATGGTTATCCCCTGCAGGGTTGTTAATTCCCCAGTATAGTGGGCATGTTTCCTCCAGCCGAGATTCTTGTTTCCCAGAAGAGTCGTATTCTGGTGTGCCATCCAGGGACTTTTCCTCAGCAGGGTTTTGATTGGATCCCCGGTGGAGTTGGCTTTCTTCTCTCCAGCATTTATTTTGCTGGATCGGTTCCCTTGCATTTTGCACCGTGCATAGAATCTACCTAAACGCGTAGCATTTCCATCTTGTATGGAGCATTACGCCATTTTCCAACATATGTATTTGAAACATAAGCCAGGTGGTTACCGCTCTGTTCTCAGATGTGTTTTCAGCAGATGGTTGAATTTTGTTAGCCCGCGTGGTATCGAGATCTCGGCTTACGTTTCTTCCCAGCAGCGTCGTCAAACTTCGGTTGATGATTTTGTTTCTAGCCCTAATGGTATCCAGACCATGGAAAGTTGATATGTTCCTGTTAGCCTGCGTGGTATCCAGACCCGGCTTCTTGTTTTCTCCGACGATTAGTCATCTTTGCCTGTGTGGTATCCAGACCATGGCAGTTACCGATCTGTTTCATCCGTTGAGTATCTAGACTCTGGTCAAATTATTTGGGTATCCAGACCCTGATGATTTCTGTTTGTGTTTTCTCCGTTGAGTATCCAGACTCCGGTAAAGCCAGTTGGGTATCCAGACCCTGATGAATCTTGTTTGTACCTGCTCCGTTGAGTATCCAGACTCCGATAAAGGCAGTTATGGTATCCAGACCATATTAGTTTATCTGATGCTCTGTGATATCCAAGTCACAGTAATTGTTGTTATCTTCTATCGCCGTGTGGTATCCAGACCTTGGCACCTATTGATTTCTCTCAACCCGCGTGGTATCTAGACCACAGCTCATATTGTTTCCCAGCAACATCGTTCGGCTTGAACTCATAGGATATCCAGATCCTGATGAATATGTTCCGAATTGCATTGAGCATCCAGGCTCCAGTTATTGAGTATCTAGACTAAAATTTATTTATCGAGTATTTAAACTCAGGTTTCCAGCATAGAGCATCCAAGCTCAGATTAGCATAGAGCATTCAGGCTCCGGTTATTGAGTATCCAAACTCAGGTTGTTATTGAGTATCCGGACTCAGATTTATTTGCATTGAGCATCCAGGCTCAGATTACCGAGTATTCATACTCAGGCTTGCATAGAGCATCCAGGCTCCGAATTGCATCGAGTATCCAGGCTCCGATTATTGAGTATCCAGACTTAGATTATTACCAAGTATCCAGACTCCAGTATATTTCATAGAGCATTCAGGCTCAAAAGTGCATTGAGCATCCAGGCTACGATTACTGAGTATCCAAACTCAGCTATCCGCCTTGAGCATCCAGGCTCCGATTTCCCTCGAGTATCCAGACTCTGACAACGTGAATGTTACCTTTCGGCCAATATGGTATCAAGACCAGGCACAGTATCATCTTATTATGTGTTACCCAACGGAGTTACTTGGTAAAGTTTCTCTCGTTTTCTCCCTGTCGGAGTTGTTTGGTTAAGCCTCTCTTTCCCAGCAGAGTATTTTTATGATTAGTTCAGCTATCTGCCGGAGATCTTTGTCCCCAATTAGAGTTTACAGTTCTATTTTTGCGGTTGGCAAATTTCCGGGTTCTTTGGTATTCAACCGTCATTTACCTTTGAATGATTGAAAGTCGTTCGCTTTTCAACCCTTCAGGTCCAAGTCGTTTGAATAGGGGCAGTTGTTGTACCCCAAGATTTGACCAACCGTTTCTCGTTTTTGGCTTACGTTTTGTTTCATTTGCATTTGCATATGCATACCGCATACTGTGCATTTTTTGCAGCCGGATTGATTTAACCGGGATTACGGCCCTTTCTTCGTGTTCCAGACGATTCAAACTGTTTTTGATACGGAGATTTATTGTGGAATATGCGTTCTGCCCGGTGATTCAGTATACGCTGTTGGTTTCGGTGGTATCTCGGTATCCGGTTTTATTACTGTTTATTTTGTCGCATTCTCGCATTTTATCGTTCACTGGCTTTATTTTATTTTTCTAGATTTGTTTCCTATTTTTGGCATAATTTTTAGATAGGTTTTGAATTTAATTTCTAATTTTCTAGAGGTTTTAATTAGTTTTTTAGATTTATTTCCTTATTTTAGATTTTATATCTAGTTTTAATAGATTAATTAGTTTTTTCTATTTTTAATAATATTTCTTGAATTCTTAATTGTTTTTAGAATATATTGAGTTTTATGATTTCTTTTAGATTTTATTAATTCTTTAATATAGAGTTTAATTAGTTTTATTTTAGTATATTTGATTTAGTATTAAGTTAGCACTTTAATTGGTTGTTATTTTAATTAAGCCTGTAATTATAGCCAACTTGTATTAACCGTGCAGTTTTATCACCATTTGTTCAGCATTAATTGTGTTTTAATCATTGGAAGCTTTAATTAATATCCTTTAATCAGTTTTTTAGTCAAATATTGCAGGTCCACTAATCAATTTTCGCAGGCCACTTATCTTGTTGCAGGCCCATTTTGTCCCCTCTGTGCCATGTGTCAGCAGGCTATAAATAGCCTCATTAATGCTTGGCACGCATCCCAAGGACACGACACCTCACCACCGGCCATGCAAACGCCGGAAAACCCCCCATCGGACAAATCAAACGATCAAACACCACCGGAAAATCCCACCGGAATCTTCATACTCCCACCGAAAAATTCACATGTTCTTCGTGTTCTTCATTTTTTCCAGCCACCTTCATACACTTCCCCCAGAAACACTATGAATCTTCATCCATTCTTCCACTATTTTCCAGAAACTCAAATAAACTTCAACCATGTTCATCTGATTTCCCAAAACTTCATCACATCTTCATCATGAACCCAAATTTTCTCAGATCTTCATCGCCTTCATAATATCATTTCCAGATTTCTTCATGCATTCATCAAGATTTCCAGATCTCATCATCCAAATTTATCCGTTCAACACCTTTTCCAGATTTCTCCAGATCTTCGAGCTTCATCATTAACAAACTTCCTCCACATCAACATGCAATTCCCAGATCTTCAAACACACACAAACATCTCCGGATCCAAACCACTAAAACCTCTAAATCTCATCCGAACTTCACCTCAACATCATCAAACATTAGATCTAAGATCTAGAAAGCTTCCACGAACTTTAGATCTTTGTGAACACAACAAACCTTCAAACATTTCCCGGATTCGAACTCAAATCTCATATCGAAACTTTAATCAAACTCTCACCGAAGATTTCATCCGCCATGAATGTTTGTCTAGACTCATGAAGGATCATCCAAATCTGCATCTGAACTCAGATAAACCTTCGCAAATTCAACCTCTGTGAAACAACAACCAAACAACGCTAACTTCACGGCCGATTTATCGTTCTCGTGAGAACTTAGGTCTTCACCACACGTTCAAGTTTTCTTCCGGATCTTCATCCTTAAACACTCTCCAGCTCAACCTTCTTCAACTTTAGATTCAATCTCCTCCAACACCTTCAAGAACAAAACTCACAGCACTCAACAGAAGTTGGATCAAACTTTTTGGATTGTTGTGTTTTTCACGGACTTGTGTTTTCGTTTGTTTTGTAGGATGTACGTGGATGAGGGTGAAGCTGAGACAGTGAGGGACGACGGAGTAAGGGTGAACAAGAGAGATCAAGCGGCGCTAGGGTTTAAGTTGGGAAAGAAAGGTTAATGAAGGTGAAGGAGCTGGGATGACCGGTTTGTTTGGTTAGTGGGCCTAAGAGCCCGTTTGTCCATTATTTTTTGCTTACCGTACCCCCGTTTTTCCTCATTGCACCCCCGTATTGCTGCTACTGCATGTTGTGTTGTGAACTTGGGCCAAGCCCAATTGAATTTCTGAGCTGCACTCCCCGTATGCGTTTCGCACCCACCTCTGTTGGTCATTTTTGCTACTGTTGGTGTTTGGGCCTTAGAGCCCACGTTGTGAATTTCTGAATTGCACCCTGCCTGGCTGCTACCGCACACCCCCTCTGTTTTATTTTTTACATTTGTTTTGTAATATACTTTTGTACAAAAATTATAGTATTTCTTTTTTAGAATATTATGGCATATATTTTCTTTGAATATAATTTTATATTTTATTTTCTATGTATATATTAAATACTTAGTTTTATATTCTATTTTCATTTTCATTTTCTTTGAATAATTTCTTTTAGAATTGATTTTTCTATTAGAACTTTATTTTAAAAGTTGAGTTCTCATCTCATTTTATTATTGGATTTTTCTCACCATTTTTGTTTTGTAGGTCAATGACGAGACCTCCGTAAACCATTACAAATCAACTTGTTGAGGGATAATGTAGGATCCGAGACCGTTTTTTTTCTCTCCTCATCTTTTCTTCTTCTTCTGATTTTATTTTGCTTTTCTGTTGTATTGTCCGTGTGACATGATTCAATTGGAGAATTATTTTCAATATCATTTCTCTATCTTGTCTTTGACACGGATATCAATATGCTACCTCTTGGGGTTTAACTTCATTTATAAGTCGAATTATGACGGTTCAGCGTCACATTGGTTCTGGTTTGAAATGTCATCATCAAGGATCGAAAGAGGAAAGCTTGGAAATGGAGCTTGCACGCACAATTCAAGGGTCAACGGAGCCACTCCGTTCGGTAACATTGTTTTTCTTTCATCTCTTTTATTCAATCGTCGAGTGTTGTGAGCAGTAGTGTTAGATACGCGGGAAATGATGAGTGGGTGGCTGCCTCTCACTCGTCTAGAGTGTTTAGCGTATGTCCTTTGGATAATATGCGACGCATTCGCTCCTATGTCTTAGGACTTCGCGTGTGCGCCCCGTTCCGAACCTTTTCTCTTGCATCTTGGCGATTGAGACCTCCCCCTTTTTCTCTCGCATTCTGGCGATTGAGTTCCCTTCTCTTTCCCCCGTGCAATCGAGACTGTTTTCGTAGTTAGGCCGAACTACGGCTGCTCTGATCTCGCATTCCTTTTGAGAGTACGTAGGCATAGGATTGCGATAATCCTAGCGAGCACTTTTCCCCTTTTCCTGTAGTTTCCTGAACTACAGCTGCTCTGATTTCTCGTACCAGACGAGAATATGTAGGCATAGGATGCGATATCCTAGCGAGCACACTAACGACTAACTTCTCTATTCTCTCGCTATTGTGTGAACGAGACTTTCCCGCTGACGACTAATCTTTCCCTTTCTCTTGCCCTAGTGCAATCGAGACCGGACCGTAGTTCTAGTTCCCGTAGGTTCCCGTACCTTTAAACCCCGACATACTACGTTCGTTCTACCGCAAACAGGTAACGCCTAAGTCTCCGATGGTCGAAAAGCATACACCTAACGGCTAGAATGCGCACGCTAGTATCGTCAACCTTTCTCTCACCCCTGTGTGATCGAGAACACCCTTGTTTACCCGTAGGTTGCCTGAACTATGTTTTGCTCTGATTTCTCATGCCAGATGAGAATACGTAGGCACAAGACTCGACGTCTTGGCGTGCAATCTCCCCCCGTAGTTTCTCAAACTACGTTGACTCTGACTTTCCCATTCCACGAGGGCATACGTAGGCATAGAGCGCGATGCACTATCGAGTCAGTTCTTTTCGTTTAGCTTTAGCAGCCGTAGATAGATTATTCTTCACCCATAGACTAGACAACACAAGTGTGGATCCCGTCGAGTAGGACGGACGTGAGGGGTGCTCATACCTTCCCCTTGCGTAATCGACTCCCGAATCCAGACATGGTTGTGATAACCTTGTCTTTCCCTTTTCCTTTAGGTTTTTGCGATCGTTTCCTTTCCCTCTCTTTGGGATAAATAACAAAAGCGGCGACTCTTCTGTTTTTCCGCCGGTTGTTTTTCGCAGTTGCGGCACCTTGCCTTACTTTTGCCCTAGTTTGCCAAGTTGTGAACCTAGTTTTTAAATGTGCATAACTTCTTTAATTTTTATCATTGTAATGCCACTCTTTTTGATTTTTTCTCCTTATCATGTCTAGTTTCAATTTATGAAGAAAGATTTCAAGAATTTTTATTTTTGAAATACTTTGGTCCACTTGAATGACATGGCCTTTTAGGGTTTTTTCTTGGTTTTCATGAACTTTCTTGATATGGTACTTGATTTTTCTTGTAAGATTTATCTTGTATGAATAATTGTTGAATTTATAACATGTTTATATGTTTGAAAACACTTGGTTCTTTGCTTTATCATGGTTATACTTGCCTTTGTAAATGCATGAATGTGAAAGTATGCATTGAAACGTTTTTGCGAATCTTGATATGCTTCTTGATGTTGTAACCTCATGAGCATAACATGTTTAGGTTTGTTACTTGCCTTGGTTGTTACCATGAATTTTGTTTATCTTTCTCTTTGTGAAGTTTATATCCATGCTTGAACTGTTGTTACTTTTCTTGCCTATCCATGATTGATTGTCATCAACATGTCTTGAATATGATTAAATTTGCTACATTTGTCTTTCATTTATTCATATACTATGTTTTATTCAAGTTGTAATTTTTTTTCATGCGTTTTGATTGAATATCATTGATGAAAATGTTGTTGTTATACCTGTTTCATGCTTGCCCGTGTTTGGTTGTCAACTACTTGCCTAACATGATTCACCATAAATCACATGTTATTGTCGCACATGTCACATTCTTGTTCAAGTTTGTCTTGGTTGTTACCTCTACTTGTTTTATATCCATGCTTGAATGTTGTCATAATTTGTGCATAGTGATCCTTGAACTTTGCCATGATAAGTAATGCTTTGACTCATGCATGATTCACTTATGCTTTTGATGTATGGTCCTTGTAAGAACCTTATCATCATCCATTTTTAGATGTTGTAACATCTATGTTTACCTTTGGTTGTAACCATTTGGTTTGTTTCCAAGCTTCCTGTTAGTGAATACTTGGTTGCAACCTTGTTCCTTGCTTGATTTTGTTACATGCTTGCCCTTAGCTTTCTTGGTTGTTACCTTTCTCTTTGTATATTCATCATGTTTGAATAAGTGCATATGTATGGGATTTGTTATGATTCTCCCCATGTGATGTAGCTTGTTAGCTCTCATCCAATTTCCTTGTTATCCCTTATTCCAAAGGAAGGTCTCTCTATTGACTTCACTGTCATAGATAGCTCATTACCCCTCCCCTTGACTTGGTTAAGTCATTAGGTCCTTTAACTTATTTAAGTTAGAACCTATATCCATTAGACTTTGATTTAAGTATAAAATACTTAGCCCTTGTTAGGATTATCCTTCAGTTAGAACTTTAAGATAGAGTTTGTTAACTCTATGAAAGGATCATTAGCCAGATTACTTACTCCCCTCCTGACTTTTGTCAAAGTCAATCCCCTTAAGTGTTGAACTTAGATCTATAGAGTTTTGTCAAACTCTATACAAACATTTTTATGTTTGTTCCCCCTTGGAATCTTGACCATAGTCAAGCATTCATCAACCTAGTAAGGATAAGTAGGCATTAGTTGCGATATCTTTGCGAGCAAACTTAGAACTATCCTTAGGTCTTTACCTTAAACATCACCTTAACCTTGATCCCATGACCCTAGAAAACAACAACTTAGATAACTTAGCATACATACACACAAAAGGTTCCTGTAGAATACTACAGATGTCTAGGGTGTGAATAATTATCCTAAGCATAACCAACCCCCATACCCCGAAACTCTAGCGTTGTTGTTACATCGCGCAAAAGTTTTTCTTTATTTAACCTTTCCTTTGGATAAATCAAAGCTCGGTGGTGAATTTTAATGAATTAAGATTTAATTTAATCAATAGCTTGATATCCGATTCTTATTGCAACAATACTCAATAGTTGAACGACCTTCGAAAGATTCAATTTTAAATAAAGGAACCTCATTTGTAAGAGGTTGTGAAGAAGAAGTATCTTCCATTGGAATCATTGAAAGAAAAAAAAAAGAGGAGACTAAACCATCCTATAACAAAATGTTTTAAATTAGTTCTAAGTTTGTTGAAGATAATGGTAAACTTAAAAAACAACTTATACTTTAAGAATCGATTAAATTAGAAATATCTAATATTAGAAACTCAAGAGAAACATATGAGACTTGTTTTTCTTTGAAAAAGGAAGTAATAGGCATGCAAGAAACCCTAGGTAAATTTACCAAAGGCAAAGAAAACCTTAACTTGATCCTATGAAGTCAAAATCCTTCCTTAAATAAAAATGGACTAGAATGCAAACAAGATAGAAAACATATAAAAGTTTAAATCTTAAGAAAAAGAATCATCACATTTATTAATGCACACTGCAGCGGTAAAAATTGTGAGTATAAGCTATTGATTAACTTAACTCATAAAACAAGAGTCGCCACCGCACTTTTATTGTATCCAAAGGAAAGGAAAAAGAGCAAACAAAACCTAAGAGGTTCTAAAACAAGAAAAAATAAACAAAGACAGGGTAAGGGAGTTGGTTACACAAATAAAAGGTGTTAGCACCAAAAACGTCTATAGTACTATATATGAACCTCTTTGAAATATCTACGCTTTTGGTTTAAAAATAGTTTGCTTGTAAAAGATTGGGGAGATGAGAAAAGAAGTATTTTTTTTAAAACTTTGTGTTTGACAATACTTCCTAAGTTTCGTGCCTACGTACCCACAAAGTGCAATGGAGGATCAAAACTTCATAGTTCATGGTTAAAAAAATGGTTTATTTTGATTCATTTTAAATGAAAAGACAAGTTGATATTTTAAAGAGCATATTACAACTAATCACCCACAAGTAATGAGAACTTTGCATCACAAGGAGAAGGGGTCCAACATGGATAAAATCAACAAGTATATCACTAACTCACATGTGGAAAAGAATTTGTTAGTTCTGTGATTGGCAGCAATTTTGGTAAAACTTGGTGTTATCACAAGATCTCCTATAGGATGTCTGGACATGTGATCTTAACATTCTGCAAGTGGTTCTTTGTTGTTGTTACAGGGTTTTCTTCATAATGTGAAGTATGATGTCCTGACATATGTTTACAGAACATTTAGTCGGAATGTTATGTTTTGTCTGTTGAGGGTTTATGCAACCTTTCGTGCTTTTTTTATAAGAGATTTTGCTGGTACAAACCAACATGGAGATCTTCTTTAAACAAAAGAGTTTATGCTATATAATTCGTGGAGTTATTGTGGAATCTTTTGTCCTATTTTCATACATAAAACCTTGAGAAGGTTTGGAGTTTGATTTGATTTGATTTTATCAAATATGATTTGGTTCTATTGTTATGCCTTTAATTATGAAAAGATTTGAAGAATTATCTAATTTGATTTTATCAAATCAGAGTTTGTTTTTGCTAATGCCAAAGCCCATACAAAGTGTTTCTATATAAAAACTTTACAATCCTATTTTGAAGATCAGAGAAGCTAGGGTTGAGAGTGTGCATTGCTTAAGGAATAGGGTTTTACCTTCTTGTGTTTTTGTTATTTGTGAGCCATTCATTCATCACTTTGATGTGTGAATTGGACTGAGATCTTTGAGTTATAAGTTGTCCACTCTAAGCTTTTAAGCACAAGTGCATTGTTCTTGATTGAAACTTTTAAGCAAGATCAAGTGTTGTCCTTGAAGTGTTTCTTCTACTTTTTGATCTTCTGTTTTTATCACTGCATGTGATTGAGGAGGAGTGAGTGGTGTCTCATATTTGAGAGTGTCTTAGATAGAAGTGACACGAATAGAGATTAGGTGCGAAGATTGTAAACTAGAGAGAGTTTGTTGAGAGTCTTCAAACTAATTTTGTTTAGTGGATTTCCTTTCTGGCTTGGTAGCCCCCAGACGTAGGTGTGTTTGCACCTAACTGGGTTAACAATTGCTTGTGTCTCTTTACAATTGTTAAATGCATTTTATCTTGTTCATATATTGGTAATTATTCAGATATTAGTGTCGTGACATCTCCTTCGACATCTCATATCTAATACCAAAATTTCAATTGGTATCAGATCAAGCATCCTGCTCTGGTTCTGGGTGAGATCTAGGGACGATACTTTTTGGTACTATGGACAAAAGGGGAGGATTTGTGAATAGACCACCTGTTCTGGATGAAAATAATTATGATTATTGGAAACCTCGCATGGTGGCCTTCTTGAAATCATTGGATAGTAAGGCTTGGAAAGCTGTCATAAAAGGATGGGAACACCCTGTCACTGTTGGGAAAGATGGAAAAGCTACATCTAACCTGAAGGATGAGGAAGAATGGACTAAGGAGGAGGATGAATTGGCTCTTGGAAACTATAAATCCTTGAATGCGTTGTTCAATGGAATTGATAGAAACATATTCAGATTGGTGAACAATTGTGAAGTTGCCAAAGATTCTTGGGAGATTCTCAAAACTACTCATGAAGGTACTTCTAATGTGAAGATGTCAAGACTTCAATTGCTAACTACCAAATTTGAAAACTTAAGGATGAAAGATGATGAAAGCATGTATGATTTTAATATGAATATCCTTGAAATAGTCAATGCTTCAAGTGCCCTAGGTGAAAAGATGTCAGAAGAAAAGCTTGTAAGAAAGATTCTCAGGTCTTTTCCCAAGAGATTTGATATGAAAGTAACTGCCATAGAAGAAGCTCAAGACATCAGCAAGATGAGGGTGGATGAACTTATTGGATCTCTCTTAACTTTTAACGTGGGGATAAGTGACAGATCTGATAAGAAAAAAAGCATAGCCTTTGTGTCCAATACTGAAGATGGAAAGGATGAATGTGATGTGGATACTGATGAAAGCTTATCCAATGCTATAGTGCTCCTTGGAAGACAGTTTAACAAGGTAATGAAGAGGATGAACATGAAGTCAAGACCAAATATCAAGAACAACTCATATGGCATCAACAGGTCTAATGATACTGGTAGAAGAACAAGTTCTGAAGAAAAGTCCACTCAAATCAAAGGAATTCAGTGCCATGGATATGAAGGATTTGGTCGCATTAGAGCTTAATTCCCTACTTACCTTAAGAAACAAAAGAAGAGCCTAGTTGTATCTTGGACTGATGAGGATTATGAAAGTGATGTTAAAGAAGAATCTGCTAAACATGTAACTGCTTTGAATGGGAGATATGACTCTGATGAAGACTTTAGTGATGATGAATTAACCTTTGAAGAACTTGCAGCTTCTTACAAAGAGTTGTGTCTCATAAGTAAAGAAGTATATCATCAAGGAGAGAAGTAGAAGAAACTTATAATCAAACTGAAGACTGAAAAGGAAGAGCATATTAAAACTATCTTTGAGTTGAATGATGAAGTTACATTGCTAAATTCTCAACTTGATCAAATGTCCAGGTCTGTCAGAATGCTGAATAGTAGAACTGACACTTTAGATGAAATCCTTCAGGTTGGAAAAAGGGCAGGAGACATGACTGGGATGGGGTTTGATGGAGAAAAGAAACCCTCTTCAGAATGGAGTCCCTCTTCACACCTCAGTCCTTTTGGGCCTAAGAGAAATATGTCACATCATATGTCTCAACATCATGGCAGAGGACAACCCAACCACCCAAGAGGAAAATTCCAAAGATGGAGATGTCATTACTGTGGATGTTTTTATCATATAAAGCCTTTCTGCTTCAGGCTACATGGATATCCTAAACCTGTTCCTCAACCTAGACCCAATCACAACATTCCTTCTAATATGAAGCAATGTGTTCCTAGAGTTGCTGCTACCAGCTTGATAGCTCATATGTCTCTTAAAGTCTCAGCTAAAGATGATTGGTATTTTGACAGTGGGTGCTCCAGACACATGACAGGAATTAAAAATCTCTTAGTAGACATCAAATCTCATTCTACTAGCTATGTGACTTTTGGTGATGGAGCCAAGGGTGAAATCAAGGGGGTTCGAAAGATGAACTGCTCAGGAGTTCCAAACCTTGATAATGTGTTACTGGTTAAAGGGTTGACTGCCAACTTGATTAGCATCGGTCAACTGTGTGATCAAGGATTCAATATCAACTTCACTAAATCTGAATGCTTGGTTACTAACGTAAAGAGCAAAGTGATTATGAAGGGAGTCAGATCTAAGGACAACTACTATTTATGGGTTACTCAAGATTCTAGCTACACCTCCATATGTGCTCTATCCAAAGAAGATGAAGTGAAACTGTGGCACCAAAAACTTGGTCATTTGCATCTAAAAGGGATGAAGAAGATCATCTCTATGGAAGTTGCCAGAGGAATTACCAAGCTAAAGATTGAAGAAGGAAAGGTATGTGGTGAATGCCAAATTGGAAAGCAAACCAGGATGTCACACCAGAAGATTAAACATCTCACTACTTCAAAAGTGTTGCAACTCCTCCACATGGACTTGATGGGACCTATGCATGTGGAAAGTCTTGGTGGAAAGAAGTATGCTTATGTGGTGGTGGATGATTTTTCCAGATATACTTGAGTGAATTTTATAAGAGAAAAATATGAAGTGTTTGATGTGTTCAAAGATCTCTGTCAAAGAATTCAAAGAGAAAAGGAGAGCAATGTTGTTAGAATCATAAGTGATCATGGGAAGGAATTTGAGAACCAAAAATTTGCTGAATTTTTCTCATCTGAAGGGATTAGCCATGAATTCTCTTCTCTCATTACTCCATAGTAAAATGGAGTTGTGGAACGAAAGAATAGAACTATCTAGGAATCTTCTAGATCTATGATCCATGCAAAGAAACTATCTTCCCATTTCTGGGCTAAAGCTATTGCCGCACCGCTACGAAGGAGGGGCCGGCAAGGAAAGAAGAGTCGCCACCGTTTGTTATTTATCCCAAAGGGAGGAAAAGGAAACGATCAGAGAAAACCTACGAAAAAGGGAGAAGACAGGTCATCGCAACCATATCTCGGGTTCGGGAGTCGGTTACGCAAGGGGAAGGTATGAGCACCCCTCATGTTCGTTGTACTCAACAGGATCCACGCTTGTTATCTATCTAAAAGGGTGTTAAATTATCTAAGCTACAGGCTCACGGGGATAAAAGAAAAGAAAAGAGACTCGATAAAGCATTGTCGCTCTATGCCTACGTATTCCCTCGTGTAATGGGAAAGTCATAGTCAACGTAGTTTGGAAAACTACGGGTGAAAGTGGGGGAAAGTTGCTCGCCAAGACATCACCGTCTTGTGCCTACGTATCCTCTTCTGGTATGAGAAATCATAGAAAATGTAGTTCGGGATGACACGACCACTGGTTGGTTCAAGTGTTTTAAAACTGAGTAAGGTTAAACCTTCGTTCTAGCAGTTAGGTGTATTGTTGCTCGACCAGTGGAGACTTAGGCGTTACCTGTTTGCGACAGAACCAAGAGTTAACAAAACTCTCTTTGAAAATGTTTTTCAATTAATCCCGAAGGATAAAAAGGTTTGATGCTTTTGTTTTTTTTTTTTTTAAAAAGTGAATTGAGTTAAGTTTGTAACTCATGTTGCATTAAAGACTATGACTTGAGAGCGAATGCGTTGCATATCGCCCTAAGGGCATACGCTAAACACTCTAGACAGTCGAGAGGAGGCCCTCAACCATCATTCCTCAAATACTTAAGGCTCATAGCATACAACACATGTTATCCTTTATTAATTGTTTTGAAAAGTTTAGGAGATGAGAAGAGAAAGACAAATACTAAGGGGAAACTGGACCCTAATGTTGGCATACACAATGCTCCTAAAGTTGAGATGAAACGAAGAAACTATCCTAATGTCTATCCTACTCCCATCTTAAACATAGGGACTGGGAATCCCAGGGGGATCATGGCCAAAGGCCAAGTAAACACTAAATAATTCACTCACAGATGAAATGAACAAAGAAAAGAAATTGACTTGAACAAGTCAAATGCAATGCAAAAAAAAGACATGAGATGCAAAGAAAAGATGCATACACAAAGAAAATAGGGAGGAAAAAGTGTGGGGCAGCCACCACCACAAGCATATCTCAACCAAAAATCCTTAAGATCCATACAAAACAATGCAAACAAAAACAATGCCAACAAACAATGCAACTCATAGATAAATGTCCATGGCAAGCTCAAAGCATAAATGATAACACCAAATCAACATGGACAAGTGGTAAACCCCTTAGGGCAGAAGTAAAACTCAAAGGAAAAGATTCAAGTTAGGCAACAAACCAGAAGCAAAGCACAAGCACAATCATATCAAGTGAAGGAACCAATGCCCTAACACAATCTCAACACTTAAACGAGTGGAGAAACACGATTCAAGAGTGACTTGTGATGCAAGTTACACATACTCTTGACCTCTAACAAGCAAGGAAGCACCTCAAACATGTCAACATGAGCTAACAAGGCTTAAGAGGTGCTCAAGGGATCACTCATGATCATATCCCAAAGATTAGGTCAAAACTAGCATGTTTAAACACCTTTAAAATGAGTTGAATTTTCAAAAATCACCAAAAATGGGAGGAAAGCTCAATAAATTCCAAGTAAATTCCTCAAAGTAGCCAAGTTCAATGGAAAATAGAAGCCAAAGTCTCGAGAAGAAACTAACCTCAAGGCATCACCAAACAATTTCATTGTTAGAGGTGCTCCACCTTATCAAGGGTTAAATCGAGGGTCAAGAAAACCAATCCAAATCCAAATGAAAAATGATTATCAATGGACCAAATAAACCGTCAAAGGAACCTCAATCCCTCACCTAAGTGAGGGAGAAGCCATGGTCATAGGGGATTTAAAATGGAAGTCCAAATGAGCAAGAACAACATTAGGGTAGGCCATAAAACTCCTTGAATCTTTAATTCCAAATAAAATAGAAAAATAAATAATAAATGCAAAGTAAAAATTTTGAAAATTAACTAACATGTTAAAAAGTCAAGAAAATATTTTTGGGTATTTTTATGATGTTTAGAACTATTTTAAAAATAAATAAAAGTTAAACAGCAAATAAGTAAAATAAAAATAAAACACAATGGAAAAAGGGGGGTGTAGAAGTAAATGGCATATGAACTGAAGTTAGTTAAACGCGTGCACTTGGGCCAGACACGGGGGTGTGAAAAGTGAAATCGTAAGGCCCAAGACTCAATGTTCAGCAACACAAAAAATGAAATAACACATGCAGCAAAATGCCGCGTTTCATTAAAATGCGTTGGTTGCCACATAAGCCCTAACCTTGCCAAATCAGCAAAACCTGCCACCTCATCGTCTTCTCGAAATAACTTGAAACAAAAATCAGGCATGCACGATCATCAAACTGAATGGAACCCTCATCTTTCCATCACCATATCTCTTCAACCACTCAACCATTTTTAATAGTTCAAAGACCAAAAATGGTCTCCTCAACACAAGGATCAACCTTATGCCCATAATATTCAAAAATGAGCACTCTAAAGCACAGCAAAAATGGTTCAAAGTCACGGGTTCAAATGAAAACTCAACATATAAACCAAACAGATATCAAACAAAAATAAAGCAAAGACTTCAAGAACTTCAAAAACCAATCATGGACATGATTATCAACTCTTGAATCAATGCAAACATGAGCAGAAATGGAGACAAGTTCAAGGATCCTTACCTAGTGGAGAATGGTCCACTGCCCCTTTAAAACATGTTGAAACTTCACCAAAAGCTGCAGATCAAACCACTAGGACTTGAGGGAGACGATGGTATGCTTAAATGGCCTTGAATCCCTTTCCAAAGCTCCAAGTGATTTTGAACAGCTGAGAAACAATGTGCTTAAAGTTGCTTCTTTTTTAAAACAGTTGAAAGAAGAGCTTGTGGTGAAGATGGAATGAGTGAAAGCTTGTGGAATGGCTCAGTGAGGAGAGAGATTCGAAGGATTTTTTAGAGAGGCTCCAAGTTTCAACTTCTGATTTTTTGCTCTAATGGTGGCTGGCTTGACCTAGGGTTTATGCTAAGCTTATATATGAAGTGAAAAAGAGATTTTGAGGGGTTTTACAGTGGTAAAAATTGGAAGGAGTAGATGTCACATATCTTGGGATTTTTGAATCAATGGTGGATAATAGGGCAAGGACACGAGTGTCGCTACTGCGAAAATCGGCGCCGGCTGAACAGAAGAGTCGCCACCGTGCGTTATTTATCCCACGGGAGGGAAAGGAAACGCTCAGAGTAAACCTCGCACAACACGGGAAAGGTATGGTCGTCGCAACCAAAACCTGGATTCGGGAGTCGGTTACGCAAGGGGAAGGTATTAGCACCCCTCACGTCCATCGTACTCGATGGGATCCACGCTTGTTTTCGGGTATGGATTGTTATTCTATCTAAACTATAGGTCAGGGGTTAAAAGAAAAGAAAATGAAAATAAAAATGACTCGGCAAAGTATCGCACTTTATGCCTACGTATTCCCGTCTGGAACGAGAAATCAGAGTCAACGTAGTTCGCCTACCTACGGGAAAGGAGGGGAAGGTTGCTCGCTAGGATATCGCATCCTATGCCTACGTACTTTCACACGGCATGAAAGATCAGAGCAAACGTAGTTCGGGCCACGGAAGACACAAGCTTGTCTTGATTGCTTTTATTCCTTCTGAAAAAGGTTTTCTGATTAGCGGTCCAAGCGGACAAAAATGACGTTTTGATGAGTTCACATTCTTTTACGGAAGAAGTGTCTTTTATTGTGTTTGAAATCTTTACGTGTTTTTTCTGTTTGTTTTGAGAAAGAAAGAGACAAAACTCTAACCTACGGTTGCGAAGGGAAACAAACTAACCTAATGTTATCATGCATGGGTTAAGACCTAGTGTCTATCATGCTCCTCTCTTGCACAGAGAGAAACAGAGATCCTACGGGATAGGCAGAAACAGAAACAATATCAAATATATAGTAAAGCAGTAAAATGCATGAATGCAGCAATACAAGCGAGGCAAGGGAGTCCCACTCAACCTCGAACCTAGAAAACAATAGGCAAAAGTGAACAGACTTCACTTTCAACCCAGCAGGGTAAACAGCAAACAATACAGTTCAGAAAACCAATCAATACATCAGCAAATGAAATGCAACAGCAAAAGAAACAGCATCAGCAACTCTGAATCAACATCTAGCTTCAAGCAATCTCCATTCAGCCACAGGCTTCAACAAGCATCAATCTCCATCTTCATGGCCTTCAGGCAAGGGCTTTGATCATCAGTCTTCCATCTGCAATGGCTTTTCTTCAAGCTCAAACCTCCAGGATGAGGGATTAGTCACAAGAGTGAATTGGGTGTTAAGCAATCAGTTGACTACCAAGGGTGGTGAACAGACTGCTTCTAACACAAGAGACATTTTCTCTCAAGAGTTCTATCTCATAGACACTATCACCAAGCCTTCCAAAGGAAGGGGGTGAGTGTCTTAGAGAGACTCTGAATCACAGAGAAGGAATGGATGCAGACAAGGCAATCCATGTTTGAGAAACAAACTTTCTAACCTAGAGCTCTGCCTAGCTCCTAAACCCTAGTCTCCTCAGCAGCTGCTAGCAAGAATCTCCTCTTCAACTCTGGCAGTTGAACTTCAACATCTGAATCTCCAATGGTCTTCATCTTCACAAGTCTTCAGCTTCCCCAGGTCCCCAGACAAACCCAATACCCAAATAAGCAAGCAATAATCCCCAGAGGGCACACCACACCAGACAATCAGATATACACAGATAGTATTAATAGCAGTAGGGGAAATCCTAACTTTTTTCTAGGGGATCTAATAACTACCCATAGCCCCTATAGTCCCATAACTAAACTAGTCAAACCCTAAGTCCTAAGGGAAAAGAATCAAATCTCCTAAGTCATCACCTAAAAACCCTAATTTGGTTCATGTTGTTCAAGCCTACATTAATCACCTAAAATTAATTTCTAAAAATGGGAACTAAAATGAATTTACAAGTTCAATATCTAATCTAAACACCCTAAAAAGAATGAACAAAAAATATGAAAGCATTTAATAGAACAAAAATCCCTAAAATCATGCATGAAATGAATCTATTTAAAATGACATTTATTTAGAAAATATGGAAAAAATATGAAATGAAAATAAAAATGCAATTTTATTTTTCTATAATTTTCTACACATCCTAAAGAAAATGATGTAAAAAGAATGAATTAAAATGAATTTTTTATGCATTTATTATGAATTTTCAAAGTTGGTGAAAAATTAAAATGGAATTAAAAAATGAATTGAATAAAAATGAGGGAGGGGGTTAGAATAGAAACCACGCGCAGTTAGAATTCCATTGGGCCAAGCAGACGGGGGTGTAATTAGCGCTTTGGTTAAGGCCCAGAAAACTAGCTCAGAATACAATACAAGCTGGGGGTGAAAATAGAAGGGAAATCACGTTCAAATTCAAGTGGGCTCATAACTGGGGGGTGGGGATAACAACACAATCTGAGGCCCGCCCGTTTCAATTAATGAAACGGTGCGTTTTGGCCAACTCACTTCCCTCCAATTTCTGAATCAAATAACAGCCATAGGATCGCTTCCCAAGTCAAAGGTCTACCATGAAATGAAAGGTCCAGATTTCGTCTTCCTCCTTTGATCTGAGAATTAGGGTTTGGAATCCATGAAACCTCATGCACGAGCAAGCTTCTACCAATCTGTTCTCCCTCTCCAGGCCATGAATCAACATGATGTAAACATGAAAAATACTCTCCATCTCTCCCTCTACACGTCTATGGTCTTAATTCAGTCTGAAACTCATCACAACTCTCAACCCGATCAAGCCAAGGTCTGGTCACCATGGATATACACTGAGATGCATCACCACAATTCTCCATCAAACTTGCACTAATCTAACCTATAACTAATGGTGATTAACCTGCGCTAACAACCTAGAATTCTAATGCACTAACCTAAGAGTTCTACCTCCTAACAGTTTCTACCACCTGCTAACAATGGTCTCTATTCAGCCTCAAATTCATCCTAATTACTCTACTAACCACCTAGATCATATCTAAACTAACAAAGCTATGCCTAACTAACTGAATCAAGCAATTCAAATGAAAACACACCTGGTGCAAAAGCTTGAAAACAGCTATGGAGACTTGTGGATCTGAGGCTTCCAAGGCTTTGATCTTGATCTATTAACTCAATACTCAATTCTGTATGCAATACTTTGATGATTCCTGGCTTGAATTGTGCTGTCCAATGGAGATTGTGATTTTGATGTTCTTGAAGAAAGTGCACGAAAATGGATTCTAACCACCTTGTTCTTGATTGAATTATGATCTATGATGATGATTGAATAAGATTGAATTGAAGTGGATGAAAATTGATGAAGGTTTTGGAGAATTGGAATGAAAATTCAATGAAAAAGAATGAGAGAATTTTGTGAAACTCTTGGTGCAAATGAAGCCAACCCTTGATCAATCCTCATTTCATGAATATATAGAGCTCATATGAACATTCTAGATCCATCTTACACATTCCCTTGCTTTCCAACTTTGATCCATTTTGGTTATGTTTCTTAAAAGGCAAGTAACCATGAATATCTTTCTTTTTTCCTTCTAAACTCAAAAAAGTGTTTGAACCATTGTTCTTAGAATTGCTTTTCCATTCAAAATCACATATTGGAAGTCTCCATTTGGATTCATAAATCTCCCAAACCATTTTTCACTTTGAATTCCTTTGAATTATAAGCCATTTAAGTTCAACTTTTGACCAATTATGCAACTTCATGTTATGAGCTTATCCAATAATTTGTGACCTTCTTTCTAGACTTAAAATCCCATTTGGAGCAAGTTTGATGTTGTAAGTTTTTCCATTTGAGGCCTCCTTGTATGAGTTTTTGACATAGGTTAAAATGACCTGTAATTCACAAATGCCCAAAATACCCTTTGCTTGCCAAGACCATAAGTTGAGTTCCACACATCATATGAAGGCATGCTATACCATTCTAGAAAGCTAAGACAATGAGGAACAATTCTTATGTTGACCAAGAATTCATTTGAAATCTCCTTGAGGGGTAAAAATTGCTTGGAAGTCAAGTCACTTTCACAGACAAAAATTCAGACACCTCAGATGACCTGTAACTTGCAAGGACCATAACTTGAGTTCTATAAATCTCCTTGATGTCTTCCACCACTCAAATTAAAGGTCTTGAGATCCTCTACAAGTTTCATGTTGGCCAAGAAGCCATTTGAAACTAGCATTTTGACTTATCTTGCTTGGAAATTTGACCTAAACTAGGGGATTTTACACAGAAACCCTAATTTAGAAACTCCTCTTCTCCTTGATTTCTCTTGAATTCTCCTTGGCATATCTCCATATCCTTCTTTATATGTCCAATTATGAACCCCACATCTCTCCACTAGCCTTGAATGCCCCCTTAAGTCAGTCAATTGACCTAGGGTTGACCTAGGGTTGACCCAGATGAAACCCTAGTTGACTGTCTTCAACTATAGCTCTTGTGCTCTCATCAATGACTTGTCTCCTTCTCCAAATGACTTTCTAAGTCTCTCATAATGTCTAGATACTCTCCATGCCTTCAACTCACAGCTCACAACCCCCTTGCTGACCCTCAGATCCCCTCAGCTAGGAGATGGACTCAAGGCTTGATCTGCTGAGCTCTTTGCTTCCAAATTCTTTTCTGATGACTTGAATGAGATTGAATTGGGATAATAACCTCTTGATAGGCCTCTAGAGATGAGAACAATGACTGGTCCCCTGTTGGATGACTTGCTATGCTTATGCTATGCAGATGATTAGTCTATGTACATGACTCTATATGCAAATGCTAATGATATTAAAACATAAACCAAGTGAATAAGGTTGGGCAAATTTTAGGGTGCAACAGCTGCCCCTATTCAAACGACTTGGACCCGATTGGGTGAAGAGCCCGGAGCCTTCAGACATTCGCGGTACGAGACGGTTGAATACTAGTGAAACCAGAAATTTGCCAACCGCAAAAATAAATTGCGCTCTTGCTTGAGGAACGACATTCATCAGCTGAATCTGACTGTTACAGTAACCCACTGATCTCGCGCGACCGTGCTGGGGATTGTCCTCATCGTTCTGAAAAGGATTCTGTCATAACAGATTGCTTGCTTGTCCACGTTAGGACTCTGTCTGTCATCACTACGAAGAAATCTCAATTAGAACCTGTCCACGTTAGGACTCCACTTGCTGTTAACCCAGAAAAATCTCGGCGACTCCGCTGGGGATAATTCGTCTGCACTTCCATAAACTGAATCGCCCACGTTAGGAATAAAATTCTTCCACGTTAGGAATACCACTGTCCATATTAGGAATAACATCGTCCACGTTAGGAGTAACATCTGTCCACGTTAGGAATCATCTCTTCTGTATCTGTCCACGTAAGGACTCCAATCTTTCCGAAATCTGTCCACGTCAGGACTAAACTTTCCATCTTTCCACGTAAGGAGAACTATATCAATCTGTCCACGTAAGGACTCCAATACCACTTGACATGTCCGCGTCGGGACTCCAATCTTTCCACGTAAGGAATTCAGCTTGGTTCTGAACCTGCCCACGTCAGGACTCAACTTTCCGTAAGGAACATCATTCTTCCACGTCAGGAATAACTTCTTTGATCTGTCCGCGTCAGGACTAAACTCTTCCACGTTAGGAATGCACTCTTTCTTTCCACGTCAGGAATCAATCTTGATATGTCCGCGTAAGGACTCTAATCTTTCCACGTCAGGAATGCTGTCATTTCCGCGTAAGGAAACTATCTTTTTCCACGTAAGGGATGCTCTTGATATGTCCACGTAAGGACTCTGATCTTTCCACGTAAGGAATACCAACTTCTTTCCGATTTGTCCGCGTCAGGACTACATTTTTCCACGTAAGGAATGCCGTCTTCATCTGTCCACGTAAGGACTCCACTCTTCTGATACGTCCGCGTAAGGACTACATCGTCCACGTTAGGACCCACCTCTCCCCGTTAGGAATAATAATCTCTTTGATTCGTCCACGTCAGGACACTGATCTCGTCTTGATTTGTCCACGTTAGGACTCAGGCATCTTCGACCCGCTGAGGAAATAAGACTTGTCCACGTAAGGACTCACACCCTTGTCTGATTTGTCCACGTCAGGACCCATGATTTACCAACACAAAGAAAGATAACTGCTGAGAGGAACTGGTCCACGTCAGGACACCAACACAAAGAGTAATCACTTTTGTCAACGTCATGACCTCCCATTCCACTAATTTTGAGAACCCGAATCTGCCCGCGATAGGACTAACACAACTCACCAATCCATGGAAATAGACCTGTCCACGTCAGGACGCCCACTTCTGAAGAAAACCCGTCAATCCAGGAGTAAATTGTCCACGTCAGGACTTAGTTCTCCGCTGATCCCAACCCACAAACTTCTTAACACTGACGTGACAGCGACTTTGAGACGAACTCTACTGGGGATATTTGGAAACCAAACTACCGGACACCTGTTCTGATAACCGGCGGTGGCCTCTGAAATTCTGATTCCTGGATCCCTTGATGACAACTGATTCTGCCTGGGAACAAAGAGAAACTCATCCTGGTAACTCTGGCGGGGACATAAGTAACTCTGCTTGGGGACAAAGAGAAACTTATCCTGCAGACTTTGTGGGGGAATACTATCGAAACTTACATTATCATTGGAGGTCTCATGTCGAGATCTTGAAAGTTTGGTAATCCATTTGAGCAAGAGCTCTCTCCACCTGAACTGCTAGAGTACAGAAACTGCTTCAGCAAAATAAATGCTGGAAGGATAATGCCGACTCCGCCGGGGAGAGCCAGATGCTACAGAACTATTCCAGCAAAATAAATGCTGGAAGGATGAATTCGACCCTGCTGGGAAATTGGGAACTCACCAAACACCTTGTTGAGGTAACCCCCTGTTAGGGAATATAACTTTGCCGGGGAGTAGCAGATGTGCATAGTTCGATCGGACTTTCTGCTGGAACGTGAACTGATATCACCAGTATCTCTGACAAAATAAATGACAGGACCCACCATCAACTCTGCTTGGGGGAGTCTTAATCTTCGAGTTCCGCTGGAAGGAATGAAAACACTTGCAAAGAGAATTCCGCTGGGGATGGGATGATTCTCTTGGGGAAAATTAACTGACTCCGCTGGGGGCGAGCGCATGACCCTGCGGGGAACGACGAACCTGTCTGAATACAGCCTTACGATCTTGGAGTCGTCAAACTCTATTGAGGACGAATAACTTTCCTGGAGCACGTCCTTTGGATAAGCCACGGCTAGCTGGGGAATTCTATCCTTCTTCAGGACGAACATGCATGACCTGCGTGAAGATCGAGTCTTTCGTTATTGCAATCTTTTGATCACCTTCTTCGTATGGTTATGAGACCTGCAACAACACAAACAAGACACGACAAGCCTGTGCAATCAAATCAATTCAGGTTAGTGACGTTACACTCAGTTAATTCAAAGCTTTAACAATTGTTGGCAAGGGCCAGTGATGTTATACTCATGCTAGTTTCAATAAACTTAGGCGTTTTATCATGCACAAAACAGTAAAGAACAGTGTCAAATACTGAATAACATATTTTCATTGATCGGGCCCCTGAATGGGCGGAGTTTTTGTACACGGGATGTAACTCCTGAAATGAGGAAGTTACACAAAGCAAATATACAAGTATGCAAGTATATACAAGAAGCATGAATATTCTGACAAATTAAATTTTGTACACATGTCGGCAACGGGATGCAGATGAACACCACGAACTGATCCTCCCATGACTCGTCCGACTCTAATGCTCTCCCGGTATCCCCACTTCTGAAGAGATTGTATCCGATAACTGGCTCCTCAAATATATTCTCCCGCATTGATGCTCATTGCAATATCAAATTCGGACCGCAGTCATTTGCTTTTCAAATCCCTAACTTTTGCGTGAACCGCCCTTTACGGGTTTTCGGTTCACCGGGATACCCTTTTTTGCCGAAGCCGCCCAGTGTAGGTTTTCAACTTCGCGGGTGTACATTTTTCAATTTTATCCCTAACTTTTGCCCGAACCTTTCATTCTGTTTTTGGTTCGCCAGGATGCCCCATTTTTGCCTGGACTCTCTTTTTCTGTCCAGCGGGTCTATTTTAAGCAAAGTATTTTTTAACTGCGTCCGAATTCACAGGTGACGCAAAGTCTTCTCCGTCCATGGTGGACAACAACAACGCTCCTCCTGAAAAGACCTTTCTGACAACGTATGGCCCTTCGTAGTTGGGGGTCCACTTGCCCCTGTGATCTGCTTGCGGCGGGAGAATCCTTTTCAGCACAAGGTCGCCCGTCTGAAAGCTTCGCGGAAGTATCTTCTTGTCGTACGCTTTCTTCATTCGTCTTTGGTACAAACGACCGTATGCCAGAGAAGCTAGCCTCTTCTCATCCATCAAACTCAGTTGGTTCAATCTATTCGTTACCCATTCTGCCTCGTCCAGCTGAACGTCTCGCAATACCCTCAGAGAAGGGATCTCAACTTCCAATGGTAATACCGCTTCCATTCCGTATACCAACGAGAACGGAGTTGCCCCGGTTGATGTGCGTACCGTCGTACGATAACCGTGCAAAGCGAAAGGTAGCATTTCATGCCAATCTTTATAAGTCACCACCATTTTCTGGACGATCTTCTTGATATTCTTATTGGCCGCTTCGACAGCGCCATTCATCTTGGGTCGGTAAGGGGAGGAGTTGTGATGTTCGATCTTGAAATTCTGACAGAGCTCCTTCATCATTTTGTTGTTCAGATTTGAACCATTATCCGTGATTATCCGCTCGGGAATCCCATATCGGCAAATGATATCTCTCTTGATGAACCTAGCCACCACTTGCTTCGTTACATTTGCGTAAGACGCCGCTTCCACCCACTTGGTGAAATAATCGATTGCTACTAGGATGAACCGATGCCCGTTAGAAGCCGTCGGCTCGATCTTCCCAATCATATCGATTCCCCACATCGAGAATGGCCATGGAGATGACATCACATTTAGAGGACTCGGAGGCACGTGTATTTTGTCAGCATAGATTTGGCACTTGTGGCACTTCCTCGCGAACTTGAAACAATCAGTTTCCATCGTCAGCCAAAAATAACCTGCCCGCAGCAGCTTTCTCGTCATGGCATGCCCACCAGCATGCGTGCCAAAGGCACCTTCGTGAATTTCCTCCATGAGAAGTTTTGCCTCTTTCTCGTCTACACAACGCAACAACACCAAATCGTGGTTTCTTCTGTATAAGACGCCATCCGGGTTCAAATAGAAATTGCCTGCTAATCTCCTGAGAGTCTTCTGATCCTGACTGGATGCCCCAGCCGGATACTCTTTATTCTTCAGGAAATTAAGGATATCAAAATACCACGGTTTGTCATCAGATGCTTCATCAATAGCAAATACATAAGCTGGCCTGTCCAACCGAGAGATAGTGATCTGGGGAGCTTCGTTCCAGAAGTTGACCTTGTACATGGAAGACAAAGTGGCAAGGGCGTCAGCCATTTGATTTTCTGCCCGCGGCACGTGATGCAATTCAACTTTGTCGAAGAAAGGCAACAATCTCCTTGCATAATTCATGTAATGTATCAAGTTGGGCTGCCGTGTCTCCCATTCCCCTTTGATCTGATTCACCACCAGAGCTGAGTCTCCGTATACGTCTAGATGCTTGATTCGCAAATCAATGGCTTCTTCAAGCCCCATTATACAAGCTTCGTATTCGGCCTCATTGTTGGTAACGGCAAAGGTCAATCGGGCAGTAAACGGGATGTGCGACCCGTGTGGCGTAGTAATAATTGCCCCTATTCCGCTACCGTAAGCATTCACAGCTCCGTCAAATATCATCTTCCACTGGGACCCCGGCTCTGGTCCCTCGTCTGGTAACGGCTCTTCGCAATCTTTCATCTTGAGGTACATGATATCCTCGTCAGGAAAATCAAACCTCATCGACTGGTACTCTTCAATAGGCTGCTCCGCCAGATACTCCGACAGCACACTCCCCTTTATAGCCTTTTGCGAGACGTATTGAATGTCATATTCCGTTAAGACCATCTGCCAACGGGCAATTCTACCTGACAACGCCTGCTTTTCGAATATATATTTGATTGGATCCATCTTCGAGATGAGCATGGTTGTATGATTCAGCATGTACTGCCTCAAACGCTTGGCGGCCCAGGCTAGCGCGCAACAAGTTTTCTCCAGCATTGAGTATCGAGATTCACAGTCTGTAAATTTCTTACTCAAGTAGTAGATTGCATGCTCTTTTCTCCCCGTCTCGTCGTGTTGACCGAGAACACAACCCATGCTTCCCTCAAGAACCGTCAAATACATTATCAAGGGTCTCCCTGCCACTGGGGGTATCAAAATAGGAGGCTCCTGCAGATACTTCTTTATTTTATCGAACGCCTTTTGACAATTTTCGTTCCACGTTACAGCTTGATCTTTCTTCAAGAGCTTGAATAATGGTTCACACGTGGCCGTTAGGTGAGATATGAACCGGGCGATGTAGTTCAACCTCCCTAAAAACCCGCGCACCTCTTTCTCTGTTTTAGGCGTCGACATTTCTTGAATCGCTTTTATTTTAGCAGGATCGACCTCTATTCCCCTTTCGCTTACGATAAACCCCAGCAGTTTACCCGATCTCACCCCGAAGGTGCACTTGTTAGGGTTCAGCCTCAGCCTGAACTTCCTAAGTCTTTTAAACAACTTCAACAGATTCACCAGATGCTCTTCCTCCGCCTGGGATTTGGCAATCATATCGTCAACATAAACTTCGATCTCTTTATGCATCATGTCATGAAAGAGAGTCGTCATCGCACGCTGATATGTTGCCACAGCATTTTTCAAACCAAAGGGCATCACTTTGTAGCAAAATGTTCCCCAAGGCGTTATGAAAGTAGTCTTCTCCATATCCTCTGGCGCCATTTTAATTTGATTATAGCCTGAAAAGCCATCCATGAAGGAGAATACGGAGTACTGAGCAGTATTATCAACTAACACGTCGATGTGAGGAAGTGGAAAATCGTCTTTTGGGCTTGCTTTATTCAGATCTCTATAGTCCACGCACATCCGAACCTTGCCATCTTTCTTCGGCACTGGTACGATGTTGGCAACCCATGAAGGATACTTCGTCACAGCCAGGAAACCAGCGTCCCACTGTTTCTGAACCTCCTCTTTGATCTTCATTGCCATATCTGGTCGTGTTCTGCGAAGTTTTTGTTTGACTGGCGGGCAATCTTCTTTCAGTGGCAGGCGATGCACAACCATATCTGTATCGAGCCCCGGCATATCTTCATATGACCACGCGAATACATCATTATACTCCCTGAGCATTTCGACCAGTCTTCGCTTGATATCACTCTGCAGTGCGGCTCCGATACGAATATTCTTCTCAACCCCTTCCGACCCCAAATTGATAATCTCGATGACCTCGTTGTGAGGCAGAATGGCTCTTTCCTCTTGCTTCACTAACCAAGACAGTTCTTCAGGAACGTCGCTATCTTCGACAACCTCTTCTTCGGTCTGGAATACCGGGTGCTCGAAGTCGGGACGAGTCATAGGTGGTTCAAGGATGTCATCTGAAAATGTTATCCTGCAACAGGAATGGTTAAGTGCTTCAAAATGCGTATAAAGCGAATAACCACATTGCCATTTCATTGAAAAATATAAAACAAGAAAGACAGGGATTACAGTATTTGCACATGAAAAAAACGCCATTTATTCAATGATTAACACGCAATGTTTATAACAACACAGCCCTAAGCAAATCCTGATGCCCCGGGCAAGACATCAAATTATTCAACAATTAATAAAGCAAGGCATTACTGTTTAAAAGTCACAGGAACAAGCTCCTGAATAGACCAGTTGCACAGTCCTTGTCCTGGCGTGCTTGGCTGAATCCAGGCATCCATATCACAGTCGCTGTCTCCTTCATCAGACTCTGAAGCAGCATTGACAGTTTCATGACATACTCCACTGGCAGAGATGGTGATTGATTTTCTGAAATGGGGGGCCCCCACGGAAGGAGTTGATGACGACGGTCGGTACCCCAGTCCGAACCGGTCCATCTTCACAGGAATGTCCAGCACTTTGCCCCAGCCCTTGGCTTCTCCTGCTTCCACTAGAGCTTGGGCTTCTTTATACGAAGAGACAGCTATCTCCGGCACTTTGCTCGGCCCGGGACCCTTGTCCTTGATGCGCAAACCTTCGAATGCTTGGCACGGTGTCTCGTGGATCTCTCCGTCGACTTCCACATATTTAAATGAAGATAAATGACTGACCAGGATGTCTTCTTCTCCGCACACGGTGACTACGCTGTCTCCGACCATATACTTTAACTTCTGATGCAGGGTAGACGTGACAGCCCCTGCCCCATGAATCCAGGGTCTTCCAAGCAAGCAGCTGTACGCAGGCTGTATATCCATGATATAAAACTCAGTTGCAAACACTTCCGGCCCCACTTGCAGAGGCAAGGTAATTGATCCGAAGACTGTTCTCCGCGTGCCGTCAAACGCTCTGACTACCAAGTCGCTGGGTGTACACAAAATTCCTCGAACATCCAGCTTCATCATCGCCTTCTTGGGCAGCACATTCAAAGATGATCTGGTGTCAACCAATACGTGCGACATCACCGACCCTCTACACTCAACAGATACATGTAATGCCATATTATGATCTCTCCCTTTCGGAGTCAAGTCAAAATCGGTAAAGCCCAGACTGTGGCCCGCATTCACATGTGCCAATACTCCTTCTAGCTGATTTACAGAGACATCCTGGGGTACAAAAGAAGTGTCCAGGACTTTCAGCAAAGCATTTCGGTGAGCTTCCGAACACAGCAGCAATGACAGGATAGATATTTTGGACGGTGTCTGCTGCAGATGCTCCACAATCTTATAATCACTTTTCCGAATCAAGTGCATGAATTCTTCTACATCCTTTGATGCTGCTTCTTTTTCATTTGCTTGTACCGGGACATTTTCAACCGCTTTCCCTTTTCCTTTCGCTAGTCTTTCAGCCTCCACTTCAGGAGATATAAAGATCCTGCCACTCCTCGTCATGCCTCCTGAGCCAACAACATTATCCACAATCTCCGCTGGCTGCTTGTTAACGTCTATCTTTATCCCGTCACAATACACCTCTAACCCATATGACCATGGGACTGCTTTCGTGTTCTCATACGGGATCGGCCCGGCTTTAGTTATGGTAATCGGTGGTCGCTGAGCTGGTGCTGCAATAGTGATCGTCTTCCGCGGAATCGTTACCGTGGCCACATCACTCTGATTATCGACCACTGCCCCTGCAGGCTCGTCAGTTGCCGCTCGATCAAACTGTAATATACCTTCATCAATTAAGGCCTGAATGCCTTTCTTCAAATCCTCACACCCCCCAGCTAGGGTCCAACAGTCTAAGCAATACTCGTTACATCCCGGGTAAACACCTCCTTGTAACAGTCGGCTCTTTATCTCACTCAGCGGCGTCTTCAAATCCTCCACATTCATAATCAGATTCAGATCTTCCTCAGTCAGAACGGCGTTCGCCCCATGATTAGGCATGGGTTTCTGGACTATATTCGGACCTGCCGTTCCGAAATTGATAGTCTTGTTGTCTAAGAGATCCTGCACAACGTGCTTAAAAGCATGACAACCTTCTATATCGTGGCCCGGGGCTCCAGAATGAAACTCACAGTGCCTGTTTGCGTCGTAGCCGAACGGGGGAGTTCCCGTTATCGGTGCCAGGGTTCTTTTCTCTACCAGATTCAATCCCAACAATGTTTGCAATAAATCGGCATAGGTAGAGGGAGGCTTCTCGAACACTCTTCTCGGCTTGCCACCCTGGAATCTTCGCTGAGCTTGCTGTGCCCCCTGCTGAGGCTGCTGCTGCTGTGGCATTGATTGCTGCTGAACCGGTTGTTGTTGCTGGATTGGTTGTTGTTGATATGGGATAGTAACACTCGACACCTGCTGCGGCTGACGATATTGACCTCTTCCCCTACCTCGGCCTCGGCCTCGGCCTCCAAATACCGCGCTTGCCTCGCCCTGACGGCGCCCACCGTAAGCTTTCCTATTACTGCCAGATGCAGTTGATTCCTCGACTTGGAACTTTCCTTGCTTAATATTACGCTCAATCTTTTCCCCCATCAGGATCAGGTCTGAAAAACTGGCCAAAGACGTGTGAAACAGCATATCATGAAACAGTCCTGTAAATGTGCCGACAAACATGTCATTCATTTCCTTATCTTCTACAGGAGGACGGACCCTGGCAGCCATATCGCGCCACCTTTGCGCGTACTCTTTAAAACTCTCCCCCTTCTTCTGCGAAAGCCCGGCCAATTGGACCCGATTGGGTGCCAGGTCGCTGTTATACTTGTAATGGGCTACGAACGCCTCCGCCAATTGCTTCCAAGTCTTGATATCAGTTGGCTCCAACCCCATGTACCACTCTAGGGAAGGACCCGATAGACTATCCTGAAAGAAATGCATTAGCATCCTTTCATCAGTGGAGTATGCAGACATCTTTCTGTAATAAGCTCGCACATGCACTTTCGGACATGTGTCTCCTTTGTACTTATCGAACGCAGGCGCTTTGAATTTAATTGGCACCCTTAAGCCAGGTACCAAGCCCATTGTTGCCATGTCCAGTCCCACAGCACTCTGATTTAAGACTCCCTTCATCTGCTCTTCCAGCATTCTAATCTTTTGGGAATCATCCATTGGCCCTTCAAAACCTCCTCCGGAGAAGGCGTCTTCCTGCTGATCCTCTTGCCACATACCGTTTCCAGCCCCGTACCCATCGTACGCATTATTACGTCCAGCTCTGATCTGATTCATCCCCGGACCTCGGCCTCTGTTGCCGTACCCTTGAACACCTCCAGCAGGACCATAAGCCATAACTCCAGTACCATTTCCGTTTCCAAAGCCTCCGTAACCCTGATTGACCATACCATAACCATCTTGCCCAAAGCCTTGAGCATTAAAGCCATACTTGCCAGTGTTGTCGAATCCCTGATCGTTGAATCCGAACCCAGTATTGACAAAGCCATTGCCTCCTAGATTATCTGCCAAATTGACATCACCCAGCCCAACATTGTGGACAGCAGTTTCATTCCCCACTCCAACGTTACCATTCACAGCAGCGGTAGCGTTGTTGACATTAGCGGCAGGTATATTGACCACGGGCGGAGCCACTGGCGTGGGAGTGCCGTCTCCATGAGCAGTATCAACCCGGACAGACTGATGATCGTCATTACCATGACCAGCGTTGCGAGCCAACAGAGGCTGGACCATGGCCTGCAAATTCTCCTGCCCTTTTGCTATAGCTTCCATGGTCTGCATGAAGAGGGCGAGCTTCTCGCGCACATCCTGCATCTCGTTCTGAATTTGGTCCATGACTTTTCGACAGTTGGAGCGTGTAGAATAGCGGTGCGGATGTTGATCTGGAATCCTGTTAAGTACCTGGTACAGAACCAGAAATAAGACACCATTCAAAGATTACCTGTAATGCAGTATGAATATGAATGCAATGCAATGTGCCTGTGCATTAGGGAAGTTCATTCCCCCAGTTCTAGTGCGATGGTGCCGGTGCAGTGACAGTGTTGACAATAGGAATATCGGAGCTGAATCACAGAAAGCCTCATATATTGCAGAGAGAATCAATAAGCCCAGGGTACAATATCACTGAGAGTACAAAGAAGGCATGACCTCAACCAACAATCCTGGTGATGGTCAGCACTATGCAAATAAAGCGTACAAATTACTACATGAAATGATCAAATCCTCCCAAAAGTCTGGTACTCCTCTATCAACTTCTTGGTCTCCGGATGACTTGGTCGATCAAGCAGCCCTTCAACAAGCTGGTTTCTCCTCTTAAGAACACGGCGTACATCTTCAGCAGTTTCTTCCCATGTCGCTTCTCCGAAGCAATCTTCTAACTTTCGCTTCTGGGACACTGCTTCATCTCTGGATTTGATTGCCTTGTTCAGTGCATGCTGGACACTATACCGGGTCATCACTTCCTCCTCACACTTCTTGATGCTAGACTTCAACTTCTCTTCGAGGTCGGAGATTTGCTGCTTCAGCTTATCTTCCCTCATCTTATTGTTGGTGAGTGTAGCATTCCAAGTCTTATTGCAAGAGGATATCTCTCGGTGTGCTGCGTCGAGCGCCTTCTTTTTGGCTTCCAGCATGTCATGGGAACTTCTGAACTCTTGCCCCAGACGTTCGCGCTTTTTCTTTTCCTCGGTCAACTCAGCTCCTAACCTGTTTACCAGCTCGATCTGTTGTTGGAAAGCGTATACGGCCTTGTTTTTCTCGCTGCGTGCCTGAACTAGCTCTTGCTCTAACCCCTCGTTAATCTTTATCAAGGCTTCTTTCTCCTTTACCACCTGTTCATAGACTTCTCTAGAAACAGTAGTTGGCTCTGCTACCGGGACGGGAACAATGACGGGTGCATCTGGAAACGGCATCCTCAACTGACTAGCCCTTTCCTGAATCCAAACTCTGTAAGGTGCATAGGCCTGACAGTCATTCTTTCCTAACAACGGCTTCCCTTTGCGGTTAATACGCGTCCAGGCATGTTGCGACTTGGCCAGTAACTCCCCCTTCAAATCTCCTGTGAAGTACAGAGATTCCTGTACTTCTTCCTCCTGAGGTGGATTCTTCAGCGCATATCCGAACTGGCGAATGAATAGAGAAGGGTTGTAATTGATACACCCTTTTCTTCCTATCAGCGGCACATTAGGGTACCCCGAACAACTGAAGATAAGTTCGGATCCCAGCAGATCTCTATCAAACCACTCCATATCTTCCGACGATAGCCTCATCAGACGCTCTGGCCAACCAACTGGAACTGTAGTCTCTGCAGCAGATCCTCTCTTAGGAAGGTGACTCTCAAACCACATACTCAACAAGGGCACACACAGGTGTACATTCTTCCCTCTTCCCTTCTCATTCTTGTAATGCAGTGAGTGGTAGAGATCTCCGAGTAAAGTAGGTACAGGATTACCAGCGGCAAACAAGTAGAAAGCATCGAAGTCCACAAAATCCGGTATATTGGGGAATAGTATTATGCCATAAATGCACAAAGCCAACACAGCATTGAAAGCAACCCAGCACCCGCTCTTGGCGTACTCTTGGGCTTTACCAACTAAGAACTGAAATGAGAAGCCTGGGACTCCATGGGAAACAGTAGTCACAAGTTCAGAAGCATCAACATGCAAGGCTTTTGCCAATTCCTCAGGCTTGGGCTTGGCGTCATAATGAATGAATGGAACCTGGTTCTGCACGGGCAGCTCAACATACTCAGCGTATTCCTCCAGGGTCGGTCCCATAATAAAGTCAGAGAACGTGAAGCACCTCAAAGCAGGGTCGTAGAATTGCATCAAAGCATACAGCCCATCTAACTCTACCTCTGCAGGTTTGCACACCAATCTCAGTAGTCTACCATAGCTCATCCGGAAGCTCCTACGAACACCCTCATCAGCAAGAGAGATCAACCCAAGTAGAGGAACAATATCAGGCGTAGGCAATTTGTAAGCAACCGTTCTCCTTAAGCTAGTCATGATCAAACACTCAGAAGTCTGGGCACTAGAACTAGGGAAATGCAAATGCACCTGCAGCACAGACACATGTTAGTGAAATGCAAATGGTAATGGATATGCAGTAGTGCGATGCAAGCAACATGCAACAGGGACCGAAGCTGTAGCTGAATAGCCTGAACCCAATCAAGAAAGGTCTCAGATAGACCATCCAGAAGTCCTCAAGCCCTGGTCTCAGATATACCTCAAACAAAGCTCCAATACTGGTCTCTGATAGACCCCATAATCATAACCTGAATGGTCTCTGGCAGACCTCAAATCATTTCTCCCACTGGTCTCTGATAGACCTCAGAACACATCTCCAAATAGTCTCTGACAGACCTCGGAACACACCAACTGGTCTCTGACAGACCTTAGAACCCTCCATAAATATCCAAGATCCTGATCAACAAACCGGTGGTCTGAAGGTCTAGTTACCTGCATAACCCTGAATCCCCTCACAGGTGGGTGGCCCTATAACTGGCACAAGGTACGGCATCCTATGCGGTCGTCGGCGTCACAGACTTTCAGGGTTGATGATACGATTCCCAGAAGGAGTGGCATCATCAATCCCTGAAGAGGCCTCACTTAGCCAACTTCCAAATGATCGGTCCCCAGAGTCGACAATCCAACTAACCAGCAACCCACGCCAACCAAAGGAAGGGGCAGGAGGCCAACCAGAGGAACCTCGTCTGAGTGTAGATTTCATGGGACACCGAAGCAAGCAAAGCAAGCGGGCGCCCACTAATTTCTACTCTAATTCTAGGTGCACTCAAGCCCAGGTCCGGCTTCTCACTCAATATCAGAACACCCGTCACACCCCAGATACAGCAATAATAATCAATATATAAAGCTGAAAATGCAAGGTTAGAAATATAAAAATAACTCCATACAAAATCCTCGACGGGAAAACAAGCGTTAGGATTGACTCTCTCAAGGGACGTTGGATCCCAAATGCATAAGAACCATCGCAGTCCTTAGCAGCCAGGGGACGTTGGATCCCCAGCAGAGTCGCCAGCTGTCGCTACTGCGAAAATCGGCGCCGGCTGAACAGAAGAGTCGCCACCGTGCGTTATTTATCCCACGGGAGGGAAAGGAAACGCTCAGAGTAAACCTCGCACAACACGGGAAAGGTATGGTCGTCGCAACCAAAACCTGGATTCGGGAGTCGGTTACGCAAGGGGAAGGTATTAGCACCCCTCACGTCCATCGTACTCGATGGGATCCACGCTTGTTTTCGGGTATGGATTGTTATTCTATCTAAACTATAGGTCAGGGGTTAAAAGAAAAGAAAATGAAAATAAAAATGACTCGGCAAAGTATCGCACTTTATGCCTACGTATTCCCGTCTGGAACGAGAAATCAGAGTCAACGTAGTTCGCCTACCTACGGGAAAGGAGGGGAAGGTTGCTCGCTAGGATATCGCATCCTATGCCTACGTACTTTCACACGGCATGAAAGATCAGAGCAAACGTAGTTCGGGCCACGGAAGACACAAGCTTGTCTTGATTGCTTTTATTCCTTCTGAAAAAGGTTTTCTGATTAGCGGTCCAAGCGGACAAAAATGACGTTTTGATGAGTTCACATTCTTTTACGGAAGAAGTGTCTTTTATTGTGTTTGAAATCTTTACGTGTTTTTTCTGTTTGTTTTGAGAAAGAAAGAGACAAAACTCTAACCTACGGTTGCGAAGGGAAACAAACTAACCTAATGTTATCATGCATGGGTTAAGACCTAGTGTCTATCATGCTCCTCTCTTGCACAGAGAGAAACAGAGATCCTACGGGATAGGCAGAAACAGAAACAATATCAAATATATAGTAAAGCAGTAAAATGCATGAATGCAGCAATACAAGCGAGGCAAGGGAGTCCCACTCAACCTCGAACCTAGAAAACAATAGGCAAAAGTGAACAGACTTCACTTTCAACCCAGCAGGGTAAACAGCAAACAATACAGTTCAGAAAACCAATCAATACATCAGCAAATGAAATGCAACAGCAAAAGAAACAGCATCAGCAACTCTGAATCAACATCTAGCTTCAAGCAATCTCCATTCAGCCACAGGCTTCAACAAGCATCAATCTCCATCTTCATGGCCTTCAGGCAAGGGCTTTGATCATCAGTCTTCCATCTGCAATGGCTTTTCTTCAAGCTCAAACCTCCAGGATGAGGGATTAGTCACAAGAGTGAATTGGGTGTTAAGCAATCAGTTGACTACCAAGGGTGGTGAACAGACTGCTTCTAACACAAGAGACATTTTCTCTCAAGAGTTCTATCTCATAGACACTATCACCAAGCCTTCCAAAGGAAGGGGGTGAGTGTCTTAGAGAGACTCTGAATCACAGAGAAGGAACGGATGCAGACAAGGCAATCCATGTTTGAGAAACAAACTTTCTAACCTAGAGCTCTGCCTAGCTCCTAAACCCTAGTCTCCTCAGCAGCTGCTAGCAAGAATCTCCTCTTCAACTCTGGCAGTTGAACTTCAACATCTGAATCTCCAATGGTCTTCATCTTCACAAGTCTTCAGCTTCCCCAGGTCCCCAGACAAACCCAATACCCAAATAAGCAAGCAATAATCCCCAGAGGGCACACCACACCAGACAATCAGATATACACAGATAGTATTAATAGCAGTAGGGGAAATCCTAACTTTTTTCTAGGGGATCTAATAACTACCTATAGTCCCATAACTAAACTAGTCAAACCCTAAGTCCTAAGGGAAAAGAATCAAATCTCCTAAGTCATCACCTAAAAACCCTAATTTGGTTCATGTTGTTCAAGCCTACATTAATCACCTAAAATTAATTTCTAAAAATGGGAACTAAAATGAATTTACAAGTTCAATATCTAATCTAAACACCCTAAAAAGAATGAACAAAAAATATGAAAGCATTTAATAGAACAAAAATCCCTAAAATCATGCATGAAATGAATCTATTTAAAATGACATTTATTTAGAAAATATGGAAAAAATATGAAATGAAAATAAAAATGCAATTTTATTTTTCTATAATTTTCTACACATCCTAAAGAAAATGATGTAAAAAGAATGAATTAAAATGAATTTTTTATGCATTTATTATGAATTTTCAAAGTTGGTGAAAAATTAAAATGGAATTAAAAAATGAATTGAATAAAAATGAGGGAGGGGGTTAGAATAGAAACCACGCGCAGTTAGAATTCCATTGGGCCAAGCAGACGGGGGTGTAATTAGCGCTTTGGTTAAGGCCCAGAAAACTAGCTCAGAATACAATACAAGCTGGGGGTGAAAATAGAAGGGAAATCACGTTCAAATTCAAGTGGGCTCATAACTGGGGGGTGGGGATAACAACACAATCTGAGGCCCGCCCGTTTCAATTAATGAAACGGTGCGTTTTGGCCAACTCACTTCCCTCCAATTTCTGAATCAAATAACAGCCATAGGATCGCTTCCCAAGTCAAAGGTCTACCATGAAATGAAAGGTCCAGATTTCGTCTTCCTCCTTTGATCTGAGAATTAGGGTTTGGAATCCATGAAAGCTCATGCACGAGCAAGCTTCTACCAATCTGTTCTCCCTCTCCAGGCCATGAATCAACATGATGTAAACATGAAAAATACTCTCCATCTCTCCCTCTACACGTCTATGGTCTTAATTCAGTCTGAAACTCATCACAACTCTCAACCCGATCAAGCCAAGGTCTGGTCACCATGGATATACACTGAGATGCATCACCACAATTCTCCATCAAACTTGCACTAATCTAACCTATAACTAATGGTGATTAACCTGCGCTAACAACCTAGAATTCTAATGCACTAACCTAAGAGTTCTACCTCCTAACAGTTTCTACCACCTGCTAACAATGGTCTCTATTCAGCCTCAAATTCATCCTAATTACTCTACTAACCACCTAGATCATATCTAAACTAACAAAGCTATGCCTAACTAACTGAATCAAGCAATTCAAATGAAAACACACCTGGTGCAAAAGCTTGAAAACAGCTATGGAGACTTGTGGATCTGAGGCTTCCAAGGCTTTGATCTTGATCTATTAACTCAATACTCAATTCT
Source organism: Lathyrus sativus (assembly GCA_963859935.3). NCBI lineage: Eukaryota > Viridiplantae > Streptophyta > Magnoliopsida > Fabales > Fabaceae > Lathyrus > Lathyrus sativus. The sequence continues at coordinate 254,249,285 of OZ012735.1, read as the reverse complement.
GTATGCAATACTTTGATGATTCCTGGCTTGAATTGTGCTGTCCAATGGAGATTGTGATTTTGATGTTCTTGAAGAAAGTGCACGAAAATGGATTCTAACCACCTTGTTCTTGATTGAATTATGATCTATGATGATGATTGAATAAGATTGAATTGAAGTGGATGAAAATTGATGAAGGTTTTGGAGAATTGGAATGAAAATTCAATGAAAAAGAATGAGAGAATTTTGTGAAATTCTTGGTGCAAATGAAGCCAACCCTTGATCAATCCTCATTTCATGAATATATAGAGCTCATATGAACATTCTAGATCCATCTTACACATTCCCTTGCTTTCCAACTTTGATCCATTTTGGTTATGTTTCTTAAAAGGCAAGTAACCATGAATATCTTTCTTTTTTCCTTCTAAACTCAAAAAAGTGTTTGAACCATTGTTCTTAGAATTGCTTTTCCATTCAAAATCACATATTGGAAGTCTCCATTTGGATTCATAAATCTCCCAAACCATTTTTCACTTTGAATTCCTTTGAATTATAAGCCATTTAAGTTCAACTTTTGACCAATTATGCAACTTCATGTTATGAGCTTCTCCAATAATTTGTGACCTTCTTTCTAGACTTAAAATCCCATTTGGAGCAAGTTTGATGTTGTAAGTTTTTCCATTTGAGGCCTCCTTGTATGAGTTTTGGACATAGGTTAAAATGACCTGTAATTCACAAATGCCCAAAATACCCTTTGCTTGCCAAGACCATAAGTTGAGTTACACACATCATATGAAGGCATGCTATACCATTATAGAAAGCTAAGACAATGAGGAACAATTCTTATGTTGACCAAGAATTCATTTGAAATCTCCTTGAGGGGTAAAAATTGCTTGGAAGTCAAGTCACTTTCACAGACAAAAATTCAGACACCACAGATGACCTGTAACTTGCAAGGACCATAACATGAGTTCTATAAATCTCCTTGATGTCTTCCACCACTCAAATTAAAGGTCTTGATATCCTCTACAAGTTTCATGTTGGCCAAGAAGCCATTTGAAACTAGCATTTTGACTTATCTTGCTTGGAAATTTGACCTAAACTAGGGGATTTTACACAGAAACCCTAATTTAGAAACTCCTCTTCTCCTTGATTTCTCTTGAATTCTCCTTGGCATATCTCCATATCCTTCTTTATATGTCCAATGATGAACCCCACATCTCTCCACTAGCCTTGAATGCCCCCTTAAGTCAGTCAATTGACCTAGGGTTGACCCAGATGAAACCCTAGTTGACTGTCTTCAACTATAGCTCTTGTGCTCTCATCAATGACTTGTCTCCTTCTCAAAATGACTTTCTAAGTCTCTCATAATGTCTAGATACTCTCCATGCCTTCAACTCACAGCTCACAACCCCCTTGCTGACCCTCAGATCCCCTCAGCTAGGAGATGGACTCAAGGCTTGATCTGCTGAGCTCTTTGCTTCCAAATTCTTTTCTGATGACTTGAATGAGATTGAATTGGGATAATAACCTCTTGATAGGCCTCTAGAGATGAGAACAATGACTGGTCCCCTGTTGGATGACTTGCTATGCTTATGCTATGCAGATGATTAGTCTATGTACATGACTCTATATGCAAATGCTAATGATATTAAAACATAAACCAAGTGAATAAGGTTGGGCAAATTTTAGGGTGCAACAACGAGCATGCTTTCATTTTGTTGGTTTTGTTTGAGTGGAAGGAAAATCAGAAGGGCTACATAGTGGACAGAATGAGGGTAATTTGTCTCTTCCTTTTTAGGCAAGGAAATCCAAAAATGGAGCAAAGAGATACATCATGTGTTGGTTCAGTTTTGGCAATGTTTCGTGTGCACCAAAATGCAATCCATGCGCGTGGTTTGTGAGTGTAAAAATGTTGCATGCTGAAATTCACAAACTTTCCTAAATGACTTGTAATACATGCCTTGAAATTATGTTCAAAACATCAACTTTGAGACATGATATCTTGATGCACAAAGCTCCTTTTGTTTAGAACTTGGGCTCTAACTAAAGAGTGCATGATATGGAGCAAGTTTGATGTTGGTGGAAGTTTGATTTGATCATTGGAAGAACATGAAATTTAAGGTTGAAAAGCATGGCACAAAATCTTCCTAGAGCTAACTTAGAAAAATCTAAGTTATGAGTTTTGAACTATTTTTTTTTCAACTTTGAACCTCCATAACTTGAGCTTCAAAAATCATATTAGGGACTTCTAGTAATGGATGGAAATCTTGGAACAAGATCTAAAACTTTAGTTTGGGACAAAGTTTCATTTGACAATGAGAACTTGATGGAAATTGGCTTGCAAAGTTGGTCCAAAAATCTGCCTAAACTTGCCAATTTTAAGATCATTGAAATCCCTAACTTTGAATCATCATAACTTGAGCTCCAAATATCATATGATGATGAATTGGTGCTCAAAATAAAGCTTGGAATACAAGGAACAAGTTTGATGTTGGAGAATAATCCATTTGGAACCTTGATCATGAAGAAAAATGGCCTTGAAGATGGCTGATTCAACCATGAAACTTTCCACAAATGGAAAGTTTCTAAAACCCTAATTTTCCCAAAATGGTAAGTTTCAACATTTCTTGATTTTTCATGACTCCCTTGATATTTCTTGATATAATTCCATCCATTGGCCATATTAAACTTGAGGAACATGATTTTGACCTCAAAAAGTCAGGAGTTGACTTTTTCCCCAAATATCCTAATTTTCAATTGACTGATCAATTGAAGCTCTTCTGATTAAAATTGATGATCAACCTTCTACCTCTAAACACCCTGGGACATATGGAAGACCATGGAAACAATTTTTTATCCAAGAAACAAGTTTAACCTGATTATAAGTGAAACCCTAATTTCATCCTTTTTTCCTAGGCATTGTGCAGATGAACTGAGTGACCATTCCAACTCCACAATAACCTCTGAGGTACTCAAAAAGTCTCTACCTCATGCTTGCACTAATGATTGGTCCTCATGAACCCTTGACAAAACCCTCTGAGGATTCTTTGACAATGAGTTGTGGCACATCTCTCCTCTCTAGGAGCTCTGGTAACCTCCTGATGATAACACACACACAATAACCTGTACCAATGCCTTTGCTTGACCTTGAAGCCCATAAGGATCTCCTCTTGGATGGCACACACACACAATAACTTGATCCCCTATAAGAACAATGCTATGCAAAAAATGCAAGATGCTAAAATGCAATGAAACATAAGCCAAATACAAAAGAAAGGGGTTTGTCAAATTTTGGGGTACAACAGCTATGAACACTGCTTGCTATGTTCATAATAGAGTGACCTTAAGAACAGGAACCATGACTACCTTGTATGAGATATGGAAGGAAAGAAAGCCTAATGTCGAATACTTCAATATGTTTGGAAGCAAATGCTACATATTGGCAAATCGTGACCAAAGAAGAAAGATGGATCCAAAAAGTGATGAAGGAATATTTTTGGGCTATTCTACTAACAGCAGAGCCTATAGAGTATTCAACTCCAAAACTAAATTTATGATGGAGTCCATCAATGTTGTTGTTGTTGATGTGCATAAGGAGGGTGATGTCCTAGCAGATGTTGGACCATTCCTTGATATCTCAGCATAGTCTGCAAACAAAAACACTGATCCTAATCCTACTAATGCAGAACCTGAACCTGAACTAGTAGACAAGGGACCCTCTACCATAATTCATAAAGACCATCCTATGGATCTTATCATAGGTGATCTAAATAAGGGAGTCACTACTAGATCCAGAGAAGTCAAAACAAGTTCTTGTTTTGTGTCTAAAATAGAGCCAAGGAATGTCAAGGAAGCCTTAACTGATGAATTCTAGATCAATGCCATACAAGAAGAACTAGGGCAATTCAAGAGAAATGAATTATGGGATCTTGTTCTAAGGCCTGAAGGAACAAATGTGATTGGAACAAAATGGGTATACAAGAACAAGTCTGATGAAAAAGGGGTGGTCACCAGAAATAAAGCCAGATTGGTTGCTCAAGGATACACTCAGATTGAAGGGGTTGACTTTGATGAAACTTTTGCTCCTGTAGCTCACCTTGAATCCATTAGATTACTTTTGGGAGTTACCTGCATTTTGAGATTCAAGCTACTTCAGATGGATGTTAAAAGTGTCTTCCTAAATGGATACCTAAAGTATATGTGGAACAACCTAAGGGATTCATTGATCCAACTTTTCCCAATCATGTTTATAAGTTGAAGAAAGCTCTATATAGACTGAAGCAAGCTCCAAGAGCTTGGTATGAGAGACTAACATAATTTCTTGTTGATAATGGATACAGAAAAGGTGGCATAGATAAGACTTTGTTTATCAAAGAAAAAGGAGGAAAGCTCATGATTGCTCAAATCTATGTTGATGATATTGTGTTTGGTGAGATATTTGATGAGATGGTTCAACATTTTTTGTCCAGCAAATGCAGTCAGAATTTGAAATGAGCCTTGTTGGTGAATTAACATATTTTCTTGGGTTGCAAGTTAAACAAATGGAAGATTCTATATTCCTATCTCAGAGTAAATATGCCAAGAATATAGTTAAGAAGTTTGGGATGGAAAATGCCAGTCACAAAAGAACTCCTGCTCCTACTCATCTTAAGTTGTCTAAATATGAAAAGGGTGTAAATATGGATCAAAGTCTCTATAGAAGTATGATAGGGAGCTTGTTATATCTCACAGAAAGCAGGCCTGACATTGCTTTTGTTGTAGGTGTGTGTGTTAGATACCAAGCTGAACCTAAAGTGAGTCATATCAATCAAGTAAAGAGGATTCTGAAGTATGTTAATGGAACAAGTGAGTATGGAATGTTATACACTCATGGATTTGGTTATGTGTTATCTGGGTATTGTGATTCTGATTGGGATAGAAATGCTGATGATAGGAAAATCACATCAGGAGGTTGCTTCTTTTTGGGGAATAATCTTATATCATGATTCAGCAAGAAGCAAAATTGTGTCTCTCTGTCTACTATTGAAGCAGAATATATAGCAGCTGGAAGTAGTTGTTCTCAACTGGTGTGGATGAAACAAATGCTGACTAAATATAATGTCACACAAGATGTCATGACATTGTATTGTGACAATTTAAGTGCTATAAACATCTCCAAAAATCCTATTCAACACACTAGGACCAAGCATATTGATATTCGCCATCACTTTATAAGGGAGCTTGTTGAAGACAAGATCATCGCCTTAGAACATGTCGCTACAGAGAAGCAGCTAGATGACATCTTCACAAAGGCATTGGATGCTAGTCAATTTGAAATTTTAAGAGGCAAATTAGGGATGTGCATTTATGAGGATTTGTAGCAATTATTCCTGAGTGGAAATATCATTCAAGAGGTTTTGTATTTTCCAAAAATAAAGATGTTTCAACAACACTTATCATTTCAAAATACCTTAAAATATATTTTCACACGCTACCCTAACCTCACTTATCATTCCAACTGCTCTTTCGTCTCCTATACTTTCACAAAAATTTTGCTTGAACACTATCGTTCCACACACAAAAATCTCAAGATGTCTCAACAACATGGTTCAACTCCTTCCAAGTTTGCTAGGTCAGAATCAAAGATAACGGCTCATCCTGTGAGCATCTCGTTTGATGATGTGATAGATGTGGCTCCGCTAGCCATGGTTCCTTGTGACGATGTTGAGTTGACAAAGCCTACAACTTCACATGCAAGCGGTTCCAAAGAGGCTCCTATAGGTAACAATTCCAATATACCTCTTGATTCATCCCCTGAAAATAGGACCGAAGAGGGTAGTATGTATGTTAATAGAGCCATTAGAAAAGGGGTTACTAAGGTTTTATATGGAGGTCACAATGTTCCTGGGATTTCTACCCCACTTTCTCGAATGGATGCTTTTGATGCTAACCAAAGTGAGGAAAGAGATGTTGATTGTTCTCATTCTGAGAAGAGCACTGATTTTGATAAACCTGCACAAGTTGGCTAACTCTGTGCTTAAGGAAGGTAGGATTCAAGGTGATGCTAATAATAATGTTGATATTTCTGGTAAGGAGAACAAGACCGGTGATTCTTATTAGAGTAAGAAAAGGACTAATGTCTCTGATGATGTTGTGGATCTAGATAACTTGCCATATGATGATGAATTTATTGTGAATGTGGCTCCTGGGATTTCCAAGAGGTTGAAGACAAGGAGAGGCAAAGTTATGATTGATAACTCTCCTTCTAGGAGTAGTAAGAAGAATATTGTTGTTGGACCTCCTAAAACATGGAGAAAAGTTATCCCTGCCTCTAAGAAGAGAAAGGCCAGGTCTGAAACTGAGTCTGAAAAGGATGTTGAGGATGAAGTACAGGACATCACACCTATCAAAAAGTCTGCTACCAAGAGAGGAAGAGACACAGTGCCTAATGCTCCTTTAGATAATGTTTATTTCCACTCTATTGATAATGCGGAAAAGTGGAAGTATGTGTACCAAAGAAGAGTTGCGCTTGAGAGAGATTTGGGAAAGGATGCTCTTGAGATGAAGGAGGTCATGAAGTTAATTTCTGATGCTAGGTTGATGAAGACTATGGCTAGTTTTTCAAAGTGCTATGATATGTTGGTCAAGGATTTCATTATGAACATCCTTGAGGACATTGCTGACAGAAGAAGCAAGGATTTAGTAAGGTGTTTATGAGGGAAAGATGTATTGATTTTTCTCCTGCTGTTATTAACAAGTATCTAGGAAGGAGTGAGAAAGAAGGAAGTGAACTTGAGGTGACTAATAATCAAGTGTGTAAGGTGATCACTGCAAACCAAGTAACTGCATGGCCTTTGAAAGGAAAATTGTGTGCTGGTCAACTAAGAGTTAAATATGTTATCCTGCATAGGATTGGAGCAACAAACTGGGTGCCTACCAATCATACTTCCACCATTTCTATTTGGTTAGGAAGGTTCATATTTGTTGTTGATACAAAGGTGAAGTTTGACTATGGCAGCTACATTTTTTATCAGATTGTGAAGCATGCTGTTGCACCCCAAATTTTGGCCCCTTAGATTCTCATTATCATTTTAGGAGCATACTCATGAATTATCTAACCTTAACCCAGTGCAAGTTTGTCTTTGTCAAATTACAAATGAATCAGGGTTTCATGCAGTCAAAATCGAAGCTTCAGGGTTTGTGATTAGTCAATGTTTTGGGATCATTCAATTAGGAAACAAGGTCAAGGGTATCACATAATGTCAATTGAGAAGCCAATTTGAGGTTATTACCCCAGAATTCAGAGCAGTGCATTTCAGGGCACCAGATTAGGGTTTTTGACTAGTAAAAGTCAACTGCAGTTTGACTTTGATGTTGGAAGATGTTTAAATGGTGGTATTATGATTCATGAAGTTCATATAGCTTAATAAAGTTCATCCAAGAAGTTTGAAAGTCTCAGGAGGCCCAGAATGTCAACAGGCGACTCGGTAATCACCAATCGGTCGTACGGTTGACCGAAAAGTCAACTCTCCAAATTTTAGGAATTGGACTTCAAGTTGTGAAACAAAATTGTTCCTTATGTCATATTGGACTTGCATATCAATTTTCATGACCATTGGATCAAGGATGAAGGAGTAATCAAAAAATCGGGAAATTAGGAATTTGAAAGGGGCTAAACCATAACTCCTTAACCACACATCCAATTGAGTTGGTTCAAAGCTCATTTGTGAGCTCTTGACAAGTCCTACAAAAGTCCCTAAGTGGTCCATGGTCATAAAATGCATAGATTTGGAGTTATGATCAAATTCATTTCTAGAAGGGAAAAAGACTTGAAATTTCACTTTTAAGTTCATTTTTTAGCAACTTTGGAAGGCTTTTTGGCCAAGTTCCTTTGGGAAATTGAAACTCATGAAAACATGAATATTTTAGAGCTATTTTAGGGCTTTATAAAAAGTACTAGCACATCTCAAAAGGATTTGTGAGCTGAATGTTATGGTCATGGCAAGTTGGTGGTTTTTCACTTTAGTCCCACATTGTCAAAATTCAAGAATTCATTCTTTCATCAAAGTTGGCCAATCTCAGCTTGTGAAACATATTGTATCTGATATGTGAGGTGTTTGTAGCATGAAAGAACCAAGAATTGTGCAGAAGAGAAGAAAAAGCCAAGCTTGCAAGTTGCCTTGCAAGTGGATTTGCAACTTGCACTTAAAGTGAAAAAGTAAGCATGAGGTGTAAAGCAATTCTGAACCAGCCATGATACTACATCTCTAGCCTGCATTTAGCCCTCTAAAACTCATCATTTGATTGACTAATGAGGCTTACCTATCAGCCAATGAAACCCTCTTGTGGAGGTTTAACCAAAAAATCCAAAACCTTTCTTCAAAATGAAGAAATCTTCAAATATGCCCCAAACCACTTTCTGGCTTATAAATAGAGCCCTCACCACTTCACCCTCAACACAAGATGAATGCTAAGAACCATAGAAATTGAAAGCCTTTGCTATTTTCAGTCTTTGCTTAAAAATCCCAAAAATCACCAAAGTTATCAAAAGTACCAAAAATTTGTCTTGGTGCAAGGGTTGTCAAACTCATTTCTCTGCATTCAAACACCTCAACAACCATCTATACAATCCCTAAATATGGTATAGAAGGTGTCTAAACCATTAAACCATCCAAAAACTTCACCAATCAAAAAGTCAACTTCATCACCAAGTTACATTGACCAAAGCTACAAAATCAGCCATATCTTTTTCCATACATTTCCTTGGTGTTCCAATCATCCTAACACCTCTCATATATTATTTATCAAGTGTCCAAAGTGCTAGAAATCATTGGTGGATTGAATTTCTCAACTGTCCATTTGACCCTCATGTCATGGATACATCTCTTATCCCTCTCTTGACTTTGTTAAGTCACTTTAACCCTAGATTAGAAGCCATTAGACTTTGCTTCAAGTCTAAGAAACCCACATGTACTAGGAGTGTTCTTCAACTAGAACCCTAGGAAAGAGTTTGTCAACTCTGTGTAAGAATCATTTTCATGATTTCTTACTTCCCCTTTCGAATATTACAACTTAGAATAGGGAGTTTTGTCAAACTCCACACAAACATTGTCATGTTTGTTCCCCCCTGAACCTTGATCACAATCAAGTGTTCTTCTCCCCTTGTGAGGTGAACTACGATTGCTCTGATTCTATCCTAGTTAGGATACGTAGGAAGAAGATGCGACGTCTTTGCGAGCAAACTTTGAAAACCAATTAGGTCTTTACTTATCTTTACACTCAACTCTCAATCCTAAATCCATAATACATTTTCACAAACTTAGCAATCAATCAAACAAAAGGTTCCTGTAGAGTACTATAGATGCTTAGGGTGTTAACACCTTCCCTAGGTATAACCAACCCTCGATCCCCGAATCTCTTAAGCATTGTCGTTACATCGCGAAAAAGGTTTTTCTTTCTTTAGACCTTTCCTTTGGATAAAATAAAGTTCGGTTGTAAAAGAAATAAGGTTCAAGTTAATTAATAGCTTGATATCTAATTTTCATCGCAACAGAAATGGCGACTTCACTGAGGATGTTTTTATTGCTTTGAGGGTTTATCCTATCTTGTTTGATTACTTGCTTATTTGTGAATACTTGTAAATATGTGCATATGTGCTCTGTTGGTTCTTGGGAACTTGGAATGGTGAGACAACACTATACCCGTGTTTGAGCGTACTTATGATAGGATGGTGGTATATTCAAGGAGACTTATAGGGAGTTGATTCTCGACCAAGTTAACTTGAGAAAACCTCCGCTCAGTAGAGGCCCTTTTGAGAGTTAGTATTTTTGATCGATTATTCGTGAAAACAATGCTACTTTCTACATGGGAGCCCGTGATACTGAGGACCTTTAGATTACCTTTTCCCCACTATGGCTTTATTAGGATGTAGTGCGGTGACTATAAAGAAGTAATTCCAAAGTAGTTGATATGCGATACTACATTTAGACGAGACTCTCTTGAGAATATTATCGACCACCAAGTATTTGGGAAATTGATAATATCTGAAAGATGGGTCGAGGACTCTTGGAACTCTTTTAGAACCTTGTTCTACAGTTTTGAAAAACTTAGTACATACCTTTGGGGTGGGTAGACCTTGACTCCATACTCATGTTCTCCAAACTAAAACCTTTATTTGTTTGTCAGTGTGTATATCTGTGCTTACCTGTGTTTGTGCATTCATGCATTCATGAACATCATATCATAAAAGTTTCATGGAACTCAGATCTCTTGTTTGTAAACATTAGGATCATCATGGACAGTGGAAAAAAGAAAACTATGAATTACACTTACAAAAGTCCTAACTTGGATGACATAGAAAGGTTGATCACTTTGATAACAGATCTAGAAGGATTCAAGAGCAGGTATGGGAACTTATTGTCATTGTTGAGGGTAAAAAGGAAGATGGATCTGGGACTACTCTCCACACTTCTCCAGTTTTATGATCCACTCTATCATTATTTCACTTTTCCTGATTATCAGCTGGTACCTACACTTGAGGAATATTCTTGCTTGGTTGGTTTACCTATTCTTGAAGACTCTCCTTTTCCAATCATGGAGAAGGACCCTAAGGAAGAAGAAATTGCTAAAGCTACACGTTTAGGATTGGTGAATATTCAGAAAAATATGGTTGCTAAGGGAGGAGTCTTTGGTTTGACTGCAGAGTTCTTGGTTGGAAAAGCACAATACTATGCTGATCACTTGAGTATGCATGCATTCGAAGCTATTTTGGCCTTGCTCATTTATGGGATCTTCTTGTTTCCAAGCTTTGATAATTTTGTGGATCTCAACGCCATTAAGATTTTCTTGAAGAAAAACCTTGTGCCTACTTTATTAGCTGACGCCTATCATTCTGTTCATCTGAGGAATTTGCATAAAGGAGGAATGATTATCTGCTGTGTCCCTTTGTTATATAAGTGGTTTATTTCTCACTTACCTAAGGCTCATGTTTTTTGGAAGGAAGGTTGGTGGTCTCAGAAGGTTATGGCTCTTACTCACTCTGATATCGATTGGTACAGTCGTAGTTACGATAGGATAAAAATCATTGACAATTGTGGAAGCTTTGGTAACGTACCTCTTCTGGGTACAAGTGGAGGAATCAGTTATAACCCTGTTCTCGCTCGCCGTCAGCTTGGATATCCTTTGAAGGGCAAACCAAACAGCACTCATATGGAGAATATTTTCTTTAAAGGAAGTTCAGATTTGAAGGGAGAAATTCTAAAAGCTTGGGGACATGTACACAAGAAAGGAAAGGAAGACTTAGGGAAACCTAATTGCGTCTCTCTCGAGCCTTATCTCCAATGGGTCCGAAAGAGAGCTATTCAGCTGAAGATGCCTTATTCTCAGCAGAAACCCATGGCTTTAGAGGAGGAACACACAATGATCTTTATGTCTGAAGAGGAGAAGTTAAAGATTGCTTTGAGGAAATCCCAACAAACTGAAGTAGCCTGGAAGTACAAGTACCAAGTGGCCATGGAAGAGAATGGTGAACTCCGTAGACAACTCCAGGCGAAGGACGAAGAAATGATTGCTTATAAGAAAAGGAAGACACAGGAAGGTTTATCTTCTCCCAGCTCTCAGCCGACTCCATGGAAGCTAATCATGGACAAACTCGTTCTTGAGAAGACTCAGATGGAAGAAGAAATCAAGAAACTCAAAGCAAAAGAAGACTTTTATTTAGAATACTATCATCCTTATATTTAGGACTTTTGTAAAATGTACTAGATATTTTGTAATGCAATCTTGAAAATCAATGAAATGATGTTATTGATCTGAGTTCCATGAAACTTTTGCATTTGCATTCTCGTTAATTAATCATTCAAAGGAACTAAAAATTGTTTGCAGATATTATAGACCAAAATTGGAGAACTTGAAGAAACTGGGAATTAAATTTACTTATTTCCCCATTGTTATAATTTATGCAAATTATTTCTTTGGACTCCTTGAATGGTTAATTTTGCATTATTGCATTTTACATTCATAAGCATTGCATGTGCATGTTCTTGTGTTGTGTCTCATCTCGCTGTCTTGTCTCCAGAAAGAATCACACTGAATCCTCAACACCGATACAACACCCGAGTCCAAGCTCGCCTAAGAATGGAAGGACAGAATTTGGATGTAGACAAAATTGATAATGAACTCGGAGAGCTACGAGGAGGCATGGGGCAGATCATGGAAGCCTTACAAGTCATTCGTGCAAAGTTGGACACTCAAGCCACTGTTGTTTCTGAAATCACTGGCATAGCCGTAGAGCCGATCTCAACGGCAGTCACTATTGCAAATGTTCCACCATATAGGTTACCGCCTGGTTTTGTACCTCCCCCAATAGTCAATCAACAAGCAGTTCTTTTGGGGCCAGAAGTTCCTCAAGCTATTCCTACTTACACTCAGCCTTCTGTTCAGATTCAAGCGTGCCCTGTTTTTCATAATCCTCCACCAGTGTACGAAGGTCTTGATGGGTATGAAGAAGAGAGTGGACGACATGATAAGTTGAAAGAAAGTGTAGAGACTATCGGGAGGAAAGTCAGAGCAATGGAAGGAAATGACATCTTTGGTACTGATGCCAGAGATATGTGCCTAGTGTCTGGATTGGTAATTCCACCAAAATTCAAAGTTCCCAATTTTGATCAGTATTCTGGGGCTACTTGTCCTCGAACGCATCTGATTATGTATTACCGAAGAATGGTTGCTCACGTGGAAGATGACAAGTTAATGATTCACTGTTTCCAAGATAGTTTGAAAGGAGCACCTGCTAAATGGTATTTGGGTTTGGATCAGTCTCATATTCATAGTTTCCAAGACTTGGCTGATACTTTTGTGAAACATTACAAGTACAAGATGGATTTAGCCCCTGATCGAAGACAGTTACTAAGTATGTCACAGAAGAGTTCGGAATCTTTCAAAGAATATGCACAAAGATGGAGGGAAACTGCCTCTCAGGTAGAACCTCCTTTAAGCGAAAAAGAGTTAACAGATTGGTTCGTCGATACAGTAAGACCAGAGTTTTATGAGAAGATGATCTGTAGTGTAACCGCAAGTTTTTCTGATATAGTAGCAGTGGGGGTGAGAGTGGAGTTAGGAATGAAAAATGGGAAGGTGGCTAGCAGTTCCGGTAACAACAATGTCAAAAAGCTCAGCAGTAATTTTCACAGAAAGAAGGAAGGGGAGACGAATGCAGTAACTGTGGGAAGAAAGAGTCGCACCTGGAGACCACCTTACCAACAGTATCAGCAGAGTTATGTTCAACAACCTCAGCCAGGTTTTGTTCAGCAGCCTCAAGCGAGTTATGCTCAGCAATCCCAGCAACAACGACCAATGTATCCGTTGCAGTATGCCCAACAACCTTATGTGTCAGCTGTAACTCCGACTTTTAGTCATCCTGTTCTCAGTTATCAGACAGTGCAGCCAGTCCTGTATATCAGCCAATTCAACAAGGGTATCAATGAGCGCCCAACGCTCCACCCTATCAACAACATCATCAGCCTAAAGCTCAGGCACCCAGACAAAACTACCAGAATCGGAAACCAACAACAAAACCACCACTTCCTCAGATACCAATGACTTACACCGAGTTGTACCCCTCCTTAGTGCAGCAGGGATTGGTAACAACACGACCATTAAATCCAGACACTACATCTCCTCACTATAATCCAAATGCTCATTGTGCCTTTCACGAAGGTGTTGCCGGTCATGATTTAGAAGGTTGTCTTGCTTTAAAACATCTTGTCAGGGAGTTGATGGAAAAGAAGATCTTGTCTTTTGATGATGTACCCCCAAATGTCAAAAGTAATCCATTACCGAACCATGGAGGGGTCAATGCAGTAGAAGAAGTGTTAGATGAAAGAATGGTCCGAGATGTTTCAGAGATTAGAACCCCGTTGAGGTTGCTTCACGAGAAACTACTGAAAGCAGGATTGATAAAGAATACCCATAATGTTTGTGAAAAATGTTCTAGTGATTCTAGAGGGTGTGATGAGGTACGAAGAGGTATACAAAGGTTGATTGATGAAGGAATGTTACAAGTGTGTAGTAAGGTAAGGAAAGAAGAAGTTTTAGTAATTGAGCCTGTTTTTAATTTACCGAAGAAAGGTGAGAAAGTTCCGGTGTTCAAAATGACCAACAAAGGTGTGAAGCCCGTTTTCAACAAGTCAACTATCGATCAACCTCAACCGGTTATTATTCAGAAACCAAGACCGTTTCCTTTTGAAAGCACAAAGTCCGTTCCCTGGAAGTATGACATGACTGTGATAGACCGAGGATCTGGGAAGGTTAGTCAGAAAGAGACAGTAAAAGACGACCAAGTGGACGTAACAAACATTGCAGGTACCAGCAAAATGACCCGTAGTGGTCGCATCTATCAACCAAAAATGACAGTAGTCGCTCCAAAAGAGGTTACCCCTGCTGCGACAAAAGAACAAGAGGTACCAAGTACTGAAGGAAACGATAAAGAATTCTTAAGGATTATTCGGAAAAGTGATTACAAGATCATTGATCAGCTCCACCAAACCCCATCAAAGATATCAATCTTGTCTCTTTTAATGAATTCTCCAGCTCACAGAGAAGCTCTGCAAAAAGTATTAAAACAGGCACATGTGACAAAAGACATAACTCTCGGACAATTTGATTCAGTAATAGCCAACATTACAGCCTGTAACACCCTGAGCTTTAGTGATGCAGAATTACTGAACAAAAGACGCAATCACAACCGTGCGTTACACATATCTGTCAGATGCCAGGAAGACACAATGGCACGAGTTTTAGTTGATACTGGATCCTCATTGAATGTATTGCCCGCCAGGTCACTTGCAAGGCTAGCATATGCAGGGGCAGAAATGAAACCGACATCTTTGATCGTAAAAGCTTTTGATGGTTCGAGAAGAACAGTTGTTGGAGAGGTAGAACTGCCAATCATGATCGGACCTCATGTGTTCGATATTACGTTCCAAGTCATGGACATTAACCCAGCTTATAGTTGTTTGTTAGGACGACCGTGGATTCACGCCGCTGGGGCAGTAACTTCCACCTTACATCAGAGAATGAAATTTGTTGTGAATGATAAATTAGTGATTGTACACGGTGAAGAGGACCTAATGGTGAGCAATTTGTCATCACTTAAATATATTGAAGCAGATGAGGGCGCGTTAGAAACTTCCTTTCAGGCACTCGAGATAGCAAATGCAGTGATGTTGGAAGAAACAGTGGCTAAAAGCGGTCCGTCTTTTGCATCCGCTCGGAGCATCAAGTCTACACTAGAGGAAGGCACTCCTGCAGGTTGGGGAGAGATTATCGAAGTAAAACCAAAGATGGATCGCCAAGGGTTGGGTTACAAACCAACTCATGATGAAGCACCGACACATGACAAAGGACGCCCAAAAACTATACAAGAAGTATTCATCAGTGGAGGTTTTCAAATCAGTGTTGTGGAGGAGGATTCCAAAGATGAAGACCTTGAGCAGTTAGTGTATCATTGCAACACTGCCTTGAGCAACTGGGAAGCTATTGAGATTCCTTTGGTTTTTCCTGAGTTAAAGTAATTTGTTTGTCTTTCTTTTCTTGTTGTTGTTTTAAATCTCCATAGCTATGCCCAAGGCTATAGGAATGTTTTGTAAGGGCCCCGAGCTTTCAAGAAAATCAATGAAAAATGAACTGTTTTGTTAAATTCCTTGTGTTATTTCCTTTACTGTTTTTGCTTTCATTTTAAAAAGAAAAATGGCAATCTTAAAAAACCAAAACAATTTTCTCTTTTGTGTGTTGCACTTGTCTTTGTGTGTTTTAATAAATTAAGTCATTCCAACGTGCAGTGATGTCCTAAACCCCATTGAATCCTATGACTTTTCATTCCCTTCGGACTTTGATTCACCAATATACCAAGCTGAAGATGAGGATGAAGATTTTGAAATCCCTGATGAACTGGTAAAATTGGCACACCATGAGCATGCAGAGCTTCAACCCTACAAAGAACAGGTAGAAGTCATTAATCCTGGCACCGAAGAAAACAAGAAAGAAGGCAAGATTAGGGCAGCTCTAGGGGCAGAAGTCAAGCAGCAACTAGAAGGACTTTTGAAAGAATATGTGGATGTATTTGCTTGGTCATACCAGGATATGTCGGGTTTAGAAACTGACATAGTGGTTCACAAATTACCGCTTCAACCAGAATGCCCATCGGTTAAGCAAAAGCTCCAAAGAACAAGACCTGACATGGCTCTCAAGATTCGAGATGAGGTGAAAAAACAGATTAACACCGGGTTCTTAGCAGTGTCCAAATACCCTGAATGGATGGCCAATATTGTACCTGTACCGAAAAAGGATGGGAAAGTCAGAATGTGTGTGGATTACAGGGATCTAAACAAGGCCAGCCCGAAAGATGATTTCCCTTTGCCACATATCGATACGTTGGTGGATAATACGACTCATTTTGCAATTTTCTCATTTATGGATGGGTTCTCCGGTTACAATCAGATTAAGATGGATCCCGATGACATGGAAAAACCTACTTTCATTACTCCGTGGGGGACTTACTATTACAAGTTTATGCCTTTCGGTCTGAAGAACGCAGGTGCTACTTATCAAAGGGCCATGGTAACTTTATTTCATGATATGATGCACAAGGAGATAGAGGTATATGTTGATGACATGATAGCCAAATCTCAAAGTGAAGAGGACCATTTGGAACATCTTTTGAAATTGTTTAAGAGACTCAGAAAATATCAGTTGAGACTGAATCCAGCCAAGTGTACCTTTGGGGTAAGATCTGGGAAATTACTCGGTTTCATTGTCAGTCATCGAGGGATTGAAGTAGATCCAGAAAAAGTCTGAGCCATTCAAGACATGCCAGCTCCACAAACAAAAAAGCAAGTCAGAGGTTTTCTTGGAAGATTGAACTACATATCCAGATTTATTTCCAATATGACGCCTACTTGTGAGCCCATCTTCAAATTATTACGCAAGGACCAGACGGTTGTTTGGAATTCAGATTGTCAGCAAGAATTTGATAAGATCAAGGGTTACCTACAAGAGCCTCCAATCTTAATACCTCATGTCCCATGAAGACCCCTCTTCATGTATTTGACAGTGCTTGAGAATTCAATGGGTTGTGTGTTAGGTCAGCAGGACGAGTCTGGACGAAAAGAACATGCGATCTATTATTTGAGTAAGAAGTTTACTGATTGTGAAAGTCGATATTCACTTCTGGAGAAAAATTGTTGTGCTTTGGCATGGGCGGCAAAACATTTGAGGCAGTACATGATTTGTCATACCACTTTGTTGATTTTAAAAATGGATCCAATAAAGTATATTTTTGAGAAGCCTGCTCAGACTGGAAGACTCGCCCGTTGGCATATGTTATTATCAGAATACGACATCCAGTATGTAGCCTAGAAGTCTATCAAGGGTAGTGTTTTGTCAGAATATCTTGCGGATTAACCAGTGGAAGATTATGAGTCTCTCAAATTTGATTTCCCAGATGAGGACATTATGTTAGTAAAAGATTATGAAGAACCAAGTCCTGATGAGGATCCGCCGAAAGGTCTTTGGTGGAAAATGATGTTCGATGGTTCCTCCAACTACAGTGGGCATGGCGTAGGCGCCGTTTTAATGAATCCAGAAGGTGGTTACACTCCATTCACAGCCAGGTTGGATTTTGACTGCACAAACAATATCGCTGAATATGAAGCCTGCATTCTCGGCCTCGAGGCAGCTATCAACCTCAAAATCAAACTTCTTGAAGTCAGTGGGGATTCAGCTTTGGTTATCTATCAGGTTACTGTAGAATAGGAAAGTAGACATGAGAATTTGATCCCTTATAGAGCCTATATTGTCAAAATGATGGAGTATTTTGATGAAATCACTTTCAAGCATGTCCCGAGATCTGAAAATCACATTGTCGATGCCCTAGCCATGTTAGCCTCAATGTGGAAAGTCAGGGATGTCAATGATTCCACTCTCATTAGAAATGAACGCAAGACCGAGCCCGCTTACTGTCAGATGGTCGAAGAAAAGACTGATGATAAACCATGGTTCTATGACATAAAAAATTACCTATTGAAACAAGAGTATCCAGCCGATGCTACATCACTTGACAAGAAAACTCTGAGATGATTAGCATCCAAGTTCTTTCTCAGCAACGATGTGCTTTACAAAAGGTATCATGATATGGTCCTGCTTAGATGTGTTGACCGACGAGAAGCAGAGTTGTTAATGCAAGATGTTCACGAAGGAATGTTTGGTACTCATGCCAATGGATATGCTATGTCTAAAAAGATTTTGAGGGTTAGTTATTACTAGTTGACCTTGGAAACTGATTGTATTCAATATGCCAGAAAGTGTCACAAGTGTCAGATTTATGCGGACAATATGCATATACCACCGACGTTGCTAAATGTGTTGTCATCACCGTGGCCTTTCTCTATGTGGGGCATCGATATGATTGGGGCAATTGAACCAAAAGCTTCTAACGGACACCGGTTTATTCTAGTTGCTATTGATTATTCACCAAATGGGTTAAAGCCGCATCATATACCAACGTAACTCGACAAGTGGTGGCTCGTTTCATAAAAAAGGAGATTATCTGTCGTTACGGAATTCTGAGCCGAATCATAACGGACAATGGTACTAATTTGAACAACAAAGTCATGAAAGAGTTGTGCGATGACTTCAAAATTGAACATCACAATTCTTCTCCTTATCGTCCCAAGATGAATGGAGCTATAGAATCTGCAAATAAAAACATCAAAAAGATTTTGCAAAAGATGGTGAAAACTTACAAAGATTGGCATGAGATGCTGCCATTCACCTTGCATGGATACAGAACGTCCGTCCGCACTTCAACAGGGGCAACCCCTTTTTCTTTGGTATATGGAATGGATGCGGTACTTCCTATTGAGGTCGAGATACCTTCTTTGAGAGTCATAATGGAAACCAAGCTTGAAGAAGCAGAATGGGTGAGAGAAAGGTTTGATCAGTTGAATCTTATTGATGAGAAGCGCATGTCGGTAATGTGTCATGGTCAGTTATATCATAAGAGGATCAAGAGAGCTTTTGACAAGAAAGTTCGTGTCCGAGAATTCCGCGAAGGGGAACTTGTACTCAAAAAGATTTTACCAGTTCATAAAGACACACGGGGAAAGTGGATGCCTAATTATGACGGCTCGTTTGTGGTGAAAACAGTCTTCTTAGGAGGCTCATTGATTCTCACTACCATGGATGGGGAGCAGCTTACTCATCCAGTAAATTCTGATGCAGTACGAAAATATTACGCTTAAAAAGAACCCGATAAGTCGAAAACTCAAAGGAACGGCTTATGCAAAAGTTAGGGTTGAAGAAAAAGAAAAGAAAAGAAGGGAAAGAAAAGAAAATAGAAAAAGGAGAAAAAGAAAAATAAGAGCTCGCAAAGTTGAAAACCCGAAAGGGCGGCTTAGTCAAAAATGAGCGTCCCAGTGGATTGAAAACCCGAAAGGGCGATCCAGGCAAAAGTTAGGGACAAAGGCGTTTCACTGTATCAGATGAGTTGTCACCATTACAGAAGATTGTACAGGAGATCCACTTCCAACTGCTCTCGTCAGAAGCAAGGATTTCGGGGATTTTAGTCTTTAGGGATAGTTTGGTCATGGGATTCAATGTAACCTTATCCACATTGCCATTTTTTCACTTGTAAAATTTCTATGGAATTTTGTCATTTGCAAGATTTCATTCTTGAATAAAATCAGTTTTGAACCATTCTTTCCTTTGCAAAATTATCATTTCCTTTATCTTCTTTGTTATGCAAAATATTGTTCGTTGATCAACGATAATTTTGAAAGCATTAGGGTCAAAATATTTGAATAAAACTTGAAAAGAGTAACAAACGTAAAAAACTTCAGCTCATGGAAAAAGTCGAGGAAAATCATACTTCCCCGAAACCTCAGGGTAGCGAAAGCTTTGATATGCAATCCAATTACATTCCCCGATGAAGTGTAAGCAAGTAGAACTGCTGATTCTCCTTTGGTCATGTGTAGGTATCAAACCTTGAAGACTGTTTTCTCAAGGAACTTCTTATAATGTTGTAAAGGTTCGTCCCAGTAGAAGATGTCTGAGAACTTGAATTTACTTTGTCATCTCTGAATAGCTTGTTTAAAGCTCCGTTCCCCTATTGAGAGTGGATCTATTGGTCAAGACTGCATACACCTTTTCAGCCAGGGTTCGGTGTGATTCGTTCTGTCTCTCGAGTTCGGTGTGTTATCTGTCGATCCCCCGTGAATGACCGATCACTACTAGCAAACTTCCGCCTAAAAGTTCAGTCGTAACCGGCATTGTTTTAGAAGCCAATCATTATTGGTAGTTCTTTGGTCGTCACCATATGTCTTGTTAAGACCAGTCGTAACTGGCATTGTCTTAATTCCACTCGTCGGTATCCATTATTCGGTCGTCACCACCTTTTTCCTTTAAAGTCCAGTCGTAACTGGTAATGGTCGAAATCCAATCGTCATTGGTATTCTTTTGGTCGTCACCATACTTTCCCTTGAAGTCCAGTCGTAACTAGCGTTATCTTAACTCCACTCGTTATTACCTTTTGGTTCGGTTGTTACTAACTTTTTCCCTCTGAAGTCTAGTCGTCACTAGCGAATCCCCTGTGAAGTCTAGTCGTTACTAGTTGATTTCCTTTAAAGTCCAGTCGTAACTGGTAATGTTCGAAATCCAATTGTCATTGGTATCATGTTGGTTGTCACCAACCTTCCCCATGGCAGTCCAGTCATAACTAGCGTCACTTGGAACCCAATCGTTATTGGTATCTTTTGGTTTGGTCGTTACCAACCTCCCCAGTTAAAGCCTAGTAGCTTGCTAACATTCTCGCAACCACCTGTGTTGGTATACCCTGATTTGGTCGTCACCATGTTTTCTCCCAAAGTCCAGTCGTAACTGGCATTGCTTGAAATCCAATCGTCATTGGTACCCTGACTTGGTCGTTACCAATCCCTTTTAAGTCCAGTGGTTACTGGCATTTCTTGAAATTTGGTCGTCACCAATTTCCCCAGTCGAAGTCCTGTATTACCAATTGGATTTGAATTTTCATTTGTTGTTATCTCAGGCTGCTCGTTACCATTACCTCCAGGAAGTCTAGTGGTTACTAGCACTGTTTGAACTGCTTGTTAAAACTGGGTGACATCATTATCCCCAGCGAGACCTTTCTCCAGACAAGTCTCGGAGATCTAGTCGTCACTAGTATCCCCAATATGCTTTGTCTTAGTTTCTAGTCCATTCCTGAAGATCTCGTTTGAACTCTTCACTATAGGAAGCTCCTCGTCTGATCATCCCCAGTGAGGTTCGTGTTTTAATTTCCCTAGTAGAAAGTCGCTCGTGTCCCCGGTGGATATCTACCTCGTTCCCCGGTGAAGTGTTTGCTTTTCCCCAATAAGATTGTCATCTTCATTAGACTTTGCGCATCCTTATGTGAAAGTTTTCCTCTCAATTACCACCAGTCATGTTTGAACTATTGATTGTTATACCTTGGTATTCCCTAGTGTCGGATCCACAATGTCAGGTCCCCGCGAGTAGTTACTCGTTGTTTTGTTTTTCTGTCTCCTGCATATGTCTTGCATCCAAGCATCATGAAGAATCATTTAGAATTCATGACATATCATGACCTGTCCTTTTGCATATCATCGGATCTAAGGGACAAAGTTTTCGGTTTTCTATATTTAAATACCTTTCACTGCGATTCTACAAGGATCATCATCTCTCAGTTCCATCTAGTGAAGATATTTAAATAGGGGCAACTGTTGCACCCCAAATTTTAGCCCCTTAGATTCTCATTATCATTTTAGGAGCATACTCATGAATTATCTAACCTTAACCTAGTGCAAGTTTGTCTTTGTCAAATTACAGATGAATCAGGGTTTCGTGCAGTCAAAATCGAAGCTTCAGGGTTTGTGATTAGTCAATGTTTTGGGCTCATTCAATTAGGAAACAAGGTCAAGGGTATCACATAATGTCAATTGAGAAGCCAATTTGAGGTTGTTACCCCAGAATTTAGAGCAGTGCATTTCAGGGCACCCGATTAGGGTTTTTGACCAGAAAAAGTCAATTGCAGTTTGACTTTGATGTTGGAAGATGTTTAAATGGTGGGATTATGATTCATGAAGTTCATATAGCTTAATAAAGTTCATCTAAGAAGTTTGAAAGTCTCAGGAGGCCCAGAATGTCAACAGCCGACTCGGTAATCACCGATCGGTCGTACGGTTGACCAAAAAGTCAACTCTCCAAATTTTAGGAATTGGACTTCAAGTTGTGAAACAAAATTTCTCCTTATGTCATATTGGACTTCCATATCTATTTTCATGACCATTGGATCAAGGATGAAGGAGTAATCGAAAAATCGGGAAATTAGGAATTTGAAAGGGGCTAAACCATAACTCCTTAACCACACATCCAATTGAGTTGGTTCAAATCTCATTTGGGAGATCTTGACAAGTCCTACAAAAGTCCCTAAGTGGTCCATGGTCAGAAAATGCATAGATTTGGAGTTATGATCAAATTCATTTCTAGAAGGGAAAAAGACTTGGAGAAATTTCACTTTTAAGTTCATTTTTTAGCAACTTTGGAAGGCTTTTTGGCCAAGTTCCTTTGGTAAATTGAAACTCATGAAAACATGAACATTTTAGAGCTATTTGAGGGCTTTCTAAAAAGTACTAGCACATCTCAAAAGGATTTGTGAGCTGAAAGTTATGGTCATGGCAAGTTGGTGGTTTTTCACTTTAGTCCCACATTGTCAAAATTCAAGAATTCATTCTTTCATCAAAGTTGGCCAATCTCAGCTTGTGAAACATATTGTATATGATATGTGAGGTGTTTGTAGCATGAAAGAACCAAGAATTATGCAGAAGAGAAGAAAAAGCCAAGCTTGCAAGTTGCCTTGCAAGTGGATTTGCAACTTGCACTTAAAGTGAAAAAGTAATCATGAGGTGTAAAGCAATTCTGAACCAGCCATGATACTACATCTCTAGCCTGCATTTATCCCTCTAAAACTCATCATTTTCTTGACTAATGAGGCTTACCTATCAGCCAAAGAAACCCTCTTGTGGAGGTTTAACCAAAAAATCCAAAACCTTTCTTCAAAATGAAGAAATCTTCAAATCTGCCCCAAACCACTTCCTTGCCTATAAATAGAGCCCTCACCACTTCATTCTCAACACAAGATGAATGCTAAGAACCAGAGAAATTGAAAGCCTTTTCTATTTTCAGTCTTTGCTTCAAAATCCCAAAAATCACCAAACTTATCAAAAGTACCAAAAATTTGTCTTGGTGCAAGGGCTGTCAAACTCATTTCTCTGCATTCAAACACCTCAACAACCATCCATACAATCCCTAAATATGGTATATAAGGTGTCTAAACCATTAAACCATCCAAAAACTTCACCAATCAAAAAGTCAACTTCATCACCAAGTTACTTTGACCAAAGCTACAAAATCAGCCATATCTTGTTCCATACATTTCCTTGGTGTTCCAATCATCCTAACACCTCTCATATAGTATTTCTCAATTGTCCAAAGTTCTAGAAATCATTGGTGGATTGCATTTCTCCATTTGTCATCATATTTGCATATTGCTTAAAAGAGAAGAAAAGACTCAAGGCAAAAAGGTAGGTTGAAGTTCTCTGGGTTTCTTGATTATTCTAGCTTGTTCAACAAAGTCTACAAGAGGTATGTAGCTTATAAACATTGCCCTTTGCATCATTTTCCATACTTTGGCATTTTTGAGCAATATTGAGAAATATGAGCTATGGACTTTTAATGATTTTCATGATACTTGATTTTTGATGAATGTAAGGATTTGATGAATCTTAACATGTGTGTTTAACTTGTTCATGTCAAGTTTTAAATATTGGTATGTTGGAGTTTGTTGTTGTACTGTCAAAACAGTTTTGGGAAATAAATTGTAACTCATGCTTTTAGGTTGCTAGAACATTAAGTTTGGTTGTGATTTTGGTGTTATGGTTGAAGTCTGGTGTGATTTTAGTATTGTTGTAAAGTTCATGAACTGGTCATTAAGTTTCACTGCCTAGAACTGTCATAGATTGAACCTTATTGCTGCCAGGATGTTCTTCATGAATTTAGAATATGGCAGTGATCCAGTTTGCTTGTGAATGCATGTGTGGTTTAGGTGAGGACTGTGACCAGAGGAGACATTCAGGTTTGGTTATGTCACCTCTGTTGATAGGGTTGTTGACCCCTTGAACTATCTTGACATTTCCTTTAGATTTAGTTTTATAATGTCAAGATCTTGGTTTTTAGATGCTTGTACTGGGCAAAATATTTCATTATGCAGTAAGGTGTGTTTGAGGTTTGTATCAGCAGGAGGGCTGTTAGCAGTATATGGTTGGTCTGCTACATGTGGGAGGTTTTTGTTTGGGAGACCTCAGACCTGTTGGGCATGTTTAGTGTGTCTAATGGAAGTTATGGATAAGAGTGTTGTCACTCTTTGAGCTCAGGCCAAGGTTTTGTCAAAGTGATGATGACATGGTAGGCTTGTGCAGAATAAGACCAAAGGTTTAAACCTCATGATTTGGACTGTTGGATTCAGACTGTTGTTTTGGCCTTGTTACATTAAGAAGCCTGCATTGGCATTGAGAATTGAATGTTGTCATTTGAGTTAGGCCATTTGCTGTTAGAAATTGAACACCCTTACTGACTCATGCTTAGAATTTCCTAGACTTGATGTCTTGGTCATCACAGAACCATGGTTAAAACTTGCTAGTTTCAACTCACATACACTATTTTGCTCACTTGGTTTTTGAATAACATCTTTTTGTTGAAATCTCATCTAAACCACATTTCAAACTTGCACAAACAATCACTCACTGTCAAAGTCTTTTTTTTTTATCATTGGATTCAAATGTGCATTTTCAAACATGCTACTTGCAACTCACATGCTAATTCTTACTTTGTGGCTGTTAGAATCCATTTCTTGGTTAGAGTTGCTTTCTTAGCACATTTAGAAATTGCTCAGGCCTTTACATACCTTTGGTTGCAGCTGTCTTAATCTTGAGATACCAAAATGAATTTTTTAAACATTACACTTGCATGATCATACCATTACTCATTTTGTTGTGTTTTGCTTAAAACTAACTGTTGGAATTCATCAAACATACCATTTAGAATATGTCCAGGCCCTCACTTGATTGTAATAACAGTTGGTTTATGTTTTGGATTTCAAAATGCATAACAAAGTGTCAAAGAGCATGTGCATTCGAATTTTCAAATGTAGGCATATTCTGAGAAAACTAGTTGCATCATCATGCTCCTCATGTTTTTCTGGTCAAGATACATATAAATTTCATCGCGTTTAGTTAAGAATCGAGAAAGTTACGAGTGAAAACGTAAAACGTATTTGGAGTGTTATTCTTGCCCAGAAATTCTAAGTAAACATCCCTTATATATTTATGGGGTGGCATCAATCAACGGATGTATAGCCACCCCAGTGGTAACACCATTATGCCAAACACGCCTTGTACCTGAGTTCGACCCCTGAGGAGGGCAACTCTTTTATTATTTTTTGTCATTTTTCACTCCATTTTCAAAAATTCATATCTCCTTCAATTTTAATCGTTTTTCACCCGTTCTTTCTTCATTATGTTCATCTTGATGTATAATTTCATGCCATATTTTTTATTTTCATGTTTACCTAAATTTTCATCTCTTTTGACTTTGTGCAAGTTAAGTGCATTTTACGTTTGTTTACGCATGTACAGATGAATTTTTCTTTGGTTACACTTGGATTTGTTTGTGATACTTGCTTGTATTTATATCCTTAAATGTTAGTTGACATGTTAGGATTTTATTTTTGATTGTCACCATGGTTATTTTGTTCCCTCTATTGAATGTAGTTGAACTCGATCTGTCGTCACAGTTCCTGATAATTCATCTGCTTTGATTGTCATCAATGCACTTTCATCTTTATCATTCCATATGTTTATTTAATGGTTGTCACCATGAATATGCCTTTATCATTTTGTTGTTTTAATTTTTAAGTTGTCTTCTTTCCCCGAGTGATGAAGCTTGTTAGCTCTCATCCTGTTGCCTCCCCTGTCTACTTCTAAAGGAAAAGTCTGTCCATTTGACCCTCATGTCATGGATACATCTCTTATCCCTCTCTTGACTTTGTTAATTCACTTTAACCCTAGATTAGAAGCCATTAGAATTTGCTTCAAGTCTAAGAAACCCACATGTACTAGGAGTGTTCTTCAACTATAACCCTAGGAAAGAGTTTGTCAACTCTGTGTAAGAATCATTGTCATGATTTCTTACTTCCCCTTTTGAATATTACAACTTAGGATAGGGAGTTTTGTCAAACTCCACACAAACACTGTCATGTTTGTTCCCCCCTGAACCTTGATCACAATCAAGTGTTCTTCTCCCCTTGTGATGTGAACTACGATTGCTCTGATTCTATCCTAGTTAGGATACGTAGGCAGAAGATGCGACGTCTTTGCGAGCAAACTTAGAAAACCAATTAGGTCTTTACTTATCTTTACACTCAACTCCCAATCCTAAATCCATAATACATTTTCACAAACTTAGCAATCAATCAAACAAAAGGTTCTTGTAGAGTACTACAGATGCTTAGGGTGCTAACACCTTCCCTAGGTATAACCAACCCCTGATCCCCGAATCTCTTAAGCATTGTCGTTACATTCGCGAAAAAGGTTTTTCTTTCTTTAGACCTTTCCTTTGGATAAAATAAAGTTCGGTTGTAAAACAATTAAGGTTCAAGTTAATTAATACCTTGATATCCAATTTTCACCGCAACACATGCTACTACCAATGCTGTCAACCTGCCCATTGCATTTCCTTCACTGATTTGTGGGATCATTCTAAGCCAGTATCCTGGTATTCTCTCTAGTAATGATGTGGTGTGCAAAAGGGATTTTGTGATGTCTCTCCATTATAAATTATTTGCGGGAAGACATGTCCCATACATTGTCTTGACATCTGCTGAGAAGACATCCTCTACTAAGACTGGGCTTATCTCAGAGTTGAAGGAAACTTGCAGATATTTGGGAGAAGTCATTCGTGTAACTACTGCAAGGAAGCTGAAATTGGAAGCCATGATTAGAAGTCTGGAGCAGGCTAATGATGTTGAGGTTGCTGATGCAGATGAAGAGGAAGTTGGGGAGGATTCTACCTCTGATGAGAGGACTGGTGATCATGATTTTGGGTCTACTGCTGGTGATGAAGGTGACAGCTCTGGTTCTGAGAAGGAGAATTGATGGTGCTTGTTTATGGTGCCCTTTGGATTGTGGTTGTTTTTTTAATTTTCTTTTAGCACTTAATATGCTTTGGCCTGTAACTTTTCTTTGGGGTTTCATTCTGCACTCTTGACATTGTTGGCACTGTATGCTTGTTCTATGTTAATGTTTTTCCCTTTGTAATATTTCTTTAATTATGTCTAAAATGGGGAGAAGTAGTATGAGATGTTGTGTTGTTGTTGTTTCTGGGTTGAGAGGGAGTTTTGTTTTCTCTGACACGTTGGTTTGAGGAGGAGCTTTATTTCTCCTTGGGACCTGTTAGGCTTTTCTGTGTTTTTCTGCTGCTGCTGTGTTCTCTGTTATGTTCTAGTAGCTCTTGTGATCAATTGGTTGTTTTAGCCAAAATTTTCCAAAGGGGGAGTTCGTTAGTTCTGTAATTTGGCAACAATTTTGGTAAAACTTGGTGTTATCACAAGATGTCCTATAGGATGTCTTGACATGTGATCTTAACATTCTGCAGGTGGTTCTTTGTTGTTGTTGCAAGGTTTACTTCATGATGTCAAGTATGATGTCCTGACATATGTTTACAGAACATTTAGTCAGAATGTTATATTTTGTCTATTGAGTGTTTATGTAACCTTTTGTGCTTTTCTGATAAGAGATTTTGCTGGTACAAATCAATGTGGAGATCTTCTTTAAACAAAAGAGTTTTTGTTGTATGATTCATGGAGTTATTATGGAATCTTTTGTCCTATTTTCATGTAGAAAATCTGGAGAAGATTTGGATTTTGATTTGGTTCTATTATTATGCCTTTAATTATGAAAAATTTTGAAGAATTATCTAATTTGGTTTTATTAAATCAGAGGTTGTTTTTGCTAATGCCCAAACCCATACAAAGCATTTCTATTAAAGAATTTACAATCCTATTTTGAAGATCAGAGAAGCTAGGGTTGAGAGTATGCATTGCTTAAGGAATAGGGTTTTACCTTCTTGTGCTTTTGTTATTTGTGAGCCATTCATTCATCACTTTGATGTGCGAATTAGACTGAGTTCTTTGAGTTGTAAGTTGTCCACTTTAAGCTTTTAAGCACGAGTGCATTGTTCTTGATTGAAGATTTTAAGCAAGATCAAGTGTTGTCCTTGAAGTGTGTCTTTTACTTTTTGATCTTTTGTTTTTGTCACTGCATGTGATTGAGTGGGAGTGAGAGGTGTCTCATATCTGAGAGTGTCTTAGATAGAAGTTACACCGATAGAGATTAGGTGCGAAGATTGTAAACTAGAGAGAGTTTGCTGAGAGTCTTCAAACTAATTATGTTTAGTGGATTTCCTTCCTTGCTTGGTAGCCCCCAGACGTAGGTCTGTTTGCACCGAACTGGGTTAACAATTGCTTGTGTCTCTTTACAAGTGTTAACTGCATTTTATCTTGTTCATATATTAGTAATTATGCAGATATTAGTGTCGTGACATCTCCTTCGACGTCTCATATCTGATACCAAAATTTCCGAATTACCATCAATACTATGGGGATAGGAGAGTTAAATCTCAACTGTGGAAATGACTCATGTCTAAACTTTAAGAAAAGTTTAAAAGAAAAAGTGCACAAAGGCACAAAAAGATTGGATGATTTTTTTGTATTTTTTTAAGTCTTTTGAAAATGGTCAAAGTATGCTTAAGATTGATTAGCATTTATTTAAAATTATTTTTAAAATTCACTTGAAAAAATCAAGGTTTATTAACAAAAATGTTTTAGTTTGAAAGAAGAAGATTTTGAAAATTTAAGAATGAGGAAGAGATGAAGTGACTATCCTAAAGCATAAAATAAAAGTTAAGGACAAAGAATGATCTAACCAACTGAAGATAGTAAACCCCGTGACATAAGTAAATCAAGAATTCCTTCCTTTGGACTAAGCCTCAAGCAAGCTAAATAAGCAATAACAATCTAAGAATCATATGAAATCAATAATAACCATGAGGATTTTTTAAGAGAATCTTTAAACTAAGGGTACCAGATGAATCCAAATAGGTCTTAAGATGCACTTCCAAGCCAAGGTCAATGTCCTAACTATAAGTCCATAACTCTTCAAAAATGCAAAGGGTAGTAACATCAAATCCATGATAGTAGCCAAGTTTTTTTAAGAGATTTGATATTTATTAATGTCTTAAGAGAAAGTCCAATTGGACAAAATAAAAGGAGCATAAGCTTAAACATAATTCCAAGTGGACAAAGAAAAAAACAATATGATAATATGATATGAAATTCTAAAGTAGAAGCATAAAGTAAATTGCAATAAGCAAAGAGTATAAAATAAATGACTTTAAAGTAAGTAAATAAAACAAAAAGTTAGTAAGTTAGTGACTAGGAAAGAAAGGCCAATTTTTCCTCTTCTACGCATCCAAGTGTGCATTTTGTTATTCACAATCTATTTCACATGCCTTATAAACCAAAAATCTTATAGGTGTAAGTTAGTTTTCTTGTGACAATGATGTCTATTTTGTGTTCCCCTTTAATATTTTTCTGGTAAAATCTCGAGAAAATAATCATATTCTCCATAAAGGATATGTAGAACCTGGTGGCATGTATTAGTTTTCTCTTATCACAAACTACAAAGTAGAATAAATCTAGTGTATCTTCAAATAATGATACATTTAATAACACTACCACTGCTAATCCTATCTTCATGGTTGGTGTACATGATAACACTCATCACTTATGGCATTTAAGGTTAGGACACCATAATTGTCCTTCCTTGAAGCTTTTTTTCAACAAGGTAACATTCCTTTAATCAATAAAAATGGTTATTACTTTTATTTTGTTAGTTGTATAAGAAATTCGTATAGATTATACTCATCTATGTGACGCACCACATACAGACATCCTATTGAACTAATATTTAGATATTTGTGGGGTTCCTCACCTTCCTCGTCTACTTTAGGTTAGAATTGTCATGTTATTTTTGTATAGGTCTATTCTAGATGTGGTATTTTTGATCAAACTCTAGTCTCAACAGGGATAACTTCATGGTTCGACAGGAGTATATTCAAGCATGTTGTCGAAATATATTTTGTTTAAAGCATGTTGAATTGGGCCTTGTTTGTAAGCCCAATTGTTAAGTTATATTGTAGTCTATGTTAGCTTAGTAATCTATAAATAGACTAGGTCTCTCAGGTTGTTGAGAGAGTTTAATTATTGTTAATCACTTGTAATCTTTGAACCTTTATTGAGTAAGTGAATAGTAAAACAGTTTTAACCAATTCCAATTCTTCTTCTTCCCCCTTCTCTCTCTTTTGTAAAACCTAATAGGGTTTCTTGTGTTTGTTCTAGAAACTCGGTCTTTTTCTCATATTTTGGTTTGTTCTGGATGACATCAATTCACAAAAAAACGGGTGCAGTGAGCTTGGAGGAGAAGATCTCGTCAACAAAGTATGAGATTGAGAAATTCAATAGTGTGAATGATTTCGGTTTGTAACGCTTGAAGATGTAATCCCTTCATATTCAATGGGGTTTTTTATAAGCTTTGAAAGGACTGGAGAAGATGTATGCTTCTGTAACGGAGAAGGAGAAGACGACGATGATCGAGAAAGCCCACAGTGCAATTATTTTGAGCCTTGGCAATAAGGTTCTTCGGTAGGTTTTAAAGGAGAAAACTGCAGCTGGTGTATGAATGAAAATCGAAGGTCTATACATGAAAAAATAGTTGGTTAATCTTTTATACCTGAAGCAAGCTTTGTATTCATTCAAGATGAGTGAAAAAAAGTCTTGGCTAAGAAACTGGATATGTTCAACATGCTGATTCTTAATCTTGAGAATATTAAGGTCAAGATTGATGATGAAGATCAACCATTTTTGTTGTTGTGTGGTTTACCTAAGTCTCATGCTCACTTCAAAGAAACTCTCTTGTATGGAAGAGATTCATTGACCTTTGAAGAAGTTCAATCTACCTTGTACTCTAAGGATATGGATAAACAAAATGAGCATAAGCCATTGACAGTTGGTGAAGGATTGTCTGTAAAAGGAAAACTCGCAAAGATCGTAGGTTTGAGAAGAAGAATGATAAATTTATACATAGTTCTTATGGCGGTAATGCTCCTGTAATTAGGTGTTATTATTGTAAGAAGGAGGTTTATACAAGAAATGTGTTCCCTAATCTACCAAACAATCACGGTGGAAAGGATAATGGTAATGCAGTTGTTGTGTAAGATGGTTATGAATCATATGATGTCCTAGTGGTTTCAAGAAGTGACTCTAGAAAGGAGTGGATTATGGATTCAGTTTGTGCTTGGCACATGACTCCAAACAAGGAAGTGTTTAAAGAATTATATGATTAAGATTGTGGATCAGTATTATTGTGAAATAATAAAGCCTGCAAAATTGCAGGAATTTGATCTGTGAGATTCAAGCTTCATAATGAGTCAATAAGGCTATTGATTGATGTCAGGTATGCACCTGATCTTAAAAGGAATTTGATTTCTCTTGGTGAATTCGACAAGAGAGGATATATTTTAAAAGGAGAGCAAAGTATCCTAAGGTTACTTAATGGTTCAAAGGAAGTCTTGAGAGGCATGAAGAAAAAATGCTTGTATACCCTTAAGGCTGAGGTTGTAAGTGGTTCAGCAGAGGTGACATCCATAAAACCTATGGTGAATACTTAGTTATGAAACAAGAGACTTGGAGATGTCAGTGAAAGAGCCATAGTCGAATTTTCGAAACAAAATATGTTATGTGGTGGCATGGTCAAAAAATTGGAGTTTTGTGAACCGTGTGTATTAGGTAAATTCTGTAGGTTGAAGTTTAACAAAGGTAAATAAAGAACACACAGATCCCTTGATTATATTCATGTTGATCTTTAGGGGGCTGCAAGGAATCCCTCACACTCAACTATAAAGTATTTTCTCTCCATAGTTTATGATTATTCCAGGAAGTTATGGGTATTCATCCAGAAGACTAAGGATGAAACTTTTGAAAATTTCAAAAGTTGGAAGACTCTGGTCGAAAACTAAACTGGCAGGAAAGTCAAGAGGTTGAAGACCGACAATGGTCTTGAATTTTGCAATGAGGCTTTCAACAACTATTGTGATGTGTTTGGTATTACAAGGCATGGAACTACTGTAGAAACTCCTTCAATAAAATGGTTTGGATGAAAGGTTTAAACGAACCATTATGGAAAGGGTTAGATGCTCGTAGGTTAGTGCGGGATTGAAGAAGGTGTTTTGAGCAGAAGTTCTTGTGACTGCAACATACATGATAAATAGGTGTCCCTCAACTTCCTTAGGAATGAAGACACCTGAAGAAGTTTGGTCGAGATATCCACCTAATCTCAATAGACTTGGAGTGTTTGGTTGATTATCCTATGCTCACATTAGACAAGATAGGGTCGAACCTAGAGCTCTGAGATATATGTTCATTAGATACCCTGAATGGGTCAAAGCTTATAGGATATGGTGCCTAGAGTCAGGTTACAGGAGGTATATCACAAGTCAAGATGTAATTTTCAATAAAGCATAAACGGAGTTCAAGAAAACTGATAACGTCGGTCGAAGTACCAAGATCTCTATAAAAGAGCTAGAACATGAAGAGATTTATGTTGAGGTGGAGCATAGTGATGCTGAAGTGCATAACCTGGATGAATTCAAAGAAAAAGCACAAGATGCTGATGAAGATGAGGAGACTGATAATGAGTACCTATTAGCAAGATACAGGTCGATAAGAGTTATCAAACCAACTCAGATACTTGGTTATGCAGATCCCATAGCATTCGCCTTATTCTCTCCAATTGAGGTTCTGATGAAGATCCTAGAGACTACAAGGAAGTTGTGAGGAATCGAAACAAGACTGAATGGCTGAAAGTCATGGATGATGAGATGAAATCTCCATGATAATAACACTTGGGAGCTAATCAAGAAGCCTGCAGAGTCCAGGTTAGTCAGTTGTAAGTGGATTTTCAAGGTTAAGGAAGGAATCGAATGAGTAGTGTCGAAGAGATTTAAGGCAAGGTTGGTTTCTAGCAGGTTCACTCTGAAATAAGGTGTTGACTTTAATGATTCATTCTCACCTATTCTAAAGCATATACCCATTCAAATGTTGCTTGCTATGGTGGAGAAGTTCGACCTAGAACTTGAACAGATAGATGTGAAGACTGCCTTCGTGTATGGTGATATATATGAAACAATCCTGATGAGGAAACCTAAAGAATATGCAGAAAAACGAAAGATTATATGTGCAAGATGAATATGTATTTGTATGGCCTAAAATGATATCCTCGACATTAGAATAGGAGATTCGACAAGTTCATAACACACATAGGTTTCCACTAGGAGTAGTTCGACCACTGCGTTTACTTCAGATTTTGACCTAGGTATTCATTTGTTATTTTTTTTTCTTTATGTAGATGAGATCCTCATAGCAAGCAACAATATCGAAGATGTTATGAAGGTGAAGGTTGAATTTGATAAGGAGTTCTTCATGAAAGATTTGGGAGCTGCCTCCAGAATTCTTGGGATTGATATCTAGAGAGATAGAAAGAAGTCGAGATTATGCTTATCTCAAGAGACATACCTGAAGAAGATTCTCGATAAGTTTGGTATGTCAAATTCAAAGCCTGTTCTAACACCGACTAATCATCAGTACAAGATGAGTACGAATCAAAGTCTTATTATTGAATTCATAAGAGCTTATATGAATAGCATTCTATATGTTATTATAGTAGGTTATTTTATGTATGATATGGTCTTCACAAGGCCAGAGATATCGTATGGAGTGAGCCTTGCAAGAAGGTATATGGTCAATTCTGGAAAGTTGCAGTGGTAAGTATTAAAGTGGACTCTAAGGTACATTAATGGTTCTCTGAGTAGAGTCCTGATTTATGGTGGAGCCTATGGTGATGATAGCAACGTTAAAATTGAAGGACTTGTCGACTCTGATTATGATGGTTGTATGGATTCTAAAAAATCTATTTCTGGATATATGTTCACTATGTTTGGCATGAAAATTAGTTAGAAAGCAACATTTTAGAAGTTTGTTTCCTTATCAACCATTGAAGTGGATTATATTACCCTCACTGAAGTTGTGAAAAAAGAATTGTGGCTTGAAAGTTTTGCTAAGGAGCTGAAACTTCAAGGACAAGTTATCACTATTAAATGTGATAGTCAAAGTACAACACACATTTCGAATAAGTCAGCCTATCATGAGTGAACCAAGCACATCGATGTGAGGTTTCACTTCGTCGGAGAAATAATCGAGCATGGAAAAGTCTAAATGTTGAAGGTTTCACTGATGACAATGTTGCTGATATGATCACCAATACATTGTCGAGTATATGGTTTTTCCATTGTATGCAGTTGATAAAGATGCATGATGAAAGCTAGTTTGTTCCTTTGTTAGTGTAGAGTTTATTCCAAGGTGGAGATTTGTGGTATTTTGGATCGAACTCTAGTCTCGACAGGATTAACTTCATGGTTTGACAGAAGTTATGCATGTTGTAGTTAAAGTTTGTTCAGGCATGCTGTCGTAATATGTTTTTTTAAAGCATGTCGAATTGGGTCTTGTATGTAAGCTCAATTATTAAGTTAGCTTGTAACTTAAGTTACTTACTAGTCTATAAATAGACTAGTTCTCTCATGATATTGAGAGAGGTTAACTGTTGTTATTCACATGTAATCTTTGAACCCTTATTAAGTAAGTGAATAGTAAAACAGTTTTAACCAATTTCAATTCTTCTTCTTCTCTCTTTTCTCTCTTTTATAAAACCTAATAGAGTTTTTTATGTTTGTTCATAAAACTCAATCTTTTTCTTATATTTTAATTTTTTTTAACGACATCAATTCACAACACTAGATTTATTAGAGTTCCCTTACTTAAGTATAAGTTTGATATGTTCCTAAAATTAATTTTAAAAAATCAAAACTATGGAAGAATTTAAGTTTATCCTTCTTATAAAAGAAATTCATTCTCATTGAGTTAGAGATTTCATCATTTCACTATGTATCTGAGTGAGTCAAAAGTCATTCGTTGACTTTTATATATTAAGCATCATTACCTCTGACTTTTGGGATTATGCCTTTTTTACATCTACCTATTTTGCTCATTTACGTCCAATAACTCTACAATTCAAAATACCTTACACATTGTTGTTGAATAAGAATCCAATTTATAAATTCTTAAAATTTTCATGAGTGTGCTTGTTTTCCACTTCCCAAACCTTAGAATAAACACAAAAGTTACTTTAGATCTCATGAGTGTTTTTTCTTATTAAATATCCTTCTCACAAAGGTTATGTGGATATCCTCTAGTGGT
The DNA here is from genome assembly GCA_963859935.3 of Lathyrus sativus. NCBI lineage: Eukaryota > Viridiplantae > Streptophyta > Magnoliopsida > Fabales > Fabaceae > Lathyrus > Lathyrus sativus. Next base: position 254,213,776 of record OZ012735.1, on the reverse strand, counting down.
AGGATGTACATATTTAAATATGTGTTTTTTAATGAATATGTGATTCATTTTATTGAGCTATTCATCAAGTCTAGTAACTCACTATTAGTAACCACCATTGATATTCCTTTGTCTAGTCTCCCCTACAATTAATCTCGTCACAATTAGTAACTCCAAAGATTTGTAGTTGGTGAGTTATACTTAGTGAATAAACTCAACAAAGCTCTTTATGACCTCAAACATCCCCTTAAAAACTGTTTGACAGACTTCATGACACTTCGATTCATGTAAGATTTGAGGTTAGCAAGCGTGACCTTTCATTGTTCATTCCCAAAATAAAAAAGTATTTAATATATTTTTTATGTTGATGGTGTCATCATCAGAGGAAGCTACACACCTCGCATTCAATAACTCATTAATAAATTCAACATTGTTTTCTCTCTCAGACATTTAGGTGGCTTGAATTGTTGAATTGTTGGGTTTGCGCTCTCTTCCTATGTGGAGAAAAATATAAATATAATTAGTTTATTTATCTCACTTATTTAAATGGATAGAATCAATTTAGGGTTGAGAGAGATAGAGAGAAAATAAGGATTTCAAAGAGAGAGAAAATAAGAGAAACTCATTCTCATTTTTTTTCCAATCAGTCTCACTAAATCGATGATTCCCGATTCATTAACCATCAGATCAAGCTTAAATTTAGAGTGTAGGTTCATAACACATGCATATAACTTTTGACCGTTCAGAATTTTAAAAAAAAACATATGAGGTGAGAGTTATCTACTTTGCACTAAAGCTGTAGATTTGGGAAAGTATTTAGTTTTTTTTATACTTACTTGTAAGCTAGTTTTCTTTGTGATTTGTGATTGTTAGCACAAGTTTGCAAATCACTTTAAGACTCTATTATACCCTTAATTGATTATAGTTGAGTTATTTCTTTGATATGGACGACTCGTAGTTTTTACTCACATATTGAGGGGTTTTCACGTTAAAAATATCAGTGTTTTTGTGCCTTTATTTGTTCAATTTGTCGTCTTATTTTTGTTGTTGATCCTCAAGGTTCCTACACTGGGAAATTTATATCTGATGTGTACTGGTATGTTATGGTGTCTTAATTTCCCATTAGAGTGACATTAAAGCTCTTAGTTAAAGCTATTTTACTTGTTTGAATGATGGAGTCAAATACAAAGATGAAGATGGTATTGTTGAATGTTCTAATTACCATTTATAGAATGGCAAGATGAAAGGCTCACTATTTGTGAAAATATTGCATTCATCGGTTTTTAGTTCCGCAAAGTTGGGTTATGTGTCTGATGAAAAATAGGAGTTTGAACATCAACAAGTATGGGTTTTATTCGAAAATATGTAGAAGATAATGTTTATGATCGTATTGCTAATGAGATACATACAAAAAATTTGTGGGAGAAGATATAGTCCTTGTATGCCTCTATATCAGAGAATAATAAATTTCTCTTCTTGAATAGCTTCATAAGTTTGAAGTATAGTGAGTGGACTTCTATTTCGTATTACTTGAGTGAATTTCAAGGGCTCCTTGATCAGATGTCAAGAATGAGTATCAAATTTGATGATGAACTTTTGGGATTATTTCTATTGTTATCTTTACCAGAGTCTTGTAAGACGTTTCGGATTTCTATCACAAATTATGCTCCTAGAGGTGTTGTTCTTTGTAAACGGCTAAAGGTGGTATTCTTAATGAGGAGATGAGAAGGAAGGCATAGGGTTCTTCATCTCAAACTGAGGTACTTGTCATTGAAAAATAGGGGAGAATTCATAAAAGGAACCAAAGGGTGGTATAGAGAATAGCATAAGTAAGTCCAAGCCACAATACAAGAATCCAAAGTGTCATTATTATCATAAAACTAGACACATACAACAGTGTTTCTATCAGTGGAAAAGAGATTAAAAAAAGGGAAAGAATGGTAAGTCTAAACAAAGAGATCATGAATATCATGATGATGGTCGTGTTACTACTGCTACTAGTGATAATCTTGTTATTCTCCATGATCATGAGTCTGTTAATCTTGTATCAGATAAGAGCATGTTGTTAGTTGATAGTGGTGCTACATTTCATGTTACACCAAGAAAGGATTTCTTCACATCTTATACTTTTGGTGATTTTGGATTGTTGAAGATGTGTAATGATGGTGTATCTAAGGTAATTGGTGTTGGTGATGTTTGCTTGCAAACCAACATGGAAATGTAATTGTTGTTTAAAGGTGTCAAACATGCTTCAGATGTCTGCTTCAATTTGATCTCTGCTCATATGCTAGATGATTGTGAATATGATAATCATATTTGGTTCTAGAAAGTGGAAATTTAACAAAGGTAACTTGGTTGTTGCAAGAGGGGAAAAGCTTTCTAAATTGTATTGGTCAAAAGATTTGGTTTCTAGGGACAATGTGAATGCTATTGACATGTGTTGCTACCTGGAAAAAATATACAGAGTCGCCACTGAACTTTATTTATTCTAGAGAAAAGGAAAAATATCAATAAAACTCCTAAAGGTGAAGAAAATGTTCTCGCAAACAAATTTGGATTTGGAAGTCGGTTATGCATGGGGAAGGTATTAGCATCCCACACATATGTTATACTCAATAGGGACTATCTATGTTGTCTATGCACGAATGAGTGTCGTTATCTAAAGTTTACTTGTTGTTGGGGAAAAAGGCTTTTTTTATTAATGTGGTCACCAAGATCTTGCAATCTCGTGCCTACATATCCTCATAGTGCAATAAAGAAATCAGAGCTCCATAGTTCGGGGTAAAAAATAAGTGTGTGTTGGTTGATTTTATACCTTGAAAAGGGGTTTTAGGATGATTCCCTAAGGCACAAAATAGAGTTTGATGAGTTGATGTTGATTTTAGGGTTTTTGAAAAGAATTTTGTTTTTTATTCGAATTGCACTAAAGACTATGAGTGGAGACGAATATTTCAAACAATCAAGCCAAGTGTCTTGTGTTCAAAACATCCAGAATGAAGGTAGGAATGCTCCATTTTGACTCCTTCTCCACCACTTAAGGCTTGTGGCGCACAATTCTAATCGTATTTTAAAGTGTTTTTAGGTTTATTTGAGAAAATGTCATTTGACGTTGGATTAAGGGTTTTTTATTGTTGATTAAGAAATGGTGAGGTCGATCCTAGTTCCTAGGGATAACTAGCAAGCAAAATCAAACCAGAAGAAAGTAAGAAATAAATAAAGTACAACAAATAGGGAAAGGGATACATGAAAAATACAAGGGATATTAATGCGAGAAATAAAAGGTCTCATTGTAAGGTAGCTCAAGAGAAAGTCATGTGTGTGCAAAGTGTCCAAAGCTAAGTAATAGAAATAGGAATCCAAAATCAATTCTCCCTTTCGCTAAGGTCATACACAAAGTCCATAATACTCCACGATATGATAAGGTCATACACAAAGTCCATACGAATTCATTATTTAGGTCATAAATAGAGAATCACATCTTTTTGGTCCTTTCACTTTATCACATTTTTATTTAATTTATTTGTTTATTTTTGTAATACGAAAAATAAAACATAGCAAAAATAAAATGACATAAAGTAAAGAATGCATGAAGTAAATGGATGATAATTAGCATAAAAGTAAATTGCAAGAATATAAATTGCAAGAATTAAATGACAAAATAAATTCAATAAGTCAATGGTTAGTAATTAGGGCTAATGGTCAATTTATCGCATCGGGACAATGTAGTGTCATGTTAAGTAATTGTAGCACGATCTATGTGAAGATCATAATATGGGAGGTCGGACAATGAAATTTATGTGTCAAACGTATTAGAGAATTGATAGAAATTAATCTCCTAAAATACGAAGCGCAAAAAGAAAATTAAAAGGAAAATAAAAGAAATAATGGCATTAATATTCAATAAAAATAACGAAAATAATAAAACTAAAACAAAGAAAATAAAATACGAAAAGTGAAGTGAAAAAAATCAAGAGTTGAAAATATAAAAGTGGAAATTAGAAATGAAAAGGAAAAGAAAATAAGAAAATAAAATGAAAATAATAAGAAAAGAAAATAAAAACAAAAAAAGGGGTGTAAATGGACCAAGGGGGTCCAAGCAGTAAAAAACAAAGCCCAGTGACACTGAGGCCTACTATCAGGTCAGAGTTGACCAAGAGACAAGGGAGGAACCTCAAGCAACCAGTGCCATTAGATCTAATCCAAAAGATCGCCTGCATCTGGCCAAAGACCAACCACAACCATCAGATCTGATTACTTGAAAAAGTAAATAAGATGGAAGGCTTAGATCAAAAGGACCATGTGCACATGCCTTGACCAAGCCGCACATAGCTAAGATTGCAACATCATAACACGTGGACCAGACATAACAACCCATATGGTAAATGCAGTTTAAACTTTTTAAAAAAAAGAACAGAAAAATGGAGGGAGACAACATGAAGAACATCGTCAGCCATGTGGAATTTCAACATCTTCAACTCAAGGTTTTAAGTGAAATAAAGCATGAATTCCACTTTATCCATGGTCATCGTTGCCAATTCCATACTCGTGAGCCAATGATTGGCTATGAATATGGAGAATTTCAGTCAAAGTTAGACAAACTTAAAACCCTAAAAGTCAAATTAAATAACAAATACACAACAATGAAAGTTCAAATCATAGGGTTAATGATCAGTGCATCACTACAAGTGGACTGGTAACTAGGTTCAAGTGAAACGATGGTGGTTTCTACCTTGCCAAGAGATTTCTCAAATGCAAATTCTGATGAGTTAGAAGAGCTCAGATGAAGTGGTTTCAAGCTTGCCTATCAAACCTCTTAGCTTCAGGGATGCTTGGTGAAAGTGTTTGAATGCTCAAGGTGCTTCGAAAGTGGCTCAATTGCTCCACCTGTATGCTCTGTTTTAGAGAGTTTTTTGGAGTGATTTCTGCAGGGTTTCTATGGCTGTCAAGGTTGATCTTTGTAGGTTTATAATCCTTTATTTATAGGCAATCACACTATGACTTGATATGTGCTAATGGGAGTGAGACTCGTGTGAAGCTAAAATGGAAATTGGCGACTTGCTTTCTAAGAATGTTGAGCTATCCTTTATGAATTTGAGGGCCCAAACCTCCTATCGTTTAGTGCAGTGCATACGGGAATATTTTGGAAATCATTTATTATCCCTACCCCTTCTAGGAACTCTTTCAATTTTCATTTTTGGACTTTTCTGCATATGTATATTTGCTTATATTTGTTGCGTTTGGCACAGATGTTGTAGCACATTGCAACATGATCATGTGCTGGTTCCACACTTGTATGGTATTGGGCCTGAATCTTGTTGCTCTTAGGAGCTATTTTACACTTGAATGCTTGCACCATAGTTGCTTGAATGGTAGCATTAACATGATATTTTGATCTTTATTGTGCTTGTCTTCATGGATTGGTGATGCTAGCTCTTGCATTGCATTGATTTGACATTGTTGTTTTTGCATCTTGCATTAAATTCGAGTCAAACTTTTGATTTCACTACGTCTTGTTTATGATTTCCTTGAGGCTTGTTTACTTGTACTTAAAACAATATTTCCCACTAATTTGAACTAAAAATGAATCCATGCCAAACTGTACTTGATTAGAAGGTGATGAAACAATACCATGCCTACTTTATTGCTTTTATGGTCAATGTTTGATGATGAAACATGACTATGATAGTTGTCGCTACTGCGAAAATAAGGTGTCGGCAAAACAGAAGAGTCACCACCTTTCGTTATTTATCCCTCAGAACAGGAAAGGAAACGATCAGAAAAACCTGACGAAAAGGTATAAGACAAGGTCATCGCAACCATGTCTGGGTTCAGGAGTCGGTTACGCAAGGGGAAGGTATTAGCACCCCTCACGTCTATCGTACTCGATGGGATCCACGCTTGTTGCGTTTATCTGACGAGTTGGTTTTACTATCTACCAATCAAGGCTGGTCTGAAAAGAAAAAGAAAAATGACTCGGCAAAGCATCGCGCTTTATGCCTACGTATTCTCATCAGAGAATGAGAAATCAGAGTCAACGTAGTTCGGCTAACTACGGGTTACGGAGGAAGTTGACTCGCCAATACGTCAGTATTGTGCCTACGTACTCTCAACAGATATGAGAGATCAGAGCTTACGTAGTTTGGGATAATACGGATTACGGGGGTTAAAATTCATCTGTTTTTCCGAGTAGGGTTAACAAATAGTTCTAGTAATTTGGTGTATGCAGCTCGCTCATCAGAGACTCGTGCATTACCGTTTGCGGTAGAACTGGGAGTTAACGACACTCTTTTCTTCAGAAAAGTTTTCCTTGAATTACGGGCCCACGGGGCAAAAAAGTTTGAAGTTTATTTTCTGTCTTTTACGGAAGAACTGTCTTTTATGGATGTTTGCAACTAATATCGCACTAGAGACTATGACTTAGGAGTGAATGTGTCGCATGTCACCCTAAGGGTGCCAGGATAAACATCCTGACTGTTGAAGAGTGACCCTTCAACAATCATTTCCTAAGTAGCTTAAGGCTCATAACGTACGATATCAATTAACCTTTATTACTGTATTTTGATTTGTTTGAAGAGAAAAGAGAACAAACACAACTAAGGGGAAACTATCAAGTCCTAACGTTGTCATGCCAAGGATTCATCCTATGGTTGAGGTTTGAAATAGGGAACTCCTAGATGTTATCATGCATAGGTTTCAACCTAAAGTTCTAATCATCACTTCCTTATCAAAGGAAGTGAGAATCCTAGGGGATCATATCAATGGGAACCAGACAACAGATAAAGCATCAGCTAAACAGTAAACAGATAAGCAGTAAAGACGCACATGCCAAGCAGCAATACAAGCAGAGGGAGACTCACTCAACCTCTAGAGAAATCAAGCAAAAACAGCACACAATACACAGGCAAGGGAGGCAGACTCAACCTTCAGCCAACAAGCAAAGCCAAACAGTAACAGACAAGCAGAGGGAGACAGACTCAACCTCTTATGCAAACAAGCAAAGGGAGGCAAGCTCAACCTTTCAATGCACTTAGGCCTAGTATCAACTACATGTAATCCTATTCTAATGCAACACACCAAAGAAACATTCACACAAATACAGTCAAACAACAAGCACAGCAGAGGAGCATAACAACACTTCAGCAGCAAAGCAGCCCAACAGTCTGCCTTCTAGTCCAAGTTATCCATCAGGAGAAAAGGGAATTAGGACTTCATCTTCAAGCTTCAACTCGCCCCCACAAGAGATGATGTGAATCAACACAAAGATCATTGCATGATGAGGGGAAGCATGATGGAAACCAAGGGAATCCATCATGGCACTCAACCACTCATCTAAGATTGGTATTCTCAAAGGTTTTACCTTTTGTGGTAGGCCTTTAGTCCTTCCTAAGGAAGGACTAGGATCCCACAAGGAACCTTGTATCATTGGATAGGAAATGGAATGCAAATCAAAGCAAACCACATTTATGAAAAAGGAAGGAACTCCTAAAGCTCTAAAAAACCCTAATCCTACAAGCCCTAAAACAAACTTTCTAAAGGGAACTAAAACACCAAATCAAACCTTGAGATTCAATCTACAAAGGAATCAACATGTCTAATAAACCCTCAAAAAAGTTTTGGAAACTTATCATGAACTAAAGGTCACTTTTGAAGTCCATCTATGGGAAGTACTATGCTAGAATCATCCTACAAACAGCCTAGAAGTAAAATCCAACTAAAATAGTAAATCAATTACTAAAAATCTACAACTTTTCGTAAGTGATTCTAAAGGTATTGGGAACCTATGGTAAAAAATACAGAGCTTAAATCAATGTTTAAGGTCACTAGGGAAATTCTAAACCAAAAGGTGTCAAAAGAAGGTTCAAGTGGGGAAGGCTCTAAAAACCTAGTTCAAAACTAATCTTAGAGTCATCTAAAAATCACCACAAAAATCCTATAACATCATCAACATATCTATAACCAGCCAACCAAAAATAAACATCAAACTCAAAAGCATGAATTGGAAATAAAATCAGCAAGCAACAAGTCATTTTTATGCATTTTTAATCAATTATCAAAAATAGAAAAATGGACATTAAATGGAAAACAACACCAAAATAAAATCCAAAGGCATGGAAAAATCAGAAATTCAACAAGGATCAACCACATATTTTTCTCATATTTTTATGATCATTGTGCTAATTATTATGAATTAAACAAGAAAAAACAATTAAAAGAAAATAGAAAAATCAATTAAAGAAATTAAAAGTATCAGAAAATATTAGAGCCACATGATCTATCTACTAGTCAATCCATCCAACAATTGCGTGCGTGACTGAAGCCTATGGTACGTTCTAATCATATCCATTCAACATAAAAGTATTCTCATCCTACGCTCCAGATCGTGCCACCTAACCAAACCCTAGCCAGACCCATCCTTATCCATCAGATGTCAAGACTAAGTCAAGAGATCCAACGATCCATGGTCATCGCCCTCGTTTGAACACTGAAAGGGGAGGGAAACATTCCACGATGGCCGGAGAAGAGCTCCACCGTTTTCTCCGACGAGAGCAATCATGCTCTGAACTCAACTTCCACGAAACTCAAAGAAAGTTATCCCATTCTTCTCGTCTCCTCACCAGGATTACTAAGACACTCTCCATTTTTATTAATTCTTCACGAATCTTCAAACACAAAGAGGAACATAAAATTCCTCAATTCCATAATCATCATCAAACTCAAAATTGACTACACAGAATTACTCCTCACTCCTCCGGGATCAAGAATCACTATTCAATTCATGCTAACACTCAAGAATCATCCATATATGAATCCAAACAGAATTTGCACCACATCACGAATCATCACCAAACTTCACAATTCAAATCCTAAAACGATCTATGTTGTATGTACAACTTAACCACATGCTTAATTCAGTCTAAACATGCCTAAATCAAGAGCAATGGTGAAAGATAAAAACCTAGAAAAAAGCTTGCAATTGAGGTAGTTGCAGTGTGATTCTTGACTTCAAATGCTGCAGAAACCTTCAAGGATGATCATTGGTGCTAACTGAATCCTCAATTCCTCTTGAAACTCTCTGAATTGCAAAAACCGATTTTGAGTTTAAAGCTTCCATCTCTAACTGCCACAACTGAATTCTCCACCAATTCCTTCCAAAAAATGATTTGAACACGATTATGAACTTAAATAGGATGTGTTTGGATCCTAACATGGCCCAATCATGGCCCAATTTGCTTGATCCAAAATTTCATTTTCCTCCAATGAACAACCATGGCAGTCGTGCATTGTGACTCAGTTTCATCTCAAATCTCACTCAAATGCATTGCTTAACATCCCTTGAATGTGAATGGATCAGTTTAAGTGCTTGATTTCATCCAATGGTGTTGATTGGTTATGTTACTTCCATTCTAAGTAATCCACATAAAGCCCATGAAATATGACTCAAACTCCAAATGTAAAATTTCCAATCTCTTCAAAATGCCATTTGCAATCAAAAAATGCACCAATTTGTGAAGTTTTGAACCATTGTGATTTATTTTGAATTTTTTTCCTTTCTTAATGCCTTTTATTATCTTTTTCCCAAATTTCTTCATACACCTCCATATTCAATCCATATCAATGGATTTGGGTCATGGTTGGACTAAAAACATCATTTTGAACAACTTTCAAGTTTAACAAATCTTCATTTGAGGTGTCTAAGTTGATGAAATTGACCTATAACCAAAAATGACCTGTAATTCCAAATACCCAAAATACCCTTACCTTGTAAAGCTTATAACTAGAGTTCTACAAATACAATCATGGACTTCTAGTACTTTCTAGAAAGCTAAGAAGATAAGGAACAACATTCATGTTGACCAAAAGTTCATAGGAATCATCTTTCAAGGGAAAAAGTGTCATGCAAGTTGGTTGACTTCTAAGCTCCAAATTCACATGCCTCAGATGACCTGTAACATGTCTGGCTCATAACTTGAGTTCTATAAACCCTATCAAGGACTTCTAGTACTCAAATTAAATCTAAGATCATGCTCTACAACAATCATGTAGGGGTCAAGGTGAGATAAAAATCACATCTTGAGTTATGTGGTCTTGAAGTTAGGCACTAAATCAGGGGATTTTACACTGTCAAGCATAGCAACCCTAGCCTAGGAACTCCTCACACTCTTGATTCATGGTGAATTGACCTTGGAATCATCCCTTATGCATCTTAAGACATTAATCCATGATCACATGGCTCTTGAATTAGGTCTCAACCTTCTTCAAATCATCAGTTAACCTAGGGTTGACCAGCTGAAACCCTAGTTGCACCAATCTTGGGTATATCTTCATATCCTTCCCATAAGGACTTGTCTAGGCATCAAAATGATCTTCAACACTTCTCATGAACTCTTTCAAGGCTCTAGGTTCAACTCTATGGCTTCAACATCATCAAATGACTTCCCACAACTCTCAAGTTAGGAGACATACACACTTGGCTTCAGCCACTCTCTCTAAGGATCCTTAACTTCTCTGGTGAGGATATCAACCCTTGAACACTTGAATAACCCTCTTAGCTAGCTTCATAGTCTTGTGTAGCCCTTGATTTGTAGTCATACCTCTTGATCTCCTGCATACATGTCAAAGCAATGCAAATGATAACGCTAATATGAATGCAATGAAACACAAGCTAGGTAAAGAAAGGTTGGGCAAATTTTGGGGTGCAACAGCAGCCCCTATTCAAATGGCTTGGACCTGACTGGGTGAGAAGCGAATGGCTCTCAAGTAATCAAGGTAAAAGACAGTTGAATACCAACAAAACCTGGAAATTTGCCAACCGCACAAGTACATGGTACTCTGATGGGTAGACAAATCTTCGGAAACTGAAATAATAGTTGCACGACAACTAGATGGAGAAATACTGATCTGAACCTCCGTCAGGATGATTCTCTGATTTTAATGTAGATCTTCATCCTCAAATCATCAAGGCATCACCGGTTACACGGTAACTAGTGATTTGCCAACCGCACAGGTAAACGATACTCTGATTGGTAGGAACATCTTCAAAATCGGAAATGACTGTTGCACAGCAACTTGCTGGGGAATTAGTTACACGGTAACCGAAAACTTGCCAACCGCACAAGTAAACGATACTTTGGTGGGTAGGCCAATCTTTGAAGTCTGAAATGGCAGTTGCATGGAAACTGGCCCAAATCTCCGTCAGGATGATCATCAGATTTCACTGCAGCTTCTTCCTCAAGTCATCAAGGGATCACTGGTTACACGGTAACTAGTGATACATAGCTGATATTGCCATCAGGCATTCTGCGGCACGGCAGCAGAATAATTCCTTGGGACTCATCAGGTCATTAGGAACTTTTGACAATCTCTATGATTATGTCGTCGGGCACTCAAAGAAATTCCCAGGCGTCAGCCGGACTTCGTTAGTAAGTCGGAAATAGAATCCTCCGTCAATCATGAACCACCAAGGATATCTGATCTTTTACCGTCAGGCACTCCGTGTCAGCTAAAGGAACTGCTTTGACATTGCAGTTGGACTTTGTCAGTAAGTCTTCAAGGGAAATTTCAACTTCTCTTTTTAGAACCTGTTGGGGATGACACATCTCCGTTGGGGCTTCTGGAGAACTGTCAAGTAACTCTGCTTCGGGGATTCAGGAATCATCCTGGATGAATAAACTCTGCTGAGGAGATCAAGAATCATCATAAACAAACGACTATGCTGGGGACTTCAAGAATCATCTTGAACAAACAACTCTTTTGAGGGACTCAAGAATCATCCTGAGAAAACAACTTTGGCGACTTCACTAGGGATTTTAAGAATCATCTTAAACAAACAACTTCGCTGAGGAATTCAAGAATCATCTTAAGCAAACCATTTTGCGAAGGAACACCTGCAAAATGAGAACGGTAACGACCTAACTCATGTTTCATATGTATATGTTTGACAATGGCGTAATGCTCCACACGGTGGAAATGCTACGCGTTTAGGGTAAATGTTATGCAATCATGCAAAATGCTACGACCCCATCAGCAATATAAATGCTGAAGGGAAAATCCACCTGTCAAGGAGAAAGAACCAATCTGGTAGAGAGGAGGAGTCATCCTGCCTTGGAGAAGGAGTCACACCAATCTCAATTGGACTCAACCTGAGGAAACGAACTTCAGTCGACTTTCTGCAGGGGAACAAAGTTCTACGAGAACCTATACTCGCCCAACCGGGCATTCAAACCACAAACTGCTGCGGAAGCGATGTCAATCGCAGAAATAAACTGCACGGCCTTCGCGGCTAAAACTTTCCTGGAGATGCAAACTCCGATGGGGAAGTGTAGCATCAGTTATTCAACTCTCTACTGGGGAAAACGAATCATGGCCTGAACGGCTTCCAAAGACTCGACTCTCTTGGGGGACTGCAAACTCGGCTGAGGATAGGCAACCAGATGTTGGAATCACTCTTACCTGCCGGGGAGAATACAACTCTGTGGGGAATTTCAATTCTGCTGGAGGCTTCAGTCTGAACTATCGGAAGCTGAACACTTGTTAATAGTCTGCTATAAGAAAACTGCAGGTTGACCCACTGCTGGGAATGAGTATACACCTCAGCGCATGACTCAATTGGGGCGATGACGATCCTGCCTAGGATACATCTGGTTGGGGGGAATCTATCTCTGCTTGGGAAGACATATCAATGCTTACAATCCCATGTTCAGACTCCATGGGGAAACCCTGCTGAACTTGCTGGGGAAGGAGGAATCATCCTGCCTGGAAAACATCTGGCGTACTGCCTGGAGGGTGACGTTCCTGCAACAACATGAACAAACAGACAAGATACCCTTCTCAAAGGGACCTATCAAGGTTATCATCCTGTGACAATGTTCAGGTAATTCGATGTTTCAATAATTATCGGCCTAGGCCAGCAAGTTTATGTATGCGCATTTCATCAAAAACATTGGGCGTTCTTTTTCGCAAACAAAACAGGTAAAAACTAAACAAGCAAACAGGAATACTGAATAGTATACGTTTATTGATAACGAGCCCCTGAATGGGAAAAATGTTTTACAACAGATGCAAGCTCCTGAAATGAGGAAGTTGTGCAAACATATAAACATAAATATACATCGGTACACACAAATGTCGGCAATGTGGCGTAGACAAACACCATGAGTTGATCCCTCTATGACCCACTCGACTTCGATACTTCTCCGACGCTTCAGCTTCAAAAGAGATTGATTCAGATAAACGGCCCTCAGGTCTTCCCAAACCACTAAACCATGAAAGTCCACACGAGGAACGCAGTCATTTGCTTTTTCAAATCCCTAACTTTTTCCTGAACCGCCCTTTCGGGTTTTCGGTTCACCGGATACCCTTTTTTGCCAAAGCTGCCCTTTCAGGTTTTCGAATTTTTGGGTGTACATTTTTTCATTTATATCCCTAATTTTTTTCCGAACCCTTTTCCCTTTTTTACGGTTCCCCGGGATGCCCCATTTTTGCCTGGATATTCTTTTTTCTTTCCAGCGGGTCGTTTTTTAAGCAAAGTATTTTTTTAACTGCGTCCGCGTTCACAGGGGATGCAAAATCTTCACCATCCATCGTGGATAACAACAAGGCTCCTCCCGAGAAGACCTTGCTGACGACATACGGGCCTTCGTAGTTAGGAGTCCACTTGCCCTTGTGATCGGAGTGTGGTGGAAGAATCTTCTTCAGGACGAGATCACCCGTCTGAAAGCTTCTAGGACGCACCTTCTTATCATAAGCGTTCTTCATTCGGCTCTGGTACAGACGACCATATGCAATCGATGTTAATCTCTTCTCATTCATCAGACTAAGTTAATTTAATCAGTTTTTAATCCATTCTGGCTCATCGAGTTTCACGTCAACCAAAACTCGCAAAGAAGGAATCTCAACTTCCAACGGTAGGACCTCCTCCATACCGTACACTAGTGAGAAAGGAGTTGCCCCGGTTGATGTGCGCACCATCGTACGATAATCGTGCAATGCAAATGGCAACATCTTGTGCTAATCTTTATAGGTCACAACCATCTTTTGTACTATCTTTTGAATGTTTTTGTTGGCCGCTTCAACCGCACCATTCATCTTCGGTCGGTAAGGTGATCAGTTGTGATGTTCAATCTTGAAGCTCTGGCATAACTCCTTCATCATCTTGTTATTCAGATTCAAACCATTGTCAGTAATGATCCGCTCGGGAACTCTGTATCGACAGATGATGTCCTTCTTTATGAATCTGGATACCACTTGCTTGGTCACGTTGGCATACGAGGCTGCCTCCACCCACTTGGTGAAGTAGTCGATGGCTACCAAAATGAAGCGATGACCGTTAGATGCAGTGGGCTCGAACTTGCCTATCATATCAATGCCCCACATGGACAACGGCCATGGGGATGACATGACATTCAACGGGCACGGCGGCACATGAATTTTATCAGCATAAATTTGGCATTTATGACATCTCTTCGCGAATTTGAAGCAATCCGACTCCATAGTCAGCCAGTAATATCCTGCTCGAAGGACTTTTCTCATCATAGCATATCCGCCGGCGTGCGTACCAAATGTGCCTTCATGGACTTCTTCCATAAGCAAACTAGCTTCTTTTTCATCTACACATCTGAGTAGCACGAGATCGTGATTTATCTTATACAGGACTCCATCAAGATTGAGATAGAAATTTCCAGACAGCCTCCTCAGAGTCTTCTTATCCTGGGTTGACGCTCCCGCAGGATACTCCTTAGTCATAAGGAAGTTCTGGATATCATGGAACCATGGCTTGCCGTTGGAGGCTTCCTTAATTGCAAAGATGAATGTAGGTCTATCAAGACGAGAAATGACAATTCTTGGTGCTTCATTCCAAAAATTGACTTTGTACATCGAAGCCAATGTGGCTAAGGCATCAGCCATCTAATTTTCAGCTCTGGGCACATGATGGAGTTCCACTCGATCAAAGAACGGAAGCAGCCTTCTGGCATAATTCATGTACGGGACCAAATTTAACTGACGAATCTCCCACTCCCCTTTAATCTGATTAACAACAAGTGTCGAGTCACCGTATACATCCAGGTTTTTGATTCTCGAATCAATAGCTTCTTCTAAACCCATGATGCATGCCTCGTATTCCGCTTCATTGTTGGTGACTGGGAAAGTTAATCTGGCAGTGAACGGGATGTGGGATCCCTGGGGAGTCGTAATGATTGCCCCAATACCACTTCCGTACGAATTAACCGCCCCGTCAAATATCAATTTCCACTAGGACTTCCTATCTGGCCCCTCGTCGGGCAACAGTTCATCACAATCTTTCACTTTGAGAAACATAATATCCTCATCAGGGAATTCAAATTTCATCGACTGATAATCTTCGATAGGCTGTTCGGCAAGGTACTCAGACAATACACTTCCCTTGATGGCCTTCTGGGAAACATACTGAATGTCATACTCCGTCAACACCATTTGCCATCTGGCAATCCTGCCTGAAAGCGCTTGCTTTTCGAAGACATACTTGATCGGATCCATCTTTGAAATTAGCATGGTTGTGTGATTGAGCATATACTGTCGTAAATGTTTGGCAGCCCACGCGAGTGCGCAACACGTCTTTTCTAGCATTGAGTAACGGGACTCACAATCTGTGAACTTTTTACTCAAGTAATAAATGGCATGCTCCTTTCTGCCAGTCTCGCCGTGCTGACCGAGAATGCAACCCAAGCTATTCTCAAGAACTGTCAAGTACATGATTAAGGGTCTTCCGGTCACTGGGGGTATCAAAATCGGAGGTTCCTGCAAATACTATTTTATCTTGTCGAATGCCTTCTGGAAATCCTTGTTCCAAATAATCGCCTGATCTTTTTTCAGTAGTTTGAACATCGGTTCACACGTGGCCGTGAGCTGAGATATAAACCTTGCAATGTAGTTTATTCTGCCCAGGAAACCACGAACTTCTTTTTCAGTCTTTGGCGCTGGCATATCTTGTATTGCTTTTATCTTCGCAGGATCAACCTTAATGCCTTTTTCACTCACAATAAACCCCAGTAGTTTTCCAGACCGTACTCCGAAAGTACACTTGTTAGGATTCAGCCTCAACCTGAACTTCCTAAGCCTCTCAAAAAGCTTCAGCAAATTGACCAGATGTCCCTCCTCCGTTTGGGACTTCGCAATCATGTCATCAACATAGACTTCAATCTCATGGTGAATCATATCATGAAACAAAGTAACCATCGCTCGCTGGTAAGTGGCCCTTGCGTTCTTCAGACCGAAAGGCATTACCTTGTAGCAGAACATCCTCTAAGGGGTAATAAACATGGTTTTCTCCATGTCTTCCGGCGCCATCTTGATCTGATTATAGCCGGAGAAGCCATCCATGAACGAAAACACGGAAAATTGAGTTGTATTGTCGACCAACACATCAATATGAGGGAGCGGGAAATCGTCTTTAGGGCTCGCCCTATTCAAATCCCGATAATCAATGCACATCTGTACCTTACTGTCCTTCTTCGGTACAGGTGCTATGTTGGCGACCCACAGAGGGTAAGTAGTGACCGCTAAAAAGCCAGCATCCAGCTGCTTTTGCACTTCTTCTTTGATCTTAACGGCCATATCTGGTCGTGTCCTCCTAAGCTTCTGCTTAACGGGAGGACAATCTTCTCGCAGTGGTAGATGATGGACCACTATGTCAGTGTCGAGCCCGGGCATATCTTCATACGACCAAGAAAAGATGTCACTATACTCTCGAAGCATCTCGACCAATCTCTGCTTGGCATCGCTCTGCAATGCAACCCCTATCCTGACATTTCTGACAAGTTCCTCAGAAACCAGATTCACAATCTCAATCTCTTCCTCGTGAGGCAGAATGACCTTCTCTTCTTGTTTCAACAATCGGGCCAACTCTTCGGGAAGGTCTTCATCTTCATCAATCTCTTCTTCAGCTTGATATATCGGGCAATCGAAGTCGAAGTGAGTCGTAGAAGGTTCAGAGTCGATGTCATCTGTGATGTGAATCCTGCAATAACAAGGGTTAAGCTTAAAACAAGGATATGCAGGTTAGCACAAACCGTATTGCCATTTTATTGTTTTTCAAAACAAAAGTAAAACAGGAATAACAGAGATCACAAAATTTGAATGCAAAGAAAACGCCCTTTGATTTATTAATAATATCTACATGCATAAGCTATCAAGGCCCTGACAATAAAACTGTTATGCCCCGGGTAGAGCACAAGGTTGTACAATAATTGGAAAAGACAAAGCATTACTCTGTATGCGTCACTTGGATGACATCCTGGACAGACCAGTTGTTGAGGCTCTGGCCTAGTTTGCTCGGATGAATCCAGGAGTCCAGGTCGCAATCACTATCTCCGTCGTCTTCAGACACGACGTTGACATTTTCAAATATCACCCCACCTTTTGTGAACTGAATCGGCCCTTTGACACACGGTGCACTGCGAGAGGAGGAAGCATCAGCAGAAGGAGAATACCCTAACCCAAACTTATCCTTCTTGTTAGGGATTTCCATAACTTGCCCCCAACCTGGGGAAGAGCCAGCTTGAACGACAGCTTGAGCTTCCTTGAAGGAAGAAAGATTCATCTCAGGTTTCTCAATCATCACCGGAGTCACATCCTTGACTTTAACAGCTTCAAATGCCTGGCTTAAAGTTTCGTGGATCTCGCCATCCACCTCGACATATTTGAAAGATGACAAATGGCTCACCATTATGTCCTCTTCACCACAGACGGTCACGATGCTGCCCTCCACAGCATACTTCAGCTTCTGGTGCAATGTGGAAGTCACTGCACCCGCAGAATAGATCCATGGTCGGCCCAATAGACAGCTATAAGCAGGCATGATATCCATGATATAAAAGACCGCGTCAAAGGTTTCGGGCCCAACTTGAGTGGGTAGAGTTACCTCTCCAAAGACGTGACTCTTAGTTCCATCGAAAGCTTTTACAACCAGATCACTAGGTGTACAAATCAGCCCTCTCGTATCCAATCTCATCAGAGCTTTCTTCGGGAGAACGTTCAGAGACGATCCCGTGTCCACCAACACATGGGACATGACTGTTCCTTGACATTCTATCGACATATGCAAGGCGCTATTGTGGTTCCTTCCCTTTGGCGTCAGCTCTAGGTCAGTAAACCCTAATCCATTCCCAGCATTCACGTGAGCAACCATTCCCTCTAGCTGATTTACGGAGATCTCTTGCGGTACATACGCTGCATTCAGAACCTAGAGAGTCACACTTGACAACTGTCAAGAGGATTCTAAGGTATCTGAAAGGTACTTCTAATGTGGGTTTGTGTTACAGAAAATCTGATGATTTCAAATTAGTTGGATTCTGTGATGCTGACTACGCTGGAGACAGAGTGGAAAGAAAAAGTACTTTTGGAAGTTGTCAATTTCTAGGAAGAAACCTAATCTCCTGGTACAGCAAGAAGCAACCCACAATTGCACTTTCAACCACAGAGGCAGAATACATTGCTGCTGCTGGATGTAGCACACAGATGCTCTGGATGAAAAGTCAACTAGAAGATTATCAAATTTTTGAAAGTAACATTTCTATCTTTTGTGATAATACTTCTACTATATGTTTGTCCAAGAATCCCATTTTACACTCTAAGGCAAAACATATAGAAATTAAGCATCATTTCATCAGAGACTATGTTCAGAAGGGAATCATAAAGTTAGCCTTTGTTGATACAGATCATCAATGGGCAGATATTTTTACAAAACCCCTTGTTGAAGATAGATTCAAATTTATTCTGAAAAATATTGGTATGGATTTTTGTCCAGAATGATATTTGTCAGAAGCAAATTTTTTTTTCAGATGCAAAAATGCCTAATATTCTGAAGTATTTCTTCTAATTGCTTATTTATTCTGCTTAATATTTTCTTTTGGTGAAACTCTGAACTAACAATCCTTAGAAGATCTGAACGTTGGCTAACGTTTCATTTCTTAAGAGAATTCAGAACACATGCAAGCAAACACGTGTCACACCAAATCTGAAGAGGTGGCGTGTACATTACTGAAGAGACGTTTGAGGTGAAGTTTGAATAGGGAAAATCTTGATTTTCCCCCCAAATTGTCATAACCAATTAATGTTTGAAATGATTATTATTCTTTTCATTTAATGCTTGTTAAAACGTGCAAATTCTGACTGATGGTATGCCTAAGTGTTTTAGTATAAATACATGACTTATCTTCACTTTCACACTTTTCACAATCTCAGAAATTTATTGGCGTTTTCATCTTCTCTTCGCTCTGCATAAAAACCCTAAACCTAAGCGTGTGACAAAGCATTCTTCAATGGCAACTTCATCATCAACAGCTGCTCAATTCCAATCTTCAATGGCTGCAGTAACTTCTGCAAACATGGGTGTTGCTCCTTATTCTCCTCCCAGAAGAACTTTTTTAACCCCTGTTGAGAAGTTGGAGGTTTTGTGTGAATCCATGGTAGAATTTGATTCACTTGCTAAAAATGGCTTTGATTTTCGTTCTATCATTGGTGCTCAAGGATGGGTAAAGTACTTTGATAGACTCTTTGGACCAGTTTATCCCCTCCTTGTGAAAGAGTTCTGGATCCATGCATCAGTTTACCCTAAATTCATCCTATCTTCTGTACTGGGAAAAGAAATCATTATCACAGAAGATCTGATCAGAAAGTTAATTGGATATGAAGAAACAGATGGTGTTTCCCACTTGCCAGCTGGGCGTGTGGACATGGATGAGGTGTATGAAGAAGTGATGACTATTGGTCAAGCTTCTAACAAATTCAAGGATCTGAAGCCTGACTACAAGATCTGGGCCAAGATCTTCATGGGATGCATCCATCATAGGAAGTCAACAAACTCTCCAGACTATGTCAATAATGAACAGCTCTATTTCATGTATTGCCTCAGTCAGAGCACCAAGGTAGATCTTCCATATATTCTCTTTATGCATCTGTGGAACCATATAAATGCCTCTAGAGAGTATGTGAAATAAAAAGGACAGAAGATCAGAACCTGGATCCCTTTTGGAAGGTTGATCTCAGATCTTCTAACTGAGAATGGATTGGTCTCTGCTCTGTACGCTGCTGGAGTTACAGAGGAATTGGAATTCATAATGGGAAAGCCTCTGAATGCCAAAAGTATTCAGAGACTTAAAATAGTGGATGAACTCACAACAGCTCCCAAGAAGCTAAATGTGTCTGAACTGAGTAAGCAGAGGATTCCTATAGATGATTTTCCATTATTCTTTGCTGAAGAACCAAGGCACATTGTTGTGATGTACATTGATGAATGTAAGAAGGAAGGAAAGCATGTTCCTGCAAACATAATACAGCTAGCAAGACAACCACTACCTGATGCAGAAGAAGAAGAAGAAGAAGAAGAAGAAGAAGAAGAAGAAGAAGAAGAAGCACAACTCCAAAGAAAGAGGACTCAGCCAGCAGCAGAAGCTGCACCTGTTCAGAAAAAGGTCAAGATTGCTGAGAAGCCACAGAAGCTCTTGAAGAGGAAAGATTCTGGAGACACTTCTTCTGTACCAGCCAAGAGAATCAAGATAAAAGGTACTAAATCTTCTGTATCTTCTGCAAATAATGTTGTTTTAAATGATTCAAATATTAAGTCTGTTCCTAAACCACCCTCTACACAAACTACTTCTGTTACTGCTCCTAGTTCTAAATCACCACAAAAATAAACTTTTGTTCCAACACCAACAACAACAAAAACAATTCCAACACCAAAAGTCTCTGTACCACAATCATCTCAACCAAAAATCCAAATCAAACATTTTGTTCCACAAAAACAATCCTCACAGAATCAACCTTCAGATCAACAACCTACAGAACAACAACCACAACCTTTTGTACAACAAAAATCTTCTGAACCACCTAAACAAAAGGCATATGTACAACAATAGCACCCACAAGAAAAACAACCTGAAAAACCACAAGAACCTCCATCAGAAAAAGCCTCTGAAAATCAACCACCATCAAATAATCAACCATCAAAATCATCTGAACCTACAAAAATGACATATGTTCCAGTCACATCTGGCCCAATCACTATCCCATCTGATACACCCATCTCAGAACAACCATCAAAACCCTCTGAAATTCCTTCAGAACCAACCAACACTTCTGAACCCCACATTCCTGAAACCGAAGTTCTTGATGTCACACCCTTAAAAACTGTGTTTCAAGTATCTTCTACTTCCTGCACACCAACCACCTCTTCGAACTCCTCAGAATCAGACATCTACCCAGACTTTCTTGTCTCTCCATCTCACAGAGCCTCTGAGGTAAACCAACCAGAACCCATTATACCTTTTAAACCTCTCATTCCAGATCCTATTCCCACACCTGCACCATCATCTGAAATACTGATTCCAAGTACCAACCCAAGAACATCTATTTCTTGTGCCCAAGTTTCATCACTGTTCCACAATTTGGCTTATGGTTTCAAACTCAAAGATTTTTATGACAGAGTTGAACCATCTGGCCCTATCAACCCTCTGAAACCCAAACTCACAATGACCCTTCCATCTATGATTCTTGACTATATAAAATCCAAGTCATATGTAGATTCATTAGCAACTATATCCTGCTCTGCTAAAACTGATAAAGCTGTTGCTTCAGCTATACCAATTTCCTCTGATAACAATGTTGCTTCTGATGAACCCCCCAAATCTGCCTTCCAACCCTACTCAAATGAACCTTTTGATGTAGTTACCCTTCACACCAGAGCAAAACCTCATATGTTAAATGCCTTAAACAGATCAAAAGAAAAAGCTCCTGAAATTCCCTTCATTCCATATTATCCTCCTCCTCTGATCTCTATTCAGAAATCTCTTTTTCCACCAACTCCCCAACCAAAACCAATAACTCTGGAAACTCTGTTACATCCTAAACCCAGACTTAATATTAATCCTTTATTTCAATCATTTTTGCAAGAAATACAGTTGTATTTAGGTACTGTACAGAAGAAATGCTCAGCAACTATGGATGCCAAAGAATCTGATATCATCTGGAATGGATTCATCAACAGATTCAACTCCGTGGCCTCAAATCTGAAGAACATTTGTTCTGATGATGTGAAGCTCAGATTTGCTGAAGCTACAAGAACTCTACTCTGGACAGTCAAGAAATCTGAACCTCTGCTCCTTACAGATGCTCCTCCCTCATCAGAAGGCACTACTGAAGTTGCATTTGAAGAAAATCAATTGGCCATGACTCTGGTAGACCCTCCTTCTAGCTCTAATGCTCCAGACTCTACAGAACTCATGGAAATTGACTATGTTCAAGCTCCAGAACCTGATCATACTTCTTCATCTGAGTTAAAGAAAGAACATCCAGATTTTGAAGATAAGATTGCTGCTCTAGAAGCTGGTCAATCTGAGATCAAGTCCTGGATGGCAAAACAGGATAAGAAGTCTGAGGACATGACAGAATGGATGTCTAAGCAGGATCAAAAGAATGAAACAATGGCTAAGTGGATGTCCAAGCAAGAGCAGTCCTCCTCTGAGATTACAGATCTATTGAAGATGCTTTTGTCCAAACACTCTTAGATTTTCATTTTTTTTTTCATTCTGTTGTTTTTGCATCTGATGTTTGCCTATGTATTCTAGTGATATATCTTCTGATGCATGTACTCTTGATCTGATCTTATTGAATGAATCAAAGTTTTCTCCATTGAATTATCTCATTTACTATTATTTGTCTTTTTAAAGTGTTTACTTTTTGCTTATGACAAAAAAGGGGGAGAAAATATAGAACTGAACTGTTTAATATAACTTCACCAGAATGAAACTTCAGACATATTTATTCTATCTAACAGTTAATCTGAGTATTTCAGAACTTTTGATAGTACACTCTATAAAAGAAACTCTGAGTCTCTCAGATCCTTTGACTGTTATCAAACTCTGAATCTTATATCTGCAAGACATTCTGATTTCAAATGTTAAAAGAACAAACATGATCTAACTCTGAAGATTACTCAAGACAAAAGGGAAGTTTCTATTCCTTTTTTGTATTTAACTCAGGGGGAGATTCAACATCTCAGGGGGAGTTATAATTTAAATATTTTCAATTAAACAAAATTTCTGATGTTTTTGTCATCATCAAAAAGGGGGAGATTGTTAGAACACAGATTGGTTCTTAATAATATCTCTATGTTTTGATGATAACTATTAGGAAATTTTGTATTTAAGAATTATACACTCTAAAATTTGCTTGAGAGTTTTTACTGCAGATAGTAAAGAAATTAACACTCCAGAAGCAAATCTGAATTGAATGCAAGAAATTAGCTAGACTCTGAAGCGCCAGATGCACTCATTAGAAGATTCTGATTGCTGCCAACAGAAGATTCTGAGTGTAGCCTCCAGAAGAATCTGAAGCAGAAGCTCCAGAAGAATCTGAAGAAGTAGCTCCAGAAGAATCTGAAGCAAGTCAGAAGCATCTGAAGCAAAGAAGAATTTTGTATGAAGAGTTTTTCAAAGCATAGATTCTACAGAAGTTTCTGAAAGTACTAAAGCTGCCAGTACTGAAATTCTGTTCCAAATATGCTCTGATATTTAACACGCTGAAAGCACACCTGCTGCAGAAGACTCTGATCCAGCAAGCTCTGATCATCATCAGAAGACTCTGACTCAATTAGACTCTGATAAACTTGCTGAAAACTGAAGAAGAAATATTCAAAGATTATATCCGTTGGAGTAAATGAAACGTCTCTTTCCTTATTTATGCTAGACACAAGAACACAGACAAAAAGGATTTTTCTGTGCTTTCTTCTTCTAGGAAAGGTCACTTGATGTAAAGACAAAAAGGCTCAGACCTTTTGGGACACTCTTCTCAACGTGCAGCTCCCTTGGATCAGCTGCCTATAAAAGCAAGTCTCCACCAAATTCTTCAGTTAGACGTTTTGCTGAAAAGAATTAAAACATTCAAGCTCTCACACTTTCATATTCTTCTTAGAATTAATTTCATTGTACTTAAACTTAAGAGAAATATCATTGTTGTGATTAAAGCTTTTAGAAGCATTCTTACTCTTGTATTAGATTTACATTGATTGTAAAGGATTTCCTTAAGAGGATTCAGTTGGAATCAGTAGCTCTTGAGAAGACTAAGAACAGTTGTTCTTAGGTGTTACTATTGTAATCTGTTTGATTAAATAGTGGATTAAGTCCTTGTTTGAGAAAGGCAAATCACTCTAGGAAGGGTGGACTGGAGTAGTTGAGTTCAACGAACCAGGATAAAAATACTTGTGTTTTAATTCTAAGTTTTAATCTTTCATACTTATTCAACCCCCCCTTCTAAGTATTATCTCACCTTCAGGTGGCTGGTAGGAACGACGAGGCGATTGCGGAGGCTTTGACTAGATTGGCTGGAGCGATCGAGCAAAACCCTCAAGCCAATTTGAATGTTAGAAATCGTGCAGATGATGAATTCCGTGCTTTAGGAAGGTTTCAAAGGAATAATCCGCCAGTGTTCAAAGGAACCCATGAGCCTGACAAAGCACAGGTTTGGTTGAAGGCTATAGAAAAGATCTTCCGAGTTATGAATTGTTCGGATGCTCAGAAGGTGCAGTTTGGCACCCATATGCTGTAGGAGGAAGCGGAGGATTGGTGGGGTAATACTCGCCAAAGGTTTGAGGAGAATGAGATGGTAATTACTTGGGATCTTTTTAAAGAGACATTTCTGGAGAAGTATTTTCCAGAAGATGTGTGTGGGAAGAAAGAAATCGAGTTCCTTGAGTTGAAGCAGGGTAACTTTATTGTGGCCGAGTATGCAGCAAGATTTGAAGAGTTGATTAAGTTTTGTCCCCACTACAACACCGTTAATGCCGAGAGATCTAAGTGTCTCAAATTTGTAAATGATTTGAGGCCGGAGATCAAACAAGTTGTCGGATATCAGGAGATCAGGCGATTTTCTGAGTTGGTAAACAAGAGTAGGATTTATGACGAGGATAGTAGGGCTCGGTCTAGCCACTACAAGAATTTGGGTGATAAGAAGGGAAAGGGTCAATTTCGAGGGAAACCTTATGTGACTCCTACAGATAAAGGGAAACAAAGAGCTGATTATGGTAAGAAGCCAAGTGGGGGAGGAGCCTCTACTCAGGTAAGATGTTACAATTGTGGTGAAGCGGGACATCGTGCTCCTGAATGCAAAGGTGTTGGGTTGAAGTTTTTTAAGTGTGGTAAGTCAGGCCAAAAAGCTATAGAGTGTAGAAGCGGTGCAAATGTGACTTGCTACAATTGTGGTGAGCAAGGGCACATTAGTACCAAGTGTGATAATCCGAAGAAGACGCAAGGGAGCGGAAAGGTGTTTGCTCTATCTGGATCAGAAACTGCTAGTGATGATCGATTGATCCGAGGTACGTGTTTCATTAATGGTATACCTTTGATCGCTATAATTGATACCGGAGCTACGCATTCTTTTATTTCTTTGGATTGTGTTAAGAGATTAAGTCTTAAGTTGTCTGTTATGGGTGGCGGTATGGTTATTGACACTCCTGCTATGGGTTCGGTAACTACCCAGTATGTGTGCTTGAATTGTCCGTTGAGTATTTTTGGTAAAGATTTTGGAGTTGACTTAGTGTGTCTTCACTTAGACCGAATTGATGTCATTCTTAGAATGAATTGGTTGAGGTTCAACCGTGTTTATATTAACTGTTTTGACAAAACGGTTATTTTCCCTGAATCTGACAAAGAAGGGGATTTGTTTATGACGGCTAAGCAAGTGAAGGAGTCGGTGCAAGATGGTGCAAAGGTATTTATGTTGTTGGCAACTTTGAGTATTGGTGAGAGTGAAGAAATTGTTGTTTTACCAATTGTTCGGGATTTTCCGGAAGTTTTCCCTGATGAGATAAGAGATTTACCGCCGGAACGGGAAGTGGAGTTTACGATCGATTTGGTTCCTGGAACTAGTCTGATATCGATGACTCCATCTCATATGTCCGCATCAGAATTGAAAGAGTTGAAGAGTTAAATTGAAGATCTGCTTGATACGAGGTTTATTCGTCCAAGTGTGTCGCCATGGGGTGCACCAGTGTTATTGGATAAGAAGAAAGAAGGTTCTATGAGACTCTGTGTGGACTACAGACAGTTGAATAAGGTGACTATCAAGAATAAGTATCCACTTCCGAGGATTGATGACTTGATGGATCAGTTGGTTGGTGCAAGTGTGTTCAGTAAGATAGATTTGAGATCCGGATATCATCAGATTCGCGTGAAGGCTGAGGATATTCCGAAAATTGCTTTTAGGACGAGGTATGGACACTATGAGTATTCTGTGATGCCATTCGGTGTGACTAATGCATCAGGTGTGTTTATGGAGTACATGAATAGAATTTTTCATCCCTATTTGGACAAGTTTGTGGTCGTGTTCATTGACGACATTCTAGTATATTCGAAGAATGAAGAAGAGCATGTCGAGCATTTGAAAGTCATGTTATCTGTGTTGAAAGAAAAGCAGTTGTATGCGAAACTTTCTAAGTATGAGTTTTGGTTGAAGGAAGTGAGTTTCCTTGGGAATGTAATTTCAATTAGAGGTATTGCGGTTGATCCATCAAAAGTTGAAGCGGTATCGCAATGGGAGACTCCGAAATCAGTTTTTGAGATTAGAAGTTTTCTTGGGTTGGCCGGTTATTATCGGAAGTTCATTGAAGGATTTGCTAAGCTATCATCGTCGTTGACGTAGTTGACTCGGAAAGGTCAAGCTTTCGTTTGGGATGCCAAGTGTGAAGGAAGTTTCCAAGAGCTTAAGAGGAGATTGACGACAGCCCCTGTTTTGATTTTGCCAAATCCGGAAGAACCGTTTGTTGTGTATTGTGATGATTCTTTGATGGGTTTGGGAGGTGTGTTGATGCAGAATAATCAAGTTGTAGCTTATGCTTCGAGGCAACTCAAAGTGCATGAGAAGAATTATCCGACACATGACTTAGAGTTGGCCGCTGTTGTATTTGTGTTGAAACTTTGGAGGCATTATTTATTCGGTTCGAAATTTGAGGTGTTTAGTGATCATAAGAGTTTGAAGTACCTCTTTGATCAGAAGGAATTGAATGCAAGACAGAGAAGATGGTTAGAATTTCTAAAAGACTATGACTTTGGTTTGAATTACCATCCCGGTAAAGCGAATGTGGTAGCAGATGCATTGAGTAGGAAATCATTGTATATGTCGATGATGATGGTGAAACAGTTGGAATTAATTGAGCAGTTTCGTGATTTGAGTTTGGTGTGTGAAAGGACTTCTTATAGAGTGAAGCTTGGTATGTTGAAACTTACTAGTGGTATTCTGGACGAGATCCGAGAAGGACATAAATTGGATTTGAGCTTAATTGATCGGTTGACTTTGATCAATCAAGGCCAAGGTAATGATTTCCGGATTGATGAGAATGGTATTATGCGGTATCGTGATAGAGTTTGTATTCCTGACATTGTTGAGCTGAAGAAGAGTATTCTTGAGGAAGGGCATCGTAGTGGATTGAGTATTCATCCGGGTGCTACTAAGATGTATCAAGATTTGAGGAAAATATTTTGGTGGCCTCGTATGAAGAAGGATATTGCAGAGTTTGTGTATTCTTGTTTGACTTGTCAGAAGTCAAAGATTGAACATCAGAAACCGTCAGGTTTGATGCGACCGTTGTTTATTCCTGAATGAAAATGGGATAGCATTTCTATGGATTTTATGTCCGGTTTACCGAAGACGCAGAGTAATTTTGAAGCCATATGGGTTATTGTGGATAGATTGACCAAATCTGCTCATTTTATTCTTATGCGCATGGACTATCCATTGGAGAAATTGGCGAAGTTGTACATTGAGAGGATTGTCAGTTTGCATGGTATTCTGTCTAGCATTGTGTCAGATCAAGATCCAAGGTTCACTTCGAGATTTTGGGAGAGTCTGCAGAGTGCTTTGGGTACGAAGTTGCGTTTAAGTTCAGCTTATCATCCTCAAACAGATGGTCAGACAGAAAGAACGATTCAATCACTTGAAGATCTGTTGAGAGCTTGTGTATTGGAGAAGGGAGGAGCTTGGAATAGCTACTTGTCTTTGATTGAGTTTAATTACAACAATAGTTTTCATTTAAGCATCGGTATGGCACCTTTTGAGGCCTTGTATGGTAGACGTTGCAGGACGCCATTATGGTGGTATGAGTCGGGAGAGAGTTCTGTAGTTGGACCCGAGTTAGTTCAAGATACTACCGACAAGATTAAGATGATCCAAGAGAAGATGAGGATTTTCCAGAGTCGTCAGAAGAGTTATCATGACAAGAGGAGGAAAGCAATCGAATTTCAAGAGGGAGATCATGTGTTTCTTCGAGTCACTCCTATGACCGGTGTTGGTAGGGCATTGAAGTCGCGTAAGTTGACGCCGCGTTTCATTGGTCCTTTTCAGATTTTGCAGAGGGTAGGAGAGGTAGCCTATTGTGTTGCTTTGCCTCCATCTCTTTCTAATCTTCATGATGTGTTCCATGTATCTCAATTGAGGAAATACATTCCTGATCCGTCTCACGTAGTCCAAATAGATGATGTACAGGTGAGAGATAACTTGATTGTGGAGACATCACCTACGCGGGTAGAGGATCGGAAGTCGAAGCAACTTCGAGGCAAAGAGATTGCTTTGGTGAAGGTCGCTTGGGGAGGACCGGCTGGTGGGAATGTAACGTGGGAGCTGGAGAGCCAGATGAGGAAATCTTATCCAGAGTTGTTCGAATCAGGTAACATTTTCGAGGACGAAAATTCCTAAAGTGGGGGAGAGATGTAACAGCCCGATTTTTTCATTAATTAATTATTTGCATTAATTAATGGGCTAATGAGAATTATTTAATTGATGAGTAATTAATTAAATGAATTAATAGATGTTGGAGAGAATTAGAAGAGAAAGACATATTAAAAAGGAGAGTGGAAAGAAAAGGAAAAGATAGAAACATAAAGAAAAGAATAGAGAAAGAAGGAGAAAGAGGAGAAAAGAGAAGAAGAAGAGGGAAGAACTTGGAATCATCAAGAACAACTCTCAAGATTTAGATTAATCAAGGTAAGGGTGTTAAATATCATTATCTTAACAATGTATATGAATATGTATGCTTGGGTTAGAGTATTGGATGTTTTTCTACAACTTCCATTTTAGGGCATAAATGGATTAATCGGTAGAATCTGAGTTTTCACGGTGGAAAATGAGAATAAGTGGTAGTATTTAGTCGGGAGGATGTTAGACTAAGGTTACGAAACTTGTTCGGTGAGAATCGGTTGGTTTTGGAGAGTTTGGTGGGAGTTGGACAGTAAGAAATTTGGAGTTCGCAGACATTCGCTAGCGTGTTCGCTGAGCGAGCTGGTAGCGAACGTTCGCTAAGCGAGCTAGTAGCGAGCCAGTAGCGAACAGTCCCAGACTTGGGCAGAATGCATGTTGTGGTGTTCGCTGGTAGCGAAGGAGGTAGCGAAGGTTCGCTAGGTCTTCGTTGAGCGAGCGAGGTAGCGAACGAAGTCAGTAGCTTCTGTTTGCCTTCGCGAGCTTGTTCGTTGGGCGAACGAGTAGCGAATACTTGCTAGGAGCTCGCTAAGCGAGCAGAGTAGCGAACGTGACAGGATGTGTTTTTCTTTAATGTTTTCATCCGAGGTCGGATTTCCGAATTAACTTTGATTATTTCCATGTCAGAGGCGTCGATTACGCCGGGATATATTATACTGTGGGTAGCCTTACGGCGTGAGTCCTAGATTGTAAATTGATCGAAATTGTGATTCGTGGAGAAACGTAATACATTGTTATAATTGAACTAAAAATGTATGAAGAATGTATGAGAGCGTATTATGTATATGTGTGCATTGTTTGTTAATATATTGATGATATGTATGAATATGTTGTGTGTGCAATCGTTGTGATAATTCTTGAAGAGATGAATTATTTGAATGCATGAGATTAAGATGTCGGCCTTAAGTGCATTGAATTGTTGATTGCATATGCATCATTTAGTCAAAAGGCAATGCTTGCTAGTTTCGTGGAGACTAGTGACTTGTCCCAAGCCTAGAAGAGTGGGTTTGAAAGCTTAGAGGACGGGCTTTTGGTGGTTATCGGTCTAGAAGAGTGGACCCGGTTTAATGTAAACCAAAAAAAGATAACAAGTGTTGGTACCACATGGCATAAGTTTGCATTGAGTCGTATTGAGTCACATAGCATGAATGTCATTATTATATGAAATATGATTGCGTGTGGACTATGTATATGAGTTAAAATGGATTGTGGTGAGAAATGTAATGTATGTACGTTTTATGTTATGTATGTATATATAATTATATGCATTGATTATTATGATAATATTTCTCACCCTTCTGCTGTTTTATAATGCTCTATGAGGCATTGCAGATTAGGATTGCTGGAGGTTTTCTTTTGGTGAAGTATAGCTTCATTCTTTTGAGTCGGTTGCTCTGATATGTAACATCGGGTAGCTAGGCTTGTAGAGTATTCTTTTGTGATACATTGTATATGTATCAGCTGATGGTGTTTGTAAAATATGAATGATACTATGAACAACTTGATGATGTGTACTTCTATTATATCATGTCTTAAGTAATTCAATGTTCTAGTCTTCCGCTTTAATTAAAACATTGATATGTGGATTTTAAGAGCTATGCTTGGTTTTTAGTTGAGATTTACCCCTTTTGTTACATATCTCTATGAGCATGTGTTGTTTATGTTTTCGTTTCGTGGATAATGCAATGCGCCTCTTTTATACCATGTCATAAATATACTCTGATGAATTTTTATATATGTGAATAAGTGTTTATTTGTATGATTTTTGGGGTATAGAAGGGGGTGTTACATGTACCTCCAAGATACTTTGATGCTTAAGTAAGTACTAGAACTAGAGAAAGTAAGTACAGAGAGAAGGTGTAGAATAGAATATATGACCCTCTAGTAGAAGAGGATATTTATATTGTGCCCCCAGCGCATGATCAACGGTTACATTACATTGGGCCGGATTGTCAAACCCAACACAAGTAACTGCCAGAGCTTACGTGGCGTAATGAAGGTCAGCACGTGGTCTTCGCCCTGGATCAACTGTCCCGTGATCTTCGGAAGGTAGACTGACAATCTCCTCCGAAAGTGGGTAGTTGTCTGATGACGTGTCCCCGCGTGGGAGACACGTGGGGAAAGCGTATGAATTTCCTCGTCAAGAGAGTCTTTTGTCCGACGTATGTGCCTTGTTGAGGCTTGTGCTCGATGGAGGAAATTGGGTCTTGTTGGACCTCATCAGCATAGCATTAGGTGGGACCTGCCCGACTGAAGGGCAGGTCCCGACCCAGCCCAGAACAATAAGGGATGACTTGAAGATAACTTTCGAAGAGATAGATGTTATGAGTCTTGCCTTGGACGTACATTTAACACTAAATAGAACTGTCTTTGAGGGCGTATAAGATTGACTATCGCACACAATTTATAATTTATTACAATTAAATTATAGTTAAACAAATGTCTCTTATAATATTATCACAGATAAATCGTAATTAAATATAATCTTTATTTATTTGAGTAATAGTAAACTATGTCTAACCTACACAAAGCGTTCAAAAATTTAAAACAGAGGCTCTACGAGAATCATAAGATGTTTGACTTTTATTCAAGAACACAAGTAGCAGTAACCTCCTCAATTGTTGGTCTATTTTCCTGATCTGGCTGAGGTAGCGCAAAGGATAGCCATATATACCTCTTGAAACCAAAGATGATATTATGGTGTGGAAAAGATCAATCACATGAGATCTATCCTTAAAGCGGGCTATGTTCAAAGTTCATGACCATATCCCACTTGATTGGGCTAAAACAATCAAGTGATGTGATATGCTTAGTGATGAACAAGCTTGGAATGCAAGCTTTATATTTACTCCTTCCTGAGGGAGCCTTGGCCTGATCCTCCCCCTATATTTGTGGTTTGATTTTAGAAAAATTATATATTCATATTAAATGATATATAATAAAAGTTAAATAACGTCAGCCTATTAAAAGTTATATATATATATATATATATATATATATATATATATATATATATATATATATATATATATATATATATATATATATATATATATATATATATATATATATATATATATATATATATATATATATATATATATATATATATATATATATATATATATATATATATATATATATATATATATATATATATATATATATATATATATATATATATATATATATATATATATATATATATATATATATATATATATATATATATATATATATATATATATATATATATATATATATATATATATATATATATATATATATATATATATATATATATATATATATATATATATATATATATATATATATATATATATATATATATATATATATATATATATATATATATATATATATATATATATATATATATATATATATATATATATATATATATATATATATATATATATATATATATATATATATATATATATATATATATATATATATATATATATATATATATATATATATATATATATATATATATATATATATATATATATATATATATATATATATATATATATATATATATATATATATATATATATATATATATATATATATATATATATATATATATATATATATATATATATATATATATATATATATATATATATATATATATATATATATATATATATATATATATATATATATATATATATATATATATATATATATATATATATATATATATATATATATATATATATATATATATATATATATATATATATATATATATATATATATATATATATATATATATATATATATATATATATAGTGCAAAATAAAAGAGAGTTGATTAGTGCATTTTGGTGGCAAAAAATCATTTAATCCAAATGTTAAAACGACATATAGTTCAATTCAACTGGGTGATTTTTTGTAATTCATTTTATTACATAGAAGACAATATAAAGAGAGAGACAAGAAAGAGAAGGAAGCAAAAGCATGAGTACCTAGTACCTAAATCCTAGTAAGAACAAAAAGTTGCAAATTGGTGTTTACCAACGAATCAAATTATTAACATGGATCAAAGACATCAGATAGAATTTAAGACAGCCCAGATACAGATATAAGCAGCCGGTCATCATTTGCCGGAAACTCAAAACAAGTTATTGACCAGGATAGGAAAGCAACATATTTTTTATACATCAAAATTGGTATGACAAAGCATCACTTTGATAACTGACATCCCAGTTATACTGACGCCTCATGAAATTTTATCCAAAGGGAAAAAACTTGGGAAGAATATTCCTCAATAGTACACTTTGGTCTTGGCCTTGGTCTGCCCTCCAAATCTTGAAGTCTGGAGTAAAGTAGTGAGCATCCCTCCAACCTTTTAGAGCAACTATGGAGAAAGGTCCTTGCACCCGTCCCTGAGGATCTCTGTAATGCCAGATCAAGGATTGTAACTCCTCAGCTGGAACTGGTGCAGGAACTGGTTTTCCGGTGCTTGGTTTTTCATAAATAGGTTTTATGGTGCTTGGTTTTTCATTTTCCTCGTCATCGTCATCGTCGCTCAGTTCTATAATTTGAATGTTAGCTGGCCGTACCTGATTGTCTGTTGGTGCTTGAGAGATCTTATCTCCAATCTTAACTCCATTTGATTTGGCCGGCATTGATACACCATCCTTATATGCGAAGTTTGTTGGTTTTGCTGGTTGCTGTTGAACAGGCACGCTAGCCCATTGGTTTACTGCCAAAAGATGCAAAGAACACCAATGAATGACAAATTAAGCTCACTTCCAGGCGAACAGCATACTACAGTACTACAATTAAACAGAATCCTAGACAAACAGACATGTTTTATGTCTATATTAAAATATAGAATCATGGGAAAAAATGGATAATTATAACAAACCTGCAGAAGTGTCACGAGAAATGCAATTCAATGCAGTGCTATTAATTTCCATGTTGAAAAGAGGAACTTCTGATGGTCCACTAAGATTGAGAATCGACTTTGGTGACTCATTTTCTTGTTCTGTTTGATCTGCAAGATACAGATTTGTAGCCCTGCATGCAAAACCATTAGCAACCGGTTTTGAAACTTCGGTCGCTAAAGACTCTTTTGTACAAGTAGCTTCCCGAAAACCTTGCATATCATTTTCTGCCTTCTGTTCTGGAACTTCTAGTGTTTTGGATTCTGAAAAGTCTTGATAACCTGTAGTAACTTGGGGAATCCCATGGAATAACCATTTTTCTTCGTCTGAAAACTCATCTGGAGAATCATCTGCAACTGCCTTTGGGACCTCAGTCGCTAATGATGCTTTTGCACAGGTAGTCTCTGAAAACTCTTGAAAACTGGTTTTGAGTTTCTTAACTGGAACATCTGGTGTTGTAGATTCTGATTCTAGATCTTCTGCAATAACTCCAGGAATTTCACGCAATAATCGTTCACGCTCCTCCGGATTCTTAAGCTTGTCCCTTCTTTGTAAGTACCCTTCCAATGTGCTTCCAATAAATTAAGGAATATCTATCTTATAG
This sequence comes from Lathyrus sativus, assembly GCA_963859935.3. Classification (NCBI taxonomy): domain Eukaryota; kingdom Viridiplantae; phylum Streptophyta; class Magnoliopsida; order Fabales; family Fabaceae; genus Lathyrus; species Lathyrus sativus. Next base: position 254,179,273 of record OZ012735.1, on the reverse strand, counting down.
AAGTTTTTGACAATAAACAATTTCCAAACAAAGCATATGTCATAATACTCGTGACAAAAAATCAGAATCCTAATACAAAATGTTAATTACTTCAGTTGACTAATACCTTATTCATGAATGGGGTTACTTGTGTATTTAAAAGAGTCGAATTAATCAGATTGCAGCATTAGAAGTTATTGTAATGTAATCAGCGTGACGAGCAATCAGATTTACCTCCTAATTTTGAGTTTAATCAGCTCATTGGCAGCAATTACTGCCATAAAAAGCTGATGATTATTATCTAGTATGCAGCTAGGAGTCGAATTAACAATTTATGGAAAATCTAGTAGAGAACAAATTAGTTGTATAACAAGTATTTTATAATGCATTAACAGGCATCAAAATTCACTACATATTCTGATAGCAAATGGGCTGAAGAAAACATAGTGGAAGTGGCCCAAGATGTTGCAACGGGAAGGCCCAAGAGAAAAGTCCACATGCCAAAGTATCTAGAAGATTTCATCACAGGAGAATCAACAAATTCAGTTGGGAGAAAATGAGCTGGCAGCTTATTAGTGGCTCACCTAAATATTGCAGAAATATTCTCTAGATCTTCCTTATTTTGTATTCTGTTATTTTCATCTATATAATGGCATGTATGCAATGAATGAAAACAAGCAGATTTTATCCAAATTCTCTTTCTCTCTATTGTTTCTGGAGGCCCCTAGTTCCTCGAACTCTAGGATTTATCACTGCCCTAACAAATTTGGTGCTTTCATTGAACCCATCCATGGCAGACGGCACTCGATCGAAAGCTATCGACGATGCTATCTCCCGTTTAACCACCAATCAAACCGCTCTAACCAACTCACAAACACTTCTTGCTTCCAAAATCGATGACATTCTCAGTAAACTCTCGTCCCTCGAATCACCATCTCACTCCCCCGGTAGCGGATCTCCGTCCTACACTTCACCCCAAAACTCCAATAAACCTCACCGCATGAAGCTCGACGTACCTCGCTTCAATGGAACAGATGCCTTGGGTTGGATCTTCAAGATCAACCAATTTTTTGAGTATCACGATACGCCGGAATCAGAACGACTGACAGTTGCATCGTTCTACATGGAAGGACCGGCTCTCGGCTGGTTTCAATGGATGTCTCGCAACGGCCAGCTTACCAGTTGGGTTGCACGCACTCGAGGCTCGTTTTGCTCCGTCACAGTACGACGATCCCAAGGGCGCACTGTTCAAACTCACTCAAAAAGGGTCGGTCAACGACTACTTAACGGAGTTTGAGAGACTTGCGAACCGTATCGTGGGTCTCCCACCATGTTTCCTCTTAAGCTGCTTCGTCTCAGGGCTTGCACCGGACGTCCGCCGAGAGGTTCAGGCACTACAACCACTATCTCTCATCCAAGCGGCTGCTTTGGCTAGGTTGCAGGAAGAGAAACTCCATGAAGCTCGCAGATCTGCTCGCCACAAAGGTATACTTCCCACCCCTGTTGCGTCCCCTGGCCGTTTTCCAAACAATCCCAAACCTTCCTTACCACATTTCAAACGTCTAACACCTACAGAGATGTCTCTTCGCCGTGAGAAGGGGTTGTGTTTTAACTGTGATGAGAAGTTTAGTCCAGGTCATAAATGTGCGTCAAAATTTTTTGTTCTTATTATAGAAGAAGACGAATCACAAGAGGCAAATGCGATTCTGACTCCTTCTAAATCTGAGTTGTTACTTGAACCGCAACCCGACTCTTAACCAAGCCCAAATAAGTTTCCACGCCCTTTCTGGCCACTTGGCCCCGGAAACTCTGCGTCTGGTGGGCCGCATCTCCACCCACAATGCGTTTATCCTAGTTGATGGTGTCAGTACCCACAACTTTATTCAAGAAAGGCTGGTTAAATCCCTTGGGCTGAAGGCCCAATCCACTTGTTCTGGTTAAATCCCTTGGGCTGAAGGCCCAATCCACTTGTTCTCTCAAGGTCATGGTAGGTAATGGTAATGAAATTGAGTGCCACCAAATTTGTCCTCAAGTCAAAATTCACATTTAGTCTCACACATTCACTGTTGACCTACACGTCCTTCCCCTCAGTGGTGCTGATATTGTGTTAGGTGTTCAATGGATGAAATCTTCTAGATACTTTGGCATGTGGACTTTTCTCTTGGGCCTTCCCGTTGCAACATCTTGGGCCACTTCCACTATGTTTTCTTCAGCCCATTTGCTATCATTCTCCACCCCATCTGTAAGCACCTTGTCCTCAAGGTGGTATGTTTGTTTGAGATTGTCCCAATCTTCCCAAGAAGTATCATCAGTATGCAGTCCTTCCCATTGCACTAGCACTTTGAGACGCGGTTCAGCAGTTTGAGTCCAGCGGGTGTTGAGTATCACTAGTGGAGTGATGATGGGTTGATTATCCAGTGCTGACTGAGGTAATGTCGCTGCTAGAATTGGGGCAGAAGAGTCTTTGTGAAAAGGTTTCAATATGGAACAGTGAAAAACCGGATGAATTTTGGCTCCTTGTGGCAAGAGAAGTTTGTAAGCAACATTTCCCACCTTCTCCAGAATTTGAAACGGACCGTAAAAACGTTTGCTGAGTTTCGAATAAGGAGTGGCAGTGACGGAAGTCTGTCGATGTGGTCGTAACTTAACCAGCACCCAATCCCCGATGTTGTACTGTACATCTCGCCTATGTACATCAGCAAATTTCTTCATAGCTTGTTGTGCCTAGGTCAATTTTCTACGCAGAGTGATAAGCATAGTCTCACGATTAGCCAACAATTCATCAACAGCTTCAATATTGGAGGTGCCTGTCAAATATTGAGGAATGGTGGGTGGTGCTTTCCCAAAAGTTATCTCAAAGGGAGATTTTCCTGTGCCTGAGTGTTGAGACGTGTTGTAAGACCACTCAGCCCACATGAGAAACTTGCCCCAAGTTGCCGGTTTTGAGTGCACAAACACACGGAGATACTGCTCAATGACCCTATTTGCCACTTCTGTCTGGCCATCAGTCTGAGGGTGGTAGGACGAACTCATACGTAACTTAGTGTCGCTGAGTTTGAACAGCTCCTGCCAGAAACGACTCACAAATAATGGATCACGGTCTGAAACCAAGTTGCGAGGCATGCCGTGGATCTTGCCAACAATGTTCATAAAGAGTAAAGCAACCTTGTAAGCAGTATAGTGAGGTTGCAACATACCAAGATGAATCCCTTTAGAAAAGCGATCAACAACCACTAGGATTGTGGAGTTCCCCTGGTACGGAGGTAAACCCACGATAAAGTCAAGAGATAAGTCTTCCCACGGCGCATGAGGAATTGGCAATGGACAAAGCAATCCAGCAGCTTTCTTCGTTTCATATTTAGAGTGTTGGCAGTCCAAACAAGCGAGAACAAACTTATGGACATCATCACGCATCCCGGCCCATGTGAAGTTTGAGCTTAAGCGTGCCAAAGTCTTGGTGATACCCATATGGCCTCCGGTGGGTGTTTTGTGGAATTCCTCCAACAAAACCGATATGAAGGAAGTGGCGCGCGGCAACCAAATGCGATCTTTGTGATAGATAAGACCCTGAACAATTTTGAAATCTTGTGCGCCCTCACTGTTATTGTTAATGTCTTGCAGTTTGGAGAGAAATTCATATTGTTGGGAGAGTTCATGCTTTAATGTTTTCAAGAAGGAGAAACTGGGAACTGTCAACATGTAAAACTCGGAGGACTCATTTTCTGGTATGCGAGAAAGAGCATCTACAACCACATTCGTTTTGCCGGAACGATACTGAATCGTGTAATCATAACCAATCAGCCGTGACAGGTACAGCTGCTGTTCTGGTGTTTGTACAACTTGTGACATCAACTCCTTTAAGCTACGATGATCTGTCAGAATCACAAAGGAATGACCCAACAAATATTGCCGCCATTTCTTCACTGCTGCTGTGATGGCGAAGAGTTCTCTAACATAGGTCGACGCATTTAACAACTTGCGACAAAATGGTTTGCTAAAAAAAGCAATTGGTTAGTTCTGTTGAGATAACACGGCACCCATGCCGACACCGGAGGCATCCATTTCTACCATGAATGGTAACCTAAAATAAGGGAGAATCAAAACTGGTGCGGTGCTTACCGCGGTTTTGAGGGTATCAAAAGCTAATTGCGCACTAGGATTCCAGCCAAATTGATCCTTTTTTAGGAGTTGAGTCAATGGAGCTGCAATTGTCGCATATCCCTTGATGAATCGTCGGTAGAAACCTGTCAAGCCCAAGAAACCACGCAGAGCTTTGAGAGTACTCAGAACTGGCCACTGCTGAATCGCAAGAATCTTTGCCTTAACTGGTTCAACCCCATGTTGAGAAACAATATGACCAAGGTATTCAATCTGACGTTGAGCGAACAAGCATTTTGATTGCTTGAGAAAAAATTGTCCCTCCTGTAAAACCCGAAATGCTTGATCCATATGCTTCAAGTGATCCTCACATAATTAGTGTTGTAGATCAGAATGTCATCAAAGAACACAATGATAAACTTGCACAGAAATGGCTTGAATATCGTGTTCATGGTAGCTTGAAATGTCGATGGAGCGTTGCACAGTCCAAACCGCATAACCCGGAACTCATAGTGACCCTGATGTGTGCGAAAGGCTGTCTTAAAAACATCTTCCTCCCGCATAAGGATCTGGTGGTACCCCTGTAGCAAATCCAATTTTGTGAACCACGCAGCCCCGCCCAATTCGTCTAACAATTCATCAACAGTGGGGATTGGAAAACGGTCTTTTATAGTGATTGAATTCAAGGCCCGGTAATCGACGCAAAATCGCCAAGAACCGTCTTTCTTCTTAACAAGGAGAACCAGCGACGAAAAGGGACTTGTACTTGGTCGTATCACCCCATTAGCCAACATAGTGTCCACTTGTTTCTCAATTTCGTGTTTCTGAAAATAGGGATAGCGATAGGGACGAACATTAACAGGATGGGCCTGGGGTAGTAAGTGTATGGAATGGTTATTTTCACGAGTAGGTGGAAGGGTTGAAGGTAGCTGAAATAAGGAGTCATATTTGTGGAGTAGGGTTTGGTGTTTAGGATCACTGATTTGGATTGAAAGGGGCGCTGGTTGTAGAATTTGAATGTGAAAGAAGGCACTAGCCCCATTGGTGTGGATGAGGCGTCGTACCTGTTGGGCAGTAATGAGATGAAGGCCACCATCCCTTTCACCCCTAGCTCTATCATCTTACCATTCTTGAGAAACTTCATAGAGAGATCATTATAGTCAGTAAGAATAGGACCCAGAGATTTCAAATTCTGGAGAAGGTGGGAAATGTTGCTTACAAATTTCTCTTGCCACAAGGAGCCAAAATTCATCCAGTTTTTCACTGTTCCATGTTGAAACCTTTTCACAAAGACTCTTCTGCCCCAATTCCAGCAGCGACATTACCTCAGTCAGCACTGGATAATCAACCCATCATCACTCCACTAGTGATACTCAACACCCGCTGAACTCAAACTGCTGAACCGCGTCTCGAAGTGCTAGTGCAATGGGAAGGACTGCATACTAATGATACTTCTTGGGAAGATTGGGACAATCTCAAACAAACATACCACCTTGAGGACAAGGTGCTTCCAGATGGGGTGGAGAATGATAGCAAATGGGCTGAAGAAAACATAGTGGAAGTGGCCCAAGATGTTGCAACGGGAAGGCCCAAGAGAAAAGTCCACATGCCAAAATATCTAGAAGATTTCATCACAGGAGAATCAACAAATTCAGTTGGGAGGAAATGAGCTGGCAGCTTATTAGTGGCTCACCTAAATATTGAAGAAATATTCTCTAGATCTTCCTTATTTTGTATTCTGTTATTTCCATCTATATAATGGCATGTATGCAATGAATGAAAACAAGCAGATTTTATCCAAATTCTCTTTCTCTCTATTGTTTCTAGAGGCCCCTAGTTCCTCGAACTCTAGGATTTATCACTGCCCTAACATATTCTGAAGCAAAATAGCAATATGGAGACATTACCATAATACAGAAAAAATACTATTATTAGATAAACATCAGAAAAGGATATTCTCTTCGCCAACCCTTTTCATTTGCTCGGTCAATAAGATTCTGCAATATGGTGAGTTCTTTTGCAAGCCACTGTCGCAGATTCACCACACATCAAGAAAGCAGAAACGTTAGGCAAAGAATCAGGCTCATATTTCAAAAGTATAAACATAAATTATTATTTGAAACTGGATGTACAGCACAGTTTTAATTTACAGAAACAAGAATAGTAAGTATCTAAGGAGTGACAAATACTTAGCATGTATAAAATGAATAGTAAGTATCTAAGGAGTGACAAATACTTAAATTCAAAACTGTGCTTTGTAAGAGTACTATGACAGCATGGATTTTACCTTATCTATATTTGGATAAACAAAAATACATCAGTTCATCAGCTATTTAATTTATCAAAACAAAAATTACCTATACAAAACATAATTTATCAATCATTTAATTTTTATATCACATTCACAGTGTCATTGCTAATCCAGCCAAATTAATAAGAATAGTATAGGAGTATTTATGAAATGATATCCACACAATAATTAGCAAAGTAAAACTCACTGAAATTAAACACGAGGAATAGCATAATGCAAGGGTTATTGCTTACATGTTTAGTTACATCCTCATGCAACACTCTAACCTTTTCCTCCAAATCCACCTACCATGTATAAAAAATAATGTCATAATGTTTAGATTCAATAAAGCACCAGACATAGATTTACATGTTTAATCAGAAGGATTCAGACTTAAAGTACTGGAAAATAAAAACGTACAATCAACGGTCTTTTGAGTAAGCCGTCTTTTACTCTTCTATGCAAATCCTCACACTCCGCCTGAAACCAAAATCATATATCAAAAAACCCAAAATTTTAAAAGCACAAAAAAACTGATATAATGTAAGGGTCAATCTAACATGGGTCCTCCACCATCCATTTTTTTAATTAGCATTTGGTACATAACTTTATGTTGCATAGATATTTCCATTTGTGAAATATTTTAAGTTTTATAACTCACCACATCCATGACTAAACCTCACATTATTCAAAAAAATATATTATTTAGGAAGGATAATAATGACCATACTGAAGAGAATCAGCAGGCAAAAATACCAAATAAATAATCAATTTCCAGTTGATGTGGGCTTATGTAAAAGTTAATAAAGTAATCCAGCACTAATTTTTTAGAAATTGATTAAAAGAAATGATTACACAGAGTTAACTCAACATTTCAGGCTGGAGCTGATAACTTCTTTTGGCACATGAAAATTCAGTGGGAGAAAAGTTGCCTCATTATAAGTGCAGGACATGACACAAGGTATTGACAATGGCACGTAACTTACACTAACATGAATCAAGCCAAAGACCTATGAGTTAATACAATGTGATGCTACTAGTTGAGCTAATTCTCAATGACAGAGACCATACTTTCTACTAAATAAAGCTAAAAATAGTAAGATAATTCAGCCGTACCTCAGAGAAATTATCATCCGATAGCATATTAATGTTGATGTCTTTAATGAAACCAGAAGCTTGCAAGCGAATTTCCCCATCCACTCCTGAGCTCTTCTTTATACCTGAAATATAGCCAAGAAATAACTATATCTCAGCTAATTAGACAATAAATTTCATGATCTAAAATTTCTATATCTACCGTACATAACTGTCAATTGACATACCAAACTCACAAGTATTAGTTGTATTTGTAGGACTAAAAATGACTTCAAAAGATTATTTAATTCACTGCTATACATTGTGAGTTGTATAAATCATTCAATTAGAACAAATAAACACCCAACACATGACATATAATACTGACGTCAAAAGAGAATAAACAAGCACAGATTGGTTATCTTCAGTCTTTTGGATCCCACAGACCCACAGAAGTTGAGGATATTGGACTCTACTACTTTGTTCATTGTCATTGATAGATTGATTTTGAATGGTAAAACATGTTTAATTTGAACTAATAACCTACACCAATGATTTCAAAAAAGACTACATGATAAGAACCTTTAGGTTTGCTTCATTCATGTGAATCCACCCAGCACGGGGTTACTGGATTAAATTTTTGAATTCTTTTTCAGTCATTGCGACTAGTCTACTTTTTTGATTTCACTATATTTTGAAGTAAATAAGCTTACATAATAAGTACACTTTATTTGTCGTTGCTACTTTTGGCAAGCACAAGCATTAAACCAGTGTTGTCGATGGCGGATGGCAGTCCATGGCAGAGAGCCAAAATTCCGCAAGTTATAGCGGATCATGGCAGAAAAACCCGCAATAACGGCCGATATTTACCATTGCAGCGAGCCCGAAAACCGCCATGTGTATCCGCCATAGTGGCATGCCGCCGCTATTTGATAACACTGCCTTAAACTTATGTGTTTTATTTCAAAAAGAAGCTAAATTGAATTAACACACTCTAATGCAGTTGATGAGCATACCTTCCAAAGCAGCTTGTACAATTAGAAGTCATAAAAAATAAAATAAAATGAAATAAAATAAAAGAACCAACTGTTAGAATGCAATGGCATAATCAACAAAAACTAGTCAAATTACCTGTTATTTGCAGAAGCTGGTGTGAGTTTTTCTGAAGGTAGTCATTTGGGTCACACTTGATTCTTATGAAGCTTCTAAGTACTTTGGTCTCAAAAGTTTCAAGGTCCTTTAAAAGTTCCTCAACTAGACTCCTCTTTAAATAAACAAGCTTGATGTTGGAAGGATTGATAGCGGCAAAACAGCTTCTTGGTTTTTCCACAACATGTTTCCTCGGTTGACTCTTCCTCTCCGAAGGCGCTGGTTTGGGGATTTCACATGCATACTCATCATCTTCTGAGTCAAACAGAAGTTCATCATCAGATTGTCCACAGTTCTCTAGAAAGTGTGACTCGAGCAAGCCACTAATCATAAACCGGCCAATGCTCTTCTTTCTAAACAACATCTGGAGCCTATCATCACACAGAATTCTTTTCTTTTTTGCAGGATTTAAAAGGTTATTCTGCATAACATAATCATTTATAATTTCAGTGACATCACTTTGACTTATCTTGTTGCTTGTATCTCTACCAATGGATTTGAGAAACTTAATAAGGGAAGTTGATCCCCATCCATTGTATTCCCTTTTCTTTGGTTTTTTGTTTTTCCTTTTCTTTCTCACAGGATTTTCAACCTTTCCCTTAATTTCCATTATCCAGTCAGAACCAGATTGTGATCTACCATTCATCCTTTCTATCATTACCATAAACTCAACCGGCGCCTCTGGTGATACCCCTTCTGCTAATTACCAAATCTGTCCATGTCCACGCTTTTCACCTTTGTCAAATTTCATTTTTAAAATGAAAGACATCAATTGGCAGCAGAAAATGGTAAAAGATATAACAATTAAAAAACACCACGTAAATGCATTTTGTGTTGCTGTTGAAGTCTTGAACAAAGAAGAACTAATAAGTGTTAAGAATTAAAAATTTAATGAGAAATTCAAAATAAACATCAGAGAAAGTTAATTAAAATAAAGAAACTGGCAACAGAAATTAGTCAACGAAAACAAGACAGCACAAAGTTGAATGGAGAGTAACCCCAACCTTGCATGAGGGTTCAAACCCTTTCACACCTTAAAATACTCTCAAAAAGCAAAGAAACTAGAGAGTAAATCAACATTTTGGTCAATGAAACTGTAAGAATTGGACATTTTAATCCATCAAATTTTCAAAATGGCAATTAAGTTGCTTAAATTTAAAAAGGCCAACCTATTTAGTCATTTATCGGAATTTAGTAGCATGATTTTAAATGCACTATCTTTGCCTTGATGTTGCAAGAGACTTTTCAAAGCAACATGTGTTTATTGCAAGAGACTATTTAAATGCAACATCTTTGCCTTGCGGCGCCGTTATAGTGGAGAAACCCGCAATATCAGCCAAAATTTATTATTGTGGCAATCCCAAAAACCAACAAGTATATCCGTCATAGCAGCCATGGCGCCGCAATTTGATAACACTACCATTTATTCAACAAAATCCAAAAGATCAATCCATTCAAGATAACACGTCATGGTTCGTAAATTTACGAAGATAATCATTGTACTAAATAGCAATGTTGTTTTCAAAAACATAGACAATTCATCTTCCTCTATCACAATTGTTCACTACTCTAGCTTTCTATATCATTATTATCAATTTAAGACAAACACAAATTATAAAATAAAAACCTATGAAGCTCGGAACCAGAAACACGGCTCTGACACTAACACGTCCAGATCAGTAATAATTTGGAAAACTGAATAAATTAAACGTAACCACAAGTGTATGTATCAGTGTCGGCCACATGCACAGCACACCTTTTTTCCCGAGGTTTTTCCCGAGATGTCGTCGCTACACAGATAAAAGCTCAAGAGTTTTTGAAAGTAAAAAGAACCAATTGCTCAATTTTAAATTATTAGTCTAAATTTTTCTCATCCCTATATACCGCAAATACTCACCCTATTTAGGTAAGAAAAATCCCTCCTTTTCTTCCCAAACCCTTCCCCACTCTTCTTTTCCTCCTAACTCCAAAACAAAACTAACACAAAGATGCACTAAAAAGTACCAAAAAAATAAGTATAAATAACAGAAAATAAAAAAAAAACACACACACGCACAAATTTAGAAAACTCAATGAAAAAACAAAAATTAACAGAAAAAAAAAAACGAAAACAAAATAAAATCATTACATGCATTTAAAATTGCACATTCAACCTAACAAAAAAATCAGGGAAAAAAATCAAGGTACAAACACCATCGTCATCGTGAATGACACTAACATTATCAATAACAATAAGCAATTCGGGAACGAAAATAGAGAAATTGAAGGTAATAGAAAGATACCGAGAGATTGAGAAGTTGACTGAGGCAAAAGCTGAGGAAGATTCTAAAAGCAGAAGGTTTCTGTTCTTGGTGTTTGGTGGCTGAGTGACGCGGTGACGAGTTACTCTAGAGTACTCGTGTGTTTGTTTCGCTCGAATGGCAAAAACTAATTAAGAAAAAGAAAACGATTTTCACTTTATTTATAAATATCAATAATTTGTTTAAATTAATATATAATATTTATATAAATAAATATTATCTTTGTTGAACCGAACTGTTGTCCACGACAGAAATAAAATTATAGAATATTAATTTATAAAATATTATAAATATCAATTACTTTTTAAAAAACTATTCATATTTTATTTATTATTGAGAGATATAATTTTGCTTTTACTTATAAAATATAAATAATTTTTTTAAATAATTAGTTTATACATATTAACAACTTATTTTCATTAATATATTCAACCATAAACCCACGATTTAAAAAATACTATATACATTAATAATTTTTTATTAAAATATTCCAATTAAAGTTATAATTAAAAATATAATTTTATTTTCTCTTTTGTAATATTAATAATTATAGAAATAAATATGTTAAAATATTATACTTTTAGTAAAATAAAAATCACGGATTAAAAATTAAGATAAAAATAAAAGGACAAGAACTAAATTTGGACATTTTTTAAAAAAATAGTAATAACTAATATTCATAATCACATCGATTCAAATCAAAACCGCCTATAGATAATAAAACTGAAATTCACGTATTAGAGTATCTTTAATTGGAGTAAACTAAATGGATAAACTAAGATATTTTTTATGGGTCCAAAGTGATTTGTAGAATTTAAAATATTTATAGTTGATTTGAGTTGTTTTTACTTTAACGAGGGTTGTTTATAAAAAATCAAAACTTGACCCCACATTTTATAGTTGTTGGAGCTTTATTGATATTTTAATAATATAAAACAATAATAAAATAATAATAAAAGTTATTGATAATGGATAGTGTGCGTTGGTTATATAGTTTACTCCCACTAATTATTAGTTCACTTTACTATTACTATTAAAGAATTTAATACTACTAAATCTGCACTAATTGCTTATAACTACTGTTATTATTAAAGAATTTAATACTATTGAACTTGCACTAAAGATGCTCTTAATAATCAGTATTATATTCTTTAAATTTCGTTTTAAATTAATATTATTAAACTACTTATTTTATTTTGTGAAAGTAACCTATTATTAGTAGTTATGACATATCAAATAAAATTGAAAAGGACTAAAAAATTCAAAGATTATAAAATATATAAAAAAAACAAAGATTAAAAATAAAGATAAGAATAATTTTAATCAAAATAAAAGGACAAAAACTAAATTTGAATATTTTTATAAATAAAAAAAATCGTAATCAAACCTATTCAAATCACAACTGTTCACAGATAATAAATTTGAAAATCACGTATTATTAAATATTATTCAATTCTATAAATCTCATTATGGAAAATTAGTATTAAATTATGTAATTTATTTTGTAAAAGTAACGTATCATTAATAATTATGACATATCAAAATAAAAATGACAAAGATTACAAAAAGTTCAAAGATTACGAAATATAAAACAAAAATCACAGATTAAAAATAAAAATAAAAATTAATTTTAGGTCGAATAAAAGAAGAAAAAAAATTCAAACATTTTCATAAAAAAATAATAATAATTAACTTGTTCATATTCAAACCAATTCAAATCAAAACCTCTCACATATAATAAAATTGAAAACTGCGTAACATAAGCATCTTTAATGGGAGCAACTAAATTGTATGAACTAAGTTATTTTACGTGGGTGCAAATTGACACGAAGGATTTAAGCAATTCAAAATTGAATTAAAAAGTTTTTACTTCAATGGTTATTGTTTATAAGGAATTCAAATTTGGTAGCATCTTTAATGGGAATAATCTAAATGGGTAAACTAAGATATTTTTTGTGGGTCCAAAGTGTTTTGTAGGATTTAAAAATTTTATAGTTGATTTGAGTAGTTTTTACTTTAATGATGATTGTCTATAAGAAATCAAAACTTGACCCCACTATTTTCAAATATCATGCCATTATTTTAATGTTGTTGGAATATTTTATTAATTAAATAAATAATATTATAATATATTTCACATAGTTAACGTTTACTATATAGATAATGAGAACTAAATTTTAGTTCACTTAGATGTCCTGTCAGTTCTACTATAATGCAAATTCTTTATTACTAACGTAAGCTATACAAAATTTTGGTTTAACAATCATGCACTAAAGTTGCTCTAATAAAAATCTATTATTTATGTTAAATAATTAATAAAAATATTTATTATTAATGTTAAATAATGAGTTAGAGTACGTTGCTTGTGTAGAGGACAGCACATAAACTAGTTTTAGAGCATCTCATATGTCATGTCAGTTCTACTATAATGCAAATTTTTTATGACTAACGTAAGTTATACAAAATTTTGGTTTAACAACCCTTTACTAAAGTTGCTCTAATAAAAATCTATTATTTATGTTAAATAATTAATAAAAAATTATTATTTATGTTAAATAATGAGTTAGAGTACGTTGCTTGTGTAGAACACGTAAACTAGTTTTAGAGCATCTCATATGTCATGTTAGTTCTACTATAATGTAAATTCCTTATTACTAAAGTAAGCTATACAAGGAAAAAATTAATATGTTCGTATTTAAACCGACTCAAATAAAAACCGCCCACTGATAATAAAATTAAAAATCGCGTATTATTAAAAGATTCTTTAAATATATTTTTTTTAAATTGTCCTAATTTTTTATAAGAAAAAAATTAATAAATTTGTATTCAAATCAAAACCGCCCACAGATAATAAAATAAAAAATTGCGTATTATTAGAAAATTCTTTAAATATATTTTTTAAAAATTGTTTAAGTTTGATTTTAAATTTATTTTTCAAAGCCAAATCAAATACATAAAAGTTAATACTTATTTATAAGTCAGAAACCGTTGACATTAAGGGTTAGTCTAAAAGTGTTATATCAAATCTCAACTGTTAATATGAATAAATCAAACGGTTATAGTATTAGTCTAATTTTTAGAAAAAAGAAATGAACATGTATTTTTTTATTTTATTTAATATAACTGTTTAATTCATTCTTATTAACGGTTGAGATTTAATGTAAATCTTTTAAAATTACATAGCTCACCTTTTAAGAAAAATGTTCGAATACATTTAATATTACACTCTTTTTAATTCTATCCATTTTTTTGCTTTGATAATCGTTATAAACATAAAAACGTAAAAATTAAAAAATTAAAAATAAAATAAAAGAAATAAGGATATATTTAAAATAGTAACGTTGAAGGTAATAATTATAGATGATTTTTTTTATATTTAAGATCATTGCAAAAACATTTATGGCTTATATTTGATATGGGAGGAGTATTTATTAGGGTGGAAGGGTACCAATTGACGTTGGATATAAAATATTAGGACGAGTTCAATATTTGAGAACAATTTTTCTTTATTATTTTACTATAATTTTTTTATATAAATATAATGTTGAAATATATTTTATTTAATTTATATTTATTTATTATGTGCTTATAATTATTATGTGGGAATTAATATTTATATTAAGGATTACATATGTTGTTGGTTCTTTTAAATATTTTAAATTTTGTTTGTAGCTCCTCAAAATATTTTTGTTAAAGAATGGTCCTACTAAAATTTTTCATCCACAATTAAGAAGGGTAATTTGACTCATCCTCAATGGGCACCCGCAAAATTATCCATAATAAGTAGGATAAAAATCCGTAAAAATGGATACGGACTCGAGTAATTACCCACAAAAATAAGCGGGTATGGACATCTTGATACCCACCCCGCCCCACACTCGCACAATATATATATTTATGTATTTTAATTTATATTTATATATTTTAATTTATATATTTTTATAAAAATGTATGTCCATCAATTTTAAAAAGTATATCAATATTAATAGATTACGTATTTAATATAAGTATTTGTTTTTTTCAACAATAAATTTTTTGAAAACTTTTTAATGTTTTTAAAATTTTAAAATGGTATGATATTTTATAATTGGTCTATTTATTTTTAATAGGAATGCGGGTAACGAGTACGAGTATGGGCACCTACATAGCCATAGGGCACGGGTACGAGTGTTAACTATGGGGGCCAAGCGGGTATGGGCTCGGGTACGGAGATTTTTTTCAATTTGTGGGTATGGGGATGGGTATTATACTACCTTGTCCAAACCCTGTCCATTGTCATCCATATCCATAATTTTGGTTCATAATATTATAATCATCGCTAAATTGTCGCTAACTTAGTCGCTGAGTAATAAACTATCGCTAATTTTCTTACTAAGTTGTAAAAATTGTCGCTAAGTTGGAGGAGGAACCAAAAGTGTGGATGAAATTTTAGGAGGATCATTCTTTGAATGAAACATTTTGAGGGATTAAAAACAAAATTTGAGATATTTAGGAGAACCATAAACATATTAAACACTTATATTAATTACATTAGTTATTTATAAAATTAAGAGGTTTAATCAATTAGTTTCTTGATGGCGTTGCTAGATGTTGTTGACATTGTCATCCAGAGTTTGATTATGACGGTGTAATGCATCCATGACGGCACGCGTCTTCGTTAGAGCATTGCCAACACTGCTACCTCTGGTGTCTTCTCCTAACAACCATGATTGGGAACAATTAGGTTTATGAAATGAGGTTTCTAAGAGTATCAGAATGATGATAACAATGAAAGGTGTGGCTCGGGTTAGTTTTACTAGGGGGCCACTGTAGGCACAATTATACTTGTAAAAAAGTATAAGAGTTTGTGGTACCCTTATACTGGTAGGGATGACCAAAGACCTTAGTAGTTTTCTATTGATGGGAATTTGCCTTCGACGGTGATAAGTGGCAAAGAATGAGATAATCTTGACACTTATAAAGGCCACGAATACAAAATCATTGACAAAATACCATTGTTTTGATTAGAAAATGAAAATATGTCAAAGAATGGTTACTATTGATGGATACTTTGAATTTATGTAGGAAAGAATGTTCAAAACAAACTTGAAAGTCAAAAATGAGAGATTGGCGCCACAAGGGCGCTGCAACACACTCACAACGAGCAAAATGGGAAAAGCATGAACATGGCGATGCAAGCTCGCTGCATCACACTACAGAAAACACAAGACCAAGAAATTCAGGTGAGGTCTCGGTGCCAGCATGCAAGTGCGCTGCAACACACTTTTATGCGTGCGCTGTGTCAGCCAAAACTCCAAAGGTGGTACAATAGTCCTCTAAGGCTAAGTCTCCTGGCATGCTGCAGTGAGGAAATTCTGCGCAGGGTACAAGTAGCAACTTTCGAAAAAATATTATAAATAGATGACTTGGGTCACGTAGAAATTCATTCACTTTGTACTAATTTTAGTTAAAACATCATTTTAATAGAAAGTAAGGGAAGGAAATAGAAGAATCGAGTTAGATACGCATCAAGAATCGGGAGATCATTTTTGATGTTGATTCATCTCCAATTCTTCCTTTTTGTACAAGCTATTATGACAATGGCTAGCTAAATTCCTTCTCTTGTCGGGATTGGAACGAATCTACCATAATCGTATGTATATTTACTGATTATACTTTCAATATAAACATGTCTTCGTACTTACCAATTTTATCTTAATATTATTGATCATCTTATGAATTCTAATTGTTATTGAAAAATACTTTCGGATCTTGAATCAAGATAAATATCTATTAAACACTAATTGCTAGACATAGAATTAGGGTTTAATATCCGCAAGAATACTCGTTCTTAAGGCTATCGGTTTGTTTAATAGATTGAGAAATCATCGATTAAACAAACCGATTGAACTATTAAACAATCGTACAGACATATGCATTATTGTGAATGGTATGTGGAGGCAAGAATGAAGGTAAAAGTTTATACAAAAAATAATCAGTGAGTTATATACGTAAGCGGTAGAGGAAATCCAATCCCGTCAAGATTTCTTATCATTAAAACTTTGTTTACCTAATATTGTTTATTCTACATTCAGTTACTATTTCAACAAACTTTTATGTAAACTTAACTTGAAACGATATTGGTTGTTGAAAACATTTGTAATATCGCATCAGCCTCTGTGGATACGATAACAGATACTTTCTTTTGATTTAATCAACATCAAAATAGCGTCATTGTCAGGGACTGGCGTTTAGATATTACAAACATAACGACTATTGATATCTTTTTAAGTTTGTATATTTGTTAAAAACTGTATATACATTTCTATATATTCTTCATTTTACTTTCTCCAAACATTTTGTTGGCTATAAATTGAAAACTTTGTGTATGCAAGGTACAAAATCGGAAGATTTATTACCTTTTGATCCCGAGATCGAAAGAACAGTCCAAAAAAACAAACGACAAAAAAATAGGCAAAAGCAACTAGCCAAGCAAAAATCTCAAAAGAACAAATCATCAACATCAAGTTCTTTAACACTTCCAACAAAAGAAACAATGGTTGAAGGTGGACCTGAAGTTATCAATGATGGACCTTGTCAGAGCAGCCCAATACGGTTAGCTCGTTTCACTAACAATCCAACAAACCAACAAGCTTAAATAAAAACCAAATTGCAGATCATCTATGCAAACCCTTTTGCAAGTATGGATCTTGAAAATCCATACACACACCTCACCAAGATCTATGAATTGATCAGTACATTGGGAGCACCTGAAGCGGAAGAAGAAGTAGTCTTTATGAGATTGTTTCCATATTCTTTGATCGACAAGGCAAATGATTAGTATCTTGACCAACCAACTCAAACCATGACCAATTAGAATGTCTTGGAAGAAAACTTTCTGAACAGATTCTTCCCACACAACAGATTCATGGACGTTAAAACAGCAATAGCTGCATTCGCTTAAAGTGCAACTAAAACTCTATGTGAAGCATAGGAGCGCTATAAATCTATGATAAGGAAATGTCTTAATCATGGTTTTAATGAACTAACACAAATCCACATCTTCCACAACATATTGCAACCACAACCAAAGCTTCTACTTGAAGCAACCTCTGGTGGTCCTTTATCATCTAAAAGTGTAGAAGAGAGAGTGTCCATCATTAATCGTATGGCTCTCAATGTCCATCATGTTCAATATAATAGAGGAACTACACAAAGAAAGTATGGAATTTTAGAATTAGATACAAATGTAGCAATACTGGCACAAAATAAACTTCTCACCCAAATAGTATAAGAACTAACAAAGCAGCTTTCCAAACTTCCACAACAGCTTAAGAATATGCATGGATCGGCTAATAAACCACAACAAGTAGCTTTTTCCGAGCTTTGTACAGGCAACCATCCAACCCGTTTTTGTCCTCCAATTAATGAAGAAGTAAATTACATGGGGAATCAACAAAGATCAACACCATGCTCAGGAAATCAGAACTATCAACGCGGAAACAACGCCACCTATGGTCAAAGCTGGAGGCAAGAAGCATGAACATCGAACAAGCTCAATCAATATCAGAATTTTCATCAACATCCGCAAAATATAACTCAATCAGATAGAACATCTAAACTAGAAGACACATTGAACCAATTTATGCAATTGTTCATTATAAATCAGAAGAATATAAATGCTTCAATCAAGAACCTTAAAACATAAGTTGGACAAATTGCAAAACAATTAGCAGATCAACAAAGAGGTACCTTCACAACCATAACTCAGACAAATCCAAAAGAGTATTACGAGCCCTCTTGGATGTATTCAATGTCCTTGATTCGGAAGAAGAAAAAGAAATCAATGATTGCTTGACAAAACTTGACACAGTAAAAGAAATCCTTTTGAAAGAAGCAAAAGTCGAGGAGCTAAAAGAAGAATCCATACAAGAGAATAGCAAGCTGGAATTGAAAATGCTACTGAATCACTTGAAATATATATTTCTTGATGAACAGTGCAAGAAACCTGTCATAATCAGTAATTCTTTGGCCAGCCATGAAGAAAATAAACTCATTCAAGTTCTCAAGGAAAATCAAAATGCAATTGGTTGGGTTCTATCAGATTTAAAAGATATTAGTCCATCATATTGCATGCACAAAATTATGATGGAAGAAAACTACAAACCAGTTGCCCAGCCACATCGGCGTTTGAATCCAACAATGAAGGAAGTCGTACGGAAGAGGTGATGAAGTTGTTAGAAGCAGGGATGATATACTCATTTTAGATAGTGCTTAGGTGAGTCATGTCCAAGTAGTTCCAAAAAAGGGTTGCATGACGGTAATAACAAATGAGAAAAATGAATTGATTCCAACAAGGACCGTAACCGAATGGCTTATGTGCATTGATTATAGAAGACTTAATCAAGCAACAAGGAAGGACCATTTCCCATTACCATTCATGGACCAAATGTTGGAAAGATCATCCGGAAAGTAATTCTATTGTTTCTTAGACGGATACTCGAGATACAATCAAATCACTATGAATCTAGAAGATCGTAAAAAAGAGCCTTCGCCTGTCCATTTGGGGTCTTTTCATATAGATGTATGTCGTTTGGTCTATGTAACACACTTGCAACATGTCAACGTTGTATACAAGCCGTCTTTTCATATTTAATTGAAAAACCCATTGAGATCTTCATGGACGACTTTTTCGTTTTTGGTGAATCAATCGATTTATGCTTGAACAACCTGGACATCATACTGAAGCAATGTGTGGAAACAAATCTAGTGTTGAATTGAGAGAAGTGTAACTTTATGGTTACCGAGGGCATAGTGCTTGGGCATAAAATTTCAGCAAAAGGAATTAAAGTGGACAAAGCAAAAATTGATGTCATTGCAAAGCTTCCTCCTCCAACCAACGCCAAGGGAATTCAGAGTTTCCTTGGCCATGTCAGGTTCTATCAAAGATTCATAAAGGATTTCTCAAAGATTGTAAAGCCATTAAGTAACCTACTCAATAAGGATAGGTCATTTATTTTTTATAAAGATTGATTACTTGCTTTTGAGAATTTAAAGGAAAAATTAACCACTGCACCCATAATCACTACACCCAATTGGAAATTCGATTTCAAACTCATGTGTGATGCAAGTGATTATGCGGTTGGTGGTGTTTTAGGCTAAAGAAAAACCAAAGTTTTTCATGCTATACATTACACAAGCAATGTATTAAATGGTGCGCAAGTCAATTATGCAACAACGAAAAAGGAAATGCTTGCCATAGTATATGCATTAGAAAAATTTTGGTTTTACTTCATAGGTTCAAAGATTATTTGCTATATTGACCATGCAGCAATCAAATACTTGATCAACAAAGCGGATTCCAAACCAAGAATAATCAGGTGGATGCTTCTTTTGCAAGAATTCGATTTAGAGATCCATGATAAAAAAGGAACAAAAAATCTAGTGGTGGATCATCTATCAAGGTTAGTGAATCCCGAAATCAAAAAGCAAGAGAGGAAAGTACTTAAGGAGTTTCTCAATGAAAAAATGCTTATGATAGAAGAAAGGCCATGGTTTGTGGATCTCACAAATTACAAAACATATGGTTTTATCCCTGAAGATTTCAATTGGCAACAAAAGAAGAAGTTCTTATGTGATGCTGCTCATTTTGTATGGGATGATCCGTACTTGTCAAAAATAGGAGCTCACGGTTTATTAAGAAGATGTGTCACTAAGGAAGAATCAAGAAGCATCACATGGAATTGCCACAATTCCCCCATATGCAGGTCATTACAACGGAGAAATAACAACCGCAAAAGTCCTACAAGCAGGTTTCTATTGGTCAACTTTGTTCATAGACACTTATGAGCATACCAAGAACTACGATAGCTACCAAAGGGATGGAGGAATTTCCAAACGGAACGAAATGCCCTTGCAAAACATGTTAGAAGTTGAGGTTTTTGATTGCTGAGGCATTGATTTCATTGGACTTTTCCTCTCGTCATTTACAAATGAATACATCTTGGGGGCAGCCAATTATGTATAAAAATGGGTGGAGGCAGTGGCATCACCAAAAATGGACAACAAAACTATGATCAAATTCTAGAATAAAAACATCTTCACTAGGTTTGGAACACCAAAGGTGTTGATCAGCGATAATGGTTCTCATTTCTGTAAAACACAACTTGTTAATGCCCTTGAACACTATGGTGTCAGGCACAAGGTTGCGACACCGTATCATCCTTAAACAAATGGGTAGACTGAAGTATACAATTGTGAAGTCAAAATAATTCTGAAGAAAACAACCTCAACATCACAAAAAGATTGGTCATTGAAACTTGATGAAGCACTTTGGGTCTACCGTACCGCCTATAAGTCACCAATAGGCCTCACACCTTTTCAGATGGTGTATGGAAAGGCATGTCACTTGCCAGTAGAATTAGAACACAAGGCCTTTTGGGCTTTAAAATTCCTGAATTTTGATCAACAACAAGTCGGCATGAAAAGAAAGCTGTAGTTACATGAGCTTGATGAACTACAACTTCAAGCATATAAATCTTAAAGGCTCTATAACGAAAGAGTGAAAATATATCATGATAGCAAGATCCTGCCCAAGGACTTCAAATTTGAACAAATGATCATCCTCTTTAATTCCCGACTGAGGTTGTTTATGGGGCAATTAAAATCAAAGTGGTCCAGACCATTTAAAATCAAGGACGTCAAGCCTTATGGTGCAATTAAGCTGGAAGGTCCAATTTTTAAAGAAACATGGATTGTCAATGGCCAAAGATTGAAGTTTTATTTGGGTGGTGATGTCAACTGTCTTACCTTTACGATCCCTTTGCAAGAACCATGAAGCAAAATGTGTCAAGCTAAAGACGTTAGACAAACGCTTATTGGGAGGCAACCCAATGTTTAGGTTTTTATGTTTTCTTAGCATTCGTTTTCAATTTTTGCACCTTTGATGAAAAATCTGAAATTTGGAAAAAATATAGTTTTTGAGCAGGGCCCCCTTGTCGCATCCCTGTGAAGAGGGGCCGACAAGGACAGAAGAGTCGCCACCGTTTATTATTTATCCCAAAGAGATGGAAAGGAAACAATAAGAGAAAACCTACGGAAAAGGGAAAAGACAGGTCATTGCAACCAAATCTTGGGTTCGGGAGTCGGTTACGTAAGGGGAAGGTATGAGCACCCCTCACGTTCGTTGTATTTAACGTGATCCATGCTTGTTGTCTATCTAAGAGGGTTTTAATCTATCAAGGCTGACTCACAGGGACAAAAGAAAAGAAAAGAGACTCGATAGAGCATCACCGCTCTATGCATACGTACTCCCTCGTACAATGGGAAAGTCAGAGTCAACGTAGTTCGGAAAACTACGGGTGAAGGTGGGGAAGGTTGCTTGCCAAGACATCGTCGTCTTGTGTCTACGTATCCCCGTCTGGTATGAAAAATCAGAGCAAACGTAGTTCGGGCTGACACGACCACAAATTGGTTCAAGTGTTTTAACTGAGTAGGGTTAAACCTTCGTTCTAGCAGTTAGATGTATTGCTGCTCGACCATTGGAGACTTAGGCGTTACTTGTTTGCGGTAGAACCAAGAGTTAACACACTCTTTTTGAAAATGATTTTCCAAACAATCCCGAAGGATAAAAAGGTTTGATGTTTTGTTTTGTGTTTTTTATGAAGAAGTGAATTGAATTAGATTTGTAATTCATGTTGTACTAAAGACTATGACTTGAGAGCGAATGTGTCGCATATCGCCTAAAGGGCATACGCTAAACACTCTAGACAGTTGAGAGGAAGCCCCTCAACTATCATTCCCCAAGTACTTAAGGCTCGTAGCGTACAACACTTATTATCCTTTATTAGATGTCTTGAAGAAGTTTTGAGATGAGAAGAGAAGACACAAACTCTAAGGGGAAACTAAACAACCCTAATGTTATCATGAAATGTGCCCCTAAGATTGAGATGAAGAGGGGAAAAGACTATCCTAATTTTATCATGCTTGAATTGAACACTTAATATCTCTCCTACTCCTATCCTAAACGGAGGGACTAGGAATCCTAAGGGGTCATGGCAAAAGACCAAGAAAACACAAGATAAATCAATCACAAATGAGATGCAAGAAAGAGATGAAGTTGAATTAAACAAATCAAGGAATAAGGTAAACATGATATGCAATGCTCAAATGATATAACACAAACAAAATAGGAGCAAAAATGACTTAAACAAGTCAAAGAACAAGTGAGATGAAATGGGAGAAGTCACAACTCCTACAACCATTCATGCATCAATCACTTACACCAAAAGGTAAACAACAATGCACAAAGAAAGATCATAATCAAAGTGTAGATGGGAGAAAGTAGCTTGGGCAGAAAGCACATGAAATATGTCTCAACCAAAC
This sequence comes from Lathyrus sativus, assembly GCA_963859935.3. NCBI lineage: Eukaryota > Viridiplantae > Streptophyta > Magnoliopsida > Fabales > Fabaceae > Lathyrus > Lathyrus sativus. Next base: position 254,156,020 of record OZ012735.1, on the reverse strand, counting down.
TCAACAACATTGATCATGCCAAGAAACAAACAAACAAACAAAAGCAGGAAAGTGGCTAATTATCCAAGACAAACTCAAAGTGTAAATGTGAACACCAAATCATCTTGAATAAGAGCCAAACCACATGGGGAAGAAGTGGAAACACAAGAAGAAAGCCCACAAACAAGAATGGAAACAATGCATAATCAAGCTACAAATCATGGCAAGAGAAAGAACCAAAGTTCCAATCATAATCAACACTTAAAACCAAGTGGAATGCCCTAATTCAAAGTGACTTGCAACACAAACTACGCAAGTGTATAACCTAAGAAATCAAAACCATCACCTTAATCATGTCATGAATGAGTATCAATACTCATAGGGTGCATATGGGATCCATCAAAGTCACTTCCCAAAGGAACTAGGTCAACTAGTTTGTGTGAACTTCATCTAGGGTGACTTGACTTGCAAGGTTCACCAAAAATAGAAGGAATGTTCAATAAAATCCAAATAAAATGCAAAAAGCAACTAAGCACAATGGCAAACAGAGGCCAGAGTTTCAAAACCAAACTCAACTCAAGGCATCACCAAATGATTTGATCAACTAGGGTGCTCCACCTTATTGAGTTATAAACGAGGGTAAAAAAAAACCAACTCAAAGTCAAACACAAAATGATCAAACATTGACCAAAATCAGCCTCAAAGGTACCTCGATCCATCCTCTAGATGGATAGGAAACCTCATTCATTGGTGATATCAAATGGTAGCTTAAGCATGGATGATCAAATAAAAACAATATTAAAAACCTCTCCAATTGCAAAATAAAATAAAATCTGAATCAAAAATTATGAAAAATTAATTAAGGTTTTAAAATGATGGAAAATATTTTTTATGGAATTTTTGGACAATTGGAGCTATTTTTAATAATTGCAAACCAAAACAGCAAATAAAATAAAATAAAATAAAATGGAAATGAAAAGGGGGTGCAAAAGTGAAAACAACAACAACTACACGCAGGAAAAACACAAATGGGCTCAAAATGAGGGGGGCGTGAAGAGCAAACCAAGCCCAATTGACCCAGACCTGACTCAACACATGAAACACACCGTTTCATTAAACAGACGTGGAGTCAAAGTGCCAAATGGATCCAGTCAAGCCAATCACATACAAACACGTGCGCAGGTCAACATTTCAAACCAAGCCACATCAGATCTGCCTGGAAATGAACCTGATGCCGGAGCTAGGGCTCTGGTCGTCTTCTTCGGTGAGCTCACCGGAGCTCAGGTGAAAAACCACCACCAACAGGCACAAAAATGGTATCAAACGAAAGGTCTTGCTACAAGGATTCCAAATCCATAGATCAATCATCACAAAAGCTCAAGATCAAGGAGAATCGAAGACTTAAAGTTTGAGTGCACCAACTAAAAACCTCATCAAACATGAACAACAATGGATCAAACATGGCCTACTCGACGTAGGGCTTCAGATGCAACCAGTATGAGCCTAAATCATGGTCTAGAATGAGATAATTAAGAGATGGAAACTTACTGAATGGAGCAACTCCATTGGTTCTTTAGATGCGTTTAAGCTTCATTATCTTACTTCAGTTTCACTCCAAATGCTCCTAGGAAGAAGAATTAGGCTTCAATTTCAACTGATTTGCAGAGAAAACTAGAATTCGAATTTGAAAAATGCTTGAGAATTTTGAATTTCAATCTGCTCTCTCCAGCTCCAAATGCAAGTTCTAAGCTTCTAGAGCAAGCTCTTAGCTTATATATGATGGATTTGAATGTGTCATGCAGGCCCATGAAGCCTCAATTGTGAGATTTTAAAATTTTCCCAAATAAGAAACCTCACTTAAGCACACGCATTTTGCTTCATTCATACATGATAAGTGCACTAATCTGCAGCATGTGAGGTGTATTTCCCAATTGAATTGAGTTGGGCTTTTGATTTGGTCCACATTGTGAGTTTGAAGTGGAAACTTTCTCACGAAGAAACTTGAAAATTCCATGTTTCCACGCATTTGGTACCAAGCTAATTGTGGCAAACTTCTCATGATCATGTTTTGGTGTGAATTGATTCAAAATGAGTGACAAAGGTGACCTATAATGAACCAAATTCATATCATGCTTACAAATTCAAATTTCACTTGAAAATCTTCCCACATGGACATATAAATCCAATATTCAAATGATTCTTAAGTTCAAAGATGTAAATAAGGTCTTTATGAACAACTTTCATGTTGGTTGGAAGTGCATTTGAGGTGCATAAGTTCATGGAAATGACCATTGTACCAAATTACTGAAAATGAAACTTTCCCAAAATACCCCTGCCTTGCCAAGACCATAACTTGAGATGTACAAATGATATTAAGGACTTCTAGGACTTTTTGGAAATCTAAGATCATGAGGCCCAACTTTCATGTTCTCCTAAAGTTGAGGGGAAACTTTCTTCTAGGTCAAAAATGCTTTGGAAGTGAGTTGACTTTTAGTTGACCAAAAATAAGTTCATCTGAGACCCCTAACTTGTTGGCATCATAAATTGAGTTCTACGAGCTCAATGGATGAGTTCTAGTACTCAAAAGAAAGCTAAGAACATTCTCTACAAGTTTCATGTTTTCATCAAAGTGAGATTGAACTTGTATCATAGGGTAAATTGTCCTTGAAGTTAAGCACTAGAGAAGGGGATTTTACACTGAGATCCTCTGAAACCCTAATTTAGTAACTTCTTGAAATCTTAATTCTTCTTGATTTGATCTTGACATGACATCCTAAATGTCTCAAGATAACTTCCCATGGCCTCAATGACTTAAAACCAAGTTTTGAACTCTCACAAGTCCATAGTTGACCTTGAGTTTACTAGATGAAACCCTAGATTCACATCCTTTGACTGTGACCTCTTGCAGATGAAATGAAAGCCTAGACAAGCTCCACAAGGACTTCCAAAGCACTCAATGGGCTTCTCGAACACCTCTTTTGAAAAACAAAGATCTTATGAACCCCTGATGATCCTCTGTTGACCCCCAAGATAGGAGACAAACAACACACATCAATCCTTCCTTTCAAGGAGCTTTGACAACCTCATGGTGATGGCATACACTTGATGGTCTGAATAAACACTCTTGCTTGAGCTTGAAATCAAATGAGACTCCTCTCTTGAATGGCATATCACTCTTGATCCCCTATTAAGAAAAATGTTATGCAAATGCAAATGCTAAAATGAAATGAAACATAAGCCAAGTACAAGAAAAGGATTGGTCAAATTTTGGGGTACAACACCCCTCACCCTGAGCAGAGCGCAGGGGCGCAACAGGGGAAGCCATGGCACAAGTGCACCCTGCACAAAATTACCGTGCCCTGCGCAGAAACTAGAATCCACCAACCAACAATTAATGCCCTCTTTAATTTTGTGAACCACTCCCCATGTGTATTGAACAACTTTTCAGCTTTTCCACCATGAATTAAATGCCAAACTAACTCATTTTTTACTCACTTTTGCTCTTAATTAAAACCCTAGCCTCCAATTTGAATTTTTCATTTTCAAATCATCTCTTACACAAAGTTTCATCATCTTTTCTCTACTCCAAGCGTGTTTCTGTTCTTCATACACAAGAACCAATGTATGTATTTCTATTTTTCTATCCATTCTCTTATGTATTTCAAGGTAGATGTTTGAAGAAATTTTTGTGTGAATCATTATGCATCATGTGTAGATTTTCTATGTAAAACATCAGTGAATATCATATAGGAAATCATCATATGTAGACTAACCATGCACTCACAAGATGAAACTGTTGGCTATGAGAAAAATTCTGATGAAACAAGTACAAGGGCGCTACACAGCGCCATGGCACACTCATGCACACTTGTGCCCTGCATAGAAGTTCTGAGCAGAGCGTCCCTGACCTAAATAGTTATGTGTTTTTATATTTTCTCTGGTTATTGAATATGTATATATTGTAACATTTGGGAAAAACTTTGCTTTGGTTTCAGAAATGGCTCCAAAAAGAGAAGTTGCAGCAAAGAATCAAAAGACCATGGAAGGATTTTCTCGGGGGTAGACATGCTTTGATGAGAATAGGTTCCTAGGCCCTTTGCAAGAAGCATGATTCAAAGAGCTTTCCAGCTGAAAGATTTGGGCGGAAAGGAGATTTGACATTCATCCAGAGGGAACTTTCCGTAACTGTGCTTATATTACCACTGACAGGAGTTAGAAAAAATTGGTGAATCCTCCCACAAATCTGAATTATGAGATAATCAAGGAGTTTTATAACAAGGCTCTTCCTACGGAAGATAAAGAATATCCATTCACCATTTTGGTCTGAGGAAAAGCGATTGCCTTTGATAGGAATACCATAAATGAATATTTAGGAAAATCTCCCACTCTTGAGGATGGAGAGATTGATGCCTACTCCAGGAGGGTACAACAAGGTTCTTGGAATATTGGAAGAATCTCTCGAGCTATTATGGATAGGGGAAGACATGTTGTGAAGAATTTTGTGGAATTCCAACAAAATTCAAAAAAGAGGATATGAGCACTAGAGCACAAGTGGCCTTGACATTGATGTTATACAACATCAGGCCTCACAGTCACACATCTACCGTTCCGGTGGAAAGTTCATACTTGCTGTATTATCTTGTTGATGGTATGGAAATAAATGTGACTCAAATCATTTCAAATGAGCTTAAGGCAATTTGTGAAAGCGGGACCAAATCGGGGAGCAAACCTAACAACCCATTAGCTTTTCCTGGGCTAATCATGAGACTTTGTAGGAAGGCTAAGATGCACATTCCTAACCATGTTCATGAAGTAATTGTAGGTGTGGTTGACGAACGATACATTTCAAGGTACTACAACCCAAAACCTTATGAGAACCAAAAAGGGAATGAAGTTTCCCCAAGCTCAACACTTAGTTTTGAAGAATGGATGCAGATAGCGGTTACTCATAGTTGAGATCATAATACATCCAACCATAGAGCCATCTCATATATGCAGGGATCTTTGTACCATCTTCAGTTGCAGAATGGTGGGCCACCAGAGGGAGCATTTCAGTGCATGAATCTTGAAGCCTTCTAAACACACATTACTTGGCCTGGGGACAAATCAACCTTTCCGGAGGGACCAGCTACAGCAGATGCGGAAAGCCAACAACAAAGTGAATCTAAAGAAAGTGAGGAAGAACAAGGAGAAGGAGGAATGGTGAAGAGCAAGAAGAAGAAATGGTGGTGAAGATGAAGAGGATCAGAATGACAATGACGACATGGAGGATGATTGACTCACAGGAGATAACTGAAAAGCTCGCCAAAAACCTGAATGAAAATTTAAAGCTTTCAGTTTTTTTATTTATCTTAAATATTATGTTTACTTTTTGTATTTAGATTATGTTTCAAGTAACTTTGTTATACTTTACCTTGCAACTTTTGGAATTTTTGCATACTGTAGTCGTTTCATGGATAATGTTGTTAAAGTATTATGTGTTTCAAGTGTTTGAACTTTTTGCAAAACCAGTTTTTTTTATGTTTATCTTCATCATAAGTATGAATTTCTTGAAGAAGCAAGATGATCCAGAATCAAGTGGTTTTGAAACTCAGCAAGTGAAATTGAATGGTGATGATAAAATCAGACGAAATTCAAGCAAGGAACATGTTTACATGCTTTTTTAGAATGTTAGCATGATTTTGAATTTTGTGTTTCTTACAAAATCATGTCATGCCTCATTTTATAAAAACATAATTTCTTGCTTGAATCAAATAGCCAAACCAGAAATGTAAGGAGAACTTCCATTGTACACTCAAATGAAATGCTTGTCAATAATCTTTGAGTTAAACTCGACAGATTCATGTTAAATCCAACAAATCTTTTTTAGTTTCGTGGAGCATAAAGAGGATCAAGGCACTTTTTGTTGTTGAGAAAAATCACAAAACCAAAAAACCTCATCATATCTAGTGAGTGAGTGAGTATTTGTGAATCCTTTGAGCCGGAAAAATCAAAGAATTGATCATTTTTTAAATGTCACATAAAACACTAAGAAAACCACTTAGTGAAGTTGTGATCTTTACTAAAAAGGAAAATATATTTTATTAATCCATTCCATCTTCCTTTTGAAACATAAACATAATAAAAAAGAGAGTCATGCTTCAAAGAGCTCACTCATGAAAAAAAAAAACAAGCTGGGGAGAAATTGCTCATTGGACAAATAGAAAGATGAAAAAGATGCAAGAGTAATGAAGAAAGAAAACCAAAAGAGAAGAGAAAGAAAAGAAAATGAAGAAATGAACTTATTGCATCACAAAAAGAATGAAAGACTGATAAAGGAAAAGATCAAGGTTGGAAAATGAATGAACCTAGTAAACTTGAACAAATTTTTGAACCTATAGCTTTAGGAAATACCTCTTCCTTTTAAAACCTGACCAAGTTACAACCTTCACAAAGTCCTTCATGATTTGTGCTCTCAAAATTGTGAAATCTAAATTGCTTGGATGAACACATGAATTGACCAGGATGTTGACAAGGTTATTGAATAAGAGTCCATTTACCACCTAAGTGAAAAATTTCAGAATCTTCATCCTTTTTATGAAGAAGAGTGATAGGATGATTCAAGTGAATTATTGTCATTGCTTTTGGATGACATGATTTGGTCTTTGTAGGAAAAACCTTCTCTCAATCATGCTTTGATTCTAGAAGGTATTTGAACATGACTTTAGCATGATGATTACTCATCCGAACCATGCATGTTTCACCAAGAAAAATTTGTTACTTGATAAGAGGCTTTTGTTTTGAAAGATTCATGCTTATTATTGAGGACAAACAAGAGTTTGAGTTGGGGAGAATTTGATAAGTGACCAAGAATGAAATAATCTTGACACTTATAAAGGCCACGAATACGGAATCATTGGTAAAATACCATTGTTTTGATAAGAAAATGGAAATATGTCAAAGAATGATTACTATTGACGGATACTTTGAATTTATGCAAAAAAGAATGTTCAAAACAAACTTGAAAGTAAAAAAATGAGAGACTGGCGCCACAAGGGCGCTTCAACGCATTCACAGCAAGGAAATTCTGCGCAGGGCGCAAGTAGCAGCTTTTAGAAAAATATTTTAAATAAATGACTTGGGCCATGTAGAAATTCATTCACTTTATACTAATTTTAGTTAAAACATCATTGTAATAGAAAGTAAGGGAGAGAAATATAAGAATCGAGCTGGATACGCATCAAGAATCGAGAGATCATTGTTGATGCTGATTCATCTCCAATTCTTTCTTTTTGTACAAGCTACCATGACAATGGCTAGCTAAATTCCTTCTCTTGTCGGGATTGGAACGAATCTACCATAATCGTATGTATATTTACTGATTATGCTTTTAATATAAACATGTCTTTGCACTTACTGATTTTATCTTAATATTATTGATCATCTTATGAACTTGAATTGCTATTAAAAAATACTTTCGGATCTTGAATCAAGATAAATATATATTAAACACTAATTGCTAGACATAGAATTAGGGTTTAATATCCGCAAGAATACTCGTTCTTAAGGCTATCAGTTTGTTTAATAGATTGAGAAATCATATATTAAACAAACCTATTGAACTATTAAACAATCGTATAGACATATGCTTGTTGTGAATGGTATGTGGAGGTAAGAATGAAGGTCAAAGTTTATATAAAATATAATCAGTGAATTATATACGTAAGTGGTACATGAAATCCAATCATGACAAGATTTCTTATCATTAAAATTTTGTTTACCTAATATCGTTTATTCTACATTTAGTTATTATTTCAACAAACTTTTCCTTAAACTTAACTTGAAACGATATCGATTGTTGAAAACATTTGTGATATCAACTAGTTTTTATGGATACGATAACAAATACTTCATTTTGATTTACTCAACATCAGACGCGGAGTGGTCCTGTTTGGTGGTGAGATAGGGTTAGCACATGTAAGGTGAGAGGTTATGTGCTCATGTGTTATGTTATGTAAGTTATGATATGTCTTCTTTCCCACTAGGGAAGAGATATTCATAAAGATACTTGGGCTTAAGGTTCAAGAAACCTTCAAGAAGTGGTAACAACTCCCCTTAACAAGGGGAAACTTGACCGCCTACTTCCTCAAGAGTCGTGACATGTGTCTTCATATATAGTTAAGGACTGGATAAATGGTATTATCCGTGCATTCTCTCAGGGCGAGCCCTATGTCACACAAAGGTCATGCTTTGAGGCGATTCCTCATGAGGCGGGAACCCCATCGAAGAGCATGTGTAATCCTATTCAAGGACCTTTACAAATATATCAATAATAGTTCCACAAGCATGAGGTCTTGTAAAAGGAGAAGTGTTTTAAGCTTCCTTTGGGTTAGCCTTTCTGGCTAGGGAGAGTCCTTTAGTTATAGGAGGTTACTTTATTTGGAAGGTAAGTCCCTCAGCTATAGGCGACTCCTTTAGTTAGAGGGCAAGTTCCTCAACTGTATGAGGTTCCTTTAGTTGGAGGGCGAGTCCCTCAGTTGAGGGTAAGTCTTCGAGTTGTAGGTAACTCCTTTAGTTGGAGGGCGAGTGTAACACCTTAAACCCCCGCTCAAAATAATAAGGAATAAAACAATTATAAATAACTATTTTACTTAGGATGTCACAAAAATTCCATAAACCATATGTTCTATAACACTTATTAACATAAAACATTTAATTTAAAACACCTGTCATCACATGCTCGCCTTTACTTAGACTCATCACAGTGGAATCATTCATCAAAATAACTACTCGTTCAAATAAGTTCATAATAACTTTTATTTAAAATTAAGCTCAAATCAGGGCAATATACCTTCAACATAAAAGAAACTCAAAATAGGAGTTATAACATTTAATCTTGCAACAATAACTCAGAATAAGAAAAAACATAGTGTTTGCCCGTCCAATGTTACAGATCAGAGCAACGATAATCTAAAGACGCATAAAATTGGAAAAGAAGAATATCCTCAACGCCATCTTTTAGCTCTAAAGCTGCTACTCATCTATCTGCTTGTCTGTACCCCAAGAAGGAGCACATAACACCGCAGCAAACACAAAGAGGTGAGAATAGGCTCAAAATATATAATGGTTCAAAAGAATGCAAGGGTAGCCTAAAGGAAAAATGTTAACTTGCATACATTTTAATTGCAAAAATTGATACAACAAGTGCTTGTGAGGGCAAGCAGTCACACAACATATATTCTCATGTTCTGATGATGACAAAGTTCAACCTCGGATCAATAAGGAGCTGTCAATTTCACCCAAAAGACAATTGCAATATTTAACATATCATATCCTTCCTATATTTCTTTAATTCATCATATAATCATTGGCAAAACACGTGATAAATATTCAGTCGTGACAAAATGCACGAAGCAACAAATGATGATTTTTTGCAGGTTTTACAACTCTGAGTCGACCATACCAGTCAGCGCACATCCCGTCAATTTTTCCACTGGTCAGCGCATGGACACCATGAGTCGACCATCAGTCGGCGCATGAAGTCTTCATAATTCCCATGGGTCAGCGTGCGCCGACCTATAGTCGACGCATACTGTTGAGTTTTTAATATTGCTGAAATCTGCAGGTCATGCGTCGACGCATGGACCTGTTATGGTCGACCGTTCGCGCGTTGTTAAGTATTTTTTCACTGTTTGAAATCTTGTTGTGTTAGTTATTTGTCTTACTACTATAAATAGAAGATTGTTCATTTTTATCAACAAACGATTACATTTTGAGTATATTGTGTCAACAAGAAAAGTGAAATAGGTGCTACATTTCTCTTCATCTTCATCCTCAAATAACACACAACACTGCAACTACACACAACCATTTTTGGAGTGCTTTGTGTCTCGCTCAAGATGATAAGGTTCGAATCCATTGAGGGAAAGTCCGGTTCGGGTGGAGACTTGTGGCAGGTTTTTCTTGAATAAAACCTTGAAGGTTTTGCCCTCCAAGATTCTACGAATTTGGGGGTTTTTGGTACGGTAATTCTCCATCAACATTCAGCGGTGCGAAGGTGATTGAGAAACGTTTTTTCATCAATCTAGTAGCTGGGGCTGTGAAGTGTTGAAGGGAGTTCCGGGTTCGATTCGTTGGTGTCTAAAGATCATCCGGGACGAGGGTTTGAAGAACTGAAAGGTATTCAACAAAGGGGTTGGAATCGGAGGTCAATTCACAACGATCAGAGGTCTTAATTCAACTCAAATCAAGGAGCAAGAAGTGATAGCAACATCAACATCTATAGGGATTGTTTGTATTATTGCTTATCAACTCTTGTATAAACTACTACAACGTTTCAGGTGATATATATTATAAATCATCTCAATTCTATTTTTAGAATTGAGGGCAGACGTACCCCAAAGCGAGGACGACGGGGGAACTGCCTCAACAAATCTTTGTGATCTTCATTTTTCAGCATTTTCAATTTCAGCTTAAAAATTAAGTGATTTTAGTTTAAGCAAGTTTATTGATTCGAGCATTGAATTTAGTAAGTAAATGGAACTGTTTAAACTTGTGTACAATAAACAATTGTACAAGGATTTTAAAGTTACTTACTTAAGTCAAAAATTCACTTGGAGTGTTTTGCACACCAAGTGTTAGATAAATTGTCTGAACTAAAACTTACTTAGTTTACTTGCTATATTTTAGTGGGCTGTGTTGAACATTGGAACTAGCACTACTAAATTGTGTGAAATCAATTGATTAGTGTGACTAGTGTATTGAATCTACTTTTCTTCTATTATCATATCCATTAGCTTAACGCATATCCGATCCTCCAATAACGGTTCGTTTTAGACGAGTTTTTTCCAAGGCCGCTACCGCATTTCAAAAATATTTTTAAAACCAATTTTAAATTGGTAAGTGCCGACTCAAATTTTAATTGGGATCTATTCAACCCCCCTTCTAGATCCTAGCCATCGTCTAACAATTGGTATCAGGAGCACCGGTTCACTCCGTGCTTCAAGTATAACTTTGATGGAAAATGGCAAACGAACCTACAGGGGCTTATAATAGAGCTCCTGTTTTTAATGGTGAAAATTACGGTTATTGGAAGGATTGTATGCGGGTGCACATAAACTCCATAGATAGAAAAATATGGAACATTATCCTCAATGGTCCAATAGAAATTACTATGACCAATGCGAATAATGTGGTTGTGCCTAAGCCCGAAGCACAATGGACCGAAGATGATGAAAAGAAATACAATTATGATTAGAAAGCTAAAAACATCTTAATATCCTCATTAGGAGTTGATGAGTATTACCGTGTGTCTCATTGCCCTACGGCGAAAGACATGTGGGATGCACTCCAAATCGCTCATGAGGGGACAAACGATGTGAAGTTAGCTAGAATCAATACACTAACACAAGAGTTTGACCTTTTCTACATGGAGCAAGGGGAAACCATTGCGGACATGCAGAAAAGGTTTACTCATCTCATCAATAGGTTACATTCACTTGGTAGGCCGGTGGACAATGACGTTGCTACTAATAAAATTTTAAGATGTTTAAACAGGGAATGGCAGCCCAAGGTGACCGCCATAAAAAAAGCAAATGATCTTACTATTTTGGACCTAACAACGTTATTTGGAAAGCTACAAGAGCATGAACAAGTGCTCCTAAGCCTTGACCAGCATGAAAAGAAAGAAAAGAAGGATAAAACAAAGAATGTTGAGAAGAAATCAATCGCTCTCAAGACTTCTTCGTCGAAGTCTCAATCCAAGGAGCACAGTGATTATTCATATAGTGACGATGAAGAAGAGGACAAGGTTGAGGATATGGGGCTGTTTGTAAAACGATATAATTGGTATGTGAGAAAGAACGACATTTAACACTCAGAAAAGAACCTTGTCAACTTCAGAAAACAATCAAGGAACTCTCGAAATAGCGACACCAAAGGAAGTAAAACCAGAGGATCGTGCTATAAATGCGGAAAGCCCGATCACTACAAGCCCGATTATCCTTTAAACAAAAAGGGCAAAGAAAAGGAATCTATTAAATCACATAAGAAGTCGTCAAAACCAAGAAGAGCGTATATAGCTTGGGAAAGCGATAGCGACTCATCCTCCTCTGATGAAAGCTCTAGTGATGAAGAAGAGTCTATGAACCTATGCCTTTCTGCACATCAGAAAAATAAGAAAAAGCAGGTACGTCACTCTAAATATGAGAATTCCTCAAATATGTCGCATTTAGAATTACAAGCCGCTTTTGATACTTTACACAATGAAGCAACTGAAGCCTTTAAGAGACTTGCCTCTAATAAAAGAATTTTTACTTACTTAGAGCACAAAATTAAAGAGTCCGAAAGGAAACTTGAGGAACTTAAGGCTTCCATTGTGGAAAGTAATAAATCGGATTATGAGGACCATAGAAATCCTCTCGACTTTGGATGTGCTACTTGTTATATTTGGCAAGGTGAAGTTAGAAACCTTAAGGCCAAAATAAACAAGGCTCTTGAGCCTAAAATTACATTTGCCATTGATAGAACGTATTTTAGAAAAAGTATGGTGAACCCATATCAAAAATATACATATGTAATTAGGGATCAAGAGAGTAAAAGCAATTCTAAAGTCGATTTTGCATGCTTATATTGTTGCAAGAAAGGTCATTCCATTGCTAAATGCCGATTTAGGAGATTTTTGGTTCCTAAAGGCATCTATCAATGGTTGCCTAAATGCAACCACCTTGTCACTAACATATTAGGACCCAATATGCCATTGGGTACCTCCTAATGCTAATTATGTTTTAATAGGTACAATGTGTCGAGACCACTGAGAGAAGATGGGTTCTCGACAGTGGATGTTCAAGACACATGTCTGGAGATATATCCCTATTCATAGACTTCATGGCTAAGAAGAAAGGGTATGTAACATATGGTGATAACAATCGTGGAGCAATACTTGGCAAAGGTAGTGTAGGTAACCCCTCTTCCACTATGATTTCCGACGTGTTGCTTGTCGAAGGTCTTAAACATAATCTGCTTAGCATTAGTCAATTATGCGACAAAGGATACAATGTATCATTTTCAAAAGAATGTTGCAAAATTGTGCATAATGATGACAAGAAGAATATGTTTAATGGCTTAAGAGTGAATAATGTCTATATGCTTGACTTAAATGAAGTATCGTTAACAAGTGACAAATGCCTCATAACAATGAGTGAAAATTCATGGTTATGGCATAGGCGCTTAACACATGTTAATTTTGAATTGCTGAATAAATTAGTTTCAAAAGATCTAGTCCTAGGTCTTCCCAAAATAAAATTCACCAAGGATCACCTTTGTGATGCTTGCCAAATGGGAAAGCAAACGAGAATATCTTTCAAATATAAAAATATTGTTTCTACCACAAGACCTCTCGAGCTTCTCCATATGGATTTATTTGGGCCTTCTAGAATCAAGAGCCTAGGCGGAAACTATTACGGTTTCGTAATAGTGGACGATTATTCTAGATTTTGTTGGACTATATTTTTGGCTAGCAAGAGCGATACATTCGCCGCCTTTGAAAAATTTGCCAAACTTTCCCAAAATAAGTTAAGTACAAACATTGTGTCAATTAGAAGTGACCATGAAGGTGAATTTGAAAACCATTTATTTGAAGAATATTGTGGTAACTACGGTATCGATCATAACTTCTCCGCTCCACGAACTCCTCAACAAAATGGGGTGGTGGAGCGCAAAAATCGTATTTTAGAAGAATTGGGAAGGACAATGATCAATGAAAGTGGACTACCAAAATATTTTTGGGCCGACGCCATAAGTACAACGTGTTATATTTTGAATAGGGTGCTCATCCGCTCCATTCTAAACAAAACACCCTACGAGCTTTTAAAAGGGCGCAAGCCAAACGTATATCACCTTCATGTTTTCGGTTGCAAGTGTTTTGTCTTAAATAATGGAAAGGAAAATTTGGGTAAATTCGACTCTAAGGCTGACGAAGGTATCTTCCTTGGATACTCTCTGTCGAGTAAAGCATATAGGATTTACAATAAAAGATTACTTATTGTCGAAGAATCGGTACATGTAACATTTGATGAATCTGATCCGAGAAATGTCGGAAAAGGTAGTGTGCTTCATGGTGCAGGTACATCTACTGAAGACATACTCAAGGATGCAGAGCCAGAAATTGATCAGTCCGACAAAGCAAAAGTTAAGGAGGAAAAAGATGTCAAACATGAAGAAACTAAGGTAGATCATCCATCTACAAGTGATGCTCTCCCTCAATCTTGGAAGTCTTCTAAAGATCATCCAATAGACAACATTCTCGGAGACATATCAAAGGGTGTTACTACCCGATCTAAGATAAGTAATTTTTGTTATCACTTCGCATTCGTTTCACAAATGGAACCTAAAAACCCTAAAGAGGCCTTACTCGATGAAAACTGGTTTTTGTCAATGCAAGATGAACTTAATCAGTTCACGAGAAATGAGGTATGGGACCTTGTCCCTCCTCCGCGAGGACATCGAGTAATTGGCACCCGGTGGGTGTTTAGAAATAAGTTGGACGAAAACGGAGTAATAACTCGTAACAAGGCGCGTTTACTCGCGCAAGGGTATAACCAAGAGGAAGGCATCGACTATGAGGAAACTTATGCGCCGGTTACCCGACTCGAGGCTATACGCCTTTTGCTTGCTTTCGCTTGTGTGAAGGATTTTAAGTTATTTCAAATGGACGTTAAGAGTGCGTTCCTTAACGGATATATAAATGAAGAAGTCTATGTTGCGCAACCTCCTGGTTTTGAGTCTCATGAGTATCCTGATCATGTCTATAAACTGAAAAGGGCGTTATATGGTCTCAAACAAGCTCCTAGAGCTTGGTATGAGCGACTAAGTAAATTTTTACTGGATCAAGGTTACTCAAGAGGAAAGGTTGACACTACTTTCTTCATTAAACGTCAAGGAAAGCACTTAATTCTTGTACAAATTTACGTTGATGATATCATATTTGGATCGACTAACATGAATCTCGTAAGAGAGTTTTCTGACCTTATGCAGGGTGAATTCGAGATGAGTATGATGGGTGAACTCACATACTTTCTCGGATTGCAAATCAAGCAACTGAAAGAAGGAACATTCGTGAGCCAGACAAAATACTGTTTGGAGCTTCTCAAGAGATTTGATATGGCAAATTCGAAGGCCATTGACACTCTTATGCCAACATGTGTAAACCTGAGTAAAGATGAAAGCGGTAAGGACGTTGCGGTAAAAAGGTATATAGGTATGATTGGATCTCTTCTCTATCTTACTGCTTCTCGTCCCGACATTATGTTTAGCGTGTGTATATGCGCAAGATACCAATCATGTCCTAAGGAATCTCATCTAAAATCTGTCAAACGTATACTTCGATACCTATCTGGTACTCCGAACTATGGACTATGGTATTCTAAAGGTAATGATTGCTCATTGGTAGGTTTCTCCGATTCCAATTTTGCCGGTTGTAAATCGGATAGGAAAAGCACCAACGGTACTTGTCACTTATTTTCAAACTCCTTGGTCAGTTGGCACAACAAGAAACAAGTGTATGTTGCTTTGTCAACTGCCGAAGCGGAATACATAGCCGCCGGTAGTTGTTGCGCGCAAGTCCTATGGCTTAAGCAGCAACTATTGGATTTCAATTTAAAACTAGAATGTGTTCCTATTTTTTGTGACAATACAAGTGCTATTAATCTCACGAAAAATCCTGTGTTACATTCTCGTACCAAACATATCGAAATTCGACACCATTTTCTGAGGGATCATATAGAGAAAGGTGACGTTATTTTTGAATACGTTGACACCAAAAATCAACTAGCGGACATTTTCACAAAGCCGCTAGCCACTGGACCTTTCTTTCATATCCGTCGAGAACTTGGCATTCTCGATATTTCGGATCGGGTATAATGATTGTTGTTTCGTCTTACTTTGTTTACAACTATATTCTTGTACTTCTGACAAGTTAAGTTTTGTTGCAACCACAAGCATGTTATTATCAAGTGTTTTCGGTATAGAGGTGATGTTGTTCCATATTCTCTCTCTCTCTCTAAATATTCATGATTAAATCAGTATATCGTTTGACTAACATGGTATTTATATATATGACATTTGCTTCAAGTACTATGTGTTTTGGATGCAAATTATGTTGTGGCATTGTAAGTAAGCATCAAATGTGGCTTTATATATGAAATAAAGTGAAAATCTGCATTTTTGCTCACTATGAGTCGACCAAAACAGGGCAGCGGTCGACGCATGCTGTACACTTTTAAAGTTGTCAAAAATCACACAGTATGCGTCGACGCATGCAGTAGTACGGTCGACGACTCGCGTAAAAAATTCAGATTTTTCGTTTGAAAACCGTTCCATCTTCCTACACTCTATATTAAATATGCAGTCAACATTAATTGTGCTTTGAAATTGCATTTTTTTAGTAACTTGCATCTAGTCATTTCTAGTGTCCCCTTGTCTCCTCCTTCTTACCAAAACCCTAAATCTCCTTTTATAAAAAGGGTTAATCCTCATCTCCTCCAAAATCATCTTCAACTATCCTTTCAAAATTCATTGCATTCAACCTCTACCAAATCTCCAAAATCATCATCCATGGCTTCACTATTCCGCAAAAATACCGGCAAAAGATCAAGGGCTTCAACATCCGCTTCCATACCCATTACTGCTGTATCTTTGGTTCCACCACCTGCTGTTGACAACTTCAACATAGATATTGGTAAGAGAGCAGTTGTTCCACAGCATGCATTCTACAAAGCAACAACGGAGCGCATGCATCTCATTCAAATCATGTCTCTGCTGGAGTTTCAAGGGTTTGTAAACTTTCTAGAGTGCAACACAAAATACAATGAAGATTTAGTCTGTGTGTTCTACACTTGCCTGCATGACAAGTTTCAAGGTCAAAATTTCCACACCTCTGTCGGAAATAGACAGGTAAACTTGAATTCTGAAGTTTGGAATAAGTATTTTGATTTGACTGTGGCTGTTGATGAACAACCTCCTCATGAGGTAACCGACTCTCGCACTATACCGGGATATGAGTTTAAGAGTGCCCTAAATGATATGCTCAAAAGGCCTTATCCGGATCATATTGTCAATAGTGATGCCTTTCCCATAACTGTTACGGCAGGTAAACTCCAAACAGGGGAGCGCATCCTTCAATGGATTGTGGCTCGCATCCTGCGGCCAAAGAAAGGTGGCATGCCCCGAGTTGAACAGGCTGAGGTGCATCTTATTTACATTTTGAAAAATAGGATCAAAATCAACTGGCCTTATTATATCGCAAGCATAATTTTTGCTCTGAGAGATTCAGGAAGAGGAACTGCTCTTGCTTATGGGTCTTTTATTTCGGAGGTTCTCACCGCGACTAACGTCGTGTATCCATCATTTCCATGTGTTTCAATATCTTCAGACAAAGAATTCAGCACTAAAACCTTTGCCATGATGGGCTACTTTTGGTGTGATAAACGAAAATCCTACAGGTTTGTTCGCAGAGCAAATATTCCTCGGGTTGCTCACGACTCTGATGAAAGTTCTGAACAGGAAGACGAAGAACAAAACGAACAGGTAGATGAAGACGAAAATGAAGCGGAACAGGTACAAAAACCCGCATATGAGACGCATGACAATTACCAATCGTCGGACCAACATGAGGTTCCAAATACCTATTGGCTCCATCACACAACTCCACCTGACGAACAAGAAGAAGGTTACACAAATCAGGGATGGGGTGAGTGGCAGTACACAGGCTGGACCACCCTGGGTAGATACTATGATCCGTACCATGGCTATCCTCAAGATCATTAACCTCCTCAGTATTCATCATCCCCTCCACCTTCGGACAACTCTGAAATCCTTAACATACTACAGTCCATGCAGTTGGACCAATAGACCTTTATGAGAAGTCAAGATATGCGGATGGAACAGATCCGAGCTGAGATTCGTACCCAAAATGAACGGTTAAATTAATTTTCCACTAGGATGGATGCCCGCTTTGAAGCTCTCGTTGCATCCAGTGAGAGGCAAGACATGGAAATCACTGACAGCCTCCATCACCTCAATATGTCTGTGGAAGCATTTGTGGACTTCTTTGATCCCTACCGCAATCCGGATGTTGTGTACAGGGGGAAGGGTCGGGGCCGGGGATATTAGTTGCATAATTGCATATTCTCATTGTCTATAATGTGTTATTTTTGTTATGATTGTTGGAATATTAAGCCCATTTGGATGTTTTCATTTCTTTATCTATTAACTCCATTACTCGTTCATTATCAATCTTATGTGTGAATTTTGGTAAATGACTAGTTATCACCTGCTGAATGTTTTTTGTTAATTGATATTCTATCAATCTTTATATTCTCTATCTCTTTTTGATGTTGTCAAAGGGGGAGAAAAGCCAAGTAAGCCAAGTAGATCACAACAGCTCTTCCACATAAAGTACAGGATTACAAAAGAAAGGGGGAGTTTATGCTACTACGTTAAAAATATTGCAATGTTGTTCTCACTAGCTTCGCGCAGGTTGTCATCATCAAAAAGGGGGAGTATGTGAGGCAAGCAGTCACACAACATATATTCTCAAGTTTTGATGATGACAAAGTTCAACCTCGTATCAATAAGGAGCTGTCAATTTCACCCAAAAGACAATTGCAATATTTAACATATCACATCCTTCCTATATTTCTTTAATTCATCATATAATCATTGGCAAAACACGTGATAAATATTCAGTCGTGACAAAACGCACGAAGCAACAAATGATGATTTTTTGTAGGTTTTACAGCTCTGAGTCGACCATACCAGTCAGCGCACATCCAATCAATTTTTCCACTGGTCAGCGCATGGACACCATGAGTCGACCATCAGTCGGTGCATGAAGTCTTCATAATTCCCACGGGTCAGCGCGCGCTAACCTATGGTCGACGCATACTGTTGAGTTTTTAATATTGCTGAAATCTGCAGGTCATGCGTCGACGCATGGACCTGTTATGGTCGACCGTTCGCACGTTGTTAAGTATTTTTTCACTGTTTGAAATCCTGTTGTGTTAGTTATTTGTCTTACTACTATAAATAGAAGATTGTTCATTTTTATCAACAAACAATTACATTTTTAGTATATTGTGTCAACAAGAAAACTGAAATAGATGCTACATTTCTCTTCATCTTCATCCTCAAATAACACACAACACTGCAACTACACACAACCATTTTTGGAGTGCTTTGTGTCTCGTTCAAGATGATAAGGTTCGAATCCATTGAGGGAAAGTCCGGTTCGGTTGGAGACTTATGGCAGGTTTTTCTTGAATAAAACCTTGAAGGTTTTGCCCTCCAAGATTCTACGAATTTGGGGGTTTTTGGTACGGTAATTCTCCATCAACATTCAGCGGTGAAAGGTGATTGAGAAACGTGTTTTCATCAATCTAGTAGCTGGGGCTGTGAAGTGTTGAAGGGAGTTCCGGGTTCGATTCGTTGGTGTCTAAAGATCATCCGGGACGAGGGTTTGAAGAGCTGAAAAGTATTCAACAAAGGGGCTGGAATCGGAGGTCAATTCACAACGATCGGAGGTCTTGATTCAACTCGAATCAAGGAGCAAGAAGTGATAGCAACATCAACATCTATAGGGATTGTTTGTATTATTGCTTATCAACTCTTGTATAAACTACTACAACGTTTCAGGTGATATCTATTATAAATCATCTCAATTCTATTTTTAGAATTGAGGGCAGACGTACCCCAAAGCGAGGACGACGGGGGAACTGCCTCAACAAATCTTTGTGATCTTCATTTTTCAGCATTTTCAATTTCAGCTTAAAAATTAAGTGATTTTAGTTTAAGCAAGTTTATTGATTCAAGCATTGAATTTAGTAAGTAAATGGAACTGTTTTAACTTGTGTACAATAAACAATTGTACAAGGATTTTAAAGTTACTTACTTAAGTCAAAAATTCACTTGGAGTGTTTTGCACACCAAGTGTTAGATAAATTGTCTGAACTAAAACTTACTTAGTTTACTTGCTATATTTTGGTGGGTTGTGTTGAACATTGGAACTAGCACTACTAAATTGTGTGAAATCAATTGATTAGTGTGACTAGTGTATTGAATCTACTTTTCTTCTATTATCATATCCATTAGCTTAACGCATATCCGATCCTCCAATAACAATTTGTTTTAGACGAGTTTTTTTCCAAGGCCGCTTCCGCATTTCAAAAACATTTTTAAAACCAATTTTAAATTGGTAAGCGCCGACTCAAATTTTAATTGGGATCTATTCAACCCCCCTTCTAGATCCTAGCCATCGTCTAACAGTGCTCCCCCAAACAACTCATCTGCACAATCTTTATGTAATGCAATGCAACAATGACGCAACTCATGCGTATGGTACCAACTCAACAAAAGGTTCTCCATACGAACGGGGTCCCAACATTTGAACCATGAGCCCCAACATTTGAGCTCCAATCCCTAACATCTGAGCTTAGGAAAAGTCACTAGTCCCAACTTAAGAACTAGAGAACATGCCTCTTTCACAACAAATGTAACACCTTAAACCTCGAAATGTATACATTAAGATTTACACGAAAATATAAGATGTCACCAATGACAGATCCTTTAATAAATCAAACATTTAACAAACACACAACAGAAATATCAACGACATACAACACCTATCATCGCACACTCACCTTCACTTAGGGTATCATTGCGGTGATATTGACCTTATTTTAATTAAATAAAACAACATAACTTAGACATTTAGTTTCAAATTTAAAATTATATAAACTACTATCAAAATATTGAGTTATCATGTTCAACTCCCAACAACTTCAACATAAATCGAATAAAACAAATTAAGCTCCAACAAAACATAATAAGAAAACAAATGTTCCAACCTCGATGTTACAGGATCCGAGCAATACTTCTAAACAACGATGAAACTAAACGAAGTAACTCCAAGAGCTAACTTCCACTTACAACAACAAACTTTACTCCTGAGTATCTGCAAGATGCCCGTGGTAGACAACATGAAAGAAAAGGGGGTGAAAATACACTTCTATAATTTAGCGATGTAAACAAGCAAAGGTAGAATATCACATAACAATAAGTACACATGATAATCATACCAACATCTACACATCAAGTATTCTCATTCATACAACATATCACCAATGATCATTCACAAATGCAACACTAATGCAATTGTACTCAACAAGTAACTCATCATGTATGTGGTACCAATATGAACACTTAGGTTCATCTCACTCTTGATTCCCTCTCTAGAACTAGAGCACACCAAAATCGTTACCAATACCATTAGTAATCCTTCACCGATTCCCACCAGAACCATCAACTCTCCTCCGATCCCCATCATATGACTAGAGCACAACAAATGTGAACTAAAGTTCGTACATTATGAGTGCATGATGCAACAACTTGGAAATTGAACACATGCACACATGACCCCTCTTCTGATCATGCATAATAATACCAACAACATAATCATGATAGGTAATATATAAACATACAACAATATTTAATCACTACAAATATCGCCATAACATTCACCATTTGCACCACAAAACAAAATTCATCATTAAATTCATGATAGAACTAATTAAGCACTACTAATAATTAATCATAGACATCAAACAATACCCAACAACACCTTGGCTCATCATACAACAGAAAAAATGGAATTGGGACTCAATTCCCTACACCGGGGTTCATTGCGCTCATTCTGGGTGCATGACGGGTAACCCTTCATAGTGATGACACCCGTCAACGACTCTAAACTCATGGCGGCCTGGTCGCCATGACGATGGTGCCCGCCATCGACCTAGAACCTACATAATTCGTTTTTCTGCATGAAGTTTAATTTAGAACTTTGATTTCCCACTTATAGTACCTACATTCGACCCAAAAGGGTACCAAAACATCATATACACCTCTATATCCTATTATTGCATCAAATTAACATCCCTTCTCCATTAATTTCATACTGTCACAACACCCTTCAAAGACATCAACAATGGCATAAACATGAAAACACTTATAACAAAATATTTAGCATATTGGTACACAAACTATACATATTTCATATACAACACATACAATCCTATTGGAGGTTAAGGATTTCTCGACTCTATCCCTCATGTTTAACACCCATTAAAGAATAAATCTCCCCTAACCTTGTTTTCCTAGCAGTGATAGAATATCACACTTGAGTTATTCTTCTTCTACCTCTAGCCTATTTTATCTTACTTTTGTCTCCTTTCCTCTTTTCCAAAGTTTCTACGTATCTAATTTAGAACTAGGTTATCTTTAACTTTATATTAGGCTTAACCTAACTTTCCCACTTCTAATATTTATATTTTCCTCCCCACACCCACTCCTCTCTTACTCATTCACCACATTATTCTACTAATTTTCAAATCATCTTCATCTTTTACTATTCTCCATTTTCTTATTATTTCCTTAATTTATTTTAATTAATAAATTACTAACATTCTATATTTAATATAGTTTTTCTCCCTACCCTCCACTAGATTAACAATAAATCCTCCGACACTTATTTATTTAATTAAACACATAGTAATTAAATAAAATACACATAATATAAATAAGTCACTTAAAAATTTAAAATTAATTCTATTAAAGTAATTTAATCGCAATTGGGGTGTTACAACAAAGACAACATATGATTCATCGTTAATTCACTCATTTACATAATTAATCGTTTGTTCGTTATCGTTAACTATTACGTAACAAGTAAAAAATTTTTTTTCCACAAATTCCAGTATCCGTTTAGACTCTTAATACATCATTATGGGGTAGCCATACGTGTTGATTTCCAGCGCTTCAAACCACGTCTAACTTGGATTTACAGAACTTAAGTTATGATAAAAATAGTATTTTAGCTCAATTTGCCTTTCTGATTTGAATCAAGTGTAAAATATGATTCGAATACAACTAGGCAGGGGCTACCCAGAAGGCTATGATTAAAATCAAAATCATATTGTAAACCTATTATTCGAATTAAATTAGTCTACGACATTTTTGTGCTAATTTTTCACCATTTAAGGCCTTTCAGACCTTCGATTTCGATTACATAAAAAGTTAAATGCTCAGAATAATTCATACATCAATTAAATCACATAAAACATGATAATTTACCACAGGATAACATCTAGTTTCACCAATTAATCATGATTCAAAATTATTCTCATGAAATCAACAACACCTCAATAGCAACAACAATGTATAGATTTTACATTCATTCATCGTGTACAAATTCATCATAACACGGTACATGAATTTCATGTAAAAATTATCAATCAAAATAGATTCATCACAATTTCATTATCAAGAACATCGCCCACATCAACCATGATTGAAGAAACGGGGTGTTACAACTCTCCCCCACTTATAGAATTTTCGCCCTCGAAAATTACCTTAACTAAATAGCTCCAGATAAGATTACCACATTTGACTCTTCAACTCCAATGTCATGCTTCCCCCAGCAGGTCCTCCCCATACCACCTTCACCAACGCAATCTCCTTGCCTCTCAAGTGTTTCACTTTATGATCCTCTACTCTTAAGGGAGATGCCTCAACAGTCAAGTTCTCTCTAACTTACACATCGTCCACTTGAATTACATGAGACAAATCAGGAATATACTTCCTCAGCTGAGACACATGAAATATATCATGAAGATTTAAAATAAATGATAGTAAAGAAACTATGTAAGCTGCTTCTACTAATTGCTTCATAATTTGGTAAGAACCAATGAAATGCAGCGTGAGCTTTCGAGACTTCAAAGATCGACCAACATCCATTAAAAAACATTATCTCCCTCTTGGAACTATTTTCCTCGTCTTATATTCATAACTCTTCTGGAGACTATGCAAAACTTTCATCTTCTCTTGGATCATTTTGATCTTCTTGGTAGTTTGTTGAACAATCTCAGGTCTAAGCACAATACTTTTACCAGAATCATACCAACATAAATGTGTCATACACCTTTTACCATACAAAGCCTCAAACAATGCTATTCTAATACTAGAATGGAAATTGTTGTTGTAAGTGTACTCAACCAATGGCAAGTAACTGTCTCAATTACCTCCGAGCTCTAAAATATAAGCTCTTAGAAAATTATCTAAAGACTGGATAATCCTCTCTGTTTGACCGTCAATATGTGGATGATAAGCATAACTCAACTTAATACCCATGATTTCCTTGGAACTCCCTTAGACGCTCGATGTGAATCTTAGATATTTATCATAAACAATACTCGAAGGTATACCATGCAAGCTAACAACCTTCTCAATATACACTTCAACCAACTTCTAAAATAAATAAATGATCTTAATCGGAATGAAATAAGTCGCATAGTCAATCTATCCACACCTAAACTGAATCATTCCCTTTAGAAGTCTTAGGCAAAATCATCACAAAATTCATGGAAATGTTGACCCACTTGCACTGGGGAATACTTAACGGATGCATCAGTCCCAACGACTTCTAATGTTCAATCTTCGATTTTTGGAAAGTCAAACAAGCATAAATAAACTCGACTGTATCCTTCTTCATTTCTGGCCATCAAAATATTTTCTTAAACTCTTTATACATATTAATGGCATTGAGATGAATACTCAGACCACTTCTATGACCTTTCTCAAGAATACTCTTCTTAAGTTCTTGTACATTTGGTAAACAAACTCTATCTCTGAAATGCATCACACCGTTCTTGTCGATTCTGAAATCACCTCATTTTCCTTGATTGATTAACACTAATAGGTCGATCAATCTTATGTCGATTTTTTGACCTTCTCTGATTTCTTCAAGAACACCACTAGTCAGCTTCAATATACCCAACTTCACACTGTTAGGAGTCATTTCACATACCAAATTGAGATCTTTGAATTGCTCAATCAAAGCTAATTCTTGAACCATCAACGTCGACATATGAAACGACTTTCTGCTTAAAGCATCAACTACAACACCGACTTTACCAGGATGGTAACTCAAGCCAAAATCATAATCCTTCAGAAATTCAAGCCACCTACTCGACCCCACATTCAACTCTTTATGATCGAACAGGTACTTCAAATTCTTGTGGTCGTTGAACACTTTAAATCTATAACCAAACAGATAATGCCTCTAAATTTTTAACACACCACCACGACTGCTAACTCTTGATCATGCATAGGATAATTCCTCTCATGAACTTTCAACTATCTAGAAGCATAAGCTATAACCTGTCCATTATGCATCAACACACCACCTATCCCCATCTTCGAAGCATCATAATACACAACAAAGGATTCAATTGGAATTGGCAAAATCAAAATTGAAGTTGATGTAATATTTTACTTGAGTTCTTGAAAACTCTCTTCACATTGAACACCCCACACATAAGCTTGAACTTTTTGAGTCAACTGAGTCAAAGACAACGCTAACTTCAAAAGGCCTTCAATGAGCCTTGTATAATAACCAGCCAAATCCAGAAAACTTATGATTTTAGTAACAAACTTCAGATTTTCCCATTGCAATACAACATCGATCTTCAGTGGATCAACAATAATACCACCACTAGAAATCACATGACCAAGGAAACACACTTCTGTCAACCATAACTCACGCTTGGATAACTTCGCATATAACTTCTTTTCTTTCAAGTTCTGTAACACAACTTCAAATGCTCCGCACGTTCTTCACCAAACTTAGAATATATCAAAATATTATCGTTGAACACAACCGCAAACTAATCTAGATAAGGATGGAAACTCTATTAATATACTCCATAAACACACCTGGCGCATTAGACATACCAAACGACATCACAAAATACTCATAGTGACCATACCTCATTTTGAATGCAATTTTCAGAATATCTTCTATTTTCACATGAATCTGATGATAACCTGTGCGCAAATCAATTTTGTTAAACACGCAAGCACCAACTAACTAATCCATCAGATAATCATTTCTCAAAAGATGGTACTTATTCTTGATAGTAACCTTGTTCAGCTGTCGATAGTCAACACACAACCTCATGCTACCATCTTTTTTCTTACCTAGCAGCAACGATGCTCCCCACAGCGAAACACTTGTTCGAATAAACTGCTTCTCAAGTAGATACTCTAACTATTTCTTCAGCTCACTCAACTCTGAAGCAGAGATCCTATATGATGCCATCGATATATGACTAGTACCAAATACTAAGTCTATGACAAACTCCACCTCACACTCTATAGGAAAATCCTTAATGTCATATGGGAACACTTCAAGAAACTCACACACAACAGATAAATCCGTAATCATTCTCTCGCTTCTCCCTCTCAAGGACGCGAACACCATGTGTCATACCCTAAATTTTACCTAGTTCCCATTTTACAACTTTTAAAACCTTTTCATTTTGAATGACTCAATTAGTTTAGTTGCTATTGTACCTCCTTTTTGCAGTATTTTCATTTTATTTAAAAAAAAGTAAAAAAAAAAGTTTAATTTTCATTTTTTATATTAATTTTTGTTTTTTAAATTAAGCAATTTTTATAATTATTATTTTATTTATTTTATGCACTTTTAGTCCAAAAAGGGTTTTAAAAAATCAAAAAAGAAAGTCTTAAGTCTTAATTTGAATTGTTATTTTTTAGCATTTTTTCACATCTTGAGGTACAAGTAAAGAGTTTTAGGAAAATATCGGTTAATTATGGTTGAAAATCACAATCAAATTATATTTTGATTTGGCCTTTTAACAATTAACCAATATTTAATTTTTTATTCTTTATTTGTTGACCTGGTTTTTACCATATAAATAATACTAAATTTCTAACATTTTAGACAAACCATTTCGCCAATTCGCAATAAAAATATTAGTCTCCCCAATTACACTTCTTTTTTATTTTTATCAAAAATCCAAAAACTCTATTTTTTTATATTTATTATTATTTTTTTTATTTAATATGTTTTTTAATAAATAATTATTTTTTATTTTTATCCAAAAAAGTAAAAAAAATCATAAAATATTCAAAAATGGTAGTTTTTATTTTACTTTTTGTCCAAGTCACTTTAATATAAGTTTTTTATTTGATTTCTTCTACTTCTAGTAAGAATCAAAACAAATCATTTTATAGTTATAATTTTATTAATAATTTTGATTAAGCATTGATTTTGTTCCTTTTTAACTAACCTAATTTTTGTATATAAATAGAATCACATTCTCCACACCCTCATTTTTACGCACTTCTTACACTCTTTACACCAAAAAACCACTACACCCTAAAAAAATGCATAAAAAAATTCACCCTAAATCTATTGTTGATTTTCTTCATATTAAAAAAAATCAACCCTAAACCCCAAAGACTCTAGTGCTCCATTACATCCATACCTCGCAAAAAAAAGAGAGGAGAGGTAGAGAGAAGAGAGAAGAGTTTGGAGGAGACGAAAAAAAAGAGGAAAAAAGAAAAAAAAAAGAAGGAAGGAAGCGACTTAAGTTTGGTCACAACACTCTAGGTAAGTCGTATTCTTCTTAGTAGTCTATGTTCTTGACATGCATATTGTGTTTCCGCTAAAAAATGTGATAGGGTTCATTTTTGTTCTATTCTTTTTTGGTTTATGAAAGTTTTTGTTGTTGTTGTTGTTGTGTTTTGTTGTGATATGGATGGAATATATGGATATTCTACATGCTTGTTTGTTTGAAATATTCTAGTTTTCTCTTTCTTTTTATTGTATTTTTATAAACTACAGTTAATATGAGTCTAAAGACCTCTAAAATATTATTCAATAATTTTCTTCTATTTAGAATAAACTTTAACAAAGATGGATATTATTTATTTATTTTATTCCTTCATTAAGTAGTATCTTATGTTATTATTATTATTATTATTTTATCTAGTTATGTTAATTTTTATTTAATTTCAACAAAAAGGTCTATTATTTGCAACCCCTCTTTGTGTATTTTTTTTTGTTTTTTTTTTAATATAAATTGTTCTTGTTTTGTTAAATAAAAATAAAATATTACAAAGATACAAAAATATTAAAATACAAAGATGCAAAAACACCAAAAATAGAATTCAATTAATTTCAATACCCTTTTGAATTTGATTGATTTTAAGTTTGTTTATTTTTATTTATCATAAAAGATTTAAAACTTTAATATTAAAAGCTAAAAAAAAACTTTTTTGTCATAAAAATTCCAAAATTAAAAAATAAGCCTTCCATTTGTAAATAATCTTACTTTTTAATATGATTCAAACTCATTTTTTAGATCAAATAAATTTCATTATTTTGCACAAAAAAAAATGGACGAGAGGATGCACATCCACTATGTCTTCGAACAACTGATTGGTTTGCGCACGCCACATAGATCAAGTATTAAAAATTCAAAAAACCTAATAAAATTAACACAACCCATCAAAATATATTTCGTGCCCTTATACACTCAATTCAATTTTTTTCATAAAAAGATAGGTTAAGTCATTTCGACGCGAAACATAAACAAGCGCTTAAGCCTCCATCATGCGAGCATACACGCCAACGTTTAAATGCAAGTACTTGTCTTAAACCTCATAATGTAAAATCAACTAACCAACATTATTTTTTAATGAACTACGAACTCTGATTTTCTCACTGCACTCTGAGAATACCTAGGTACAGGTTTTTGAAATCCAGGAGAGCACACTAATAAAAAATTTAACTTTTTTCTTTTGTATATAACTCATTTTTTTGTAAATATATTTTCATAAATAAGATAAAAATAAAACAAACATACCATTAGCAAACAATCAACCTTTGAACTTTAGGAGGTTCCTGTTGAGTACAACGAATGCGAAGGAGGCGAATACCTTCCCCTCACATAACCGACTCTTGAACTCATATTTGGTTGCGATGATCATCTTACCCTTTTACTTACATAAGGGTATTATCTTCATTTGCCATTTTCTTAGGAATAAATAAAGAAACACTGACAAATCGGCTAGTCATCCAAGAGCGTTCGATTCGCTTCGTGAGGTCGTATTTTTCAAGATACAACAGTTGGTGACTCTGCTGGGGAGCTTCCCCAAAGAGAGTTTAGCCTACTCTTTAGTTCTAGGGTTGTTTTATTTTGTTTGTTTATTTGTTTTATCTTTATCTTATTTCTTTTTTTGTTGTATTTATTTATTATATTTCTTTACTATTTCATATCCTTGTACTTAACACTCTTGGGTTTTTTCATTTATGTTTGAGAGAAAGCTCTGTACCAGAGTTTGAAGAGAAGAAACATAAGTTTAAGTAAGGAGTTCGTCCTATTTTAGCCACTGCAGATTCTTATCCCATGAGTTCTTTAACGATGGCTTCGCCTATAGTAGATCATTTGAAAGAGATTATCATGAGTTGGCTAGTCCATCTTCATAATGAGATTTTGAATTTGATCCATGACTCTAAAGACTTCTTCTAGAACATGAACGCAAGACTTCGTTTATACGAAGGCTCCCTAAGGGAGACCTTGGTGAAATTTATCATGGGAGAGATATGCCCTATCATGATGAAGTTTCACCTAGGGTCCATGACCTTGAGTTTATTGTCAAAAAACCGAATAAAACCCTATAACATATTCTGTGAGGGGATAAGTAGAAAAACCTATGACCTTCTATAAAAGCCCTCTGTTAGGTTGTTCTATTAATATCCTATCCTACATACTTTGCATCTGCATAAAAAATACTTTTAGCATACCTAGAAAACAAGTAAGAAATCTATTCCACCTTCTCCAGAACCTTCGACCGTTATCCAGCTAGCTGATTTTCTGATACTCACAAACGAACTCGAAGCATATCTCAAGAAGCTATGGAGATACTCGAAAGAGTCCAAGAACTGTTGAAAGAGGAGGTCAACCGGCTAAAGACTCAAATAACTTTAATCATGCAAGTACTATTAAGAAAAGAAAACAAACCCTTGCCATGCCAAGAGCAAGCCTACCCAGTGCCTTGAATATAATAACCATTGATTACGCCTCCATAGAATCATCAACAGTATCAACATCAGTAATGACCCTATGTGCCGTACCACCAGAATCGTTATGAGCAACAAAAAAGGCCAGCACCGAGGAGGTTTGACACACTCACTATGCCTCATAGACATCTACTTCAGCATCTTCTTAGAGGATCATTGGTGAAACTTAAAATGCTCACTCCTCTTCCTTGTCCATAAAATCCTAGTTTCAATGAGAATGCGAGGTGTGAGTACCATTTTGGGTCCCCATGACATACTTTTGAAAATTGCAAGGCTCTCAAACACATGGTCCAAGACATGATTGATGACAAAGAGTTAACTTTCTAAGGAGGAATCCTATTAGTGAACAGTCACCTCTTACTTTAACAAGTGAAAAAGCGTCAAGGAACATCTTCCTAAATTAACAAGGAAGCTCATCCCTAGAATCATTAGGCTTTTTCTAGTTGTAATTTCTTTCTAGTTAAATAGTGTTTGTATTTAAAATTTGTCTTTGATAATTAATTTTAATAAAATGAGCATGCATACTTTTGGAATCAATTATTTCGTAATCACTCTTTCTTATGCCATCACTCGTCATAGACATAAATATCAAATGCTTTTTCATCTCATTTTTCTCCTGTTAAAAAACTTAAAGGAGAATGGTGTAATCGAAACAACTGAACTTACTGACGTATGCTTTTATTAGTAAGACCTGGCTAACAATGTAAGACATTGTTTCATTTCTTAGACATTGGAAAAATAGGGAGATAATTCATAATCATCCCCTTCAGGCCTGGAGTCGGTGTTCTTTCTATTTATAAATAAACCCTTAATCTTAACTAGGGGCATGATAGATTTCAATTAATTTGATGGTGCATTCTAATCTCAAGAGAACTATTCCATCTAATCACCCAAACTATTCCATCTTAAGCATACTTTCTTTCTCACACACAACATCCAAATATAAAAAGAGATAAAACTCACAATAGGTAACATGGCAATCACAACTTCTCTGAATCAAAAGCAAATTCTCACAAGAATTGTTCCAGAAAGAAAAAGAAAAAAAGCCTTCTAAGTCAAAAAAGCATGAAAAAGTTGACTTAGGAAAAAGCTGGGGCATCTCGATGAATCGCAAATTTAAAAGAATCGTTCCATGCAAAAGTAGGCATTAAAAGAAAAAAATGGAAACAAGCTTATAAACGAAAGTAGGTGAGTGTCACATCAAGAATCTCATTAGTCTTTCAACCATTGCATCTACCTCCATCATCATGACTATCAAAGTTCTCTTGCCGACTGAATGCATTCATTGAGTTAATGGGACTTAGGAATGGAGAATATGGATGACAATGGGGCGGGTCGGGGCGGGTTTTACTATACCCGCACCCGCACCCGCCTCCATGTAACACACCCGCCCCCGCCCCCAAACCCAACCGGGGGTAAAAATTTACCGCCCAGACCCGCCCTCAGTAGAGAACGGGTGCACCCTCACCCGCCCCGCCCTCACCCACAAAAAATTTAATTTCTTTTTAATTGTAATAAAAATTAATAATTTAATTAAAAAATTGATTATTTTAATAAATAAATTATTTATTTATTTAAAAATTTAATTAGTAAATGAATATTAATTTGATTAATTTAATTATTTTAATTGCAATAAAGGTATTTATAGTTTAATTAAAAATATAATTAATAAATGAATATTAAAATAAGTAAAATAAGAGAATTAAACTAAAATGCATTATTCGGGGGCGGGGCGGGAGCGGGAGCGGGTGCGGGCGGGTCTTAGTGTCTCCCCGCACTCGCACCCGTAATTAAAAGTCGGGTTTTCCCCGCACCCGCACCCACTCAAACTGGGTTTTCCCCGCTAATTTCGGGGCGGGTCCGAGCGGGCCCCGACGGGTCCGGTTTTTTTTGCCATGTCTAATGGAGAACATCAAAAAAGAAGGGGTGAGTTAAATCAATTTTTTAGCCTTATATCCTTTTTTTTCATAAACCGTAAATCAAGTCACGTTACAACCCTTAAAAGACTTAATTGAAGTTAGGTTCACTATGAAAGCATACTCCGCAAAATTGTTGTTAAATCGACTCCAAATAGTTTGTTAAATCATTGCTAACCACATTTTCACATCTTTATGCGTGCCAAACTCATGGCCAAATATCATCCACCGTACATATTATGTCAATTTTTTGTAACAATTTTTGATTTTAAAACTTGCATGAGCATTGCGTTAGAATTACTTTTCAAAATGAAACAATTTTAGTCGCAAGTTAATACTTAGCATTGAGGAAATTTCAACGATGGTCTAATTAAAGGCATGCCTCTTTGTGACATTTTTGACTAGGGGAAAATCACCTAGGGATTCTGCCAATCAGGGAAAAATCCTTATAATCCTGGGCAGATCATCTAAAAATCTAGTTGATTAGGGGACAAACATTCCAAGAATTGGCCAACCTAGGTTAAATCACCTCCAGACCTTAATGGTCAAGGGAAAACCTTCCAATATTAAAATACTAAGGCAATCCATATCGAGATCATATCAAAACATTGTGGGAACCAAATTCCTTTTTAGGAAACTCCTTCAAAAGATCCTACCAACAGGGGAAAATCGTCTGAGGACACCGTTAATCAGAGGCAAATCCCTCCAAGCTCAGTCAAATATTAGGGCCAATCGCTGCAAGGCTCAATTAAAATAAACCACTCAAAGAAATGATTCATCAGGGGCAAGCCACTCCAAAAGTCGGTTAGTCGAGGAAGAATCCTTTCAAAACCCATACTAAGGCAAGCCACCTTAAGAGCACAGTAAGTATAACTCTCCAAAGGTCGGGTGATTAGAAGTCAGAACCGCTTAATTAGGGGGAAACCATAATAAAATTCAAACAAAGGGAAATCCTCTCCAGACTTTCAAGCTGCCCAAGAAATCGTTAAGTTTGAAACAAGTATCGGGAAATCATGCTAGAAATTACCTCACA
Source organism: Lathyrus sativus (assembly GCA_963859935.3). Lineage (NCBI taxonomy): Eukaryota > Viridiplantae > Streptophyta > Magnoliopsida > Fabales > Fabaceae > Lathyrus > Lathyrus sativus. The sequence goes on along the minus strand of OZ012735.1, from coordinate 254,123,115 downwards.
TCAAACATCCCTTTTTCCTAGACGAAGAAACCTTGCTACAAAGGAACCCTTTCATCCTTTGTCCACCACAAGGGCATTGTTGGAAGCCTTCAAGTCATCTCATAAACCATCTTCATGTATTAATCATGTCACATAACTCTAGCATCATGCCATGCATATAACCACAATCATCAAACATATTCCCATAGTATGAAGCCTTGATAATAAAACTTCTGCAATTAAAATTCCAATTCTGATTAGGCACACATAGATGCATTAATCAATCATTACATTTTATACATCATTGCATGTGTAAGTATACCCACGAGTGTGGAGTACTACATCGAGTAACCTTAACATTTCATGCACCAAACTGAATGCATAACACTATATCCAATCATAAATGCATCAAGAACCATGTTTCATGCGCATATGAAGACAATCGTTATTGCCACAGTCAGCCACTCTATGCTTTTCATCATTGAATCTCGACATAGATTCCCTGGTTCAATCTAGGCAGAAGATTTTCCTGTAAACTTTGGCAGAAGGGATATTCATCTTTGAATCTCGGCAGTAGGTTCCCTAGTTAAATCTCAGCAGAGAATTTTCTAGTAAACCTTGGCAGCCGGTATATTCACCATTGAATCTCAATAGTAGATTCACTGTTTAAATACCGGAAAAATATTTCCTAGTAAACCTTGGCATAAGGTATATTCAAAGTGAATCTCGGCAGTAGATTCCCTGGTTAAATCTCGACAGAGGATTTCCTAGTAAACCTCGACAAAAGGTATTTTCATGTAAACCTTGGCAATAGGTATCTCCTAGTGAGTCTCGATAGTAGACTCCATAGTGAGTTTCTTTTTAATCTTCCACAAGGAACCTCGACAGTAGCCTTCCCCGGTGGAACTTTAGAATATTATTCTCAAAGAACATACATCATTTTAGAATATTATCCCCAACATAATTAGGACTTCGTATAGTCCTAACAACTTTCATAACTATTTCTAGCAGAAAAAATTTCGGGTCCTCTCGTATTTAATAATCTCTCACCATGATTACATAAATACTATCGTCAATCATGCTCTCGGGTTGAAGGTAATTAAATAGAGGCAGCTGTCATACCACACATTTTGCCCAGTTCCTTTTTTATAAATTTTGCCCATATTAGGTTTTTAAATTAATTTAGAACAGAATTTTAGATTTAATTAGGATTAGAAAATAGAGTTAAGTAGAATTTAAGTTTTGATAGATTTTAATTAAGATTAATTAATAGGAATTAGAATTTTATTAGAGTTAAAATTATTAGTTAATTAGATTAGTTAATTAGAGTGAATAGATTTAATTAGATTAAAACTTTAGGTTAGATTTAGAAGTATTTAGAAATTAATTGGAAAATAAGTTTGATTGGAATTAGTTTTTTTATTTAGTAGGATTAGATTTTATTTATTAATATTTTTTAATTAGAGTTAGTTTATTAATTATTTATTAGTTAATTAGTATTAGTATTAATTAGGATTTAGAATATTAGGATTAGTTAGAATTAATTTAAGAAAGTTTTTATGAAGTTAGCGTTTATTAACTAAACAACATTTAAATCAGTTTTTAATCAGTTAATCAAAGGAAACAAGGGTGCCACGTGTCTTGACTTGGGTGGTATAAGTACTGTTCATCATCCCTAACATTCTTCAGTAGCCGAAAAACCCTAAACATCAAAACGCAACCGATGTTTCCAACGCCGCCCCTATTCCTATTCATCTTCTTCTATCGTCATCAACAATAATCAATAGAACCCAGCTTCACCTCTCAACTTCTGTTAACACTTTGTTCAACAAAATAACAACCAAACCTTTTTCTCGGCACTCATCATCCTCAACATTTCAACAAACCCAGACGAAACCCATCATTGAACCAACCTCAAATTCGACCCACACAACCCAACCGAAACCACCATAAACTTCATCTCATTCGACCACCATTGATGAACCTCCATACACCCAACGGGAACCCAGGTTCACCCTTCAACATTTTCAAACCCATTTCTACCATCTCTCTTCCATCAAACAACAACCATCAACCCATGTCTTTGAAACCACTGTTAACAACCATTTTCTCCATAACCAACAACAACGACAACCTCTGAAAACTCCTTCTACATCATTTGAAACCCATCTTGAAGCCTATTCTGAGTTCAAACAACTTCATCACAAACCATTCTCAACCTCTTATCCTTCGAATCACACCTCAAAATCACCAACACCACAGAACCACCATCACCATCTTCAAACCATACCCATTTCTCCAACCACCTTCTCCGGTGCCGTTCTCGAGACCTCAACCCATCGAAACAACTTCAACCGACCAAAGCTTTCAACTTCAAAAATAAAAGTGAAATGGATGGAAACGAAAACGGAGAGGGTTCGAGTTGATGATGAGCTGCAACAGAGAGAACAAGAGTGTGATGTGGTGAATGTGATTGTTGTGCCCGTTTCTCTTGTTTATGATTATAGTTTTTTTTGTTTTGTCTTGCCGATTGAGAGAGGTGATGGGCCTCAAAGGCCCAAGTGATCCTCTAGTTTTTAACACACTCCTGTTTCATATATCACCCCCTTTTTTCTTTAAAAAGAAAAATGTCTATATATTAGTTTTAAAATAAATTTGTGTAAATATTTATTATGAACAACTTCTAAATTGTAAAATATTTTAGTTTTGTTATAAATAGTTAATATATATTTATTTTGTAAATTAGTTTTTATTTCTATAATCTTTTTAACATTTCTTTAGAGTGTATATATATATATATATATATATATATATATATATATATATATATATATATATATATATATATATATATATATATATATATATATATATATATATATATATATATATATATATATATATATATATATATATATATATATATATATATATATATATATATATATATATATATATATATATATATATATATATATATATATATATATATATATATATATATATATATATATATATATATATATATATATATATATATATATATATATATATATATATATATATATATATATATATATATATATATATATATATATATATATATATATATATATATATATATATATATTTTTTTTTTTTTTTCTTTTTAGTTTAATTTTTAGAGTTTATTTTGATATATTTTCTTAGAAGTTAGATTCTTTTTCTTATTTATTATTGGGCATTTTATTTCACTTTCATCTTTTTTGTTGTTGATGATGAGACTTCCGTAATCTATTACCAGTCAAATTATTGATGAATAATGTTGGATCTGAGACCACCCATTTTCTCTCCTCATTTCTTCTTATTTTCGATTTCCGCGATTTATGAAGTCTTTTATTCGTAAGCATCGCGTATCGAAGTCGATAACCTTCTCGATTTCAAATCTAGGGAAAATGACCATTTGGGTCATTTTCTTTACTTTGGGATCGTGATAGGCTACCTTCGATTAATCGACATAATGTTTGCGATTAAGACGAGATCCCACTATTTTTAGTCTGTGCGACACGATTAAATTGGAGAATGATTCTCAATACCATTTCTCTATCTTGTTCATAGCACGGATATCAACTCACGTGACCTCCTATAGACCGACTTTCATTATAAGTCGAGCTACGATGGTTTAACGTTACATTTGCCCCGATTTAATTCCTAACCAAACTAACCACTAACTTTAATTTTTGTCAAACATTAATTGCTTTAAATTCCGTCAAAATATTATTATGGATATTATTGTATATTATTCATATTGTCATATCATATTCATCATTCTAATTCACCCATATTCGAAAACACTAATAAACTATCGAAACGCTAAAAGCCGAAATTGGTGGACTGTTGGATCATTGGTCATTTGCAGGAATCCTAATATCGAGTTTGTGCCCGACTTGGCTCAAGGCGTAATTTAGGACACATTGCACACACACGGCTTTCTCATAGGCTACCTGACAATGAGACCCCTTTATTTCGTGCAATCCTGTGTAACTTACATGTACCCCTCTCCTATTCCGATGTATGTTTCATATTTCTTTGATTATAGTTTATCTCGTAGGAGCACCCATAGGGACTAGAGCGGATCAAACTATTTTCAAACTAATTCTTGATTCGTCATCGAGCCATTTTCAAACACCCTGTAAGTCGAGTGCTCATACGCATTCTCCATCAACCTATTGCACACGCTTCACCGTGGTTTCGACATTGGGGGCACCCTCAGGGACTAGTATCGTTTCTCACAACTCGACCCTTGATGCGTAAGTCAAGTCGGTTCCATTTCTCAAACCGTTTCCATTCCACTACACGTTTTGCACACGATAATAAGTCAAACCCTTGATCCAATGTCAAACGGATTTTCATAACAAACTATCAATCAATTAACGACTATTTAATTCTTTTCAAGGTGTAAAGAGTAAGTTCAAGTCTTTGATCTTGCTTTCGGTTATTTGAATGCGAGTTATCTTATTCGTGTGTGAGCAATTGACGCCTTTAAATAACATTAACAACTCGACAACGTTCAAACATCATCCAAAATCTCACCCGTTTAAACACCACTCAAGAACCTTCTTTTGACATGAAAAAGAGAGAGTTCCAAGTCTTTGGTTCACTCTCCCAAATACTTGGGTCCGAGAAGTCTTTCTTAAGCTTCAAGTAGTCATCATCAGTTTAATTTCACCTTTCAAACACAACCTCTTCCGTGATGAAAAAGAGAGAGCTCCAAGTATTTGGTTCACTCTCCCGATTACTTGGGTCCGAGAAGTCTTTCTTAGGCTTGAAGTAATTGTCATCAGTTCAAACTCACCCTTTCAAATACAACATTATCTTCAAGATGAAAAAGAGAGAGTTTTAAGTCTTTGGTTGACTCTCCCGATTACTTGGGTCTGAAAAGTCTTTCTTAAGTTTCGAGTAATCGTCATTTGTACCCACTTCAAACCCATTTAATCCCGTTTCCTTTCGTGGTTGTTACCACGAACTACGACTGCTCTGATTCTTCATTCTCGTCCGAATGTAAGATACGTAGGCACAAGATTGCGATGATCTTGGCGAGCTACCTTCTATCCATCCTCCCACTTTCCCATATCCTTTTCGTGGTCGTTACCACGAACTACGACTGCTCTGATTCTTCATTCTCGTTTAAATGTAAGATACGTAGGCACAAGATTGCGATGATCTTGGCGAGCTACATTCTATCCATCCTCCCACTTTCCTGTATCCTTTTCATGGTCGTTACCACGAACTACGACTGCTCTGATTCTTCAGTCTCGTCCGAATGTAAGATATGTAGGCACAAGATTGCAATGATCTTGGCGAGCTACCTTCTACCTCCCCTCCATTTCCGCGTATCCTTTTCGTGGTTCTTACCACGAACTACGACTGCTCTGATTCTTCATTCTCGTCCGAATGCAGAATACGTACGCACAAGATTGCGATGATCTTGGCGAGCACACTTCTATCTTCCTCCATACTTCCCTCCATCTTCCAATTCCCATCCTTTCCTGTAGTCGAACTACGACGCTCTGATTTCTCATTATCATCCGAATGATCATACGTAGGGACAAGGGCCCCAATCCTTGGCGAGCATCCTATCCTATAACTATCCCCTTTCCCTTACCGTTTCTATCCTTTTATAGTATCATTTTATTATTTACTATTGAGAAGAGAAGAATTAAGCTTAGCTAACTTTCATCACAACTCGAATTAAGAGGTTCCCATTTAGTACAACGAACGTGAGGGGTGCTAATACCTTCCCCTTGCGTAACCAACTCCCGAACCCTGGAACATCAGGTTGTGACGGTCGTGTTCCTTTCCATTTTTAAGAGGTTTTCTCGATATTTTCCTCTCCCGTTCATTCGGCATAAATAAAGTTCGGTGGCAACTCTATTGAACTGCATTTCTGCGCCTTTTACGCGAGTGTCGCATTTTCGAATGATTTTTCGAGGTGCGACAGCTGGCGACTCTGCTGGGGAATTATTGATCCATGCAAGAGAGAGTCGAGCCTATCTTAGTTCGAGTAGTGAGCTTGTTAGCTTTGTTTATCAGTTTTTCTCTTCATGTTTGTTTGTTTATTTATTGGTATCCTTATCTTTTTTGCTCGTGTTCGCGACATTGTTGGGTTGTTCTGCTTATGATTACTTTGTGAGATGGATCTACACCCGAGTCCGAGTATAACCCTAGGATTAGAATGGTGGTTTTGTATTGGAGACTTGCGTGGGTTCTTCCACGTCGAGTTGAAGCGAAAACCCCGCTTGGAGTAGATTCTCTTGGAGATGTTGTTATTGTGGTAAGTCTTTGCCATAACAATAACGTTTTTGAGCCTGAATCGTTGATCCAAGGACCATTGACCATTTTATCCATGGTGGTTGGTAGTGTTGATTCCTTGTGGATTAATACGAACACCCCAATCAGATGAGATCCCTTGAACATATTACTTCCTTACAATAATATTTTCAACCTCGATCTATGACTCTGAGAACCTTTTCTAGAACCCATGTGTCAATGGTTATGTAGTTGATGCCTCAGAGAAGTCTTTCTCATGTGGAAGATACGAAAACCTCACCTAGAGGAGATTCTTTGGAGAATATTATCGTCGTGATGAGGCTTTGTCATGGCTGTGATATCTTTGAAAGATATCCATGACTCTAGGCACTTACCCATTTTAGAATCCTACCCGTGGGGTTTTCCTTGAGCAGTGACCATGGTCCTTAATCTGTTCACCTGGCTAACCTCAGAACTATTTGAATTTGTGATCCTGGATCTTACATCTTGCATTGCATATCATATGCATTGCATTTCATTTGTTGTGCATCTTGTATTTTCCTTCCTTCAGCAGTTTCTCATGTTTCCTTTCCTTCCTCTCCAGTAAATCAAGCTGATTCCTCGATACCAGTACGCAACTAGAGCCAATATAAGATGAATGATGGAGTAGATTCAACAAGAACAAGTTGCGTTCAGGGAAGAGTTGAACTCTCTCAAAGGAAAGATTGACCAGATCCTCGAAGCCATCATTGCGGCTCGAAAGGAAGAAGAGATGCGTGAAACTACTATCGTCAACAACAATGTCCAGGGACAAGGGTCTACCACCAGACTTCCAGTTCCTATTCCTAACCCATATGGAATGCCAATGAACTTCACTACCACAGATGAAGGGACCACTTCTCAACCAATCACAACGCATGGAGTTACTGTTGGAGCTATCATGCAAGCCCAGCCAACTGTGGTTCAGGTCCCCGTTCCTCATACCGAAGATAATTTGGTGGATCAATATGATGATACGCAAAATTACCATGATGCTATCCCTATTGCTAGTCCTGTTGCTGCTCAGGATTCAGAGGCTATGAAGATGTGCTGAGATCTAGCTGAGAAAATCTGAGTCATGGTGGGGCACAACTCAAATTCTTTCAATGCTTTGGAATTGTGCTTGGTACCTGATGTTGTCATTCCTCTAAAGTTCAAAGTTCCTGAGATTTCAAAGTACAAAGGTCTCAGTTGCCCAAACATCCATATGAAGATGTATTGTCACAAGATGGCCACATATGCCAGAGACGCAAAGTTAATGATTCATTGCTTCCAAGACAGTTTGTCTGGGGCATCGCTCGAATGGTATATGCAATTGGAACATAATAGTGTGCGCACTTGGGCTAAGCTAGCTGATGCTTTTGTCAAGCAGTACAAATACAACACAGACCTTGCTTCGAATCGTACTCAACTGCAAAGTATGACTCAGAGGGACAAAGAATCCTTCAAGGAGTATGCACAATGATGGAGAGAACTAGCCGTAAGGGTACATCCACCTTTGGTAGACCATGGATTAATTGACATATTCATGGGTACCTTGCAAGGCCAATACTATGAGAAGCTGATCGGTAGTGTCTCTGCTGGATTCTCTGACTTGGTGATCGTCGACGAGAGAATTGAAGAAGGGATGAAAAGTAGAAATATCCAAGGAGGTTCTGGAAGCCAAGCTAATGCCAAGAAGCCTTTCAATGGATACAAGAAGAAAGAGGGCGAAACAAATGTTGTGCAGAAAGGGCAAGCTCCTTAACAAGCTCTCGCTCATATGCCTTATCAAATCCCTTACTTCCAGTACCCGTATGTTGCTGCTGCGCAATATGCTCCAATGCCTTATCAGCCAAATGTTCAAGCAGTGCAAGCTCAGATGCCACAACAACAGGCTTCTCAGCAACAAGCCTATAACCAGCAAGGGTATCAATATCCTCCTCAACAACCACAAATGCAAGCTGCTCAACAACAACAAGGTGCTCGCCAACAGTGTCAACAGAGAACATGCAGCCCTGATAGAGTATTTGATCGCCTGCCAATGACATATGCTAGTATCTTTTCTCAGTTGATGGAGAAGAAAGCTGTTGTTCCAAGAGATTTGGCACCCCCAACCGTCATTCCTGCCGACTATGACGCAAATGCTCATTGTGAGTTCTATAAGGGCGCTCTAGGTCATACCATTGAGAACTACATGGCTTTCAAGCACAAAGTTCAAGACATGATTGACAAGGATGCTATCAACTTTAATGGGAAGTCTCCAAATGTCATCAACAATCCAATGCCACCGACCAAATAGTGTCAGCATCAGTCAGATCAAATCAAGTCAAGTCAAGATCATCCCCAAAGAAGGCAGTCACGTTGTCATTTCTTTTTCGCATTTCCTATATTTTATCTTTATTTATTTAAGTACTATATGCTCTGAACAATTGTCATTCGTATTTGGTTTTCATTTATGTATCGTTTATGCATGTTTTGAATTAGTTATGTTGTATTCACTCATTTTCACAGTCACCGACACATTTATTCACATCACTCTATCCACTGTTGTTTAGCATGATTTGAGGAAGGATGAAGAAAACGAGATACCCATAATTTCAAACCGTATGCTTTCAGACAGAATCTCGTCAATGATGTACAAGCATTGTTTCAATTCCCCAAACAATGGAGATATAAGGAGTAATCCCTAGTAAACCACTTCGAGCATAGAAGTAGCAGTTTCCTTCGGATCTATAAACCTTTTACACTTAACCTAGGGCAGGGTAGTGTTCAGTTAATCCAATCTCACATTCGAACCAACAAAGCAAAACCCAGAAGACGGTTGTTCATTAATGACCCATGATATGGCAGTCTCTATCCTCCAACAAAAAAAATCAAAAAATCAGAAGCATGCTAAGTCAAGCACCTCAAAGGGGACTTAGGCAAAAATCAAGGCAATCCCGATGAATCTGACAAGCAAAATCAATCCATGCAAAAGTTAGGGATCAAAAACAAAATCAAAAGAGGTCCTCGAACCCTCAACAAAAACAAAATAAGATTCAGTGGCTACTCCAAATCAAAAGGGTCATTGACATCCATCAAAGAAAAAATAAGGTGATTGCCATCTCGAGCAAACCTTGAACCATCAAGTTTATACCGTCAATACAAGTATGTGCAGAATTAACTGAATGTAGGACTGAAGATCTTTAAGAAGAAGGGGTAGGTACAAATCATACTTTGAGCCTAATATCCTTTGTTTTATAACCGTGAACTAGACCACGTTATAACCCTCGAAAGACCTAATTGAGGAGAGGTTTATTATGAAAGCATACTATCGCAAGGTTGCGTAACCTGACTCCTCACATGATTGCTAATCATTAGCGTTGGTGTCGTTATCCTTGCTATATCTTGTACACCAATCCAATTAGCATAATGTTTGGGCCTACAATCCATTCGTTTCACACTATCACGACACTTCAATAAAACGACACTTTTTCAAAACTTGCATTGAGCCTTGCATTAATATTACCATTTTTAAATGTACAATTTTGTTTGCAAACCAGTGTTAGATATCAAAGATACTTCAACAAGGGGCAGTCGAGGAGAAACTTGACTTTCAGTGGCTGTCATGAAGCAAGACTATCTCAAAACTCACAGGCTGGGGGGCAAATCATTCAACAGCTCGAGCAGGGGCAGACCATTGCCATGTTCAAACTGGGGCAAGACCAGGTCGTCCTGACCATCAAGCAGAGTTGCAACCTTCTCTGAAGCAAATTCACAATAAATCACCAAGTATCTAGACTTGGGGCATCGAGAACATCTTCTGCTCCAATCATGACGTCTTCAGCAAACTGCGTGTCGAGGAAGTCAATCCCTCCCACCACCCAAAGTCCAATTTGCATTGGCAACTACCAAAAATCCACTACGCTGGCGTCTCCCCCTGCATTTCTAATTAACCGTCTGCATCATATGAATCATAAGCATTGCATTCGTTATCATAAGCATCTTGCATCATATGCATACCCAATCATATCATACTTCCTCAGCTCTTGCATCTCCGCGCGTCAGCATTTGCATTTGCATTTCCATTCGTATTGGAACCTCATTTACGCATCCAGCATCCGCATATGTAAGTCAAGGTCCAGGATCAAGCTCGAAGATCTCCAAGACCATCATCAACCCAGTCAGGGGCATTCTATGCAAGACCATGGGTTTCCTTACGAGATTCAAGAGCTTTAAAGCAATCATCAGCCCAGTCAAGGGCATTTTTTTTGCAAGACTATGGGTTTCTCCCACGAAATTCAACGACATTCAAAGCAAGATTCAGCCTAGTCAGGGGCATATTTTTCAACACCATGGGTGCTTCCCATGACATATTTTCAACCTCGTGGTTGATCGGATCTTCAAATCAACATACATCCCAGCCAGGGGCATATCATTCAAGACCGTGGGCGTTCCCCACGAAGTTGTTCAACCTTTTGTTGGGAAAATTTAAGAAGTTCAATGCAAGATTCAGCCCAGACAGGGGCATCTTCAGCAAAGCCGTGAGCGCTCCTCACGAAGTTGTTCAACCTTTTGTTGACCAAAACATAATTTCAAGGCAAACTCAACCCAATCAGGGGTATCCTCTTCAAAAGTTCATGGGCGTTCCTCATTAAATCATTTCAACAAAACTGTGACATCCAAGCAAGACGGTGGGCGTACCCTATTGATTCATTTCAATCCAATCTTCCTCTTGGGCATTCTCCAATGAGTTGTATTCAGCAAGCGTGATCGTTGTCAATTGCCTTACTATCATCCTTTTGGTGATAGCCGAACTTCGTCGGTTCAACCTAGCTTGCATCCTTTTGGTGTTGGTAACCTTCAAATTTGTGTCGTTCTATCATCCTTTTGGTGATAGCAACCTGTGTGTGTGTGTCGCACCGTCATCCTTTTGGTGGAGGGTCCGTCATTGTAACTAATGTCAGATTTTGCGATAGTGTTTGTCCTACCATCCTTTTGGTGGTAGTGGCCGGTGTGAGTTTTGCTCCGTCATCCTTTTGGTGGGGGGTCTGTCATCTTAATTAATGTCAGATTGTGTGATAGTGTTTGTCCTATCATCCTTTTGATGGTAGTGGCCGATGTGAGTTTCGCTCCATCATCCTTTTGGTGGGGGGGTCTGTCATCTTGATTGATGTCAGATTATGCGATAGTGTTTGTCCTATCATCCTTTTGGTGGTAGTGGCAGGTGTGAGTTTCGCTACGTCATCCTTTTGATGATGGGTCTATCATTTCGTCGGTTCTAGATTGTGCGAGTGTGTTTTGCTCTATCATCCTTTTGGTGGTAGTAGCCGTTTAGTGTTTTGCTCTATCATCCTTTTGGTGGTAGTAGCCATGTGCGTTTCGTCCCATCATCCTTTTGGTGATGGTGACCTTTTGCTAATCTCTCATTGTTTACTTCGAGGTTTACATTTATCCAATCTTTCAATTCCCAAACATCTCTTTTCTTTTCGGACAAATTCAAGGTCTTCTTCATATCTAATCGACTTCTACCTCGGGAAAACAAACGCTGCAGCAGTTCATTTCCCTAGGTCTAAGCCGATTAGATAGGGGAATCTGTCATACCCTAAATTTGTCCTACCCATTTTCAAATATTTTCGTATTTTTCGATTCTATTTTCTTTTTTGCATTATCTGCTTAATTTCACGTCATTTAGACACATGTCCACTCACAATTGGGCGTTTTCCCATTTTTATCATTTCTGCCCAATGAGAGCGTGACACGTGACCTAAAGTTATTTTTGTGATTTTTAATTCTGTCATGTTTTCTTATTTCTTTGTATGTATTTTGTTTGTTAATTGAATTAAGTTTTTATTTAGAAAATTAGTTTAGGAAGTAGATTTAGAATTTTGACTTTTGTTAGAAAATAGAAATAGAATTTAGAATTTATATTAGGTTTTTTTTAAATTAATTTAGAATAGATTTTTAGATTTAATTAGGATTAGAAAATAGAGTTAACTAGAATTTAAGTTTTGATAGATTTTAATTTAGATTAATTAATAGGAATTAGAATTTTATTAGAGTTAAAATTATTAGTTAATTAGATTAGTTAATTAGAGTGAATAGATTTAATTAGATTAGAACTTTAGGTTAGATTTAGATGTATTTAAAAATTAATTGGAAAATAAGTTTGATTGGAATTAGTTTTTTATTTAGTATGATTAGATTTTATTTATTAAGAGTTTTTAATTAGATTTAGTTTTGTTAATTATGTATCAGTTAATTAGTGTTAGTATTAATTAGGATTTAGAATATTAGGATTAGTTAGAATTAATTTAAGAAAGTTTTTATGAAGTTAGCGTTTATTAATTAAACAGCATTTAAACCAGTTTTTAACTAGTTAATCAAAGGAAACAAGGGTGCCACGTATCTTGACCTGGGTGGTATAAGTACTGTTCATCATCCCTAACATTCTTCAGCAGCCGAAAAACCCTAAACATCAAAACGCAACCGTTGTTTCCAACGCCGCCCCCTACTCCTATTCATTTTCTTCTATCTTCATCAACAATAATTAACAGAACCCAGCTTCACCTCTCAACTTCTGTTAACATTTTGTTCAACCAAACAACAACCAAACCCACTTCTCGACACTCATCATCCTCAACATTTCAACAAACCCAGACGAAAAACCATCATTGAACCAACCTCAAATTCGACCCACACAACCCAACCGAAACCACCAGAAACTTTATCTCTTTTGACCACCATTGATGAACCTCCATACACCCAACGGGAATCCAGTTTCACCCTTCAACATTTTCAAACCCATTTCGGCCATCTCTCTTCCATCAAACAACAACCATCAACCCATGTCTTCGAAACCACTTAAAACCATCGTTAACAACCATTTTCTCCATAACCAACAAAAACGACAACCTCTAAAAACTCCTTATACATCATTCGAAACCCATCGTGAAGCCTATTCTGATTTCAAACAACTTCATCACAAACCATTCTTAACCTCTTCTCCTTTGAATCACACCTCAAAATCACCAACACCACAGAACCACCATCACCATCTTCAAACCATACTCATTTCTCCAACCACCTTCTCCAGCACCGTTCTCGAGACCTCAACCCATCAAAACAACTTCAACTGACCAAAGCTTTCAACTTCAAAAATAAAAGTGAAATGGATGGAAACAAAAACGGAGAGCGTTCGAGTTGATGATGAGCTGCAACAGAGAGAACGAGAGTGTGATGTGGTGAATGCGATTGTTGTGCCCGTTTCTCTTGTTTATGATTACTGTTTTTTGTTTGTTTTGTCTTGCGGATTGAGAGAGGTGATGGGCCTCAAAGGCCCAAGTGATCTTCTAGTTTTTAACACACTCCTGTTTCATATATCACCCCCTCTTTTCTTTAAAAAGAAAAATGTATATATATTAGTTTTAAAATAAATTTTTGTAAATATTTATTATGAACAACTTCTAAATTGTAAAATATTTTAGTTTTGTCATAAATAGTTAATATATATTTATTTTGTAAATTAGTTTTTATTTCTATAATCTTTTTAACATTATATATATATATATATATATATATATATATATATATATATATATATATATATATATATATATATATATATATATATATATATATATATATATATATATATATATATATATATATATATATATATATATATATATATATATATATATATATATATATATATATATATATATATATATATATATATATATATATATATATATATATATATATATATATATATATATATATATATATATATATATATATATATATATATATATATATATATATATATATATATATATATATATATATATATATATATATATATATATATATATATATATATATATATATATATATATATATATATATATATATATATATATATATATATATATATATATATATATATATATATATATATATATATATATATATATATATATATATATATATATATATATATATATATATATATATATATATATATATATATATATATATGTTTTAAATATTTTCTTTTTAGTTTAATTTTTAGAGTTTATTTCGATAAATTTTCTTAGAAGTTAGATTCTTTTTCTTATTTATTATTGGCCATTTTATTTCACTTTCATCTTCTTTTTTGGTTGATGACGAGACTTCTTTTATCCATTACCATTCAAATTATTGATGAATAATGTTGGATCCGAGACCACCCCCTTTCTCTCCTTATTTCTTCTTCTTTTCGATTTTATTTTTGATTTCTGCTCTCTATGAAGTGTTTTATTCGTAAGCGTCACATATCGAAGTCGATAACCTTCTCGATTTCAAATATAGGGAAAATGACCATTTGGGTCATTTTCTTTACTTTGGGATCGTGATAGGCTACCTTCGATTAATCGGCATAATGTTTGCGATTAAGATGAGATCCCACTATTTTTAGTCCGTGCGACACAATTAAATTGGAGAATGATTCTCAATACCATTTCTCTATCTAGTTCATAGCACATATATCAACTCACGTGACCTCCTATATGTTAGAACAGAGATTGGTGTTTAATATATCTCATTGTTTTGATGATAACATTAATGAAATTTTGTATAAAAGAAATATATACTCTAATTCTGTTCAAGTGTTTATTTGTTTCAGATATCAAAATTAATATTATTCTGGAAGCAAGAACGCCTCTGAACACTACAGAACGATAAAGCTCTGAGCGTCAGAAGCAATACATCAGAAGACTCTGGTCTACTACAGATGACTCTGAGGGAAGCTGAGAAGAATTTGAGTAAAGAACATACAGTAAAGTTTCAGAAGACTCTGGAAGTACTTAACGCTGCAAGTACAAAGGCTCTGATAAGCAAGTCTGCTTTGATAAAGATTTTCACGCTAAAACACTTTGCTGCAAAACTCTGTTAGAGTAACTCTGATCTGAAGAACTAGGAACATCATCAGAGGATCTGATGCAAGTCGTTCCAAAGTTATTGAAGAAGATGCTATTCAAATAAAGATCCGTTGACATATTCCTTGTCCTTATCCAAACGAATCATTCCTCATTCGTGCATGACGCAGGAATTCAGACAAAATGGATTTGTCTGAACATTCCCCTTCTGAGAAAGGAAAAGTCAATAGAAGACAAAAGCAACAGAATGCACAGTGTCGCACAGTCTTTGAGAAATGGAATTCAAGTACTATAAAAGCAAGTCTCAACATCGCTTCAAAGTTGACGAATTAATTGACGAATTATTCAACAAGCAACTCATACAAACATTCTTCAAAGCTGAATAGTTTTTATTTCGTTCTTAAACTTGTGTAAAAATCACAGTTGTGATATAGCTTTTTAGAAGCAACTCTTAAACACATTGTTAGTTTATCTTTTGTAAAAGATTCCTTAAGAGACCAAGTGTGGTCAGATTTCTTGAGAAGACTAAGACTGTTTGTCTTAGTGGTTAACACTGTAATCAGTTTGATTTAGTGGATTAAGTCCTTGTTGAGAAAGGAAAATCACCTTGGTAGGGTGGACTGAAGTAGTTTGAGTTCAAACGAACCAGGATAAAAATACCTTGTTATTTTTCTATCATCTTAATTATTTTTGAAACCCTTATTCAACCCCCCTCTAAGTGTTTTTCCTACCTTCAGTTGGCATCAGAGCTCTGGTTCTGTAAGTGCTATCACTTAACCGTGACAGAGAAATATCCTGTTGGGAAAAACTCTTGATCTATTATTCTTGATTTATCATGGCTGAAACTTCAACTTCAAACAACAACAAATATGATGATAAAGATAGAATCAGCACCAAACCTCCCATGTTTGATGGTGAGAAGTTTGATTATTGGAAAGATAGAATAAAAAGTTTCTTTCTAGGCTATGACGCTGACTTATGGGATTTGGTCATTGATGGTTATATTCATCCTACAAATGGTGAAGGCAAAAAGGTTGACAGAAAATCAATGACTGATTAACAGAAAAAGGATTTTAGAAATCATCACAAGGCGAGAAAAAGATGAATGTGCTAATGTGGCGCTGATGGCTGACATGGAGGACCACAAAGACACAGCTGAATCTGGATCAAAATCAGATTTAGAAGAGGTATTTTCTGAACTTACTAGAGCTGAACTTATTGAAAGTTTATCTGAAATGTTTGAAAACTATAGTAAGATTAAACTCAAATACAAGAAGCTTCTGAAGCATCTTGCATCTGAGAGTAATCAGATAGAATCAGAAATTGCTGAGCTGAAAGCAAATAACTTTCAATTAAAAACTGATCTAGAAAATGCTCAACAAAAATCTGATTCAGATACTGTGTCATGCTCTAAAAACATTTTAGAAGAGTATGATTATAGTTTTCAGAGGTTTCTGTCCAAAGGCCTAGATAGAAGCAAAATGGCTTCCATGATCTATGGCGTAAGCAGAAACAACAGAAAAGGAATTGGATATGAATCACCCTCTGGGAAGGATTTAAATCCAAAACATGTTGATAAGTGTCGCTACTGCGAAAATCGGCGCCGGCTGAACAGAAGAGTCGCCACCGTGCGTTATTTATCCCAATGGAGGGAAAGGAAACGCTCGAAGTAAACCTACCGCAAAGACGGGAAAGGAATGGTCATCGCAACCAAATCCTGGATTCGGGAGTCGGTTACGCAAGGGGAAGGTATTAGCACCCCTCACATCCGTCGTACTCGACGGGATCCACGCTTGTTTTCGGGTATGGATTGTTATTCTATCTATTCTACAGGTATGGGGTTAAAAGAAAAGAAAATGACTCGGCAAAGTATCACACTTTATGCCTACGTATTCCCGTCTGGAACGAGAAATCAGAGTCAACGTAGTTCGCCTACCTACTGGAAAGGAGGGGAAGGTTGCTCGCTAGGATATCGCATCCTATGCCTACGTACTTTCATACAGCATGAAAGATCAGAGCAAACGTAGTTCGGGCCACGTACGACACAAGTCTGTCTTGATTGTTTTTATTCCTTCTGAAAAAGGGTTTTTCTGATTAACAGTCCCAGCGGACGAAAATGACGTTTTGATGAGTTCACATTCTTTTACGGAAGAAGTGTCTTTTATCGTGTTTGAAATCTTATTGTGTTTTTCTGTTTGTTTTGAGAAAGAAGAGATAAAACTCTAACCTACGGTTGCGAAGGGAATCAAACTATCCTAATGTTATCATGCATGGGTTAAGGCCTAGTGTCTATCATGCTCCTCTCTTGCACAGAGAGAAACAGAGATCCTAAGGGAATAGACGGAAACAGAAATAATATCAGATATATACAGTAAAGCGGTAAAATGCATGGATGCAACAATACAAGCGAGGCAAGGGAGTCCCACTCAACCTCGAACCTAGAAAACAATAGGCAAAAGTGAACAGGCTTCACTTTCAACCCAACAGGTTAAACAGCAAACAATACAGTCAGGAAAACCAATCAATACATCAGAAATGAAATACAGCAAAAATAAACCGCCACAGCAGCTTTGCATCAACATCTGACTTCAAGCTTCAGCAAGCATCAATCTCCATCTCCACAGCCTTCCAGCAAGGTCTTTGGTCATCAATCTTCCATCTGCAATGGCTTTTCTTCAAGTCTCAATCTCCAGGATGGATATCAGTCAACCAGATGAAGTGAATGAATGTTAGACAGTCAATTACCTACCAAGGGTGGTTCATTAACTGTTAACATTATATAGACAATTTCCCCTCAAAAGTTCTATCTTTCAAATACATTCACTGATCCTTCCAAAGGAAGGAGGTGGATGTTTGAAAGAGACTTTGAATCATAGGGAAAGGATGGATGCAGACAAGGCATTCCATGTTTGAGAAACAAGCTTTCTAATCTAGAGCTCTGCCTAGCTCCTAAACCCTAATCTCCTCAGCAGCTGCTAGCAAGAACCCCCTCTTCATCTCTGGAAGTTGGTCTTCAGTCTCTGGATCTCCAATGGCTTCATCATCACAAGTCTTCAGCTTCCCCAATCCCCAGACAATCCCAATACCCACACAGACAAATAATAATCCCCAGAGGGCACACCACAACAATCAGTCAAATACAGACAGTAATATACTAATAGCAGTAGGGGAATCCTAGTGATTTCTAAGGGATCTAATAACTACCCATAGTCCCTATAGTCCCATATCTAAAATATCCAATCTCTAAGTCCTAAGGGAAATGAACTAATTCACCTAAGTTGTCTCTTAAACCCTAATTTTGTTCATGTTATTTACACCTACACTAAACCCCTAAAATCAAGTCCTAAAAATATGAACTAAATTGTATGTACAAGCTAACAATGTCTACTAATCAACCTAAAAAAAATGGACAAAAATATTATAGCAACTATTAGAACCAAAATTAACAAAATCATGTACTAAACAAAGTATTAACAAAATGCTATTTACAAGAAAAATGCATGAAAAATATTAAACAAAAATAAAATGCTATTCTTATTTTTCCATATTTTTCTAGACAGAATAATGGCCATGTAGGAAAAACAAGCATTAAAAAACAATGATTTTTCATTTTTATATGATTTTTATAAAATGCTGTAAATATAAAGGAAATAAAAAAAACAAAAACATGAATTAAAGGGAAAGGGGGTGAGAAAAGTAAAACGCCCAGTTGGTTTGCTGTTGGGCCCAGGAATATGGGGGTGCGCGTAGCAGTATGGAAAGACCCAGGTTATCAGGAACGAAAATAAAACAAAAAAGAGAAATACGCGCGGGGGGTGTGCCTGAGTAATTTTACACGTTCAATTACCAATTGGGCCTGATGGTGGGGGGTGTGGATAGCAGTGGCATAAGGCCCAGTCCTAGAATTCCTTCAACTCTCACGCAGGGGGGGGGGGAATTGAGCAAAACGGGGGGTGAATCTCAGCAATCATACGCTGGGCCTAACCCAGCCCAAAACCTAATCAGAAACCCTAGCCATAAAACCCATCTTCTTCTCCATTGTTCTGGTCACTGTTCATCCTCCAAACTAGACCCTAGCCGCTCCCTCATCGTCTCTCTGCAACCTCTAACCTAATCTCAAGGTCCTTTTCCCAAAAAAACAAACAAGCCAATCCTATGAACTCTAAATCCCAGCGAAATGACCTAATCAACATTCTTCCTATCAGGTTAAACCAGCTTCAAGCTTTACGAGATGCGTACCTGGAGACGAATCAAGAGCCAGTTCTTGGAGTTCTTGAAGCTTCGAAGGAAATCGTCGCGGGAGAGACGAAGATCTGGAGGTCCTCTAAAGGTGGCGTGTTCGAACGATCTTGAGAAGATAATAGGAGATTGTTCTTGTTCTGGGAAGATTGCGTTTGAAGCGTTCTGAAGATCTTGGAGAAGTTCTGGGAATCTCGAGGGTCTTCACGATCTGGAAACGGAGGGAAGATTGAAGGTATTGCTGGAGATCTTTGAAGGTTCTTGGAGGAGATGAAGAACAACGAAGACTTGAAGAATTTCTGGGTTTTCTGGAGATTTCTTTGAAGATCGATGGATGAATCTGAAGAACCTTTGGAGCTTTCTGGATATTTGGATGAATGTTCTTGTTGAATGAATTTCTGAGAAGGTGAATACAACGTCGTTGACGAAGATTGTTGATCAAGTGAGAAAGATTTCTGGAAAACTGTTAGGGGTGGTGAAGGTTGGATCAGAGGTTGGATGAGTTTGTGACCGGAAGGGATGATCGGAAACTGGAGGTTAACGTTGATGATGTTGATTGGAGGACGATGAGGGAAGGAGGTGAGGGATGAAGGTCTGGGAAAAATTGGGGTTTCCGGTGAGATGAGGCGGCCGAAGTAGGTTAGGGTTGCCGGCGGTGGGGAGCTCACCGGATTTGCATGTCGGCCGGTGGGTTCTCAGGCGATGTGTGAGGTGGAGACAAGTGTCTCAGTGGGGGTTGGGTGTGAGACGTGTGGCAAACGCGTGTCAGTGAGAGAGAGTTCTGAGTGGGTGAGGTGGCAGCGTGATAGCGTGTAACGTGGGGTCCCTCGGGTGCAACACGTGGCTGAGGGATATTTATACAGCTGAGATTACTCTGGATTCTTCTAGAAGTTTCTGGACCTTGCTGGAGACTTGGACGAAAATGGGCTTGCTGGACTGATCTGGAAATGGACAAAAACCAGAATTGGGCCTTATGGATTGAAATGGGGCCCAAACGAAAATGATATCAAAAAACTCAGAAAAAAACTGAATTAAGAACAAGATTAAAGATCTAATTAACATCTAATCCTAATTAACTAACTAACTGATGATTAACCTAATTAATATCTAATAAGATCTCAATTAAACCTAACAAGAGAATTAACTCTAATAAACCTCTAAAAAAATCTAATAAACCCACTAATTCAAAATTTATTAAATCCCTAGTAAATTTCCTATATTACCTATTTAAATTCTATAAAAGAAAATTTATTATTAATAAAAGAAAAATCTATTTATTTCTATATTAAAAATGCCATTAAATTCTATACTATCTAAAAGAATATATTCAAAAATCAATTAATATTCTAAAAGAAAATCTATATTATTTATCTAAAAGAATTAAAACTATTAAAAATATCTAAAATGATTAAAAAATCTATTTAATACCTAATATATTCTAAAAATGAATTAAAAATATTAAAACTATTAAAAACCTATTAATATTCTAAAATGAAAAATGCTATTTATTTCTATAAAATTCTATATTATCCTAAAATGATTAAAAATCTATTTAATACCTAATATATTCTAAAAATGAATTAAAAATATTAAAATTATTAAAAACCTATTAATATTCTAAAATGAAAAATGCTATTTATTTCTATAAAATTCTATATTATCCTAAAATGATTAAAAATCTATTTAAACCCTAAAAATGGCCAATAAAATCCCGAAAAAATCACAATAATTCTCGAAGGAACAACAATAGCACCGAACAACAAGTAACACCGCGAGAGCGCACCAAAGTAGCCGGTAAAAATAAACGGGCACCGAAATATCCCAAAAATACGATTCTACTTATCTGAACTGATTAAAAACACCTGAGACGTGAGACGAGAGCTGTGATCAAAACAAATGAAAAATGCACTGTATGCGATATGCAGATGCGAATGCGGTCATGCGTCGAAACATAGGACCAAATACGGGACCCGGTTGGTCAAATTTTAGGGTGCAACAGCTGCCCCTATTCAAGCAGCTTGGACCTGAATGGTTGAAGAGCGCCCAGCCTTTGATCATTCAAAGGTAGAAGATGGTTGAATACAAATGGAACCCTGAAATTTGCCAACCGCAGAAATAAACTGCACCACTGCTTGGGGAACGACCTTCACCAACTGAATCTGGCTGTTACGACAACCCACTGATCTCGTGCTGGGGATTATTTTCATCAGCCTTTCCACGTAAGGAATAACCGTTCCACGTTAGGAATAACACCGTCCACGTTAGGACTCACCCTTCCACGCAAGGAATACATCTCTTTTCCCCGTCAGGAATAACTTTTTCTCTGCTTTGTCAAACTCTTCCACGTAAGGAATACGTCTTCTTTTGCTTTGTCCACGTAAGGACTCTTTCTTTTTCCACGTTAGGAATCACAAATTTTCCACTTAAGGAACCCCAATCTTTCCACGTAAGGAGTACAACTTGATAGGTCCACGTCAGGACTCCAATCCTTCCACGTGAGGAATACTATATCAATCTTTCTTTCCACGTTAGGAACGTCATCTTTCCACGTAAGGAACACCTCCTTTCCACGTTAGGAATGCAACTTTCTTTCCATCATCCACGTTAGGACCCGCCTTTCCACGTTAGGAACACAATCTCTTTTCCACGTAAGGAATCATTTTCTCTTTCCACGTAAGGAATCTCAATCTTTCCACGTAAGGAATAAACTTCTCTTTCTCTTCCACGTAAGGAACACGCTTTCTTTCCACGTTAGGAATACTTCTTCTTTCCACGTAAGGAATACAACCTTCTGATATGTCCGCGTAAGGACTCAATCTTTTCCACGTTAGGAATCTCCATCTCTTTCCACGTAAGGAAACTATTTTTCTTCCACGTAAGGAATGCTCTCTTTCCACGTAAGGAATCTATCTTGATACGTCCGCGTAAGGACTCAATCTTTCCACGTAAGGAATAAACTCGTCTTTCCACGTAAGGAATGCTCTTGCTATGTCCACGTAAGGACTCTGATCTTTCCACGTTAGGAATCAAACTTTGATCTGTCCACGTCAGGACTAAACTTTTCCACGTAAGGAGTCAACTTTCTTCTCAATCTGTCCGCGTCAGGACTAAACTTTCCACGTAAGGAATCAATCTCTTTCCACGTAAGGAATCACCATTTTTCCACGTAAGGAATAAGACTCTATCTTTCCACGTAAGGAATCACCATTTTTCCACGTTAGGAATCCATCTTGACATGTCCGCGTAAGGACTCAATCTTTCCACGTAAGGAATACTATCTTTCCACGTTAGGAATACACTTTCTTTCCACGTTAGGAATCATCTTTCTTTTCCATGTTAGGAATCATAACTTGATATGTCCATGTAAGGACTCAATCTTTCCACGTAAGGAATACTATCTTTCCACGTTAGGAATACACTTTCTTTCCACGTTAGGAATCACTCTTTCTGATTTGTCCACGTAAGGATTGCCATCTTTCCACGTAAGGAATGCGTCTTCGTTCCACGTAAGGAATCAAACTTGCTATGTCCGCGTAAGGACTCAATCTTTCCACGTAAGGAATAAATTCGTCTTTCCACGCAAGGAAACCAATTCTTTTCCACGTAAGGAATCTCATCTTTCCACGTTAGGGATAAACTCGTCTTTCCACGTAAGGAATCTCCATCTTTCCACGTAAGGAAACCAACTCGTCTTTTCTGCGTCTGTCCACGTCAGGACTGAACTTGCTTCTCCACGTAAGGAACTGAAGCTTCTCTTTCCGCGTAAGGAATAACCTTGTCCACGTCAGGACTCACATTTCGTCTTGATTTGTCCACGTCAGGACTCAGGTATCTTCGACCCGCTGGGGAAATAAAACTTGTCCACGTCAGGACTCACGTCTCCTCTGCTGAGAAAATAAAACTTGTCCACGTCAGGACTCCCTTCTTCATTGGTCCAAACCCACAAACTTCTTAGCACTGACGTGACAACGACTTTGAGGCGGACTCTACTGGGGATATCTGGAAACCATACTACCGGATGCCTGTTCTGATGACCGGAGGCAACTTCTGAAATTCTGATTCATGAAACCCCTTGATGACAAATAACTCTGCCTGGGAATAAAGAGAAACTTATCCTGATAACTCTGTGGGGAATACTGCCGAAACTGACATTATCATTGAATATCTCATGCCGAGATCTTGAGCGTTTGGTAGCTCATTTGAGCAAGTGCTCTCTCCACCTGCTGGGATACAGGAACCGCTTCAGCAAAATAAATGCTGAACATAACGCCAACTCCGCTGGGGATAGCCAGGTGCTACAGAATTATTCCAGCAAAATAAATGCTGTAAGAGTGAAGTCGACTTAGCTGGGAAATTAGGAACTTAAACCAAGCACCTTGTCGAAGTAGCATCCTGCTGGGGAATATAACTCTGCTGGGGAATAGCAGATGTGCTCAGTATGATTGGAATTCGGCCGGAGAGTGAACAGGTATCCTACGGTATTCTGACAAAATAAATGCCAGAACACGACCAACTCTGCCGGGGAGGGTCTTAATCTTCGAGTTCTACCGGGAGGAAAGAACACTTGCTGAAAGGAGAGAACTCCGATTCGGGGACACTAACATGCCCCAGTCCGTATTTTTGCATAACTTGCCCCTGAATCTGCAACAATTTTGGAATGGACCCTACAGTCTTTGTATCTTGACAACCAGACATGGACGGCTTCTACATTTCGGACCTCGAAGGGGTGTTTCAAGAACATAACTTTCGTGCTTCTAGGGTGACCTGCCCCGGTCTTGCAACAACCTTTTGTCTCTGATCGACTGAGTCGTGGAGCACTGCCCATAGCTATGAGAGATTTGCCAAATCTTGACCTGACTGCCCCAGATTTACTGATTCTAGGATGACTGACCCTACCTGAATTAATCAGTATAGCTTGCCCCAGTTCACGAAACATTTGGGCATTCTGCATTTTATCCCGATCATACCTTCCACCGTAGGAATCTTTCCTGTCAGCATGCACTTACTCGCAAGTAAAACAAGTTGTTCTGCATAAAAGATATATTAAACGCAATGCATATGACAGTTTCAAAATCCAAGTCTGTTCACTGAAAAATTTGGTGACATGTAATGAATCAATTATCAAAATGTCAATATGAAAGCTGGTAGGAGGAACCTTTTTAGGAGTCAGAATCGACGAGATCTTTATTGACGTATGCTCTTGACCAAAACCTGTTTCAATTAGGACTTTTTCGGGTTGTAACGTGGTCAGGTTCACGGTTAACAAGGAAAGATATAGGCTCAAAATTTATTTCGACCCACCCATTCTTCGTGATGTTCTCCAATCCTATGTTCGGCTAATCTGACTTCAGCGTTCACCTATTAGCGGTGGCATGATAGGAGTGATGGTTCAGGATACCACACATTTTTTCTTTTTGAGTGACAGTCATTTGCTTTTCGTCTTTGGGTACCTAGAGTCACACGACTTTGTCCTTTTCGAGGATTTTTTTCTTTTCTTTGCCAATCCTTTTCGTCTTTCGTTTTTTTTCCATTCCCTAACTTTTGCCTGGACTGAGTATCTTTTGATATTCTTTTGATTTTCCAGTCCAGCGGGATGCCCCTATTTTTTGCCTAAGTCATTTGTTTTCGAGTTTTGACTTAGCAGGCTTTTGATTCTTTTCGCTTTTCGTTTTTTTTTCTCTTTTTTTGAACAAGTCGTGGGACACTGGTTTGTCTGACTTTTTGTGGAATAATGTGACTGTTTCGCTCTTTGTCGGCAAGGTTTAACCATTGCGGTCCTTTAGGCACGACCTATACAAGTGTGATTTATCCTCAACCGGACACTCTTTTCACGATTCGAACGCTTGGTCAAACTAACTGACACCTACCCTGCCCCGGGTTAAGATTTAGGGTTTTTTCATTTTCAAAAAGGAACTCCTACTACTGGCTCGAAAGGGGTTATCAAGGGATTATCTTCCTTATATCTCCTGTGTTTATGGATTGAAACAATGCCTGTATTTCATCAACAAGTTCTTTATCCAAAAGCATACAATCGGAATATTATTCGTCATCTGTTTTCGTCATCCTCCCCAGATTCTTGCTAAAACAAGCATTAAGCATTAAAGAAAAACAAAGAGTGAACACGACTGGATTAATTCAAAACCTGCATATTCATTTCGTTTATCAATATCAATTGAAAAAACAACAAGTTTTAAGAGCGAAAATTGCAATTACACAGAAAAGAACTACAAATGCGAGGACATGAACAAGATAACATGAAAAATGTCGGTGTCTCAGAACTGGACTTTCTGCACTTTGACTTATTGGCGAGTCAGCCATCCTCAGAAGCTATCATCAGGGGTGGTCTACTGCTGTCTCGATCTTCTTTCAACGACCCGATCAAATCTAGGAAACTTTTTTCATTATCCCGGCTTTTGCTTGTCTATGGCTTTGCACCACCTTGGGGACCCTATCAGAGAAGTTAATGACCCTGCTGTCGATTAAATCTTGGACGTTATGCTTGAACGCGTGGCAACCTTCAATATCATGTCCGGGAGCCCCGGAGTGGAATTCACAGTGCCTGCTTGCATCATAGCCATCCGACAGAGTGCCGGTTATTGGCGCCAGAGTTCTTTTCTCCACCAAGTTCAATCTTAGTAGTGTCTGTAACAAATCTGCGTACGTTGAGGGAGGCTTCTCAAACACCCTCCTTGGCTTCTTTCCCCGCATTCTTTGCTGAGTCGTATACTGGCATCTCGTATGCTGCTGGCTTTGCTCGGCCGTTTCCTTAGGCTCACGCGTTATCATCCTTAAGATCAACCCTGGCATCGGCAACTGTTGTGGCCATGGGGACTTAGCTTCTAGTGGCTCTGGGATATACCTCGGTTCGTCTGCAACCTCTGGCGGAGAAATGGGAATATCAGTCCCTGCAACTCTTATGCCCCCTGGTACAAACTCAATTATTTTCTCATCCAGCAAATCTTGAATCTTATGCTTAAAAGCTTTGCAGTTTGCAATGATATGCCCCGGTGCGCCGGAGTGGAAGGCACAATGGGCGTTCAGGTCATAGTCTGGTGGCGGCTGCCCTGTCAATGGAACCAAAATGCGGGGCTCGACCAGTTGCAGTTGGAACAAGAGCTGCACCAGCTGATCATAATCCACTGGGATCTCATCAAATATTCTGTTAGCAGACCTCATCCTCTTACCACACCTTCTGGAGTTATCCTGAAAGATCAATTGCGACGGCTGACGAGGAGAATCCTGAGCTTCGAATCGTGGAGAGGGCCTCTTACGCCTATCATGCGTGGGTAGCGGTTCTTCAGACCCCTGAGGAGCAGATAAGCCAGTCGCGTCTTCAGACATTTGCCCTCCTTCTCTCCTGAGTACGTTCCTTAATATTTCCGCCATCAACCCTATCTGTGCTTTCAATCGGCAGTTCTCTTCTTCCAGCGTCTCTTGATTCGAGCGCAACACTTGCATATCTTTCGTGAACTGCCCCAGCTGGCCTCGAACATCCGTTAATTCTGCTTGAACCTGCTTGATGGCTATCCCCACAAGTTGGCGTATGCGGCCTGGGAGAGAACCATGATTCTCTAGCTGAGCAAAGTCGGCAGCCCTATCATTAGCCCGTGCAATCAGAGGCTGCACCATGTTCTGCAACTGTTTCTGGCTCTCGGTCATGGCTTCCATTACCTGTATGAGCCTCATTATGTTGTCGTGCACCTCTTGCATCTCAGTCGGATCCTGACTCATGACTTCCTTACTGCTGCCTCTTGTTGAAAGCCAGGGAATTCTTTGGTCGCTAATCTTGGGGGACGTGGTGAATACAGGAGATGAGAGACAGTTTAATAATTACCTGTAATGCAATATGAATATGAATGCAATGCAATGTGTGTGTCTGTGCATTAGGGAAATTCATTCCCCGATTCTAGTGTGAAGGTGCCGGTGCAGTGACATTGCTAGCAATACAAAGATCGGAGCTGAATCATAGAAAGCCTCATATATTGCAGAGAAAACCAATAAGCCAAGAGTACAATATCACTGAGTACAATAAGAAGGCATGACCTCTACCAACAGTCCTGGTGATGGTCAGCACTGTGCAAATAAAGCATACGAGAAATGATCAAGTACTCCTATAAGCCTGATACTCTTCTATCAACTTCTTGGTGTCTGGATGACCTGGTCGAGTAAGCAGCCCTTCAACAAGTTGGTTTCTTTTCTTAATAACACGTCGCACGTCTTCATCAGTTTCTTCCCATACCCCCTCTCCGAAGCGATCCTCTAGTTTACGCTTCTGAGACACAGCTTCATCTCTGCCTTTGATGGCCTTGTTTAGTGCATTCTGGAGACTATACCGGGTCATCACCTCTTCTTCACACTTCTTGATGCTGGACTTCAACTGCTCTTCGAGGTCGGAAATCTGCTGCTTCAACTTATCCTCCCTCTTCTTATTGTTGGTGAGCGTAGCATTCCAAGTCTTATTGCAAGAAGAGATCTCTCGGTGAGAGATGTCAAGTGCTTTATTCTTGGATTCAAGCATGTCATGGGAGCTTCTGAACTCTTGCCCTAGACGTTCGCGCTTCCTCCTCTCCTCAGTCAACTCAGCCCCTAGTCTGTTCATTAGCTCAATCTGCTGTTGGAAAGCATGGACGACCTTGTTTTTCTCGCTGCGTATCTG
Organism: Lathyrus sativus; assembly: GCA_963859935.3. Lineage (NCBI taxonomy): Eukaryota > Viridiplantae > Streptophyta > Magnoliopsida > Fabales > Fabaceae > Lathyrus > Lathyrus sativus. The sequence goes on along the minus strand of OZ012735.1, from coordinate 254,095,032 downwards.
GGCTAGCTCCTGCTCTAACCCTTCGTTGATCTTCATCAAGGCTTCTTTTTCTTTCACAACTTGCTCGTAGGCTTCCCTAGAAACAGTAGTTGGCTCTGCTACCGGAATGGGAACAAGGATTGGTGCATCTGGAAATGGCATCTGCAACTGACTTGCTCTCTCCTGGATCCAAGCCCTGTAAGGTGCATAGGCCTGACAGTCATTCTTCCCTAACAACGGCTTCCCTCTTCGGTTAATACGCGTCCAGGCATGCTGCAACTTGGCTAACAACTCCCCCTTCAAATCTCCGGTGAAGTACAGAGATTCCTGTACTTCTTCCTCCTTCGGTGGGTTCTTCAGCGCATATCCGAACTGACGGACCAACAGCGATGGGTTGTAGTTGATACACCCTTTTCTTCCTATCAGCGGGACATTAGGGTACCCAGAACAACTGAATATAAGCTCAGATCCCTATCAAACCACTCGACGTCTTCGGAAGATAGCCTCATCAGGCGCTCTGACCAGCTAGCGGTGGTTGCACTCTCTACAAAAGATCCCTTCATAGGAAGATGACTCTTGAACCACATATTCAACAAAGGCGCAAAGCAGTAAACCACCTTTCCCCTTCTGTTTTCATTCTTGTAGTGCAATGAGTGGTAGAAGTCTCCTATCAACGTTGACACTGGATTGCCGGCAGCAAATAGATGGAAAGCGTCCAAGTCTACGAAATTGGGCAAGTTAGGGAATAGCACAATCCCATAAATGCAGAGAGCCAAGATAGCGTTGAAAACCACCCAACATCCGCTCTTGGCATACTCCTGGGCTTTGCCAACCAAGAAATCAAGAGAGAAACCTGGAACCCCAAGCCAAGAAGTCAATAACAGTTCTGCAGCGTCCATATACAAGGCCTTGGCTAAGTCCTCCAACTTGGGCTCAGCAGCAGAGTGAATAAAGGGAACCTTATTCTGCACGGGTAGCTCAGTAAACTCCACATACTCCTCAATGGTAGGCCCTAGAATGAAGTCAGCAAACGTAAAACATCTCAATGCAGGGTCATAGAACTGCATCAAGGTGTACAACCCGTTCATCTCATCAGCAGTGGGCTTGCAGACTAATCTCAGTAATCTCCCATGACTCATTCTGAAGCTTCTCCTAACCTCCTCATCAGCAAGAGATATCAGACCAAGCAAAGGAGTAATATCAGGTGAAGGTAGCTTATACGCAACTGTTTTCCTCAAACCAGCCATAATCAATACTCAGAAGTCTGGGCACTAGAATCGGAGGATATGCAAATGCACCTGCAGCACAGACACACGTTAATGGAATGCAATGATAATGAGTATGCAAACAATGCAATGCAAATAACATGCAACAGGGACCAAATGCCGTAGATGAATAGCCTGAACCATATCAAGAAGTCTCAGATAGACTCTATAGAAGTCCTCAAACCCTGGTCTCAGATAGACCTACAACAAAGCTCCAACAACGGTCTCTGACAAACCTCAAACCATGACTCCAACTGGTCTCTGGCAGACCTCATATCATATCTCCAACTGGTCTCTGACAGACCTCAGAACCCTCCAACTGGTCTCTGACAGACCTCAGAACTCTCCATAAATACCCAGGATCTCTGATCAAGGAACAAACCGGTAGTCTGAAGGTCTAGTTACATGCATAACCCCAAACCCTCTCACAGGTGGATGTCCTAGTAACTGACACAAAGTATGGCATCCTATGCGGTCGTCGGCATCACAGACTTTCAGGGTTGATGATACGATTCCCAGAAGGAGTGGCATCATCAAATCCTGAAGAGGCCTCACTTAGCCAACTTCCAAATGATCGGTTCCCGGAGTCGACAATTCAGCTGACCAACAACCCCTTCGACCCAAAGGGTAGAAAAAGAAGCCAACCAGAAGAACCTCGTCCGAGTGTAGATTTCATGAGACACTAATGCAAGCAAAGCCGGCACGCGCCCACTACTTTCTACTCTAATTCTAGGTGCACTCAAGCCCAGGTCCGGCTTCTCACTCAATATCAGAACACCCATCACACCCCACAAAGTACAGCAATAATAATCAATATATATAATGCTGAAAATAAAGGTCAGAAATATATAAATCCATACAAAATCCTCAACGGGAAAACAAGCGTTAGGATTGACTCTCTTAAGGGACGTTGGATCCCAAATGCGTAAGAACTATCGCAGTCCTTAGCAGCCAGGGGACATTGGATCCCCAGCAGAGTCGCCAGCTGTCGCTACTGCGAAAATCGGCGCCGGCTGAACAGAAGAGTCGCCACCGTGCGTTATTTATCCCAACGGAGGGAAAGGAAACGCTCGAAGTAAACCTACCGCAAAGACGGGAAAGGAATGGTCATCGCAACCAAATCCTGGATTCGGGAGTCGGTTACGCAAGGGGAAGGTATTAGCACCCCTCACGTCCGTCGTACTCGACGGGATCCACGCTTGTTTTCGGGTATGGATTGTTATTCTATCTATTCTACAGGTATGGGGTTAAAAGAAAAGAAAATGACTCGGCAAAGTATCACACTTTATGCCTACGTATTCCCGTCTGGAACGAGAAATCAGAGTCAACGTAGTTCGCCTACCTACTGGAAAGGAGGGGAAGGTTGCTCGCTAGGATATCGCATCCTATGCCTACGTACTTTCATACAGCATGAAAGATCAGAGCAAACGTAGTTCGGGCCACGTACGACACAAGTCTGTCTTGATTGTTTTTATTCCTTCTGAAAAAGGGTTTTTCTGATTAACAGTCCCAGCGGACAAAAATGACGTTTTGATGAGTTCACATTCTTTTACGGAAGAAGTGTCTTTTATCGTGTTTGAAATCTTATTGTGTTTTTCTGTTTGTTTTGAGAAAGAAGAGACAGAACTCTAACCTACGGTTGCGAAGGGAATCAAACTATCCTAATGTTATCATGCATGGGTTAAGGCCTAGTGTCTATCATGCTCCTCTCTTGCACAGAGAGAAACAGAGATCCTAAGGGAATAGACGGAAACAGAAACAATATCAGATATATACAGTAAAGCGGTAAAATGCATGGATGCAACAATACAAGCGAGGCAAGGGAGTCCCACTCAACCTCGAACCTAGAAAACAATAGGCAAAAGTGAACAGGCTTCACTTTCAACCCAACAGGTTAAACAGCAAACAATACAGTCAGGAAAACCAATCAATACATCAGAAATGAAATACAGCAAAAATAAACCGCCACAGCAGCTTTGCATCAACATCTGACTTCAAGCTTCAGCAAGCATCAATCTCCATCTCCACAGCCTTCCAGCAAGGTCTTTGGTCATCAATCTTCCATCTGCAATGGCTTTTCTTCAAGTCTCAATCTCCAGGATGGATATCAGTCAACCAGATGAAGTGAATGAATGTTAGACAGTCAATTACCTACCAAGGGTGGTTCATTAACTGTTAACATTATATAGACAATTTCCCCTCAAAAGTTCTATCTTTCAAATACATTCACTGATCCTTCCAAAGGAAGGAGGTGGATGTTTGAAAGAGACTTTGAATCATAGGGAAAGGATGGATGCAGACAAGGCATTCCATGTTTGAGAAACAAGCTTTCTAATCTAGAGCTCTGCCTAGCTCCTAAACCCTAATCTCCTCAGCAGCTGCTAGCAAGAATCCCCTCTTCATCTCTGGAAGTTGGTCTTCAGTCTCTGGATCTCCAATGGCTTCATCATCACAAGTCTTCAGCTTCCCCAATCCCCAGACAATCCCAATACCCACACAGACAAATAATAATCCCCAGAGGGCACACCACACCAATCAGTCAAATACAGACAGTAATATACTAATAGCAGTAGGGGAATCCTAGTGATTTCTAAGGGATCTAATAACTACCCATAGTCCCTATAGTCCCATATCTAAAATATCCAATCTCTAAGTCCTAAGGGAAATGAACTAATTCACCTAAGTTGTCTCTTAAACCCTAATTTTGTTCATGTTATTTACACCTACACTAAACCCCTAAAATCAAGTCCTAAAAATATGAACTAAATTGTATGTACAAGCTAACAATGTCTACTAATCAACCTAAATAAAATGGACAAAAAATATTATAGCAACTATTAGAACCAAAATTAACAAAATCATGTACTAAACAAAGTATTAACAAAATGCTATTTACAAGAAAAATGCATGAAAAATATTAAACAAAAATAAAATGCTATTCTTATTTTTCCATATTTTTCTAGACAGAATAATGGCCATGTAGGAAAAACAAGCATTAAAAAACAATGATTTTTCATTTTTATATGATTTTTTTATAAAATGCTGTAAATATAAAGGAAATAAAAAAAACAAAAACATGAATTAAAGGGAAAGGGGGTGAGAAAAGTAAAACGCCCAGTTGGTTTGCTGTTGGGCCCAGGAATATGGGGGTGCGCGTAGCAGTATGGCAAGGCCCAGGTTATCAGGAACGAAAATAAAACAAAAAAGAGAAATACGCGCGGGGGGTGTGCCTGAGTAATTTTACACGTTCAATTTCCAATTGGGCCTGATGGTGGGGGGTGTGGATAGCAGTGGCATAAGGCCCAGTCCCAGAATTCCTTCAACTCTCACGCAGGGGGGGGGGGAACTGAGCAAAACGGGGGGTGAATCTCAGCAATCATACGCTGGGCCTAACCCAGCCCAAAACCTAATCAGAAACCCTAGCCATAAAACCCATCTTCTTCTCCATTGTTCTGGTCACTGTTCATCCTCCAAACTAGACCCTAGCCGCTCCCTCATCGTCTCTCTGCAACCTCTAACCTAATCTCAAGGTCCTTTTCCCAAAAAAACAAACAAGGCAATCCTATGAACTCTAAATCCCAGCGAAATGACCTAATCAACATTCTTCCTATCAGGTTAAACCAGCTTCAAGCTTTACGAGATGCGTACCTGGAGACGAATCAAGAGCCAGTTCTTGGAGTTCTTGAAGCTTCGAAGGAAATCGCCGCGGGAGAGACGAAGATCTGGAGGTCCTCTAAAGGTGGCGTGTTCGAACGATCTTGAGAAGATAATAGGAGATTGTTCTTGTTCTGGGAAGATTGCGTTCGAAGCGTTCTGAAGATCTTGGAGAAGTTCTGGGAATCTCGAGGGTCTTCACGATCTGGAAACAGAGGGAAGATTGAAGGTATTGCTGGAGATCTTTGAAGGTTCTTGGAGGAGATGAAGAACAACGAAGACTTGAAGAATTTTTGGGTTTTCTGGAGATTTCTTTGAAGATCGATGGATGAATATGAAGAACCTTTGGAGCTTTCTGGATATTTGGATGAATGTTCTTGTTGAATGAATTTCTGATAAGGTGAATACAACGTCGTTGACGAAGATTGTTGATCAAGTGAGAAAGATTTCTGGAAAACTGTTAGGGGTGGTGAAGGTTGGATCAGAGGTTGGATGAGTTTGTGACCGGAAGGGATGATCGGAAACTGGAGGTTAACGTTGATGATGTTGATTGGAGGATGATGAGGGAAGGAGGTGAGGGATGAAGGTCTGGGAAAAATTGGGGTTTCCGGTGAGATGCGGCGGCCGGAGTAGGTTAGGGTTGCCGGCGGTGGGGAGCTCACCGGATTTGCATGCCGGCCGGTGGGTTCTCAGGCGATGCGTGAGGTGGAGACAAGTGTCTCAGTGGGGGTTGGGTGTGAGACGTGTGGCAAATGCGTGTCAGTGAGAGAGAGTTCTGAGTGGGTGAGGTGGCAGCGTGATAGCGTGTAACGTGGGGTCCCTCGGGTGCAACACGTGGCTGAGGGATATTTATACAGCTAAGATTACTCTGGATTCTTCTAGAAGTTTCTGGACCTTGCTGGAGACTTGGACGAAAATGGGCTTGCTGGACTGATCTGGAAATGGACAAAAACCAGAATTGGGCCTTATGGATTGAAATGGGGCCCAAACGAAAATGATATCAAAAAACTCAGAAAAAAACTGAATTAAGAACAAGATTAAAGATCTAATTAACATCTAATCCTAATTAACTAACTAACTGATGATTAACCTAATTAATATCTAATAAGATCTCAATTAAACCTAACAAGAGAATTAACTCTAATAAACCTCTAAAAAATCTAATAAACCCACTAATTCAAAATTTATTAAATCCCTAGTAAATTTCCTATATTACCTATTTAAATTCTATAAAAGAAAATTTATTATTAATAAAAGAAAAATCTATTTATTTCTATATTAAAAATGCCATTAAATTCTATACTATCTAAAAGAATATATTCAAAAATCAATTAATATTCTAAAAGAAAATCTATATTATTTATCTAAAAGAATTAAAACTATTAAAAATATCTAAAATGATTAAAAAATCTATTTAATACCTAATATATTCTAAAAATGAATTAAAAATATTAAAACTATTAAAAACCTATTAATATTCTAAAATGAAAAATGCTATTTATTTCTATAAAATTCTATATTATCCTAAAATGATTAAAAATCTATTTAATACCTAATATATTCTAAAAATAAATTAAAAATATTAAAACTATTAAAAACCTATTAATATTCTAAAATGAAAAATGCTATTTATTTCTATAAAATTCTATATTATCCTAAAATGATTAAAAATCTATTTAAACCCTAAAAATGGCCAATAAAATCCCGAAAAAATCACAATAATTCTCGAGGAACAACAATAGCACCGAACAACAAATAACACCGCGAGAGCGCACCAAAGTAGCCGGTAAAAATAAACGGGCACCGAAATATCCCAAAAATACGATTCTACTTATCTGAACTGATTAAAAACACCTGAGACGTGAGACGAGAGCTGTGATCAAAACAAATGAAAAATGCACTGTATGCGATATGCAGATGCGAATGCGGTCATGCGTCGAAACATAGGACCAAATACGGGACCCGGTTGGTCAAATTTTAGGGTGCAACAATAAGCTGATCATTAAGTATTCTCCTCTATATACTCACTTTAAATATGGTCACTTAAATGATATTAAGCACACACGTTCTGATCAGAACAACCCTGTGTTTAATAAACCAAAATTTCATCAGAACAAAGATGCTTTTAAGGGAAAGAAGTTCAGACAGAACTTCAGACCTACTAACCCCAGAGGACCCAAGAAAATATGGGTACCTAAGGACAAAATAATCTTTGTTGCAGATGTCCTTAGCAGCAAAGTTGAGACACCAATCATGGTACCTAGACTCTGGCTGCTCACAACACATAACGAGAAGAAGGTCTATGTTCCAAAGCCTGGAACTTAGATCTGGAGGTGACATGAAGTTTGGAGGGAACCAGAAGGGCAAAATCATTGGCTCTGGAACTATTGGTAATGGTAACCTTCCTTCCATAATGTTTTACTTGTTGAAGGATTAACACATAATCTATTGTCCATAAGTCAATTAAGTGACAATAGTTATGATATAATCTTCAATAAAAAATGTTGTAAAGTTGTGAGTCAAAAAGATGGTTGAATCCTCTTTAATGGACAAAGGAAGAACAACATTTACAAAATTAATCTTTCAGAACTAAAAGTTCAAAATGTAAAATGCCTTATGTCTGTTAACGATGAGCAATGGGTCTGACATAGAAAATTGGGTCATATTAGTATGATACGTATATCTCAGATTAATAAGCTCAATCTGGTCAGAGGACTTCCCAAGTTGAAATTCAACTCAGATGCTCTTTGTGAAGCATGTCAGAAAGAAAAATTTTCAAAATCTTCTTTCAAAGCAAAATTTTTTTTTCTACCTCTAGACCATTAGAGCTGCTTCACATTGATCTGTTTGGACCAGTGAAAACTGCATCCATCAGAGGCAAGAAGTATGGATTAGTCATAGTTGATGACTATAGCAGATGGACATGGGTAAAATTCCTGAAACACACGGATGAGTCACATTCTGTATTCTTTGACTTCTGCAATCAAGTCCAAAACGAAAAAGAATTAAAAATTGTTAAAGTCAGAAGTGATCATGGTGGAGAATTTGAAAATAAATACTTTGAAAAATATTTTAAAGAAAATGGCATTGCACGTGATTTTTCTTGTCCTAGAACTCCTCAACAGAATGGAGTTGTAGAAAGGAAAAAATAGAACATTGCAAGAAATGGCCAGAACCATGATCAACGAGACTAACATGGCAAAACATTTTTAGGCAGAAGCAGTGAATACAACATGTTATATTCAGAACAGAGTGTCTGTAAGACCTCTTCTGGAAAAGACTCCTTATGAATTATGGAGGAATAGAAAGCCCAACATTTCTTATTTCCATCCTTTTGGATGTGTTTGTTTTATTTTGAATACTAAGGAAAATCTGAACAAGTTTGATTCTAAAGCTACAAAGTGTTTCATGCTTGGATATTCTGAACGCTCTAAAGGCTACAGAGTATACAATACTGAGACACAGATTGTAGAGGAATCAACTCATGTTAGATTTGATGATAAGCTTGGCAATCAAAAGCCAAAACAACTTGAAATTTATGTAGATAGAGAAGTGCTTCTCACAAATTCTGAAGAATCAGAGGCAGACAAAGCTCAAGCAAAAGCACCAGAAGCAACGTCAGATGCTACTCCTTTGACTGCTCAGATGGACAACTTGATCATTTTTGAAGAACCAACTGTTAAAGGATCATCCAGAATCAAAGCCTATCATCAAGAGGAAATGATAACTGGAAATAAGGATGACCCTATTAGAACAAGATCCTTCTCAGATCATCTGGAATGTCATTGTTGGGTTTGGTGTCAATCATTGAACCTACCTCTGTGGATGAAGCTCTGCAAGATAATGGTTGGATACTTGCTATGCAAGAGGAGCTCAACCAATTCACAAGGAATGATGTTTGGGATCTGGTTCCAAGACCAAATGGATTCAATATCATTGGAACAAAATGGGTTTTCAGAAACAAGCTGAATGAGCAAGGAGAAGTTATCAGAAACAAGGCTAGGCTGGTTGCTCAAGGATATAGTCAGCAAGAAGGTATAGATTACACAGAGACATATACTCCTGTGGCAAGGTTAGAATCTATTCGCTTGCTTATTTCTTTTGCTGCACAAAATAACATCACTCTATATCAGATGGATCTTAAAAGTGCTTTCTTAAATGGATTCATAGAAGAGGAAGTTTATGTTCATCAACCCCTGGTTTTGAAAATGAAAAATTTCCAGAACATGTTTTTAAACTGAAGAAATCACTCTATGGCTTAAAACAAGCTCCTAGAGCTTGGTATGAGAGGCTGAGTAATTTTCTTCTGGAAAATAATTTTATCAGAGGAAAAGTTGATACTACTCTCTTCCATAAACCAATTAAGAAAGACATTTTAATCTGTCAAATTTATGTTGATGATATTCTTTGGAACTACAAATATTATGCTTGGAAAGGAGTTTGCTCAATCTATGCAAGCAGAATTTGAAATGAGCATGATGGGAGAACTCAGATTCTTTCTGGGAATTCAAGTGAATCAAACTCCAGAAGGCATCTACATACATCAGACAAAGTATGTAAAAGAACTTCTAAAGAAATTCAACATGACAGAAAGTAAGCTAGCAAAGACTCCAACGCATCCAACAAGCACTCTAGGTAAAGAAGAGGTAAGTAAAAAGGTAGATCAGAAGCTCTACAGAGGTATGATTGGTTCTCTTCTGTACTTGAATGCTTCTAGACCTGATACCCTCTTTAGTGTTTGTCTATGTGCTAGATTCCAATCAGATCCTAGAGAATCTCACTTAACAGTTGTTAAGAGGATTCTGAGGTATCTGAAAGGTACTACTAACGTGGGTTTGTGTTACAGAAGATCTGATGAATACAGATTAGTTGGATTCTATGATGCTGATTATGCTGGAGACAGAATAGAATGTAAAAGTACTTCTGGAAGCTGTCAGTTTCTGGGAAGTCATCTGATCTCATGGTTCAACAAGAAGCAACCCACAATAGCACTTTCAACAACAGAAGCAGAATATATTGCTGCTGCTGGTTGTAGCACACAGATGCTCTGGATGAAAATTCAACTAGAAGATTATCAGATATATGAGAGTAACATTTCTATCTTCTGTGATAATACTTCTGCTATTTGCCTACCTAAAAACCCTATTTTACATTCTAAGGCAAAGCATATAGAAATTAAACATCATTTGATCAGAGACTATGTTCAGAAGGGAATTATAAGTTTGAATTTTGTTGATACAGACCATCAATGGGCTGATATCTTCACAAAACCCCTTGCTGAAGATAGTTTAAATTTATTATGAAGAATATTAGTATGGATTTTTGTCCAGATTAAAACTATTATTCAGAAGCAAATTTATTCATATGAAATATGATTAATGTCTATACTCTGAAGTAATTCATCTGATTATTTCTTTTGGTACGTTATTTATTTTGTGAAACTTTGATCTAACAAGTCTCAGAAGATCTGAGCATTGATTAACATTTCTTATTCTAAAGAGATTCAGAGGTACATCAACATCAAACACATGTCACATGAAATCTAAAAAGGTGGAGCGTAAACAATCAGACGCTGTTTAGAGGTACTATTTGAATTCTCAATTTCTCGTTTTCCTCCCCACGCTTGTCAAAATCATTTAATGCTCTTAAATCATTATTCTTTTTGTTGTGACTATTTGTTTTAAATTAATTGAATTAAATGCTGAACGTATGAATGTGTGCCCTAATTTTTGCCCCTATATATTCCAAAACACAATACTTCTGACATTTTTCACTTCTCACAAAAACCCTTTTATGCATTTCTGTCTTCTACACTGTTTCTTCTCTTCCAAACCCAAATCTCAAAGAAGAACTCGTTATCTCTCAAGATCAGAAATGGCAACTTCATCTTCAACCTCTCAACAGTTTGAATCAACAATGGCTGCAATTTCTTCTTCTAATATGGGTAACGTCACTTACAAAGAACCTGAAAGAACCCTTCTCACTCCTGTTGAAGATTTGGAAGTTCTTTGCGAATTAATGGTTGATTTTGGCTGCATTGCAAAGAATGGGTTTGATTTGCGCCCAATTATTTCTGCATAAGGATGGACTAAGTACTTTGATAGACTGTTTGGTCCAGTCTTCCCTCTTTTGGTGAAAGAATTCTGGGTTCATGCAAAGGTATACCCAAAGTTCAACATTTCTTTTGTACTGGGTAAAGAGATAATCATAACTGAAGATTTGATTCGTAAATTAATTGGTTATGAGGAAGTAGATGGTGTTCACAATCTCTCTGCTGGGCGTATAGACATGGATGTTGTCTACAGAGAAGTTTTTACAACTGGGCTGGCCTCAAGCAAAATCAAAGATCTGAAAGTGAACTACAAGATCTGGGTGAAGATCTTTCTGGGATGTATTCATCATAGGAAATCAACAAACTCTCCAGATTACATCAACTCAGAACAACTGTACTTTCTATACTGCTTGAGAAATGACATCAAGGTGGATCTGCCACACTTGTTATTTTCTCATCTGTGGAGTCATGTGAAACAGTCCAGAGAGGAAATCAGAACAAAGCATCAGAAGATCCAAAACTGGATCCCTATGGGAAGACTGATCTCAGATATTCTGACTAAGAATGGTTTAGTTGCACATCTGACAGAGGCAAATCTGACAGAAGAACTGGTTCCAATTCTGGGAAAGCCTCCGGATGGGAAAAGTCTACAGAGGATGAGATTTGTAGAGGAACTTCAATCAGAGCCAATCAAGTTGGACTCTGCTGCTGTTCACAGAAGAAGAATTCCTGTAGATATTTTTCCTATGTTCACTGCTGAAGAACCAAAGGAAATTCTTATGAACTACATTGCTGAATGCATAGCAGATGGAACCCCTTTGCCACCAGACTTGCTCAAAAGAGCAAATGAACCTGGACCAGATTTCTATGGAGAGCACCAAAGGAAGAAGATAAAGGTTTCATAGGAAGGATCTAGAAGGATTAAGAGGAAAGCTTCTGGAGAAGCATCTTCTGGAAAGCCAAAACGCTTCAAGAAGAAAGGTAACTCTTATGTAAATTTATCTTCTATTTCTGAACAAGTAACAGAAACACCAACATCTGAACCTCCTCCTCCTTATGACCCAATTCCCATACCTTCTCCTCCTCACACTTCTGAACACATTTCTTCTAAACCTGAACCTATATCATCTCAACCATAAAACTCTGCTCCTATTTCATCTGAACCACAAATATCTCAACCACTACACTCTGAATCTCAACAACATCAAACTTCTGAACTACAACAACCACAATCATCTGAACACACTACATATGTACCATCCACACCTTCCTTCAACATCCATCAGAAAACTACTTCTGATAAAACCTCATATTCTATTCCACAAACATCTGAACCAAACCCTTCTGTAAACCAACCATCTGAACATCCACCATCTGAAAATTAAACATCTGAACCACATCTATCTGAAACCATACCATCTGATCCTGAACCTGTCATTCTTGATCTCCAACCTCTCACGACTATTTTTCCAATTTCATCTGGATCATCTGAATCTTCTGATTCCACTGATTCTGATAGATCATATGTCATTTCTTCTTTTCTCAAACCCTTTGTTTCTATCCCATCAGACCCTGAGGATGATACTTTTTCATCTGAACCAACCCCATCTGAACCTAAGGTTGTTAATACCTCACCTGTCTGTATTCCATCTTATCCTTCTGTCTTCATTATTCCTTCTTTTTCTATACCTTCAACTTCTGATCCCACGAAAACATCACCCTTAGAAGCCTATCTGAAACCCAAACCTAGGCTAGATGTTGGTACACTGTTTGCTGGTTTTGAAAAAGAAATAAATATGTGGTTATCTTATGTTAAGAAGGAGTGCCTCTCAAGCTTAGATCTTGCTGATTCTGAAGCCATCTGGACAAGATTCAAAACAGATTAAACTCTATGGCTTCAAATCTTCAAGAGATTTTCTCTGAAGATGCAAAGGTGAGATTTGCTGAAGCTGTCAGACTCGCTCTTCTGAGTATTCGCAAAAATCCAACTTTGCTTCTGGAAAACACACCTGCAAAGGATGTGTGTCTTCCTTCTGAAGACTTTGCTGCATCTGAGACTGTTGAAGTGTCTAGGCCTGAAGAAGTCATTCCAGAAGGTTCTGCTCCTGGTCCTGAAGAAACTCTTGAATCTGTTCAACCTTCTGACATGATTGTAAAGAATGCATCTGCTTCTATGGTTATTCACAATGCATCTGCTTCTGCGTCTGCTCCTGAGTCATCTGAAGTGAAGAAAGAAGATGGAGATCTGAATGCTAAGTTTGCTCAGCTAGAGGCTAGCAACACTGAGATAAGATTTTGGATGTTAAAGCAAGAAAAGACCACTGAAGAAATCAAGACTTGGATGGCGAAACAAGAAGAGTCAACCTCTGAGATAACGAATCTTCTGAGGATTTTGGCTTCTCGTTCTTCTTCTTAGTTTCTTTGTTGTTTGTGCACTTATGTGTTAATTGTTTGTCTGTTTCTGTTTTGGATTATTTTTATCAATGCATCTGTGAATGTTGTGTTTTTCCAACTGAATCTATCATATGATTTATTGTTTTCCTCTGCTATTTTTTTGTCTTAAAGATTTTCTTTTTGGTATGACAAAAAGGGGGAGAAAATGGTAATTTTGATAATTCACATAAACAGATACCAAAAGGCAACTCATACATGATATATCTTATCTAATCATATTTTTTGAGTGTTTCAGAGCTAATAATTCTCATCTGATAAAATTCTAAGAATTAACTCTGAACTAAAGTTTGAGAATCCACAAGTGTGCTCTGACGCTGAAAAGAATACAAGAGCTGAAAGAGAAGTATTTAATTTTTCCAGAAGTATTTATTTCAGGGGGAGACTAATATTCTCAGTGGGAGAGATATTTTTTTCTATTTGAACAAAATTTCCCATAGTTTTTGTCATCATCAAAAAGGGGGAGATTTTTAGAACACAGATTGGTGTTTAATATATCTCATTATTTTGATGATAAGATTAATGAAATTTTGTATAAAAGAAATATATACTCTAATTCTGTTCAAGTGTTTATTTGTTTCAGATATCAAAATTAATATTATTCTGGAAGCAAGAACGCCTCTGAACACTACAGAACGATAAAGCTCTGAGCGTCAGAAGCAATACATCAGAAGACTCTGAATTGCTACAGATGACTCTGAGCGAAGCTGAGAAGAATTTGAGTAAAGAACATACAGTAAAGTTTCAGAAGACTCTGGAAGTACTTAACGCTGCAAGTACAGAGGCTTTGATAAGCAAGTCTGCTCTGATAAAGATTTTCCCGCTAAAGCACTTTACCGCAAAACTCTGTTAGAGTAACTCTGATCTGAAGAACTAGGAACATCATCAGAGGATCTGATGCAAGTCGTTCCAAAGTTGTTGAAGAAGATGCTGTTCAAATAAAGATCCATTGGCATATTCCTTGTCCTTATCCAAACGGCTCTTTCCTCATTCATGCATGACGCAGGAATTCAGACAAAAAAGATTTGTCTGAACATTCCCCTTCTGAGAAAGGAAAAGCCAGTAGAAGACAAAAGTAACAGAATGCACAGTGTTGCACAGTCTTTGAGAAATGGACTTCAAGTACTATAAAAGCAAGTCTCAGCATCACTTCAAAGTTGACAAATTACTTGACAAATTATTCAACAAGCAACTCATACAAACATTCTTCAAAGCTGAATAGTTTTTATTTCGTTCTTAAACTTGTGTAAAAATCACAGTTGTGATATAGCTTTTTAGAAGCAACTCTTAAACACATTGTTAGTTTATCTTTTGTAAAAGATTCCTTAAGAGACCAAGTGTGGTCAGATTTCTTGAGAAGACTAAGATTGTTTATCTTAGTGGTTAACACTGTAATCAATTTGATTTAGTGGATTAAGTCCTTGTTGAGAAAGGCAAATCACCTTGGTAGGATGGACTGGAGTAGTTTGAGTTCAAACAAACCAGGATAAAAATATCTTGTTATTTTTCTATCATCTTAATTGTTTTTGAAACCCTTATTCAACCCCCCATTCTAAGTGTTTTCCTACCTTCACTATAGACTGACTTTCATTATAAGTCGAGCTACGATGGTTTAGCGTTACATTTGCCCCGATTTAATTCCTAACCAAACTAACCACTAACTTTAATTTCTGTCAAATATTAATTGCTTTAAATTCCGTCAAAATATTATTGTGGATATTATTGTATATTATTCATATTGTCATATCATATTCATCATTCTAATTCACCCATATTCGAAAACACTAATAAACTATCAAAACGCTAAAAGCCAAAATTGGTGGACTGTTGGATCATTGGTCATTTGCAGGAATCCTAATATCGAGTTTGTTCCCGACTTTGCTTAAGCCGTAGTTTAGGACACATTGCATACACACGACTTTCTCTTGGGCTACCTGACAATGAGACCCCTTTATTTCGTGCAATCCCGTGTAACTTACATGTACCTCTCTCCCATTCCGATGTATGTTTCGTATTTCTTTGATTATTGTTTATCTCCTAGGAGCACCCATAGGGACTAGAGCGAATCAAACTATTTTCAAACTAATTCTCGATTCGTCATCGAGCCATTTTTAAACACCCTGTAAGTCGAGTGCTCATACGCATTCGTCATCAACCTATTACACATACTTCACCGTGGTTTTGATATTGGGGGCTCCCTCAGGGACTAGTATCATTTCTCACAACTCGACCCTTGATGCATTAGTCAAGTCGGTTCCGTTTCTCAAACCGTTTCTATTCCACTACACGTTTTGCACGCGATAATAAGTCAAACCCTTGATCTAACATCAAGCGGACTTTCATAACAAACTATCAATCAATTAACGACTATTTAATTCTTTTCAAGGTGTAAAGAGTAGGTTCAAGTCTTTGATCTTGCTTTCGGTTGTTTGGATCCGAGTTATCTTATTCGTGTGTGAGCAATTGACGCCTTTAAATAACATTAACAACTCGACAAAGTTCAAACATCATCCAACCTCTCACCGATTCAAACGCCACTCAACAACCTTCTTTGACATGAAAAAGAGAGAGTTCCAAGTCTTTGGTTCGCTCTCCCGACTACTTGGGTCCGAGAAGTCTTTCTTAAGTTTCAAGTAGTCATAATTAGTTCAACTTCACCTTTCAAACACAACCTCTTCCGTGATGAAAAAGAGAGAGCTCCAAGTGTTTGGTTCACCCTCCTGATTACTTGGGTCCGAGAAGTCTTTCTTAAGCTTCAAGTAATCGTCATTAGTTCAAACTCACCCTTTCAAATACAACATTATCTTCAAGATGAAAAAGAGAGAATTCCAAGTCTTTGGTTCACTCTCCCAATTACTTGGGTCCGAAAAGTCTTTCTTAAGCTTTGAGTAATCGTCATCCGTACCCACTTCAAACCCATTCAATCTCGTTTCCTTTCGTGGTTGTTACCACGAACTACGACTGCTCCGATTCTTCATTCTCGTCCGAATGTAAGATACGTAGGCACAAGATTGCGATGATCTTGGCGAGCTACCTTTTATCCATCCTCCCACTTTCCCATATCCTTTTCGTGGTCGTTACCACGAACTACGACTGCTCTGATTCTTCATTCTCGTCCGAATGTAAGATACGTAGGCACAAGATTGCGATGATCTTGGCAAGCTACCTTCTACCTTCCCTCCATTTCCTCGTATCCTTTTCGTGGTTTTTACCATGAACTACAACTGCTCTGATTCTTCATTCTCGTCCGAATGCAAGACACTTAGGCACAAGATTGCAATGATCTTGGGGAGCACACTTCTACCTTCCTCCATTATTCCATCCACACTTCCCTCCATCTTCCAATTCCCATCCTTTCCCGTAGTCGAACTACGACACTCTGATTTCTCATTCTCATCCGCATGAGCATACATAGGCACAAGGGCCCAAGTCCTTGGCAAGCACCCTATCCTATAACCATCCCCTTTCCCTTACCGTTTCTATCCTTTTATAGTATTGTTTTAGTATTTAGTATTGAGAAGAGAAGAATTAAGCCTAACTAACTTTCATCACAACTCGAATTAAGAGGTTTCCGTTGAGTACAACGGACGTGAAAGGTGCTAATACCTTCCCCTTGCGTAACCGACTCCCCAACCCAGGAACATCAGGTTGCGACGGCCGCGTTCCTTTCTATTTTAAGGGGTTTTATTGATATTTTCTTCTCCCGTTCTTTTGGGATAAATAAAGTTCAGTGGCGACTCTGTCGAACTGCATTTCCGCGCCTTTTGCGCGAGGGTCGCGTTTTCGAATGATTTTTCGAGGTGCGACACTCCCCATTACACATCTTTTTTATTTTTATCAAAAAGCCAAAAATTGTATTTCTTTTTACATTTATTATTAATTTTTGTGTTATATTTAAAATGGTTTTTAATAAATAATTAATTTTCATTTTTTATTTTTATTCGAAAAAACATCAAAAAAATCACAAAATATTCAAAAATGAAAGTTTTTATTTTACTTTATGTCTAAGAAACTTTCATAGAAGTTTTTGATTTGATTTCTTCTACATCTAATAAGAATTAAAACAAAACATTCTATAGTTATAATTTTATTAATAATTTTGACAAAGAATTGATTTTGTTCCTTTTTAACTAACCTAATTTTTGTATATAAATAAAACTAAATTCTCACATTCTCCTCATCCCAATT
The DNA here is from genome assembly GCA_963859935.3 of Lathyrus sativus. Classification (NCBI taxonomy): domain Eukaryota; kingdom Viridiplantae; phylum Streptophyta; class Magnoliopsida; order Fabales; family Fabaceae; genus Lathyrus; species Lathyrus sativus. The sequence goes on along the minus strand of OZ012735.1, from coordinate 254,077,443 downwards.
CTTACGCGCTTCCTACACTCTTTATACCAAGAAACCAGTACACCTAGAAAAATTCATACAGAAACTACCCAAAACCTATTGTTGATTTTCTTCATACTGAAGAAAATCAACACTAAATCCTAAAGACTTCATTGCTCCTTCACAACCGTACCTTAAAAAAAAGAGAAATAAAGAAGAGTTAGAAGGAGAAACAAAAAAAAGGAAAAAAGAAAATAAGAAAGAAAGGAAGCAACTTAAGTTTGGTCATGGTATTCTAGTTTGTTGAATTGTAATTCCTTATATTGAAGTAGATTGCTCGAAAGGGACAAGGAAGTTGTCAAATAGACTAGTGTGTGTTGAAACACCTAGTAGTCGAAGTGTCGAGGAGTTAGTCTCGACATGGATTTTGTCTTAAACTTAATTTTGTAGTGTTGGAAGAATTAAGTATTTTGAGCTCTTTTTTTTGGGTTTTTCTTAGGGAGAAAGCAAGAAAAATCTATAAATAAGGAGTAACCTCTATTTTTGTTCTATACAACTTGCAGTTTGCAAAGAATAAAATCATAGTTTCTAAGCAGAGAGAAACTCTGCAGAAATTCTTCTTCTTTCCTTATTTTATATGGAATCACTACTTTTCTTTCTTCCAAATTCAATTTTTCTTATTTTAATCACCATTGTGTAGCGATACAATCTTGCAACCAAGGTAGGTTGATTCACTTGAGTGAAGACTGAAGAACAAGAGAGAACTTAATCAGTTGATTGAATCTTGTTCATCAAGATTGATTCAGAATTACTAAAAGTATTGAGTTTAATTCCAACGTCTAGTATCTAGAGCAATGGCTAAGTGATTCGTGGGATGCAAAACATGATGGTTGTAGAAGCAAGCATACTTCAATCTCAAGTTTTGATGATGTCAACTCAACTCAAGCTCACTTTATGATTGCAAAAAGTCAAGGCTTTCAAACTGATCAAGTCTATACAATTATAACTTACAAGTCAAGCTGCTGTGCAAATTATTCTTCATCTGTCAAGACATGGACACAAGGCTGGTATATCAAAATTCCCTCTTTAATTTGATATACAAGTGTTCAAACAATCCATAATTTTTGCATACTGCATTGACATGATTATAAACTCTTTAGAATTGGTGTAACACTTAAAACTTAAATATTTTTCAAAGTTTTTACAGTGCTAACCGATTAACCATATGGATTAATCGGTTAACGCCCTTAAAATTTGAATTCTTTGAGCTAACGTTACAGTGTTAACCGATTAACCTATATGGTTAACCGATTAACACTGAACGTATTTTGAAAAATTGCTTATTTCAAAGTTCAAAATTCATGTTAAAGTTATACCTTTTCATTGTTTGTTATATACTCAATTAAATCTGTTTGAACAGGTGTTTTGGCTCATATAAATTCTGATTATTTCAAACTTGAAAAACACCTCCAATAATTTTCAAAAAATTCATTGAATCAAATTCACTCAAATTCAAATATTTTCAAATTTTCTAAAAGTGTTCATATTGTTCATATTTTTCATATCCATAGCATTGAACACTTGCATTGATACTAAAGAGTGAATTCTGATCAAAAGAAGAAGATTAATCTATGTATTGATATCATTGCTATTACTCTCAAATCAACTCATTCAAATTACTTGTATTGTGACTTGTGATCCAGGATTGTTGGACACAAGGGTAAGTGTCTGCAGGAGGATTGTTCTTGCACACTTGTGATTGTATAGTTGTTAGAAAGTAGGCCTCATCGGTTGATGGTGTGATAGGTTGTACAATTCTAAAACTATAGTAAATTCTCTTTCATGTTGAAAGGGGAGTGAAGTACTCTCGGATTGTGAGGGGAACCACTATAATTCTCCGTGTTCTTTCCTTTTCTGCATTTACCGCTTTCATCACCAACATTCTTAAAGAAGTAAAATTCAAGAATACCGAAATACCAGAAAAAGTTCATAAAGCCTAATTCACCCCCCTCTTAGGCATACTCTGCACTTACAATTGGCATCAGAGCAGGTTAAGGTAACCTGTTCCTAACGATTCAGTATGGCTTCCGCTAGTATCAACCCGGTTTTCAAAGATGGTGGAAGTAGTAACAAACCACCACTCTTTTCTGGAGAATATTTCGATTTTTGTAAAATCCGTATGAAAGAACATCTTGAGGCTCAAGGAGACGACATATGGGAAACCGTGGAAAATGGTCCACATGTTCCTATGATGAAGATGACAAGAAGAGAATCTTAAATGAAAAGAAAGAAATCAACATACTTCAAAGCGCTCTCAGTATGGACGAATTCTTCCGTATATCACAGTGTAAATCGGCAAAGGAGATTTGGGACACCTTGGTAGAAACGCATGAAGGGACAACCGAAGTAAAAAGATCAAGACTCAACACGTTAAGTCAAGAATATGAGATGTTCCGTATGCAGCCTAGTGAATCTATTGTTGCCTTACAAAAGAGATTCGTTCATCTAACAAATCATTTGATTGCTCTCGGGAAGACCTTCACCAATGATGATCTCAACTTGAAAGTCCTAAGATCCTTAACAAGAGAATGGCAACCAAAGGTGGCCTCTATTTCGGAAAAGAAGAGTCTCTCAACGATGACATCCGCTTCTTTATTTGGCAAACTTCAAGAGCATGAAATGGAACTTGGAAGGCTTTAGAAGCATCAAAGTTAGGATAAAAAGTCCAAAGGAATTGCCTTGAAGATTGACACGAAGGATGACAAAAACGACGAATCTTCCGAAGATGAGAATTTCATGCTTCTAGTAAAGAAGCTGGGTAAGTTTTTTAATAATAATAAAAATTCCTCTTTTCCTAAAAAGAATAGACATTTCAGGAAAAAGGATGCATCCACATCAAATCAAGAAGTCACATGTTACGAATGTGGGAAGCAAGGTCACATAAAGCCGGATTGCCCGAAACTCGCAAATAAAGGAAAATTCAAAGGCAACAAGGATTTCAAAAATAAGAAGGCCCATGTTGCTTGGGACGATAATGAGATAAGTTCATCATCGGAATCGGAAAGCGACGAATGTGCAAATATGGCTCTTATGGCGTCACATCATTCTGATGAAGAAATTGATGAGGTTAGTAACGATTTTTCTATTTATGATAATGATGCACAAGAAGTCATAGATGAACTTCTAAAAGAATGCAAGACGTTGTATAAAAAGCATTTCATCCCAAAAGAAAAGAATTTCATTTTTAGAAGAACAAAATACTGTTTTCATGAAAAATATTGAAAATGAAAAACAAAAATTGGTGGATGAAAAACAAAGTCTTGTATGCAAAAGTTGTGAATCTTTATCTTTTCAAATTGTTCAACTTAAAAGAGTTTTAGAAAGATACGAAAAAGGCCAAATTGGCTTGGAGGAAATTCTTAGGCACCAAAGATATCCTAATGATAAAAGTGGACTAGGATATTCTAAGTTTTCCAAACCAAACACAAATGAAACCATTTTTGTAAAAGCAAGTGAACAAGTTGTTAAAGAAAAGGTAAACAATTCTAATGTTGTGCATCAAAGTCATAAATAGAAAAGGATTGTGAAGAAAAAGAACTATGTTCCTAGATATAGAAGTCATTTTCAACCTACTTGTTTTTATTGTGGAATCAAAGGCCATACACCTAATGCTTGCTATGTACGCAACATTGGTGTTGCTAAAGGGCATTATGTGTGGGTTGAAAATGGTACTAACTACCAAGGACCCAAAGCAATTTGGGTACCTAAAACTACTTGATTTTGTGTTGTAGGTATGCTTGAAGACAACTTCTAATCAATGGTATCTTGATAGCGGTTGTTCTAAGCATATGACAGGAGGCATAAACAAATTTTCAAGTCTATCATTAAAGGCCAAAGGATACGTTACTTACGGTGATGATAATAAAGGAAAAATTCTTGGAGTTGGAACCGTTGGTGCACCTCCATGTACAATCATCGAAGACGTTCTTTATGTGGAAGCCCTTAAACACAATATACTTAGCATAAGTCAATTGTGTGACAAAGGATTCCGAATCAACTTCACGAAGGAGGAATGTTTGATTGAACATGAAGTCACTCATGACATCTTGCTAATAGGTAAAAGATATAATAATATTTTTATGATCTCTTTTGATGACTCTTCCTTGAAGGTAAAATGTCTTATGGCGAACAACAACGAGGCGTGGCTTTGGCATAAAAGATTTGCTCACATTCACATGGAGCATTTAAACAAGTTGATAAAGCATGATCTAGTTACTGGTCTTCCGAAGATAAAATTCATCAAGGATAAGTTATGCGATGCATGTCAAAAGGTGATAACGCGAAATCGTATATATATTGACGTATAATTTAACTAATATTTGACTGGTTTCAATCCGATTTCGGGTTTTTCCATGTTATTTGTCTGATATTTTGCAGGTATTTGAAGATCATGTCCAAACAAAGCAATATGAAGAAAAGAAGCAATTACAGATGAAATATGGACGAAAACCAGATGAAAACAACATGAAAAACAGCAGATGCGGATTTTGCTGATGTGACGACCGTCACACATCCATGATGACCGTCACACACCATGACGACCGTCATGCAGGCAAAAACGCAGAACTTCAGTAAACATGCAAAAACCAGTTCCAAGTCCCAAAATAATGGACCACTACTTCCTATTTTCTCTGACTCCAAGTCTACCTTCTGCAAGATATAACCGTTAGTATTTCACCTCTATAAAAGGAGAAGGAGGGGAGCTGAGAAAGGGAGCCGCATTCAGATAACGAAGTGCTGCCCAAATATTTTCCAGAGCAAATTTAGTTTAAGTCTTGTTTTTTTTCTCCTTTCCTTTTTCCTGTATTCTATTACTGCAATATTCCTTTGTACACTCTATTGGCTTGAAGACACAATCCTGCCGACATCGTTGGGATTTGGCCAAAAGCCAATTGGATACTTTACAGGTTTTAATTATTTCGTTAATTGTAACTTTACTTCACAACAGTATGTATGTTCTAAATTTCTGCTTTTATTTACGCTTTACCTGTTCCAAATCCATGTCTAGATAAACCAGAGCAATCGATATGTAATAATAATTCAGACGGGATTTGATAATAACCGGTTAAAACCTTTCTTTTTCAAAAGTTATTTATGGCCTGAGTGTTTAAACCTATTTCCTGAATAAACGTTCGTCGCGACAGCGAGAACTTATTTAAAAGTAGTTTTGCCACGACAGTGTGAAATTAATTAAGGTACGAACCAACAAGCGACAACTGCGGCTAGGACCAGATAGTAAACACTAGGAATTTGTTTTAATAACAGCGAAAGCACTTTAAAATAGATTAGAATTTAGAGATTTCCAAAAAGCGATTTTAACCCCGAACGGGATAGCGACATCATACGTTCCGCCTTAAAGCTGCGACTAGCGTCAACAACCATCATAAGACAAAGGTCTTTAAATCACTATTTTCTTCTTAAATAAATTCTGAAAATATTTTATATACCGGTAACTTGTCAAATCCCCGAAGAACATAATTATTGCATATCGATTCGCGTAATTATACTTTAAGTAACGTTTTTAGTTCCCTTTAGTAATAGCAATTATTCCCTTAAACATTATCTACCTAGATAAACATAGTAACTCCCGTGAACACTAGTTTGATTATGATTCCTTGTGGGATCGATATCTTTTATTACTACGCGATAGACTGTTGTTGCACCCCAAAATTTGACCAACATTTCTTTACCTAGCTCATGTTTCATTGCATTCACATTAGCATTATCATTTGCATTTCATTGACATGTATGCAGGAGATCAAGAGGTATGATTACCAATCAAGGGATATTCAAGACTTTGAGGCTAGCTAAGAAGGTTATTCAAGTGTTCAAGGGTTGATATCCTTGCCATAGAAGTTAAAAGATCCTCAGAGAGAGTGGTTGAAACCAAGAGTGTGTGCCTCCTAACTTGAGAGTTGTGGGAGCTCCTCAGATGATTCTGAAGCCAGGAATCTGGACTTGAAGCCTTGAGAGAGATTATGAGATGTCTTGAAAGCCATCATGAAGCCTAGACAGGTCATGGTGTAAGATTAAGAAGGCTCAGCCAGGAGTGGTGTAATTAGGGTTTGACTGGGTCAACCCTAGGTCAACTGATGATTTGAACAAGGTTGAGACCTAATTCAAGGGCCATGTGATCATGGATTGACACATTGAGATGTTATAAGGATGATTCCAAGGTTAACTCATCATTATTGAAGAGTTTGAAAAGTTTCAAGCTAGGGTTTCTAAGGCTTGGCAGTGTAAAATCCCCTAGTTTGACCCCTATCTTCAAGGCAATTTAGCTTAAGATATGATTGTCATCTCATCTTGCCCCCAAAATGAATGTTGTAGAGCTTATTCTTAGCTTTAATTTGAGTACTAGAAGTACTTGATGGGATTTGTATATCTCAAGTTATGACTTTGACAAGTTACAGGTCATCTGAGGTATGTGAATCTGGGGCCTTGAAAGTTACCCAACTTGCATCAAACGTTTGACCAAGAAGGATGATTCCTATGAACTTTTGGTCAACATGAATGTTGTTCCTTATATTCTTAGCTTTCTATAGAGTACTAGAAGTCCTTGATAGGATTTGTAGAACTCAGGTTATGGCTTTGACAAGTCAAGGGCATTTTGGTCATTTGGAGATTACAGGTCATTTCAAGCATAAGGCCATAACTCCTATTTCCAAGCTTCAAATGGAAAAATGTTCAACATCAAACTTGTTCAAAATGATGTTTTAAGGGTATTAAGGAGGTCATGAGATGTTGGAAATGCTTGTAGCTCAAAGTTGCAAAAATGACCTAAAATAAGGGCATAAGTTAAATAAACCAAAGTTGGAAATTGATATTTTCAACCTACACATCCAAAACATGGCATGTAATATATCATTTTGACTCTAAAAAACATTCTAAGAACATTGGTTTAGCCACAATTTTGATTTAAGGTCTAAATAGTGGACTTGCTTTGAAAAGTAATGACTTGCATATTAAGCAACATTTGCAAAACTCAAAATTAAGGCATGGGCAAGGGTTTTGCAAGCTAAACACCTCTAATATCTCACAAGGGGAGAAATTAAGAGTGAATGGGGTGAATTCCAAGCTGTTTGCAAGAGTTGTACATGTCATGATAAGTGATTCAAAATCTCATGACATGAGAAGTGTAAAATCTCATTGGAAGGATCTAGAGGGTTCTAGACCATCCAAACTCCATCTTTATATTGAGTAGAATGGATCCATGGCTGAGGTTGGTGATCATTGAAGGATTGAGCTTAGTTTGAGAGTGAATTTTATTGGATTGCAATTGAAATCGGTTTCACAAAATTCCTCAATTTCCATTCATTTTCTTGATTGATACTTCTTCCATGGGTGTCAAGGAGTGATTTCAGATCATTTTCAAGAAGAATTGGTGGCTAGATCGTGTAGGAGCAAGTGGTTTTCAGCACCTGCAACTCATCATCGTGTTTCAAGATTGAAGAACTTTCTATTGATTCTTTTGCATACAGAAGCAAGAAGAAGATTCAGTGATCGTGTCCAGAAGATTTGAGAGCTTGATTTGGAGGATTCGTGCATCTGTTATTCAAGAATTTTCAGGTTGGTAACCTTCTTCCTATAGCATGATTTAGGTAGAATTAGGTTGAATTAGGGTGCTAGATTGATTGTAGAATGTCCTAGGATGGGTTTCAGATGGTTAATTGATCAATTAGAGACAAATTAGGAGAATTGCCATTTTCGGTTGAGATTGGGAGATGATGATTCTTGAGGTTTCAGAAGAAACTAATGGTATGGTTGAATTCGTGGCGAAATTTGGAATGAGTTTCATGTTTTGACCTCTTGGATTGGAGGCCTCTAGGAAGAACTAGGGTTGAAGGGGATGATCGGAGCTCCATCGGCGGTGGCCGGAGCTGGGCGCGAAGCTCAGGCGTTTGAAATGGAGAAGATGAAGTTTACACCATTGGATTTTGTCTTGACCTTTGACTGGAAGCTGATCCAAGGACCACGTTTTAAAACTGAATTGTGAAGGATTTCTGATGATGAAACGATGCGTTTCATTTATTCAGTGTTTTGGGCTTAGTGATCTAAGTGTTATCCACACCCCCAGCGAGCCCAACCCAGATTTTTAACTGAAAATGACTGCTATTTACACCACGCGCTTATTCATTTTAATTGGATTTTCTTATTTTTTTCATTTTGTTTATGGTTCTTTTAAAAATCATAATTAATTGAAAATTTATCCAATTAAACCCATTCTTTTTGCATAATACTCATGATTGAGTCTAGTATTTTTTAGAGAAAAAATATTTTCATTTCATGTAATTTCTGATTTAATTGGAATTTTTCATTTTAATTGATATTAAAATGTTTATGTTTGATGCATATTTTTGTGGAATTTTGTTTGATCTCATGGTGATGATTCTTGGCCTAATTTTTTGTGTGTGATTAGGTTAGACATGTATGATCCCATAGTATTTTTATCACATTTTTGTGATGAAAATAGGTGTGCCTTCTAGATTGATATTTAGATGCTTCCTTTTTAGGTTTTAGGTTTGATATCTTAGAATGTAGAATTTAGTTCTAGGTCTAATTTGATGGTTTGAGCTTTGAAATTAATGTGGTAGAGTCATGATTGACCTAGGTTCCCATAGTAATTTTTGTAGGATTTTACAATTGATTTTGGTATTTTAGTTAGGATTAACTTTAGTACTAGGTTTTAGGTGATCCTGATTTACTAATCTAACTAGTTTAACTTCCTTAGTCCCCTTAGATTAGGGTTTGTGCTTCATTTGCCTTTGGTTGAGATTGAGGACAAGTTGAAGACAAGAGGAGGATGCTTGAAGTTGCTTGGAGCTTTAGATTTGTCTGTGTCTGAAGGTGTTTGATGAAGATTAGGAGATAGGACATAGGGAGAGCCTTGTAGTTAGAATGATTTCTTTCTCAAATATGGAAAGCATCTTGTGCTTCCATTCCTCCCAATGACTAAAAGTCCTCCTCAGATATTCACATCCCTCCTTTGGAAGGATGAGTGGCTTTATCTGGGAAGTAGAACTTTGAGGGAACCAGTCTCTCATAATGATGAACCCTTACAGGCTTCCTTTGGTTGTCAGTAAGTTGTTTATCATTTCCTCTCACTCTATTAAATCAATTACCTTATGGTTTGAGTATCTTGAAGGGTATTGGGCTTGAGTTGAAGATGAGAACTTCACTGAAGAGTGTGGAAGAGGATGATTCCTTGAGCATTGCCATTGCAGCTGAGGCTTGAAGAGCAAGAAGAATAAGTTGATACTTGAAGATCCAATAGAGACTGAATGAAGAGCTGAGGCTTAGAGAATTGAAGGTTGAAGTTGAAACTTCCAGATGAGTGAAGACCACTTTGAGAAGCTGAAGCTTGTAGAAGAGAGAAGACTAAGTTGATACTGGCAAAGCAAAGAGAGATGAAGCTTGAAGACCAAGTTGATACTTATGGAGAGGATTCAATTGAGATTGAGTGAAGAGATGAGGCTTGAGGAATAAAGGATAAGTTGACACTTGCACTGATGCATTGAGAACCTGAGGGAATCAAGTTGATACTTGCAGTTAGGAGTGAAGTCTGAAGGTGGAATTGACTGAAGAGCTGAGGCTTGAAGAAAAAAGAATAAGTGGATACTTATGTTTGATGGTTTGAAACCTGGGGAAAGCAAGTTGATACTTGTCATGAGAGATGGTAGCCTTGAAGGGTGATTGAAGTCTGATGACTGGATTGCTGTCAGAAGAGCTGAAGCTTGGAGTAGCAAGAGAGGGGTTGATTTGCTTTCTTGTCTGTTTTCTTTTCTGTGCTGATGTGCCTTGTTTGACTTGCTTGATGCATTAGAATAAGTCCATATCTAGACTAACTTTAATCTAGGAGCATGATTGCACTAGAGGTTGAGTTGCTCCCTCTGCTTGTATTGTTACTGTATGGCTTTGCTTGCGGGTATTCGGTAGAGCCCTGCTCCCTTGCCCATGTGGTCTGTTTGCTTGATAACATTTTACAGCATTTCATTTTCTTCTGTATGATTGTAGTTTACTGTATTTTGCTTGATAGCACTTTATTTTGTTTCTTCAGTATGATTACTGTTATTCATTCTGGCTTGAGGTTGAGATGAGCTTGTGGAGGCTGATACCCCACACACATTTCCTCCCTCACTTGCATTGCATGCATTTTACGGTCGTTTACTGTTTACTGCTTAAGCTGATGCCTTATCTGTTTCTGTTTATCACTGACATGATCCCTTAGGACTCTCATTTCCTTTGATAAGGAAATGCCGATAGAACTTTAGGTTGAAACCTATGCATGATAACTTCTAGGAGTTCCCTGTTTCAAACTTCAACCATAGGATGAATCCGTGGCATGACAACAGTAGGACTTGATAGTCTCCCTGTAGTTGAGCCTGTTCTCTTCTCATCTCAGAACAAATTAAGATACAGTAATCATGAATGATTTCTTTCGTACGTTACGAGCCTTAAGCTATCTGAGGAAGGATTGGTGGAGAGTTTCTTTCCAACAGTATGGATGTTTAGTATGGCACCCTTTGGATGACATGCGACACATTCACTCTCAGGTCATAGTCTTTAGTGCGATTGAAATTGCAAACACAATAAAAAACACTTCTTCCGTAAAAGACAGAAAACAAACTTCAAACCTTTTTTCCCCGTGGGCCCATAATTCAAAGGAAAGCTTTTCTGAAGAAAAGAGTGTCATTAAACTTCAGCGCCAACGCAAACAGGCTTTGTCCCTAACTGCTGGAACTGCTGTTTAACCCTACTCGATAAAACAGATGAATCTGAATTCCCGTAAGCCGTCGTATCCCAAAATATGTAAGCTCTGATCTCTCATACCTGTTGAGAGTACGTAGGCACAATACTGATGTATTGGCGAGCCACCTTCCCTGTAACCCGTCGTAGGCCGAACTACGTTGACTCTGATTTCTCATTCTCTGATGAGAATACGTAGGCATAAAGTGCGACGCTTTGCCGAGTCATTTTCTTTTATTTTTCAAGCCAGCCTTGATAGGTAGATAGATAAAACCAACTCGTCCAGTAAACACAACAAGCGTGTATCCCATCGAGTACGACGGACGTGAGGGGTGCTAATACCTTCCCCTTGTGTAACCGACTCCCGAACCCAGACAACGGTTGCGATGACCTTGTCTTATACCTTTTTTGTCAGGTTTTTCCGATCGTTTCCTTTCCTGTTCTGAGGGATAAATAATGAAAGGTGGCGACTCTTCTGTTCTGCCGGCACCTTATTTTCGCGGAAGCGACAACTGTGCACTTGCAGTTAAGTTATATTAGACATAGAAAGTCGCGATCAAGTTTTTGGCACCGTTGTCGGGGACCCGTTTAGTCAATAGTGTAATCCTTTGTTACACAGTATAGACTAGGTTAACAATTCTCTCTCCCTCTACTCGTTCTTCGATTGTATGCCAAGTACTCGCTCACAAGGCGAAATCTTACAACCTACAATCACTGAACTAGAGCGCTTCTTACATCTAAGAAGGCGCATCGTCGAATATCAACGAAGACACAACATTCCTGATCTTCTAGCTCATCCTCCAGTTAAAGAAGAAAAGATGGCTGAAGGACCTCAAAACAAACCACTGAAGGCATACGCTACACCCTCTCAGATGGAGCCTCGTAATAGCATTGCTGCCCCAACTATTACTCGAAACGATTTTGAGCTAAAACCCTCATTGCTGTCAGCTGTACAATAACACCAATTCTTAGGAAATGCAACTGATGATCCGAACGAACATTTAACGAAGTTTGTGCAATACGCAGACACAGTGAAAGCAAATGGTGTAACTCCAGACGCAATAAGACTTTGTCTTTTTCCTTTCTCTCTCAGAGATAGAGCCTGGGCTTGGTTACAATCCTTGCCTTCCAACTCTGTTACAACGTGGGAGCAACTGAATAGCGTATTTTTAGCGAGATATTTTCCGTCGAGCAAAACCGCCATGCTAAGAGCTTAGATTAACGAATTTCGACAGAAAGATAATGAATCTCTCTATGAAGCATGGGAACGATTCAAAGATATGATGAGAGCATGTCCTCACCACGGTTTGGAAAACTGGGTGACAATCCATACTTTCTACAATGGGCTCCTGTACAACACTAGATTAACAGTAGACGCTGCCGCGGGCAGTGCACTTATGGATAATCCATACGAGGAAGCCTATCAACGTATCGAAAACATGTCTCAAAACCATTGCCAATGGGGAGGTGAAAGAACTCAATCAGAGAAACCCGCAACTAAAGCTGGAATGTACAAAATAAGTAGCCTTGAAAAATTTAACGCTAAGGTAGATGCCTTAATGCAAAAGATCGATAATTTAACCGTAACGCCACCAACCACTGTAGCCGCTGTAGCTCCATATTGCGAGTTATGTGGAATTGCCGCTCATAATGCGCCTGAATGCCCATTACTAGCAGGAATTTCACCAGACCAAGTGAACTACCCCCAAGGAAACCCCTATGCGAATACCTACAACCCAGGTTGGCGAAACCATCCAAACTTTTCCTACAAAAGCGATAATGCATTGCAGATGCCTGCTGCTCCGCCAGGATATCAAAAACCAGTCGGAAATGCTCCCAATGTTCCTAGAAAGTCAAATTTGGAATCGATGATGGAAAAATTCGTAGCAACCCAAGCTCAAACCAACAAAGAATTCCTGAATCAAAACGTACACACTAGTGAACAGATTAAGCAGCTAACCAGTAAAGTAGATGCTTTAGCCACCCACAATAAAATGCTAGAAACACAGATATCACAAGTGGCTCAACAACAAGCCTATGCTGCTGCACCCGCTGGTTTCCTGGACAACCCGAACAAAATTCAAAAGGGCAAGCAAATGCCGTCATATTAAGAAGCGGAAAAGAATTGGACGAACCGATCGACCCGAGAACCGAAAACTCAGCCATGCAACAAAAACCAACTGAACAAGCAGAAAAGGAATCCGAGTTAGAGAAGAAGGAAGACAACGAGAAGGAGGACACCGCAAGTGAAAAAACTCAAGCACCTCTAGCGCCATATAAACCACCGATTCCTTATCCTCAAAGACTAATAAACTCCAAAACTACATGGCAGTTTAAGAAATTTGTAGAGCTCCTTAAACAGTTGAATATCACTATTCCTTTTACAGAAGCTATCACTCAAATGCCCTCGTGTGCTAAATTTCTCAAAGAAATCCTATCAAATAAGAGAAAGATCGAGGATAACGAAACAGTTACACTTACTGCAGAGTGTAGCGCTATTATTCAAAACCACATACCTCCTAAATTAAAAGACCCAGGTAGTTTCTCCATACCCTGTGTCATTGGAAAATTCGTAATAGACAAACCCTGTGCGATTTAGGAGCCAGTATCAGTGTTATGCCCTTATCCATATGCAAAAAGATAAATATGGGTGAACTAAGACCAACCAAGATGTCCGTTCAATTAGCTGACCGATCTGTCAAATATCCTGTCGGTATACTGGAAAACATTCTGGTACGCATAGGACAATTCTATATCCCAACCGATTTCATAATTATGGATATTAAGGAAGATTCAGTTACTCCGATCATTTTAGGAAGACCATTCCTAGCCACAGTCGGAGCTATAATTGACGTAAAGAAAGGTAGGCTAACATTTGAAGTAGGAGAAGAAAAGATAGAGTTCATTCTCACCAAGTTCTTACAAGCACCAGCCATATACGATACCTGCTATTTAGTAGATGTAATTGATGAATGCATAAGAGAACTTGAAAATGAAGAGACCACATATTCAGAAATAATAAAGATTCAAATACCCGATATTTCTAAAGACGATGATTGGCGTAAACCGTATAAAGACGACAGTCTAAGCGAAAGCTTAGCACTAACCCCAAACCACATGCCAGGTCCGAAAAACCCATCTTTAGAACTTAAAACACTACCCAAAAACCTTAGATATGAATTCCTAGACGATGAACTAAAAAGACCAGTGATAGTCAACGCCGACTTAGGACAACTAGAAACCACAAAGCTATTAGAAGTCCTAAAGAAGTACCCCACCGCGTTGGGCTATAACATAAGCGATCTAAAAGGTATAAGCCCTTTGATCTGTATGCATCGAATTACAATAGAGGAAGACTGTAAAACCTCTAGAGAGCATCAGAGGAGACTGAACCCCATCCTAAGCACTGTAGTCAAAGACGAAGTAAAGAAATTGCTAGATGCAGGAATCATCTATCCAATCTCCGATAGTGAATGGGTCAGCCCAGTTCATGTCGTACCTAAGAAAGGAGGAGTCACAGTAGTTAAGAACCAAAAAGGCGAATCAATAACAAAAAGAGTCGTAACTGGAAGCAGAATGTTCATTGATTATAGAAAGCTCAACAAAGCCACACGAAAAGATCACTTCCCCTTGCCCTTCATAGACCAAATGTTGGAAACATTAGCCAAACATTCATATTTCTGCTATCTAGATGGTTATTCGGGATTTTTCCAAATTCCCATTCATCCTGATGACCAAGAAAAGACTACATTCACATGTCCTTATGGTACTTTTGCTTACCGCCGAATGCCGTTCGGACTTTGTAATGCTCCAGCAACCTTCCAAAGATGCATGATGGCAATCTTCGCAGATTTCATGGACGACATCATGGAAGTATTTATGGACGATTTCTCAGTATGTGGACAAAGCTTCGAAGGATGCCTACAAAACTTAGAAATGGTATTAGAACGTTGTGTAAAAGTGAACCTCGTCCTAAATTGGGAAAAATGCCATTTTATGGTCCGACAAGGAATAGTTCTAGGACATGTCATATCTAATAAAGGGATTGAGGTCGACAAAGCTAAAATAGAAATTATAAAAGACCTCCAACCTCCAAAATCCGTACGCGAAATACGGAGTTTTCTAGGACATGCCGGTTTCTACCGCAGATTTATAAAAGATTTTTCAAAAATCACAAAACCTCTGACCGGCCTGTTAATGAAAGATGTTGAGTTCGTTTTTGACGACGACTGTCTAAAAGCATTCGAAACATTAAAATCATCCCTTATCACCGCACCAATTATGCAACCACCCGATTGGCGACTACCGCTCGAAATCATGTGCGATGCGAGTGATTATGCTGTAGGCGCAGTTCTAGGACAAAGGAAGGACATGAAGCTTCATGCCATCTACTACGCCAGTAGAACCTTAGATCCTGCCCAAATGAACTACGCCACAATAGAAAAGGAACTTCTAGCAGTTATATTTGCGCTTGACAAATATCGTTCTTACTTAGTAGGAGCAAAAATTATCATATACACAGACCACGGTGCCATTAGGTACCTAATAAGCAAAAAGGATGCCAAACCAAGATTATTGAGATGGATCCTATTATTACAAGAGTTTGACTTAGAAATTAAAGATAAGAAAGGAACCGAGAATATAGTTGCAGATCACTTATCCCGAATAGAAGGCATCAAACATGAACCAGTACCGATAAATGACGATTTTCCATACGAACATCTGATAGCCAAATTAGAAAGTGACATGCCTAACTTAATCTTGGAAGATCCAGAACTCGAAAAAGCCGTAGAAGCCGTCTACGCTCAAGTCACATTACCTTGGTATGCCGACATCGTTAATTACCTAGCTGCAGGCGTGCTTCCACCGGATCTCACTTATCAGCAAAAGAAGAAATTCTTCCACGATCTGAAACATTATTATTGGGACAAACCTATACTCTTCAAGAGAGGGCCGACAACATATACCGTCGCTGTGTCCCAGAGGAAGAAATAGAAAACATCATTTCCCAATGCTATTCAGCATCATATGATGCTCATGCCAGTACATCCAAGACGTGCGCTAAGATCCTCCAAGCCGACCTATTCTGGCCTAACCTCTGGAAAGACGTTCACATCGCTGTGCTAAAATGCGATCGATGCCAACGAACTGGCAACATCTCACGACGCGATGAAATTCCTCAGAAAGGAATCTTAGAGGTAGAAATCTTTGACGTATGGGGAATAGATTTCATGGGACCCTTCCCGTCTTCTTTTGGGAATAACTACATACTCGTCGCTGTAGACTATGTGTCTAAATGGATAGAAGCCATTGCCGCTCCAACAAATGACGCATGAGTAGTAATCAAACTCTTCAAAAACACAATCTTTCCTAGATTCAGTGTACCCAGACTCGTCATTAGTGACGGTGGATCACATTTCATATCGCGAATTTTTGACAAACTTCTTTCTAAATATGGAGTCCGACACCGAGTAGCTACACCATATCATCCGCAAACTAGCGGACAAGTAGAGGTCTCGAACAGGGAAATAAAACAAATATTGGAAAAGACTGTCGCTACCTCAAGGAAAGATTGGTCATCAAAGCTGAATGAAGCTTTATGGGCTTATAGGACCGCTTTTAAGACACCGATAGGTACTACACCCTTCAAATTAGTTTACGTTAAATCCTGTCATCTCCCTGTAGAATTAGAGCATAAAGCCTTCTGGGCCATTAAGACACTTAATTTCAACTACACTGAGGCAGGAGAGAAACGAATCTTGAACTTACACGAATTAGAAGAACTTAGATTGAACGCTTACGAAAATGCCCGTATCTACAAAGAACGAACTAAGAAATGGCATGATAAATGTTCAGTCCGGAAACAATTCAGTGTGGGAGACATCGTACTTCAATTTAATTCAAGATTGAAAGTTTTCCCAGGTAAACTAAAATCTAGGTGGTCTGGACCTTTTGAAGTGACTAAAGTACTTCAAAGTGGAGTTGTTAAAATTACCGATAAGACGAATGCACCGTTTATCGTAAACGGGCAACGTTTAAAACATTATAATAAGAACGAAAACAACCCTCAAGTCAGCAGTATAACATTGCTCGAGCTTCCTGCTCAAACCCCCGAATAGCTTGTCACCAAGCTATCGTCAGGCTTTTGACGTTAAAAACAACGTTTAATGGGAGGCAACCCAATTTTCCCGTATTTCCCTCTTTACTGTGTTTCATTCTCATTTTTATTTGAAATCTTACTTTGAAATTTTAACAAAATTTTAAACTTAAATTGCTACTATTTTTTATTTTTTTGTTTCATTATTTTCTCTTTTATTTAAACTTTGTTTTTATTTCTACCACCTTTTGTTTCTAAAAATTCTGACTTAAAATTTCTGTTTTAAACTTTTCAGGATTTTAAAAGCCTTCATACCTTCCTCCTGTTTTTCTCCGACTAACTTGCGAGTATGGCCGAGTACGACTTCACAAAAGTTCATTTTCGAGGATTAGCTCAAAAGGCAAGATTTGCAGCATTAACTGAGAGAGACATAGCCTTAACACTGTATTATAATAAGTCTACCATGGAGAAGCTAGGAATTACTGATAGCATTCAATTCCTGTTTAACCAATTAGGCTGGGAGAACACCTCCTTGAAAACCCATTTTGCTACCTATAAGAACCTCACCTACGAATTCCTTAGTTCCTTCAGGTACTTACCCAGCTATGGTTTTGGATCAAACACAGAGCTGATAACCTTTAGAATGTTTGGAATGGACCAAACCCATAGCTGTATGTCATTAGCTAACCTCCTAGGATTTCCTAGCGGACCACATGTGTTCATCAGTGCCGAAGATGAAGATCTTGATTTTGAACTAAACTAGTTCTGGGGTAAAATCACAGGCGACTATCACCCTGACCCAAATGGCATGTATAACAATGAGACTCATAACCCCGCTTTCAAATACTTTCATAAGATCCTAGCTCACACCCTTTTCGGAAAGGAAGAAAACATTACTACAGTATCTAAAGAAGAGTTGTTTATCTTGTTCTGTGCTTCTCAGGGCCGTCCAGTGAATGCCGTGCCTTTTATGATGAGATCCTTCCTACGCCTCACTCAACAATCACAATCACCCATTATAATAGGAGGCCTCGTGACAATGATTTCCCACGAGCTTGGCCTTAGATTCCACCTAAATGCAAGCATTAGTTTTGGCACCGTCCGATCCATGAATATCCAGTTTTGCTTTAATAGGCGCATTTTAAGAACCATGGGACCTGGACCTTACGAGTACCTTATCAATGACAAACCTGTCCAACTATTCACATTGCCAAATCATCAGATGACGAGTATCCATAACAAGGACAATTGGGTTTACGAATTGGATGATCCTATGGGACCTCCTTCACCTCAATCCACACCACAGGATTACATGTACGACAGTGATCACATCTCTGAAGCACATGATTATATGTATTATGAGGATGCTGTATCCGAAGCTGAGGTAGACCCTAAGACCCCTCCACATTACAACACCTATCCTGAGCCCATTCCTGAAGAAAACACTGACAAAATGGATACTGTTCTGCACCGATTAGACACCTTCGACGCAACTCTGACCACCGCAAGAAATGAAATAACAAGTATCCACTCCGAATTATCAGTTTTCATGGACTTAGTTTGTGACCAGCTCGATTACTACGCCCGGAAGTTTGACGAATTGAAGGCACAAAAGGACTGAGATTTTAGCTTTAGTTTAGTTTATTTTTCCTGTTTTTCTGTACGCTTTCAATTATTTTCATTTTCGCATTGTTTCATTTCACTTATGTATTACATTAAAAACAATCCTTTTTAAATGTTATTTCAATTTCATTCATTATTCCCTTATTCTGTTTTTATGTTATCATATGCCTTTTGGCTGATTTATTACATTGCGGTATCAATTACAAGCCTTAAAAACATGTCAAAAGCACCCCTGTAGCAAAATTCTGCGTTCTGCAGAATTTGCTGGTGTGACGACCGTCACAGAACCACGACGCCCGTCACACGGGTGACGACCGTCACGAGTCCAGAATCTGATATCTGCTATAACAGAGGTTACGTTTCTTCCCCCACTTCCATTTTGTCAACTTCCCATCACCACACATCCAAACCCCATTTCAAAATTTCGTTTTCCCTCCTTACTACACATAATCCCGACTCCCATTTCATCTTCATTAACCAATTTTGTGCAATATCTCATTCCGCAGAAACCGCATTCTTCCCCCATTTCAACAGCATCATCCAGCAAATGGCAAGAAACAATGAACCCCTGACCTTAGCAATATCATTTTCAGCGAAGGCGACTCCGGCGAGAAATAGAGAGCAAACTACGTAGCCTTCCATCAACGGTCGCTACAGCCAACCCTCTATCCGCACATACCATCTCTCACGGATCTCGGCCTCCTTGACGGCGTCACCTGGATGCTACAGAGAACCAGCATTTGGCATCTGTGCACAAATCTGCAGCCCACTTATGAATAACTCACACTTGAGTTCCTCAGTTCGTTCAATTATGTCACCTCTAGCGGCGACCTTAGCCAACATACCGGTGCCGCTTGCTTCCGTATGTTCGGCACAAACTACCAAT
Source organism: Lathyrus sativus (assembly GCA_963859935.3). Taxonomy (NCBI): domain Eukaryota; kingdom Viridiplantae; phylum Streptophyta; class Magnoliopsida; order Fabales; family Fabaceae; genus Lathyrus; species Lathyrus sativus. The sequence continues at coordinate 254,058,073 of OZ012735.1, read as the reverse complement.
TGAATCAAAATCATATTACCGACATCCTACATTTCCCTCACAGCGAAGATGCTCACCGCCGTATTACCGAACAATTTCAACATGAAGCTTTTGCGCTTTGGTCCCAATTGACCGGAATCGATGCCGACAGCTGGGATTCTCTGCATGCAACACACATCTATAACCCAACCATCCGGTATTTCCATAAAGTGCTGAGCAATACCATCTTCGCAAGAGATAGTAACCACAAGGTGAACTCCAAAGAACTTTTCTTTCTCCGCTGCGTGTTCAATTCCGAACTCGTCAACGCAACATTATTCCTCTTGGCCCACATTTAGGCCAACTGCAACCGCGACTCTAAGCCTTTCTACTTTGGCAGGATTGTTACCTCCATTGCATTAGGCCTGAACCTCGGTAACCAACTCTAGAATCTCCATACAATCCCTTCGGTATTTCTGGACACCGACCATTGCAGAGCTTCCCACCTCATCCGCTCCAGGTCCGATGGAAAGTACCATTCGGTCGTGCGAGGCAAAACCATCAGAAGCATCATCATGCCGTCACGTACCCGGATGCACCCGCCGGATCGTGCCAACTGGCTTTTTGACCCGAATGCCCCTGCTGCTACTACTGCCCCAACTCAAACCACCACCCAAGGTTCTGTTGACGAAATGCAAGATGAGTTGGACAGAACTGAGCAACCTGAGGCATCACAACCACCTCCTTCTGAAGGCACATCCTACCGTCGTCGCTGCTACCGTCCCGAGCCCGACTTCTCTGAAGAAGACCTCCGCCGATCCCTCGACCAACAAACACAGATACTAGCCATGATGCAGCAACAAAATCAGCGAGTAGAGCAATTCGAAGCTTGGCAGAGGGAGCAGTACGACTACACGAGAACTTTGATGCAACAACTCCAAACTGGACAGGAAGCCATCACTGAGAACTTGGAAAATCTTACCTTGCAATTCGAAGGACTCCGAGATTATGTCTATCACACTGGCGCTCTGAACTTTGAGGCCCGAGTCGAACAAGCCAGAGGTAGAGGTCGCGACAGAGGACGTGACCGAGGCAGAGGCCGTGACTAGTTCTTTCTTTCTTTATTTGTTTCCTGTATTTTTCCCTTTCCTGTATTTTCATTTTCTCTGTATTTCCATCTCGCATCCTTTCAAATCAGTGAGGACACTGATTGAAATAGTGTGGGAGCGGAGCGTTTTATTTCCCGTTTCCTTGTACTTTCAATCCAGTAATTTCAATTCAAGCATTTTCCCATTTTAGCAAATAAAAGCTCATTTATATGTCTTTTTCCGTTACGCAAATTTCCCCACTTTATTCGACATAAACAAATTTTTTTTCAGTTGTCCCTCAAAAGCATCACGAGAATGCGCCAAAGTTCAAACCAAGTTTTGAAACTCCGAGACGAAAATTCTAACAAAACCAGTACCGTCCTGACACCTTAGACCTCCGGTTTATGCGAGTCGGTTTCACTACCTACTTGTACCAAAGTTTCAAGTTTCTACGCAAACTCAGCCCCAAGTAGTTTATACAAGCAGTCAGCACCATCCTAAACACTTCTAAGCGAGCAACCAATGCAAATAAGTGTATGATCTCTAAAAGAATGAAAAATCATGAAAAGAAAGCTATAAAGCCCGAGTATAGAGACATGTTCCCTCTAAGTTAGGTGCTCCTCACCCGAGCATTTAGCCCAACAGTACAAAAACTCACTGAAAATCAATGGTATAAGCTCATGAGCAATGAAAAGATCAAAATAGTCGTGAGATCATAATCACTAACAGGTTGACTTGCCATGAAAGTGTATGGACAACGGGCTTAATGTGTTTGCGCTAGAACAAACAGGGTAAACTTGACGCAAGAACCTTGATACCAAGCTGCAGTAGCATGATTGAGACCGACTTGCATAAAAAGGAGACCTCCGAAGACCTATAGTCCAGTGTCGTCACCGTACTCGTTTTGTTCCTATTTAGAATCCCAGTTTTTCCCAACTTTCTGAACGAGGAAGCTGCTGCGTGCTTGCCGACTTTTATTCTTCCTACTTTTTACTTGAGGACAAGCAAAGATTCAAGCTTAAGGGAGTTTGATAACGCGAAATCGTATATATATATTGACGTATAATTCAACTAATATTTGACTGGTTTCAATCCGATTTAGGGTTTTTCCATGTTATTTGTCTGATATTTTGCAGGTATTTGAAGATCATGTCCAAACAAAGCAATATGAAGAAAAGAAGCAATTACAGATGAAATATGGACGAAAACCAGATGAAAACAACATGAAAAACAGCAGATGCGGATTTTGCTGATGTGACGACCGTCACACATCCATGACGACCGTCACACGGGTGACGACCGTCACACACCATGATGACCGTCATGCAGGCAAAAATGCAGAACTTCAGTAAACGTGCAAAAACCGGTTCCAAGTCCCAAAATAATGGACCACTACTTCCTATTTTCTCTCACTCCAAGTCCACCTTCTGCAAGATATAACCGTTAGTATTTCACCTCTATAAAAGGAGAAGGAGGGGAGCTGAGAAAGGGAGCTGCATTCAGATAACGAAGTGCTGCCCAAATATTTTCCAGAGCAAATTTAGTTTAAGTCTTGTTTTTGTTCTCCTTTCCTTTTTCCTGTATTGTATTACTGCAATATTCCTTTGTACGCTCTATTGGCTTGAAGACACAATCCTGCCGACATCGTTGGGATTTGGCCAAAAGCCAATTGGATACTTTACAGGTTTTTATTATTTCGTTAATTGTAACTTTACTTCCCAGCAGTATGTATGTTCTAAATTTCTGCTTTTATTTACGCTTTACCTGTTCCAAATCCATGTCTAGCTAAACCAGAGCAATCGGTATGTAATAATAATTCAGACGAGATTTGATAATAACCGGTTAAAACCTTTCTTTTTCAAAAGTTATTTATGGCCTGAGTGTTTAAACCTATTTCCTGAATAAACGTTCGTCGCGACAGCGAGAACTTATTTAAAAGTAGTTTTGCCACGACAGTGGGAAATTAATTAAGGTACGAACCAACAAGCGACAACTGCGGCTAGGACCAGATAGTAAACACTAGGCATTTGTTTTAATAACAGCGAATGCACTTTAAAATAGATTAGAATTTAGAGATTTCCAAAAAGCGATTTTAACCCCGAACGGGATAGCGACAGCATACGTTCCACCTTAAAGCTGCGACTAGCGTCAACAACCATCGTAAGACAAAGGTCTTTAGATCACTATTTTCTTCTTAAATAAATTCTGAAAATATTTTATATACCGGTAACTTGTCAAATCCCCGAAGAACATAATTATTGCATATCGATTCGCGTAATTATACTTTAAGTAACATTTTTAGTTCCCTTTAGTAATAGCAATTATTCCCTTAAACATTATCTACCTAGCTAAACATAGTAACTCCCGTGAACACTAGTTTGATTACGAGTCCTTGTGGGATCGATATCTTTTATTACTACGCGATAGACTGTGCACTTGCAGTTAAGTTGTATTAGACATAGAAAGTCGCGATCAAAAGGGAAAATAGACCAAGACAACTTTCAAATCCAAGCAAGTGGTTTCTACATCAAGACCACTGCAATTGTTGCATATGGATCTCTTTGGTCCATCGAGAACGAAAAGCTTCGGAGGTAGTATTTATGCTTTAGTTATTGTTGATGATTTCTCTCGATACACATGGACATTGTTTTTAGTGCAGAAAAATGACGCTTTCAAAGCATTCAAGAAATATGAGAAGCAAATTCAAAACTAGAAATCACTCACCATAGCCGCCATAAGAAGCGACCACGGTGGAGAATTCCAAAATTCAGATTTTGAAGACTTTTGCGAAGAGCATGGAATTTCTCATAATTTTTCCGCACCAAGGACTCCTCAACAAAACGATGTCGTAGAACGGAAGAATCAGTCACTAGTGGAGCTTGATAGAATAATTCTTAGCGACTCGAATCTTCCTAAGTACTTTTGGGCAGAGGCGGTAAGCACGACATGTTTCGTAAGCAACCGTGTGAATATTCGACCAATTCTCAAGAAGACTCCGTATGAGTTGTTCAAGGGTAGGAAACCAAACATAGCATTTTTCCACATATTCGGATGCAAATGTTTTGTTCTCAACAACAATAAGGACAATCTCGGTAAGTTTGATGAGAAGTCCGACGAAGGTATATTTCTTGGTTATTCTCTTTCTAGTAGAGCTTTTAGAATTTTTAATAAAAGAACTCTTACTATTGAAGAATCCATTCATGTTTCTTTTGATGAGACTAACCCCTCGAAAGAGGATAATATTATTATGGATGATGATGATGATATAGTAGGTTCTTCACAACAACAAGAAGAGACTTCAAAGAATCAAGCAATACCACAAGAAGATGTCACTCAAATCATTGAAGAACATCAAGATCTTCTGAAGGACTGGAGAATGCATAGAGATCACCCGATAGATAAAGTTATTGGTGATATTAGCCAAGGCGTTGCAACTCGACTTAATCTTAAGGATGCTTGTCTCAACATGGCTTTTGTGTCTCAAATTGAACCAACCAAGATTGATGAAGCCTTAGGCAACGACCAATGGATTTTAGCGATGCAAGAAGAACTCAACCAATTCGAAAGAAATCAAGTTTGGAACTCGTACCAAGACCAGACAACAAGCACATCATAGGAACGAGATGGGTGTTTAAGAACAAACTTGACGAGAATGGGGTCATAGTTCGTAACAAAGCAAGATTGGTCGCACAAGGCTACAACCAGGAGGAAGGAATAGATTTTGATGAAACATTCGCTCCGGTAGCAAGGTTATAAGCAATTAGATTATTACTTGCTTACGCTTGTTCTATGAATTTTAAGTTGTTCCAGATGGATGTCAAAAGCGCTTTCCTGAATGGCTACATCAATGAAGAAGTCTACGTCAAACAACCTCCGGGTTTTGAAGACTTCAAGAATCCCTCACATGTTTACAAACTGAAAAAGGCACTCTACGGACTGAAACAAGCACCAAGAGCATGGTATGACCGCCTTAGCAATTTCCTATGTGAAAAGGGATTTACAAAAGGAAAGGTTGACAAGACGTTGTTCATAAAAAAGATCAAGGGTAACACCTTATTGGTTCAAGTCTATGTCGACGACATCATCTTCGGATCAACAAACAAAGAGCTTTGCGAAGAATTTTCACTTATGATGCAGGGAGAATTCGAGATGTCCATGATGGGAAAATTGAATTATTTTCTTGGACTACAAATCAAGCAAACAAAGGATGGCATCTTCCTCAACCAATCCAAGTATTGCAAGGAATTATTGAAGAAATTTGATATGGATAGTTGCAAGGTAATGTCCACTCCTATGGGATCTGGAACGTACGTTGATCAAGATGAATCCGGTACTCCAATTGATATTACAAAATATCGAGGTATGATCGGTTCATTATTATATTTGACGGCAAGTCATCCTGACATTATGTTTAGCGTTTGTTTGTGTGCACGCTTTCAAGCAAGTTCGAAGGAATCGCATCTCACCGCCGTAAGGAGAATTATAAAGTATCTCAAAGGGACAACAAACGTCGGATTATGGTATCCTAAAGGTAGTACTTATTCTTTAGTAGGTTACTCTGACGCTGACTATGCAGGATGTAAGACCGATAGAAAAAGCACAAGTGGTACGTGTCACATTCTCGGGAATGCACTAGTGTCATGGGCCTGCAAGAAGCAAGCGTGTGTGGCACTCAGTACAGCCGAAGCGGAATATATTGCAGCAGGAAGTTATTGTGCACAAATTGTGTGGCTCAAGCAACAACTCTTCAATTACGGTGTAGATCTCGGTTGCATTCCTCTTTGATGTGATAGTACAAGTGTCATCAATATTACAAAGAACCCGATCATGCATTCAAGGACAAAGCATATAGATATCCGGCATCACTTCCTTCAAGATCACGTATTGAATGGAGATGTAGATGTTACTTTCGTCGACACGCACAATCAACTCGCCGACATCTTCACCAAACCCTTGGCGAAAGAATCATTCTACAAAATTCGGCGAGAACTTGGGATTCTTGATGAAGGTGACATCTGACCTTTTCTCTAATGTGTGCATGCATAATTTGTGTTATGTTTTCATGTGTGTGCATTCTGTTTTAAAGCATTTTTCCAAAATTCGCATGTGTTAACCGATTAACACTGTAAGTTTTTCTGTTCTAATTGAATTTGTTAATGTGTTAACCGATTAACCATATGGGTTAACCGATTAACACTGTAAGTTTTTCTGGAAAAATTAAATTTTTTAATATGTTAATCGATTAACCTATATGGTTAACTGATTAACACTATCAAAATGGGCAAAAATCAGAAACGAAAAATTCTTTTAAATTTTGGAAAATTGTGTGTTTTTAATGTGTTTATATGTGGTCAATGTTTTCTTAAAAATCCAATTCAATATATCCTTGGAACTATATTTCCTCTTCTTTGACTACAAGAACTTTTGGGATTTCCTCTTCAAACCCTAACTTTAAAACCCACTACAAACTCCCTCCTATATATTGTGGTTTCATTTCATCTCTCTCTCAGCATCTCAAACCCTAAAACATCTCTGCACCCAAAAACCTTCAGAATCTCTCAACAACTTCCATGGCTTCATCTCACAAGGGAAAGGGTAAGCTTCCAGAATATGACTCTGCATCTGAGGAAGATAGCATCCCCATGGAAACCACCAAGAAACGTTGCATGGACTTCAAGGTTCGCGCTCGCCACATCCTACCGGTAAAATATGTCAATCTTAAAGTTTTTCCGGTATCTCCTTTTGATTTTCCTGCTTTGCTGAAATACCAAAAGATAGATAAGTTTGTCTCTGACTCTGGTAACTGCTACCCGGATTTGGTTAAGACTTTCTTGAATAAGCTTTCTGTATATCTGGATGGTAATGGTGCACATGTTATGGAAACTGTTATTCGCGACTTTTTGCTGAAGGAAAAATTGTCTGATATTGCTTCGAAGCTGCAAATTCCATCTACCAGATATTTTCTCCGAAAAGGGGTTAACCACGATGAAGGACCATGGGCTAACTACGACAAAATGGAATATTATTACCGGATTTGCAGGTTTCCAAAAGAGACGATTATTGCTAATCAGCGGACTGCCCGCATGCTGTGTTACGCAAAGAATTTGACGGTATTTGATCGAATGTTACATTATGTCATCTGCTACGTTCTCATTCCGAAATACTCCAATCACGCTCAGATCAACGACTTGGAAATGCAACTTCTGTTTGCTATCAAGAACAAGATTCGGGTAAATTGGATTCTGACTATAATGTATCATCTTCGACAGCAACTTGAGCTTCAGACGCGTCTTCCTTGTGCTCGACTGGTGTCAAGAATTCTTGAATTGTCTGAATTGGATCTCAAGCGAGAACCTTTTACCAAGATGAAGTCGTCAACCAATGAGATAAATGAGATAACAATTGTAAAGAACACCGACATCATCAAAGACGCTGATGGCACCTACAAGTATGCTGATGAAGGAGCAGCCTCGAACCAAGCCTATCCCGTACCAGAAGGAGGTATTACAAATGAGTTTCTCTACCAAACTATGATGACCCAACATAGAGACACCTCTCGGGGTATTGCTTCTCTCCGAAACCTTGTACTTACTTCTCGCTGTACCAACACCGTCAACTTTGTTGAAGAGGATGAAGAAGGTGAAAAAGAAGAGGAAGCAGAAGAAGAGGATATGGCTGATGACGATTTTTAGGAAATACTTGCTGATGTTGCTTACTTTTACTTTTCATTATGTTTATGTTGTTTAGTTTCATTTCCTATGTAATTGTACAATATTTGTGCTGCATGTTCTATGTGCTGCATTTTTATCAATTATGTTTGTTTTCTTATTTACTTGATTGTTTGCTGCCTTTTATGCCTATATTTTCTCTGGTTTGAAAGCTTCTTCCTTTTTGCTGATAACAAAGAGGGAGAAGAGCTTTGTGCTTCTAATCTCTCTCTGTGCATAATTTTTTTTGCCTTCTGTTTAGATAGGGGGAGTTGCTGGACATAGGGGGAGAAGCAAACCAAGATCAGTTTGAAACATCGTCAAAAACATGGCACATACGCTTTTTATTTGTCATCATCAAAAAGGGGGAGAATGTAGAAGCAAGCATACTTCAATCTCAAGTTTTGATGATGTCAACTCAACTCAAGCTCACTTCATGATTGCAAAAAGTCAAGGCTTTCAAACTGATCAAGTCTATACAATTATAACTTACAAGTCAAGCTGCTATGCAAATCATTCTTCATCTGTCAAGACTTGGACACAAGGCTGGTATATCAAAGTTCCCTCTTTAATTTGATATACAAGTGTTCAAACAATCCATAATTTTTGCATACTGCATTGACATGATTTTAAACTCTTTATAATTGGTATAACACTTAAAACTTAAATATTTTTCAAAGTTTTTACAGTGTTAACCGATTAACCATATGGGTTAATCGGTTAACGCCCTTAAAATGTTCCTTATGTCATATTACACCTGCGCATAAAATTTCATGACCATTGGATCAAGGGTTAGGGAGTAATCGTAAAAATTGGGAATTAGGGTTTTGAAAGGGGCAAGATCATAACTCCTCAACCACACATCCAATTGAGTTGGTTCAAAGCTCATTGGAAAGCTCTTGGCAAGTCCTACAAAAGTCCAAAAGTGGTCCATGATAAAAAAATGTATATATTTGGAGTTATGACCAAATTCATTTCAAGAAGGGAAATAACTTAAAAAAATTCTAAGTTATTTGGTCTTTTAAGTATGTTTTTTCAGCAACTTTGAGAGGTCTTTTGACCTAGTTTTCAGTGGGAATTTGAAAATCTCAAAAACATGAAAGTTGTAGATCTACATGAGGGCTTTCTAAAATGTGGTAGAACTCCTCAATAGCATTTGTGAGCTGAGAGTTATGGATCATGGAAATTGGGGCTGCCACACTTGAAGTCACCACTTCAACTCTTTCAAAAATTCAAAATTCAACAACTTGGGCCACCCTCAGCCATTGGATCATGTTTTATTCTGATATGTTAATCTTAGATGAAGCAAAAACCATAAGAAAAGAAGGATTGATGGGTTTGGCAACTTGCAAGCAAGTGGCTAATATAATAATCAAGAAATGTGAAAGAGAAAAGAGAAACTTTTTCTCCAAAACTATAACAGATGTAACCTAAACACTCTAAGCTCTATTCATTCACCTCATGTACATGTTTCCACTTGATCTTCTTGCATGCCTTGAGCCAAGAGACTGATGTATGGAGCTGCCACAAGATTTTGGCAAGATTTCTCCAAAATTTCCCTCCAAGAAGCCAAAATCCAAATCTGCCCTCACCTTCATTTTCCTTATAAATAGGGGCCTTCTCTATGTTATACACCATACGAGAGCTATCAAGAATACATATAAACTCATAGCTCTCTCATTTCCTTCCTTGCTTGAAAGTGCTTAAGTTCTCAAAATCACAAAAATCACCATTTTCCACTTTTCATGCTAGTTCTTGTTCCAAACATCAAAACACTTCAAAGACCATCTACACACCCTTAAAATGGCCATTTAAAACTATTCCCACCATTACATTCATCAAAAAAACTCATCAATCTAAAAGTCAACCTTCATACCTCCATATTTTGACTTTTATGCACTTTGGAAGCCAAGTCTCTACTTAAGGCCTTTCCTACCACTTCAACACCCCCAACACCTCATATCTATCTTGTTTCAACTGTCCATAACTTAAAATAACCTCATCCTCATTTATTTTGAGATCTGTCACAAGTTCCTTCAAGGGCAAGAAAAGCTACTTTCATCAAAGTATAAGTTGGACAGCAGCTGGAGTGACTTCAAGGCATTCCATAATGCAACAAGCTTGCTTGGAGGTCTACAAGAGGTTAGTGGTTACTATCCTTTTTATTTCTGTCATAAACATACTTGACATATTTGGTGTTTAAATGCAAAATGTAGCTTATATGAAAATCTGTCAGTTTTGGTGCTTGCCTTGATCATTGTCATGTTTAAGTGTCTTGTTAACCATCTCATAATGTGATTTTGAACCTAGGTCATGTTTGAACTCTAGGATTTTTTTGGTTCACAGTTGTTATGCTTGTTGTGGTTTGAAAGTCAAGTTTTGTTTACATGTACATTTTGATGTTGGTGCTATTTTAGTTCAAGTTAGGATGATGATTTGCTTTTGAGCATCTCAGTTTGTTTGTGCCTAACATGGCTCTTTCTATACTTGATCTTTATTTGTTTGAATCTAGCATAGGAAAGTTTTTGTGATAGTTGTGCATATTCCATTCTCAAGCCTGTTGCATTATTGATGTATCCTCATATGGAAATTTGCAATGTGTGCCATTCTGTTTCAAACCTGATTGCCAAATATCTCATGCTCTGATTCCTTAATACATCACAACTGTTTTTTTATTTATTTAAAAAGGGTGGATAATGAGGTAGTAGTGGAATATCTTAAACTTTGCAAATATGTGAATTGGTATTTAACAGATTGGCATTGAAATGGCCAAAATTTTGCTGTCATGAGATCTTTGGCATTAATTGTTGTCACCAACTTTCTGTTTACGCATGTTATGGTTCAATTCCTGGTCATGTTTGTGGTTTGTGTTTTTTTCACTTAATGCATACTTGGTTTAAATCTAGCTTTGGCATGTGTGCATATAACTGTCAGGAGCATTGAGGTTTGAGACTGTTTTTCTTGTGTTGGTGTAGTGTTGCTTTAGAACCTCACCATGTGTAACACTACCAAAACCTGTTAGCATTAATATTGAAGAGGTTTAGTGTATTCTGTCTAGGTTTGAACTTGGTATGCTTGATGTGTGGATCTATTTGCATTGATGCCATTAGTATTGAGCTTGTCAGGATTCACAACTGTTTTATTGCAATCTAAGTTTGTCAACCCAGGATTGCTGGCTGCCTAACTTTTGGTGCTCATGTAAAGTTTGGTTTATATTTGTTTTGTCAAATGGACTGTCTTTAAAGAACAAGAGATGACTTAGTGTCTGATAAGCGCATGATTACAACAAAAAGCTGTCATTATCATTCTTGGAATTTTGCAACTGTTGAATAAGTTTGTCCACCCTGTGTGTGTTTGTATGAATGACTGTTTTGAGGGCATTGTAATGTAAGGTTGTGCTTTTGATTTTGTTTTCCAACTAGTATCTTTCTAGACTGCTGTTTGGCTTCTATGTTGGAATTTGTTAAACATGACTGCTTGTTGCATAGAGCATTAGGATATTGAGTAGTGGTTACTACCATTTGATATGTGTTGCTCTGATTTCACTGTCTAGTAAGGCATGGCATTTTGGTTTTAATACAAGGGTTTTGTGGATGGACCCTCAAAGCAAAATTTAGGGTCTGTCATTGCAGCTCATATGTTTCATTTTGTTATGAGGACTGTTTGAATTATCTTGTTGTTAAAACTTGATCTATGTTACATTTAAAACAGGTGCAGACCTTTGTTGGATTTTAAATACATCAGTTTTAGTCTTTGAACTCCCAAATGCTTTTCAAAATTCATACTTCCGTGTTCATTCTAATTTGGTGATGTGTGTATTATTTTAAAACATGGTTCTTATCATTGTGTTCCTCATCAAATTTTAAGTATGTTAGACTTTTATTTGGTAAAATTTGGTATTGTTTTGAACTGGTTTGAGACCAATCCGTTTGGCCATTTTTGCTTGAGTTTCTTGGCCCAGAATGCGCGCATGGAAAGGTTATCTATTTTTAGGGGTGGCTCAATACACGGATGTATTGCCACCCTAGTGATTGTAACATGCGCGCTTAGTACCTCTTGTTCCCTTGTGTCCTGTGTTCGATCCCTGAGTGGGACACTTTTTGATGTTTTATTTTTGCTGCTCATGTTTTATTATGTTTTTCTTCATTTCCATTTGTATAACACGCGCGTGTAGTGGCTGAGTGGCATTATTTTGAGTTTGTTAGCAATAGGGCGTGAGATCAACTCTTGTCTTGACCATTCCTTCCTTTTTATCATTTGTTTGTTTTTATTTCCTTCACAAAATTTAGAATTTCATAACTTTTGCATGCTTTATTATTTTTGATTCGTTCTTTTTGCAAAATGTTCGTATTGTTGTCTAGTTTCATGGTGAGAGAAAATATTTCAAGTTTCTCATGATTATAATCACTTTTGCCTACTTGTAAGTTGGTTCCCTTTAGGGTTGTTACCTTGATTCTTGTTGAAATTTCTCTTGAACCATGCTTGACGTATCTTGTGAGATTTGTTGATAATTGATTTCTTTGTGTTTGTTAACATGTTAAGGCTTCGTTTCTCATTGGTGGTTACCATAAATTTGTTGTTTCCTTCCTAAAAATCTTGAACTTAACTGTTGTGAACATTCTTTACATACTTGATTGTCATCAATGCCTAAATGTTATTACATTTGAACTTATAACATGATTATCTTAAGTTGTGACTTATTTGCATGATTATTGTTTCCATATTTGTTAATATGTATCCCTTGGGTTGTTACCTTTATCTTTGTAAAGATATGTCATTCTTGGTTGTAACCATTTGTATCAATTTAATCCTTGCTTGTTATAATATGCATGCTTGCTTGGTTGTAACCATATTCCTTGTATTCATCATGTGTGATTGTTTATTGCTTTGTTAAGTATTTCTTCCCCAAGTGATGGAACTCTTTAATTCTCATCCAAGATTGCCTCCTCTCTCCTTCCAAAGGAAAAGTCTCTCTATTGACCCTTGGGTCATAAATAGCTCATATAAACTCATAGGTCTGGATAGGACCTTCCCCACCTTTTGGTCTGGGTAGAACCATTAGGATTTAACTCATAGGTCTGGATAGAACCTTCCACCCCTTTTGGTCTGGATAGAACCATTAGGATTTAACTCATAGGTCTGAATAGAACCTTCTTCCCTCTTTTGGTCTGGAAAGAACCAATTGATCCTTATTCTGTAGTTCGTGCCCGAGCTACGACCGCTCTGATTTCTCATTGGACAATGAGAATACGTAGGCACAAGATGCGATATCTTGACGAGCAACCTTTACCTTTCTCCCACCTTTTGGTCTGGATAGAACCAATTGGTCTCACAACGTAGAACTTTAGGATAGAGTTTGGTTAACTCTATGTAAGAATCATGGAAATGATTACTTACTCCCCTTTCTTGAGTGTTTAACATAGATCTAGAGAGTTTTGTGAAACTCTATTCAAACATTGTTACGTTTGTTCCCCTTTGAACCTTGATCATAATCAAGTGTTCTTCATCCCTAGTGAGGTGAACTACGATTGCTCTGATTCTATCCTAGTAAGGATACGTAGGCAGAGGACGCGATGTCTTTGCGATCAAACTTAAAAACTATCTTTAGGTTTTAACCTTCACCTTTTACCCAATCCCAATCCATAGCAAACATTTAACAAACTTAGCATGCAAACAAACAAAAGGTTCCTGTAGAGTACTACAGATGTTTAGGATGTGAAATACCTACCCTATGCATAACCAACCCCCGATCCCCGAATCTCTTAGCATTGTTGTTACATCGCGAAAAGGGTTTTTCTTTCTTTAGACCTTTCCTTTGGATAAATTAAATGTCCGGTTGTGAATTTAAGAATTTAAGATTCAAGTTAATCAATAGCTTGGTATCATGATTCTCACCGCAACAGAAATGGCGACTTCAATGGGGAGGGAACCAAAGTGAAACTTGAGGGTTTAGCCTATTTTGTTTGATTGTATGCTATATTTGTGAATATTTGCTTACATGTATATTTGTCAATATATTTGTATGTCGGATATTGGGTACTTTGAGTGGTGAGACGGTCCTATACCCGAACTTGAGTGCAATTATGATAGAATGGTGGTATATTCAAGAAGGCTTATAGGGAGTTGATTCCCGACCAAGCTAACTTGAGAAACCACCACTCAGTGTAGGTCCTCTTGAGAGTTTAATATTGTTGATCGAGTATTCGTGAAAACAATGCTACTTTCGACGAAGGAGCCCGTGACACTGTGGAATTTTAGATTACATTCTACCCCACTTTGGCCTTATTAGGACGTAGTGCGATGGCTATAAGGAAGTATTTCCGAAGTAGCTGATACGCGATACTACACTCGGACGAGACTCTCTTGAGAATATTATCGATTACCGAGTAATTTGGGAAATTGATAATATTCGAAAGATGGGTTGTTGACCCTGGGAACTTTGTTAAGAACCCGTTCGGCAGGTACAAATCAACCCATAATACAAATCCTTGGGGATGGTTAGACCTTTGAATCCTTGCTTTGATCTTGAGCCTAGGAGGTCTTTGTATATGCATTGTATTTGTGAATACTTGCCTTTATGTTATGTGTGCATCATCTCATCATATCACCACGAGCATGTCATATCGCAACTAGTTTTGTAAAGCTCAGCCAATCTCTGGTATTTTCAAAAAAAGGTTGTAACTTTTCCAATGATGAATGAAATGGGGTTTTAACCTAATTAAACTTCTGAGTTTTGTAAAATCAGTTGCGTTTTTGCACTTGCATCAGCATTTTGCATATCATTCTTCGCTGCGTCGGTCCTTTGGTTCATTCTGTGTTCTGTTGATATCAGAAGAAAAAGGGAGAGAGTATATCACAAGGGCTAGCATTCAAAAGGATGGATCGCCTTGAGCAGGAAAACCAAGCACTCCGAGAAGAAGTTTCTCATTTAAAGAGTAACACAGAGGCATTCGCTGCTTCCGTCAGGGGTATGATGGATACTCAAGAGCAGGAAAATAAGAAGCTCAACGACGAGCTAGAAATGGTGAAGCGTGCCAAAAGGAGTTTGACAAACTTTGTTAGAGATTTGATCTTATCCCAACGACAAGAAGGCTCAGCTTCATCTACCAATCAACCATATGAGTAAACTGGTGGGTCTCAGGGTATTCCTATACCTTATGCACAGTTGTTCCCTATACTCTTGCAAAATGGTTTAGTTCAGAAGGAAATCCCGCCCATTCTCCCTCCGAGCCACCAGAATTATTTCACTACTGATGCTTTCTGTGCCTTCCACCATGGAGCGCCGGGTCATGATATCGAGAAATGCTACATCCACAAGGGGATCGAAGCAGGAATCATATCTTTCAAGATATGCAAACCTCAAGTACAAGTCAACCTTCTGCTTGATGAAGAAGCAATCCCTTCCCTGCATATGGTGGACTAAAGAAGAAGACCCTAGACTCATGATGTCAGAGGATAGTGCTTTTTCTATATTTGTTAAACAATGTTAATTCCCTAAGACTGGCAGCTGTAGACTGTTTCAGCATTTTGTTGTGTTTTCTTTGCATTTGAATTGCTTGTAAGCTGTTGTTCATTTTGAATTGGCAAGATTAATGAAATGTTTGTGCATCTTTTGATTAAGTCCATTCGTTTCACTCTTTCTCTTTCCTTTCATTGTTATGAAATAACGAAAAATGCAAAAATTTCTTTTCTTTACTAAACTGTTGTTTAAAGCAAAGATTGGGGAGGATGATGAAAACTATGTCCATAACTGCTGTCGATATGCTTTTAATTTAACTTTGCCGATGATGTAAGGAATTGTTTCAATCCCTAAACACTGGAGAAATAAGGAAGATAATACCTCGTTAACCCCTTCGAGCCTAGAAGTAGGAGTTTTTTTTTTCTTTCTTTACAAAAAACATAAACCTTAAATCTCAAACCTGGGGCGGGTAGTTCTCAGTTAACTCGGAGATATATGCATACAAGACACTTTAAAAGTGGTGCATTCAGGTTTTTCTTCGCACACAACAAAACAAGTGTCGAAGTTCAGAAGATGATGATGGTCCGCCGTAGCCATTAAATTAGGTAGTCACCTCCTTTCTCGAAAAGAAGTAAAAAAAAGAAGAAAAAAGCCCGCTAAGTCAAAACCTATGAAGGAAACTTAGGCAAAAATAGGGCATCCCATTGACTGTATAACCGAACAAAGAAGTTCAGATGAAAGTCAGGGATAAACAAAAGAGAGGAATTCTGTAAGAGTTATCACTCTTAAAAAATCCTCAAATAGCAAAGAGCTATCAAATACTGTAAGGGAGTCGTGACTACCCTAGGTTTGTGAACCATCGCCAACTATCATCAGTTTAATTTTTAAGAACCTGAACGTATTAATTTAAGTTAACTGAGCATAGGATTGGAGTTCATCATGGAGAGTGGGTGGGACAAATAACTTTGAGCCTTTATCCTTTGTTTCATGAACCGTGAACCAGACCACGTTACAACCCTTAAAAGACCTAATTGAGGTAAGGTTGTTTTGAAAGCATATTACAACGAGGTTGGATAACCTGACTCCTAATGATCTTTGTTAATTGTGTGTGTTCATCACTTTATCCATCATTTGTAAGATGATTGAATCACTTTCACTTTGATCACTTGATCACTCCGCTGTGTGTGTTTCATCAAAAATTGTTTTCAAAAGATTGCATGAATTTTACATTGAAAATTGCCAATTTTTAATGAACAACATTGCGTGCAAAACAATCCAATATCAAAGGAACCCCAACAAACGCTGTCAGCTAGGGAATTTGACTTGATAAAGGAAGCTCAGCCTGGGGCAACCAATTTGAAGGATTTGTTAATCATTTATCATAACGTTCAGCTAATCAGAGCCAACCAGGTCAAGATCAGATGAAGCTCTCAATGAACAGTTTAGTCTGGGGCAAATCTTTTGCAGTTACCAGTAAGCAGGGGCAGGTTTGTCACCCAGTCGTTAATTCCATAATTCGAGACTTTGTTGGGCAAGCACCGTTAAACTGGGGCAATCACGTCAAGATTTGAAAATCTCTCTAAGTGTTTGAAGACATTGAAGCATCTTTATGCCCTTTCTTTTGTAAAAGCATCCTTATGACTTCTTCTCACAGACCATGTAATCTGGGGTAGAAAAGGTTTGAAGACTGTTCGTCGCAAGAGCCGTTGCTCACTTGAAGAGGATTGTTATACTATCAATGGGGCAGAAAGATTTTGGTCTCTTGATACCCTTTGTCAGCTCTCCGATTAAGTTGTTACTTCGGTTGATCTTGGAATTTCCCTTGGTGTTTTTTCCTTCAACAAAGAATTCAAGCTCATGATGGCAATCCAAGTGAAGTCATTATGTTTTGGCCTAAGAAGATTACTCTCTCCCAAAGAAGGTGGTAACCTTGAGGTGGAATTTTTGTTCTTCATGATCATCCCCTTTGATGTCCAATCTTGGTGAAGTTGGTTGGGTCTCCGTGTCGAGATGTTTATTTCATCTCCTGTTTTGTTTTGTCTGTTTTGTCAGCATAAACATAAGCATGACATAAAGCATATGCATAGCATCCGTGCATTTTTTCTATCTCTGGTTTTTACCTATTCCTGTTTCACTTTGGTTCCCTCCTTAGTAATTGGGTGTGTTGTCTCTCTCTAATAGAGTCGTCAGCCCTTAAGCATAAAATGTCCATCCTTTATCAATTCCCCACAGAGTTTAATCCTCGTGGATGATGGTTGCTTCAGTTATCTTTTTCCATGATTGGATAAGGTAAGTCACCATTCGAGTTCATTTCTCAATGGTTGGAGTCTTGTTTGACAGTTTCTTTCTAGCTATATTCTAGATTAAACTTTGGTCCCTGTCGGTCGCCAAACCCACCTGGACGTGCATTTATTCTGCACTATCTATCAAGAAGAACATCTTACATTGCAATACAGATAAGTGGCAGTCTCTTCGGAGAAGCATATTCATCTTCAACAATAAGGGGCAATCTCTGTAGAGAAGCTTAACCTTCATCAACGGTAAATGGCAGTCTCTTCGGAGAAGTTTAATCGTCTTTAGCGGTGAATGGTAATCTCTCGGGATAAGCTTAACCTTCATCAACGATAAATGGCAGTCTCTTCGGAGAAGTTTAATCGTCTTCAGCGGTAAGTGGCAATCTCTTGGGAGAAGCTTAACCTTCATCAGCGATAAGTGGCAGTCTCTTCGGAGAAGCTTAACCGTCTTCAGCGATAAATGGCAGTCTCTTCGGAGAAGTTTAATCGTCTTCAGCGATAAGTGGCAGTCTCTCTGGAGAAGCTTAATCGTCATCAACAAATAAGTAGCAATCTCTGGCGAGAAGCTTATCATCTCAGCAATGAGTGGCAGTCTCTGTAGAGAAGCTTATTCGTCTCCAGATAAGTGGCGGTCTCTTCAGAGAAGCTTATCATTCTTCAACGATAAATGGCAGTCTCATTTGAGAAGTTTATCTTAAGAACGTCGACGCACGGTTGTGACCAGTATTGTTTGAAAATCCAGTGGATACTGGTATAAGTAATTTGGTGGTGACCAATCATATTTCAAGTAAGGCCCGTTAGTAATTGACATTATGAAAATCCATGGACAACAAATATTGACAATTTGGTTGTGTATCAGTCCAAACTAAGTCACGATGGTCTCCGTTCCAAGCACATGTTTCGTACCTTTGGAAGAGTTTTGTTTCTATCTCGAGCACAGGTTGTGTGCCTTTGGAGAAGTCGACCTACCTATCATGATAGGCCTACAAATCATTAAGATAACTTTTCAGGTGATGGATATCAATCCAGTTTACAACTGTTTATTGGGGAGGCCCTGGATACATGTGGCGGGGGCTATAACCTCCACTCTTCATCAGAAAATGAAATTCATTATGGACGACCAGCTGGTTATTATCCATAGAGAGGAAGATATGATGTTGAGCAACCTATCCTCTTTCCGATACATCGAGGCAGATGAAGATTCCCTTGAAACAACTTTCCAAGCGCTAGAGATAGCCCATGCTGTTCTAGTTGACGAGTCGGCTATAAATTGTGGTCCATCATTCACTTCTGTTCAAAGTATCAAGGCTGCGCTGAAAACCGGACTCCCATTGGGATGGGGAGAAGTGATCAGAGTCAACGCTCGAGCGAAGAACGACCGACAAGGGTTGGGCTACAAAACAACTCTCGAAGACGAGCCTGAAGAAAGCGTCATGAGGAAAAAGTCATTGAAAGAGATTTTCACCAGCGGCGGACTACAAATAAATGCTATCATTATCGAGGAGGAGGGATGTGATCTTGATCGTCTGATAATTCGAGGAGGTGCAACTCTACGCAATTGGGAGGCTGTGGAAATTCATGTCTTTTTACCATTAGAGTAATTCATTTTGCTTGTTAGCTTTATGTTTTCTTTAACAATTCCTGGTCTTACCCAAGGCCTGCGAATCATTTTATATGGGCCACTTTGCAAATTGGAAAATCTATGAATGAAAAGTGCTTTTTTTTAAAACTCTTATTTATTTTCTTCTTATCATTTTCACTCTTTTTGTTAAAAGGAAAAATGGTAACTCTTTTTGAAAACGTAAAAACAACCCTTCATCTGCATGTCTGTGTGTGCGTCTAATCATTCCTAAAAATATAAAAACATGCAGAAAACCTCCACTACCCAAAAAATCCTATGATCCTCCGGTTCCTTCTACTAGTGGTTCATCCGTCTTCCAAGCTGAAGAAGAGAGTGATGAAGACTCAGAAGTCCCAGAAGAATTAAAGAGGATGACTGAATATGAAGATGCTTATCTCCAGCCGTACAAAGAGCAGATTGAGGTCATCAACATGGGGTCCGAAGAAGAGAAAAGATAAGTGAAGATTGGGGCATCATTGGGGCCAGAAGTCAAAAGCAGGCTGACAGCACTCAGAGACTATGTTGACATATTCGCTTGGTCTTATCAAGATATGTCAGGGTTAGACACCGACATACATTGTTATGCACAAGCTCCCCATGAAGCCAGAATATCCTCCAGTCAAGCAAAAACTTCGCAGATCAAGACCAAACATGGCTCTTAAGATCAGAGATGAAGTCAAGAAACAGATTGACACAGGCTTTTTAACAGTATCTAAATATTCGGAGTGGGTGGCCAACAGCGTGCCAGTTCCAAAGAAAGATGGCAAAGTCAGAATGTGCATCGACTATAGGGATCTAAACAAAGCTAGTCCGAAGGACGACTCCCTCTACCACATATCGGTACTTTGGTGGATAATACAACTAGTTTTGCACTGTTCTCATTCATGGACAGATTTTCTGGTTATAATCAAATAAAGATGGATCCGGCCGACATGGAGAAGACGACCTTCATCACACCATGGGGCACCTATTGTTATAAGGTGTCACATCGCTGTAAAGAGGGGCCAAAAAAGACAGAAGAGTTGCCACCGTTTATTATTTATCCTAAAGGAGGGAAAGTAAATAATCAGAGAAAACCTACGAAAAAGGGAAAAGACAGGTCATCGCAACCAAATCTTAGGTTCAGGAGTCGGTTACGCAAGGGGAAGGTATGAGCACCCCTGACGTCCATTGTGCTCAACAAGATCCATGCTTGTTATCTATCTAAAAGGGTGTTAATGTATCAAAGGCTGGCTCACAGGGACAAAAGAAAAGAAAAGAGACTCGATAGAGCATCGCCGCTCTATGCCTACGTATTCCCTCGTGCAATGGGAAAGTCAGAGTCAACGTAGTTCGGAAAACTATGGGTGAAGTTGGGGAAGGTTGCTCACAAAGACATCGCTGTCTTGTGCCTACGTATCCTCATCTGGTATGGGAAATCAGAGCAAATGTAGTTTGGGCTGACACGACCATAGATTGGTTCAAGTGTTTTAACTGAGTAGGGTTAAATGGTGGTTCCAACAGTTAGGGAAAATGCCTATTTATGGTAGAACCAAGTCTTAAAACACTCTTCCTGAAAATGATTTTCCAAATAATCTAGAAGGATAAAAAGGTTTGATGTTTTGTTTTGTGTTTTTTATGAAGAAGTGAATTGAGTTAAGATTTGTAACTCGTGTTGCACTAAAGACTATGACTTGAGAGCGAATGCGTCGCATATCGCCCAAAGGGCATACGCTAAACACTCTAGACAGATTGAGAGGAGGCCCCCCAACTATCATTCCTCAAGTACTTAAGGCACGTAGCATACAACACTTATTATCCTTTATTAAGTGTCTTAAGAGATTATGAGATGAGAAGAGAAAGACACAAACTCTAAGGAGAAAATAATCAACCCTAATGTTGTCATGCAAGATGCTCCTAATGTTGGGATTAAGAGGGAAGAAATCTATCCTAATGTTATCATAAAAATGATTGAACACCTAATTGTTGCACCCTAAAATTTGACCAACTGATTCTCCTATCTGACTCGTGGTTTAATTTCATATTCGCAAATCAGACGCGTGATATTTGTGCACAAATGGAGGATATCAGGGTTACAGCTTGATTTTTGTCTATCAGATATGGCAGATCCAGTCCAGATCACCAGGGTTTTATTTTCGGGAAATTGTGCGCTCCTCGGTGATTTTTAGCTTGCACAATGATTTTGATGATATTCTGATGCCCGGGGATCTTTGTTCGATTCGATCTGGTCTCGTGCGCTCTTTTATGGGGGTCATTTGCATTCATCTGCATTTTTAGGATTTTAATAGACTTTTGTGAATTTTTAATAGGCTTTACAGATTTTTCTGGAATTTAAATAGGGTTTTTGTATTTTTTTAATAGTTTAATTCTCTTTTTAGGATTTTATAGAATTTTTAAATAGATTTTTAGAATAAGTAAGATTTTAAATAGTTTTTAGAATAATAAAGAAAAAGGGGAATATAGTTTTTTCTTTTATTACTAATAGATGTTAATAGTTTAGAATTTTTCTATAGATTTTAAAATAGGTTTAATTGTTTTTTAAATCATTTTTAAAATTTTGTATAGATTTTAAAATAGGTTTAATTGTTTTTTAGATAATATAGAAAATAATATAGTTTTCTTTTATTAATGATAGATTTTGATAGATATTAAATAATGTTAGAGTTTTAATAGAGAATTAGTAGAAGTATTAGATCTTAATCATTTTTTTCCAATTAGGATAATATAGAATTCATTAGACTCTTAATCACTTTTTAGAGTTTAATTAGGTTAATTGATTTTTTTAGGTTTAATTAGGATAATATAGAATTAATTAGGCTTTTAATCACTTTTTAGAGTTTAATTAGGGTAATTGATTTTTTTTTAGATTTAATTAGGATTAAGATAGTTGATTAGGGTAATTAGCTAATTAGGGGCTAATTGATATTAATTAGGTATAATTAGGCTTAATTGTGTTTTATTATTATTCAGTTTTGTACAGTTTTGTCCAGATTTTCGTGGGCCAGAGTTCAGTTTTTTGGAGGCCCAACATGTGATATTCAGTCCAAGTCGTTTTTGTCCAGATTTGCCCAAAAAAGGGACACTTGTCAGCGTATAAAAAGCCCCACGCGTCCCACTCAGGAGGACCCACCACACACTCAGACTTCCCCAGCTCGCGCCACGCGTCCCCCAGCTGTCCCTCACTCTCTCTCTCTCTCTCTGTGCATGCGAGACACTTGGCGCCACCACAGCCATCGCCTGAGCTTCACCAGAAAACCCACCGGCGGCCATGCATCCGCCGTAACCTCCCACCGCCGGTGACCCCCAACGTCTTCCGGCCACCGCAACGGCTCGCCGGAGTTCGTTTCACACCCAGAATCTCCAGAACTCCTCCTTTCTTCATCTTCTTCCTCCGATCTCCTCCATCCAGCTTCGTCATCACCTCGCCGGAAACATCAAGTTTCGCCTGAAACTTCATACGAATCCCCAGACCTTCATACAACTTTTTCCAGAATCCACTCAAACCTTCATCGTTCTTCAAGAAGCTTTCCAGAACATCATCAACCTTCATCCACTTCTCCAGAACGCCAACAATCTTCATCCAAATAGTTTCCAGAAACGTCCATCCACCAAACGAACATCAAAGATCCTCTGAAGATCTTCCTCAGGACATTTACGCCACTCAAAGGATCTTCAGGATCCATCTGCTTCAGAATCATAGCTTCATCAGTTCTTGAGTTTCTCATCCCAGATCTTCGTAGAATTCGTGGAGTTCTTCGCTAATTTGTTCAAGAGATTCGAGCAAGCTTCGACGCGTGCTTCAAGGCCTCCGTGAGTTCCTTCAACGATCTGGAAGACATCAAGATCTTCCTCTCTCGTGGCAATTTTCACTGAGCCTCCAAAAGAATCCCAGCGACGTCCTCGTTTCAGGTTAGCCCTCTCTCATAACCGCCATGAATGTTCTTAGCATAAGTTTCTTGTTTTGTTTTTGTTCTGAGGATTAAGATTCTAGGGATAATTCGTATAAGGTTGAGCTGATTGAAGGGTTTGGTGTTTTCTGGGAATGGATTGGGAGAGGGGGACGAGTTGCAGAGAAGAGAAAGGGTGAGGGAGGCGAACGAAGCGGCTAGGATAGTGAGAGTGAACAGTGTTAGGGTTTGGGAGAGGGATTGGTTTTGTTCAGCTGAATATTTGGTTTAGGGTTAGAGCATTGGGCTTAGGCCCAAACGTGTTCTGCTGAACACTACCCTCATTTCACTCAATTCACCCCCCCGTTTGAGAGACCAGAATGAATTGATGTGGGCCTTAGGCCCTAATTGCTAACAGCACCCCCCTCATCTAAGCCCATAATAATAATAACTGAAATTCATTGCTAACAGCACCCCAGGCATTTGTTTCTTTTCTGAGTTTATTAGTTGTTTTTGAGGAGACTGGGCCCTGCGCCCTAATGCTGTTGGCACCCCCCAGGATCAGGGCCCAATGAATTAAGAATTGAATCCCTTGCTGTTTGAACCCCCTCCCCCATTTTCTTTTATTTTGTTTTTCTTTTATATTTTCATGTTTGTAAATAAATCACAATAAAATGTAAATAGGTGATTTTTTTAACTCTTCTTTTTTCAGCCATTTCATGAAAATGTTTAGAAAATTAAATAAAAATAAAAATGTCATTTTATTTTTGTTTGTTATTTTTTGTATATTTTCCATTTTAATTGATGTTTTTAATATTTTCAATGCATACATATCATTAGGAAATTCATAAAAAATGGTAGATTTAGTCAAATAATTCCGTTCTTTTTTCTGTAGACTCGTAATTCAGTGTAGAATTTTATAGTGCAGAAACCTTAGCTTAATCATGCATCTTCATTTTAATTGCATTTTTTCATTGTTATTGATGTTGAATAAATTGGTTTGTGGATATGTCTGTGTTGCTGGTTTTAGTTCTTTCATCTGGTATTGAATTTTGTTCTGATTTTTCAGTATGTTACCCTAGAGCCATGTAGGTTTCCCATAGATTTTTTATTAGATTTTTGTAGGATGTTCTGATATGATTTGTCTGAGCCTGAAGATAGGAGAAGTCTTGATGACTTCTGACTTTGAAGTTCAACTGTGGTTGAACTTCAGAGATAGTCTCTTGTGGTTTGTTGGCCTGTGGGTTCTTCTCAAGGATAGGAGCTGGTTGAAGTCCTGTTGGAGCTTGCAAAGATGCAGTGGATTGAGGCTTAGTCTAGGAGCTTGTTGTCTGTTTGTGAGGTTCGAGATCCTGAAGTTTGAAGGGAGTTTATGGTACTTTCCTGAGGAAGGCACTATGAATGACTTTCATTCTTTCTTCTCACCTCTTTCGTAAGTATCCAATGATGTCGGAGCCGACTTGTGAGTTTAATTCCTCCTGAGGAGGGATGTAAACTGATCACGTGTTGTTGAGCCACATGGGATACGATTCCTAAGTGGAAGCCCCCTAGTACTTTCCTGAGGAAGGTCCTATGGGTCTATTCACTTAGTTCCATTAGTTTATCTAGGTTTTCTCAAGTATCCAGTGATGTTGGAGCCAACTTGTGAGTTTAATTTCTCCTGAGGAGGAATGTAAACTGATCACAGTTGTTGAGCCACGTAGGATACGATTCCTAAGTGTCAGCCTCCTAGTACTTTCCTGAGGAAGGTCCTATGAGTCTGTTCACTTAGTTCCATTAGTTTATATAGGTTTTCTCAAGTATCCCGTGATGTCGGAGCCTCCATGTGAGTTTAATTTCTCCTGAGGAGGAATATAAACTGATCACAGTTGTCGAGCCGCATAGGATATGACTCCTGAGTAGTAACCTCCTGGTACTTTCCTGAGGAAGGCACTATGAGCTTGTCTGCTTAGCTCCCTCTCTTTGGTAAGCTTGTTCTGAAGCTTGGAGACTGGGATTGATTCCTCTTGCTTAGGTTTTTGATTAGATTTTTGCTTAGATCTTTGCTTAGGGTGCTGTATAGAGTTTTGTTTAGAGATAGATTAGGAGCTTATTTCAGGTTTGTTAGGGGCCTTGCCCAGGAGTAGCTTCTTGTTTTGTAGATAGAGGCTTGTCAGGTTAGCTTGCCTTCTCTTTGGATTGTTTGACTTGAATGATGTTATGTTGCATTAGGCTTAGGTATTCATCTAGATAGTTCTGAGTAGGTGCATCTTAGAAGTAGACTTTGTGTGCATGAGAAGTTGAGGTGGTCCTCCTTCTGCTTGTTTGTTATTGAGTGGCTTTGCTTGTTGGTATTCGGTAGAGCTGAGCTCCCTTGCCTCTGTGGTTTGCGGCCTCTGCGCCTTGTTTGTTTAGTCGTTGCACTCATGCATAATCTCAGTTTTTCTTTACTTTGCAGTTTCTTGTTTGTAGTTTAGTCCTGTTGCCATGATCCCTTAGGAGCTCTGACTTCTCCGCTGCGGAGTTGTTATGATAGACATTAGGATGGTCAACCAGGTGTGATAGCAGTAGGTAGATTCCCCTGTTTCTCAGCTATAGTTTTAGGGTTTCCCTTTCCTTTCTGTAGGAGCTTTTGAGTAGCTTGATCCGTAGTTAGCTGAACTACAGCTGCTCTGATTCTTCGTTCCAGACGAAGATATGTAGGCATAAGATGCGATATCCTAGCGAGCACACTAACGACTAACCTTTGTTCTCTCGCGGCTGTGCGATCGAGACTTTCCCGCTAACGACTAATTGTTATCCTTTTCTCTTGCCCGAGCGCATTTGAGACCAGATCGTAGTTGTAGGTTCCCGAGCCTTAGGAACCAGTTTGTTTTCTCACTGCTGTGTGAGAGCCCCTGTTTACCCGTAGTTAGTCGAACTACGTTTGCTCTGATCTTTCATACCAGATGAAAGTACGTAGGCATAGGACGCGACGTCCTGGCGAGCAACCTTTTCCCCGTTTAGACGTAGGAAGTCGAACTACGTTGACTCTGACTTTCCCATTGCACGAGGGAATACGTAGGCCCAGAACACCGTATGTTCTGTCGAGTCCTGTCCTTTTATTTTCTTTTCAGACCAGCCATTAGCGTAGATAGATAATGCACCCTTTTACCTATAAACACCAAGCGTGGATCCCATCGAGTACGATGGACGTGAGGGGTGCTAATACCTTCCCCTTGCGTAACCGACTCCCGAATCCAGGTTTTGGTTGCGATGACCATACCTTTCCCCGTCTTTGCGAGGTTTACTTCGAGCGTTTCCTTTCCCGCTCTGAGGGATAAATAACGCACGGTGGCGACTCTCCTGTCAAGCCGGCGCCGATTTTCGCAGTAGCGACAGCTGGCGACTCTGCTGGGGATCTATAGCATCTAGGGACTTTTCCCATCCCTTATGCTGGGACCGTTTCCCATCCCCTACGCGAGTCAATCCTAGCGCTTGGATGTTTATTGGTTGGGTGTTGTGCATATTGTGTTTCACTTTTCTGCACTTTACTTTTCTGTACCTTTACCTTTCCGCATTTATTTTCCAGCATTATATTATTGTAATTATTGCTGTGGGCAAGGGAGGTTACTGTGAGTGAAAAGCCGGACCTGGGCTTGAGTACACACCTAGATATAGTTGCGGAGAAGTAGTAGACGAACCTGTCTGCTGAGCAGGCACAGTTCCCTACGAAAATCTGCGCTCAGACGAGATTCTTGCAGAGGTGCTCCTTTCCGGTCCTGAGGATCTGAGGGGAGTCCAGACGTGAGGATTGTCGACTCTGGGGACCGATCATTTGGAAGTCAGCTAAGTGAGGCCTCTTCATGACTTGATGATGCCACTCCTTCTGGGAATCGTATCGTCACTCATGAAAGTCTGTGACGCTGATGACCGCATAGGATGCCGTACCTTTGTCCGTGGATTAGGTCTATCATACCTGTGAGGGGGACCGGGTTATTGCAGGAAAACTGGCCTTCAGAAACCATGATTCAGTACCTTTATCAGATGGTGTTCTTGATTCATCTCCAGGTGTGTTGTCTGGGTCAGATGGGTTTCTTATCTGAGGTTGAGGCTATTATCAGATGGTATTCTCGTCAGATACGGAGGTTCAGATGGTTTTCTTACCAGGGGATTGATATTCTGAGTATCAGATGGTAGTTAGTGTCATGAGATTCTGGTGACCGTGTTGGTTTTCTGTTCTTGATCACAGAGATATTCCTCTTCAGGCTACAGCATAGCCCCTATGTTCGCAGATTGCATTATTTATCATATTGCATCATCGCATTACCATTTTGCATACAACTAACGTGTGTGTATTGCAGGTACATATTTTCCCTTCCAGTTCTGGTGTTTGTTCCTAGCAAGACATGGAAAACCTGAAGAGAGTACTGCCCTATAAGTTTCCGTCGCCGAATATCAGTCTATTGTTAGAGTTGATTGCTATTGCTAAGAAGAGGGGAATGGGTGACTTCAGAAAGAGATATGGGAGGATTCTGACCTACGTTTATCAGCCATCTGCCTACGAGACCAGTGGCATCTATACTCTGTTACAGTTTTACGACGCGGAGCTCAGGTGTTTTGTATTCCCCGACTTTGTTTTGGCTCCTACCCTGGAGGAGTACTCTGCACTTCTGGATATACCGATCCGTGAGCAGATGCCTTTTTATCGTACGGACGCTGAGCCTAAGCTGGCTGAGCTTTCTGCCATCCTGTGCTTGAAAGAGTCTGAGCTGTCTGGGAAGATGATCAGAAGAGGAGACGTATGGGGGTTTCCATTGGATGTCTTAGTGGAGAAGGCTCGAGAATATGCCCAGAAGGGTAGCTGGGGTGTTTTTGACGTCATCCTTGCTGTATGTGTTTATGGCATCGTGTTGTTCCCGAACATTCCTGATTTTGTTGATTCTGATGCCTTCTATATTTTGGCGGCGGAGAACCCAGTTCCTACTTTGCTGGGAGATATCCACCATTCAACTCACTACCAGAATGAAAAGCGACGAGGAAGGAACGTGTCTTGCTGTGTACCTCTCCTATGCAGGTGGTTCACCAGTCATATGCCTAAGTCAGGCCCGTTTGTCACATCTATCAATTCTCTAGGATGGCCCGAGCGCTTAATGGGATTGACTGCTGAGAACGTGGTTTGGGTCAATAAAGAGGTATTTGGAGCTGAAGTCATACTCAAAGGCGAAGGATTCCCGAATGTTCCGTTAATAGGAAGGAAAGGTTGTGTCAACTATAACCCTTCCTTATTGATCAAGCAATTTGGGTACATACCTCAAGGAGCACCAAAGCCCGAGGAGATACAGGAATCTCTGTATCTCACCGGGGCAATAGGGAAAGAGATGCTGACCAAACTTGAGAAAGCCTGGAAAAACTTGCACAAGAGAGGGAAGCTTTCAGGTAGCAGAGGGGATACTCGAGTTCCTAGCCCATATGTAGAATGGATTCGTGAGCGAGCTGTGAAATTTCTTATGCCGTATCCAGCGGTTCAGCCATTGCATCCTCCTCCGGTAGAGGAACCTACCACTGTGGACATGCAAGTCTACAAGCAGCTGATGGCGGAGAAAGAAGAGCTAGCAAGGGCTAAAGAGGCTTTAGAGCAGGAGAATGCCCAGCTTCGGCATGAAAAGATTGAAACAGGATATGTTTCTAAGCAACAGGCTGAAACTCTGAAACATCTGAAGACTACGCTATTGGAATTGACTGAAACCAAGAAGCGTTTGGAGTTAGATGTAGACTCCGTTAGTAGTGTGTTGGCCACCAAGAAGCAAGAGCTGGAAAGGGCCTACACAAAGCTAGCCAAGTTCAGAGAACACTGGGATCTCACTATGACCAAGCGCAAGGAGCGAGAAGAAGAGCTGAAGACACAGATTGCTCAGTTGGAAGAACAGGTCAAAGTGAAGATTGAGGAGCTTGAAGAAGAAGCCTGTCGCCGATACGAGGCCGAGCGCAAGCTGACAGATGCCATGAAGAATTTGGAAGATTTCCAGCATAGAGTAGATGCCAAGAGACCCAAACCTGGGGGCGGTGCCAATGATAAGGCTTGGGAAGACTTTGTCAGAGACATCCAGGGGACGGTCAGGAAGAGGGATCGGCTGATAGAAGGTTTGATTTATCAACCAGATCACGCAGAGACAAAGAAGATGGTCGAGGACTTCCGCAACCGTACCCGTATTTGACTTCTCTCTTGTATTCTGTTGTGTTGAGATCACCACCAGGCATGTTGGCTGGGATCCTCTTTGTCATATCAGCTGTATGGAGCATAGTTATGTAACTTCTTGGCAAGACAGTTATTCTAATCAATATATGAGGGTTTTTTTCCAAATATTGTCTTTATGGTTTATCTCGTCTTGCTACCACTGACACTGGAATTGGGGGGAAAATATCTCCAATGCACACATGCACGTTAGCATTTTTGTATTTCTGTTTGCATAAATCATACTGCATATCATTTCTCTAGCAGGTCAGAGCACTTATCCAGCCTTTGTTTTCACCAGACAGTGATTCTCGGGGAATTGTTTGAGGCAAGAGTAGAGTGTTGGAGACGACCAAGGGGCTGAAGCAGATTTGAGCAGAATCAAGCAGCATAGTCCGTTACAGGTAATTGGCAGCTATGGCTGAAGGCAATTTCCAGGTTCCTAACACTTCGGCAGGGTTTGCCATGGCGCCCACCCATCAGTATGATTCTATGGAAGGCTTCCCGCAAGCGAACAATCTTACTGCAGACCAAGTTGTACAGCCTACTGTCCAGAACCGAGATCAGCATGAGCAGTTCGTTGCCTGAAATGAACATTATCCTTCTGTTAACAATCAATGTGTCGCTTTCCCTGCAATGAATTACCGAAGAGATATTCCAGTGACCGGGTTAGTAGACCCAAGAGCTCTTGACGATGGTAGAAGACTCCGAGTGTTGGAAGAGCAAATGAAAGCCTTGGAAGCGAAAGATGCCGTTAACCTGGATGCTGTAGCCATGTGTTTGGTTCCTGACTTGGTGTTGCCATACAAGTTCAAAGTGCCGGAATTTGAAAAATACACGGGAGATAGCTGTCCAAAGCTGCATTTGATGATGTTCTGTCGAAGGATGACTTCGTTTGTGCGAAATGACCAACTAATGATCCATTGCTTCCAGTATAGCCTGACTGGGGCATCCCTGAGATGGTATGTGCAATTGGAAAGTAATCAGGTTCGATCATGGGTAGATTTAGCCAGAGCTTTCATGAAGCAGTACGATTACAACCTGGATTTGACTCCTAGTCTCGTAGATCTGCAAGAATTGTCTCAGGCGGAGGGTGAATCGTTCAGAGCGTATTTGCGAAGATGGAAAGAATTGGCTGCTAGTGTTCAACCACCGCTTCCGGAAAGGGAACTGGTTGACGTCTTCTTGGGTACTCTGAAAGGCCATTATTTTAACAAATTGTTCAGTTGCACAAACTTTGTGGGCCTGATGAGGCTGGGAGAGATTGTTGAGAGAAGACTCAGGAGTGGAAAGTTTCGAGATGTTCCTTACGTTCCAGTTGATAAGATTGAGTCAGTTGTCAGTTCTCAAGAAGA
The DNA here is from genome assembly GCA_963859935.3 of Lathyrus sativus. Classification (NCBI taxonomy): domain Eukaryota; kingdom Viridiplantae; phylum Streptophyta; class Magnoliopsida; order Fabales; family Fabaceae; genus Lathyrus; species Lathyrus sativus. Next base: position 254,027,511 of record OZ012735.1, on the reverse strand, counting down.
GTGGGAAGGAGATGACGCCACCTCAGAATCTCTAGCATCTCAGGATCAGTTTTCAGACACTTCAAGTCAACGATCATCCTATCGCCGATCGCGTCAGCATGCCCCACGAAGACCAAGGAAGCCTGAAAGGCAGTTTACTCAACTACCGGTGTCGTACAGTCAGTTGTTGCCAGATCTGGTCAGAAGCGGATTGATAGTGCCGAAAGAGACTAAGCTGGTGATTCCACCGTATCCTCCAGGTTTTGATGCCAGCGCCCGTTGTGAGTACCATGTTGGGGCACAGGGGCATTCAACCAATGACTGTAAGGTGCTTAGAAGCCAGATTCAGGATCTGTTAGACTCTAGCCGGATTTGCATCACGCCTCAGGGTTTTGTTCAGATTAATGATTTTCCATCCTCCAGTTGTGTGGGTTCGTCAGTTAATGTCATGGAAGACTCCACAAGAAGTGTGTGCTCTGAAGATTGTCAATCAGAAAGTTCAGTTGTATGGGAGAAATTTCTAGAGGTTTTCGCGCCGGATGCCGCATCTGTTTTCTCTGCTTAATCCGTTTAGCTTTTCGACCACCACCAGGATTGTTGGCTGGGGCCGTTGTATTCGTACTCATTTATGCTTACCTGCTGGTTGTACATATGTGGGAGATGTTTGTCGGTGTGCTTATAGCTTGAGTTTCTCTTTATCTTGTTGTGAATATGTGTTTGCTTTCTGCGCTGCATTATCATTTAGCAGGTACATCAGAATCGTGGGCCTTATTCCCTCATCGTCTTCAGTTTGTTGCAGGAATTCCTTCAGAGATATGGAACAGAATCAGTTTGAATTGATTGAAGTCCAAAGCCAGCTGGGGCAGATGATGAGAGACATGCAAGAGATGCGTTCAGAACAGAAGATTCTCAAAGAGGAGAACAGTCAGCTGAAGACCCAAATGAGCTTAATCATGGAAGTAGTCAAGAATGTGCTTAGGAAAGAAGACGATCAGCTATTTGAAGCCGCAATGAAGAAGCTCGCGCCACCTGTGCACGTGGAACCTGAGCAGCAGCAACAGAAGATGCATCTGGCCCAACGGAGGATCCAGGAAGGGAAGCCAAAGAGAATGTTTGAGGCGCCGCCTATGACATACGCTGAGCTCTTGCAGACTTTATTGAGGTTTAATCTGGTTGGGAAGAGAACGTTGGAACCACCAACGAGAGCGTTTCCTCAAGGGTACGATGCCAGCAAGCAATGTGAGTTTCATTCTGGGGCATTCGGACATGACATCGAGGGTTGTCATGCTTTCAAGCACAATGTTCAAGACCTGATTGACTCGCACGATATTGAATTCACGCCGAGCGGCGCAGCTGTGCATATTGCTCCTGTCTCAGTCGATGCTAAGATGACAGATGTTTCTAAAGCTGCAGTGGGTCAGAAGCGTATCCTGGACTCCATGGTGTCAGAGTCTCCAGGCCCACAATTGTTGCATATTCCTGGGGCAGATCTGAGAAAGAAAATGGCTAAGCATAAGGAGAGCGTTAATCAATACATTGAAGATCAAGAAACCGATGTTGCATTTGATACGAAGGGTGTTCAAGGGTCAACCCGATACCAGCAGCAGCAGCCGCAGCAGCAGCCCCAGCAACAGAATAATCGGGGGTATAAAAGATATCAGAATCAAGGTCCTTTGGCAAGCCGTCATTTGGAAATTCCTCCTATGCCGTATGCACAGCTTCTGCAGACGTTGCTTCAGCTCCAATTGGTTCATAAAAGGACAATGGCTCCCTTAACGGGACCACCACCACCGGGGTATGATGCCAACGCTACTTGTGAGTTCCATACCGGGGCACCAGGCCATACGGTTGAGAACTGTAAAGCATTTAAGCACAAAGTGCAGGATCTGCTTGATAGTGCAGCAATCAACTTCGGGCCGGGAGGTCCTAGAATCATCTGAATGAAGGAGGAAGGGCTCTATAATTTGGTTAAGTCGTTGAAAGCAGATCAGGACAGCATCAAATTGTCTCTAATAACTGATTGCGAAGATAGCTGGTTCAGCAGCAGGGCAGATGCAAAAGCCCGGTTCTCAGAAGCTAGCATATTTTCTTTGTTTTAGCTTGTCATTTCTTTACATTTGTAGTTGCTTTCCTGTTTGAATTTGTAAGCTTGTTTGTAAAACTTGTTGTTTTCATTCAAATTGATGATAATGAAATAAATATGCATGTTTTGATTAAATCCATTCGTGTTCACTAACTGTTTTGCAAATGTCCAACGCTTGGTTAAGAAGAATTTGGGGAGGATGACGAAAATGACCGACACGCAACTACCGATATTGTATGCTTTTAAAATAGAACCTGTTGATGATGTACAGGCATTGTTTCAAATCCCTAAACACCGGAGTTATAAGGAAGATAATCCCTTGTCAACCCCTTTGAGCCTTGTAGTAGGAGTTTCTTTCTGAAAACGAAAAACCCTCAATCTCAACCTGGGGCAGGGTAGGTGTTAGCTAATTTGACCGAGCGTCCAAGTTGCAAAAGGAGTGTCTGTTCGAGGATCAATCACACCCCTAGAGGTCGTGCCTAAAAGACCACAATGGTTCAATCAAGAGTGGTACAGCCACATCACTTCCCAAAGAGTCAGACAACCAGTGTCACACGACTCGTTCGAAAGAAGAAAAAAACGAAAAAGAAGTCAAAAGCCCGCTAAGTCGAGAAAACTTCAAAACAAATGACTTAGGCAAAAATGAGGGCATCCCGCTGGACTTAAAAAATCAAAAGAAACTCAAAAGGAGTCAGTCCAGGCAAAAGTTAGGGATATGAAAAAGATGAAAAAGATCAAAAGAAAAATCCTCAAAGGAAATACGAGTCGTGGGACCACAAATGTCAAAGATGAAAAGTGAGTGGCTGTCACTCCAAAAACTCATAGTTTCTCGAACTATCACTCCTATCTGTCAGCCTCCGAGAGGTGAGCGCTAAGGTCAAATTAGCTGAACGTAGGATGGGAGAACATCAAGGAGAATGGGTGGGTTAAAATAAACTTTGAGCCTTTATCCTTTCTCTCAAAACCGTGAACCTGACCACGTTACAACCTTCAGAAGTCCTAATTGAAGCAGGTTGTTTCGAAAGCATATTCCGGTAAAGGTCGCGTCGATTCTGACTCCTAAAAAGGTTCCTCTTACCATGTTGGTACTGATGTTGATAAATGTTTTGTGCATTATATGCTATAAACTGTTTTTCCTTTTCCCAGTGAACAGATTGGATGTCAAAGCTGTCATATGTGTTGCATTAATACATCTTTTATGCAGAACAACTTGTTTTACTTGCGAGTAAGCGCTTGACAGCAGAAAAGCTTCCTACAGTGGAAAGTATGGTCAAGATAGAATGCAGAACGCCCAAATGTTCCGAGAGCAGGGGCAAGCTTTTATTGTGATCCCCAGTCAGGTCAGCTTTTCGAAGTCAGTTATCCTGGGGCAGTCAGGTCGAGATTTGGCAAATCTCTCGTAGAGGTACTGCTCTGGATCAGATAATCGGGGCAAGGTCATTGCAGTCAGGGGTAGACCATCTTAAGCGCGCAAAGGTTGTGCGAGAAGCATGTGAGGTGAAGTATCTCTCAGAAGTTCAGAGTGCTGAGGCATGTTATATCAGACCATCAGGGCTCAGATTTGCAGATTTCCTTTCAAGGACTATCCCTGCAGAGGTCCCGTGGGCTGGGGCATATCAGAAGAGAAAGGATTGGTCTTTTCCGTACCAGCAGGGTCATTTGGAGTTATTCGAGCAGACGCAGTCGATTTTCGAGAGCGAGACGAATGCGGGAAGTCGTGTCACTATCCCTTGACTCTTCACTAAAAGGCTGTGTATTCAGGAAGGATGTTTTCCGGCGTCAGTTGTACCTGACCCAGTAAGATAGCTTAAGAGCTCAAGTCCATATTTGCAATTACTGTGAAGCCCATCCGTGTTGGCGCATCAATTTCCAGATCCGAGCTTCATCAGTACGCGGGAAGATTCCCTTCATTTTCGCCAGCAAAGTCCAATTTGTCAGTGGCCCGGGTAAGCTACCCCTAGAGGAGTCTAATCATACCCAGCACGTTTGCTATTTCACAGCGGAGTTACATTCCCCAGCAGGGTATTACTTCGTCGAGGTGTTCGGTTAAGTTCCCAATATCCCCAGCAGAGTTGATTTCACTCCCCCAGCATTTATTTTGCTAGGACGATTCAGGGATATCCAGTTTATCCCCAACAGAGTTGGCCTCGCCTTCAGCATTTATTTTGCTGAAGTGGTTCTGTACCCAGCTCTCTCCGACAGCTCGAGCCTGCATTAGCATATTGCATGCATCGTCATATTTGCATCATACCTGCATGACATTTTCAAAATGCGTAGCATTTCTATCCAGAATGGAGCATTACGCTGTAGAAAGATTAAAGCATTTGCATATGCATACAAAGCATAAGTCAGGTTTCCTATCAGCCTCATATGGCGCGTGAATTACTCTATGATCAGTTCAGAGACATTTATCCAGCAGCAGTATTCAGACGATTCAACGGATTATTTGTATCAGATCTTACAACAATTATGCTTTGATCAAGCAATCATCTGATGTCGACAGACTTTTCTTCCCGTCAATTCATATTGGCGATGTGTTCCTTCAATGAATGGACTTCTCCGTCTATCATTAGACGTCTGGAGTACGAATATGCTTTTCTTTCCGTCTATCAGTAGACGATGTGAAGATTTGGTTGATTTTCAATAAGGTTCAAAATAGGGTTTCTCCAGCAAGTGGCTTTTCTTTCCGTCTATCAGTAGACGATGTGAAGTTTTGGTTACTGTCCAGCGGGTTTCTTATTGCCAGATCATACGTATGATGAGGCGTTTCCCCAGTGAGTCTTCTCCGGCTATCTTTGGTTGTTGAGGGGTTTCAAAATGATATTTCGGATAGGGGTTTTCTTTCTGTTTATTGGATGAGATGACGTTTCAAGAGGTACTGTTCTGACTGTCAATCCTTATTGATGGCGAGGCTCTTCGAAGAATGTTCAGTTTTCGTGATTGTCGATTCTTATTGACGACATGGTTCCTTAAAAGGTGGTTTTCTTCCCGTCAGTCCATACTGACGATGTGGCCCCTTCAAGGATATTGATCTTTCCATCAATTTCCGTAGACAGAAGAATTCTGAAATTCAAAGGAGGGTGTTGAATTGCGTTATGGTGTCTTTCCGTCTATCTTTAGACGATGTGAGTATGGAGATTATTTCTTCCCGTCTACCCTTAGACGATGTGAATTGATTTGTTTCATCAATCAGGATGATCCCGTCTACCCTTAGACGATGTGAATTGATTTGTTTCATCAATCAGGATGATCCCGTCTATCCTTAGACGATGTGAATACGGAGAATTATTTCTTCCCGTCTATCTTTAGATGATGTGAGTATGCGATCAGGCTTTGTTCCCGTCTATCCTTAGACGATGAGAATATTGATTTGTTTCATCAATCAGGATGATGCCGTCTACCCTTAGACGATGTGAATATGGAGATTAATGGTGTCTTTCCGTCTATCCTTAGACGATGCAAGTACGGAGATTAAGAATTTCTTCCCGTCTACCCTTAGACGATGTGAGTATTCAATCAGGATGTCTTCCCGTCCATCTTTGGACGATGTGGGCATATTTCTCGTCCTGCCTATCAGTAGGCAATGTGAAAGGATCAGGTATTTTGGTGCAACCCTCAGGGTTTGTTATATGGGGTATCACCAGTAGTGGGTATTCAAATCAGGAGTTCTTTATCAGATGATTGATCAGTTTGGTGCCATAATGACTGGACTCGGTTTTCTGGACTGTACTCCCCAAGCAGCTTACAGTATATGCTCGCGGTTGGCAAATTTTCGGGTTTTATTTGTATTCAACCGTCTCGTACCTCTGAATGTTTGAAGGCTGAGCGCTCTTCAAACCCTTCAGGTCCAAGTCGCTTGAATAGGGGCAGCTGTTGCACCCTAAAATTTGACCAACTGATTCTCCTATCTGACTCGTGGTTTAATTTCATATTCGCAAATCAGACGCGTGATATTTGTGCACAAATGGAGGATATCAGGGTTACAGCTTGATTTTTGTCTATCAGATATGGCAGATCCAGTCCAGATCACCAGGGTTTTATTTTCGGGAAATTGTGCGCTCCTCGGTGATTTTTAGCTTGCACAATGATTTTGATGATATTCTGATGCCCGGGGATCTCTGTTCGATTCGATCTGGTCTCGTGCGCTCTTTTATGGGGGTCATTTGCATTCATCTGCATTTTTAGGATTTTAATAGACTTTTGTGAATTTTTAATAGGCTTTACAGATTTTTCTGGAATTTAAATAGGGTTTTTGTATTTTTTTAATAGTTTAATTCTCTTTTTAGGATTTTATAGAATTTTTAAATAGATTTTTAGAATAAGTAAGATTTTAAATAGTTTTTAGAATAATAAAGAAAAAGGGGAATATAGTTTTTTCTTTTATTACTAATAGATGTTAATAGTTTAGAATTTTTCTATAGATTTTAAAATAGGTTTAATTGTTTTTTAAATCATTTTTAAAATTTTGTATAGATTTTAAAATAGGTTTAATTGTTTTTTAGATAATATAGAAAATAATATAGTTTTCTTTTATTAATGATAGATTTTGATAGATATTAAATAATGTTAGAGTTTTAATAGAGAATTAGTAGAAGTATTAGATCTTAATCATTTTTTTCCAATTAGGATAATATAGAATTCATTAGACTCTTAATCACTTTTTAGAGTTTAATTAGGTTAATTGATTTTTTTAGGTTTAATTAGGATAATATAGAATTAATTAGGCTTTTAATCACTTTTTAGAGTTTAATTAGGGTAATTGATTTTTTTTTAGATTTAATTAGGATTAAGATAGTTGATTAGGGTAATTAGCTAATTAGGGGATAATTGATATTAATTAGGTATAATTAGGCTTAATTGTGTTTTATTATTATTCAGTTTTGTACAGTTTTGTCCAGATTTTCGTGGGCCAGAGTTCAGTTTTTTGGAGGCCCAACATGTGATATTCAGTCCAAGTCGTTTTTGTCCAGATTTGCCCAAAAAAGGGACACTTGTCAGCGTATAAAAAGCCCCACGCGTCCCACTCAGGAGGACCCACCACACACTCAGACTTCCCCAGCTCGCGCCACGCGTCCCCCAGCTGTCCCTCACTCTCTCTCTCTCTGTGCATGCGAGACACTTGGCGCCACCACAGCCATCGCCTGAGCTTCACCAGAAAACCCACCGGCGGCCATGCATCCGCCGTAACCTCCCACCGCCGGTGACCCCCAACGTCTTCCGGCCACCGCAACGGCTCGCCGGAGTTCGTTTCACACCCAGAATCTCCAGAACTCCTCCTTTCTTCATCTTCTTCCTCCGATCTCCTCCATCCAGCTTCGTCATCACCTCGCCGGAAACATCAAGTTTCGCCTGAAACTTCATACGAATCCCCAGACCTTCATACAACTTTTTCCAGAATCCACTCAAACCTTCATCGTTCTTCAAGAAGCTTTCCAGAACATCATCAACCTTCATCCACTTCTCCAGAACGCCAACAATCTTCATCCAAATAGTTTCCAGAAACGTCCATCCACCAAACGAACATCAAAGATCCTCTGAAGATCTTCCTCAGGACATTTACGCCACTCAAAGGATCTTCAGGATCCATCTGCTTCAGAATCATAGCTTCATCAGTTCTTGAGTTTCTCATCCCAGATCTTCGTAGAATTCGTGGAGTTCTTCGCTAATTTGTTCAAGAGATTCGAGCAAGCTTCGACGCGTGCTTCAAGGCCTCCGTGAGTTCCTTCAACGATCTGGAAGACATCAAGATCTTCCTCTCTCGTGGCAATTTTCACTGAGCCTCCAAAAGAATCCCAGCGACGTCCTCGTTTCAGGTTAGCCCTCTCTCATAACCGCCATGAATGTTCTTAGCATAAGTTTCTTGTTTTGTTTTTGTTCTGAGGATTAAGATTCTAGGGATAATTCGTATAAGGTTGAGCTGATTGAAGGGTTTGGTGTTTTCTGGTAATGGATTGGGAGAGGGGGACGAGTTGCAGAGAAGAGAAAGGGTGAGGGAGGCGAACGAAGCGGCTAGGATAGTGAGAGTGAACAGTGTTAGGGTTTGGGAGAGGGATTGGTTTTGTTCAGCTGAATATTTGGTTTAGGGTTAGAGCATTGGGCTTAGGCCCAAACGTGTTCTGCTGAACACTACCCTCATTTCACTCAATTCACCCCCCCGTTTGAGAGACCAGAATGAATTGATGTGGGCCTTAGGCCCTAATTGCTAACAGCACCCCCCTCATCTAAGCCCATAATAATAATAACTGAAATTCATTGCTAACAGCACCCCAGGCGTTTGTTTCTTTTCTGAGTTTATTAGTTGTTTTTGAGGAGACTGGGCCCTGCGCCCTAATGCTGTTGGCACCCCCCAGGATCAGGGCCCAATGAATTAAGAATTGAATCCCTTGCTGTTTGAACCCCCTCCCCCATTTTCTTTTATTTTGTTTTTCTTTTATATTTTCATGTTTGTAAATAAATCACAATAAAATGTAAATAGGTGATTTTTTTAACTCTTCTTTTTTCAGCCATTTCATGAAAATGTTTAGAAAATTAAATAAAAATAAAAATGTCATTTTATTTTTGTTTGTTATTTTTTGTATATTTTCCATTTTAATTGATGTTTTTAATATTTTCAATGCATACATATCATTAGGAAATTCATAAAAAATGGTAGATTTAGTCAAATAATTCCGTTCTTTTTTCTGTAGACTCGTAATTCAGTGTAGAATTTTATAGTGCAGAAACCTTAGCTTAATCATGCATCTTCATTTTAATTGCATTTTTTCATTGTTATTGATGTTGAATAAATTGGTTTGTGGATATGTCTGTGTTGCTGGTTTTAGTTCTTTCATCTGGTATTGAATTTTGTTCTGATTTTTCAGTATGTTACCCTAGAGCCATGTAGGTTTCCCATAGATTTTTTATTAGATTTTTGTAGGATGTTCTGATATGATTTGTCTGAGCCTGAAGATAGGAGAAGTCTTGATGACTTCTGACTTTGAAGTTCAACTGTGGTTGAACTTCAGAGATAGTCTCTTGTGGTTTGTTGGCCTGTGGGTTCTTCTCAAGGATAGGAGCTGGTTGAAGTCCTGTTGGAGCTTGCAAAGATGCAGTGGATTGAGGCTTAGTCTAGGAGCTTGTTGTCTGTTTGTGAGGTTCGAGATCCTGAAGTTTGAAGGGAGTTTATGGTACTTTCCTGAGGAAGGCACTATGAATGACTTTCATTCTTTCTTCTCACCTCTTTCGTAAGTATCCAATGATGTCGGAGCCGACTTGTGAGTTTAATTCCTCCTGAGGAGGGATGTAAACTGATCACGTGTTGTTGAGCCACATGGGATACGATTCCTAAGTGGAAGCCCCCTAGTACTTTCCTGAGGAAGGTCCTATGGGTCTATTCACTTAGTTCCATTAGTTTATCTAGGTTTTCTCAAGTATCCAGTGATGTTGGAGCCAACTTGTGAGTTTAATTTCTCCTGAGGAGGAATGTAAACTGATCACAGTTGTTGAGCCACGTAGGATACGATTCCTAAGTGTCAGCCTCCTAGTACTTTCCTGAGGAAGGTCCTATGAGTCTGTTCACTTAGTTCCATTAGTTTATATAGGTTTTCTCAAGTATCCCGTGATGTCGGAGCCTCCATGTGAGTTTAATTTCTCCTGAGGAGGAATATAAACTGATCACAGTTGTCGAGCCGCATAGGATATGACTCCTGAGTAGTAACCTCCTGGTACTTTCCTGAGGAAGGCACTATGAGCTTGTCTGCTTAGCTCCCTCTCTTTGGTAAGCTTGTTCTGAAGCTTGGAGACTGGGATTGATTCCTCTTGCTTAGGTTTTTGATTAGATTTTTGCTTAGATCTTTGCTTAGGGTGCTGTATAGAGTTTTGTTTAGAGATAGATTAGGAGCTTATTTCAGGTTTGTTAGGGGCCTTGCCCAGGAGTAGCTTCTTGTTTTGTAGATAGAGGCTTGTCAGGTTAGCTTGCCTTCTCTTTGGATTGTTTGACTTGAATGATGTTATGTTGCATTAGGCTTAGGTATTCATCTAGATAGTTCTGAGTAGGTGCATCTTAGAAGTAGACTTTGTGTGCATGAGAAGTTGAGGTGGTCCTCCTTCTGCTTGTTTGTTATTGAGTGGCTTTGCTTGTTGGTATTCGGTAGAGCTGAGCTCCCTTGCCTCTGTGGTTTGCGGCCTCTGCGCCTTGTTTGTTTAGTCGTTGCACTCATGCATAATCTCAGTTTTTCTTTACTTTGCAGTTTCTTGTTTGTAGTTTAGTCCTGTTGCCATGATCCCTTAGGAGCTCTGACTTCTCCGCTGCGGAGTTGTTATGATAGACATTAGGATGGTCAACCAGGTGTGATAGCAGTAGGTAGATTCCCCTGTTTCTCAGCTATAGTTTTAGGGTTTCCCTTTCCTTTCTGTAGGAGCTTTTGAGTAGCTTGATCCGTAGTTAGCTGAACTACAACTGCTCTGATTCTTCGTTCCAGACGAAGATATGTAGGCATAGGATGCGATATCCTAGCGAGCACACTAACGACTAACCTTTGTTCTCTCGCGGCTGTGCGATCGAGACTTTCCCGCTAACGACTAATTGTTATCCTTTTCTCTTGCCCGAGCGCATTTGAGACCAGATCGTAGTTGTAGGTTCCCGAGCCTTAGGAACCAGTTTGTTTTCTCACTGCTGTGTGAGAGCCCCTGTTTACCCGTAGTTAGTCGAACTACGTTTGCTCTGATCTTTCATACCAGATGAAAGTACGTAGGCACAGGACGCGACGTCCTGGCGAGCAACCTTTTCCCCGTTTAGACGTAGGAAGTCGAACTACGTTGACTCTGACTTTCCCATTGCACGAGGGAATACGTAGGCCCAGAACACCGTATGTTCTGTCGAGTCCTGTCCTTTTATTTTCTTTTCAGACCAGCCATTAGCGTAGATAGATAATGCACCCTTTTACCTATAAACACCAAGCGTGGATCCCATCGAGTACGATGGACGTGAGGGGTGCTAATACCTTCCCCTTGCGTAACCGACTCCCGAATCCAGGTTTTGGTTGCGATGACCATACCTTTCCCCGTCTTTGCGAGGTTTACTTCGAGCGTTTCCTTTCCCGCTCTGAGGGATAAATAACGCACGGTGGCGACTCTCCTGTCAAGCCGGCGCCGATTTTCGCAGTAGCGACACTAATGTCTCTCCTACTCCCATCTTAAACAGAGGGACTAGGAATCCTAAGGGATCATGGCAAAAGAACCAAATAAACAACAGATAATTCAATCACAGATAGAATGAAAGATGAAAAGGAGTTGACTTGAACAAGTCAAATGCAATGCAAACATGAAATGCAAAGATGAAAAGGTGAAATATGAGAATCAAATAATGCAAAAAAAACAAGTGATCAAAAAGATTTGAACAAGTTCAAAAGAGTGAGATGAAATGGGAGAAGTTACAACTCCTACAACCACTCAAACATCAATCACTAAAATAAAAGCCAAGCATAAAACAAGAGCAAAGGCCATGATCAAATAGAAGATGGGAGAAAAGAGGCTTGGGCAGCAAGCAACATGTAAAACATCTCAACCAAAAATCCCACATTGATCATGAAAGAGCAAAGAGCAACCAAGTGCAAAAAGATTGATCCATCATTCAAGACAAACTCAAAGTATGAACATTGATACCAAATTGTCTTAAATGATGATCAAAACCCAAGGGGCAGGAGTGAAACTAAAAGAAAAGGGTTCAAATAAAGATGGAAAGCAAAGCCTAAGCAAGAACCAAGTCAAGGCAAGAGGAAGAAACAAAGTTCAATTCCATGTTCAACACTTAAAATCAAGTGGAATACATTAACTTCTAAGTAACTTATAACACAAGTTACACAAGTGTATGAACTAAAAATGCAATACCATCACCTTAATCATGTCAAGAATGAGTATCAAGACTCATAGGGTGCATATCAGATCCATCAAAGTCATTTCCCAAAGGAACTAGGTCAAACTAGTTTGTATGAACTTCCTCTAAGATGACTTGACTTGCAAGCTTCATCAAAAATAGAAGAAATGTTCAATAAAATCCAAATAAAATGCACAAAGTAACCAAGCTCAATGGAAAACAGAATCCAAAGTTTCAAAGCCAAACTCAATCTTAGGCATCACTAAATAATTTGATTATCAAGGGTGCTCCACCTTTTTGAGTATTGATCGAGGATCAAGAAAAGTCAACTCAAAGTCAAACATAAAATGATCAAACATGAACCAAAATCAGCCTCAAAGGTACCTCAATCCATCCTCTAAATGGAAAGGAAACCTCATTCATAGGTGATGTGAATTGGTAGTTCAAATGTATATGATCAAGCAAATGCAACATTAAAAACGCCTCCAATTGCAAAATTGAAATAAAATTGCAAAATAAAACAAAATCAGAAATAAAAAATATGAAAAATTAATTAAGGTTTTAAAATGATTGAAAATATTTTTTATTGATTTTTTTTGACAATTGGAGCTATTTTTAATAATTGAAAATCAAAACAGAAAAAGAAAATGAAAATAAAATAAAAGCAAACCATGAGAGGTGTCAAAATGAAAACAAGAATGAACTGAATCACGTTCAAAAGAGAAATGGGCTCAGAAACATGGGGCGTGGATAGCAAAGAAACTAAGCCCAAAGACCAAAGCTGAGCCAGATTAATGAAACACACAGTTTCATTAATCTAATGTGGAGTCAGCGTGCCACATCCTCATGGTCAAACGAATCACACACCAACATGCATGCAAGTCAATAAGTCAGCCCAGACCAACTCAGCTTAGATCTGAGAATGAACCAGACGCCGGAGCTAGGGCTCCGATCGTCTTCTCCAGCCACACCGCCGGAGCTCAGTTCACCTTTCTCAATAAACATGCATAAAATTGGTACCATTCGAAAGCTTACACAACAATGATCTCAAATCCATAATCCAAACAATAAAACAATTCCAAATCAGAGAGAATCGAAGGATTGAAGTTTGAATGTGTCATCTGAAAATGTGATCAAACAAAAACAATAATGATGCAAACATTGCCTATGGATCATAGGTCTTCAGATACAACCATCACGAGCTTAAACATGTGCCTAGAATGAGAGAAAAATGGATGAGAAGCTTACTGAACGGAGCAACTCCGTTGATTTTTCAGATGCGTGCAAGCTCTACTTTCTTGCTTCAGACACACTCCAATTGCTCCCAGGAAGAAGATGCAAGCCTCAATTGGAGTTGATTTTGAGAGAAAACTCATATTCGAATATGGAAAATGTTTGGAAAATTTTAATTCTCTCTGCTCTCCTTTCACGCAAACCAGCCCTTCTGAGCATTAAGGCAGATCAAGAAAACATAAATATGATGGGTAACGACACTCCATGCAGGCCCATGTTGGCTTTTTAGTGAGATTTGAAGAAATGCCCAAAACTGAATCCCTTACTTATGCACACGCGTTTTGACTGTTTCACACCACATAAGCTTATCAATTTGAAGTGTGTGGAATGTACTTCTGATTTGAATTGATTTGAGCTTTGTATTTGATCCATATCTCAAGTTTGAAGTGAAAACTTTTATGGAAGAAAATTTGAAAATGATGCATCTCATGGAATTTTGTGTTGTTCCAATTGTGTTAAGTTCTTTTATGATCATATATTGGTGTAAGAGGTTCAAAAGTGAGACAAAATAAGACCTATAATGTACCAAGTTCATACCATGACCAAAAGTCCAAATTTCACTTTAAAAGTCTTCCACATGGCCATGTAATTCCACAATTCAAATGAATTTTGAGTTCCATGATGTAAATAGAACTCTTAGGCACAATTTCCATGTTGGTTGGTAATGCATTTAAGGTACGTAAGTTCATGAACCTGTGACCTATAATGAAACTTTCCCAAAATACCCTTGCCTTGTGAGGTCCATAACTTGAGATGTACAAATGATATTAAGGACTTCTAGGACTTTTTGGAAAGCTAAGACCACGAGGAACAACTTTCATTTTCACTTGAAGTTGAGGGGAAACTTGATTCTAGGTCAAAAATGCCTTGGAAGTGAGTTGACTTTTTTTTTGACCAAAATTCTATTCATCTGAGACCCCTAACTTGTTGGCATCATAACTTGAGATGTACAAACCAAATGGATGAGTTCTTGTACTCAAAAGAAATCTAATAACATGCTCTACAAGTCTCATGTTTTCATGAAAATGAGATTGAGCTTGCAATATAGGAGAAAATAGCCTTGAAGTTGAGCACTAAAGAAGGGGATTTTACACTGAAATCATCTGAAACCCTAATTTAGTAACTTTTTCCACTCTTGATTACTCTTGATTTGATCTTGTCATGATATCTTAGATGCTTCAAAATGACTTCCCATGGCTTGTGTGACTTGAAGACCAGTTTGGAAACCTCTCAAGTCCACAGTTGACCTTGAGTTGACCAGATGAAACCCTAATTCCAAGTCCTTTGTCTAAGTCCTTTGTAGATGAATTGAATGACTCCATAAACCCCATCAAGCCTCTCCAAGGTATACAATGAATTTCAAAACCAAGTATTGTCTAAATGAATGACCTCATGAACTCCTGGTGATCCTCTGATGAGCCTCTAAGATAGGAGATAACATCCACACACCGATCTCTCTTTCAAGGAGTTTTGATCCTTCCATGATGATGGTAAACACTTGATGGCTCACACAAATACCTCCTGCTTGAGCTTGAAACCAAAGAGACCCCCCTCTTAAATGGCACAACAACTCTTGATCCCCTGCTAAGAACAATGTTATGCAAATGCAAATGCTAGAATGCAATGAAACATAAACCAAGTTAAGAAGTAAAGGTTGGTCAAATTTGGGGTACAACAGCTGCCCCTATTCAAACGACTTGAACCTGAAGGGATGAAAAACAAACGAATTTCAAACGACTTGAACCTGAAGGGATGAAAAGCGAACGACTTTCAAACTTTTAAGGTAAAAGACGGTTGAATACCAAAGAACTCGGAAATTTGCCAACCGCAAAAAGAATCTGTAACTAATAACTGTAACCGAAAACTCTGTTGGGGAAAATGTGATAAGATGAAGGCGTCTATCAAAGACATCATTCTTCCAGGGTCTGGATACCACACAGGCAAGACAAATCATTGGTCGGGGTCTGGATACCTCGCGGGCTAAAGGGAATAATTGCAATCTGCCGGGGTCTGGATACCACACAGGCAAGATATAAACCAAACATTCGTCGGGGTCTAGATACCACACATGCCAATGGAATAATCACTAGCCCGGGTCTGGATACCACACATGCCAATAAAACCAAACGGTGTGAGTGTAACAACCCAGTTTTTTAATAATTATTGATTTATGTGATTTCTTTAATTTAAATGAATGGGTAGATATTTTGAGAGAAGAAAATATGATGGAGAGGAATAGAATAGAAAGAGATATAAGAGAAAGTGGAGAGAAAAGAAAAGATAGAAAGAAAAGAAGGAAATGAGAGAAAGAAAGAGGAAGAAGAGAAAAAAGAAGGAAAAGAGAGGAAAGCTTGGATTCATCAAGATCAACCTTTAGGAGTCGATTTAATCAGGTAAGGGTGTGAAATCTTATTATTTTATCAATGTATATGATTATGTATGACTTGTTTGGATCGTTTGGGTGTTTTTCTACATTTTCATTCTAGGGCAGAAATGAGTTTAATCGATAGAAATCGATGTTTGAACGGTTAGAAGTTGGATTAAATGGCGTAGTTTAGTCGAGGATTGTTGGGCTAAGTCTACTAGAACTTGTAGGTTTTGAATCGGGAGATTTAATGAGTTTCTAATGATTTCGGAAATCGAGGGTTTTGAACGATGCAAACATTCGCTAGCACCTTCGCTAGGCGAGCAGGGTGGCGAGTTATTCGCCAGGCGAGCCAGCAGTGAGCTAGTAGCGAACGGTCCCAGACTTAGGCAGAACCAAATGATCCAATCTCGCTCGTAGCGAGTGAGGTAGCGAAGGGTTCGCTAGGACCTCACTAAGCAAGCAGGTAGCGAGCACTTCCAGTAGCTCCCAGAATCCATTCGCGAGCTTGTTCGCTAGGCGAACCCGTAGCGAGTGTTCGCCAAGGACTCGCTAGGCGAGTGGTGTAGCGAACGTGACAACATTCTTATTGCTTGTTGCATTTCCATCCAACGTTAATTGTTCGGCTCGAGTATGATCAGTCTTTCTGATTGGCATAGTTGTATGCTGTGATATGTTATGTTGTGGGTAGCCGTATGACGTGCATCCTAGATTATAGAATCGATTGTGAAATGTGGCCTTTTGGCAAATTTATGCATTGTTTAAATTGATTAAAAGTGTATGATGATTGTGATGGAGTTCGTGGTCGTTTGGCGCGATAATGTGAATGCATATCGATTGTATGCGATTGTATGTGAAGAATTCATGAATATGTATTTGTGATTGAATCTATTTGATTCTTGTGTACTACTTGATGAATGTAGTGATGATGTTGAAAATATGAATACTTTGATTATTATAAATGTGTTGTGTGCGCAATCATGTTATAATTCTTGTGTGATGAATTATTTGAGTATGCATGGGATTAAGATGCGAGAACGGTCTTAAGTGCATATGATTGTTGATTGCATACGCATCATTTAATCAAGAGGCAATACTTGCTAGTTTCGTGGAGACTAGTGACTTGTTCGAAACCTAGAGAGAGGTTTGAAAGCTTAGGGAATGGGCTTTTGTTGTTATCGGTCTAGGGAACGGACCCGGTTTAAGTGTAAAAACTGAAAAATGATAACAGGTGTTGGTACCACATGGCATGAGTTGCATTGAGTCACATGGCATAGGTGTAATTGTTGTATGGAAGTGTGCATATGTGTATGAATTGTTGAATTGAGAATTTAGGATGTATGTGTCGCTACTGCGAAAATCGGCGCCGGTTGAACAGAAGAGTCGCCACCATGCGTTATTTATCCCAATGGAGGGAAAGGAAATGCTCGAAGTAAACCTACCGCAAAGACGGGAAAGGAATGTTCGTCGCAACCAAATCTTGGATTCGGGAGTCGATTACGCAAGGGGAAGGTATTAGCACCCCTCACGTCTGTCGTACTCGACGGGATCCACGCTTGTTTTCTAGTACGGATTGTTATTCTATCTATTCTACAGGTCTGGGGTTAAAAGAAAATAAAATGACTCGGCAAAGTATCGCACTTTATGCCTACGTATTCCCGTCTGGAACGAGAAATCAGAGCCAACGTAGTTCGCCTACCTACGGGAAAGGAGGGGAAGGTTGCTCGCTAGGATATCGCATCCTATGCCTACGTACTTTCATACAGCATGAAAGATCAGAGCAAACGTAGTTCGAGCCACGTACGACACAAGTCTGTCTTGATTGTTTTTATCCTTCTGAAAAAGGCTTTCTCCTACTTACGGGTCCAAGCGGACAAAAATGACTCTTTGGTTGGTTTACAGTCTTTTATGCAAGAACTGTTTTTTATTGATGTTTATCCTTTTATTGTATTTTTCTGATTGTTTTGAGAAAGAAGAGAAACAACAACTCTAAAACCTAAGGTTGAAAAAGGAAGCCGAATCTACCCTAATGTTGTCATGCATGGGTGAAAGCCTAATGTCTGTCATATTTCTCTCTTGCGCAGAGAGAAACAGAGATCCTAAGGGAATAAACGGGAAAAGCAACAACATATATACAGTAAAGAAGTAAAATGCATGAATGCAGCAGTACAAGCGAGGCAAGGGAGTCCTACTCAACCTCGAACCTAGAAAACAATGAGCAAAGTGAAACAGCTTCACCTCAATCTCAAGGGGAAAATTAACAAACAATACAGTCAAGAAACTCAAACAATACATCAACAACTCTAGACAGCACCAACAACTCTAAACAGCAAAACCTGACAGCACAAGCTCCTTCTTCTATCAGTCTTCAAGGCACTGAACTTTATCCTCAATCTTCAAGGGCTTCTTCAAATCAAGCTCTCCAGCAGAGAAATGATGACAAGAGGATTTGGAATGTTAAACAGTCTGCTGAGCACCAAAGGTGGCCTACAGAAAGTTAACATAATACAGACTGTTTCTCTCAAAGTTCTATCTCCTATATACAGTCACTAATTCTTCCAAAGGAGGGATGTAAGTATTAAGGAGAGACTTTTAGTCATTGAGAAGAATGGAGGCACAAGAAACCATCCATGTTTATGAATCAATTTTCTATTCTAAGGCTCTATCTAGCTCTTATGTCCTATGGTCTTCAATCCACTCCAAGCAAGCAAACAACCTTCATCAACCTTTGATTTTGATCTTTCAACTTTGTCTTCATTAGGCTCTATCAACATGCTCTTCAAACCAAGCCCACACCCCAAGCAAATGCCCAAGAGCCCATACAACAAAATAAACCCCAAAAATGGGCAAACCAAACAATCACACAATTGCAAAATATACTAAAAATAGTAAAATAATATTTACAAGCCTAATATTAATTCTAAGGGAAATACTATATCTACCCTATATACCCCATATGTCCCATACCCTAATTCAATCTAAAAACCTAAGAATAAAATGTTCAAGTACACCTATGTTGTGTATAAACCCTAATTTAACCATCCTAATATCATCTAATCAAACTAATCCAAACCCTAATTATAAAATCATGAAATAAATCCAAGGGGGGAGCTCAAGTTTATATCTAATTACTCTAAAAAGAATAGCACTAAAATATAAAAGGAGCTAGCTAAACAAAAATTTACAAAATTATGTACCAACTATATTCAATAAAAAACAACTAAATGTAAAATATTCACAAAAAATATAAAAAATACCTAAACTAATATTTTTATTTATTCACAATTTTCTTGAAGTCCAAACTAACCTATAGCAAAAATTCCCAGATTAAAATAACCATTTTTCCATTTTTTATGATTTTCTAAAGTTGTAAAATAAAATGAACAAAATGATTTAAAAAAAGGAAAAAAATTGGTGTAGATAGCTAAAAATTAAAACATGTGAACTAACTGGGCCCAACTGGGGGGTGCGCGTATCAAAGCGCCTTGGGCCCAAATATATGTCAGAAAAAGAAAATGAAAAGCAAAGAAAAAAAGAAAATAACACGGTGCAAATAGCAGTCAAAACATGTGCAATACTGGGTGGGCCATGAAAAGGGGGTGCGTTTATGAAAGACCAACTTAAGCCCATAACACGTTTTAAGTGAAACGTTGCGTTTCACTCTCAGCCAGCCATTCACAAATTGAAACACGCTTGGAGCCACACGATCAGTCCCTGAGTCAATAGTCAACACACATCCAACGGTTGAGAACCTGTCTTCTCCATTCAAATCAAAGTTGGAGCCAAACTCCATTGTTGAACCTCCAAGAAAGCTCCAAACTCAGCAACTCGTGTTCCCTCAAAATTGAATCAAAATCCACAAAATAAAACCCTAACATGCTCAGAATTCTCCCATGGTTCCACCTATGGTATCATCATCAATTGATATAGCTCCTAACATGAAACACGATCTTGAATCCAAAAATGGCTCAGAATTCAATCATCACCAATCATCAAATTAAGTGTCTCAATCTCTTCCTCATTCATCACTGGCCAATTACAACTAAAACCTAAGGTTCTACTTGCATATCCATGGAGTTCTAGGTCCAAACAGAATTCTTGTCAACCTAAAAATTGTCACTAAATCGAGCCAAACCTTCCAGAAAGCATCACCTAGCCACATACTATGCTTCTAACCTAAAGATTCATGCTGATTCTATCTAATTCAAGCCATGGTGAGAAAGTTACTAACCTGTGAAATTGATTAAAACAGATGATGAAATGCTTTGATCCACTGCTTGCAAAGCTCCAGAATCACTCAATGCCTTGATATCTTGCTTCTGTATGCACTTATTCTTGCTCAAACAGCTTGGATCACCATAACAGATTTTTCAATTGCAGTTGAACATGTGAGAACTCAAGAACACGATTTATCCAATAACTCTCTCAGATTTTGATCTCTACACACTCAGTGATGATTATTGAATTGAATTCAATCAAGAAATTGGATTGATTCTGAAGAAAATGAAGAACTCGATGATGAATTGCAATGGAGGGAATTGAAACTCAATATTGCTTCTCTGCACCAAATGACACCCAACCCTGATTTAGATCAACTCAAATGGCTTTATAGGTGATGTAGGAAAGATCTAGAAAGTGCTGGAAGGATCCTATGAGAAAATGATAATCTCATGTCATGAGATGTTGAAAATGGCCAATGCAAAAACCAGTTCCATCTTACTATGTTACAGCATCTCAAAATGGCTTGAGTTTCTCCCCTGGTGAGAATTAGAAAGTGTAGGAATGGTTCCTTGCCTTGCAATTCACTCCTAGCTTGGTTTGGCAAGTGTAGCTTCTTATATAAGTAACCAATGGTAAGTCCAAGTTCTTGACCTCAAATTCAAAATTCAATGGTGTCAATGTTCTCAAAACATGTTTTCCCTTCAATTTGGTATATCACATGATGTATTTTAGCTTTGGATCAAAAAATCCCAAATTTGGTCACTTGAAAATGGACTTTTACCTTCCATATTTGGTCAATTTTATCATTTTGAGTTCCATGCATTTCCAAACCATCATGACCTCTTTTCTAGACTCAAAACATCATTTTGAGCAAGTTTTATGTTGAACATTTTTCCATTTAAAGCTTTCAAGTAGGAGTTTTAGGCATATGCTTGAAATGACCTATAATCTTACTTTCCCCAAAATACCCCTGGCTTGTCAAGAACATAAGTAGAGCTCCACAAATCAGATTGAGGCATACCATACCTTTCTAGAAAGCTAAGATCATGAGGAACAACTTTCATGTTGGACAAAAATCCATTTGAAAACTCCTTATGGGGTAAACGTTGCTTGGAAGTCAAGTGACTTTCACAGTTAAATTTCAGATGCCTCTGAGGACCTGTAACTTGCAAGAGCCATAACTTGAGTTCTATAAATCTACTTGATGCCTTCCACCACTCAAATTAAAGGTCTTGAGATGCTCTACAAGTTTAATGTTGTCCAAGGATCCATTTGAGACTTTCATTTTGAATTATTTTGCTTGGAAGTTTGACCTAAACCAGGGGATTTTACTCAGAAACCCTAATTTAGAAACTTCTCTTCTTCTTGATTTCTTTTGATTTCTCCTTGTCACAACACCATATCCATATCCATATGTCAAAATATGAACCCCAAATCCATTAAGTAGGCCTTGATGCCCTTCAATCAAGCATTAGACCTAGGGTTGACCTAGGTGAAACTCTAGTTGACTGTCTTCAGCTGTAGCTCTTGTAACCACACCAATAACTTGTCTTACTTTCAAAATGACCCTCTAGGCCTTCCAAGATGTCTACACACATTCCATGCCTCAGCCCATAGATCACAACCTCTATGATGATCTTCAACTACCCCCCAGACAGGCTATAAATCCACTGCTTGATCTATTAACTTCTCAGAGCTTCACCTTCTTTCTTGGTGAGTTGAATAGACTTGAATCTTGATAAAACCTTTTGGATATGCTTCTTGAGATGAAAATAGCGCTTGATCCCTTGTTGGATGGCTTGCCCATGCTATGCCATGCAAAATGAATGAACTATGTATATGACCTACTATGCAAATGATAAAGCTATGAAAACACAAACAAGTTGGTCAAATTTTAGGGTGCAACAGCTGCCCCTATTCAAATGGCTTGGACCTGACTGGGTGAAACGCCTGGAGCCTTCAGACAATCGAGGTACGAGACGGTTGAATACCAATAAACCCGGAAATTTGCCAACTGCAAAAATAAATTGCGAAATAAACTGCACCCCTATTTGGGGAACACTATCTACAAATCTGATTTCAACACTATCTTGTCAATATCGGAATAAACTTATTGACTTCACTGGGAGAAGTACTTTTGTCGTATATAAGAATGCAATTCTGTCTTGTCCTGGGATACATACTATGTCCCTTACGGGGAAATCATCCGTCTAAATACTGAGGAGTTCATCCGCCTATCTCTTACGGGAAACATGCATCGATTTAGTAACACTTCATCCGCCTATCCAATACGGGAACCCTATTCTGTTTACATCACAGGAAAATTTTCTTCTGCCCATCAAACAGGAAATTTTCTTCTGCCCATCACACAGGAAAATTATTCTTCTGCCCATCACACAGGAACATTATTCTTCTGCCCATCACACAAGAACATTATTCTTCTGCCCATCACGCAGGAAAATCATTCTTCTGCCCATCACACAGGAAAATTATTCTTCTGCCCATCACACAGGAAAATTTATTCTTCTGTCCATCACACAGGAAAATTTATTCTTCTGCCCATCACACAGGAAAATTTATTCTTCTGCCCATCACACAGGAAAATTTATTCTTCTGCCCATCACACAGGAAAATTTATTCTTCTGCCCATCACACAGGAAAATTATTCTTCTGCCCATCACACAGGAAAATTATTCTTCAGACATAGTTTCTTTGCCTATTCTCTGCAGTAACTAACTCCGCTGGGGATATTCCGAAAATAACTGTCAAACATTCGTCTTGATAACAAGTGGCTATTTCTGAACTTTGATTTTATGGAAACCTGAAACGCTGCCGCAACAACAAATCTTAAAGAAAACATTCCGCTGGCCGGATACAATAACGCCTCAATTGGCAACTCTGTGGGAAAATAATAAACTGAATCACATCATCACACATCTCCCGGCGAGACCTCGATTGTCTGGTAATATCTGAGCTTTAGACCTCCATACTCCTATTGAGGACCACACCTGAAAGCAAAAGGTCAACCAACCTGATCTATGTTTCAAAATGCGTATGTTTGATAATGGCGTAATGCTCCATACAACATGGAAATTCTACGCGTTTTTTATTTGGTGGATGAAAATATGACACTATATGCCGATGCAAATGCAGGCTCGAACTGCTGGGATAGCTCTAACAAGCTTGCTTCATCAATCTTGGCCGTCGAGGACAAATATCACCCTGCTGGGGAGTGAACGGGTATCACAAAGTATTCCGGCAAAATAAATTCCAGGACACACAACCAACTCCGTCGGGGAGAGTTTTAACCTTCGACTTCTATTGGGAGGAAAGAAAACACTTGCTGAAAAGAGAGAACTCCGCTGGGGACGAAACGACTCTCTTGGGGAAAATCAACTGACTCCGTTGGGGAGAATAAATGACCCTACTGGGAAGGGAATCTCTACTGGGAAGAGTAGATTGTCTGGGTACAGCTCACAAGTTTGGAACTATTAGTCTTCTGAGGCTAAACAACTATGCTCGAGATAGGGAATCCTTTCGGAGGACACCACGCCGTATGAAAACAGCCTACACTCTTGGAATCTCCAAACTCTGATGAGGGTAAACGACCCTGCTGGAGAATATCCTTTGGATAAGCTACGACTAGCTGGGGAATTTGATCCTTCTTTAGTAAGGAACATTGTTATCTTAGCTTCAGGAAATGAAGCGCGACCTGCCTGGGGGTCCACTTCACATAAGGACCAAGTCTTTTCGTTACGAGCTTCTGGTTAGGACTGCAGTCTTCCGATCGTCCACCTCGTATGGTCAAGAACCCTGCAACACCACAAACGAGACAAGACAAGTCTATACAACCAAATCTATTCAGGTTAGCGTTAGTGACATCATCTTCAGTCAATTCAAAGTTTTAGCAATTATTGGCAAGGGCCAGCAATGTTATGCATTTGCTAATTTTATTAAACATTGGTGTTTTTCACATACAACACAGTAAAGAACAAGCATCAAATACTGAATAACATGTATCAAATTCCCCGGTATTCATACTTCTGAAGAGATTGTATCTGATAATCAACTCTCAGGTATATTCTCCCGCACCAATGTGCACCGTAGTATCAAATTCGGACCGCAGTCATTTGCCTTTCAAATCCCTAACTTTTGCGTGAACCGCCCTTTATGGGTTTTCAGTTCACCGGGATACCCTTTTTTGCCGAAGCCGCCCAGTGTAGGTTTTCACCTTCGCGGGTGTACATTTTTTCAATTTTATCCCTAATTTTTTCCCGAACCTTTTATTCTGTTTTTGGTTCGCCAGGATGCCCCATTTTTGCCTGGACTCTCTTTTTTCTGTCCAGCGGGTCAATTTCAAGCAAAGTATTTTTTAACTGCGTCCGAATTCACAGGCAACGTAAAGTTTTCACCGTCCATGGTGGACAACAACAAAGCTCCTCCTGAAAAGACTTTTCTGACAACGTATGGCCCTTCGTAGTTGGGGGTCCACTTGCCCTTGTGATCTGCCTGTGGCGGGATAATCCTTTTCAACACAAGGTCGCCCGTCTGAAAGCTCCGAGGATGTATCTTCTTATCATACGCTTTCTTCATTCGGCTCTGGTACAACCGACCATATGCTAGAGAAGCTAACCTCTTCTCATCCATTAAACTCAGCTGGTTCAACCTGGCTTTCACCCATTCTGCCTCGTCAAGTTGGACATCTTGTAATACCCTCAGGGAAGGAATCTCAACTTCCAATGGTAACACTGCCTCCATCCCGTATACCAACGAGAACGGGGTTGCCCCGGTTGATGTGCGTACCGTCGTACGATAACCGTGCAAAGCAAAAGGTAGCAGCATCTCATGCCAGTCTTTATAGGTCACCACCATCTTCTGAACAATCTTCTTTATGTTCTTATTGGCCGCTTCAACAGCGCCATTCATCTTGGGTCGATAAGGAGAAGAGTTGTGATGCTCAATCTTAAAACTCTGACACAACTCCTTCATCATCCTGTTATTTAAGTTCGAACCGTTGTCTATAATTATCCACTCGGGGATTCCATATCTGCAAATGATATCTCGTCTGATAAACCTGGCTACCACCTGCTTGGTCACATTTGCATATGATGCCGCTTCCACCCACTTGGTAAAATAATCAATTGCTACCAAAATGAAACGGTGTCCGTTGGATGCCGTCGGCTCAATCTTTCCAATCATATTGATTCCCCACATCAAGAAGGGCCATGGTGACGACATCACGTTCAGAGGACTCGGAGGCACATGGATCTTATCCGCATAGATCTGGCACTTATGACACTTCTTCGCAAACTTGAAACAGTAAATTTCCATAGTTATCCAATAATAACCTGCCCGCAGCAGCTTCCTTGCCATAGCATGCCCACCAGCATGTGTACCGAAGGTACCCTCATGTATTTCCTCCATAAGCAACTTCGCCTCTTTCTCGTCTACACAACGTAGCAACACCAAGTCGTGGTTTCTCTTGTACAGGACACCGTCCGGATTCAGATAGAAATTACCAGCCAATCTCCTGAGAGTCTTCTGATCGTGACTGGATGCCCCAGCCGGATACTCTTTATTTTTCAGGAAATTATGGATGTCAAAATACCAGGGTTTACCATCAGACGCTTCGTCAATTGCAAATACGAAGGCGGGTCTGTCAAGCCGAGAGATAACAATTCTGGGAGCCTCATTCCAGAAGTTGACTTTATACATGGAAGACAATGTGGCCAGGGCGTCAGCCATCTGATTTTCTGCTCGCGGCACATGATGCAATTCAACCTTGTCAAAGAAAGGCAACAATCTCCTTGCATAATTCATGTACGGTATCAAGTTGGGCTGACGTGTCTCCCATTTTCCTTTTATTTGATTCACCGCCAGAGCTGAGTCTCCGTATACATCCAGATTTTTGATTCGCAAATCAATGGCCTCTTCAAGCCCCATGATGCAAGCCTCGTATTCAGCTTCATTATTGGTAACCGGAAAGGTTAATCGAGCGGTAAATGGGATGTGCGACCCATGTGGAGTAGTGATGATTGCCCCTATTCCGCTACCATAGGAGTTTACAGCTCCGTCAAAGATCAACTGCCATTTGGAACCCAATTATGGTCCTTCGTCTGGCAACGGTTCTTCACAATCTTTCATCTTTAGGTACATGATATCCTCGTCAGGAAAATCAAACCTCATCGATTGGTAGTCCTCAATAGGCTGCTCTGCCAAATACTCAGATAATACACTCCCCTTTATAGCCTTCTGTGAGACATACTGGATGTCATATTCGGTCAAAACCATCTACCATCAGGCAATTCTCCCAGATAAAGCCTGCTTTTCAAATACGTATTTGATAGGATCCATCTTTGAGATGAGCATGGTTGTATGCTTTAGCATGTACTGCCTCAAACGCTTGGCGGCCCAGGCTAGCGCACAACAAGTTTTTTCGAGCATCGAATATCGACTTTCACATTCAGTAAACTTCTTACTCAGATAATAAATTGCATGCTCTTTTCGCCCTGTCTCGTCATGTTGACCGAGAACACAACCCATACTTCCCTCAAGAACCGTCAAATACATAATTAAGGGTCTCCCTGCCACTAGAGGTATCAAAATAGGAGGCTCCTGCAAATACTGTTTTATTTTATCGAACGCCTTTTGACAATTTTCATTCCAAGTTATAGGCTGGTCTTTTTTCAACAGCTTGAATAACGGCTCGCACGTTGCTGTTAGGTGAGATATGAACCGAGCGATGTAGTTCAACCTCCCTAAAAACCCGCGCACCTCTTTTTCTGTTTTAGGCGTCGGCATCTCTTGTATGGCTTTTATTTTTGCAGGATCAACCTCTATTCCTTTTTCACTCACGATAAACCCCAGCAGTTTGCCCGATCTCACCCCGAAAGTGCATTTGTTAGGGTTCAGTCTCAGCCTGAACTTCCTAAGCCTTTTGAATAATTTCAGCAGATTCACCAAATGTTCCTCCTCCGTCTGGGATTTGGCAATCATATCATCGACATAAACCTCGATCTCTTTATGCATCATGTCATGAAAGAGAGTCGTCATTGCACGCTGATACGTTGCCCCAACATTCTTTAACCCGAAGGGCATCACTTTGTAACAAAATGTTCCCCAAGGCGTAATGAAGGTAGTCTTCTCCATGTCTTCTGGCGCCATTTTAACCTGGTTGTAGCCCGAGAAGCCATCCATGAAGGAGAATACAGAGAATTGAGCGGTATTGTCGACCAACACATCGATGTGAGGAAGTGGAAAATCATCTTTCGGGCTCGCTTTGTTCAGATCACGGTAATCTACGCACATTCTCACTTTACCGTCCTTTTTTGGCACTGGCACAATATTAGCGACCCATGAGGGATATTTTGTAACAGCTAGGAAACCAGCATCCCACTGCTTTTGAACCTCCTCCTTAATTTTCACTACCATATCAGGTCTAGTTCTGCAAAGCTTCTGCTTAACCGGCGGGCATTATTCTTTTAGCGGCAGACGGTGCACAACCATATCCGTATCCAGCCCAGGCATGTCTTCGTACGACCAAGCGAATAGATCACTATACTCTCTGAGCATTTCAACCAGTCTTCGCTTGACGTCGCTCTGCAGCGCGGCTCCTATACGGATGTTCCTTTCAACCTCTTCCGACCCCAGATTAACGATTTCAATGACCTCCTCATGAGGCATAATGATTCGTTCTTCTTGCTTTACCAACCAAGTTAATTCCTCTGGGACCTCGCCATCTTCAACAATCTCTTCTTCGGCTTGGAATACCGGGTGCTCAAAGTCGAAGTGAGTCATAGGCGGTTCGATGATGTCATCTGAATATGTTATCCTGCAAAAGGAATGGTTAAATGCTTCAAAATGTGCATAAAGCGAATAACCACGTTGCCATTTTATTGTAAAAAAATAAAACAGGAAAAACAGAGATCACAATATTTGTACATGAAAAAACGCCTTTTTATTTAACGATTAAATAATGCAATGTACATAACAGAACGACCCTAAGCAAAATCACGATGCCCCGGGTAAGACACCGGATTGTTCAACAATTAAGAAAACAAAGTATTACTGTTTGGTAGTCACAGGAACAGTCTCCTGAATAGACCAATTGCACAGCCCTTGTCCTGGCACGCTCGGCTGAATCCAGGCGTCCATGTCGCAGTCGCTGTCTCCTTCTTCGGAATCTGAAACAGCGTTGATGGCCTCGTGATACACTCCACTAGCCATGATTGTTATTGGTCTTTTGAAACGGGGTGCCCTAGCAGCAGGCGTTGATGATGACGGTTGATATCCCAGCCCAAATCTGTCCATCTTCACGGGAATATCC
Source organism: Lathyrus sativus (assembly GCA_963859935.3). Classification (NCBI taxonomy): domain Eukaryota; kingdom Viridiplantae; phylum Streptophyta; class Magnoliopsida; order Fabales; family Fabaceae; genus Lathyrus; species Lathyrus sativus. Next base: position 253,999,391 of record OZ012735.1, on the reverse strand, counting down.
AGAACCTTGCCCTAGCCTTTTGTCTCACCAGTCTTCACTAGAGCCTGAGCCTCCTTGTATGATGAGACTGCCACCTCTGATGCTTTACTCGGCCCTGGAACCTTGTCTTTAATGCGCAACCCTTCAAAGGCTTGACAGGGTGTTTCATGAATCTCACCATCGACTTCCACATACTTGAATGACGACAGATGGCTGACCAATATATCTTCCTCCCCACAAACTGTAACCACACTGTCCCCTACCATGTATTTCAGCTTTTGGTGCAAGGTAGATGTGACTGCCCCAGCACCATGGATCAATGGTCGTCCGAGAAGACAGCTGTATGCTGGCTGGATGTCCATAATGTAAAACTCAGTTTCGAAAATCTCCGGCCCCACCTGCAGAGGTAACGTTATAGACCCAAAGACTGACCTTCGTGTACCATCAAATGCCCTGACCACCAAGTCACTAGGCGTACAAACGATCCCCCTGATGTCCAATTTCATCATTGCTTTCTTTGGCAGCACGTTCAAGGAAGATCCGGTATCTACCAGCACGTGGGACATGACTGTGCCCCTGCATTCAACTAAGACGTGCAACGCCATGTTATGCTCTCTTCCCCTCGGGGTCAAATCAAAATCCGTAAATCCCAAGCTATGACCTGCGTTCACGTGCACCATCACCCCCTCCAACTGATTCACAGAAACATCTTGGGGTACAAACGACGTGTCCAGAATTTTCAATAATGCATTCCTATGGGCTTCGGAACACAATAACAGTGACAATATGGATATCTTCGATGGCGTCTGTTGAAGGTGCTCAACAATCTTATAGTCACTCTTACGAATAAGGTGCATAAACTCTTCTACATCTTTCAGTGATGTTTCTTTTTCGCTCCTCTGCACAGGGACATCCTCATTCATTTTTCCTTTACCTTTTGCCAACCGTTCAGCCTCTACCTCAGGCGATATAAAAATTCTCCCACTTCTTGTCATCCCTCCGGTCCCGACGACATTGTCTACAACCTCAGCTGTATGTCTACTGATATCAATTTTCACCCCATCACAGTATGCCTCCAACCCATAAGTCCAGGGTACCGCCTTAGTGCTCTCATAAGGTGTTGGCCCTGCCTTGGTGATAGTGATCGGCGGTCGCCTGGCTGGTGCCGTTATAGTTATTGTTTTTCGGGGGATTGTCACTGTAGCGACATCACTTTGCTCATCGGCTAACACTTCTGCAGGTTTCTCAACTGCCGTTCTGTCGAATTGCAACATGCCTTCATCTATCAAGGTCTGTATACCCTTCTTCAATTCAGCACAACCCCCAGCCTGGGTCCAACACTCTAGACAAAACTCATCGCAGCCCGGATACACACCTCCTTTCAATAACCTGCTCTTTATCTCACACAACGGTGTTTTTAGTTCATCAACATTCATGATCAAGTTCAAACCCTCCTCAGTCAAAATAGCATTTGCCCCATGGTTGGGCATGGGCTGTTGTACTATGTTCGGACCTGCTTGTCCAAAATTTATGGCTTTGCTATCCAACAGATCTTGCACCACATGCTTGAACGCGTGGCAAGTCTCTATGTCATGGCCAGGAGCCCCGGAGTGAAACTCGCAGTGCATGTTCGTATCAAAACCAAACGGAGGAGTGCCCGTCATTGGCGCCATAGTCCTCTTTTCCACCAAATTCAAACCCAACAATGTCTGGAGTAACTCTGCATACGTATAAGGAGGTACATCAAATACTCTTTTCGGCCTCGCGTTAGGAAATCTCCTCTGTCCCTGATTTGGCCTCTACTGCTGTTGTTGTTGCTGCTGCTGCTGCTGTGGTGGTATCTGTTGTAGTGGTATTGGTTGTTGATGAAATGGAATTGTGACACTTGCCACCTGTTGCGGATAATCGTACGGATTCCGTCCTCTGTCTCGGCCTCGGCCTTGGCCCCCGAATACTGCACTTGTATCACCCTAACGACGACCACCGAAAGCTCTTCTGTTACTGCCAGCTGAAGTAGATTCCTCAGCTTGGAATCTCCCCATTTTGATATTACTCTCAACCTTCTCTCCCATCAAGATTAGATCCGAGAAACTGCCCAAAGAAGCGGGAAACAGCTTATCATAAAACATACCGGTGAATGTTCCTATGAACATATCATTCATCTCCTTCTCAACCAATGGAGGATGGACCCTTGCAGCCATGTCGCGCCACCTTTGCGCATATTCTTTGAAGCTCTCATCTTTCTTCTGCGATAACCCCTGTAACTGGACCCTGTTCGGTGCCAGGTCACTATTGTACTTATAATGAGCCACAAACGCTTCAACCAACTGCTTCCAAGTCTTTACCTGAGTAGGCTCCAATCCCATGTACCATTCAAGGGAAGGACCAGACAAGCTGTCTTGAAAGAAATGCATCAGCATTCTTTCATCATTTGAGTACGCCGACATCCTTCTATAGTATGACCGCACATGCACCTTTGGACATGTATCTCCCTTATATTTGTCAAATGTGGGAGCTTTAAACTTTAGCGGTACCCTCAGGCCAGACACCAGACCCATTGTGGTCATATCTAAACCAACAACACTTTGATTCACAACACCTTTCATCTGCTCCTCGAGCATCTTGATTCGCTGAGCGTTATCTACAGGACCTTCAAAACCTCCACCAGAGAAAGCATCTTCTTGTTGGTCTTCTATCCAACTACCGTTCCCATTTCTGTATCCATCATACCCATTGTTACGACCAAATCTAGTCTGATTCATCACAGGGCCCCGCCCCCTGTTACCATACCCTTGAGCGACCCCGGCAGGTCCAAAAGACATCACTCCAGCACCATTTCCGTTACCGAACCCACCATAACCCTGATTGGTATTACCAAATTCGTCCTGTCCGAAGCCCTGAGCGTTGAAGCCGTACGTCCCATCTTGATTAGCATAATCAAACCCCTGGTCGTTATAGCCAAATCCGTTATTACCGAAGCCATTACCTCCAATATTATCACCGCCCAGATTGGCATCTCCGAACCCAACGTTGTTGATGATAGTCTCATTACCGATTCCTGTATTACTGTTCCCAGCGCCAGCGCCATTGTTCAAATTCATAGCAGGTATGTTCGTCACAGGTGGAGCTACCGGTGTAGGAGTACCATCCCCATGAAGGGTGTCAACTCGTACATAATTGTGGTCTTCGTTTCCATGCCCAGCATTTCTCACCAGCAAAGGCTGCACCAAAGCTTGCAAGTTTTCCTGGCCTTTCACAATTGTCTCCATTGTCTGCATGAACAGCGCCAGCTTCTCACGCATGTCCTGCATCTCACTCTGCATTTGATCCATAACTCTTTTGCAGTTGGTACGAGTAGAGTATCGGTGCGGGCGTTGACTTTCAATCCTGAAAAGACCTGAACGATGCAGAAAATGAGATACAGTTCAATAATCACCTGTAATGTAATATGAATGTGTATGCAAATGCGACATGTGTCTGTGCATTAGGGAATATCACTCCCCAATTCTAGTGCTAATGTGTCAGTGTGGTGACAGTGACAGCAATACGAAGTTCGGAGCCCAATCATAGAAAACATCTCATACATTGTAGAGAAACCCATCAAGTCAGGAATACAACATCAATGAGCATACAATAAGAAGGCATGACCTCAACCAACAATCCTGGTGATGGCCAGAACAATGCAAATAAAGCATACACATCAATACATGAAATGGTCAAGTGCAACCATACGCCTGGTACTCCTCTAATAACCTCTTAGTCTCGGGATGATTTGGTCGAGTAAGCAAACCCTCAACAAGTAGATCTCTTCGCTTGAGAACACATCGTAAATCACCAGCAGATTCCTCCCGTGCCCCTTCTCCGAAGCGATCCTCTAACTTCCGTTTCTGAGACACAACCTCCTTCTTGCACTCGATGGCTTTGTTCAATGAGTTCTGAAGACTATATCTTGCCATCACCTCCTCTTCATACTTTTTCTTGCTAGCCTTCAACTGATCTTCGAGTTCAGAAATTTGCTGCTTCAATTTGTCTTCCCTCTTTTTGTTGTTGGTTAGCGTAGCATTCCATGTTTTGTTGCAAGAAGAGATTTCCCGGTAGGCGGCATCGAGTGACTTCTTCTTGGACTCTAACATATCATGAGAGCTTCTGAATTCTTTCCCCAGGCGTTCACGCTTCTTTTTCTCTTCGGTCAGTTCAGCCCCTAGCCTGTTTACCAACTCAGTCTGCTGTTGGAAGGAATGCACAGCTTTGTTCTTCTCACCCCGCATCTGAGCCAGTTCCTTCTCTAACTCTTCATTGATCTTTATCAAGTCCTCTTTTTCTTTCACAACCTGCTCATAGACCTCAACAACTACAATATTTGGTTCCTCCACTGGAATGGGAACAGGACGTGATACTGCTGGAAAAGGCATCTGTACCTGTCTTACCCTCTCCTGAATCCACACCTTGTATGGCATATAGGCTTGACAATCATTCTTGCCTAGCAATGGTTTCCCTCTTCTGCAGATATGATTCCAAGCGTGCTGAAGCTTGGCTAATAATTCCCCACTCAGTTCACCAGTGAAATACAAAGATTCCTGTATTCCTTCCTCCTTTGGCGGGCTTTTCAAGGCATAACCGAATTGCCTGATCAATAATGATGGATTGTAATTAATGCACCATTTCCTCCCAATCAGAGGAACATTAGGATATCCGGCGCAGCTGTAGATAATCTCAGATCCCAATAAAGCTCTGTCGAACCAGACAACATCTTCTGAAGAAAGTCCCATCAGATGCTCAGACCAATCCACCGTATCTGCAGACTCAGCAAAGATACCCTTCTTGGGCAAATGACTCTCAAACCACATATACAGCAAAGGCACACAACAAGAGACGTTCTTGCCCCTCCTATTCTCATTCTTATAATGCAGTGAGTGATAGAAGTCTCCAATCAGAGTGGGCACAGGATTGCCCGAAGCAAAGATATAGAATGCATCCAAATCAACAAAGTCAGGCATATTAGGGAACAGTACAATGCCATAGATACACAAAGCAAGGATAGCATTAAACACAACCCAACAACCACTCTTGGCGTACTCTTGTGCTTTCCCAACTAAGAACTTGAGAGAAAAACCAGAAACTCCATTGCACGAGGTTAACAGCAGTTCTGAGGAGTCTAAGTGCAAAGCAGCGGCCAAATCTTCCCGCTTGGGTTCAGCACCCATATGAATGAAGGGCACCTTGTTCTGAATAGTCAACTCCAAGATCTCAGCATATTCCTCCATGGTCGGAGCCAGAATGAAGTCAGGGAAAGTAAAACACCTCAGCGGGGGATCATAGAACTGCATCAGTGCGTACAATCCGTTACGCTCATGCATGGATGGTTTATAAACCAGCTTGAGCAGTTTCCCATAACTCTTCCTGAAGCTTCTCTTTACCTCAGCATCAGCTAGAGACATCAAACCAAGTAGCGAAGAAACATTGGGAGTAGGCAACTTGTACACAACAGTCTTCCTCAAAATACTCATAATAACAGATGGAAGTCCGGAGCACTAGAATCGGGAAGTATGGAAATGCACCTGCAGCACAAACACACGTTAATGATATGCACATGATGATGCAAACAATGCAATATGCAAGCAATGCAACAAGGGATCACGTGCCCCTGGCTGAGAAATTCAATCCACAACACTGGCCTCAAATAGACCTACAAACTGCTCAAGACCATCCACAATGCTCCAATCCTGGTCTCTGACAGACCTAATAACACTGCCCTCAAATACCACTGAATCTCAATCAAGAAAACCGGTAATCTGGAGGTCAAGTTACCTGCATGCCCAACCCCTCTCACAGGTAGGTGTCCTAACAACTGACACAAGGTATGGCATCCTATGTGGCCATCGGCGTCACAGACATTCAAGACCGATGATACGATACCCATAAGGTGTGGCATCATCATGTCCTGAAGAGGCCTCACTTAGCCAACTTCCAAATGATCGGTCCCCGGAGTCGACAATCCAACTAACCAACAACCCCCTCAACCCAAAGGGTTGAAAAAGAAGTCAACGAGAAGAACCTCGTCCGAGCGTGGATTTCATGAGACACTAGTACATGCAAAGCATGCACGCGCCCACTAATTTCCACTCTAATTCTAGGTGCACTCAAGCCCAGGTTCGGCTTATCTCTCAATCATAGAACCCCCTCATACCCACAACAATAATAACAATAATATAATGCTGAATGTAAAATACAGAAAACGTAAATCCATACAAAATCCACGACGGGAAAACAAGCGCTAGGATTGACTCGCGTAGGGAACCGTTGGAGTCCCCAGCAGAGTCTCCAGCTGTCGCTACTGCGAAAATCGGCGCCGGCTGAACAGAAGAGTCGCCACCATGCGTTATTTATCCCAATGGAGGGAAAGGAAACGCTCGAAGTAAACCTACCGCAAACACAGGAAAGGAATGGTCGTCGCAACCAAATCCTGGATTCGGGAGTCGGTTACGCAAGGGGAAGGTATTAGCACCCCTCACGTCCGTCGTACTCGACGGGATCCACGCTTGTTTTCTAGTACAGATTGTTATTCTATCTATTCTACAGGTCTGGGGTTAAAAGAAAATAAAATGACTCGGCAAAGTATCGCACTTTATGCCTACGTATTCCCGTCTGGAACGAGAAATCAGAGTCAACGTAGTTCGCCTACCTACGGGAAAGGAGGGGAAGGTTGCTCACTAGGATATCGCATCCTATGCGTACGTACTTTCATACAGCATGAAAGATCAGAGCAAACGTAGTTCGGGCCACGTACGACACAAGTCTGTCTTGATTGTTTTTATCCTTCTGAAAAAGGCTTTCTCCTGCTTACGGGTCCAAGCAGACAAAAATGACTCTTTGGTTGGTTTACAGTCTTTTACGCAAGAACTGTTTTTTATTGATGTTTATCCTTTTATTGTATTTTTCTGATTGTTTTGAGAAAGAAGAGAAACAGCAACTCTAAAACCTATGGTTGAAAAAGGAAGCCGAATCTACCCTAATGTTGTCATGCATGGGTGAAAGCCTAGTGTCTGTCATATTTCTCTCTTGCGCAGAGAGAAACAGAGATCCTAAGGGAATAAACGGGAAAAGCAACAACATATATACAGTAAAGCAGTAAAATGCATGAATGCAGCAGTACAAGCGAGGTAAGGGAGTCCCACTCAACCTCAAACCTAGAAAACAATGAGCAAAGTGAAACAGCTTCACCTCAATCTCAAGGGGAAAATTAACAAACAATACAGTCAAGAAACTCAAATAATACATCAACAGCTCTAGACAGCACCAACAGCTCTAAACAGCAAAACCTGACAGCACAAGCTCCTTCTTCTATCAGTCTTCAAGGCACTGAACTTTATCCTCAATCTTCAAGGGCTTCTTCAAGTCAAGCTCTCCAGCAGAGAAATGATGACAAGAGGATTTGGAATGTTAAACAGTCTGCTGAGCACCAAAGGTGGCCTACAGAAAGTTAACATAATATAAACTGTTTCTCTCAAAGTTCTATCTCCTATATACAGTCACTAATTCTTCCAAAGGAGGGATGTGAGTATTAAGGAGAGACTTTTAGTCATTGAGAAGAATGGAGGCACAAGAAACCATCCATGTTTATGAATCAATTTTCTATTCTAAGGCTCTATCTAGCTCTTATGTCCTATGGTCTTCAATCCACTCCAAGCAAGCAAACAACCTTCATCAACCTTTGATTTTGATCTTTCAACTTTGTCTTCATTAGACTCCATCATCATGCTCTTCAAACCAAGCCCACACCCCAAGCAAATGCCCAAGAGCCCATACAACAAAATAAACCCCAAAAATGGGCAAACCAAACAATCACACAATTGCAAAATATACTAAAAATAGTAAAATAATATTTACAAGCCTAATATTAATTCTAAGGGAAATACTATATCTACCCTATATACCCCATATGTCCCATACCCTAATTCAATCTAAAAACCTAAGAATAAAATGTTCAAGTACACCTATGTTGTGTATAAACCCTAATTTAACCATCCTAATATCATCTAATCAAACTAATCCAAACCCTAATTATAAAATCATGAAATAAATCCAAGGGGGGAGCTCAAGTTTATATCTAATTACTCTAAAAAGAATAGCACCAAAATATAAAAAGAGCTAGCTAAACAAAAATTTACAAAATTATGTACCAACTATATTCCATAAAAAACAACTAAATGTAAAATATTCACAAAAAATATAAAAAATATCTAAACTAATATTTTATTTATTCACAATTTTCTTGAAGTCCAAACTAACCTATAGTAAAAATTCCCAGATTAAAATAACCATTTTTCCATTTTTTATGATTTTCTAAAGTTGTAAAATAAAATGAACAAAATGATTTAAAAAAAGGAAAAAAATTGGTGCAGATAGCAAAAAATTAAAATATGTGAACTAACTGGGCCCAACTGGGGGGTGCGCGTATCAAAGCGCCTTGGGCCCAAATATATGTCAGAAAAAGAAAATGAAAAGCAAAGAAAAAAGAAAATAACACGGTGCAAATAGCAGTCAAAACATGTGCAATACTGGGTGGGCCATGAAAAGGGGGTGCGTTTATGAAAGACCAACTTAAGCCCATAACACGTTTTAAGTGAAACGTTGCGTTTCACTCTCAGCCAGCCATTCACAAATTGAAACACGCTTGGAGCCACACGATCAGTCCCTGAGTCAATAGTCAGCACACATCCAACGGTTGAGAACCTGTCTTCTCCATTCAAATCAAAGTTGGAGCCAAACTCCATTGTTGAACCTCCAAGAAAGCTCCAAACTCAGCAACTCGTGTTCCCTCAAAATTGAACCAAAATCCACAAAATAAAACCCTAACATGCTCAGAATTCTCCCCTGGTTTCACCTATGGTATCATCATCAATTGATATAGCTCCTAACGTGAAACACGATCTTGAATCCAAAAATGGCTCAGAATTCAATCATCACCAATCATCAAATTAAGTGTCTCAATCTCTTCCTCATTCATCACTGGCCAATTACAACTAAAACCTAAGGTTCTACTTGCATATCCATGGAGTTCTAGGTCCAAACAGAATTCTTGTCAACCTAAAAATTGTCACTAAATCGAGCCAAACCTTCCAGAAAGCATCATCTAGCCACATACTATGCTTCTAACCTAAAGATTCATGCTGATTCTATCTAATTCAAGCCATGGTGAGAAAGTTACTAACCTGTGAAATTGATGAAAACAGATGATGAAATGCTTCGATCCACTGCTTGCAAAGCTCCAGAATCACTCAATGCCTTGATATCTTGCTTATGTATGCACTAATTCTTGCTCAAACAGCTTGGATAACCATAACAGATTTTCAATTGCAGTTGAACATGTGAGAACTCAAGAACACGATTTATCCAATAACTCTCTCAGATTTTGATCTCTACACACTCAGTGATGATTATTGAATTGAATTCAATCAAGAAATTGGATTGATTCTGAAGAAAATGAAGAACTCGATGATGAATTGCAATGGAGGGAATTGAAACTCAATATTGCTTCTCTGCACCAAATGACACCCAACCCTGATTTAGATCAACTCAAATGGCTTTATAGGTGATGTAGGAAAGATCTAGAAAGTGCTGGAAGGATCCTATGAGAAAATGATAATCTCATGTCATGAGATGTTGAAAATGGCCAATGCAAAAACCAGTTCCATCTTACTATGTTACAGCATCTCAAAATGGCTTGAGTTTCTCCCCTGGTGAGAATTAGAAAGTGTAGGAATGGTTCCTTGCCTTGCAATTCACTCCTAGCTTGGTTTGGCAAGTGTAGCTTCTTATATAAGTAACCAATGGTAAGTCCAAGTTCTTGACCTCAAATTGAAAATTCAATGGTGTCAATGTTCTCAAAACATGTTTTCCCTTCAATTTGGTATATCACATGATGTATTTTAGCTTTGGATCAAAAAATCCCAAATTTGGTCACTTGAAAATGGACTTTTACCTTCCATATTTGGTCAATTTTATCATTTTGAGTTCCATGCATTTCCAAACCATCATGACCTCTTTTCTAGACTCAAAACATCATTTTGAGCAAGTTTTATTTTGAATATTTTTCCATTTGAAGCTTGCAAGTAGGAGTTTTAGGCATATGCTTGAAATGACCTATAATCTTACTTTCCCCAAAATACCCCTGGCTTTTCAAGATCATAAGTAGAGCTCCACAAATCCGATTAAGGCATACCATACCTTTCTAGAAAGCTAAGATCATGAGGAACAACTTTCATGTTGGCCAAAAATCCATTTGAAAATTCCTTATGGGGTAAACGTTGCTTGAAAGTCAAGTGACTTTCATAGTTAAATTTCAGATGCCTCTGAGGACCTGTAACTTGCAAGAGCCATAACTTGAGTTCTATAAATCTCCTTGATTCCTTCCACAACTCAAATTAAAGGTATTGAGATTATATACAAGTTTCATGTTGGCCAAGGATCCATTTGAGACTTGCATTTTGAATTATTTTGCTTGGAAGTTTGACCTAAACCAGGGGATTTTACTCAGAAACCCTAATTTAGAAACTTCTCTTCTTCTTGATTTCTTTTGATTTCTCCTTGTCACAACACCATATCCATATCCACATGTCAAAAGATGAATCCCACATCCCTTAAGTAGGACTTGATGCCCTTCAATCAAGCATTAAACCTAGGGTTGACTCTAGTTGACTGTCTTCAGCTGTAGCTCTTGCAACCACACCAATAACTTGTCTTACTTTCAAAATGACCCTCTAGGCCTTCCAAGATGTCTACACACATTCCATGCCTCAGTCCATAGCTCACAACCTCTATGATGATCTTCAACTACCCCCCAGACAGGCTATAAATCCACTGCTTGATCTATTAACTTCTCAGAGCTTCACCTTCTTTCTTGGTGACTTGAATAGACTTGAATCTTGATAAAACCTTTTGGATATGCTTCTTGAGATGAAAATAGCACTTGATCCCTTGTTTGATGGCTTGCCCATGCTATGCTATGCAAAATGAATGAACTATGTATATGACCTACTATGCAAATGATAAAGCTATGAAAACACAAACAAGTTGGTCAAATTTTGGGGTGCAACAGTATGCATGATGAAATATGCTTGGTGATTATCCATATTTGTTTATATATACATTGTGATGTGTATGATGAATTGGGTGAAAAATGTGGAATATGTGTATTCTATGCTTGTGTGTGTGTGTGTGTGTGTGTGTGTATATATATATATATATATATATATATATATATATATATATATATATATATATATATATATATATATATATATATATTCGTAGATATATGATTATATGCATTAATTATTATGATAATATTTCTCACTCTTCTGCTATTTTATGGTACCCTATGAGGCATGACAGAGTAGGTTGGCTGGAGGTCCTTTTTCTGAAGCGTGCCTTCATCTTTTGGCCAGTTAGCTAGGATGTATAGGATTCTTTTGTGATACATTATATATGTATTTAATCATTGGGGTCGAGTCATGCTCTGGTCATGTAACACTGGGATCGCTTGATTTGTATATTTTAGATATACATTATGTACTCTGTACCATGTTTTTATATTTATCGAATTATTATGATGTTGGCCCCAGTGCCTAATGATGTTGATTTAGGTGGTGAATTCAAATGTTTCTTTTACGAAGATTGTGATATAATTGAATCTGATGCTACATGCAAAGTGAAACTTTGAAAAGCATGATTATTTATTGAAGTTTTAATGAGCATGACAGGTGGTTTTTAATGTTTGAAAGTTATGTGTGACGCCCTTTTGTGAATGCATGATTATTTACTCTGATTATTCATATAATTTCCGTGGGGTTTAGAAGGGTGTTACATTAGTGGTATCAGAGCAGGTCGGTCAGTTGGCCAAGTTGTTAATGTGTTTATTCCCTATATATATTTGATATGTGTGTATGGCACTATCGATATTGTTAGTTCTTATGAAGTTTTGTTGTTGGGATCCAAAACAATGGTCGCCGGTAGGAATGATGAAGCGATTGCCGAAGCTTTGGCGATGTTGGCTGGAGTGATTGGACAAAATCCTCAAGCCAATGTGAATGCTGGAAACAACGCCGATTACGAGTTCTGTACTTTGGGAAGGTTTCAAAGGAACAATCCGCCAATTTTCAAGGGAACCCATGAACCTGACAAAGCGCAAGTATGGCTGAAAGCAATCGAGAAGATCTTTCGAGTCATGAATTGTTCAGATGCGTAGAAGGTGCAGTTTGGCACTCATATGCTTGAAGAAGAAGCTGAGGACTGGTGAGGTAACACTCGTCAGAGATTTGAAGAAGACGAGGTTGTGGTTACTTGGGATGTTTTTAGAGAGGCATTTCTGGAGAAGTATTTTCCAGAAGATGTGCGTGGTAAGAAGGAAATTGAATTCTTTGAGCTGAAGCAGGGTAACTCAATTGTGGCCGAGTATGCAGCAAGGTTTGAGGAATTGATTAAGTTTTGTTCCCATTACAACACTACCAATGCTAAGAGATCCAAGTGTCTCAAGTTTGTGAATGGTTTGAGGCCTGAAATCAAGCAAGCCGTTGGTTATCAAGAAATTAGACGATTTTCTGAGTTGGTGACCAAAAGCAGAATTTATGATGAAGATAGTAGAACTCGGTCGAGTCACTATAAGAGTTTAAATGATAAAAAGGGAAAAGGTCAATTCAGAGGAAAGCCGTATGTGACTCTTGCTGATAAGGGGAAACAGAAAGCTGGTATTGGAAAGAAGCCGAGTGGGGGAGGAGCTTCTAGTCCAGTGAAGTGTTTTATATGTGGCATTGAAGGACATCGTGCTCCTGAGTGCACGAGTGTTGAGCATAAGTGTTTCAAGTGTGGCAAGTCAGGCCACAAAGCTTTTGAGTGCAGAAGTGGTGCGAATGTAACTTGCTACAACTATGGTGAGCAAGGGCACATTAGTACCAAGTGTGACAAGCCAAAGAAGACTCAAGGGATTGGGAAAGTGTTTGCTCTATCAGGATCAGAGACTGCTAGCGAAGATCGGTTGATCCGAGGTACGTGCTTCATTAATGGTATACCTTTGGTCGCTATAATTGATACTGGAGCTATGCATTCCTTTATTTCCTTTGATTGTGTTAAGAGATTGAATCTTGAGTTGTCAATTATGAGTGGTGGTATGGTTATTGATACTCCTACTATGGGTTTAGTAACTACCCCATATGTGTGTTTGAATTGTCCGTTGAGTATTTTTGGTAAAGACTTTGGAGTTGATTTAGTGTGTCTTCACTTAGATCAGCTTGATGTTATTCTTGGGATGAATTGGTTGGAATTCAATCGTGTCTATATTAACTGTTTTGACAAAACAGTTATTTTTCTTGAACCTGATGATGAAGGAGACTTGTTTATGAATGCTAAGCAAGTGAAGGAACCAATGCAAGATGGTGCGAAGGTATTTATGTTGATGGCAACTTTGAGCATTGGTGAAAATGGAGCAATTAATGCTTTACCAATTATCCGTGATTTTCCAGAAGTTTTTCCTGATGAGATAAGAGATTTACCTCCGGAACGAGAAATGGAGTTTGTGATCGACTTAATTCCTGGAACTAGTCCGATATCGATGGCTCCATATCGTATGTCCGCATCGGAATTGAAAGAGTTGAAGAGTCAACTTGAAGATCTACTTGAGAAGAGGTTTATTCGTCTGAGTGTGTCACCATGGGGTGCACCAGTTCTGTTGGTTAAGAAGAAAGAAACTTCTATGAGACTTTGTATGGACTACAGACAATTGAACAAGATGACCATCAAGAATAAGTATCCACTTCCGAGGATTGATGATTTGATGGATCAGTTGATTGGTGCGAGTGTCTTTAGTAAGATAGATCTGAGATCAGGGTATCATCAGATTCATGTGAAGGCCGAGGATATTCAGAAGAATGCTTTTAGAATGAGGTATGGACATTATGAGTATTCTGTGATGCCATTTGGTGTGACTAATGCACCAGGTGTATTTATGGAGTACATGAATAGGATTTTCCATCCTTATTTGGACAAGTTTGTGGTTGTGTTCATTGATGATATTTTGATTTAGTCGAAGAGTGAAGAAGAACATGTCGGGCATTTGAGGATTGTGTTATCTGTGTTAAAAGAAAAGCAGTTGTATGCTAAACTTTCTAAGTGTGAATTTTGGTTGAAGGAAGTGAGTTTCCTTGATCATGTGATTTCGAGTAAAGGTATTGTAGTTGATCCGTCGAAGATTGAAGCGGTATCGCAATGGGAGACTCCAAAATCAGTTTTTGAGATTAGAAGTTTTCTTGGTTTGGCAGGTTATTATCAGAAACTCATTGAAGGATTTGCCAAGTTATCATTACCGTTGAAGTAGTTGACTAGTAAAGGTCAAGCTTTTGTTTGGGATGCAAAGTGTGAAGAAAGTTTTCAAGAGCTTAAGAAAAGATTGACGAGAGCTCCTGTTTTGATTTTGCCGAATCCGGCAGAACTGTTTGTCGTGTATTATGATGCTTCTTTGATGGGTTTAGGAGGTGTGTTGATGCAAAATAAACAAGTTGTAGCTTATGCTTCGAGGAAACTCAAAGTGCATGAGAGGAATTATCCGACGCATGACTTAGAGTTGGCCACCGTTGTATTTGTGCTGAAGCTTTGGAGGCATTATTTGTTTGGTTCGAGATTTGAGGTATTTAGTGATCATAAGAGTTTGAAGTATCTCTTTGATCAAAAAGAATTGAATGCAAGGCAGAGGAGATGGTTGGAACTTCTGAAGGATTATGATTTTGGTTTGAATTACCATCTGGGTAAAGCAAATGTGGTAGCTGATACATTGAGTAGGAAATCGTTGCATATGTCAATGATGATGGTGAAAGAGTTGGAAATGATTGAGCAATTTCACAATTTGAGCTTAGTGTGTGAGAAGACTTCTTACAGAGTTAAGCTTGGTATGTTAAAGCTTACTAGTGGTATTCTTGACGAGGTTCGAGAAGGAAAGAAATCTGATTTGGGTTTAGTTGATCGGTTGACTTTGATCAATCAAGGTTAAGGTGGTGATTTTCGGATTGATGAAAATGGTATCATGAGATGTCGTGACAGAGTTTGTATTCTTGATATTGTTGAGCTGAAGAAGAGTATTCTTGAAGAATGGCATCGTAGTGGATTGAGTATTCATCCGGGTGCTACTAAGATGTATCAAGATTTGAGGAAAATATTTTGGTGGCCTCGTATGAAGACGAATATTGCCGAGTTTGTGTATTCTTGCTTGACTTGTCAGAAGTCAAAGATTGAGCATCAGAAACTGTCGGGCTTGATGCAACCGTTGTCTATTCCTGAGTGGAAATGGGATAGCATATCTATGGATTTTGTGTCTAGTTTACCTAGGACGCCGAGTAACTTTGAAGCTATCTGGGTTATTGTGGATAAATTGACCAAATCTGCTCACTTTATTCTTATACGAATGGATTACCCATTGGAGATATTGGCAAAGCTGTACATTGAAAGGATTATCATTTTGCATGGTATTCCATCTAGCATTGTGTCAGATAGAGATCCGAGGTTTACTTTGAGATTTTGGGAGAGTTTGCAAAGTGCTTTGGGTAGGAAGTTATGTTTGAGTTCTGCTTATCACCCGCAGACCGATGGTCAAATGGAGAGGACGATTCAATCACTTAAGGATATTTTGAGAGCTTGTGTATTGGAGAAGGGAGGAGCTTGGGATAGCTACTTACCTTTGATTGAATTTACTTATAATAACAGTTTTCATTCGAGTATTAGTATGGCACCGTTTGAGGCATTGTATGGTAGACGGTGTAGGACGCCATTGTGTTGGTATGAGTCTGGAGAGAGTTTTGTGGTTGGACCCGAGATAGTCCAGCAGACTACCGATAAGATTAAGATGATTCAAGAGAAGATGAAGATTTCTCAGAGTCGTCAAAAGAGTTATCATGACAAGAGGAGGAAAGCACTTGAATTTCAGGAAGGAGATCATGTGTTTCTTCGAGTTACTCCAATAACTGGTGTTGGTAGAGCGTTGAAGTCGCGTAAGTTGACGCCGCGTTTTATTGGTCCTTATCAGATTTTGAAGAGGATAGGAGAGGTATCCTATCAGGTTGCTTTACTGCCGTCACTTGCTAATCTCCATGACGTGTTCCATGTATCTCAGTTGAGGAAATACATTGCGGATCTGTCTCATGTAGTCCAAGTAGATGATGTGCAGGTGAGAGATAACCTGACTGTGGAGACATCACCTATGCAGATAGAGGATTGGGAGTTGAAGCAACTTCGAGGTAAATAGATTGCTTTGGTGAAGGTCGCTTGGAGAGGACCGGCTGGTGGAAGTGTGATTTGGGAGCTTGAGAGTCAGATGAGGGAGTCTTATCCCGAATTATTCGTTTAAGGTAATTTTCGAGGGAGAAAATCTTTTAAGTGGGGGAGGGTTGTAACAACCCAATTTTTTAATAATTAATTAATTTATGTGACTTCTTTAATTTAAATGAATGGGGAGATATTTTGAGAGAAGAAAATATACTGGAGAGGAATAGAATAGAAAGAGATATAAGAGAAAGAGGAGAGAAAAGAAAGGATAGAAAGAAAAGAAGAAAATGAGAGAAAGAAAGAGGAAGAAGAGAAAAGAGAGGAAAGCTTGGATTCATCAAGATCAACCCTTAGGAGTCGATTTAATCGGGTAAGGGTGTGAAATCTTATTATCTTATCAATGTATATGATTATGTATGACTTGTTTGGATTGTTTGGGTGTTTTTCTACATTTCCATTCTAGGGTAGAAATGGGTTTAATCGATAGAAATCGATGTTTGAACGGTTAGAAGTTGGATTAAATGGCGTAGTTTAGTCGAGGATTGTTGGACTAAGTCTACTTGAACTTGTAGGTTTTGAATCAGGCTATTTTATGAGTTTCTGATGATTTCGTAAATTGAGGGTTTTGAACAACGCAGACGCTCGCTAGCACCTTCGCTAGGCGAGCAGGGTGGCAAGTTATTTGCCAGGCGAGCCAGCAGCGAGCTAGTAGCGAACGGTCCCAGACTTAGGCATAACCAAATGATCCAATCTCGCTGGTAGCGAGTGAGGTAGCGAAGGGTTCACTAGGACCTCGCTAAGCGAGCAGGTAGCGAGCACTTCCAGTAGCTTCCAAACTCCTTTCGCGAGCTTGTTTGCTAGGCGAACCCGTAGCGAGTGTTCGCCAAGGACTCGCTAGGCGAGTGGTTTAGCGAACGTGACACCATTCTTATTTCTTGTTGCGTTTCCATCCAACATTGATTGTTTGACTCGAGTATGATCAGTCTTTTTGATTGACATAGTTGTATGTTGTGGGTAGCCGTATGGCGTGCATCCTAGATTATAGAATCGATTGTGAAATGTGGCGTTTTGGCAAATTTATGCATTGTTTAAATTGATTAAAAGTGTATGATGATTGTGATGGAGTTCGTGGCCGTTTGGTGCGATAATGTGAATGCATATCGATTGTATGCGATTGTATGTGAAGAATTCATGAATATGTATTTGTGATTTAATCTATTTGATTCTTGTGTACTACTTGATGAATGTAGTGATGATGTTGAAAGTATGAATACTTTGATTATTATGAATGTGTGATATGTGCAATCATGTTATAGTTCTTGTGTGTTATAGTTCTTGTTATAGTTCTTATCGATTGTATGGGCTTTTGTTGTTATCGGTCTAGGGAACAGACCCAGTTTAAGTGTAAAAACCGAAAAATGATAACAAGTGTTGGTACCACATGGCATAAGTTTCATTGAGTTGCATTGAGCTGCATTGAGTCACATGGCATAAGTCTAATTGTTGTATGGAAGTGTGCATATGTGTATGAATTGTTGAATTGAGAATTTAGGATGTATGCATGATGAAATATGCTTGGTGATTATCCATATTTGTTTATATATACATTGTGATGTGTATGATGAATTGGGTGAAAAATGTGGAATATGTGTATTATATGCTTGTGTGTATATATATATATATATATATATATATATATATATATATATATATATATATATATATATATATATATATATATATATATATATATATATATATATATATATATATATATATATATATATATATATATATATATATATATATATATATATATATATATATATATATATATATATATATATATATATATATATATGATTATATGCATTGATTATTATGATAATATTTCTCACCCTTCTGCTGTTTTATGGTGTCCTATGAGGCATTGTAGAGTTGGTTGGCTGGAGGTCCTTTTTGTGAAGCGTGCCTTCATATTTTGGTCGGTTAGCTAGGATGTATAGGATTATTTTGTGATACATTGTATATGTGTTTATTCGTTGGGGTCGAGTCATGCTCTGATCATGTAACACTGGGATTGCTTGGTTTATATATTTTAGAGATACATTATGTACTCTATACTATGTCTTTATATTTATCGAATTATTATGATGTTGGCCCCAGTGCCTACTGATGTTGATTTAGGTGGTGAATTCAAATGTTTCTTTTACAAAGATTGTGATATAATTGAATCTGCTGCTACATGCAAAGTGAAACTTTGAAAAGCATGATTATTTATTGAAGTGTTAATGAGCATGACAGGTGATTTTTGATGTTTGAAAGTTATGTGTGACGCCCTTTTGTGAATGCATGATTATTTACTCTGATTATTCATATAATTTTTGTGGGGTTTAGAAGGGTGTTACAGTGAGCCGGGGTCTGGATACCACACGGGAAAATAGATAAACCATCATTAGCCAGGATCTAGATACCTCACATGCTAATGAAAACACCTGGTGTTAGCTGGGGTCTGGATACGGCACAGGCTAAAGAAATGAACCGGTGGAAGCCGGGGTCTGGATATCGCACGGGCTAGAGAGATAAATCGGAGGAGCCGGGGTCTGGATATCGCACGGGCTTGAGCCAATAGATCCAGTGAAAGCTGGGGTCTGGATACCACACGGGCTTGAACAAATAAAACCGGTGGAAGCCAGGGTATGGGTACCACATGGGCTTGAGCCACATAAAACCGGTGGAAGCCGGGGCCTAGATACCACACGGGCTACAAAAATAAAACGGTGAGAGCCGGGTTCTGGATACTGCACAGGCTGAAGGAATGAACCGGAGGAAGCCAGGGTCTGGATACCGCACGGGCTTGAAC
This sequence comes from Lathyrus sativus, assembly GCA_963859935.3. Classification (NCBI taxonomy): domain Eukaryota; kingdom Viridiplantae; phylum Streptophyta; class Magnoliopsida; order Fabales; family Fabaceae; genus Lathyrus; species Lathyrus sativus. Next base: position 253,980,244 of record OZ012735.1, on the reverse strand, counting down.
AAATAAAACCGCTGGAAGCTGGGGTCTGGATACCACACGGGCTTGAGCCACATAAAACTGGTGGAAGTCGGGGTCTGGATACCACACGAGCTTGAGCCAAATAAAAATGGTGGAAGCTGGGGTCTGGATACTGCACGGGCTAAGGAAATAAATCAGTGAGAGCCGGGGTCTGGATACCACACGAGCTATAGAAATAAACCGGTGAGAGCCAGGGTCTGGATACCACACGAGCTACAGAAATAAACCGGTGAGAGCTGGGGTCTGGATACCACACGGGCTACAAAAATAAACCGGTGTGAGTCGGGGTCTGGATACCACATGAGCTACAGAAATAAACCGGTGAGAGCCGGGGTCTGGATACCATACAGGCTACAGAAATAAATTGGTGAGAGTTAGGGTTTGGATACCACACGGGCTACAAAAATAAACCGGTGAGAGCCGGGGTCAGGATACCACACAAGCTACAGAAATAAACCAGTGAGAGCCGAATTCTGGATACCACACGGAATACAAAAATAAACCGGTGAGAGCCGGGGTCTGGATACCATACGGGCTCAAGAAATAAACCGGTATCAGCCGGGGTCTGGATACCACACGGGCTGATGAAAACTGCTATTAGCCGGGGTCTGGATACCATGCAGGCTGAAAAGATAAACCATCACTGTTGGAGATACACCTGAAAACAAGAGGTAACAACCTGGCTTATGTTTCGAATTCATATGTTTGAATATGGCGTAATGCTCCATACGAAATGGAATTGTTATGTGTTTGGGAGGATGTTATGCACAAATGCAAATGCAAAGGAACCACTCCAGCAAAATAAATGCTGAAGAGGGGAAACCAACTCCGCTGGGGATGACTGGGCATGCCAAGTACAATTGGACTTATGCCGAGAGAAACAAGCTCTGGATGGCTTTCTAGAATAGAACTCTCCTGGGAAAAATGTTCTGTTGGGAATAAAATCCACTCTGCTAGGGATCATAAAATCAACTCTGCTGAGGAAGGTGGTCCTGGACGGCCTACCAGAATACAACTCCTCTGGGAACAAACGACTTGGCTGGGGAAACAAATCCACTCTATTGGGGGAAATCAGCCCTGGACGACCTTTCTGAATACGACTCTATCGGGGAAGTGAAGCAAACTGCGGGGACTTACTCCACTCTGCCGGAGGTTCTGCTCTGTTGGCAATTTGAATCCACTCTGCTAGGGATAATGAATAAGATTTACTGGGAAGATATCCCAAACTTTATCTGCTGAGGATGACAATTCTCCGGGTCAATCCCATTCTGTGGGGAAGAAAACATTCCACCGACTTCTTTGGGGGCCTGCATGGGATGAGAATTAACTGGGGAAACATCCCGAAAGAAAATCATTCTGACGAATACCAATGACCAACTGGATTCTGCTACGGGCAACAACTTCGCTGGGGTTCACCTAAAGAGGGAATCAACATCTACCTTTGCTTGGGGAAATGAGCAATAAACCCAACAATATCAACCTTTGCTTAGGGAAATGAGTCCCTGACTTGAACTCTGAGGGGAAAAGAGTCAAAGATTTAGACTCTGTAGGGGTAACGACACTGCACTCGTCCCACTGCTGGGAGAATAATCCCAAATACCTGCTGGGCCTACCCAAGAACTCAACCTGCTGGGGAGAAACTAATCACAATCCCCTGGGGATAACTTTCTAGAATAACCTCAAGAATGAGAGTCCTGCAACAAATACAAGCAAAGTATCCTGTATACAACAAGAGCTATCTCGGTTATTGTCCATGACATCGTTCAAGCAAATCAATGTTTTAATCATGGTTAGCAGAGTCCACAAGTTTATGTATGCAAAGTTTTATCAAAAACATCAGGCATTTTTTGCAAACAAAACAGTAAAAGCTAAAAACAAGCACAAAATTTTTCTGAATAATATATACTTCATTGATAAATGGCCTGTAAATATGCAAATTTACAACAGATGCAACTCCTAAAAAGAGAAAGTTGCGCAAATAGTACAGAAATACAACAGATATACAAAATGTCAGCAATGTGATACAGACAACTACCATGTGTCGATTCATCTACGAATCGCATGACTTTGATGCTTCTCCAACGTTTCGTCCTCTGAAAAAACTGACTTGGTTGATTGACCCTTGGGTCCTCCCAGAATCCATTGCGTTCGGAAAAAAAAACGCAGACCGCAGTCATTTGCTTTTCAAATCCCTAACTTTTGCCTGAATCGTCCTTGCGGGTTTTCAATTCACCAGGATACCAATTTTTGCCAAAGTCGCCTTTTCAGGTTTTCAACTTTGCGGGTTTACATATTTTCTTTTTATCCCTAATTTTTGCCCGAACCCATTCTTTTTATGGTTCGCCGGGATGCCCCATTTTTTCCTGGACTTTCTTTTTCTTTCCAGCGGGTCTATTTTAAGTAAAGTATTTTTTAACTGCGTCTGCATTCACAGGGGATGTGAAATCTTTGCCATCCATGGTTGACAAAAGTAAGGCTCCTCTTGAGAAGACCTTCCTTACAACGTATGGACCTTCGTAGTTGGGAGTCCATTTGCCCCTGTGATCTGCCTGTGGAGGGAGAATCCGCTTCAACACTAAGTCACCTTCCTAAAAGCTCTGAGGGCGCACCTTCTGGTCAAAAGCTTTCTTCATCCCGCTTTGGTACAAACGACCATATGCAATGGCTGCCAACCTTTTCTCATCCATCAAGCTGAGCTGATTCAATCTATTCCTCACCCATTCTGCCTCATCAAGCTGGACGTCAACCAAAATTCTCAAAGAAGGAATCTTGACTTCCAATGGAAGGACAACTTCCATACCATACACTAGCGAGAAAGGAGTTTCCCCGGTTGAAGTACGTACCTAAGTACGATATCCGTGTAATGCGAAGGGTAACATCTCGTGCTAATCTTTATAGGTCACAACCATCTTCTGCACAATCTTCTTTATATTCTTATTGGCCCCCTCGACAACGCCATTCATCTTTGGGTGATAAGGAGAAGAATTGCGATGCTCAATTTTGAAACTCTGGCACAGTTCCTTCATCATCTTGTTATTCAAATTTGAACCATTATCAATAATGATTCTCTCGGGCACTCCGTAACGAGAGATGATGTCCTTCTTAATGAATCGGACCATGACTTGTCTGGTGACGTTGGCGAAAAAAGCTGCTTCAACCCACTTAGTGAAATAATCAATTACCACTAAGATGAAGCGATGTCCATTGGATGCGGTCAACTCTATCTTACCGATCATATCAATGCCCCACATAGAAAAGGGCCAAGGAGATGCCATGACATTCAAAGGACTTGGCGGCACATGTATCTTATCATCATAAATCTGGCATTTATGGCATTTCTTGGCGTATTTGAAACAATCAGACTCCATAGTCAACCAATAATAGCTCGCCCTCAACAGTTTTCGAGACATTGCATGTCCGCCTGCATGCGTTCCAAAAGCACCCTCGTGGACCTCCTCCATAAGCAAACTTGCTTCTTTTTCGTCCACGCATCTCAACAGAACCAGATCAAAGTTTCTTTGGTAGAGTACATCATCCTTGTTTAGATAGAAGTTTCCAGACAATCTTCTTAAGGTCTTCTTATCCTGGCTGGATGCCCCAGGAGGATACTCCTGATTCTTGAGAAAGTGTTGGATATCATAATACCATGGCTTCCTATCTGAAGCTTCCTCTATTGCAAACATGAACACTGGCCTATCAAGGCGTGAGATGATAATTCTCGGAGCGTCATTCCAATAATTCACCTTGTACATTGAGGATAAGGTAGCCAAGGCATCCTCCATCTGATTCTCCGCTCTCGGCACATGATGAAACTCTACCCTGTCGAAGAAAGGTAGCAACCTCCTTGCATAGTTCATGTAAGGAATCAGGTTAGGTTGACGAGTCTCCCATTCTCCCTTGATCTGATTTACCACCAAAGCCGAATCACCATAGATATCAAGGTTCTTGATTCTCAAATAAATCGCTTCTTCAATGCCCATGATACATGCTTTATATTCAGCTTCGTTATTGGTGCAAGGAAATGTTAGTCTGGCAGTAAATGGTATGTGCGAACCATGGGGAGTCGTAATGATTGCCCCAATTCCGCTGCCATAAGAATTAATAGCACCGTCAAAAATCATTTGCCATTGGGAACCCAACTCAGGACCTTCATCAGGTAGCGGTTCATTGCAATCTTTCATCTTCAAGAACATTATATCCTCATCAGGAAATTCAAACTTCATCGGCTGATAATCGTCGATTGGTTGCTCTGCGAGATATTCTGATAGAACACTCCCCTTGATGGCCTTTTGGGAGACGTATTGAATATCGTATTCTGTCAAAACCATCTGCCATCTGGAAATCCTTCTCGAAAGTGCCTGCTTCTCGAACACGTACTTAATCGGATCCATCTTTGAAATCAGCATGGTTGTGTGATTCAACATATATTGCCTTAGGTGTTTGGCGGCCCAAGCAAGTGCACAACACGTCTTTTCTAACATTGAGTATCTAGATTCACAATCTGTGAACTTTTTACTCAAGTAGTAGATGGCATGTTCTTTTCTTCCTGTCTCGTCGTGTCGGCCGAGAACATAACCCATGGAGTTCTCAAGAACCGTTAAGTACATTATCAATGGGCTTCCAGCCACCGGAGGCATCAGTATCGGAGGCTCCTGCAAATATTCTTTTATTTTTTCAAATGCCCTTTGGCAATTTTCATTCCAGACCACCGCTTGATCTTTCTTTAACAATTTGAACATTGGTTCACACGTGGCTGTGAGGTGCGATATGAACCTTGCAATGTAGTTCAATCTACCTAGAAAACTACAAACCTCTTTCTCAGTCTTCGGTGCTGGCATTTCCTACTTTTATTTTTGTAGGATTGACCTCGATTCCTTTTTCACTGACTATAAACCCCAATAGCTTTCCTGACCGTACACCAAAAATGCATTTGTTCGGATTTAACCTTAGTCTGAACTTCCTTAACCTCTCAAACAGCTTCAACAGATTCACCAGATGCTTTTCCTCTATTTGCGACTTTGCGATCATGTCATCAACATAAACTTCAATCTCATGATGAATCATATCATGAAATAGAGTCACCATTTCCCGCTGGTAGGTTGCCCCTGCATTCTTCAATCCAAAGGGCATTACCTTGTAGCAAAAAGTCCCCCACGGCATGATAAAAGTTGTTTTCTCCATGTCCTCCGGGGCCATCTTGATCTGGTTATATCTAGAGAAACCGTCCATGAAGGAAAACACTGAATACTGAGCAGTATTATCAATGAGCACATCAATGTGGAGGAGCGGGAAATCGTCTTTCGGGCTCGCTCTGTTTAGATCATGGTAATCTACACACATTCTGACCTTACCATCTTTCTTTGGTACAGGTACAATGTTAGCAACCCATAGAGGGTAGTTCGTCACAGCAAGAAATTTGGCATCCAACTGCTTTTGGACTTCTTCCTTGATCTTGACTACCATGTCCGATCTAGTTCTTCTTAGCTTTTGTTTCACAGGTGGGCACTCTTCTCGAAGAGGAAAGCGATGAACCACAATAGCTGTATCAAGTCTGGGCATATCTTCGTATGACCAAGCAAAGACATCTTTATACTCTCGGAGCATTTCTACCAGTCTTTGTTTGACATCATCCTCTAAAGCAGCCCCTATGCTGACTTCCTTTCTATCTTCCTCTGTACCCAGGTTGACGACTTCGCTTTCTTCTTGATGAGGCAGAATAACCTTCTCTTCTTGTCTCAGCAACCTGGCAAGCTCTTCAGGCAGATCTTCGTCTTCTTCAATCTCTTCTTCAGCTTGAAAGATTGGATTATCAAAGTCATACCGAGTCATAGACGAGTCTGAGTCGGTGGCATCTGCTATGTGAAACCTGCAATGATGATGATTTGATGCTTAAAATGATATGTAAACAACACAAACCACATTGCCATTTTATTGATAAAAATAAAAACAAGAAAAATAAGGATCACAATATTTGAATGCAAAAACGCCCTTTGATTAATGATAAAATAATTGTTCAAAACATAAACAAGAATAAGGCCCTATAGACAAAGACCGTTATGCTTCGGATAGAACATAGGGCTACACATAATCAAAAACAAGATAATTACTCTTCGTGCGTCACTTGGACAATTTCTTCGATGGTCCAGTTGTTCAGGCTTCGGCCGAGAGTAAATGGCTGGATCCATGCATCCATATTGCAGTCACTGTCACCTTCATCCTCAGACACAATGTTGATTCAATCAAATACCACCCCACCACTTGTAAATTGGAATGGCCCTCTGTAGTGTGGCGCGCTCTGTGAAGAAGACGACAACGGGTTGTACCCTAGTCCAAACTTATCTTGCTTATTGGGGATGTTCAGTACCTGCCCCAACCCTGAGATGATCCAGACTTTACCACAGCTTGCGCTTCTTTGAATGATGACATAGCAACCTCAGGAACTCCGCCCACAACTGGCGCCTGCTCTTTGATCTAAACGGTTTCAAAAGCTTGGCATAGTGTTTCATGAATCTCCCCGTCTACCTGCACATACTTAAATGAGGACAAATGGCTTATCATAATGTCCTCCTCACCACAGACGGTGACAATGTTACCCCCACCATATACTTTAACTTTTGATGCAAGGTCGACGTCACTGCCCCTGCCGAGTGAATCCAGGGTCGACCTAACAAGAAATTGTATGTTGGTTGGATATCCATTATGTAGAAGATGACATCAAAAACCTCAGGGCCAACCTGGATAGGAAGAGTTACTTCTTCAAACACAGACCTCATTGTCCCATCAAATGCCTGCACAATCAGATCACTAGGCGTGCACATTACTCGCTGGGTTAAGCTTCATCAAAGCCTTTTTGGGCAACACGTTAAGTGAAGACCCAATATCCACCAGCATGTGAGATAAGACAGCCCCTCTGCACTCAATGGAAATATGCAGGGCGTGATTGTGGTTTCTCCCTTTGGGGGTCAAATCCAGATCAGTAAATCCTAATCTATTTCCAGCATTCACATGTGCCACCACTCCTTCCAGTTGGTTCACAGATAACTCCTGTGGCATATACGCAGTGTTCAGAATCCTCAGAAGGGCATTTCGATGTGCCTCAGAGCATAGTAATAATGATAAGATTGATATTTTTGACGGGGTTTGTTGGAGATGGTCCACAATCTAGTAATCGCTTTTTCTAATTAGACGCATGAATTCCTCATCGTCTTTCAACAAAGTGTTCTTTTCAGCCCCTTGAGATTTTTCTTCAACAATAACTTTCCCCATTACCTTATCCTGTCTTTCAGCATTAACTTCTGGAGGTACAAACACTCTCCCACTTCTCGTCATTCCGCCTGTTCCCAGCAAATTATCCACTGAATCAGACGTTGTTCCTTTCAGCTCTTGTTTTTTACTGTTACAAAAGACTTCAGTGCCATAATTCTAGGGGATCACCTTAGTGCTTTCGTAAGGTACAAGCCCTGCCTTGGTGATTATGACGGTAGTTGGCCTCGGCGGTGCAGACATATTGATAGTTTTGAAAGGAATTGAGATTGTGGCAACCTTATCCTGCTCTTGACCAATCACCCTTTTAGCTTTTTCTTCACCAATCCTGTCAAATTGTAGTATTCCTTCATCCATTAATCTCTGCACATGGTTTTTCAAGTTCTCGCATCCCTCAGGACACGCCAAACAACCTTCACAACTTTCCATACAACCAGGGAACACTCCACCCTTCAACAACCTACTTTTAACGACACTCAACGGAGTTTTCATCTCTTCAACATTGGTCACCAGATTCAGACTCTCTCCCCCCACAATAACATTTACCCCCGCTGCCCCATGGTTGGGCATAGGATTTTGCACAACATTGGGCGCATCATTCATAAAATTGATCGCCTTGCTGTCTATAAGGTCCTGAACCTGAATGAAAGTCACATATGGCATTTACATCATACCCTAGGGGAGGTGCGCCAATCAGGGGTGCCAGCGTTCTCTTCTGAACTAACTGCAGCTGTATCAAATGTTGTAACAATTGTAAGTATGGCATTGGTGGTGCATCAAAATGTTTATTCATCGTCCTTCTATGATCTTGGAACTGCCGCAGAGCATAATTTTGCTATTGTTGCTGTTGTGGAAGTTGTTGATGTTGTTGTGGTTGTACTACCGGAATAACAATACTCGCAATTTGAGGTTGTTGTTGGTGATATTAATTTCTGTTTCTGTTGTTACCCCTATATCCTGAGATTGCGTTCGTCTCCCCTTCTCTTTTCTTATTACCAAAGTTCTTTCTACCTCCTCCAGACGAGGACCCTTCTCCCGCTTGGATCTTTCACAACTTAATCCCATTTCAACTCGTTCACCTATAATGATTAAGTTTGAAAAACTACCAGACATATTACCGACTAATTTCCCGTAGTACACACCAGGTAGTGTAGTACAAACAGATCAATAAGTTCCCTCTCCACCATTGGATCAACCCCAAGTTTGACATGTCCAGACCAAGGGAGTTCTGGTTTTCAAGGTTCCTTATCTTCTCTTCTATCAGCTTAAACCTCCTGTCTGCATCCGGCTGCAGTCCTGCTCCCAGATCTCCCATAGAGAAAATATCGTCTTGCTCGTCCTCCTCCCATTGAGGACTAGCATTTCCATGTACAGCGCATGTTGGTGCGGGAATATGGACTCCAGTCTGATTACCTCTACCCGGAGGGATTACAACTGTTGGAATGGAAGTGGCATGAGGAGTGCCATTGTCAGTTGTAGGAGGCACAACAATAGTCCCTCCATGTAGAACCCCACTTCTGTCAACCCTAGCAATCAGAGGTTGAACGAGTGTTTTTAGCTGTTCCTGGCCATTGGCGACCCCCTGTATCAAGTTTATAAATTGTGCCATACGATCACAGAATTCCTGCAGCTCAAGTTGAATTTGGTCCATGGTTTTTTGCTGATTCCCCCTTATTGAGTAGTGGTGGATGGTGCAGTCTTCAATCCTGAAACAGTGCTGCGAAAACCACAAAAAGGAATAAGGTCAACGGAACCAGAACACCTGCAATGCAATATGAAAAAAGATGCAAAATGCAGACATGTAAATATGGTTCAGGGAAATCTTCCCCTTGATTCTAGTTCTACGAGCATAATAGGAGAACGAAGAGCCAACATATGGAGCCGCAAAACCTTTCTCATAAAATAGGATAAGGAACAGAGTATCAACACACAATACATCACCAATGAAAATACAACTGAGTCGATGCGACCTCATCCAACAATCCTGGTGATGGTCAGAGTACAAAATAACAAAGTACAAAAGAGAAACAAATCAAGCATGATAGCGAGTCTAAAACTCCTCCAACAACTCCTTCGTATCAGGGTGATCAGGCCTAGCAATCAATCCCTGGATAAGCAACTCCCTCCTGCTGATGGTGGTCTGTAAGCCTTGAGCATAATCTTCCTAGGCGCCTTCCCCAAATGCATCTTCAAGTTTAGGCCTCTTCAGGTCTGCTCTCAACTTATACTCCTCCAACGTTGCAAGAGCTTCGCGTAGCTTGCGGCCGCATTCGTAATGACGAGAAGACTCACCTGGATCTTTCTCATCTTTTACACGGAGTTGAGTCTTCAACTTGACAATCTATTGACGAAGTCCTTCTTCTCTTTCTTTGTTGTTAGTCAGGATAGCATTCCATTGGGCATTGAATTTTGATATCTCTAAATATGCTCTTCCTAGCTCCTTCTTCTTATCTTTGAGAATATCACTGACACTTTTCAAGTCTCGACCTACTCGCTCTCGAGCGCGAATATCTTCTGTTAATTCCCTACGCATCTTGTTCACTATCTCTGTCTGCTTCTTGAATGAGTGGGTGGCCTGATTCTTTTCCCTTCTAAGCTGACTGATTTGCTCTTCCAACTCTTCGTTCACCTTGCGTAGTTCTTCCTTTTCAGCCCACAGTTGATTGTATTTCTGTATGTCAACTTTCGTTGGTTCTTCAACTACCAAGGGGTATAAAGGTTCTCTTATTGGAAAGGGTAGCAACAGTCTCTCAACTCTCTCTTGGATCCATTCCACATATGGTCCATAGGCTCTGCAATCGCCCTTGCCTAAAGAAGATTTTCCTTCACGATGAATTTTACCCCAAGCCTTTTCCAATCTAATTAAGGTCTCAGCATCAATTGAACTGGTGAAATACAAAGATTCTTGTATTTCTTCTTCCTTCAGAGGTTCTCTCAGAGCGTAACCAAACTGCCTGACTGCAAGATCAGGGTTATAACTAATGCCCCCTTTTCTCCCAATCAAAGGAACATTGGGGAAATTACCACATGTGTAGACAAACTCCACACCCAAAAGATCCCTGTTGAACCATACAATATTCTCAGAAGTTAGACCCATAAGTCTTTCTGACCAATCAGCAGTATCAGAGATGTCAACAAAAGGACCAGACTTAGGCAGATGCGAAATAAACCATTTGTACAAGAGAGGCACACATCAAGAAACATTCTTCCCTCTTCTGTTCTCATTCTTATAGTGGACATAATGATAAACATCTCCTAATATTGTTGGAACATGATTCTTGGAGGAAAAGATGTGAAAGGCATCCAGGTCAACAAAATCAGGGATATTGGGAAATAATAGTATGCCATAGATACAAAGAGCTAAGATGACATTGAAGATAATCCACCATCCTTCTTTTGCAAAATGCTGAGCTCTGCTCACCAAGAAAGGTAATGGGAATCTAGGTACTCCACTCCTCTAACTCATCTTTCCATCTAACTCAGAAACATCCAAGTGAAGAGAATTTGCTAACTTTGTCAAGTTGGGCTCTTCCTCAAAATGGTAGAAAGGCATTTGTTCCAGAACTGGGATTCCTAGCAGCAAGAAAAATTCTTCCAAAGTAGGCATCAACACATATCCTGGAAAGGTGAAGCATCGCAGCTGAGGATCATAGAACTGAAACAATCTATGAAGACCTCCTAACTCAAACAATGAAGCTTTGCAGACATAACTCAGAATCTTCCCATAGTCTTTCTTGAAATCCTCCATCACACTGTGATCAGCTGCAGAGATTAAACTGAGCAAGGACCCTATATCTGGTGCTGGAAACTTGTACGCTACTGTTCTATTCAAGATGGGCTTCATGCTGACAGTGGATTAGATTACTTGAATCAAGGAGAAAATGTGCACCTGAAACACAAATACATGTCAATGTTAAAATGCAAATGAGTATGCAAATGCAACAAGGGATCAAGATTGTTGTGCTGCTGACTGAAATGAACCAGCACTTCGCTTTGACCAAAATATAGGAACCTCATAACTTTAGAGATTAAAGGTTCACACTGATAAGAAATCCGGGTAGGTTGAAGGTCTAGTTTCCTGCATAACCCTCCCAACTCACAGGTATGAACCTATCTCTGACAAGGTCTAGCATCCTATGCAGTAGTCAGCATCACAGACTTTCGAGAAACGATGATACGTTCACCATTTATGGTTTGGCATCATAGTCTAACGAAGAGGCCTCACTTAGCTGACTCCCAAATGATCGGTCCCTAGAGTCGATAATCCTCAGATCCAACATCCTCTCAACTGCCCAAAACAGACTGGAAAGGTAGTCATCAAAGAGAATCTCGTCTGAGCGCGAATTTCATGAGGACTAGTGCATGTCTCCATACAGGTTCATCATTACTTTCCACTTCTAATGCTAGGGTTATACTCAAGCCTGAGTTTTGGCTTATCACACAATGGAACCATCCCACCCCACAGCACAACAATAACATGATATAACGCGGGAAAGTAAAATGCAAATGCGATAAAATACAGATACAACACAAATGTACATATATACACACCCAAAGATAAAACACACAAGCGCTAGGATTGAATCGCATAGGAGATGGGAAAATGTCCCCAGCAGAGTCGCTAGTTATTGCATCACTGCGAAGAGGGGCCGACAAAGGCAGAAGAGTCACCACCGTTCTTTATTTATCCCAAAGGAGGGAAAGGAAACGATCAGAGAAAACCTACGAAAAAGGGAAAAGACAGGTCATCACAACCAAATCTTGGGTTCGGGAGTCGGTTACGCAAGGGGAAGGTATGAGCACCCCTCACGTCCATTATACTCAACGAGATCCACGCTTGTTATCTATCTAAAAGGGTGTTAATCTATCAAAGACTGGCTCACAGGGACAAAAGAAAAGAAAAGAGACTCGATAGAGCATCGCCGCTCTATGCCTACATACTCCCTCGTGAAATGGGAAAGTCAGAGTCAACGTAGTTCGAAAAACTATGGGTGAAGGTGGGGAATGTTACTCTCCAAGACATCACCATCTTGTGCCTACGTATCCTCATCTAGTATGAGAAATCAGAGAAAACGTAGTTCGGACTGACACGACCATAAATTAGTTCAAGTGTTTTAACTGAGTAGGGTTAAATGGTGGTTCCAACAGTTAGGGACAATTCCTGTTTATGGTAGAACCAAGACTTAACACACTCTTTCTGAAAATGATTTTCCAAACAATCCCGAAGGATAAAAAGGTTTGATGTTTTGTTTTGTGTTTTTTATGAAGAAGTGAATTGAGTTAAGATTTGTAACTCGTATTGCACTAAAGACTATGACTTGAGAGCGAATGCGTCGCATATCGCCCAGAGGGCATACGCTAAACACTTTAGACAGATTGAGAGGAGGCCCCCCCAACTATCATTCCTCAAGTACTTAAGGCTCGTAGCTTACAACACTTATTATCCTTTATTAAGTGTCTTAAGAGATTATGAGATGAGAAGAGAAAGACACAAACTCTAAGGGGAAACTAATCAACCCTAATGTTGTCATGCAAGATGCTCCTAATGTTGGGATTAAGAGGGAAGAAATCTATCCTAATGTTATCATACAAAGGATTGAACACCTAATGTATCTCCTACTCCCATCTTAAACAGAGGGACTAGGAATCCTAAGGGATCATGGCAAAAGAACCAAATAAACAACAGATAATTCAATCACAGATAGAATGAAAGATGAAAAGGAGTTGACTTAAACAAGTCAAATGCAACGAAAACATGAAATGCAAAGATGAAAAGGTGAAATATGAGAATCAAATGATGCATAAAAAACAAGTGATAAAAAAGATTTGAACAAGTTCAAAAGAGTGAGATGAAATGGGAGAAGTTACAACTCCTACAACCACTCAAACATCAATCACTAAAACAAAAGCCAAGCATTAAACAAGAGTTAAGGCCATGATCAAATAGAAGATGGGAGAAAAGAGGCTTGGGCAGCAAGCAACATGTAAAACATCTCAACCAAAAATCCCACATTGATCATGAAAGAGCAAAGAGCAACCAAGTGCAAAAAGATTGATCCATCATTCAAGACAAACTCAAAGTACGAACATGGATACCAAATTGTCTTAATTCATGATCAAAACCCAAGGGGCAGAAGTGAAACCAAAAGAAAAGGGTTCAAATCAAGATGGAAAGAAAAGCCTAAGCAAGAACCAAGTCAAGGCAAGAGGAAGAAACAAAGTTCAATTCCATTTTCAACACTTAAAATCAAGTGGAATAACTTAACTTCTAAGTAACTTGTAACACAAGTTACACAAGTGTATGACCTAAAAATGAAATACCAGCACCTTAATCATGTCAAAAATGATTATCAAGACTCATAGGGTGCATATGGGATCCATCAAAGTCATTTCCTAAAGGAACTAGGTCCAACTAGTTTGTATGAACTTCCTCTAAGATGACTTGACTTGCAAGCTTCATCAAAAATAGAAGAAATGTTCAATAAAATCCAAATAAAATGCACAAAGTAACCAAGCTCAATGGCAAACAGAAGCAAAATTTTCAATGCCAAAATCAATCTTAGGCATCACCAAATAATTTGATTAACAAGGGTGCTCCACCTTTTTGAGTATTGATCGAGGGTCAAGAAAAATCAACTCAAAGTAAAACATAAAATGATCAAACATGAACCAAAATTAGCCTCAAAGGTACCTCAATCCATCCTCTAAATGGAGAAGAAACCTCATTCATAGGTGATATGAATTGGTAGTTCAAATGTATATGATCAAGCAAAGGAAACATTAAAAACACCTCCAATTGCAAAATTGAAATAAAATTGCAAAATAAAACAAAATTAGAAATAAAAAATATGAAAAGTTAATTAAGGTTTTGAAATGATTGAAAATATTTTTTATTGAATTTTTTGACAATTGGAGCTATTTTTAATAATTGAAAATCAAAACAGAAAATGAAAATAAAATAAAAGCAAACCATGGGAGGTGTCAAAATGAAAACAAGAATAAACTGAATCACGTTCAAAAGAGAAATGGGCTCAGAAATAGGGGGCGTGGATAGCAAAGAAACTAAGCCCAAAGGCCAAAGTTGAGCCAGATTAATGAAACACACCGTTTTATTAATCTGATGTGGAGTCAGCGTGCCACATGCTCATGGTCAAGCGAATCACACACCAACATGCATGCAAGTCAATAAGTCAGCCCAGGCCAACTCAGCTTAGATCTTAGAATGAACCAGACACTGGAGCTAGGGCTCTAGTCATCTTCTCCGGCCACACCACCAGAGCTCAGTTCACCTTTCTCAACAAACATGCATAAAATTGGTACCATTTGAAAGCTTACACAACAAGGATCTCAAATCCATAACCAAACAATAAAATAGTTCTAAATCAGAGAGAATCGAAGGATTGAAGTTTGAATGTGTCATCTGAAAATGTGATCAAACAAGAACAATAATGATGCAAACATTGCCTATAGATCATAGGTCTTCAGATGCAACCAACATGAGCTTAAACAGTGCCTAGAATGAGAGAAAAATGGATGAGAAACTTACTGAACGGAGAAACTCCGTTGGTTCTTCAGATGCGTGCAAGCTCTACTTTATTGCTTCAGACACACTCCAATTGCTCCTAGGAAGAAGATGCAAGCCTCAATTGAAGTTTATTTTGAGAGAAAACTCAGATTCGAAAATGGAAAGTGTTTGAAAAATTTCAATTCTCTCTGCTCTCCTTTCATGCAAACCAGCCCTTCTGAGCATTAGGGCAGATAAAAAACTTAAATATGATGGGTAATGACACTCCATGTAGGCCCATGTTGGCTGTTTAGTGAGATTTGAAGAAATGCCCAAAAATGAATCCTTTGCTCATGCACACACGTCTTGACTCTTTCACACCACATGAGCTCATCAGTTTGAAGTGTGTGGAATGTACTTCTGATTTGAATTGATTTGGGCTTTGGATTTGATCCATATCTCAAGTTTGAAGTGAAAAGTTTTATGGAAGAAAATTTTAAAATGATGCATATCATGACATTTTGTGTTAGTCCAATTGTGGTAAGTTCTTTTATGATCATATATTGGTGTAAGAGGTTCAAAAGTGAGACAAAATAAGACCTATAATGTACCAAGTTAATACCATGACCAAAAGTCCAAATTTCACTTTAAAAGTCTTCCACATGGCCATGTAATTCCATAATTCAAATTAATTTAGTTACATGATGTAAATAAAACTCTTAGGAATAATTTCCATGTTGGTTGGTAATGCATTTGAGGTACATAAGTTCATGAACTTGACCATTGAAACAAGTGACCTATAATGAAACTTTCCCAAAATACCCTTGCCTTGTGAGGTCCATAACTTGAGATGTACAAATGATATTAAGGACTTCTAGGACTTTTTGGAAATATAAGACCATTAGGAACAACTTTCATGTTCACTTGAAGTTGATGGGAAACTTGTTTCTATGTCAAAAATGCCTTGGAAGTGAGTTGAATTTTTGGTGACCAAAATTCTATTCATCTGAGACCCCTAACTTGTTGGCATCATAAATTGAGATGTACAAACCCAATGGATGAGTTCTTGTACTCAAAATAAAACTAATAACATGCTCTATAAGTCTCATGTTTTCATGAAAATGAGATTGAGCTTGCAACATAGGTGAAAATGGCCTTGAAGTTAGGCACTAAAGAAGAGGATTTTACACTGAAATCATCTGAAACCCTAATTTAGTAACTTCTTCCACTCTTGATTCCTCTTGATCTGATCTTGTAATGATATCTTAGATGCTTCAAAATGACTTCCCATGGCTTGTGTGACTTGAAGACCAATTTGGAAACCTCTCAAGTCCACAGTTGACCTTGAGTTGACCAAATGAAACCCTAATTCCAAGTCCTTTGTCTAAGTCCTTTACAGATGAATTGAATGACTCCATAAACCCCACCAAGCCTCTCCAAGGTATACAATAAATTTCAAAACCAAGTATTGTCCAAATGAATGACCTCACGAACTCCTGGTGATCCTCTGATGAGCCTCTGAGATAGGAGATAACATCCACACACCCATCTCTCTTTTCAAGGAGTTTTGGTCCTTCCATGATGATGGTAAACACTTGATGGCTTGCACAAACACTCCTGCTTGAGCTTGAAACCAAAGATACCCTCCTCTTTAATGAAACATAAACCAAGTTTAAAAGAAAAAGTTGGTCAAATTCATGCCTTTCGGTTTGAAAAATGCAGGGGCAACATATTAGAGGTCCATGGCCACACTCTTCCATGATATGATACACAAAGAGATTGAAGTATATGTGGACGACATGATCACAAAGTATCGAAGCGAAGAAGACCATTTGGATCATCTATTAAAGTTGTTTGAGAGACTTTGAAAGTACCAACTAAGGCTAAATCCAGCTAAATGCACCTTTGGGGTTCGCTCAGGTAAATTACTCAGTTTCATCGTTAGTTAATGCAGAGTTGAAGTGGATCCTGATAAGGTCAGAGCAATCCAAGAGATGCCTGCTCCTAAAACAGAGAAACAAGTCAGAGGTTTCCTTGGACGATTGAATTACATCTCCAGGTTTATCTCCAACCTAACTCCTACTTGCACACCGATCTTCAAGTTGTTACAAAAAGATTAGACGGTGGTGTGGAGTGAAAACTGCCAGTCGGCATTTGAGAAAATCAAGCAGTATTTACAAGAACCTCCGGTATTGATTCCTCTAGTGCCTAAAAGACCATTGTTCGTGTACATGACAGTATTAGAAGATTCTATGGGTTGTGTCTTGGGCCAAACTGATGAGTCGGGCAAGAAAAAGCACGCCATTTACTATCTAAGCAAGAAGTTCGCAGATTGCGAGAGTCGCTACTCCCTGCTAGAGAAAGCCTATTGTGCTTTAGCATGGGTCGTCAAACGCATAAGATAGTATATGTCTGCCATACCACAATGCTGATTTATAAGATGGACCCCATCAAGTACATCTTTGAAAAGCCAGCTCAAACTAGAAGATTGGCCAGATGGCATATGCTCTTGTCAGAGTATGATATTCAGTATGTTGCTCAAAAATCTATCAAAGGAAGAGTCTTGTCAAAACACCTCGCAGAGCATCCCGTAGAAGATTATTAGCCACTCAAGTTTGAGTTCCCTGATGAAGATGTGATGTACATTCAACGAATGAAGCCAGAACCTGGTCTTGAAGAAGGTCCCGAGACTGGGTCCCGATGGGAAATGATGTTTGATGGAGCTTCAAACAAAAACGAACATGGTATTGGAGCTATTTTGAAAAATCCAACCGGAGGGTATACTGCTGTCACAACTCGACTTTGTTTCTTGTGTACTAACAACATAGCCGAGTACGACGCCTATATCCTAGGGTTGGAAGCTGCCATTGATCTCTGCATCAAAATCCTGGAAGTGATCGGAGACTCTACCTTGGTGATTTATCAACTCAAAGAAGAATGGGAAACCCGAGATGAGAAGTTGATCCCTTACAAAACTCACATCCTCGAGATGGTTGAATACTTCGGTGAAATCACTTTCAAGCATGTGCCAAGAGCGGAAAATCAAATTGTTGATGCTCTAGCCATGATGGCATCAATGTGGAAGGTCCAGTTTGTTAACGAGGCGCCTCTGGTTTGCATCGAAAGAAGAACAATACCAGCATATGTCATGACAATAGAAGAAGAATCTGATAAGAAACCTTGGTTCCATGACATCAAGAACTTTCTTCAACATCAGATATATCTGGCTGATGCGTCCAGGATTGATAAAAGAACCATACAAATATTGTCATCTAAGTTCTTCATCAGCAATGGCATCCTTTACAAGAGAAACCACAACATGGTTTTGCTTCAATGTGTTGACAAAAAAGAAGCAAGTCTTATAATGACTGAAGTGCACGAAGGAACATTTAGTACTCATGCCAATGGCCACACCATGGCTAAGAAGATTTTAAGAGCTGGTTACTTTTGGTTAACTCTAGAGATGGACTGCATCCTCTTCGCTCGAAAATTCTGTAAGTGCCAAGTCTATGTTGACAAAGTGCATGTTACTCCACATCCTCTCAATGTGATGACATCACCGTGGCTATTCACAATGTGGGGCATAGACATGATTGGGGCAATAGAGCCGAAAGATTCTAACGGCCATCGTTTTGTCCTTATTGCTATTGATTACTTCACCAAATGGGTAGAAGCAGTGTCATATGCGAACGTAACAAAACAAGTGGTCGCCCGCTTCATCAAAAAGGAAATCATCTGCCGATATGGTATCTCTGACCAGATCATCACTGACAATGGGTCAAATCTGAACAACAAGACAATGAAGGAAATTTGTGATAACTTTAAGATCAAGCATCATAATTCGTCTCCTTACAGGCCCAAGATGAATAACGCAGTCGAGGCTGAAAACAAGAATATAAATAAGATAATACAAAAGATGGTCGTTGAAGGTGAGATAGTACTTAGAAGGGGGGTTGAATAAGTATGAAAGATTAAAAACTTAGAATTAAAACACAAGTATTTTTATCCTGGTTCGTTGAACTCAACTACTCCAGTCCACCCTTCCTAGAGTGATTTGCCTTTCTCAAACAAGGACTTAATCCACTATTTAATCAAACAGATTACAATAGTAACACCTAAGAACAACTGTTCTTAGTCTTCTCAAGAGCTACTGATTCCAACTGAATCCTCTTAAGGAAATCCTTTACAATCAATGTAAATCTAATACAAGATTAAGAATGCTTCTAAAAAGCTTTTATCACAACAGTGATATTTCTCTTAAGTTTAAGTACAAATAATTCTAAGAATGAATATGAGAATATGAGAGCTTTGAATGTTTCAATTTCTTTTCAGCAAAATGTCTAACTGAAGACTTTGGTGGAGACTTGCTTTTATAGGCAGCTGATCCAAGGAAGCTGCACGTTGAGAAGAGTGTCCCAAAAGGTCTGAGCCTTTTGTCTTCACATCAACTGACCTTTCCTAGAAGAAGAAAGCATAGAAAAATCCTTTTTGTCTGTGTTCTTGTGTCTAGCATAAATGAGGAAAGAGACGTTTGATTTTCTCCAACAGATATATTCTTTGAATATTTTTTCTTCAGTTTTCAGGAAGTTCATCAGAGTCTAATTGAGTCAGAGTCTTCTGATGATGATCAGAGCTTGCTGGATCAGAGTCTTCTGCAGCAGGTGTGCTTTCAGCGTGTTAAATATCAGAGCATATTTGGAACAGAACTTCAGTACTGGCAGCTTTAGTACTTTCAGAAACTTCTGTAGAATCTATGCTTTGAAAAACTCTTCATACAAAATTCTTCTTTGCTTCAGATGCTTCTGACTTACTTCAGATGCTTCTGCTTGCTTCAGATTCTTCTGGAGCTTCTGCTTCAGAATCTTCTGGAGCTTCTTGCCTTAGATCCTTCTGGAGGCTACACTCAGGATCTTCTGTTAGCAGCAATCCGAATCTTCTAATGAGTGCATCTGGCGCTTCAGAGTCTAATTAATTTCTTGCATTCAATTCAGATTTGCTTCTGGAGTATCAATTTATTTACTATCTGCAGTAAAACCTCTCAAGCAAATTTTAGAGTATATAATTCTTAAATACAAAATTTCCTAATAGTTATCATCAAAACATAGAGATATTATTAAGAACCAATCTGTGTTCTAACAATCTCCCCCTTTTTGATGATGACAAAAACATCAGAAATTTTGTTTAATTGAAAATATTTAAATTATAACTCCCCCTGAGATGTTGAATCTCCCCCTGAGTTAAATACAGAAAAGGAATAGAAACTTCCCTTTTGTCTTGAGTAATCTTCAGAGTTAGATCTTGTTTGTTCTTTTAACATTTGAAGGTCAGAATGTCTTGCAGATTTAATGTTCAGAGTTTGATAATGGTCAAATGATCTGAGAGACTCAGAGTTTCTTTTATAGAATTTACTTATCAAATGTTCTGAAATAGTCAGATTAAATGTTAGATAGAATAAATATGTCTGAAGTTTCATTCTGGTGAAGTTATATTAAACACTTCAGATCTATATCTTCTCCCCCTTTTTTGTCATAAGCAAAAAGTAAAACTTTAAAAAGACAAATAAAAGGAAATAGTAAAGAAGATAATTCAGTGGAGAAAAACTTTGATTCATTCAATAGATCAAGAGTACATAGGTAAACATCAGAAGATATAGCAATAAATTACATATGCAAACAACAGATGCAAAAACATTAGAATGAAAAAAAAATTGAAAAGCTAAGAGTGTTTGGACAAAAGCATCTTCAATAGATCTGTAATCTCAGAGGATGATTGCTCTTGCTTGGACATCTACTTAGCCATAGTTTCATTCTTTTGATCTTGCTTTGACATCCATTCTGTCATATCCTCAGACTTCTTATCCTGCTTTGCCATCCAGGACTTGATCTCAGATTGACCAGCTTCCAGAGCAACAATCTTATCTTCAAAATCTGGATGTTCTTTCTTTAACTCAAATGAAGAAGTATGATCAGGTTCTGGAGCTTGAACAGAGTCAATTTCCATTGGTTCTGTAGAGTCTGGAGCAGTGGAGTTAGAAGGAGGGTCTACCAGAGTCATAGCCAACGAATTTTCCTCAGATGCAATGTTAGTAGATTATGTTGAAGGTGGAGGAGCATCTGTAAGGAGCAGAGAATCAGATTTCTTGACAGTCCAGAATAGAGTCCTTGCAGCCTCAGCAAATCTGAGCTTCGCATCATCAGAACAGATGTTCTTCAGATTTGAGGCCACAGAGTTGAATCTGTTGATGAATCCATTCCAGATGATGTCAGATTCTTTGGGATCCATTGTTGCTGAGCATTTCTTCTGAACAGTACCTAAATACAACTGTATTTCATGCAAAAAAGTTTGAAATAAATGATTAATATTAAGTCTGGGCTTTGGATGTAACAGAGTTTCCAGAGTTATAGGTTTAGGTTTGGGAGTTGGTGGAAAAATTGATTTTTGGATGGAGATTAGAGGAGGAGGATAGTATGGAATGAATGGAATTTCAGGAGCTTTTTTTTTGATCTGATTAAGGCATTTAACAGATGAGGTTTTGCTCTGGTGTGAAGGGTAACTACATCAAAAGGTTCATTTGAGTAGGGTTGGAAGGCAGATTTGGGGGGTTCATCAGATGCAGCATTGTTATCAGATGTAATTGGCAGAGCTGAAGCAACAACTTTATCAGATTTTGCAGAACATGATATAGTTGCTAATGAATCTACATCTGACTTGGATTTTATATAGTCAAGAATCACAGATGGAAGGGTCATTGTGGGTTTGGGTTTCAGAGGGTTGATGGGGTCAGATGGTTCAACTCTGTCATAAAAGTCTTTGAGTTTGAAGCCATATGCCAAATTGTGAAATAAAGATGATACTTGGGCACAAGATATAAATGATCTTGGATTTGAATTTGGAATCAATATTTCAGATGATGGTGCTGGTGTGGGAATAGGATCTGGAATGGGAGCTTTTGAAGGTATAATGGGTTCAGGTTGATTTACCTCAGAGTATTTTTGAGATGGAGAGATTAGAAAATCTGGGTGGAGGTCTGATTCTGAGGAGTTTGAAGAGGTGGTTGGTGTGCATGAAATAGAAGATACTTGAAACACAGTTTTTAAGGGTGTGACATCAAGAACTTCTGTTTCAGGGATGTGGGGTTCAGAAGTGTTTGTTGGTTCTGAAGGAATTTCAGAGGGTTTGGATGGTTGTGAGGGTTGTTCTGAGATGGGTGAAACAAATGTTATTTTTGTAGGTTCAGAAGCAGTGGGTTCAGATGATTTTGATGGTGGATTATCTGATGGTGGTTGATGTTCAGAGGCTTTTTCTTATGGAGGTTCTTGTGGTTTTTCAGGTTGTTGTTCATGTGGGTGCTGTTGTTGTTCAGATGGCTTTTGTTTAGGGTGTTCAGAGGGTTTTTGTTGTACAGAAGATTGTGGTTGTTGTTCTGTAGGTTGTTGTTCTGATGTTTGTTTTTGTGAAGATTGTTTTTGTGGAACAAAATGTTTGATTTGGATTTTTGGTTGAGATGAAGGTGGTACAGAGACTTTTGGTGTTGGAATTGTGTTTGTTGTTGTTGGTGTTGGAACAGGTGTTTGTTTTTGTGGTGATTTAGAACTTGGAGCAGTAACCGAAGTAGTTTGAGTAGAGGGTGGTTTTGGAACAGACTTAATATTAGAGTCATTTATAACAATTGTATTTGCAGAAGATACAGAAGATTTAGTACCTTTTATCTTGATCCTCTTGGCTGGTACAGAAGAAGTGTCTTCAGATTCTTTTCTCTTCAAGAGCTTCTTTGGCTTCTCAACAATCTTGACCTTCTTCTGAATAGGTGCAGTTTCTGCTGCTGGCTGAGTCCTCTTTCATTTTAGTTGAGCTTCTTCTTCTTCTTCTTCTTCTGCATCAGGTAGGGGTTGTCTTGCTAGCTGTATCACGTTTGCAGGAACATGCTTTCCTTCCTTCTTACATTCATCAATGTACATAACCACAATGTGTCTTGGCTCTTCAGCAAAGAACAGTGGAAAGTCATCTACAGGAACCCTCTTCTTACTGAGTTCAGACACATTCAGCTTCTTGGGAGCTGTTGTGAGTTCATCAACTATTTTGAGTCTCTGAAGACTTTTAGCATTTAGAGGCTTTCCCATTGTGAATTCCAATTCCTCTGTAACTCCAGCAGCGTACAGAGCAGAGACCAATCCATTCTTAGTTAGAAGATCTGAGATCAACCTTCCAAAAGGGATCCAGGTTCTGATCTTATGTCCTTTTTCCTTCACATACTCTCTAGATGCATTTATATGGTTCCACATATGCATAAAAAGAATATATGGAAGATCTACCTTGGTGCTCTGACTGAGGCAATACATGAAATAGAGCTGTTCATTATTGACATAGTCTGGAGAGTTTGTTGACTTCCTATGATGGATGCATCCCATGAAGATCTTGGCCCATATCTTGTAGTCAGGCTTCAGATCCTTGAATTTGTTAGAAGCTTGACCAACAGTCATCACTTCTTCATACACCTCATCCATGTCCACACGCCCAGCTGGCAAGTGGGAAACACCATCTGTTTCTTCATATCCAATTAACTTTCTGATCAAATCTTCTGTGATAATGATTTCTTTTCCCAGTACAGAAGATAGGATGAACTTGGGGTAAACTGAGGCATGGATCCAGAACTCTTTCACAAGGAGGGGGTAAACTGGTCCAAAGAGTCTATCAAAGTACTTTACCCATCCTTGACCACCAATGATAGAACGAAATTCAAAGCCATTTTCTGCAAGTGAGTCAAACTCTACCATGGATTCACACAAAACCTCCAACTTCTCAACAGGGGTCAATAGAGTTCTTTTAGGAGGAGAGTAAGGAGAAACACCCATGTTTGCAGAAGTTACTGCAGCCATTGAAGATTGGAATTGAGCAGCTGTTGATGATGAAGTTGCCATTGAAGAATGCTTTGTCACATGCTTAGGTTTAGGGTTTTTATGCAGAGCAAAGAGAAGATGAAAACGCATGAAATTTTCTGAGATTGTGAAAAGTGTGAAAGTGAAGACAAGTCATGTATTTATACTAAAACACTTAGGCATACCATCAGTCAGAATTTGTACGTTTTAACAAGCATTAAATGAAAAGGAATAATAATCATTTCAAACAATAATTGCTTCTGACAATTTGGGGGGAAATTCAAGATTTTCACTATTCAAACTTCACCTCAAACGTCTCTTCAGTAATGTACACGCCACCTCTTCAGATTTGGTGTGACACGTGTTTGCTTGCATGTTGTTGCATCCCAAAATTTGCCCAACTTTTCTTTACCTAGCTTGTGTTTAATTTCATTCACATTAGCATTATCATTTGCATTTCATTGACATGTATGCAGGAGATCAAGAGGTATGATTACCAGTCAAGAGCTACACAAGACTTTGAAGATAGCTAAGGAGGCTTATTCAAGTGTTCAAGGGTTGATATCTTTGTCAGAGAAATTAAAAGATCCTCAGAGAGAGTGATTGAAGCCAAAAGGGTGTGTCTCCTAACTTGAGAGTTGTGGGAAGTCCTCAGATGATTCTGAAACCATGAAGTTAGACTTGAGGTCTTGAGAGATCTCATGTGAAGTGTTGAAGATCACCTTGAGGCCTAGACAGGTCATTGTGCAGGATTAAGAAGCCTCAGCCATGAGTGGTGCAGCTAGGGTTTGACTGGGTCAACCCTAAGTCAACTGATGATTTAGAGAAGGTTGATACCTAATCTAAGAGCCATGTGATCATGGATTGATTCATTGAGATGTTATAAGGATTATTCCAAGGTTAACTCATCATTATTGAAGAGTTTGAGAAGCTTCAAGCTAGGGTTTCTAAGGCTTGACAATGTAAAATCCCCTAGTTTGACCCCTATCTTCAAGGCAATTTAGCTCAAGATGTGATTGTCATCTCATCTTGCCCCCAACATGAATGTTGGAGAGCATGATCTTATCTATAATTTGACTGCTAGAAGTCCTTGATAGGGTTTGTAGAACTCAAGTTATGACTTTGACAAGTTACAGGTCATCTGAGGTATGTGAATTTGGAGCTTGAAAGTTGTCCAACGTGCATGAAACGTTTGCCCAAGAAGGATGATTCCTATGGACTTTTGGTCAACATGAATGTTGTTCCTTATCTTCTTAGCTTTCTAGAGAGTACTATAAATCCTTGATAGGATTTGTAGAACTCAAGTTATGGCTTTGACAAGTCAAGGGCATTTTGGTCATTTGGAGAATATAGGTCATTTCAACCATAAGGCCATAACTCCTATTTCCAAGCTTCAAATGGGAAAATGTTCAACATCAAACTTGTTCAAAATGATGTTTTAAGGCTAGACAGTAGGTCATGAGAGGTTGGAATTGCTTGTAGCTCAAAGTCCCAAAAATGACCTAAAATGAGGATGATTTTCAAATGAACCAAAGATGGAAATTGATATTTTTGATCTACATGTCCAAACCAAGGCATGTAATATGTCATTTTGACTCTAAAACACATTTTAAGAACATTGGTTCAGCCACAATTTTGAATTGAAGTTTAATTTGTGAACTTGCTTTGAAAAGTAGTTACTTACATCTTAAGTAACATTTGCCAAACCAAAACTCAAGGCATGACCAAGGCTTCTTTCAATCCAAACACATCCAAAATGTCATTAGGAGAGAAATTGGAAGGGAATAAGGGTGATTACAAGCTGCTAACAGAATTGTGCACACCATGGCATGTGATTGAACTTCTCATGGCATGAGAGATTGAATTTCTCATTAAAAGGATCTAGAGCTTTCTAGATCATACCTACATGTCCTATATATTGAATAGAGATGATCCAAGGCCAAGGTTGGTGATGATTGAAGGAGAGAGTAGAGATTGAGATTGAAAACTCATTGCTTGCAACTGAATTCGGTTACTCCATTTCATTCATTTTCCATCCATTTTCTTGATTGCAATCTCTTCCATGGAGGCTAGGGAATGATTCCAGATCATAATCAAGGCAAATTCGTGGCTGATTAGTGTTCTTGATCTCAGATTTCTTCACCTGCAATTCAGAATTGGTTCCAAGAATCCAGAGCATTTCCATCCACTTTATTGCATACAGAAGTTTGGAATTGATTCACTGAAGGAGTCTGGAGCATTTGAGAGCTTGATTTGAGGGTTTACTACTTCTGTGCACACGAAATTCTCAGGTTAGTAACTTTCAATCTCCAGCTTGATTTAGTTAGAATTAAGAGGAATTAGGATGTTAGATACATTGGGGATTGATGTAGGAAGGTTTTCAGATCATTAATTTGAGAGTTGGTGACCAATTAGGGATGTTACCATTTTCGGGTGAGAGGTGGTTCTTGCGAATCTTGAGGTTTTAGAGAGAATTAATGGTATGATTGAGTTCCTTGTGAAATTTGGGACAAGTTTGATCAAGGAATCGTGGCCTATGGTGGACTCTATGGCAAGTTAGGGTTGTGAGATGACGACCGGAGAATGTCACCGGCGGTGACTTTGGGCGCGTAGGTGGCCTGAGTTTCAGAGGTTTGAATTGGGGAAGATGATCCCAGAGCCCTTGGATCATGGTTTGACTTTGACCAAAGACCTCATCCAACGGCCACGCGTGCTTCTAATTTTGTGAAGGATTTCTGAACTTTAATGAAACGATGCTTTTCATTTAGTTGCTGATTTTGGGCTTAAGAATCCAAGTGCTAATCACACCCCCTTTGTAGCCCAATTGTTAAAATGAACTGGATCCTCTTGCTATCCACACCACGCGTGTGTTTATTTTCTTTTGATTTTCTATTATTTTTCATTTTATGCATGGTTCTTGATTAATTCATAAAAAATGGAAAAATGATTCAATTGATCCCATTCTTTTTGCATTAGATTCATGATAGGATCTAGTATTGTTTAGATAAAAAATATTTTTATTTCATTCATTTTCTGATTTTATGGGATATTTTTACATTTTAATTAATATTAAAATAATCATGTTTGATGTTTGATATTGGTGAATTTGGTTTGATCATGTGGTGATGATTTTGGCCTTGATTTTTTGTGAGTAGTTAGCGTAGATATGCATGCTCCCATTTTTCTCACATTTTTGTGATGAACATAATTGGTAGTTCTAGGTTGAAACTTTAAGAGCTCCATTTTTAGGGTTTATGGTTGATACCTTGTGGTTTAGATTTTATTTTTAGGACTTGGTGGATGATTCAACCTCTGATTTTTGTATGGTAGATTCATGATTGAATTAGGATCCCTTAGGAATTTTTGTAGGAATTTTCAATGAAGTTTTCTATTTTTTGTTTGATTTTAGTCTAGGTGCTAACTTTAGATGATTCTAATGCACTAACTCAACTAGATTGATTCCTTTAGTTCCCTTAGATTAGGGTTTTGCTTTTCTTGCTCTTAGGTGATGTTGAAGACAAGTTGAAGATGCATTGGATTTCTTGAAGAGGCTTGGATGTGAGGATCTTCCCTTCTTTTGGTGTAGTGTTGATTAGGTTAAGATTAGGGTTTTGTAGGCAGAGCTTCTAGATAGATTCTCTTCCTTCATAAACATGGATGATGTTGATCACTTCCATTCTTCCCTATGATGTAAGGTCCCCTTGTAAAGGCCTCATCCCTCCTTTGGTAGGATGCGTGGCTCTTTACAAGTTGGTAGAACCTTTGAGGGTCCCTTTCTCTGATGATAGGATGCTCAGTGGTGACCTTTGGTCTTCACTCTGCTACCAATCATCCCAAACTTTGCTCTTGATGGATGCATCTTTCTCCCTTGCTAGAGGATGGAGTTCCTTGCTTGAAGAGGATTGAAGGATGAAGTTGATACTTCTTTATGTTTGAAGATTACTCTGAGAAGCTGAAGCTTGTGGATCAAGAGGAACAAGTTGATACTGGTAAGGAGGAGAGAGCTGAAGCTTGAAGAACAAGTTGACACTTGTGAAGAAGATCAAATTGAGATTGAGTGAAGAGCTGAGGCTTGAGGAATAAAGGGTGAGTTGATACTTATGTTGAGACACTGAGAGCCTGAGGGAGCCAAGTTGATACTTGTAGTTGGGGTTGAAGCCTGAAGGTGGAATTGACTGAAGAACTGAGGCTTGGAGAAGAGGGAATAAGTTGAGACCTTTGTTTGATGTGATAAAAGCTTGAAGAAGCAAGTTGATACTTGCTATTGAAGAAGATAGCCTTGAAGAGCAGTTACAGACTGATGACTGAACTGGGGTCAGAAGAGCTTTGCTGTGAAGCTGTGGAAGCTGTTGATCTGCTTTCTTTCCTGTCTGCTTGCTGTGCAACTGTATTGCTGTGACTTGTTTGATTTGCTTGATGCATTAGAATAAGTTCATATCTATATTGACTCAAACTAGGAGCATGATTGCACTAGAGGTTGAGTTGCTCCCTCTGCTTGTATTTTTACTGTATGGCTTTGCTTGCGGGTATTCGGTAGAGCCCAGCTCCCTTGCCTATATGGTTTGTGTGTGCTTGATAGCATGTCATTTCTTCTGTATGATTGCAGTTATTATATTTTGCTTAATAGCATGTTTTCTTCCTGTATGATTGCAGTTATTCATATCTGGCTTGAGGTTGAGATGAGCTTGTGGAGGCCGATGTCCCACACACATTTCCTCCCTCACTTGCATTGCATGCATTTTACAGTCATTTACTGTTTACTGTTTAAGCTGATGCTTTATCTGTTTCTGTTTATCGTTGACATGATCCCATAGGACTCTCACTTTTTTTGATAAGGAAGTGATGATTAGAACTTTAGGTTGAAACCTATGCATGATAACTTCTAGGAGATCCCTGCTTCAAACCTCAACCATAGGATGAATCCTTGGCATGACAACTGTTAGGACTTGATAGTCTCCCCTTAGTTGAACTTGTTCGTTCTCTCATCTCATCTCAAAACAAATTAAAATATAGTAATAAAGGTTAACTGACGTCGTACGTTACGAGCCTTAAGCTATTTGAGAAAGGGTTGTCGGAGAGTTTCTTTTCGACAGCTTGGATGTTTAGTATGGCACCCTTTGGGTGACATGCGAAGCATTCACTCTCAGGTCATAGTCTCTAGTGCGATATTAGTTGCAAACATCCATAAAAAACAGTTCTTTCGTAAAAGACAGAAAACAAACTTCAAACCTTTTTGCCCCGTGGGCCCATAATTCAAAGGAAGCTTTTCTGAAGAAAAGAGTTTCGTTAACTCCCGATTCTACCGCAAACGGTAACGCTTAAGTCTCCAAGGGTCGAGCTGCGTACATCCAACTGCTGGAACTGTTTGTTAACCCTACTCGAAAAAAACAGATGAATCTGAATTCCTGTAATCCGTATTTTCCCGAACTACGTAAGCTCTGATCTCGCATATCTATTGAGAGTACGTAGGCACAATACTGATGTATTGGCGAGCCACCTTCCCCGTAACCCGTAGTTAGTCGAACTACGTTGACTCTGATTTCTCATTCTCTGATGAGAATACGTAGGCATAAAGTGCGACGCTTTGCCGAGTCATTTTCTTTTCTTTTCAGACTAGCCTTGATAGGTAGATAGATAAAACCAACCCATCCAGTAAACACAATAAGCGTGGATCCCATCGAGTACGATGGACGTGAGGGGTGCTAATACCTTCCCCTTGCGTAACCGACTCCCGAACCCAGACAATGGTTGCGATGACCTTGTCTTATACCTTTTCGTCAGGTTTTTCCGATTGTTTCCTTTCCCATTCCGAGGGATAAATAATGAAAGGTGGCGACTCTTCTGTTTTACCGGCACCTTATTTTCGTGGAAGCGACAGCTGGCAACTCTGCTGGGGACTTGATGGTTTCCTGGGATCCAACGTCCCATATGCGAGTCTGTCTGGGGATCCAACGTCCCCTACGAGAGTCAATCCTAGCGCTTGTATGATTACTTGTTGGGTTGTGTTTATTTATCGCATTTTATTTCCCGCATTTTATTTTTCAGTATGATATGATTATCTGTGCTGTTGTGGGAGGGGCATTCTGATGAGTGAGAAGCCAGACCCAGGCTTGAGTGTACATAACATTAGTTGTGGAAATTAGTGGGCGCGTGCTTGCTTTACAGGCACTAGTGTCTCATGAAATCCACGCTCAGACGAGGTTCTCCTGGTTGACTTCCTTTTCAACCCTCTGGGTTGAGGGGGTTGTTGGTTTGGAGGATTGTCGACCCTGGGGACCAATCATTTGGGACTCAGCCGAGTGAGGCCGCTTCATGAGCTGGTGATGCCACACCTTCTGGGTATCATATCACCCCTCTTGAATGTCTGTGACGCTGATGACCGCATAGGATGCCGAACTTGTGTCAGTTTAGGTCCATACCTGTGAGCAGGGTTGGGTTTGTTGCAGGAGGCCTTAACCTTCAGACTACTTGGTTTTCTTGATAGTGAATCAGTTTTGTTGGTATCATAGGTTCTCATCATCAGATGTATATGTGTTCTTGACAGAGCAAAGGTATGGTCCTGTATCGGAGGTCCTTATCTTCAGAGATGTATTTGTTCTTGACAGAGCAGATTTGTGGTCCTGTATCAGAGGTCCTTATTGTCAGATGTATGTGTGTTCTTGATAGAGCAGATTTATGGTCCGAGATCAAGGTTTTCTTCTTATCAGAGATAGTGGTTGTTCTTGACAGAGCAGTATTATGGTTTTGTTGATACAGAATCTGCACCTTCAACAACACAGTCGTCTTGATCTCCTGCTGCATGATTGCATTTTACATCGCTTTGCATACTCATTTGCATTTCATTAACGTGTGTCTGTGTTGCAGGGATCGTTTCCCCCTGTTCGGGTTTTCTTGCCTTCTCTTGTGCTATCATGGGTTCTCTGAGAAAGACCGTGGCTTACAAGCTCCCCACTCCTAATGTTGTTCAGCTGACTAGTTTGATTGCTTTAGTAGATGATTTTGTGAGAGATGAATTCAGAAAGTCTTACGGTAAACTGCTCAGTTTGGTTCGTAAACCCTCGGTGTTTGAGTTGAATGGGTTGCACGCCCTGCTGCAGTTCTACGATCCTCCTTTGAGATGCTTTACTTTCCAGGCTTTTGTTCTTGCACCCACACTAGAGGAGTATGTTGATTTGTTAGGTGTGCCTATCAAGAGTCAGATGCCCTTTGTTCATATGGATGCTGAGCCTAATCTGGCTAGTCTAGCTCCCTCACTTCATCTGGATGCCTCCGAGTTGGTTTTGTCTAGTTGGAACAAGGTTCCCGATTTCTCCTTGCAGTTCTTAGTGGGAAAGGCTCAGCAGTGTGCCAAAGACGGATGTTGGATCGTGTTCAACGCCATTCTTGCTCTGTGCATATATGGCATCATTCTGTTCCCCAATATGCTCGACTTTATAGACTTGGACGCCTTCCACATCTTTGCATCAGGGAATCCAGTCCCTACCTTGATAGGAGATGTCTACCATTCCGTCCATTACAAAAACGAGAACAGAAGGGGCAAGAATGTCTCATGCTGTGTGCCCCTGCTCTATAGATGGCTTGATAGTCATCTACCCAAGAAGGGTCCCTTTGCTTCGTCTGCAGCCACAAATGAGTGGTCCGAGCGTTTGATGAGTCTGTCAACGGAAGATATTGACTGGTTTGAAAGAGATAGGTTGGGTACTGAGATCATCTTCAGCTGCAGTGGATTTCCGAACGTGCCTCTGATAGGCAGGAAGGGTTGTATAAACTATAATCCATCTCTGCTGGTCCGACAGTTTGCTTATGCTTTGAGAGCTCCGCCGAAGGATGAAGAGGTGCAGGAATCTCTGTACCTCACTGGTCTTCTAGAGGGGGATATGTTATCTAAGCTCCAGCGCGCTTGGAATGGTATCTGTAAGCGGGGAAAACCATTGCTGGGGAAGAGTAATAGCCAGGCCTACGCTCCATATATGACCTGGATCAGAGCCAGAGCAGATGCTATAGGGATGCCGTTTCCTCCCGCCAAGCCAGAAAGCCCTCCGGTGATTGAAGAGCCTACCACCGTGCCTATTCAGCAGCATAATCCAGTGTTAGCTGAGCGAGATGAGCTGAAGAAGGCAAATGAAGAACTGGAGAAAGAATTGGCTCAGCTCAGGAGCGAGAGAAGCGAAGCCGTCCATTCCTTCAAGAGGCAGACCGAGCTGGTGAACCAGCTGGGGACGGATTTGACTAAGCAGATAGCGGAGCGCGAGCGCATGGGTCGAGACTTCAAAGCTGTCAACGACGTACTGGCCACTAAGAAGCAGCACCTGGATGAAGCGTACCGGAGAATATCCAAGTTTAATCAGCATTGGAAGGCCACCCTAGCCAATGGGAAAGAACGGGAGGATAAGCTGAAGCAACAGATCTCCAAGTTGGAAGCCCAGGTGAAGGCGAGTGAGAAATGGTTTGATGAAGAAACCGCTCGCAGATACGCCGCTGAAGGCCAGCTCAACAAGGCTCTTGCTAACCTGAAGGAGCGCAAGCTGACGTTTGCATCCAAGAAGCGGAAGTTAGAAGATTGTTTCAGCGAAGGAGCATGGGAAGATTCAGTTGAAGGTCTTTAATACACCATCATGCAGAGGGAGTTACTCGTCGAAGGGTTACTCACTCGGCCTGATCATCCAGAAACGAGGAATCTGTTAGAAGAGTTTCGCGCCCGTGGCCGTGCTTGACTATTTGTAATCCTTTTGTTTTGATCGTTGTTGTATGTTGACCATCACCAGGCTTGTTGGTTGAGGTCATGCTATTGATTCTGCTTGTACTTAGTGACATTGTATATTGCCTTGATGGGCTTTCTTTATATATATGAGATGTTATTTCCATGATTGGACTCAGACTTCTTATTATCAGCACGGGTACTCAGGCATTAGGATCGGGGGATATCTCCCCAACGCACAGACACACGTTTGCATTTGCATGAAGCATTTGCATGACGAGCACTTTGTTGTTTCTTCTAACCCTTTTGTGTATACAGGTTGTTTCAGGATTGATCAGAGACCTATCCACCGCTATCCGACCAGAGCAAATCAAGCCAGAGTTATGGAGCAAATGCAAACTGATGTTCAAGAACTCCGAGAAAGGATGAACCGCTTCATGGAGCTCATGCAAGCGGTCGCCAACGGCCAGGATCAGCTCAGAACCTTGGTTCAGCCTTTGGTTTCAAGGGTCGACAGCAATGGTGTACTCCACGGTGGGACTGTGCCAACTCCTCCACCTGTTGAAACTCCACAGAATGGCGTCCCCATGACCGGGGGGAATGGCAGTGCCAACAGCAATGTGATAGCTAATATGGGACTCAACGGCAATGCGGGTGTTGGAAATCTGTTTGGGCCTCAGCCGTGGTTAGAAGACCGTCAAGACGATGTGTTCTTGCTGAGAGGTGCTGAAGGGGAGCTGACTGCTGAAGCACGACTAAGGTTTAAGGCACTCGAGGACAAGATGAGGAATATCGAGAACCAGAACATCCTGGGTGTTGATATGTCCAAGTTGGGACTGATTTCTGATTTCAAGGTGCCTCCCAAGTTCAAGGTACCTAACTTTGAAATGTACAAGGGAACCACTTGCCCTCGCGTCCATCTAAGATCATACTACCGGAAAATGTCCGCTCATTTTGAGGACGAGAAGTTGCTGATGCACTTCTTTCAGGACAGTCTGTCCGGGCCCTCCCTCGAATGGTACATGAGTCTGGAACCTACCAGTGTTCGCACGTGGAAGGAACTCGCTGAAGCATTTGTGCACCACTACCAATATAACAGCGACTTGGCTCCGAACCGAGTCCAACTGCAGAATCTGTCGCAAAGGAACAACGAAGGGTTCAAGGAGTACGCCCAGCGGTGGCGTGAATTGGCAGCCAGGGTTTAGCCGCCGATGGTTGAACGCGAGCTTGTGGAAATGTTCGTAGCTACCCTCCCAGGGGTTTATTATGAGAAATTGGTCAGCAGTATGTCTGGAAGCTTCTCAGATCTCATTATCACGGGTGAGCACGTCGAAAATGGGATCAAACTGGGGAAAATTCAAGGTGATCTGTCCTCAACTGGAGGAGGAAAGAAACCATATGGTGGCAAAAGACGGGAAGGGGAAACGAGCGCCGTTTCCAACGCTCGAAGGAAGGGTAAAGGCCCTCACCAGCAGGTGTCCAGTATAACTATCCCCGCTGTCCAACAACCCCAGCCACAGCAGCAGCAGCAGCCTAATCAACAAGGGTACATAAAGTATCAGAACAGGGCACCACTGTCGAGCCGTCACCTCGAAACACCGCCCATGTCTTATGCTCAGCTATTACAGACTCTGCTCCAGTTACAGTTGATTCAGAAGAGAACCTTGGCTCCCTTGACAGGGGCACCTCCGCCAGGTTACGATGCGAATGAAACTTGTGAATTTCACTCAGGGGCACCAGGCCACACGATAGAAAATTGCAAAGCCTTCAAGCACAAGGTGCAGGATATGGTGGACGCCAAGATCATCAATTTCTCAGATAATGTGCCAAACGTCACGAAGAACCCTATGCCGAATCATCGGGGAGGTGAGTAAATGCCATTATTGAAGACGAGAGCTTGGATTTGTTGACTGACGTCAGAGATCTGAAGACACCGCTTAGCTTCGTTAAAGCTAAGCTGATGAAAAGGGGTTTCTTTCCAGGTTGTGGAGAGCTGTGTATGGGCTGTGCGACAAGTCCTGATGGATGTGAACAGTTGATAGAAGGGATCCAGAGTCTGATGATCGAAGGAATCCTACAGTTTAGCCGAAGGGCCGAAAGCGGATCGGGAGAGGTAATGCTGAAGCAAGACGATGAGGTTGCCACCATCACCATACCTTGTCGGACGATAACTATTTCTGCACCCAGACCGCCCACAATTACCATCACCAAAGCTGGGCCGATACCTTTTGAAAGCACCAATGTTGTCCCATGGCATTACGGGGCAGAGGTCTACTACAACAGACAGAAGTTGGAATTGGAACCATCAGGGTCGTCTGTGGAGAACCTAGTGGGCGCTAGCGGAATTACCCGTAGTGGGAGAGTGTTTGCACCACCTGAGGTCGTGGCGGACAAAGCGGACAGAGCTGACGCAACTGATAAAGGGAAGAGTAAAGTCGTTGAAGAGATCCCTCGTGGGGTAGAAAAGGACTTACTTGTTAAAGACGCTGAAGAGTTTATGAGATTGATTAAGAAGAGTGACTACAAGATCGTGGATCATCTCCATCAAACACCCTCAAAAATTTCCATCCTGAATCTGTTGCTGTGTTCTGAGGCACATCGCAACGCACTGCTGAAGGTGTTGAATGCCACGTATGTACCGCAGGAAATATCGGTAAACCAGTTGGAAGGGGTCGTAGCCCACGTGAATGCTGGAAATGGGTTAGGGTTCACTGACCTGGAGCTGACGCCGAAGGGGAGGAATCACAACAGTGCCCTGCACATCTCGATAGAGTGTAGGGGAACGATTATGTCTCATGTGTTGGTGGACACAGGGTCATCGCTCAATGTTCTTCCGGAGAAAGCATTGATGAAGTTAGATACTCGCGGAGTGATTTGCACACCTAGTGATCTAGTTGTGAAAGAGTTCGATGGAACCAAACGTCATGTTTTCAGGGAGGTGACGTTTCCAATCCATGTTGGTCCAGAAATGTTCGACACGGTCTTCTACATTATGGACATCATGCCTGCCTACAACTGTCTCTTAGGCTGGCCATGGATCCATTCTGCGGGTGTCGTGACCTCCACGTTGCACCAGAAACTCAAGTATGCCGTCGGAGGTAGCGTCGTGACTGTATGTGGCGAGGAGGATATAATGGTGAGCCATTTGTCGTCCTTCAAATATGTTGAGATGGATGGAGAGATCCACGAAACCCTATGTCAGGCGTTCGAAGCTGTTAAAGTCAAGAACGTAGCTCCTGTAATCGCTGAGAAACCAGAGATGACTCTCTCTTCCTTCAAGGAATCCCGGGCCGTTGTTCAAGCCGGATCTACCCCAGGCTGGGGGCGAATTCTAGAGATACCTAACAAGCAAGACAAGTTTGGGTTGGGATACTCTCCCACGGCTGAAGCCTCCTCTTCTAGCAGCGCGTCGTGAGATAAAGGGCCAATCCAGTTTACCAGTGGTGGGGTGATATTTGAAAGTGTCAACGCAGTGTCTGAGGACGGCGAAGACAGCGACTGCGACCTAGACTCTTGGATCCAGCCTAGCAAGCCAGGCGAGAGCCTCAACAACTGGTCCGTCAGGGATATCATCCAAATGACAAGAAAAGAGTAATGAGTTACTTTTTCCAACCGTTGTACAACCCTATGTCTTACCCGGGGCATAGTGGTTTTATTGTCAGGGCCTTGTTTGATTATGTACATGCATTTTATCAATAAATCAAAAGGTGTTTCTCTTCGTATTCAAATATTGTGATCTCTGTTATTCCTGTTTTATATTTGTTTTGAAAAACAATAAAATGGCAATGGGGTTTGTGCTTACCTGCATATCCTTGTCTTAAGCTTCACCCTTGTTATTGCAGGATCCACATAGCAGATGACATCGACTCTGGACCTTCTACGACTCACTTCGACTTCAATTGCCCAATCTATAAAGCCGAAGAAGAGATTGATGAAGACGAAGACCTTCCCGAAGAGTTGGCCCGCTTGTTGAAACAAGAAGAGAAAGTTATTCTGCCTCACGAAGAAGAGATCGAGATTGTGAATCTGGGTTCTGAGGAACTGGTCAGGAACGTCAGGGTAGGGGCTGCATTGCAGAGTGATGTCAAGCAGAGATTGGTCGAGATGCTGAGAGAGTATAGTGACGTCTTTGCTTGGTCATACGAAGATATGGCCGGACTTGATACTGACATCGTGGTCCACCACTTGCCGCTGCGAGAAGATTGCCCTCCCGTCAAGCAGAAGCTTAGGAGGACACGACCAGATATGGCCGTTAAGATCAAAGAAGAAGTGCAAAAGCAGCTCGATGATAACTTCTTAGCGGTCACTACTTACCCTCCGTGGGTCGCCAACATAGTGCCCGTACCGAAGAAGGACGGTAAGGTACGAATGTGCGTCGATTATCGGGATTTGAATAGGGCAAGCCCTAAGGATGATTTCCCGCTGCCTCATATTGATGTGTTGGTCGACAATACAGCTCAGTTCTCCGTATTTTCGTTCATGGATGACTTCTCCGGTTACAACCAGATCAAGATGGCGCCGGAGGACATGGAGAAAACTACGTTTATTACACCCTGGGGAACATTTTGCTACAAGGTAATGCCTTTCGGTCTGAAGAACGCAGGGGCCACTTACCAACGAGCAATGGTTACTCTGTTTCATGACATGATTCATCATGAGATTGAAGTGTATGTTGATGACATGATTGTGAAGTCCCAAACGGAGGAGGGACATCTGGTTTATTTGCTGAAGCTTTTTAAGAGGCTTAGGAAGTTCAGGTTGAGGCTGAATCCTAACAAGTGTACTTTCGGAGTACGGTCCGGAAAGCTACTGGGGTTTATCGTGAGTGAAAGAGGCATCGAGGTTGATCCTGTGAAGATTAAAGCAATACAAGAAATGCCAGCGCCAAAAACCGAAAAAGAAGTTCGTGGTTTCCTGGGCAGAATAAACTACATTGCAAGGTTTATTTCTCAGCTCACGGCCACGTGTGAACCGATGTTCAAACTGCTAAAGAAAGATCAGGCGATTATCTGGAACGAGGATTGCCAGAAGGCATTTGATAAGATAAAACAGTATCTACAGGAACCTCCAATCTTGATACCCCCAGTGGCCGGACGACCCTTAATCATGTACTTGACAGTTCTTGAGAATATTATGGGGTGTGTTCTCGGTCAGCACGACGAGACGGGCAGAAAGGAGCATGCCATCTACTACTTGAGTAAAAAGTTCACAGATTGTGAATCTCATTACTGAATGCTGGAAAAGACGTGTTGTGCACTAGCCTGGGCTGCCAAACGTTTACGACAGTACATGCTCAATCACACGACCATGCTAATTTCAAAGATGGATCCGAAAAAGTACGTCTTCGAGAAGCAAGCGCTTCCGGGCAGGATTTCCAGATGGCAAATGGTGTTGACGGAATATGACATTCAGTACGTTTCCCAGAAGGCCATCAAGGGAAGCGTATTGTTTGAGTACCTTGCCGAACAGCCGATCGAGGATTACCAGCTGATGAAATTTGAATTCCCTGATGAGGATATCATGTTTCTTAAAGCAAAGGATTGCGACGAACCGTTGCCCGAAGAGGATCCCGATAGGAAGTCCCAGTGGAAATTGATATTTGACGGGGCGGTTAACTCTTATGGAAGTGGTATTGGGGCGATCATCACGACTCCCCATGGATCCCACATCCCGTTCACTGCGAGACTGACGTTTCCGGTCACCAATAACGAAGCGGAGTACGAAGCATGCATCATGGGTCTAGAAGAAGCAATTGGTTTGAGAATCAAAAACCTAGATGTATACGGTGACTCGGCGCTCGTGATTAACCAGATAAAAGGGGAGTGGGAAACTCGTCAATCAAATTTGGTGTCGTACATGGACTATGCCAGAAGGCTGCTTCCGTTCTTTGATCGAGTGGAACTCCATCATGTGCCCAGAGCTGAAAATTAGATGGCTGATGCCTTAGCCACGTTGGCTTCGATGTATAAAGTCAATTTTTGGAATGAAGCTCCAAGAATTGTCCTTTCTCGCCTTGATAGACCTGCATTCGTCTTTGCGATCGAGGAAGCCTCCGATGGCAAGCCATGGTTCCATGACATCCAGACTTTCCTTATGACTAAGGAGTATCCTGCGGGAGCGTCAACCCAGGATAAGAAGACTCTGAGGAGGCTGTCTGGAAACTTTTATCTCAATCCTGATGGAGTTTTATATAAAAGAAACCATGATCTCGTGCTACTCAGATGTGTAGATGAGAAAGAGGCGAGTATGCTCATGGAAGAAATCCATGAGGGCACATTTAGTACGCACGCCGGCGGACATGCGATGACAAGAAAGATCCTGAGAGCAGGGTATTACTGGCTGACGATGGAATCAGATTGCTTTAAATTCGTGAAGAGATGTCATAAATGCCAGATTTATGCTGATAAGATTCATGTGCCGCCGTGCCCGTTGAATGTCATGTCCTCCCCGTGGTCGTTCTCCATGTGGGGCATCGACATGATAGGCAAGATCGAGCCCACTGCATCCAACGGTCATCGCTTCATTCTAGTAGCTATCGACTACTTCACCAAGTGGGTGGAGGCAGCCTCATATGCTAATGTGACCAAGCAGGTGGTGGCTAAATTCATAAAGAGGGACATCATCTGTCGATACGAAATTCCCGAGCAGATCATTACTGATAATGGTTCGAATCTGAATAACAAGATGATGAAGGAGCTGTGCCTGAGTTTCAAGATTGAACACCACAACTCATCTCCTTACCGGCCGAAGATGAATGGTGCCGTTGAAGCGGCCAATAAGAACATCAAGAAGATTGTACAGAAGATGGTTGTGACCTATAAAGATTGGCACGAGATGTTGCCATTTGCATTGCACGGTTATCGTACGACTGTACGTACATCAACCGGGGCAACTCCTTTCTCCTTGGTGTACGGTATGGAAGCTGTCCTACCGTTAGAAGTGGATATCCCTTCTTTGCGAGTTTTGGTTGACGTGAAACTCGATGAGGCAGAATGGATTAAGAACCGACTAAACCAACTCAGCCTGATGGACGAGAAAAGATTAGCATCGATTGCATATGGTCGTCTGTACCAAAGTCGAATGAAGAAAGCTTATGATAAGAAGGTGCGTCCTAGAAGCTTTCAGACGGGTGATCTCGTCTTGAAGAAGATTCTTCCTCCACACTCCGATCACCGGGGCAAGTGGACTCCCAATTACAAAGGTCCGTACGTCATCAGCAAGGTATTCTCGGGAGGAGCTTTGTTGTTATCCACGATGGATGGTGAAGATTTTGCATCTCCGGTGAACGCAGACGCAGTTAAAAAATACTTTGCTTAAAAAATGACCCGCTGGAAAGAAAAAGAATATCCAGGCAAGAATGGGGCATCCCGGCGAACCATAAAAAGGAAAAAGGTTCGGGCAAAAATTAGGGATATAAAGAAAAGAATGTACATCCGCAAATTCGAAAACCTGGAAGGGCGACTTTGGCAAAAAAGGGTATCCCGGTGAATCGAAAACCCGAAAGGGCGATTCAGGCAAAAGTTAGGGATTTGAAAAAGAAAATGATTGCGTTCCGTGTGTGGACTTTCATTGTTTAGTGGTTTGGAAGACCGGAGGGCCGTTTATCTGAGTCAATCTCTTCTGAAGCTGAAGCGTCGGAGAAGTATCGAAGTCGAGTGGGTCATAGAGGGATCAACTCATGGTGTTCGTCTACTCCTCGTTGCCGACATTTGTATATACTGATGTATATTTATGTTTTTATATTTGCGCGGCTTCCTCATTCCAGGAGCCTGCATCTATTGTAAAACATTTTTGCCCATTCAGGGGTTCGTTATCAATAAAATGTATACTATTCAGCAATTCTGTCTGTCTGTTTAGCATTTATCTGTTTTGTTTGCGAAAAAAAAACGCCAATGTTTTTGATAAAATGCGCATACATAAACTTACTGGCCTAGGCCGCTGATTGTTGAAACAATGAATTACTTAAACATTGTCACAAGATGATAACCTTGATAGGCCCCTTTGAGAAGGGTATCTTGTATGTTTGTTTGTGCTGTTACAGGTGTAGCAGGCAGTACGTCGTATGCGCCCCGAGCAGGATGATTCCTTCTTCTCCAGCAAGTTCAGCAACACCTCCCCGCAGAGTCTGAACATGAAATTGAAAGCATTGATATGTTTCCCCAAGCAGAGAAGATTCTCTCCCAACCAGATGTACCCTGAAGAATGTCATCTCCCCAGCTGAGTCACATATTGAAGTGCGCAGCAATTGATAATTCAAGACTGAAGTCTCCAGCGGAATTGAGATCCCCCACAAAGTCGTACTCTCCCCCAAGCAGGATGATTCCTTCTCCCCCAGCCGAGTTTGTAGATCCCCAAGAGAGCTGAGTCCTTGGAGGCCGTTTGGGCCATGATTGGTTTTCGCCAGTAGAGTGTTGAATAGTTGATGTTGTATCTCCCCATCGGAGTCGTTATCTCCAGGAAAGTAGTCGCGAAGGCTGCGCAGTTTATTTCTGCGATTGATATCGTTCCCTCAGCAGTTTATGGTTTGAATACCTGGTTGAGCGGGTTCAGGTTCTCGTAGAGCTTTATTCCCCTGCAGCAGTCGACTGAAGTTCACTTCCCCAGGCGGAGTCCAATTGAGATTGGCGTGACTTCTTCTCCTTGGCAGGATGAGACCTTCCTCCACCAAAATGTTCCTTTCTCCTTGACAGGAGGACTCTCCCTTCAGCATTTATTTTGCTGATGGGGTCATAGCATTTTGCATGATTGCATAGCATTTACCCTAAACGCGTAGCATTTCCACCGTGTGGAGCATTGCGCCATTGTCAAACATATGCATATGAGACATGAGCTAGGTTGTTACCGTTCCTGTTTTGTAGGTGTTCCCCGACAGGGTGTCTGCTCAGGATGATTCCTGAAATCTCAGAAGAGTTATGCGGTTCAAGAGGTTTCTTGAATTCCCCCAGCAAATTCATTTGCCCAAGATGATTCTTGAATTCTCCAGCGAAGGCGTTTGTTTAAGATGATTCTTAAAATCCCCTGTGAAGTCGCCAGAGAGGGCTGCTCAAGTTGATGCTTAGAGTCCCCGGCAGAGTGTTTGCTCAGGATGATTCCTAAAATCTCCAGCAGAGTTATTGGTTCAGGACGATTCTTCAAGTCTCAGGCGGAGTTACTTGTTCAAGATGATTCTTGAAGTCCTTAGCAGAGTTGATTCACCCAGGATGATTTCTAGATCCTCGAAGCAGAGTTACTTGATAGTTCTCCAGAATCCCCAGCGGAGATGCGTCATCCCCAGCAGGTTTCTGAACAGCGAAGTTGAAACTTCCCCTGAAGACTTGATGATTGAAGTCCAACCGTATTAACGAAGTAGTTCTCTCAGCTGATGCCGAATGCCTGACGGCAGAAGTTTGGATATCCCCAATTGGTTCATGATTGACCGAGAAGTCTATTCCCGACTTACTGACGAAGTTCGGCTGATGCCCAAAAACTTCTTTGAGTGCCCGATGGCATGATTAACTTGATTGTTGACCTGATGAGTCCCGAGGAATCTTGATGCCTGACTGCATGATCGACCGTGTATCACCGGTTACCGAGTGACCAATTCCCTAGCTAGTTGTCGTGCAACTATTATTTCAGTTTCTAAAGATTTGTCCCCATCAGAGTACCGTGTACTTGTGCAATTGGAAAATTTCCGGGTTTGTCGGTATTCAACCGTCTCGCACCTTGATTGTTTGAGAGCCGTTCGCTTCTCACCCAGTCAGGTCCAAGCCGTTTGAATAGGGGCAGCTGTTGCACCCCAAAATTTGCCCAACTTTTCTTTACCTAGCTTGTGTTTCATTTCATTCACATTAGCATTATCATTTGCATTTCATTGACATGTATGCAAGAGATCAAGAGGTATGATTACCAGTCAAGAGCTACACAAGACTTTGAAGCTAGCTAAGGAGGCTTATTCAAGTGTTCAAGGGTTGATATCTTTGTCAGAGAAATTAAAAGATCCTCAGAGAGAGTGATTGAAGACAAAAGGGTGTGTCTCCTAACTTGAGAGTTGTGGGAAGTCCTCAGATGATTCTGAAGCCATGAAGTTAGACTTGAGGTCTTGAGAGAGCTCATGTGAAGTGTTGAAGATCACCTTGAGGCCTAGACAGGTCATTGTGCAGGATTAAGAAGCCTCAGCCATGAGTGGTGCAGCTAGGGTTTGACTGGGTCAACCCTAAGTCAACTAATGATTTGGAGAAGGTTGAGACCTAATATAAGAGCCATGTGATCATGGATTGATGCATTGAGATGTTATAAGGATGATTCCAAGGTTAACTCATCATGATTGAAGAGTTTGAGAAGCTTCAAGCAATTTAGCTCAAGATGTGATTGTCATCTCATCTTGCCCCCAACATGAATGTTGGAGAGCATGATATTAGCTTTAATTTGAGTGCTAGAAGTCCTTGATAGGGTTTGTAGAACTCAAGTTATGACTTTGACAAGTTACAGGTCATCTGAGGTATGTGAATTTGGAGCTTGAAAGTTGTCCAACTTGCATGAAACATTTGCCCAAGAAGGATGATTCCTATGGACTTTTGGTCAACATGAATGTTGTTCCTTATCTTCTTAGCTTTCTAGATAGTACTATAAGTCCTTGATAGGATTTGTAGAACTCAAGTTATGGCTTTGACAAGTCAAGGGCATTTTGGTCATTTGGAGATTATAGGTCATTTCAACCATAAGGCCATAACTCTTATTTCCAAGCTTCAAATGGGAAAATGTTCAACATCAAACTTATTCAAAATGATGTTTTAAGGCTAGTCCAGAGGTCATGAGAGGTTGGAATTGCTTGTAGCTCAAAGTCCCAAAAATGACCTAAAATGAGGATGATTTTCAAATGAACCAAAGATGGAAATTGGTATTTTTGATCTACATGTCCAAACCAAGGCATGTAATATGTCATTTTGACTCTAAAACACATTTTAAGAACATTGGTTCAGCCACAATTCTGAATTGAAGTTTAATTTGTGGACTTGCTTTGAAAAGTAGTTACTTACATCTTAAGTAACATTTGCCAAACCAAAATTCAAGGCATGACCAAGGCTTCTTTCAATCCAAACACATCCAAAATGTCATTAGGAGAGAAATTGGAAGGGAATAAGGGTGATTACAAGCTGCTAACAGAATTGTGCACACCATGGCATGTGATTGAACTTCTCATGGCATGAGAGATTGAATTTCTCATTAAAAGGATCTAGAGCTTTCTAGATCATACCTACTTGTCCTATATATTGAACAGAGATGATCCAAGGCCAAGGTTGGTGATGATTGAACGAGAGAGTAGAGATTGAGATTGAAAACTCATTGCTTGCAACTGAATTCGGTTACTCCATTTCATTCATTTTCCATCCATTTTCTTGATTGCAATCTCTTCCATGGAGGCTAGGGAATGATTCCAGATCATAATCAAGGAAAATTCGTGGCTGATTGGTGTTCTTGATCTCAGATTTCTTCACCTGCAATTCAGAATTGGTTCCAAGAATCCAGAGCATTTCCATCCACTTTATTGCATACAGAAGTTTGGAATTGATTCACTGAAGGAGTCTGGAGCATTTGAGAGCTTGATTTGAGGGTTTACTACTTCTGTGCACACGAAATTCTCAGGTTAGTAACTTTCAATCTCCAGCTTGATTTAGTTAGAATTAAGAGGAATTAGGATGTTAGATACATTGGGGATTGATGTAGGAAGGTTTTCAGATCATTAATTTGAGAGTTAGTGACCAATTAGGGATGCTACCATTTTTGGGTGAGAGGTGGTTCTTGCGAATCTTGAGGTTTCAGAGAGAATTAATGGTATGATTGAGTTCCTTGTGAAATTTGGGACAAGTTTGATCAAGGAATCGTGGCCTATGGTGGACTCTATGGCAAGTTAGGATTGTGAGATGACGACCGGAGAATGTCACCGGCGATGACTTTGGGCGCGCAGGTGGCCTGAGTTTCAGAGGTTTGAATTGGGGAAGATGATCCCAGAGCCCTTGGATCATGGTTTGACTTGGACCAAAGACCTCATCCAACGGCCACGCGTGCTTCTAATTTTGTGAAGGATTTCTGAACTTTAATGAAACGAT
Organism: Lathyrus sativus; assembly: GCA_963859935.3. NCBI lineage: Eukaryota > Viridiplantae > Streptophyta > Magnoliopsida > Fabales > Fabaceae > Lathyrus > Lathyrus sativus. Next base: position 253,935,799 of record OZ012735.1, on the reverse strand, counting down.
GCGTTTCATTTAGTTGCTGATTTTGGGCTTAAGAATCCAAGTGCTAATCACACCCCCTTTGTGGCCCAATTGTTAAAATGAACTGGATCCTCTTGCTATCCACACCACGCGTGTGTTTATTTTATTTTGATTTTCTATTATTTTTCATTTTATTCATGGTTCTTGATTAATTCATAAAAAATGGAAAAATGATTCAATTGATCCCATTCTTTTTGCATTGGATTCATGATAGAATCTAGTATTGTTTAGATAAAAAATATTTTTATTTCGTGCATTTTCTGATTTTATGTGATTTTTTTACATTTTAATTGATATTAAAATAATCATGTTTGATGTTTGATATTGGTGAATTTGGTTTGATCATGTGATGATGATTTTGGACTTGATTTTTTGTGAGTAGTTAGCGTAGGTATGCATGCTCCCCATAGATTTTTCTCACATTTTTGTGATGAATATAAGTGGTAGTTCTAGGTTGAAACTTTAAGAGCTCCATTTTTAGGGTTTATGGTTGATACCTTATGGTTTAGATTTTATTTTTAGGACTTGGTGGATGATTCAACCTCTGAATTTTGTATGGTAGATTCATGATTGAATTAGGATCCCTTAGGAATTTTTGTAGGAATTTTCAATGAAGTTTTCTATTTTTTGTTTGATTTTAGTCTAGGAGCTAACTTTAGATGGTTCTAATGCACTAACTCAACTAGATTGATTCCTTTAGTTCCCTTAGATTAGGGTTTTGCTTTGCTTGCTCTTAGGTGATGTTGAAGACAAGTTGAAGATGCATTGGATTGCTTGAAGAGGCTTGGATGTGAGGATCTTCCCTTCTTTTGGTGTAGTGTTGATTAAGTTAAGATTAGGGTTTTGTAGGCAGAGCTTCTAGATAGATTCTCTTCCTTCATAAACATGGATGATGTTGATCACTTCCATTCTTCCCTATGATGTAAGGTCCCCTTGTAAAGGCCTCATCCCTCCTTTGGTAGGATGTGTGGCTCTTTACAAGTTGGTAGAACCTTTGAGGGTCCCTTTCTCTGATGATAGGATGCTCAGTGGTGACCTTTGGTCTTCACACTGCTACCAATCATCCCAAACTTTGCTCTTGATGGATGCATCTTTCTGCCTTGCTAGAGGATGGAGTTCCTTGCTTGAAGAGGATTGAAGGATGAAGTTGATACTTCTTTATGTTTGAATATTACTCTGAGAAGCTGAAGCTTGTGGATCAAGAGGAACAAGTTGATACTGGTAAGGAGGAGAGAGCTGAAGCTTGAAGAACAAGTTGACACTTGTGAAGAAGATCAAATTGAGATTGAGTGAAGAGCTGAGGCTTGAGGAATAAAGGGTGAGTTGATACTTATGTTGAGACACTGAGAGCCTGAGGGAGCCAAGTTGATACTTGTAGTTGGGGTTGAAGCCTGAAGGTGGAATTGACTGAAGAGCTGAGGCTTGGAGAAGAGGGAATAAGTTGAGACCTTTGTTTGATGTGATAAAAGCTTGAAGAAGCAAGTTGATACTTGCTATTGAAGAAGATAGCCTTGAAGAGCAGTTACAGACTGATGACTGAACTGGGGTCAGAAGAGCTTTGCTGTGAAGCTGTGGAAGCTGTTGATCTGCTTTCTTTCCTGTCTGCTTGTTGTGCAACTGTATTGCTGTGACTTATTTGATTTGCTTGATGAATTAGAATAAGTTCATATCTAGATTGACTCAAACTAGGAGCATGATTGCACTAGAGGTTGAGTTGCTCCCTCTGCTTGTATTTTTACTGTATGGCTTTGCTTGCTGGTATTCAGTAGAGCCCAGCTCCCTTGCCTATGTGGTTTGTGTGTGCTTGATAGCATGTCATTTCTTCTGTATGATTGCAGTTATTATATTTTTCTTGATAGCATGTTTTCTTCCTGTATGATTGCAGTTATTCATATCTGGCTTGAGGTTGAGATGAGCTTGTGGAGGCCGATGTCCCACACACATTTCCTCCCTCACTTGCATTGCATGCATTTTACAGTCGTTTACTGTTTACTGTTTAAGATGATGCTTTATCTGTTTCTGTTTATCGTTGACATGATCCCCTAGGACTCTCACTTCTTTTGATAAGGAAGTGATCATTAGAACTTTAGGTTGAAACCTATGCATGATAACTTCTAGGAGATCCCTGCTTCAAACCTCAACCATATGATGAATCCTTGGCATGACAACTGTTAGGACTTGATAGTCTCCCCTTAGTTGAACCTGTTTGTTCTCTCTTCTCATCTCAAAAAAAATTAAAATACAATAATAAAGGTTAACTGACGTCGTACGTTACGAGCCTTAAGCTATCTGAGAAAGGGTTGTCGGAGAGTTTCTTTTCGACAGCTTGGATGTTTAGTATGGCACCCTTTGGGTGACATGTGAAGCATTCACTCTCAGGTCATAGTCTCTAGTGCGATATTAGTTGCAAACATCCATAAAAAACAGTTCTTTCGTAAAAGACAGAAAACAAACTTCAAACCTTTTTGCCCCGTGGGCCCATAATTCAAAGGAAGCTTTTCTGAAGAAAAGAGTGTCGTTAACTCCCGGTTCTACCGCAAACGGTAACGCTTAAGTCTCCAAGGGTCGAGCTGCGTACATCCAACTGCTGGAACTGTTTGTTAACCCTACTCGAAAAAAACAGATGAATTTGAATTCCTGTAATCCGTATTTTCCCGAACTACGTAAGCTCTGATCTCTCATATCTGTTGAGAGTACGTAGGCACAATACTGATGTATTGGCGAGCCACCTTCCCCGTAACCCGTAGTTAATCGAACTACGTTGACTCTGATTTCACATTATCTGATGAGAATACGTAGGCATAAAGTGCGACGCTTTGCCGAGTCATTTTTTTTCTTTTCAGACTAGCCTTGATAGGTAGATAGATAAAACCAACCCGTCCAGTAAACACAACAAGCATGGATCCCATCGAGTACGATGAACGTGAGGGGTGCTAATACCTTCCCCTTGCGTAACCGACTCCTGAACCCAGACAATGGTTGCGATGACCTTGTCTTATACCTTTTCGTCAGGTTTTTCCGATCGTTTCCTTTCCCATTCCGAGGGATAAATAACAAAAGGTGGCGACTCTTCTGTTTTGCCGACACGTTATTTTCACGGAAGCGACACATGTGTTCTGAATTCTCTTAAGAAATGAGACGTTAGCCAACGTTCAGATCTTCTAAGGATTGTTAGTTCAGAGTTTCACCAAAAGAAAATATTAAGCAGAATAAATAAGCAATCAGAAGAAATACTTCAGAATATTAGGCATTTTTGCATCTGAAAAAAAATTGCTTCTGACAAATATCATTCTGGACAAAAATCCATACCAATATTTTTCAGAATAAATTTGAATCTATCTTCAAAAAGGGGTTTTGTAAAAATATTTGCCCATTGATGATCTGTATCAACAAAGGCTAAATTTATGATTCCCTTCTGAACATAGTCTCTGATGAAATGATGCTTAATTTCTATATGTTTTGCCTTAGAGTGTAAAATGGGATTCTTGGACAGACATATAGCAGAAGTATTATCACAAAAGATAGAAATGTTACTTTCAAAAATTTGATAATCTTCTAGTTGACTTTTCATCCAGAGCATCTGCGTGCTACATCCAGCAGCAGCAATGTATTCTGCCTCTGTGGTTGAAAGTGCAATTGTGGGTTGCTTCTTGCTGTACCAGGAGATTAGGTTTCTTCCTAGAAATTGACAACTTCCAGAAGTACTTTTTCTTTCCACTCTGTCTCCAGCGTAGTCAGCATCACAGAATCTAACTAATTTGAAATCATCAGATTTTCTGTAACACAAACCCACATTAGAAGTACCTTTCAGATACCTTAGAATCCTCTTGACAGCTGTCAAGTGTGACTCTCTAGGATCTGATTGGAATCTAGCACACAAGCATACACTGAACAATATGTCAGGTCTAAAAGCAGTTAGATAAAGAAGAGAACCAATCATACCTCTGTAGAGCTTCTGGTCTACTTTCTTACTTACCTCTTCCTTGCCAAGTGAGCTAGTAGGATGCATAGGAGTCTTTGCCAGCTTACTATCAGCCATGTTAAATTTCTTCAGAAGTTCTTTAACATATTTGGTCTGATGTAGGTAAGTGCACTCTGGAGTTTGATTGACTTGGATTCCTAGAAAGAATCTGAGTTCTCCCATCATACTCATTTCAAATTCTGCCTGCATACATGTAGCAAACTCCTTTCCAAGCATAATATTTGTTGATCCAAAAATAATATCATCCATATAAATTTGACAAATTAGAAGATCTTTCTTAATTGATTTACAAAAGAGTGTTGTATCCACTTTGCCTCTGATGAAATTTTTCTCCAGAAGAAAATTTCTCAATCTCTCATACCAAGCTCTGGGAGCTTGTTTTAAACCATATAGAGATTTCTTTAGTTTGAAAACATGATCTGGAAAATTTTCATTTTCAAAACCAGGAGGTTGGTGGACATAAACTTCTTCTTCTATAATACCATTAAGAAAGGCACTTTTAACATCCATCTGATACAGAGTGATGTTATTTTGTGCAGCAAATGAAATAAGAAGGCGTATAGATTCTAACCTTGCCACTGGAGCATAATTTTCAGTGTAATCAATACCTTCTTGTTGACTGTACCCTTGAGCAACCAGCCTTGCCTTATTTCTTTCAACTTCTCCTTTCTCATTCAGTTTATTTCTGAAGACCCATTTTGTACCAATTATATTGAATCCTTGTGGTCTTTGAACTAGATCCCATACATCATTTCTGGTGAATTGATTTAGCTCTTCTTGCATGGCAATAATCCAATCATTGTCTTGCAAAGCTTCATCTACAGAAGATGGTTCAATTTCTGACACCAGTCCAAATAGTGATGCTTCAGATGATCTTAGAAAGGATCTTGTTCTGATGGGATCATCCTTCTTTCCAATAATGACATCCTCTGGATGAGAAGCTTTAATTCTGGATGATGATCCTCTAATGGTTGATTCTTCAGAAATGTTTATATTGTTCATCTGAGAAGTTAAAGGAATAGCATCTGGCATTGCTTCTGGTTCCTTCACTTGAATTTTGTCTGCTTCTGGAACTTCAGAGTCAATGAAGACTACTTCCATATCTGCAGAGTGTTCAGACTGCTTTGGCTTTTCAGAGCCAAGCTTATCATCAAATCTGACATGAATGGATTCTTCCACAATCTGTGTCTCAGTGTTGTATACTCTGTAGCCTTTAGAGCGTTCAGAATATCCAAGCATGAAACACTTCTGTGCTTTGGAATCAAACTTGTTCAGATTTTCCTTAGTATTTAACATATAGCAAATACATCCAAAAGGATGAAAATATGAAATGTTGGGCTTTTTGTTTTTCCACAGTTCATATGGAGTCTTCTTCAGAAGAGGTCTTACAGACACTCTGTTCTGAATGTAACAGGCTGTGTTGATTGCTTCTGCCCAAAAGTGTTTTGCCAGATTTGTCTCATTGATCATGGTTCTGGCCATTTCTTACAGAGTTCTGTTTTTCCTCTCTACAACCCCATTTTGTTGTGGAGTTCTAGGACAGGAAAAATCATGAGCAATGCCATTTTCAGAAAAATATTTTTCAAAATATTTATTTTCAAATTCACCACCATGATCACTTCTGACTTTTATAATTTTGAAATCTTTTTCATTCTGGACTTGCTTGCAGAAGTCAAAGAACACAGAATGTGACTCATCCTTGTGTTTTAAGAACTTTACCCATGTCCATCTACTATAGTCATCAACAATGACTAATCCATACTTCTTGCCTCTGATGGATGCAGTTTTCACTGGTCCAAACAGATCAATATGAAGTAATTCTAGTGGTTTGGAAGTAGAAACAACATTTTTTGATTTAAAAGATGATTTTGAAAACTTCCCTTTTAGCATGCTTCACAAAGAGCATCTGAAGTGAACTTCAGATTAGGGAGTCCTCTGACAAGATTAAGTTTATTAATCTAAGATATACGTCTCATATTAATATGGCCCAATCTTCTGTGCCAGACCCATTGCTCTTCATTAACAGACAAGAGGCATTTAACATTTTGAACTTTAAGTTCTGAAAGATTTATTTTATAAATGTTATTTTTCCTCTTACCACTAAATAGGATAGAGCCATCCTTTTGACTAATAGCTTTACAACATTTTTGATTAAAGGTAATATCATAACCATTGTCACTTAATTGGCTTATGGACAATAAGTTATGCTTTAACCCTTCAACAAGTAAAACATTAGTAATAGAGGGAAGTTTACCATTTCCAATGATGCCAGATCCAATGATCTTGCCCTTCTGGTTCCCTCCAAACTTCACATCACCTCCAGATCTAAGTTCCAGACTTTGGAACATAGACTTTTCTCCTGTCATGTGTCGTGAGCATCCAGAGTCCAGGTACCATGATTGGTGTCCTGACCTTGCTGCTAAGAACATCTGCAACAAGAATTATTTTATTTTTAGGTACCCAGATCTTCTTGGGTCCTTTGGGGTTAGTTGGTTTGTAGGTTTGTCTAAACTTCTGTTTTTCAACATAATGTTTATTCTGACTTGCCTTGGGTTTAAACACATAAGTATTCTTCTTAGAGCTTATGTGTTTAATGTCATTTAAGTGACCAAATTTGAATTGAGAATACAGAGGTGTCTTCTTGATGAAGAGTTTGTCAACAGATTTTGGATTACTTCCAGATGAAGATTCATATCCAATACCTCTTCTGTTGTTCCCACTAACACCATAGATCATAGAAGCCATCTTGCTTCTGTCTATGCTCTTAGTAAGGAATCTCTGAAAGCTAGATTCATATTTTTCTAAAATGTTTTCACATGACTTAGTCTCAGATTCAGATTCTTGTTGAGTTATTTCAAAGTCATTTTTTATTTTCAGATTAATTTCTTTTTGCTCAACAAGTTCTGTCTTCAGAAGATCAATCTCAGATTCAAGATTGCTTTTCAGCTTCTTGTATTTGAGTTTGATATTGTTATAACTTTTAAGAACTTCTGATAAAACTTTTATAAGCTCTTCTTTGGTAAGTTTAGCCATTACCTTTTCAGCATCATCATCAGATTTAGAATCTGATTCATATCCTGAGGTTCCTTCCTCCTGATCTTCTGTGCTGGCCATCAGTGCAACATTAGCACATTCTTCTTCTGATTCAGAAGATGATTCAGATTCATCTGAGTCATCCCATGTTGCCATCAGAACCTTCTTCTTTTTGTTAAACTTCTTCTTGGGTTTTTCTTTTTGAAGCTTGGGGCAATCATTCTTGTAATGCCCAGGTTCTTTACACTCATAGCACACAACTTCTTTCTTGCCAGATCTTCTGTGCCCAGAAGATTCCTTTCTATGATCAGATCTTCTGAAGTTGTTGAACTTCTTTCCCTTGTGCTTCCAGAGTCTGTTTATCCTTCTGGACAGCATGGATAATTCATCTTCTTCTTCAGAAGAAGATTCTTCAGAGCTTTCTTCAATAACCTGCAAAGCTTTAGCAGATTTATTAGATTTTAAAGCAACAGATTTACCTTTTTCTTTCTTCTGAGGTTCATCTTCCTCAAGCTCAATTTCATGGCTCCTTAGTGAGCTGATGAGTTCTTCTAAAGAGATCTTGTTCAGATCTTTAGCCATCTTCAAGGCAGTCTCCATCTGGTAGGTAGATTTCTGATGATTTTCTTTACATGATCTAATGTGGAGTATCCCTTGTCCAGAACTTTTAGCCCAACTGTGAGGATCTGAAATCTGGAGAACATAGCTTCAACAGATTCAGAGTCTTCCATCTTGAAGGCCTCATACTTCTAGATCAGAGCCAGAGCTTTTGTTTCCTTGACTTGAGAATTTCCCTCATGAGTCATCTTTAAGGATTCAAACATATCAAAAGCAGTTTCCCTGTTTGTAATTTTTTCATACTCAGTATGAGAAATTGCATTCAATAATATTGTTCTGGCCTTGTGATGATTTCTAAAATATTTCTTCTGAGCATCTGTCATAGATTTTCTATCTATCTTCTTGCCATTCCCATCTGTGGGATGAACATATCCATCTATGACTAGATCCCATAAATCAGCATCATATCCAAGGAAAAAACTTTCAATTCTGTCTTTCCAGTAATCAAATTTCTCCCCATCAAACATAGGGGGTTTGGTGCTGATTCTGTCCCTTTCTTCATATTTATTGTTAATGTTGGATTTTGTATTATCAGCCATAGTAACAACTAAATATATATCAAAGTATTTCTCTATGGATCTTTACTGACACTGTTAAGTGGTAGCACACACAGAACCGGAGCTCTGATGCCAACTGAAGGTGAGATAATACTTAGAAGGGGGGTTGAATAAGTATGAAAGATTAAAAAATTAGAATTAAAACACAAGTATTTTTATCCTGGTTCGTTGAACTCAACTACTCCAGTCCACCCTTCCTAGAGTGATTTGCCTTTCTCAAACAAGGACTTAATCCACTATATAATCAAACAGATTACAATAGTAACACCTAAGAACAACTGTTCTTAGTCTTCTCAAGAGCTACTGATTCCAACTGAATCCTCTTAAGGAAATCCTTTACAATCAATGTAAATATAATATAAGAGTAAGAATGCTTCTAAAAAGCTTTTATCACAATAGTGATATTTCTCTTAAGTTTAAGTACAAATAATTCTAAGAATGAATATGATAATATGAGAGCTTTGAATGTTTCAATTTCTTTTCAGCAAAATGTCTAACTGAAGACTTTGGTGGAGACTTGCTTTTATAGGCAGCTGATCCAAGGAAGCTGCATGTTGAGAAGAGTGTCCCAAAAGGTCTGAGCCTTTTGTCTTCACATCAACTGACCTTTCCTAGAAGAAGAAAGCACAAAAAAATCATTTTAGTCTGTGTTCTTGTGTCTAGCATAAATGAGGAAAGAGACATTTGATTTTCTCCAACGGATATATTCTTTGAATATTTCTTCTTTAGCTTTCAGCAAGTTCATCAGAGTCTAATTGAGTCAGAGTCTTATGATGATGATCAGAGCTTGCTGGATCAGAGTCTTCTGCAGCAGGTGTGCTTTCAGCGTGTTAAATATCAGAGCATATTTGGAACAGAACTTCAGTACTGGCAGCTTTAGTACTTTCAGAAACTTCTGTAGAATCTATGCTTTGAAAAACTCTTCATACAAAATTCTTCTTTGCTTCAGATGCTTCTGACTTACTTCAGATGCTTCTGCTTGCTTCAGATTCTTCTGGAGCTTCTGCTTCAGAATCTTCTGGAGCTTCTTGCCTTAGATCCTTCTGGAGGCTACGCTCAGGATCTTCTGTTAGCAGCAATCAGAATCTTCTAATGAGTGCATCTGGCACTTCAGAGTCTAATTAATTTCTTGCATTCAATTCAGATTTTCTTCAGGAGTATCAATTTCTTTACTATCTGCAGTAAAACCTCTCAAGCAAATTTTAGAGTATATAATTCTTAAATACAAAATTTCCTAATAGTTATCATCAAAACATAGAGATATTATTAAGAACCAATCTGTGTTCTAACAGTCGTAACTTACAAAGATTGGCATGAGATGTTACCGTTTGCTTTACATGCATACTGAACATCAGTGCGAACTTCAACAGGGGCAACCCCCTTTTCCTTGGTATATGGAATGGACACTGTGCTACCCATCGAGGTTAAGATACCTTCTTTGAAAATATTAACAGAAACAGAGCTTGAAGAAGACGAATGGATAAAAGAGAGGTTCGATTCATTGAACCTCATAGATGAGATCTATTAACAAAAGATGATAAGAGCATTCGACAAGAAGGTTCGTCTCAAAGAGTATAGAGAAGGGGATCTGGTGCTCAAAAAAATTCTACCAAAACAAAAAGACATGCGCGGCAAGTGGATGCCCAATTATGATAGACCTTTCATTGTGAAGACCGTTTTCTCTGGAGGATCTATAATTCTTGAGACCATGGACGACGAACAACTCAAGTATCCTATCAACTCAAATGCAGTGACAAAGTACTACACCTAAATGGGAAGCCTAGAAAAGTGGATTAACACTTCAGCAAGGCGAGAGCATGAAGAGCAAAAGCCGACAAACGCAGGGGCAAAGCCTTGTGCAAAGTGCTAATTCAAAATCAACGTCTGTCATTCTCGTCAGAAGCAACAAAGTGAATGGACTGCTAGTTAGTAGGACTGGATCATTATGGGATTCTATAACCCTTTTGTTGTCTTTTTTTCCAAAATTTATTTGTTCCCGAGACTTTACCCATTGTAAAGTTCTCGTCTATTAATGAAATCATATTTTTAGGCCAATCATTGTTATGATCTTCTATTTTTGTTATGCAATTTCACTTATTTGTCAATAAAGATTCCTTCAAAAAGCAAAGTGTTTTGAAAAACTTAAATTTTGTTTTAAAGAGAACTGGTTTGACAAAGCATATCGAAAAGCTCTAGAGGTAATCTGGCAGTATTACACAGCTCTCAGAACCATAAAAGCTTGTTGTCTCCTCTAACCAAACATGGTACGACCAACATCAATCCCCGCTCTTAAGTCAGGACTTCTCCTCTGCAAGTTTGCAGTAGTATAGTTTATCTTAGAAGATTGTTATCTATCCCGAAAGAAGCGCCATCCAGTTTGAAACATTTGAGACTCAGCGTGATGGGTTCCCTTTTTATTTTCCTTGTTTTGCTCTCTCCTTCTCCCTCGTGGATCAGTCTATATTTTACATACAACATCATATCAACATGCACATTTTTTTGCATTTGCTTTGGGTCCTATTTGTTTGGTGGTTGCCTTTGAGATCCTTTGGTCGTTACCTTGCTCTTTGATCCGTTGCCATGACTTTCGCTTTGCGGTTGATACCCTATCATTGTCAGTGATCCTGGGATTACTAGTTTTCCTTTGGGAAGCTAGTCGTGACTAGCAGTATCTGAATTACTAAGATGTTTAATTGTTATTAAGTTTTATCTCTAATTTGGTTGTCACCGATAATCTTTGAAAGTCTAGTAGGCACTAGCATTGTTTGATACCAAGTGTTACTCGGTACCTTGGTTTGGTCGTCACCAACAATCTTTCAAACCCAATAGTCACTGGCTCTGTTTAAAACCAATCGTTATTGGAATCCCTTTTTGATTCGGTTATTACCAATCTTTGTTTAAATATAGTAGTTACTAGTATCACTTTTAAATCCAATGGTCATTCGTATTCGAGTTGGTTGTTACCAATTTTCTCAATAAGTCCAATAGTTATTGGCATCGCTTAAACCCAATCGTTGTTGGTACCTTTTGACTCAGTTATTACTACTCATTCTAAGTCTAGTAGTTACTAGCATTTTTTGACAATCCAATGGCTATTGTTGTTTGATTTAGTGGTTACTAATTCCCTTAGAAAGCCCAGTAGTTACAGACACCTCTTAACCCATTTGATATTGGTACTTTGATATGGTTGTCACCAAACCCTTTGAAAATTCAGTAATTACTGGTGTTGTACTCCAAAATTTAACCTCCCATATTCAAGACAATATGTCCCAAGAGGTTACTTAATAGTCACAAGATTCACAATTGGTCAAAGGGATTGAATGTTTCATCAAAGCCTCCTCCTGAACAGTGGATCTTAGAACTAGGGTTTTGAGTCTCCCCGAGCAAAATGGACTTCTAAAACTTAAAATGGACTTCATAACATCCCATGTATTTCAAATAATCCCCATGTCAAGTTTCAGAGCTTTCCTCATAAGTTGGGCCAGTCAGATGCTCAGATACTTGAAAATTAGTTAACTTGGTCAAAAAGTCAACTGTGGACAACTGTGGTCAACTCAAAGTCAAACTTCAATATTTTTGGTCAACATCAAGATTACGATGTGAAATTCATCATTTGATCAAGGGTCGATCATGATTCGTCAGGGAAACCTCAGATTATCAAGAATCAGAAGTTGCTAAATTAAGGTTTTGTGTAAGAAAAGTCAACTAAACTTTGACCAGCCATAACTTTCACAGGTTTCATAAAAAATTTCCTATCCAAAGGTCATTTTGGAGGAAGTTTAATTCTATACAACTTTGTGTCTCACAAGTCAAGCCTAAAAATGCTTCATTTGAAAGATATGAGCCAAGACAATATAGGTCCTTTGAAAGTCAACAAAAAGTCAACTTTTTCCAAAGCTCATAATTTGAAATGGAAAAAAATATGGACATGGGACCAAAAGGGTTGATTAGGAGATACCCTAATATTTCTAAAAAGTCCTAGAACACCTCTATAGCATTAAAATTGAGGAAGTTATGCATTGTCAAAGTTGGTAATTTTTCAAGGGGTGTATGAAGTAAAAAGGGCCATAACTCCAATTCTTTCCAAATGGACCCATAAATTGCAACCCAAACATGAAGATAAAGTCATTCACGACCCAATGACCATATTTTATGATATTTATTATTTATTTTATATTATTTTTTTATTTTTATCATTTAAAATTATTTTTAATTAAAACAAAATATAAAAAATCAAAGATTTGATTTAAGATTTATTTTGGGATCAAATATATGGTATTCAAAGTGATTGAAGTCATCCAAATTTGTTCAAGACCAATATGGTATGATTTAATTTGATTTTTTTTTGACAATTATGACAATTGGCTCCTTCATCTTCAAGCAACCCATAAACTCCAACCAAGGCCTAATTGTTTACCCTAATTAATACTACTTTATATACACAACAAAGTCAGAATGAAAAAAAGGAGAGGAGAGAAAATTTTTTTTGGAAGCCATAAGAACCTTAGAAAAATCTTAAAACAGCTTTGCAATAAGATTCAATCAGCTCTATAAGTCCATTCACATTCCTCAAGATCCTAGGAACCTATCCCACAAAGACTTGAAGGTTGAGACCTCACGAAGTGCATCCCATGAACATGCCGCCTCTCATTCTTTTTTTTTTTTGCTTTCTAATCTTTGATTTCATTGCACTTGATTGTATTTTCTGTTCATAATGATCTTCATAATCATGTTTAGGTTTGTTTTGATCATTTGTTTGCAAGATATAATACAGGTTTCAAGAAGTGTCATGGTTAAGGCATAAGCTTTTCAAGAGTCGAAACTCTTCGTACGGACGTTTTCAGGCCTTTCCCCATTTATATTTAGTAAATTTCTTCCTTTCTATTTTTATTTTTTTTATTTTATGTTTTATAGTTATTATTATTAAAACATTATTATTAATTTAATTAACCATTAATCTTTACTAACTGCACACTAATTATTTTTCTTAACATAAATTTTATAATATAATTTTATATTTTTTTTCTCTCACATAACTGTTTTTTTTTAAATTTATTAATTAAAATTGTAAACGAATATAACTAGGTTTAAATTAATTTAAAAACCCTAAATTTTCACTAACCCTAATTAAACCCTCATTTTCTTAACTTGATCTTTTTTTTTTTAAATAATTAATTTCCTAACTTTATTTATTTTTATTGCTTTATTTGTATTATTTAGAAGATTGTATAGGATTTTCCTTATGTAATTTATTATTTCGCACCGATTATTCTGTAATTTCCCCGAAGCTGTGTAATTGTTTAGGACTTTATTTCTTGTTTTTTTAATTATTTCCATAAATATTTAATTGCTTGGTTAGTAATCTAGGGCGTGAAAATATCTAATTGAATAAATTGGACTTAGAGAATCAATAATAAAAGAAATATCTGAAAATAATCACTCACACACGTAAGTCGATCGTCCTACGATCGCCATCTACACCTCCTAGGGTTACCCCTCTTAGCTGCCTTAATATGGTCAAGTCCCTCGAACGTAGGGGTGTCTTAAGCGATGTCCCTGCAAACAGATAAATCATCAAGTCCCTTTAAAGTTAAAAGGATCATAGTCTCTTCGAAGTTGCCTACGGAATAAATGATATTGTCCCTCGATGACCCTACAAAAATGATGATAGTCCCGTCGAATTACTAAGACACCCCTACATGTTGCCTTCTTCGACCATACGATAACCCTACGCCCGTCCCTTAACATCCAAGGTAAAGACTACTTACTCACTAATAGTAAGGACAATCTTACCCTTAAAGGAAATAAATAACAAGAAAGACCTTACAAACTTAGGGTAGGTAGCACTTAAATACTTGCTCACTTTTTTCAAAAAATATTCTTTACACCCCACTTTCAAAATATTTCCAAACTCAAGGCTTTGTATACATCCATACGAGAATCACTACAAAGAACTTCTGAAAATCTTTTCTAAACATACACTTCACATTACTATATTGTAAGATTTATTTTCCAATTAACTGCTACTTGTGAACCAATCTTCAAGTTGCTGAAGAAATATCAAGTAATGGAATGGAACGACGAATGCCAGATATCTTTTGATGAGATTAAGAAGTATCTCCAAGAACCTCTGATTCTGATGCCACCAGTTGAAGGAATACCCTTGATTATGTACTTAACAGTGCTAGACAATTCAATGGGGTGTGTTTTGGGCCAGCATGACGAGTCTGGTCGAAAAGAGCAAGCAATATACTACCTTAGCAAAATGTTTACCGACTGTGAAACAAGATACTCATCACTCGAGAAAACTTGCTGTGCTTTGGCATGGGCTGCTCGTCGACTAAGATGGTATATGTTGACTCATACCACTTTATTGATTTCAAATATGGATCCTATCAAGTACATATTTGAGAAACCTGCCCTCTCCGGACGAATAGCAAGATGGCAAATGCTTTTGACAGAATACGACATCCAGTATACCACTCAGAAAGCAATTAAAGGAAGTGTGGTAGCTGATGATTTGGCTCATCAACCAGTGGATGAGTATCAGACTATGAATTTTGAATTTCCAGACGAAGATATTATGCTTGTTGCTAAAAAACCTAGACAATATGACGGACCCGAACATGAATCCCGATGGACTATGGTTTTTGACGGAGCTTCTAATGCACTTGGTAATGGCGTTGGTGTTGTGATTATCTCTCCTGAAGGTTGTTATACACCATTTACTGCTAGACTTTGTTTTCGTTGTACAAATAATATGGCTGATTATGAAGCGTGCATCATGGGTATCAAGGCTGCCATTAAGATGAAGATCTGGTTCTTAAGTGTATATGGGGATTCAGCCCTGGTAATTAGTCAGGTTAAAGGAGAATGGGACACAAAACATCAAAATCTCATTCCTTATAGAGAGCATGTGTTGTCTTTGATTCCATATTTTGAAGAGACTACTTTTGAACATATTCCACGAGACGAGAATCAATTGGCAGATGCATTAGCTACCATGGCATCTATGTTTGGGATCAGGGGGGATGATGAAGCTCCTAGAGTTACTATTGATCGATTTTCTGAACCTGCTGTTGCACCCTAAAATTTGACCAACCGGGTCCCGTATCTGGTCCTACGTTTCGATGCATTCTTGCATTCGCATCCGCATATCGCATACAGTGCATATTTTCAGTTGTTCTGGTTTTATCGGGATCACAGCTCTCGTCTCGCGTCTCAGGTGTTTTTTTAACCAGTTTCAGATAGGCAGAGTCGCATTTTTGGGAAGTCGTGCTTTTCCCGGTGTTTGCAGCTCGCACTGTTGTTTTTAGGGGTATTTCGGTGTCCGTTGTTTTTTACCGGTCGTTCCGGTGCGCTCTCGCAGTGTTGTTTGTCGTTCTGTACTGTTTTTGTTCCTTCGGGAATTGTTAGGAATTTTGTAGATTTTATTAAGCATTTGTTAGAATTTAAATAGATTGTCTTTTATTTTTTTAATAGGGTTTTTGGTTTTAATATAGAAATAATATAGATTTTCTCTTATTAAATAAATAGGTTTCTTTTTAGCATTTAATAGACTTTCTTTTAATAAATAGAATTTTAATAGATTTTTTAATAGATTTCTTTTTCTTTTATAGATTAAATAGATTTCTCTTTAATATAGGATATTAGAATATTAAATAGGATAGAATTTTAATTGATTTTTTTTAATAGAATTAATAGTTTCTTTTAGAATTTATAGAATTTATTTTTTGTATAGGATTTAATAGTTTCTAGATTGATTAGGATTAATCATTTTCATTAATTGGTTAATTAATTTTCATTTTTTGTTAAGCCCAGTTAATCACTGTGTTTAGTCCATCAGCATTTCATTAATCATCCATGTTTAATAGTCTCATATTAATCCATCTTAACCTCACGTCTAATAATCATGTTCAATCCATTGTATTAATTCATTTCCTCCATTGTCCATTTCATCAGAATTTAATTGGGCTTATTATCCATAAAAAGTAGTCAGCGAAGCCCATTCACCAAAGTCCATTGCCAGCAGTGTATAAAAACCACACCACGTGTTATTCACTGGGCTAGCCACCTCATAATTCCCCACTCAGAAACCTTCACACGCGTCCTCCCACTTTCCTCTCCACACACCACGTGTGCCCCATGCTCCCTCCGTGACACCCGTCCTCACACGTGGCATTCCACTACCACCTCACTCCTTGCATGCGTGCCACGCGTACACACCACTTGTCCTGGCCGGAGACCCTCCCGTCGGCCATGCAAACGCCGGAGAACATCATCAGCAAGATCAAACGGCGGTTCTCACGGCCAAAAATTCACCGGAAATCCATAACCGTCGCCGGAGAACTACTTCTCATCAGAAAACTCATTCAACCATTATGATCTTCATCTTCTCCGATCTAGATTCTCCAGAAAAAACGCTCATGATCATCAATCAACATCAACAGATCTAGAACTCCATGTGTTCATCCTTCTTCAGATTTAACAATAAACATCAAGAAATCGTTCAAGACTCATCCGAGTTTGTCAATCTCCAACCGTTTCTAGAAGACTCCAAGAACCTGCATCAATCTCCACTGTTTTCCAGATTCTTGATGAAGATCATATATTCAAGGATTTGCGGTTCCAGTTTCTTCTCCAGATCGTGCATCAGTTTCATCAATATCGTTCACCACTCATAACCGTACCTTCAAGCATTTCCAGAAAATCTTCAGAAACCTCATCAAGGTCCTCATCTTGCATTTTCAACAGAAATCCGTTGTGTTCTTCATCAAGAACATGGATCCAGAAATCTCCGTGGATCCTCGTTCCCCAGAACGCCCAAAGCCTTCATCCATGTTCGTTATGTTCTTCGCGTCTTCCAGTCTCCTTCGTCCTAGAACCTCCAAGAATCTTCACGAAGCTTCAACGATCATCCTCAAGAACGGCATCATATTCAAACGATTTCTCCAGATTTCCTTTAAAGATTCGTACGAATCAGTGTTCGCTCATCAACGACCTCCATCAAAACTCTCAAACTTCCGTCCATATTCTTCACAGATTCCTCAACCTTCAAGATCCGTCCGCGAACGTTCACCAATAAACGTTTCCAGGTTACAGAACATCGAAGATCTTCGTAAGAACGCCTTCGTCATCACCTGGATCTATGAAGAGTATGCATCCTCAGATCTCCAGGTTTTGTTGATTTTCTTTGTTGGCGTTTCTATCCGCGAGCAACATACATTGCTTTCCCGTCTTCAACATGATTTTTCATCAAGAATTTCAGCGCTCGAGTGTCTATAGACTAGGAGCCAAGTTTGTAGATGTTGGTGTTTGTTTGTTTGGATGAATCAAGAAAGGTTAGGATGAAGTTAAGTCTGAGAGAGGTTCAGAGAGAGATCAAGGAAGAACAAGGTTGGAGAACAAGAGAGAGTTGGAGAAGAAAGAGAGAACGGCGCAGGATGAACAGTGTTTAGGAGAGGAATATTGAATTAGGGTTTTGTTGGTGGGTCGGGTATCTGGGCCTTGCTGAGCCCATTGGGATTTTTGGCATACACCTGCGTTTTTATTCCTCACCCCCTCCTGCGTGTGTGCAGATGGATTGGGCTAGGCCCAGTGAATCACTACCTCCACCCCCGGTTCGCTTGATGCACCCCTCCCCAGTTTTTTTTTTTTTTTTTTTTCTGGGCTGGGCCCAATGTTTTTTGCTGCCTATATCCCCCTGTGACTGCAGTGTACCTCCCCCCCTTTTGTTTTATTTTCTTTATTTTTATGTACTTAGTTTTTTTAGAAGAAAAAAAAAACAATAAAGAAAAGAGTATGTTTGAGAAAAAAGAAAAGAAATATTTGAAAAATAGAAAAAGAAAGAAATGAAAAAAGAAGAAAATAGTTGAAAAAGAATAGAGAAAAAATAGAAAAAATATTAGTTTGTAGATTTAATATTTTTTAGAGGATATTTTTTCATAGAGATTATTTTACCTTTTTAAAGGTAGTTTAGAAGTCCACTTGTTAGGGGACTATTTTCCATTTGATTTTTCATAGGATAGGATAGTATTTCCTAGGGGTTTATTTTCAGTATGCAATCATTGTAATCATTTTTCAGAATGCTAATAAAACGAGATTTGAGTTGTGGTCCCGAAAGTAGCCGAACTACAGCTGCTCTGATTTCTCGTACCAGACGAGAATATGTAGGCATAGGATGCGATATCCTAGCGAGCACACTAACAAATAACCTTTTGTTCTCTCGCTGCTGTGCGATCGAGACTTTCCCGCTGACGACTAATTGTTACCCTTCTCTTGCCCGAGTGCATTTGAGACCAGACCGTAGTTTTTCCCCGTAGGTTCCCGAACCTGTAAAACCAGATTGATTTCTCACTGCTGTGTGAGAACACCCAGATTAGCCGTAGTTAGCCTGAACTACGTAAAGCTCTGATCTTCCATGCCGTGTGGAAGTACGTAGGCACAAGACGCGAAGTCTTGGCGAGCCAATTTCCCCGTAGTCCCGAACTACGTTGACTCTGACTTTCTCGCTTGAGAATACGTAGGCATAGAGTGCGACGCTCTATCGAGTCAATTCCCTTCTGTTTAGATTTAGCAGCCGTAGATAGATTGTTTTTGCATCCTGTAGACAACCCAAGCAAGCGTGGATCCCGTCGAGTACGACGGACGTGAGGGGTGCTAATACCTTCCCCTTGCGTAACCGACTACCGAACCCAGGTTTTGGTTGCGACGACCATACCTTTCCCCGTTTTTTGCGAGGTTTACTTCGAGCGTTTCCTTTCCCTCCGTTGGGATAAATAACGCACGGTGGCGACTCTTCTGTCAGCCGGCGCCGATTTTCGCAGTAGCGACAGCTGGCGACTCTGCTGGGGACTGCGATAGTTCCCTATGTGAGTCTCGCCTTAGGTTTTTTCCTGGCTGTTTGGGGCGATCCCTAGCAGCTGGCGACTCTGCTGGGGACTGCGATAGTTCCCTATTCGAGTCTCGCCTTAGGTTTTTTCCTGGCTGTTTGGGGCGATCCCCAGCAGCTGGCGACTCTGCTGGGGATCCAACGTCCCCTGGCTGCTAAGGACTGCGATAATCCCTATGCATGTGGGATCCAACGTCCCCTAAGAGAGTCAATCCTAGCGCTTGTTTGCTTGTCTATTGGTGTTTATTTATGGATATTATCTGTTGCTATTGGAGTGTGACGGGTGTTCTATGATTGAGAGATAAGCCGGACCTGGGCTTGAGTGCACCTTAGACTTAGAGTAGAGATTAGTGGGCGCGCACATGCTTTGTATGTCCTAGTGTCCCGCGAAATCTACACTCAGACGAGGTTCTTCTGGTTGGCCTCTTGTCCCACCCTTTGGGTGGTTCGGGTTGCTGGTTAGTTGGATTGTCGACTCTGGGAACCGATCATTTGGAAGTTAGCTAAGTGAGGCCTCTTCAAGACTTGATGATGCCACTCCTTCTGGGAATCATATCGTCAGTCTTGAAAGTCTGTGACGCTAACGACCGCATAGGATGCCGTACCTTGTCAGATATAGGTCCATACCTGTGAGTGGGGGGTTTTTTTGCAGGAAACTTGACCTCCAACCTACCCATTATTTTGGTCTTCTCTTCAGAGCGAACGTACTCCGTCAGCAGCGCAACAGTATTCAGATTTGTGTGGGGGCTGTGGTCCCGTTGTTTGCTGCATCTTGCATATCATGTGCATATCAGTGTTGCATCATATTGCATATCATCCTCCAGTTAGCCAGAGTTCTGATCCAGCCTTTGTTTCCTGAAGGTGATTACCCGGAGTTTGGATTGAGCAACTGTTGATTGTCAGAAGACCGATCTAGGGGTTGAGTAGATTTGAGCAGAATCGAGCATTGACGTTAGCTGAAGAGTATTGGTAGCTATGTCTGAAGGCAATTTACAGTCTTCTAACACCCTGACAGGGTTCACTATGACGTCCAACCCTCTGTATGATTCTATGGAAGACTTCCCGCAAGTGAACAACGTTGCTGCAGACCAAGTTGTACAGCCTTCTGTGGAGAACCGAGATCGACATGAGCAGTTTGTTGCCTGAAATGAACGTCCTCCTCTTGTTAACAATCAAGGTGTTGCTTTCCCTGTGATGAATTACCGAAGAAATATTCCAATAGCCAGGATGGTAGATCCAAGAGCTCTTGAGACGGATAGGAAACTCCGAGTGTTGGAAGAGAAAGTTGAAGCTTTGAAAGTGAAAGATGCTGTTAACCTGAATGCTGCAGACATGTGTTTGGTTCCTGACCTGGTGTTGCCTTATAAGTTCAAAGTGCCGAAATTTGAGAAGTACCAAGGAGATAGCTGTCCGAAGCAACATTTGATGATGTTCTGTCGAAGAATGACTTCGTTTGTGCGAGATGACAAATTGATGATCCATTGCTTTCAAGATAGTCTGACTGGGGCATCTTTGAGGTGGTATATGCAGTTAGAGAGAAATCAGATTCGATCATGGATGGATTTAGCCAGAGCTTTTCTGAAGCAGTACGATTATAACCTAGACATAGCTCCTCATCGCATGCAGTTGCAAGAACTGTCTCAAGAGAACAATGAACCTATCAGGAAGTATGCTCAGAGATGGAGAGAATTTGCTGCTAGAGTGCATCCACCACTGTTAGACCGAGAGCTGACGAGCATGTTTGTAGATTCCCTACGAGATCCGTACTTCGAAAGATTGCTGGGACTTCCATTAAGTTTCTCTGACGTGGTAGCATTAGGAGAACACCTTGAGTATGCCATAAGAATTGGGAAAATTCAGATTACTTCAAATGATCAAGCTGGTGAAACTGAATACCCTTGTGACTATCAGAATGAAGAAGGTGTTGTGATCAATGCAGTCATGCCAAAGGTTGAATATCCTCGAAGCGAATCAGTGAATTTTGTTGGTTCTTCATCTTATCAGAGATCAGTGCCTCCTGTGGCTTGTTACACTGAACAGACAGCCGTGCCTAGGGCACCATATCAGGAACCTTATGTCGCTTCCATTGCAAAGCAGCAAACTCGTGGCCGAGGTTATCAGACTCAGCGTCAGAATCAGAATCGACCTCGCAACAACTTGGAACGAAGGAAAGCTCCTTTTCACCCAGTGCCTATGCCGTATAGTCAGCTGCTACCATCTTTGATCCAGAGTTCTTTGGTGGAACCTAAAGCTCTTAAGCCAGTTCCAGAACCTTACCCTCCTGGGTACAATCCCCACGTTCAGTGTGGTTACCATGGTGGCTCACCGGGGCATTCGACGGAAGATTGTAAAGCGTTTCAGGCGAAGGTACAACAGTTGATCGACCAAGATCGCATTTCCTTTCGAGAAGGATTTCTGTTTGTTCATACCAACCGCTCAGCTGTCTAAGCTCGTAGACTCGGAAAGTATTCCCCAGCAAAAGCCAGTGGTTCAGACAGGCGCCCTCAGCATTGGCAGTCCTCAGACTTTATATCATTTGCATTTGTAGTTTCTTTTCTGTTAGTTACTACTTGTTTTTAAACATTGTTTGTTTCGAGTGGTAATAATAATAAAGTGACTATGCATTTTTCTGAATTAATCATGTCGCTGTCGCTCATTTACTGCATTGCACTGACACTTGCATTTTATTCACTCCACTTCACCCCTGTGACTAGCAAAGATTGGAGGGAGGATGATGAAACTGAACACTCATAACCGATGATCGTATGCTTTCAGATAAGACCTTACCGATGACGTACAAGGCATTGTTTCAAATCCCCCAAACACTGGAGATATAAGGAGTTAGTCCCTTGTTAACCACTTCGAGCCAGGAAGTAGAAGTTTTTTCGGACTTTTAAACCCTCACATCTTAACCCAGAGCAGGGTAGTTATCAGTTAGCTTGACCGAGCATTCAAGTCTTACAGCGGAGTGTTGTCTTTCGAGGACCAATCCGTTTATACCTTTCAAAAGGCCAAACCTCACCAATCAGGAGTGAGACAGTTACAATCCTTTCGGAGCAATCAAGACAACCAGTGTCACACGACTTTGTTCCAAAAGAAAGAAGAAAGAAAGCCCGCTAAGTAAAAAGAAAGAAAAAGCTGGGAAAGCTAATACTTAGGCAGAAATCAGGGCATCCCGCTGGACTTCAAAAGAAAAAAAACGAAAAGAACTCAAAAGGAGTTAGTCCAGGCAAAAATTAGGGAATCAAAAGAGCGAAAAAGAAGGGATAAAATTTTTTTTTTCCCCAGCGAGTCACAAAGTCGTGTACACAGACACCGAAAACGAAAAGGAGTAACTATCACTCCGAAAAAACCTTGTGAATTCCTTAGTTATGGTTCTTACCATTCAACATACCTCTCGAAGAGGCGAGCGCTTGTGCCAGGTTAACTGAACCTTAGGATCGGAGATCATCACGTAGAAGGGGTGGGTACAAATCAAAATTTGAGCCAAATATCCTTTGTTTCACGAACCGTAAACCCGACCACGATACAACCCTTAAAATACCTAATTGAGGTAGGGTTTATTCCGAAAGCGCATTACGATAAGGTTGAGTAACCTGACTCCTTCTTGACTTGCTAGTCACATCCTTGTTGTGTTTTTCACTGACCATGTAAGCACTACGTTTGAACTTTGGTTCATTCGTCACTCACAATCATGACATGTAAATGAGTGACAACTCAAAAAATTTTTCAAAATCTGCATGAGCACTGCATTTAGATTACCATTCGTGAATAGACAATTTTAATTGCAGGCTAGTAGTTGACATGAAAGAGATTCCAGCAGGGGAACGTCGAGCAGGACTGAGTAATCCAGCAGTCTGAACCAGGATGGCGTATGTTGTGAATACCTGTGAATCCGGGGCATTGACTTCCAGTGAGTTCGGAATCAGTTAGTCTGAGGACAAGTCCCGAAGCATCAGTTAGATCCGGGGCAGTTTATTTGAGAAGCAGTTGATCAGCAGTGAGTCTTCTCGGGAACCAATCAGGGGCAATTATGCAGAGCGAGGAGATTTGAAAGCAGATACTTCAGGTGGATAATCAGATCGGGTTAAGTCGCTAGAACGCTCATTCAGGGGCAAGTCACCGCAGAGATAGTGAAGACCAGCTGGATTGATAGGGGTTTAATGGAGATTGAATTCTGTTGTCGTATAGATACCGGGGCAAGTAGTCTCGAGGTCGTCTCGTAGCAAGCTGTTCAGAGCAAGTATTCCCGAGAGTTAGATTGGGGCAAGGTGAATTGCACTGAGGCAAGTTGTTCAAGCCAGTTTGTTTATCCCCAGCTAGAGTTGAGTATCGGGGAATCGTGTCATTACTCTTATCAAAAACTTGAATCTTCCAAATAAAAGGCCTTGCCGTCGTTGGATCGTTGTCCTACAGTTTAAACCTGTTGCGTGTCAGTAACCAGTCGTTTCCAAAGTCCAGTTCTCGCCTGGCAAACCGGTAACCAGTTCTCGTCTGGCCCACCCTTCTGTAAGCATCAGTTCCCGTCTGGTGTAGTTTATTGTAAGCATCAGTTCCCGCCTGATGTAGTTTATTGTAACCAGTTCTCGTCTGGTCACCGTTTCTTCAAGTGTTGTATCAGTTCTCGTCTGGTACATGTCATCGCGTAATCAGTTCTCGTCTGATCATCGTGTGTTTTAACCTATGTGTTGTATCAGTTCTCGTCTGGTACATGTCGTTGTGAAATCAATTCTCGTCCGATAATCTATTTTCCTATCAGTTCTCGTCTGGTAGTCTACCTTTGAATGCTAGTTCTCGTCTAGTATTTTCCATATCTTCCATTGTGTATATAGTACATGTTTATCTTAAACCAGTAAAAACAAAAAACCTAAAGGTATCTGACACAGTAGTTCCCAATGACCCGCATGTTGTCATGTTCCCCGATACGAAGCTCGACGGATACCAGTGCTCCGATTAATGTTTGAATTCCTTGTGGATGTTGTTAAGATCAGAATTGTTACTCTTCAGCAGATGAAAGTTGCGTATTATCCCCGGAAGAATTGAGATTGTATTTTACCCCGTATCAGAGTAGGATCCGGAGTATCCCCAGCAGATTAAGATTGATATCCTTGGTAGTCGGGGCATCTCCAGCAGCGTGTTACGCAATCAACCCCCAGTTTGGGTCAATCCCCACAGAGCACAGTCAGTTGTCAATGATTTGAAGAGAGCATCCCCAAGCAGAGTTGTTCTTTCTTTCTCCCCAAGCAGGGTTGCCTTTCCATTTCTCCAGCAGGACGGTTATCCCCAGCGGATCTGGTTTCCCTTTTCCAGCATTTATTTTACTAGGATGATTCTGTGATATCAGGTTACCTTCAGAGGAGTTGACGTCTACCCCCGGCATTTGTTTTGCCAAGCGGTTTTCAGACCTGGTGTTCTCTGGCAGCTCGAGCCTGCATTAGCATTTGCATATATCGTCATAGCATTTATACAAACATATAGCATTCCCATGCCGTCTGGGCCTCGCATTTTCAAACAGAACGCATAGCATATTCATGTCATATAGGGCATTGCATCATTTCAAGCATACGCATTTCGAAACATGGACCAGGTGGGTTACCTATTGGATTTCGAATTTGTTCCCCTGCAGAGTTATTGGGTTATCTCTTCTCCCCCAGCGGAGTGATTCTTCATTTGGTTGTTACGTCAGCACTGAAAAAAGAAATTGACGTGTATCAGGTTTCTGAAGCTGCGGCCTGTTGACAGAATGGGTGCCGAGCAGTCGATTCAGAAGTTCCCCAGGAGAATTGTCCTCAGGTTCGCTGTGAACTGTGAGATGACAGGACTTGATCCCATAAGAGAGATGGGAATCAAGTCGTTTGCTTTTCGAAGCATTATTCCAATACTTGTGGTGTCGCACAGGTGATTGGTGTTGAAAAGGAGAAGAAAATTTATCAGATAATTGACCAGTTGTTGTCGTGACAACCAAACTTCAGTTCATTGGAGGCTATTCCTCAAGCAATTTTGCAGTATATTCCCGCAGTTGGCAAATTTCAAGGTTTCATTTGTATTCAACTGTCATCTACCTTTGAATGTTTGAAGGCTGAGCGCTCTTCACCCATTCAGGTCGAAGCCGCTTGAATAGGGGCAGCTGTTGCACCCTAAAATTTGACCAACCGGGTCCCGTATCTGGTCCTATGTTTCGATGCATTCTTGCATTTGCATCCGCATATCGCATACAGTGCATATTTTCAGTTGTTCTGGTTTTATCGGGATCACAGCTCTCGTCTCGCGTCGCAGGTGTTTTTTAACCAGTTTCAGATAGGCGAAGTCGCATTTTTGGGAAGTCGTGCTTTTCCCGGTGTTTGCAGCTCGCACTGTTGTTTTTAGGGGTATTTCGGTGTCCGTTGTTTTTTACCGGTCGTTCCGGTGCGCTCTCGCAGTGTTGTTTGTCGTTCTGTACTGTTTTTGTTCCTTCGGGAATTGTTAGGAATTTTGTAGATTTTATTAAGCATTTGTTAGAATTTAAATAGATTGTCTTTTATTTTTTTAATAGGGTTTTTGGTTTTAATATAGAAATAATATAGATTTTCTCTTATTAAATAAATAGGTTTCTTTTTAGCATTTAATAGACTTTCTTTTAATAAATAGAATTTTAATAGATTTTTTAATAGATTTCTTTTTCTTTTATAGATTAAATAGATTTCTCTTTAATATAGGATATTAGAATATTAAATAGGATAGAATTTTAATTGATTTTTTTTTAATAGAATTAATAGTTTCTTTTAGAATTTATAGAATTTATTTTTTGTATAGGATTTAATAGTTTCTAGATTGATTAGGATTAATCATTTTCATTAATTGGTTAATTAATTTTCGTTTTTTGTTAAGCCCAGTTAATCACTGTGTTTAGTCCATCAGCATTTCATTAATCCTCCATGTTTAATAGTCTCATATTAATCCATCTTAACCTCACGTCTAATAATCATGTTCAATCCATTGTATTAATTCATTTCCTCCATTGTCCATTTCATCAGAATTTAATTGGGCTTATTATCCATAAAAAGTAGTCAGCGAAGCCCATTCACCAAAGTCCATTGCCAGCAGTGTATAAAAACCACACCACGTGTTATTCACTGGGCTAGCCACCTCATAATTCCCCACTCAGAAACCTTCACACGCGTCCTCCCACTTTCCTCTCCACACACCACGTGTGCCCCATGCTCCCTCCGTGACACCCGTCCTCACACGTGGCATTCCACTACCACCTCACTCCTTGCATGCGTGCCACGCGTACACACCACTTGTCCTCGCCAGAGACCCTCCCGTCGGCCATGAAAACGCCGGAGAACATCATCAGCAAGATCAAACGGCGGTTCTCACGGCCAAAAATTCACCGGAAATCCATAACCGTCGCCGGAGAACTACTTCTCATCAGAAAACTCATTCAACCATTATGATCTTCATCTTCTCCGATCTAGATTCTCCAGAAAAAACGCTCATGATCATCAATCAACATCAACAGATCTAGAACTCCATGTGTTCATCCTTCTTCAGATTTAACAATAAACATCAAGAAATCGTTCAAGACTCATCCGAGTTTGTCAATCTCCAACCGTTTCTAGAAGACTCCAAGAACCTGCATCAATCTCCACTGTTTTCCAGATTCTTGATGAAGATCATATATTCAAGGATTTGCGGTTCCAGTTTCTTCTCTAGATCGTGCATCAGTTTCATCAATATCGTTCACCACTCATAACCGTACCTTCAAGCATTTCCAGAAAATCTTCAGAAACCTCATCAAGGTCCTCATCTTGCATGTTCAACAGAAATCCGTTGTGTTCTTCATCAAGAACATGGATCCAGAAATCTCCGTGGATCCTCGTTCCCCAGAACGCCCAAAGCCTTCATCCATGTTCGTTATGTTCTTCGCATCTTCCAGTCTCCTTCGTCCTAGAACCTCCAAGAATCTTCACGAAGCTTCAACGATCATCCTCAAGAACGGCATCATATTCAAACGATTTCTCCAGATTTCCTTTAAAGATTCGTACGAATCAGTGTTCGCTCATCAACGACCTCCATCAAAACTCTCAAACTTCCGTCCATATTCTTCACAGATTCCTCAACCTTTAAGATCCGTCCGCGAACGTTCACCAATAAACGTTTCCAGGTTACAGAACATCGAAGATCTTCGTAAGAACGCCTTCGTCATCACCTGGATCTATGAAGAGTATGCATCCTCAGATCTCCAGGTTTTGTTGATTTTCTTTGTTGGCGTTTCTATCCGCGAGCAACATACATTGCTTTCCCGTCTTCAACATGATTTTTCATCAAGAATTTCAGCGCTCGAGTGTCTATAGACTAGGAGCCAAGTTTGTAGATGTTGGTGTTTGTTTGTTTGGATGAATCAAGAAAGGTTGGGATGAAGTTAAGTCTGAGAGAGGTTCAGAGAGAGATCAAGGAAGAACAAGGTTGGAGAACGAGAGAGAGTTGGAGAAGAAAGAGAGAACGGCGCAGGATGAACAGTGTTTAGGAGAGGAATATTGAATTAGGACTTTGTTGGTGGGTCGGGTATCTGGGCCTTGCTGAGCCCATTGGGATTTTTGGCATACACCTGCGTTTTTCTTCCTCACCCCCTCCTGCGTGTGTGCAGATGGATTGGGCTAGGCCCAGTGAATAGCTACCTCCACCCCCGGTTCGCTTGATGCACCCCCTCCCCAGTTTTTTGTTTCTGTTTTTTTTTTCTGGGCTGGGCCCAATGTTTTTTGCTGCCTATATACCCCCTGTGACTGCAGTGTACCTCCCCCCCTTTTGTTTTATTTTCTTTATTTTTATGTACTTAGTTTTTTTAGAAGAAAAAAAAACAATAAAGAAAAGAGTATGTTTGAGAAAAAAGAAAAGAAATATTTGAAAAATAGAAAAAGAAAGAAATGAAAAAAGAAGAAAATAGTTGAAAAAGAATAGAGAAAAAATAGAAAAAATATTAGTTTGTAGATTTAATATTTTTTAGAGGATATTTTTTCATAGAGATTATTTTACCTTTTTAAAGGTAGTTTAGAAGTCCACTTGTTAGGGGACTATTTTCCATTTGATTTTTCATAGGATAGGATAGTATTTCCTAGGGGTTTATTTTCAGTATGCAATCATTGTAATCATTTTTCAGAATGTTAATAAAACGAGATTTGAGTTGTGGTCCCGAAAGTAGCCGAACTACAGCTGCTCTGATTTCTCGTACCAGACGAGAATATGTAGGCACATGATGCGATATCCTAGCGAGCACACTAACAACTAACCTTTTGTTCTCTCGCTGCTGTGCGATCAAGACTTTCCCGCTGACGACTAATTGTTACCCTTCTCTTGCCCGAGTGCATTTGAGACCAGACCTTAGTTTTTCCCCGTAGGTTCCCGAACCTGTAAAACCAGATTGATTTCTCACTGCTGTGTGAGAACACCCAGATTAGCCGTAGTTAGCCTGAACTACGTAAAGCTCTGATCTTCCATGTCGTGTGGAAGTACGTAGGCACAAGACGCGAAGTCTTGGCGAGCCAATTTCCCCGTAGTCCCGAACTACATTGACTCTGACTTTCTCGCTTGAGAATACGTAGGCATAGAGTGCGACGCTCTATCGAGTCAATTCCCTTCTGTTTAGATTTAGCAGCCGTAGATAGATTGTTTTTGCATCCTGTAGACAACCCAAGCAAGCGTGGATCCCGTCGAGTACGACGGACGTGAGGGGTGCTAATACCTTCCCCTTGCGTAACCGACTCCCGAACCCAGGTTTTGGTTGCGACGACCATACCTTTCCCCGTTTTTTGCGAGGTTTACTTCGAGCGTTTCCTTTCCCTCCGTTGGGATAAATAACGCACGGTGGCGACTATTCTGTCAGCCGGCGCCGATTTTCGCAGTAGCGACACCTGCATACTGTTATAAGGTTGATACTGAGGGAGTAGAAGAAAAGCCTTGGTTCCACGAAGTAAAAAGATATCTCGAAGCTTAGGAATATCCTGAGGGGAATCTATCAATGACAAGAAATTTCTAAGGAGGTTCTCTGCCAAGTTCTTCCTGAGTAATGGGATTTTGTACAAACGTAATCACGATTCGACTTTGCTCCGTTGTGTGGACAAGAAGGAAGCAAGGGAGATTATGGAAGACATGCATGATGGAATATTTGGTACTCATTCTAGTGGGTATATGATGGCAAAGAATATTCTGAGAGCAGGTTACTACTGGTCTACCATGGAAGTTGATTGTCATCTACATTCCAAGACTTGTCATAAATGCCAAATATATGCTGATAAAGTACATGTACCTTCAGTTCCATTGAATGTTCTGACTGCTCCTTGGCCTTTTGCAATGTGGGGCATTGATATGATTGGTGAGATCAAACCTACAACTTCCAATAGACATCGTTTCATTCTTGTTGCTATTGGTTACTTTACGAAATGGGTAGAGGCAACTTCGTTCGCTTCTGTTACCAAGAATGTTGTGGCTCGATTTATCAAGCATAATCTTATATGTAGATATGGCATCCCCGAAAGGATTATCATGGACAATGGTACTAATCTGAACAATACTATGATTACTGAACTTTGCACACGATTCAAGATCAAACATCACAATTCTTCTCAATATCGACCAAAGATGAATGGCGCAGTGGAAGCCGCCAACAAGAATATTATGAAGATTTTTCAAAAGATGACAGTGACATACAAAGATTGGCACGAGATGTTACCATTTGCTCTTCATGGTTACCGTACCACAATACACACTTCAACTGGGGCGACCCCGTTCTCTCTTGTTTATGGTATGGAAGCAGTTTTACCTGTTGAGGTTCAGATTCCTTCTTTGAGAATTATGAGAGATGCAGACTTAGAGGAAGATGAATGGATTCAGACTTGACTTGACCAGATAAATTTGATTGATGAGAAGAGGCTTGCAGCAGTTTGTCATGGTCAGATATATCAGAAGCGTATGATCAAAGCCTTAAATAAGAAAGTCAAACATCAGGTCTACCAGGCTGGAGATTTGGTAATCAAGCGTATCATATTACCACAGGGTGATCCTAGGGGAAAATGGACTCCCACTTATGAAGGGCCATTTATAGTCAAAAGGGTGTTTTCTGGAGGTGACATGATACTTGCCACCATGGATGGTGAATATTTCCTGCAACCCGTGAATGCGGACATAGTCAAAAAATACTACGCATAAAAAGAAAGGACCCGCTAGGTTGACTGGCCTAGGCAAAAATAAGGGCATCCCAGCGAACCAATAAGGTTCGGGCAAAAATTAGGGATATATATATATATATATATATATATATATATATATATATATATATATATATATATATATATATATATATATATATATATATATATATATATATATATATATATATATATATATATATATATATATATATATATATATATATATATATATATATATATATATATATATATATATATATATATATATATATATATATATATATATATATATATATATATATATATATATATATATATATATATATATATATATATATATATATATATATATATATATATATATATATATATATATATATATATATATATATATATATATATATATATATATATATATATATATATATATATATATATATATATATATATATATATATATATATATATATATATATATATATATATATATATATATATATATATATATATATATATATATAATTGTACACCCGGCAAGTCGAAAATCTGAAAAGGCGGCTTGGGCAAAAAAGGGTATTCCGGTGGATTGAAAACCCGAAAGGGCGATCCAGGCAAAAGTTAGGGATTAAAGCGTACGACTATGTCTCGTTGGATCACCCATGTAACCTTAACTAGTTGTACAACCAATGTCAAGTTCAAACGGTGCCGATCAATCCAGTTGTTTCTTCTCCAACAGCAAAGAGATGAGATGCTTGAAGATAATAGCAATAGCAGATTTGAAACTTGATAGGATCATTTACACATAGTTGTTTCCCTTGTACTCTTTTCAAATTTTCTATGACGAACTCCTCTTACTAGGATTTCTGTCTCATTGTTCAAAAACTTGCCTGTTTATAGGCCATTTTTCAAAATTAATACAATTTAGTTTTCTTTTCCCGTTTTACTTAAGCTTAAATGTCCATTGATTATATTCAATGAATATATGCTTTTGAATATGATTGATGTTTACCAAAAAATAAAATACATATGAAATTACAATAACAACATTTACGAAGGACTATCAGAGGTAAGAATCCCCAGTAAAGTCCATATCCAGCAGATCTTCGCAGGGTCATCCCCACAGAGTAATCTTCACGAATTTATTTCAACAAAGCATTACAAATAATCTCTTGTACTTCCAGTTCTACAAAATCCCAGACAGATTCCTCTTAAATATGGTGTCCCTAGAAGAGCTAATACATGGTCAGATAATACATCGGAGGATGGGAACAATGTCTTCATATTCTTCAACAACGAATCGAGATTTATTTTCCCCAGCTGGCAGTGGTCACATGAAGCTATTGACAAGCATCAACTACATAATTCATACATACATCATTTCATATCATACGCATACATCAAATAACATCTTGGGCTGCTACATCCCCCGATATTTCATCAATCTACGTTTTGGACTGCTTTATCCTCCAAAACATATATTTGAAGAACATTTTACCCCGAATGACATCTTTAAGCCCATTCAAGCAATACAACCAACCAACAACACTACTTCGTGCACCGACGAGTGAAGGGATTGAAGGTTACTTAATTTACCCTCCCATATTCATGACAATGTGTCCCAAGAGGTTACTTAATAGTCACAAGATTCGCAATTGGTCAAAGGGATTGAAGGTTTCATCAAAGCCTCCTCCTGAACAGTGGATCTTAGAACTAGGGTTTTGAGTCTCCCATAGCAAAATGGACTTCTAAAACTTAAAATGGACTTCATAACATCCCACATATTTCAAATAATCCTCATGTCAAGTTTCAGAGCTTTCCTCATAAGTTTGGCCAGTCAGATGCTCAGATACCTGTAAATCAGTTAACTTGGTCAAAAAGTCAAACGAGGACAACTGTGGTCAACTCAAAGTCAAACTTCAATATTTTTGGTCAACATCAAGATTACAAGGTGAAATTCATCATTTGATCAAGGGTCTATCATGATTCGTCAGGGAAATCTCACATCATCAAGAATCAGAAGTTGCTAAATTAAGGTTTTGTATAAGAAAAGTAAACTAAACTTTGACCAGCCATAACTTTCACAAGTTTCATAAAAAATTTCCCATCCAAAGCTCATTTTGGAGGAAGTTTAATTCTATACAACTTTGTGTCTCACAAGCCAAGCCTAAAAATGCTTCATTTGAAAGATATGAGCCAAGACAATATAGGTCCTTTTGAAAGTCAACAAAAAGTCAACTTTTTCCAAAGCTCATAATTTGAAAATGAAAAAAAAAATATGGACATGGGACCAAAAGGGTTGATTAGAGGATACCCTAAGATTTCTAAAAAGTCCTAAAACACCTCCATAGCATTAAAATTGAGGAAGTTATGCATTGTCAAAGTTGGTCATTTTTCAAGGGGCGTATGAAGTAAAAAGGGCCATAACTCCAATTCTTTCCAAATGGACCCATAAAATTGCAACCCAAACTTGAAGATAAAGTCACTCACGACCCAATGACCATATTTTCTGATTTTTATCATTTATTTTATATTATTTTTGATTTTTATCATTTAAAATCATTTTTAATTAAAATAAATTATAAAAAATCAAAGATTTGATTTAAGATTTATTTTGGGATCAAATATATGGTATTCAAAGTGATTGAAGTCATCCAAATTTGTTCAAGACCAATATGGTATGTTTTAATTTGATTTTTTTTGACAATTATGACAATTGGCTCCTTCATCTTCAAGCAACCCATAAAATCCAACCAAGGCCCAATTGTTTACCCTAATTTACACTACTTTATATAGACAACAAAGTCAGAATGAAAAAAAGGAGAGGAGGGAATTTTTTTTGGAAGCCATAAGAACCTTAGAAAAATCTTAAAACAACTTTTCAATAAGATTCAATCAGCTCTACAAGTCCATTCATATTCCTCAAGATCCTAGGAACCTATCCCACAAAGACTTGAAGGTTGAGACCTCACGAAGTGCATCCCATAAACATGTCTCCTCTCATTCTTCTTTTTTTTGCTTTCTAATCTTTGATTTCATTGCACTTTATCGTATTTTCTGTTCATAATGATTTTCATAATCATGTTTAGGTTTGTTTTGATCATTTGTTTGCAAGATATGATGCAGGTTTCAAGAAGTGCCATGGTTAAGACATAAGCTTTTCAAGAGTCGAAACTCTTCGTACGAACGTTTTCAGGCCTTCCCCCATTTATTTTAGTAAATTTCTTCCTTTTTTATGTTTTATAGTTATTATTATCAAAACATTATTATTAATTTAATTAACCATTAATCTTTACTAACTGTTCACTAATTATTTTTCTTTAAATAAATTTTATAACATAATTTTATATATTTTTTCTCTCACATAACTGTTTTTTTAAATTTATTAATTAAAATTGTAAATGAATATAACTAGGTTTAGATTAATTTAAAAACCCTAATTTTTCACTAACCCTAATTAGACCCTCATTTTCTAAACTTGATCTTTTGTTTAAAAAACAATTAAATTCCTAACTTAATTTATTTTTATTACTTTATTTGTATTATTTAGAAGATTTTATAGGATTTTCCTTATGTAATTTATTTTTTCGCACCGATTATTCTGTAATTGCCCCGAAGCCGTGTAATAGTTTAGGACTTTATTTCTTGTTTTTTTATTATTTCCGTAAATATTTAATTTCTTGGTTAGTAATCTAGGGCGTGAAAAGATATAATTGAATAAATTGGACTTAGAGAATCAATAATAAAAGAAATATCTGAAAATAATCACTCACACACGTAAGTCGATCGTCCTACGATCGCCATCTACACCTCCTAGGGTTACCCCTCTTAGTTGCCTTAATATGGCCATGTCCCTCGAACGTAAGGGTGTCTTAAGCGATGTCCCTGCAAACAGATAAATCATCAAGTTCCTTTAAAGTTAAAAGGATCATAGTCCCTTTGAAGTTGCCTATGGAATAAATGATCTTGTCCCTCGATGACCCTACAAAAATGATGATAGTCCCGTCGAATTATTAAGACACCCCTACATGTTGCCTTCTTTGACCATACGATGACCTTACGCCCGTCCTTTAACATCCAAGGTAAAGACTACTTACTCACTAATAGTAAGGACGGGCTTACCCTTAAAGGAAATAAATAACAAGAAAGACCTTACAAACTTAGGGTAGATAGCACTTAAATACTTGCTCAGTTTTTTCAATAAATATTCTTTACACCTCACTTTCAAAATATTTCCAAACTCAAGGCTTTGTATACATCCATACGAGGATCACTATAAAGAACTTCTGAAAATCTTTTCTAAACATACACTTCACATTACTTTTCAAACAAACAAGTGAGCTAAGTAACTAAGAGTCCATGGATAACCATGGACATAAAGGGTGCTAACACCTTCCCTTTATATAACCTACCCCCCAAACTTAAAATCTTTTCAAAAAGGTCTTTCGTGTTCTTTTATAGCCTTTCCTATTGGATAAAATAAAATTCGGTGGCGACTCTTGCTATCCGCATATGTTTTTGTCAAACAAAAACACCAAGTCAGTTCTCCTACCATGTTACAACAGGTATGGCTCAAATCCCATGGTTATTGATATTTGAGTTGGTTGTTACCAATCCTCCCATTTAAGTCTAGTGATTACTAGCACTATTATAACCAATTGTTATTGGTGTACCCTGATTTGGTCATCACCAATCCTTTCTAAGTCCGGTGGTTACTGACATTGCTTGAAAGCTAATTGTTATTGGTACCGTGAGTTAGTTGATGCCAACTTCCTCAACTAAGGTCATGTATTTTGCCAATGTTTGTTTGGGAATCCCAATTTTCATATATCGTATTAGCCACATACACCATCTTCCAACTGGCTACACACCTGCCATAGCCATATATCGCATTGTCTACAGTATGCACAATACTTTCCCAGGGCTACCAGAGTTCTTTCATCAGAAAAATATGTTGCAGAACCACCAAAAGAACAACTTCAACATGCCTTAAACAAGATGTCAGGACATCTTATAGGACATAATACAGAAGTAGTCACTCCTGTTTTTGGAAAAACAATCAGCAGATCAAGCACTTAGCAAGATTAGCAAATCAGCTACAACTTCTCCTTGTTCAAAACACCAGAAAGTATGTCCCAGGATCTCATCCAGAACAGACAGGATGCCTGCTCTGATACCAATTGAAATTCTGGTATGCAGATCTCAGATGTCCTAAGAGATGCCAAAAAAATTGATCTCTGCTAATACAGAACAAGGATAGAACATGTGCATGACCATTTTAAATCCCTTTAAAAATTAATAATGTCATGACATCTGTTGTAACATCTGCAGACTGACAGAACTATTTATCTAACCATTTTAATTGTGCAGAATTATAAATGCCGAAAGATAAGTAACACAATGAATTGTTAACCTAGTTCGGTGCAACATCACCTACATCTGAGGGCTACCAAGCCAGGAAGGAAATCCACTATTAGAAGAATTAATTCAGAGATAAACTCCTAGTTTACAACTCCTCACTTAATCTCTACCCAATGCAATTTCTGCCTAGAACCCACTAGACAAGAGACACCTCTCACTCCCCACAATCACAACAGTGATAACAATTCAATACAAAAAGAAAGACTTTAGAAGACACCCTTTAAAGTCACAATACTTGATTTTGCTTAACAACTTCAATCAAGAACAATACACTCTTGCTTAAAAGCTTTGAGCGAACAATTAACACTTTACAAATAAAAGCCTAAATATGTCTACCACGATGCATCCAAAGATACAACGGGTGACTTACAAAGTCACACACAAAAGACTCTCAAAACCCTGAAACACAATAACACACGTGAAGATTAAGTTACACCAACATAATTCTTCACCACATACTTCTTTGTTCGCAGTCAGGATTATCACTCTTCTATTTATATGCAGCACAAGGATCTTAGGCCTGAGGAACATATATTAGGTTTAACCAAGTTAAACCAATTTCCTTAATTCAGATGTTACGAATTAGGTCACAGGCGTATCATGTTCTGCCCAGCCCTGACTAGAATCTCGCCTGAGATAACTAAGGAGCCATAACAGGTTTCCTGAATTCTAGCCTGAGATATATCAGGAACCATAACAAAAAAACAAACAGCGCCTTTGCTGGCAGCTACCTGATGTTATAACATTCAACATGACATCCAATACACTCTATTCTAGCTAACCAAACTTACCCTGCAGTACACTCCTGCAGAATCTTCTTCATAACAGTAGAAACAAATATATTATAGTTTCCTAAAAAGTCTCAAAGATCCTTTTTATGAGAACCAATTAAATATGCAATTTGTTCCTAATAAATCTCTTTGACCTACACACACTGATGAGATATATCCAACAGGATCTCATCAAACCAAACCACTTCTGTCAAGATATATAAAATAGCAGCTCCTGCTGTATCAGACAAAGATGTCACAACATCTGTCTCGACATCTTGATTAAACCATATGACAGCAGTTCTGTCACCACAGCAGATGGATGTCACGACATCTGTCTTGACATCTTGATTAAAACACATGACAACAGTTCTGTCACCACAGCAGATGGATGTCACGACATCTATCTTGACATCTTGATTAAAACACATGACAACAGTTTTGTCACTACAGCAGATGGAGTTGTTATAACATCTTGCTTAACATCAGTGCAGAATCATGTTTTACCAAAATTTAACCAATCAAAAACATCTACAAATTCCTCATTTGGAATTTTTTTGGCTAAAAAAATATGTCACCAAATCAGAGAACATATGCAGCAAAAAGCTCACACCACACATCTTAAGCATGTAGGATAGCTACTAGCTAATACACCCACTCAACATACATGCTGTACTACCAAAACAGATTCAACTACACTACCAATCACACACACACATACAAACTGTTCTAGATTATGAATGTCTAGACATATACTATGACATCCTGAAATACACCTGTTCCACAGCACAAAACACCATCTGCTAGTTCAGACTACAGATGTCACAACATCTGGTACAACATCCTATGCTTCTCCCCCTTAAGGGATGCATAACAATCATGGCATACCTTCCAACCACAAAATACCAGCAACCTGCAGAAACACACAGTTCTACTAACACAAACCTATAACAGCAATAACTAAACACACACAGGATCATCATCCTTCTCATAACAAGGAGATCAACTCCAGCAAAACTCAGAGTAGCAGCAACATAACCTCAGCATTCAGCACACCTGAAAACCTGCTCAGTGCAAACATGCATAGCAGCAAATCTCATCTTCCACCTGTGAGGGACAACAACTAAACATAACTAAGCCTGTATCAACAAATCATCAAGCACATCTGCTGATGCACAAACATCAAACCCTGATGTTTCTACTACTACTTCTCCCCTTTTTTGGCCACAAAATTAGATCACAACTAATGAATTAACATTGATCACACATAGTTGGAACCACAAATTTAAAGGATTATTACAACATATCAACACAGAATATTTGTTCACAAAATATTTGTTCATACTTCTCCCCCTGTGTGGAAAACAAAATCATTATAACGCTAGTCATCAGACTCAAAGCCAGCACCATCACTATCCCTTTCTTCATTTGTGCCATCCACCTTGGTTCCAACCACATGACTTATCATTTCCACAGCAATCCATACACATGAAAATCTCAGAAGGACACACCAGCAGCAGCAGCTTAACAGATCATCATAAACACCAGACTATCATAGCGAGAAATACACTCTTATGCTGCCCTTTTGCACAGATCCATCAAAAAATGATTCTTCACCATGACCATCATACACCATTGTTGCACCCCAAAGTTTTCTCAACCTTTTCTTTACCTAGCTTACGTTTCATTGCATTCATATAGCATTAGCATTTGCATACCATTGTCCATGTACAGGAGATTGAGAGAATTGTGCTTATCAAGAAGAGGTTACCAAAGGTTATATGGCAAATAAAGAAGCTCATTCAAGCATATAAAGGTTTATCATCCTCATCAAGTCACTAGAGAAAGTCAAGGCTCCTTGGGAGAAGGGGTGGATACAAGTGTGCATATCTCCTAACTTGAAGGTCAGGGGAGATCATCAGATGATTTTGAATCCATGGCTATGGGTGTAATCCATTATGAGAGTTCATTGAATGCCTTGAGGGTCACTAAGGAGCTTATACAAGTCATTATATCCAGTACAAGAGGGCATAACCAAAGGTGGTGCAGCTAAGGTTTTCACCTGGTTAACCCTAAGTCAACAGTGAATTTAAAGAAGATTAAGACTCAATTCCGAGTCTTTGTGATCATGGAATGTTGTGTTGAGACACCTAAGAGACTATACCAAGATCAATTCATCAATACTCAAGAGTGTGAGAAGTTACTAAGCCAGGGTTTCTAAGCTTTGTTAGTGTAAAATCCCCTGTTTAGTGCCCAACTTCAAGACCACATATCTCAAGATACAAGTTTCATCTCATCTTGATACCAACATGAATCTTGTAAGGCTTGCTTATAGATTTCATTTGAGTACTAGAAGTCATCCACCTAATTTCTAGAACTCAAGTTATGAAGCAGACAAGTTACAGGTCATCAGATGAATGTGATTTTGGCTCATGAAAGTCAACCAACTTCCAAGACATTTTTGACCTAGAAGGATGTCTCTCCTCATCTTGACCCAAACATGAGAGTTGTTCCTTATCATCTTAGCTTTACAAAGAGTACTAGAAGTCCTTCATAGGATTTGTGGAGCTCAAGATGTGAAGCTTACAAGGCAGAGGTATTTTGGGAAACTTTGATTATAGGTCACTTTTGGTCATATGTCAATTTCACCACTTTGCATAGCTTAAATGAAAATGTTTCCAACGTGAAATTTGCTCAAAATGGGATCATTTTCCCATCCAAACCTCAAGGAACAATTGATATGGCTTGGATTGAATATTTATTGAAGAAATTCTCATGAAATGAACATTAAAGGCCATTAAAAGTACAAAATTCAAATAAATTCATAATGGACCAAATTCATCCAAATTTGTGCATATTTTGAGTGCATTTTGCATTTCAAACACAATGACATTGGTGAATTTGCAATTTGAGCCATAAAACCATGTCATCTTACATGTTACTTAACCTTGAAGCAACATAATCAAGATCCACCATTCATCCAAAACAAGGAGCAAATCTCATCCCTTGAACTACATTACACAACCAGCAACTGATTTGAGCAAAAATGAAGGCATTTTGGAGCCAAATTCATGCACTTCCATGGGCCTCCAAGTGAGGAAAAAGTTGGATATCCAGTTTCAATTACAGCTACAATTGGGCCTCAAATCCATTCCTATTCAATTCTATATAAACTCTAGAGTGTTTCCATGATTGGATTGATGAAGATTGGTGCAAAATTCTGTTAGAAGTAGTTAGAGAAGTGAAGGTGAAAGTGAAATTGCATTGTCAAGAATCAAGCAAATTTAATTAACTCAAGATCATCAAGAGCTCTAGGAGGATCCATAGAAGCTTTCTGGATCAATTGGAGCAAGAATCAGCATCCATTCACTTCTCTACGCAAGCTTCAAACAGGGTTTCTATTTTTCAACCTTGCTCACAATTCTTGATGAATTAGCATCCAATTTACATGTAGTTAGGATCCTAGAGACATGTAGATTGGTTATGTATTGGTTTGGTGCTTGATTAACACAATTCTTGACAGAGCACGATTTCTTGTAGCTTTCGGTTTAGCTTAAATCTAGGTTAAAAATGAAATTGGAATGTGGATTAGGAACCTAGGTGAGTAAACGATCACGATGACATAAGAAATCATGAGTTTTGGTAAACTTTCAAGACTGGTATGGTGTCGTCCCACCGGAGAAGACGACCGAAGTCTTCTCCGGCCACCGCCTGGCTTTATTCCCTATGTTTTCAGGTTTAAATGAGGAAGACGATGACGTGGCCTCATGTTGATCCTTGGATCAGTTGATCAAAGCGTTATATGGATGAGATTAAAACATACCGTGCGCGTACATTGACCAAACCCCACTGAATCCACAGGAAATGCTGCGTTTCATTAAACGCAGGTGGACTGGGCCTCTGAGTGCTATTCCCACCCCCCTAACGTGTGGCTCAACGTGTTTTTAACAAAAATGGATTTCTATTTGCCACAAGCTTTTATTCATTTTCATTTCTTTTTCTTGTTTTCTTCTATTTTGTGGCTGTTTACTTTTAATCCATGAAAAATACTAAAACACTTCCAAAATTCATGAAACTTTTTCTCAAGATTCCCCAATATGTTAGATGATTTTATATTTTGTTGGATTATTTTTAAGAGCATTTTTCAATTTAATGTGAATTTTCCATGATTGGTTATTTCTTTAAATGTAAAAATGTACATAGAATAAATTTCTAATTTTTG
This sequence comes from Lathyrus sativus, assembly GCA_963859935.3. NCBI lineage: Eukaryota > Viridiplantae > Streptophyta > Magnoliopsida > Fabales > Fabaceae > Lathyrus > Lathyrus sativus. Next base: position 253,895,104 of record OZ012735.1, on the reverse strand, counting down.
GTATGATGATTCTTGGTACCTTAAGTGATCTTTAGGTATTTTTGTTCTGATTTTTAGGTTTCATTTAGTTAGGGTTTTGAGTAGATCTTTAGCACCCTCTATCTTTGCCTCCTTCGTAGAACACTTTAGGGTTTTGCTCTCTGTTAGCATACTTAGACTTGGAGTTTTGCTCCATAATTTTAATCATTAGTTCCTAACACCATAAGGACCCTTTAGGAATTTTATTATAATTTTTAGATGTGTTTTGCTATTTTAGTAGGTTTTAGCATTCTAACCCATCTTAGTGTAGTTTCAACTATACCCTTGACCTAGTTTACACTTGGTGTGATCCTCTTGCATTGTTTGAGCATCCATTTCTCCCATATCCATATCCTAGACATATTAGGGCACTTGTAAGTGCATTTCCAAGTTCAAACCATGCTCCTAACTAGTTCCTAACCTAGGCTTCTTTTAGGACCCTTTTCCATTAGTCTTTCCAAGTCCTATGATATTTGGATCCTTGTGAGAGCCTAATTCCTCCTGTGGAGGAATTCTGTGCATTCCATAAAGAAGTTGAACCATTGAGGACTTTGAATGTGATGAGATTGGTTGAGTGCCATAGTAAGTTCCTGTGGACCTTACTATGCTTCCCATCCTCATCCTCCTCTCTTCTTTCCAAATCCTGTGATATTAGGATCCTTCTTGTGAGAGCCTAATTCCTCCTGCAGAGGAATTCTGTGCATTCCATAAAGAAGTTGAGCCTTGAGGATTCAAGTACTTTGTACACACCTTCTTCTCATGTCCTATATTCTTAGGATCCTTCTTGTGAGAGCCTAATTCCTCTTGTGGAGGAATTCTACGCATTCCATAAGAGGTTTGAGCCTTTGATGGACTCTTGTGCTAATGCACATTGAACATGGTGAGTTCCCTTTGGTTTTCACTATGCTTCTCCTCATTCCTTCCTTAGTCCTATGATTTAAGGATCCCATTTGTGAGAGCCTAGTTCTTCCTGCGGAAGAACTTTGTGCATTCTATGAGTGGTAGATCCTTTGAGGACTATCCTTGTATGATGAACTTGGTTGAGTGTCGTAGTAAGTTCCTGTGGATCTTACTTTGCTTCCCATCATCATTCTCTTCATTCCTTCCTATTTTTCCTACACTCTTAGGATACTTCTTGTGAGAGCCTAATTCCCCTTGAGGAGGAATTCTGTGCATTCCATAAAGAAGTTGAGCCTTTGTGGACTCTTGTGTTGATACACATTGGACTTAGTGGGTTTGTCTCACTTTGTTTCCCCTCCTCTTTGTTTGTCCTTTCATCTCCATGATTGTGTGATGTTGTGCATTAGAAGTAGGATAGGCTTAATAGCTTTCTCTTTTCACTTCCATGTTTGCATTTAAAGGTGGAGCTTGTCTCCCTTTGCTTGTGTGCTTTCTTTGTTTACATCTTATGTTTGCATTAAAGGTTGAGGTGTCCTCCCTTGCTTGTGTTGTTGCATTACATGTGCATCTATTTACATTCCTATTTCATTTGCTTGATAGCTTTGCTTTGCTTTCCATTTCCATGTTCCCTTAGGACTCTCACTTCCTTGTTTAAGGAGTGATGATAGAACTTTAGGTTGAATCCATTGCATGATAACATATAGGATAGATTCCCTTTCTAAACTCAACATTAGGACCATCTTGCATGACAACATTAGGGTTTTGATTAGTCCCCCTTTAGAGTCCTTTTTCTCTTCTCATCTTCAAACAATAATAAGACATCTAATAAAGGAAAATTTGTATTGTACGTTACGAGCCTTAAGCTACATGGGAAATGATGATTGGGTGGTTGCCTCTCAATTATCTAGAGTGTTAGCGTATGTCTTAGGACGATATGCGACGCATTCTCTCCTAAGTCATAGTCTCTAGTGCAGTATGAATTACAAACATTCATCAAAAACACTTCTCTGATAAAAGACAAAAACAAACATCAAATTTCTTTTACCCTTCGGGGCTCCCTTTGATTCAGGAAAATCTTTTCAGATAAAATAGTGTTGTTAACTCTTAGTTCTATTTGTTAACCCTACTCGGGTAAAAACTTATGAACAAACCTATGTTCCCTTTTATCCTGAACTACGTTCGCTCTGATCTCTCATACCTGTTGAGAGTACGTAGGCACAAGACACGATGTCTTGGCGAGCAACCTTTCCCCTTTCACGCGTAGTTACCCGAACTACGTTGACTCTGACTTTCCCATTGCACGAGGGAATACGTAGGCCTAGAGCAGCGACGCTCTGTCGAGTCTTTTTTCTTTTCTTTTAACCCAGACCATTAGCTAGATAGATAAATAACCCTTTTAGATAAACAAAACAAGCGTGAATCCCATTGAGTATAACGGACGTGAGGGGTGCTAATACCTTCCCTTGCGTAACCGACTCCCGAACCCGAGATTTGGTTGCGATGACTGATCTAATCCCTTTTCGCTAGGTTTTTCCTGATCGTTTCCTTTCCCTCCTTTGGGATAAATAACGATAGGTGGCGACTCTTTTGTCATTACCGACACCTTTTTTCATAGTAGCGACAGCTGGAGACTCTGCTAGGGACTCCAACGGTTCCCTATGCGAGTCAATCCTAGCGCTTGTGTGTTTATCTTTTGGGTTTTGTACATACTTGTTGTACTTTAGCTTTACTTTCCCGCATTTTATTTTTCAGCATTATATTATTATTGTTGTGTTGTTGTGGGGGGATTGATACTGAGTGATAAGCCAGACCCAGGCTTGAGTATATACATAGCACTAGAAGTGGATTAATGGTGAACCTGTATGTTAGGCATGCACTAGTCCCACGAAATCTGCGCTCAGACGAGATTCTCTGAGATGACTTCCATTTCCAGCCTAGTGGGCCGTTGAAAGGATTTCAGATTTGAGGATTGTCGACTCTGGGGACTGATCATTTGTGATTCAGCTAAGTGAGGCCTCTTCAGGAGGGGATGGTGCCAAACCAGAAATGGTGAACATATCATCATTTCCTGAAAGTCTGTGACGCTGATGAACGCATAGGACGCCGTACCTTTATCAGTGGATTAGGTCCATACCTGTGAGTGGGGCTGGGTTATGCAGGAAATTTGACCTTCAGACAACCTGGTTTTCTCTACAGTTTGCATCAGTACTATTGGTATCAGTGGGTCCTAATTATCAGAGCTGTGTTATGTTCTCGCCGAAACAGAACTTTGATCCTCCAGTCAACAGCATAATAATCTTGATCTCCTGTTGCATTCTAGCATTTGCATCCTCATTTTGCATTACATGTAACACGTATCTATGTTGCAGGTGTACAGTTCTTCCTCGATTCTAGTGGTCTTACTCCTTTATTTCTGACACGGAGCCCAACTTGAAAAAAACTTTGGCTTACAAATTTTCGACACCAGATATCACCACATTACGGAGTTTGATTTCTTTAGCTGATAGGGAAGTGATGGGGGATTTCAGGAAAACCTATGGGAAGCTACTAAGTGTTGTGTGCAAGCCATCTTTGTATGAATTAAATGGTCTACAGACTCTGCTACAGTTTTATGATCCTCAGCTGCAATGTTTCACTTTTCCTAGTTATTACATTGGAAGAGTTCTCTACCTTATTAGAAGTACCCATCCTTGATCAGGTACCCTTCTACCATACTGAGGATGATCCTAATCTAGCTAATATTGCTGCAGCTTTGCATATAGAGGTTTCTGAGGTGAAAGGGAAGGTAGTAAAGAGAAACGGAGCTCCTGGATTTCCACTGACTTTTCTAGCGGATAGAGCTCGACACTTTGCCAAAAAGGGTAACTGGGTGGTGTTCAAAGCTATCTTGGCATTGTGCATATACAGTATCATGTTGTTCCCCAATATTCCAAACTTTGTGGTTGTGGATGCTCTCTGTATTTTCGTCTCAGGGAATCCCATCCCTACCTTACTTGGGGATGTGTATCATTCGGTGCATTATAAGAACGAGAATAGAAGAGGCAAAAGTGTGTCTTGCTGTGCGTCACTGTTCTATCTATGGTTTGTAAGCCATCTACTAAAGTTGACTCTTTCTCTAAGACTGCAGATACAAAGGAGTGGTCCGAGCGCTTGATGAGTTTGTCTACTGAAGACACCGTTTGGTTTGATAGAGATATCCTAGGGATTGAAATCATTTATAGCAGTGTTAATTTTCCTAACGTCCCCTAGTCAGTAGGAAAGGCTACATCAATTACAATCCGGCTATCGCCATCCGAAAATTTGGATATGCTTTGAGGGATCCTCCGAAGGACGAAGGGGTACAGAAATCTCTATACCTCACCGGTACATTAGAAGGGGATGATCTAGCCAGATTTGAACACGCCTGGAGCAACATCCACTAGAGAGGGAAGACATCATTAGGGAAGAGCAACCGTCAAGCTTACGCCCCTTATGTGACTTGGATTCAGAACCGAGCGGAGAAGGTAAGAATGCCCTTTCCATCTGCTAGGCAAGGGTGTACTCCCGTGAGTGAAGAGCCAACCATGGTAGATATTCAGAAGTATAATCAGCTTCAGGCCGAGAAAGAGGAATTGAGGAAGGCTAATGAAGAGTTAGAAAAGGAAATTGCCCAACTCTGAGAAAAAAAAGTGATGTTGTGTATGCCTTCAAAAAGCAAACTGAACTCGTGAATGTACTGGGTACAGATTCGACTAAGCAGATCAACGCTCGTGAGCGTCTAAGCTTGGACTTCAAAGCTGTTAATAGTGTTCTCGCCACAAAAAAGAAAGACTTAGACAGGGCATATCTGAAGATCTCTAAGTTCAATACGTTGTGGAACGCTACTTTGACCAGTCACAAAGAGCGGGAAGAGAAGATGAAGCAGCAAATTTCCAAACTGAAGATTCAGCTTGAGGCCCAGAACGAGAAGATTGAAGCTGAGGTATCACTCAAGCGTGACACTGAGTTCAAGTTGAAGGAAGCTATGGCAAATCTGAAGGATTGCAGATTAAGAGTTGATTCCAAGAAACGCAAGTTGGAAGATTGCTTCGGAGAGGAAGCCTGGGAAGACTTTGTTAAGGATATGCAGAGCACCACCAGAAAGAGAGAGTTGCTAATTCCAGGTTTGCTCACCAGGCCAGATCACCCCGAAACAAAAGAACTATTAGAAGATTTCTGTGCCCGCTGCCGCACATGATTTCTGTTGTATTCTTCTGTATCTTCTTTGCATTTGCTGTATGTTGGCCACCACCGGGTCTGTTGGTTGGGGTCACTCTTTCGTTTCACTTGTAATCGATTACATTTGTACTCTGCCTTCGTGGGCTTTTCATATATATATATATATATATATATATATATACGAGGTGTTATCTCCATGTTCAGATGCTAGACTTTATTTGTCTTGGAACTAGAATTGAGGGGGAATTTTCCTAATGCATAGATACGTGTCTGCATTTTCATAATCATTTTGCATAGCGTGTACCTCAGGCTTATTTATCTAACGTCTATATGTTTGCTCTAATAGTTGTGTTTTAGGATTGATTGCAGACCCATCCACCGTTACTCCACCCGAGCTAACCAACTCAGAGCTATGGAGCAAGTTCAAGCTGAAATGTAAGAATTCAGGGAGAGGATGTCCCAGTTCATGGACATCATGCAGGTGGTTGCCAGTGGGCAAGAGCAACTCAGAACTCTCGTGCAACCCTTGATTGCACGCGTTGACACCAATGGGGTTTTGCACGGAGGTGAAACTACCAACCCTCCTCATGTTGAGACTCCCCGGGCTAACAACTCTGGGCCAACTGTGATCATTCCCAACACTGTGGGCAATGGGAACGCTGGAATGGGTACTGGCCATGCTGGGGCTGGTAATGGCACCATTGGGGATGCTAATGGTAACATTGGTAGAAGTGGTAACAATGTTGGAGTTAATATTGATAATGCTGGAAACGGTAACTTCCATGGGCCTGAAGCTGCAGGTATTGTCCATGGAAATGTCCATCAACCCTGGAATGAGGATCGTCAGGATGACGTATTCTCGATGAGAGAAGCTGAGGCTGAGTTGCCTCTTGAGGCCAGCCGGAGGTTCAAATGGCTCAAAGATAAGATGAAAGGCTTTGAGAATCTGAATTCCATGGGCCTTGATATGGCCAATTTAGGTCTTATTCTGGATTTAAAAGTACCTCAAAAATTCAAAGTGCCTGACTTTGATACATACAAGGGTACCACTTGCCCTCGTGTCCACTTGAGATCCTACTATGGGAAAATGTCGGCGTACTTAGATGATGAAAAATTGTTAATGCACTTCTTCCAGGACAGTTTGTCCGGACCATCTCTGGAATGGTACATGGGGCTGGAGCACGCCCAGGCCCGAAGCTGGAGGGATCTCGCCGAGGCCTTCGTAAAACACTACCAATACAATAGCGATCTTGCTTCGAACAGGGTCCAACTGCAAAATCTCTCCCAGAAAAATAATGAATGCTTCAAAGAGTATGCCCAAAGGTGGCGGGAGCTTGGTGCCAGGGTTCAGCCTCCAATGGTGGAGCGCGAGCTGATAGATATGTTTGTCGCTAAATTGACCCGGCGTGTACTACGAAAAGCTGGTTGGCAGTATGTCAGGCGTTTTCTCAAATTTGATAATCACAGGAGAATGAATAGAGAACGACATAAAACTCGGAAAGATTCAAGTTGGGGATTCGTCCTCAGCTGGAGAAGGAAAGAAGGTGTCCGAAAGTAAGAAACGAGAGGGAGAGACCAGCTCCATATCTAGATCACGAGGAAGGAAAAGGGGTCAGCACCAGAACAATCAATAGGTTGCTAGTGTTACTATTCCGATCGTTCCACAACAACAACAACCGCAACAGCAAAATCAGAATCAAAATCAGAACTACGCCCAACGCCGGTATAAAGACCCAACAGCGAACAGAGTATTCGAAGCACCGCTAATGCCGTATTCATAGCTGCTTCAGGCCTTGTTGCAGTTGCAGCTTGTTCACAAGAGGACGATGGCTCCATTGACCGAACCACCTCCACGGGGCACAACATCAATGGTAGTAAGGCATTCAAACATAAGGTCCAGGACCTGTTGGATAGCAAAGCGATCAATTTCTCTGATGAGGTCCCTAATGTTATTCAGAACCCTATGCCTAACCACGACGGTATGGGGGTTAATGTGATCGTCGAAGATGAGTATTTTCATTTGGTGAAGGATGTCGATAATCTGAAAATGCCAATTGGTTTTGTCAAATCTAAGTTACTGAAGAAAGGTGTGTTCCCGGGCTGCGGGGAGTTTTGTATTGTATGTGCGAGCCATCTGGATGGTTGTGATCAGTTGAAGGTCGGCATTCAGAGTCTGATTGATGAAGGGGTCTTACATTTTGATCGGAAGATTAACAGAACGATGAAATTACTACAATCACCATCCCGTATAAGACCGTCACCATTTCTGCTCCCAGACCACCCACGATTACTATAATGAAGGCTGGCCCTATACCGTTTGAAAGTACCAATGTTGTCCCATGGAATTATGGAGCAGAGGTTTACTTCAACGGACAGAAGATGGACTTGAAGTGCCCACCGGTAGAGTCTGTGGATAACTTAGTTGGATCAGGGGGAATCACCCGCAGTGGGAGGGTGTTCTCGCCGCCGGAGGTCGTTGCCGACAGGGCCGATAAGGGTAAAGGCAAAACAGTCATCAAAGAGACCTCTCGGGAGGTAGAAAAAGACTTTCTGGTAAGGGATGCTGAAGAGTTCATGAGATTAATCAAGAAGAGTGACTATAAGATAGTTGACCACCTACAGTAGACGCCTTCAAAAATTTCTATACTGAACTTGTTGGTTTGCTTTGAAGCACACCGCAACGCCTTGCGGAGGATCTTGAACACAGCGTATGTACCACAAGAAATTTCTGTCAACCAGCTTGAAGGAGTGGTTGCACATGTCAATGCCGGTAATGGTTTGGGCTTCACTGATCGTGACTTGATGCCTAACGGCAGGAACCATAATAATGCGCTGCACATATCGCTAGAATGTCAAGGAACTGTTATGTCACACGTGCTCGTGGATACCGGGTCTTCCTTAAATGTATTGCCGAAGAAGGCACTTATGAAGTTGGACACTCGTGGGCTGTTGTGTGAACTGTTGAAGGACCATGACTAGAGATGAAGTCAATTCATGGAAGCTGTGACAACTATGACTAGAGATGAAGCCAATGATCAGAGGATCCCGATGAACAATGTTGCTCAAGCCCAGCCTGTACAGATTCCTATCAGAGACAAAGATGCGTCTTCTTTCCACGACACGAACTATCAGAATTTCACTTTCCCTGTGCCAGATCCTTAGAGGGTTGTTCCGAAGGCTGACGCTAAGAACCCATAGACTGTTGAGTTTATGAGAAGCTATCGGCTGTTGGATGAAAAGATTGATGCTCTGATGAGTCAGAATACCCTTGATTTGAATGCTTCGAGCATGTGCTTAGTACCAGGCCTTGTGATGCCTCCGAAGTTCAAAACACCCAGTGACCTAGTAGTAAAGGCTTTTGATGGGACTAAGATGTCCGTGTTTGGAGAAGTAACATTTCCCATTCAGGTGGGGCCATAAACCTTCAACACAGTATTTTACATCATGGATATCCAACCCGCCTACAGCTGCTTGCTAGACCGATCCTGGATCCATTCAGCGGGTGTTGTGACCTCTATGCTGCATCAGAAACTGAAGTATGTTGTGGGTGGTAGCATCGACACCGTATGCGGGGAGGAAGACATTATGGTGAGCCATTTGTCGTCTTTCAAGTATATGGAGGTGGATGGCGAGATCCACGAAACGTTGTGCCAGGCATTCGAAATTGTCAAGGTCAAGGATGTATCTCCCGTTGTGAGCAAAGTGCCCGAGGTGACCCTCTCTTCCTTTAAAGAAGCTCAAGTTGTGGTACAGACTGGTTCGGCCCAAGGCTGGGGGCAGCTGCTGGATATCCCCAACAAACAAGATAAGTTTGGCTTGGGGTACCATCCTTCTTCTTCTACTTCATCCTCACAGAATGCGCCGCGCTACAAGGGGCCGATTCAGTTCACTAAGGGTGGAGTCATCTTTGAATGTGTCAACGCTATGTCCGACGGGGAAGGAGATAACGATTGTGAGATGGATACTTGGATCCAACCGTGCACGCCGGGACAGAACCTTCACAACTGGTCTATCCAGGAGTTCATCCAAGTGACGCGTAAAGAGTAATGCTTTGTTTTTTCCAATTATTGTACAACCTTATATCCTACCCGGGGCATAACGGTTTTATTGTCAGGGCCTTGTTTGCTTATGCATGTACATATTAACAATAAATCAAAGGGTGTTTTCTTTGCATTGAAATTTAGTGATCTCTATTTTTCCTTTTTTTACTTAAAAAAAACAATAAAATGGCAATGTGGTTTGCGCTGACCTGCATATTATTTTTAAGCATTTAACCATTTTCACTTCAGGAATCACACTACAAATGACATCGATCCAAAACCTTCTATGATTCACTTCGAATTTGATTGCCCAATATATCAAGCTGAAGAAGATATTGAAGAGGATGAAGACCTTCAGGAAGAGCTGGCTCGACTATTGAAACAAGAAGATAAGATCATTCTGCCTCACGAGGAAGTTATCGAGATTATTAATCTGGGGTCTGAGGAAGTTGTCAGAAACGTCCCAATAGGGGCTGCATTACAGAGCGACGTCAAGCAAAGACTGATTGAGATGCTTCGAGAGTATAATGACATCTTTGCTTGGTCCTATGAAGATATGCCCGGGCTTGACACTGACATAGTGGTCCATCATTTGCCATTGCGCGAAGATTGCCTTCCGGTCGAGCAGAAGCTTAGAAGGACACGACTAGACATGGCTGTAAAAATCAAAGAAGAGGTCCATAAGCAGTTGGACGTTGGATTTTTAGCCGTAACAACTTACCCTCCATGGGTCGCCAATACTGTGCCCATGCTAAAGAAAGATGGTAAGGTATGAATGTGTGTTGATTATCGGGATTTGAATAAGGCGAGCCCTAAAAATGATTTCCCGCTCCCTCATATTGACGTGTTGGTCGAAAATACGGCTCAATTTTCTGTGTTTTCGTTCATGGATGGCTTCTCCGGTTATAACCAAATCAAGATGGCGTCGGAAGACATGGAGAAAACGAAATTCATTATACCATAGGGGACGTTATGTTACAAAGTAATGCCTTTTGGGTTGAAAAACGCATGGGCAACTTATCAGCGGGCGATGGTCACTTTGTTTCATGATATAATTCATCATGAGATTGAAGTATATGTTGATGACATGATAGGAAAGTCCCAAACGGAGGAGGGACATCTGGTCGATTTACTGAAGTTGTTCGAGAGGCTTAGGAAATTCAGGTTGAGGCTGAATCCTAACAAGTGTATTTTCGGGGTACGGTTCGGGAAACTACTGGGGTTTATTGTGTGCGAAAAAGGCATTGAGGTTGATCCTGCAAAGATAAAAGCTATACAAGATATGCAAGTACCGAAAACAGAAAAGGAAGTGCGTGGTTTCTTGGGGAGATTGAACTACATTGCTCAGTTCATATCTCAACTCACGGCCACATGCGAACCAATATTCAAGCTGTTGAAAAAAGATCAAGCGGTTGTCTGGAATGAGGATTTCCAGAAGGCATTCAACAAAATAAAACAGTATTTGCAGGAGCCTCTAATTTTGATACCCCCAGTTGCTAGAAGACCTTTAATCCTGTATTTGACGGTTCTGGAGAATAGCATGGGTTGCATTCTCGGTCAGCACGACGAGACTGGAAGGAAGGAGCACGTCATTTACTATCTAAGTAAAAAGTTCACAGATTGTGAGTCCCGTTACTCAATGCTGGAGAAAACGTGTTGCGCACTCGCATGAGCTGCCAAACATTTAAGACAGTATATGCTCAATCACACGACCATGCTAATTTCGAATGTGGATCCGATTAAATACATCTTCGAGAAGCAAGCCCTTTCAGGGAGGATTACCAGATGGTAGATGGTACTGACAGAATATGACATCCAATACGTATCCTAGAAAGCCATCAAGGGAAGTGTTATGTCCGAGTACCTTGCTGAACAGCCTATCGAAGACTATCAGCCGATGAAATTCGAGTTTCCCGATGAAGATATTATGTTCCTCAAGATGAAGAACTGTGATGAACCACTTCTTGATGAAGGACCAGAGCTTGGATCCCAGTGGAAACTAATATTCGATGGTGCGGTTAATTCCTATGGAAGTGGAATTAGGGCAATCATTACGACTCCCCAGGGATCTCACATTCCATTCACTGCCAGAGTAACTTTTCCGGTCAGCAACAACGAGGCAGAATATGAGGCATGCATCATGGGTTTAGAAGAAGCCATTGATTTGAGAATCAAGAACCTAGACGTGTACGGTAACTCAGCACTCGTTGTTAACCAGATCAAAGGAGAGTGGGAGACTAGGCAACCAAACTTGGTCCCTTACATGAATCACGAGAGGAGGCTACTACCCTTCTTCGATTGTGTGGAATTCCACCACGTGCTGAGAGCAGAGGACTAGATGGCCGACGCTCTAGAAACCTTGTCCTAAATGTACAAGGTCAATTTTTGGAATGAAGCTCCCAGAATTATCATGTCACGCCTCGACAGGCCCGCGTTCATATTCTCCATTGAAGAGGCCACCGATGGTAAGCCGTGGTTTTATGATATCCAGAACTTCCTCATGACTATGGAGTATCCGGTGGGGGCGTCGACCCAGGATAAGAAGACTCTTAGGAGGTTGTCTGGCAATTTCTACCTCAATCCGGATGGGGTTCTCTACAGGAGAAATCATGGTTTAGTGCTACTCAGATGTGTGGACGAGAGAGAAGAAGGTTTGCTTATGGAAGAGGTCCATGAAGGCACATTTGGTACGCACGCCGACGAACATGCCATGACTCGGAAGATATTACGAGCAGAGTATTACTGGCTGATGATGGAGTCAGATTGTTTCAAATTCGCGAAGAAATGTCAGAAATGCCAGATTTCTGCAGACAAAATCCATGTGACGCCGTGCCCGTTGAATTTCATGTCATCCCCTTGGCCGTTTTCCATGTGGGGCATTGATATGATCGACAAGATCGAACCCACCGCATCTAATGGACACTGTAACGCCCATTTTAATTATTTTTATTTTCGGTGTTATTTTCATTTTCGGTGTTATTTTCATTTTCGGCGTGCTTGCGTGGATTTTGGTTGAGGAGTAAGTTCCATAATACTAGAAAATATGATTAATGATGATAATAATATGATAATTAGTAATGTGTTACTATTATTAATATTATTGTTATTATTATCATCTTAAATGTTATTATTGGAAAATCATTTGGAATTAATTGAAGTTTTTGGAAATAAAAGAAATATGAGAATTATTTATTTATTTGGAATAAAAGTGTAATATTTGGGATGAAGGGCAGAGTGGGCGTTTGGAAAAAGAATAGAGAAATAATGGAAGGAAGAACACGAGAAAGAGGAGAAAGCACGATTTGGGAAGAGCAAGCAAGATCAAGAGCTGAGGATTGAGCAAGAAGAATTTTCGTGTAGATTGTGAAGCTCCATCATCATCAGAATTTCATTTGAGGTAAGGGGGGGGGGGATTGATCGGTTAAATCGGTATATACATGAATATGTGGTAGAAAGGGGAAATTCCCTAATCTCCATGATCGATGATGAATTGATGTTGTTTGTTTGTTATTAATTCTGTTATAGTTGTTGTTTTTGTGATAGAATTCATTGCATGTGATGTAGAGTAGTTGTTTGAGTGAATTGGGGTTTCCGGGTAGTTCGAAGTTATGCCAGAACTGAGCAATTGTGTAGAGCTATCAATTAATTGGGTTAAATCGGGGATAGATGTTATTGTAGGTTGTGGAACAATGGTCTGGTATGATGGGGTTTGGCTTGGAGTAGAGTCGGCTGAGTTCAGAGCATGTTGCCGACTCTGAGCTGTGGTTTTATTTTTCTGAGAACGCAGGTATTCACTGGGCAAATGAGGGGGCGAGCTTTTGCCAGGCTTCGCCAGGCGAACTAGGAAGCGAATGCTGCCAGTAGCCTCTGTTTGGTTTCGCCAGGAGTTTTGTCGGGCGAATGGTCACCGAGTGTTCACTGTGGGGCTTCGCCAGGCGAATGCGTCAGCGAATCCGACAGCAGTTTGTGTTTTGCTGCTGTTCTGTGTTGATTTCTTTGTGGTTTTCGACTCTTGTTGGTCATGTTTGGTGATGAGCTTATTAGTGAGCTGTGGTGAGTGTATGTATGGTGTCGGGACGTGACTCCGTGATATCCGTGTGATTTTGATAATTGAATTGGTGTATGTTATGATGTATGACTGTGATGATGGGTGAGATATATTTGATATATGATAAATTATGATCAGTAGGATCGTGTGCACCTTGTGTGTTTAGGTTCGTGTGTTGTGTGATGATTGGATCAGTGAGATTGATACGCCTTGTGTGTGTTGTGTGATATGATGTATGATGAATTGGATCAGAAGGATCGGATGCGCTTTGTATGCTTGATGTGTATGTGATATATGATAGATCAGTAGGATCGTGTGCACCGTGAGTGCTGTGTTATTGTGCATGGTGTCTGCATAGCATGTGGACATGGTGAATCATTGCTCGATGGAGTGTATGTGATTCACTCACGTGCTCCAATTGGGGAGCGTGGATGGGAGATGAATCGTTGCTCGGATAGAGTGTACGTGATTCACCCGTGTTCCAAGTGGGGAACGTTGGTAGGGATAGATCGTTGCTCGAATGAAGTGTATGCGATCTATCCTGAGATTTGATTATATGGGCTCAGGAGGAGCATGGTAGGGATAGATCGTTGCTCGGATGGAGTGTATACGATCTATCCTGAGTTGAGTCGGTACCGCATGTTGTTGAGTCGAGTGCATGTGTTGCATTGTTGTATGTGTGTCGTGTTGGCATGGGACCGTAGGTCCGAGTATGTTATATGTATGAAATGATGTTTATGTGTTTCTACCTTTTATTCATGTGCATTTATACCGTTAATATTGGATCGTGATTTCTCATCCCTTTGCTGTTGTTGTGGTCTGTGCTTCTTCGGGGGTACAGACAATCCAGGTGTTTAGCTAGCTTGGATGTGGACGTGTCATAGGATTGCTCTAATACGTAACACCGGGGCTTTTGGGGAGTTTTCATGTTTATTAATGATTATGTGTGCCCCCGTGGCGTATCTTATTTTGTGGATTGGCGATGATGTTGGATGATTATCTTGTATATTTTGGGCAATGGACGTACATGTTGCATATGATGGTATTGATGATGTATATATATGATATGTGGTTAATGACAGACTAGGTCTTTTTCCGCTACAATATTACAAAGAAATTAGTTTGAGAAATGATTTGTGGAATTTTGTTGAAAATTGTGACATCCCGTTGTGGGAAAACTCTGATATGTGCTTATTTTAAGTGCTTTATTCTATTTTGGGGAAACGGGGTGTTACAAGTTGGTATTAGAGCAGGTTGGTCCGTCCGGCCAGTGTTGTAGTTGAGTCTGTCTGTAGGACAGAGTTTGGTTGTTTTTCATTAACCTATTGTTGTGGTTGTTGGGCATTATGGTGGGGGAGGAACGATGCTGTGTTGGCTGCAGCTATGCAAGCAATGGCACAGGTGGTGGCCAATCAAAATCTGGCTGCGGGTGCTCAGTTCAGAGACTTGACGCAGTTCCCGAGCAACAAGCCACCAAAGTTTGAAGGTGGGATTCTGGATCCGGTAGCTGCACAGAAGTGGCTGAAGGCGATAGAGAAGATCTTCAGGACCATGGGGTGCAGTGCCGAGCAGAAAGTGAGGTTTGGCACTCACATGTTAGAGGGCGAAGCCGAGGCTTGGTGGGACAATTGTCGTTAGAGGATGGAGGCTTCTGGGACTCCGATTACTTGGGAGGTGGTTCGAATGGGTTTTCTGGAAAAGTATTTTCCAGAGGATATCAGAAGTGTTAAAGAGGTGGAATTTTTAGAGCTGAAGCAGGGCAGTATGTCGGTGGCCGAGTATGCGGCTAAGTTTGAGGAGTTGGCTCAATATTGTCCCCATTACAATACTGAGGAGGCTATGACTTCTAAGTGTCTGAAGTTTGAGAATGGGCTGAGGCCGGAGATCAAGATGGGGATCGCGTGTCAGAAGATCAGGAGTTATCTTGAGTTAGTGAGTAGAAGCCGGATTTATGACAATGATAACCGTGCGAGGATCGCACACTACAAGGTGGTGAATGACCGTAAGGGTAGACAGAGGTTCGGTGGTACACCTTACAGTGTGCTGACCGATAAAGGAAAGCAGAAGGTTATGGCTGATAAGAGGTTCCGAGAGAGGAAAACATCGGTGGATTTGAAATGTTATCGGTGCGGTGTCGCGGGACATCGTGCTAGTGATTGTCCTCATGAAGCGAAGAAGTGCTTCAAGTGTGGGAAGTCGGGCCATGTGATGGCGGATTGCAGGACTAGTATGCCTACTTGCTATAACTGCGGCGAGAAAGGCCATATTAGTACTCATTGTGAGAAACCGAGGAGGACTCAAGCGCCTCAGGTTAGCGTAAAGTGTTTGCAGTGGTGGGAACTCAGTCGGTGGACGAAGAGCGTTCGATCAAAGGTACCTGTTTTATCAATAACATTCCTTTGATTGCTATGATTGACATGGGTGCAACCCACTCGTTTATCTCTGTTGATTGTATGAAGAGGTTAGGATTGGTGCCGTCTACTCTTGAGCGGCGAATGACTATTGAAACTCCCTCGATTGGTTCAGTGACTACTTTGTTAGTGTGTTTGAAGTGTCCACTGACTATTTTTGGCCGAGACTTTGGTGTGGATTTGATTTGTTAGCCACTTGGTAATTTGGATGTTATACTTGGTATGAACTGGTTGGAGTTCAACCGAGTATACATCGACTGTTTTCGGAAAGTGTTATTGTTTTTGACCCTTGAAGAGGAAGAGTTGGCAGATTCCTGGTCTGGTAAGGAATTGAGGACTTTGTTGGGAGATGAAGTTCAGGTGTTTGCTTTATTTGCATCGTTGTTGGTTGACAACAAGGCATTGTTGGATGAGCTAGCCGTGGTGAACGAGTTTCCGGAGGTGTTCCGTGATGATATTACAGAGTTGCCTCCGAAGAGAGAAATTGAGTTTAGCATTGACCTTGTTCCTGGTACGAGGCCTATTTATATGGCGCCGTACAGGATATCAGCAACAAAATTGGCCGAGTTGAAGTCTCAAATTGGAGAGTTGTTGGATAGAAAGTTTATTAAACCAAGTGTTTCGCCGTGGGGAGCTCCAGTGTTGTTAGTGAAGAAGAAGGATGGTAGCATGCGGTTGTGCATCGATTACCGTCAGTTGAATAAAGTGACCATCAAGAACAAATATCCTCTTCCAAGGATTGATGATTTGATGGATCAGTTGGTGGGAGCTCGTGTGTTCAGTAAGATTGACTTGAGGTTGGGTTATCATCGGATAAGAGTTAAGGAAGGTGATATTCAGAAGACGGCGTTTAGGACTCGATATGGACATTATGAGTATGCAGTAATGCCTTTCGGAGTGTCTAATGCGCCAGGAGTGTTTATGGAGTATATGAATCATATCTTCCATTCTTATTTGGATCAGTTTATTGTCGTGTTCATTGATGATATACTAATTTATTCTAAGTCTGAGGAAGAGCATGCAGAACATTTGAGGATTGCTTTGCAAGTGTTGAAGGATAACAAGTTGTTTGCTAAGTTATCAAAGTGTGAGTTCTTGTTGAAGACGGTGAGTTTCGTAGGGCATGTTATTTCTGGTGATGGTGTTTCAGTAGACCCTTCGAAAGTTAGTGCGGTTTTGCAGTGGGAACCGCCGAAGACGGTAACGGAGGTTCGAAGCTTTTTGGGTTTGGCAGGTTATTACCGAAGATTTATTGAAGGCTTTTCCAGTTTGGCGTTGCCATTGACTCAGTTGACGAGGAAAGATCAAGTGTTTGTGTGGGATGCTGCTTGTGAAGAGAGTTTTGTGGAGCTGAAAAAGAGATTGACTTCAGCACCGGTGTTGGTGTTACCAAATCCGAGCGAGCCTTTTGTGGTGTATTGTGATGCGTCTAAGATGAGATTAGGCGGAGTTCTTATGCAGAATGGAAAAATGGTAGCTTATACTTCACGGCAATTGAGGGTGCATGAACGGAATTATCCTACTCATGACCTTGAATTGGCTGCGGTGGTTTTTGTTTTGAAGATCTGGAGACACTATTTGTATGGCTCGAGGTTTGAGGTGTTCGGTGATCACAAGAGTTTGAAGTATCTGTTTGATCAGAAAGAGTTGAATATGAGGTAGAGAAGATGGTTGGAATTCTTGAAAGATTATGATTTCAGTTTGAGTTATCACCCAGGAAAAGCGAATGTGGTTGCGGATGCCTTGAGTAGGAAGACAATTCATGTGTCAGCTTTGATGGTGGAAGAGATGGAGCTTATTGAGCAGTTCCGAGATTTGAGCATGGTTTGCGAGTTTACTACAGATGGTGTGATGTTGGGCAAATTGCAAGTGAAGAATGATTTCTTAGATATGATAAGAGAACACCAGAAGTTGGATGTGAAACTTGTGGATTTGATGCGAGGAGTCGAAGGTGACTCCGGTGGTGATTTCAAGTTGGATAATGCTGATGTGTTGAGGTTTCGGGGGAGAATTTTTGTGCCGGATAATGATGAGCTGAAGAGGTCAATTTTGGACGAAGGGCATCGTAGTAGCCTGAGTGTTCATCCAGGAGCTACGAAGATGTATCAGGATTTGAAAAAGTTATTTTGGTGGTCGGGTATGAAGAGAGATATTGTTCGTTATGTTTATGCTTGTTTGGTATGTCAGAAATCGAAGGTGGAGCATCAGAGACCTTCTGGGATGATGCAACCGTTAGAGATTCCGGTTTGGAAATGGGATTGTATCTCCATGGATTTTATTGCAAGATTGCCAAATACGGCGAGAGGATTTGATGCGATTTGGGTGATTGTGGATCGGCTTACGAAGTCTGCACATTTTGTGCCGATTAGTATCAGTTATCCGTTGGAGAAGCCTGTAGAGATCTATATTCGGGAGATTGTGAAGCTGCATGGTGTGCCATTGAGTATTGTGTCGGATAGAGATCCGAGGTTGACTTCTGTATTTTGGAAGAGTTTGCAGGAAGCTTTGGGTACCGAGTTGAAGCTGAGTTCAGCCTATCATCCGCAGACGGATGGACAGTCAAAAAGGACTATTCATACTTTAGAGGATTTGTTGCGGGCTTGTGTATTGGAAAAAGGTGGTGCGTGGGATACTCATTTGCCATTGGTAGAGTTCACGTACAACAACAGTTACCATTCCAGTATCAGGATGACACCGTTTGAGGCTCTTTATGATAGGAGGTGTAGAACTCCTCTGTGTTGGTATGAGTCGGGTGAGAATGTTGTGTTGGGACCAGAGTTGGTGCAGCAGACTACTGAGATAGTTCAGATGATCTGCGAGAAGATGAAAGCATCTCAGGATCGGCAGAAGAGTTATTATGATAACCGAAGGAAAGAGTTGGAATTCAGTGAGGGTGACCATGTATTTTTGAGGGTTAACCCAGTGATTAGTGTTGGACGTGCATTGAAGTCCAAGAAGTTGGATCCGAAGTTTATCGGGCCGTATCAGATTTTGCAGAGGATTGGTGTTGTGGCTTATAGGGTGGCGTTGCCACCCGAACTTTCGAACTTGCATGACGTGTTCCATGTGTCGCAACTTCAGAAGTATGTATCCGATCCATCACATGTGATTCAGAGAGATGAAGTCCAGGTTAGAGAGAATCTAACTGTAGAGACGTTTCCGTTGAGGATCGAGGATCGCAAGATAAAGCGACTCAAAGGAAAAAATGATACCTTTGGTGAGAGTGGCTTGGGGAGGTGCTGCAGGAGGCAGTGTGACCTGGGAATTGGAGAGCAGGATGCGGGAAGCATATCCATAGCTGTTTCCATTAGGTATTTTCAGGGACGAAAATAATTAAAGTGGGGGAGAGTTGTAACGCCCATTTTAATTATTTTTATTTTTGGTGTTATTTTCATTTTCGGCGTGCTTGCGTGGATTTTGGTTGAGGAGTAAGTTCCATAATACTAGAAAATATAATTAATGATGATAATAATATGATAATTAGTAAGGTGTTACTATTATTAATATTATTGTTATTACTATTGGAAAATTATTTGGAATTAATTGAAGTTTTTGGAAATAAAAGAAATATGAGAATTATTTATTTATTTAGAATAAAAGTATAATATTTGGGATGAAGGGCAGAGTGGTCATTTGGAAAAGAATAGAGAAAGAGTGAAAGGAAGAACACGAGAAAGAGGAGAAAGCACGGTTTGGGAAGAGCAAGCAAGATCAAGAGCTGAGGCTTGAGCAAGAAGAATTTTTGTGTAGATTGTGAAGCTCCATCATCATCAGAATTTCATATGACGTAAGGGGGTGGGGGGAATTGATCGGTTAAATCGGTATATACATGAATATGTGGTAGAAAGGGGAAATTCCCTAATCCCCATGATCGATGATGAATTGATGTTGTTTGTTTGTTGTTGATTCTGTTATAGTTGTTGTTTTTGTGATAGAATTCATTGCATGTGATGTAGAGTAGTTGTTTGAGTGAATTGGGGTTTCCTGGTAGTTCAAAGTTATGCCGGAACTGAGAAATTGTGTAGAGCTATCAATTAATCGGGTTAAATCGGGGATAGATGTTATAGTAGGTTGTGGAACAATGGTCTGGTATGATAGGGTTTGGCTTGGAGTAGAATCGGCTGAGTTCGGAGCGTGTTGCCGACTCTGAGCTGTGGTTTTATTTTTTGAGAACGCAGGTATTCGCTGGGCGAATGAGGGGGCGAGCTTTCGCCAGGTGAACTGAGCAGCGAATGCTTCCAATAGCCTCTGTTTGGTTTCACCAAGAGTTTCGTCAGGCGAATGGTCAACGGGTGTTCGCTGCGGGGCTTCGCCAGGCGAATGCACCAGCGAGCCCGACAGCAGTTTGTGTTTTGCTGCTGTTCTGTGTTGATTTCTTTGTGGTTTTGGACTCTTGTTAGTCATGTTTGGTGATGAGCTTATTAGTGAGTTGTGGTGAGTGTATGTATGGTGTCGGGACGTGATTCCGTGATATCCGTGTAATTTTGATAATTGAATTGGTGTATGTTATGATGTATGACTGTGATGATGGGTGAGATATATTTGATATATGATAAATTATGATCAGTAGGATCGTGTGCACCTTGTGTGTTCAGGTTTGTGTGTTGTGTGATGATTGGATCAGTGCGATCGATACGCCCTTGGATATGATGTGTGATGAATTAGATCAGAAGGATCGGATGCGCTTTGTGTGCTTGATGTGTATGTGATATATGATAGATCAATAGGATCGTGTGCACCGTGAGTGTTGTGTTGTTGTGCATGGTGTCTGCATAGCATGTGGACTTGGTGAATCATTGCTCGGTGGAGTGTATGTGATTCACTCACGTGCTCCAATTGGGGAGCATGGACGGGAGATGAATCGTTGCTCGGATGGAGTGTATGTGATTCACCCGTGTTCCAAGTGGGGAACGTTGGTAGGCATAGATCGTTGCTCGGATGGAGTGTATGTGATATATCCTGAGATTTGATTATATGGGCTCAGGAGGAGCGTGATAGGGATAGATCGTTGCTCGGATGGAGTGTATGCGATCTATCCTGAGTTGAGTCGGTACCGCATGTTGTTGAGTCGAGTGCATGTGTTGCATTGTTGTATGTGTGTCGTGTTGGAATGGGACAGTAGGTCCGAGTATGTTATATGTATGAAATGATGTTTATGTGTTTCTACCTTTTATTCATGTGCATTTATACCGTTAATATTGGATCGTGATTTCTCACCCCTTTGTTGTTGTTGTGGTCTGTGCTTCTTCTGGGGTACAGACAATCCAGGTGTTTAGCTAGCTTGGATGTGGCCGTGTCATGGGATTGCTCTGATACGTAACACCGGGGATTTTGGGGAGTTTTCATGTTTGTTAATGATTATGTGTGCCCCCGTAGCGTATCTTATTTTGTAGATTGGCGATGATGTTGGATGATTATCTTGTATATTTTGGGCAGTGGCCGTACATGTTGCATATGATGGTATTGATGATGTATATATATGATATGTGGTTTATGACAGACTAGGTCTTTTTCCGCTGCAATATTACAAAGAACATAGTTTGAGAAATGATTTGTGGAATTTTGTTGAAAATTGTGACATCCCGTTGTGGGAAAACTCTGATATGTGCTTATTTTAATTTCTTTATTCTATTTTGTGGAAACGGGGTGTTACAAACACCGCTTCATTTTGGTAGCGATCGACTACTTCACCAAGTGAGTGGAGGCAGCCTCGTACGCTAATGTAACCAAACAAGTGGTAGCCAGATTCATAAAGAAGGACATCGTCTGCAGATATGGAATTCCCGAGCGAATAATTACTGAAAATGGTTCAAACTTGAACAATAAGATGATGAAGGAGTTATGCCAGAACTTCAAAATTGAATATCACAACTCATCGCCCTATCGGCCGAAGATGAATGGCGATGTCGAAGCGGCCAATAAAAATATCAAGAAGATAGTGCAAAAGATGGTTGTCACTTACAAAGATTGGCATGAGATGTTGCCATTTGCTCTACACGGTTATCGTACGACGGTACGCACATCAACTGGAGCAACTCCGTTCTCGCTGGTGTACGATATTGAAGTTGTCCTACCGCTAGAGGTCGAGATCCCTTAGAGTTCTGGTCGACGTGAAGCTCGATGAGGCAGAATGGATAAAGAAAAGATTGAATTAATTGAGCCTGATGGATGAGAAGAGGTTGGCATCCATTGCATACGGTCGATTGTATCAAAGCCTGATGAAGAAAGCTTATGATAAGAAGGTGCGCCCTCAAAGCTTTCAGACGGGCGATCTTGTGCTGAAAAAGATTCTCCCACCACATTCCGATCACAGGAGCAAGTGGACTCCCAACTATGAAGGTCCATATGTTGTCAGAAAGGTCTTCTCAGGAGGAGCCTTACTGTTATCCACAATGGATGGCGAAGATTTCACATCCCCTGTGGACGCGGACGCAGTTAAAAAATACTTTGCTTAAAATGACCCGCTAGAAAGAAAAAGAATATCCAGGCAAAATGGGGCATCCCGGCGAACCAGAAAAATAAAAGGTTCGGGCAAAAGTTAGGGATATAAATGAAAAGATGTATACCCGCAAAGTCGAAAACCTGAAAAGGCGGCTTTGGCAAAAAAGGGTATCCCGGTGAATCGAAAACCCGAAAGGACGGTTCAGGAAAAAGTTAGGAATTAAAAAAGCAAATGACTACAGTCCACGTGTGAACATTCATTGCTTACTGGTTTGGGGAGACCTGAGGGACGTTTATCCAAATGAATCTCTTCTGAAGAAGAAGCGTCAGAGAAGTATCGAAGTCGAGTGGGTCATAGAGGGATCAACTCATGGTGTTCGTCTACACCACATCACCGACATTTATACATATTTGCTGTATATTTCTGTAATATATTTACGCAGCTTACTCATTCCAGGAGCTTGAATCTGTTGTAAAACATTTTGCCTATTTACAGGCCCATTTTATCAATGAACATACTATTCAGTACTTTGTTTACCTCGTGTTTGTTTTAGCTTTTATCTATTTTGTTTGCGGAAAAAAAATCGCCCGATTTTTTGTTAGAATGCGCATACATAAACTTGCTGGCTTAGGCCAATAATTGTTAAAAACTTTAAATACTTGAACGTTGTCGGAGATGATAACCTCGGTAGGTCCCTTTGTGAAGGGTATCTTGTTTGTTCATTTTGTTGCAGGGTTGTAATCTTCGTGGCGTTACCAAAGATGTATCCTCAACAGAACCATCATACCCCTAGCTGAATCATGTACAACGATTCCTCTTCGGAAGAATTTCCCCACAGATTGCAGGTGTAAGAACTACTTCCCAGCAAGTCGAGATAAGACTGCATTTCTCACCAGGTAGTTGTGGAATCTATCCCAGCGGTGGTTCAGCACGCAAATTTTCTCCGGCAGAGTTGTTCCTCCGTAGATTTGTTTGTCTCCCCAGTAGATCCGTCTGTTCACCAGAAGATTTCGTATCTTGGAAAGTTGTTCATGGAATTTTCTCCAGCTGAGTTAGCCATTCAGGATCGCAATCTCAGCATAAGTCCAATCGTTGTTGTAACACCCCATTTCTAACCCAACGTATATTTAAAATAAATCAAAATCAGAGTGCATGAAACTTTTACGCATGACGGTCGTCATGGACTTGTGACGGTCGTCACACAGACAAAAACCAGGGCGTCACATTTTTCAGCTAGCAGAAGCATGCATTTTACCATTTAATTTAACTAGGTAACATGCATTCAGTGATGATACATAGCACATACTCTTGGATGAACAACTAATAACAACTCACATAACATCTTAATTACATAGCAACATATTCATTTGCAGTGGAACATAATGCACTTTCAACATTTATGAAAATCAACGTGATACCAGAAATTACAACCAAAACTCCATTAAAATTCAGCAAGTACTTCAGCTTGCATATATTCATTAAACAACTAGTTTTCCATCAAAATTCAGCACTACCGATTCTTCGGCTTAGTGCGTACAACCAGCATTCGGTGCATTAACAAAAAAAAACCAATTCAACTAAAATACTTAGTAAAATTCAGCAATAAGAAAACATCAAATAAACAACATAAACAATCCTTCATCCCCCCAAGAGTGCTACGTATCAGAGCGACCAACGACACCTTAACGGGAACTACGCTCTATTCTTGACTACCTACAAATTACCACCAGAGGAGGTAACATACAACGGAAAAGGGTGAGATATCAATAATATAACATAAAGCATGATAGAAAACATGTCGGAACTCATCACAGCATTATAGGTTTCGAAATCATAAACATCATCGACAACAACTGTGAGTAATCCATATCTCACATAAACAACATTAACATACAACTAGCGTAATTATGCGACTTTATGCGACTCAATAATGAGACTCAACTGTGCATATGCATGTGGTACCATTTTGGGAGACAACTCTCCACAACTCGGGACAGGGCTAACACCCCGAACCCATCTAGGAGCCAACACTCCAAAACTCGGGACAGGGCCAACACCCCGAACCTATCTAGGAGCCAACACTCCAAATAACGCCAATACAGGCACAACCGTCGCCAATCCAGGCCAAATGCTATGCCATGAAATGCATCTATTATGGACTACAACACAACCATAGCAACCATATAACAAGGCATTATGCCTACAACCAGAATGTCCATAACAGAGCATCATAACATCACACCACTCATACAATCATCACTTTCTACTCGTTCACATATGGGAACAATAACAACATAATTTCAACATTTACGACTATTCATGTAAAGGAACATTGCAACGTCGTATCAACAAATAGGAACTCAAAGTGTTCACACAAAATGGCTATTCCTATGCAGGTATAACATCAACATCAGTTCTACAATTAATCTTTAACATTTTATCGTAATAACAACATTACGACATCTTCTCACATAATTAATTACAAATCAATCACAACCAGGTAACTGTCCTTTTTGGACCAGTACTTGAAACTGGCGCCTTAGACCAACTCGGCCATCTTGACGTCCATTAGGGAAAACCATTAGAGCGTTGTACGAATAACCGTATAACATATTCGTTCTACGTATTCTCCCATAAGGAAAACTTTAGAGCATCGCACTAATAACCACATAACACATTCATTCCTACATAGAAATCTGGTACCATTAGGGAACCCTTTTCCTTAACATTTATCAATTAACGAAAACTATACCTATGACTCGATCCCCACATGAATTCGATCATACTCCCAGTTATAAAATTGAACCCCACCCTTACCTTAGAATTGAGGCCAATTCCACGCTTTCCGATTCCGCTTCTGCTCTACGGTGATTTTTCTGCAGAAATCTCCCGAATTCGCCGATGGATGATTCTTCGCTCTCCACTTCTCTCAATGCGTAACTTCTCTTTTCCCATCTTTCCTTTCCAAAAAAATGATGTAATTGAGGGTAAAAGAGTCTACAGGAATATATTTTTGCTACAAAATCTCATTCCACCAGAACACGTTCAAATTCTGCATAACTGCAGTTTTTGCTCGTGTGACGGTCGTCACACCCTGTGACGGTCATCATAGCAGTAAAATTAAATTTTTTTCAATTTTTTTCTAGATAGAACATCTCTTTAGCTTTCCAACGCTTCGAACAGGGGTTGAATCCGACTTATGGATCAAGAGATATGAATTTTCAAAGTTTTCCGACAAAACCAGAATTTTTCCGACAATTCGACCGATTCAATTCCTTTCTTCAAGACGAACTCATACTCAAATACGACTACGACGCAACGAGACCTGGCAAAGTCATAATTGGATTTAATCGAAATAAAACGGGCGTTACAGTTGTTGGCACGTGTAAGCTATTCCCAGCAGGATCGTTTCTTTCCCCAGCGGAGTTGGCTTCGTCTCTCCAGCATTTATTTTGCTGGAGCGGTTCCTTTGCATTGTGCATTGTGCATAGCATCTACCCAAATGCGTAGCATTTCCATTTCGTATGGATCATTACGCCATTTTCAAACATATGCATTCTGAAACATAAGCCAAGTTGTTACCTCCTTAATTTCAGGTATATCTCCAGCAGGTGACCATTGTCTTCACCCATGTTGGTCTTCAGTCTCGGCAAACTTGATGCGTTCATTTCGCCCTCAGTTTATGTTATTCCTCAGCGGAATCACCGGACTTCGATTTTCTATTCTCCGAGTCCGTACGAGTGTTCAGACTTTGGCAGAAGATTTATGATAGATATGACTATCTCATCATATACTCCCCCAATAAAGTTGTTTGTGTAAATCACTCTTTGTTCCTCAGTAGGCTGGCCAGGGCAGGTTCATTGGCCCTCCCAAAGCAGAGTTATTCATTCCCCAACGGAGTTTTCTGGTGATTATTATCCTCGGATCGTTTCAACTTCGTATGGGTCCAGCCTTCGGGTTCGTCGTTTTCTTTTATTTAGCGGATTTCTGACGGCAATGTCAGACATGTATCAGCTTCAGCGATTTTCTAGCGGCCATGCCAGATTCTTGCGGTATTTCGGCGACAATGTCAGACCCTTGTTTCAATGTCCTAGCGGCAATGTTAGATATTTCGGTTATTCTGGCGGCTACGTCAGATGTTTGTTGGTTTCCTAGAGGTAATGTTGGATGCCTTGTTTCTAGCGGCAATGTTAGATTTTCTGGTTATTCTGGCAGCTACGTCAGATGTTTGTTGGTTTTCTAGCGGCTATGTGGGATGCCTTGGTTCTAGCAGCAATGTTAGATATATCAGTTGTTCCAGCGGCAATGTCGGATATTTCGGTTTTCTAGCGGTAATGTTAGATATTTCGGTTATTTAGGCGGCTACGTCAGATGTTTGTTCGTTTCCTAGTGGCAATGTTGGATGCCTTCTTTCTAGCAACAATGTTAGATATTTCGGTTATTCTGGCGGCTACGTCAGATGTTTGTTGGTTTCCTAACGGCAATGTTGGATGCCTTGTTTCTAGCGGCAATGTTAGATGTTCCGGTTATTCTGGCAGCTATGTCAGATGTTTGTTGGTTTCCTAGCAGCAATGTGGGATGCATTGGTTCTAGCGGCAATGTTAGATATATCAGTTTTTCCAACGACAATGTTGGATATTTTGGTTTTCTAGCGGCAATGTTAGGGGTTCCGTTTGTTCTGGCGGCAATGTCAGATGTGCTTTAGTATGGTGGTGTTATGGCGGCAATGTCGGGCATTCTGCCTACTTTTTGGTTGTTCGGCGGCAATGTCAAATGTTCATCAATTTCAACAGGATGCCTGGCGGCAATGTCAGACATTCATTATCTTCAGCAAGTAGCATGGTGTTGCACCCCAAAATTTGCCTAACCTTTTTTCTTACTTGGCTTTTGCTTCATTGCATTAGCATATCATTGGTCTAGCATTTGCATAACATACATTATTCATTTAGTAGGGGATCAAGTGTGGTTTATATCAAGAGGAGCCTATCTAGAGGTCTTATTCAAGCTTGATAGGTCACCAAAGTCATCAGAAAGTGGGTTGTGTTCTTGAGAAGGTTGAATGCTGGTATGTGGTTCATCTTCTAACTTGGGGAGCCAATTGAAGACCATCAGTGGGTTGTGAAGCCTTGATCATGGATATTATATGTGGATAGAGCTCATGGAGTTCCTTGAGGGTCATGGTGGAGCTCAGTCAAGTCCTTATGCCAAGTGTGAAGAGCCACAGTTGAGGGTGTCGCAATTAGGGTTTTCATCTGGTCAACCTTGAGTCAACTGTGCAATTGAAGAGGATGAAAGCCAATTCTAAGTCTTTTTGATCATGGAAAGATGTGTTGAGATACATGAGGTGATATTCCAAAATCAATCCAAGAAGAATTCAAAGTGTGAGGAGTTGCTAAATTAGGGTTCTCAGGGTAAAATCCCCTATTTAGTGCCTGACTTCAAGACCACTTATCTTAAGGTGAAAGTTTCATATCAACTTTTGTCAAACATGGAACTTATAGAGCGTGTTCTTAGCTTTAATTTGAGTACTAGAAGTCCTTGATTGGATTTATAGAACTCAAGTTATGATCCAGACAAGTTACAGGTCATCAGATGAATGTGAAATTTGTCTGCAAAAGTCAACCAACTTCCAAGGAACTTTTAACCTAGAAGTATGTTTCTCCTCAACTTTGGGCCAACATGAAAGTTGTAGGTCTTGGTCTTAGCTTTCCAAATTGTACTAGAAGTCTTTCATCTGATGTATAGAACTCAAGTTATGAGGTTTAAAAGTCAGGGGCATTTTGGGAAAGTAAGATTATAGGTCATTTTGGATTATGGGTCATTTTCACTATCTTGTGAGCCTCAAATGAAGTTTTGTCCAACATGAAACTTGTTCAAAATGGGATTTTAAGGTGAACCATGTATCCATGAGGCATTGATTTGGCTTAGAGTAAGACTTGGTTCATGGAAGCTTGACAAAGGGGAAATTAAAAGGCATTTAAGTTGAAAAATTCAAATTTAATCATGTGTGTTCAAACAAGACCAAATGAGAGCATATTTTGAGTGGAAATATCATTTGGAACACTTTGGAATTAATGGAATTTCCATTTGAGGTATAATTCATGGCTTTTTACTTTGTTGCTTCATGGTGAAGTTACATCTCAAAGATCCACCCTACGATGCAAACAAGGTTTCAATCTGGTTCTTTCATTCTCCACAGTCCACAAGCAAGGCAAATGAAGCTTCTTGGAGAAGGAATCACCCCAAAAACCGTGTATTCCATTGTTGAATTTTGGAAGAAAATTGAAAACTTGGATATCACAGTTTAGGCCTCCAATGGGCCTCCAAATCACTCAAATCCATTCTATTTAAGTTCAGAAAGAGATTCCGATCAAGTTTGGTGGTTATTTTGCGCAAGAACCAGAGATTGCTGTGAGAGTTTTCAAGCTTCAAGTGCAAATCGTGTTTTCCATTCCAGAGCTTTTCAAGGCAAATCAAGGTTTCTAATAGCTTCATCCTTCATCAAGGAACGAATCTGCACAAGTTGGAGCCAAGAATCACAGTGTAACTGCTCCAATTTCAAGATACAACTCAGGTTGGTAACTTTCACGATTGCTCTTGATCCTGGTTGTTTTAGATAGAATTGAACTGTGGTTAAGGATTAGGGAAGAATATAGATGGATTTAGGTTCATAATTTTGGAGTTTAGAGACAAATTAGGATGTGATCCAAATTCTGTTGAGCTTCGTAACTGCCTAATCTTGGAGTGATAGCATGATTTAGATAGCTTAGGTTGATCTATGATGAATGAGGAGTAGATCCATGGCAAGAGATTGAGATTTGGTGATGTTTGATCAGATGACATATTTTAGGATCTTGATCATGTTTTAAAATCCAGTGAGAATTAGGAGAAACTAATGGCATATTTGGATTCAGCGTGGAAAATGGAGAAGATTGGTATAAGACTTGACTTGTTATCATGACCTGTAACTGGCGCCTCACTGGAGAAGACGGTTGCTCAGCCGCCGGAGCCACCATGAGTCTCTTCCCTCCAAGATCCGTTTGAATGGGAACGATGGCCAACAACCTTTGGATTGAGTTGAAAGAGAAGACTTAGTCTCCAGATCCAACGCATGGGATTCATTCTGAGAATTGACTTTGACCAAGCAAAACGCAGCGCTTCATTTATGCGCTGGCAGCCTTAGAGCCCTCACATGCGTAGACTTAGTCTCCCAATCCCGCGCCCCTGATTATTTCTTGCATTTTATTTTCTTATTTGTTTTCTATAATTTCTTTAATTGCTTTTTCCATTTTAAATTCATATTAATTTCATTTTTGATCAAAAAAATATAACAAAAATATGTGGATTCTCTTCATTTTATTTCTGATTTTTTGGCATGCTTGGATGTTATTTTTGTGCAATTTTCCATTTATATGGTATTTTTCCATTTTTCTTTATTTCTTTAATTTTAGCATAATTCCTCATGTTTCTTGCTGATTTTTGTTCTAAGGCTTGGCTTAGAATTTAGACTTGAGACTTGGCTGGCTGTTAGTGTAGATATGCATGATCCCATAGGATTTATATCACAATTTTTAGATGACTTTAGGTTCTGTTTTGGATTAGGTTCCCATGACCTTCCATTTTAGGGCTTCCCTTTGACAACTTAGGGTTTAGAATTTCTTTAGGTGCCTTACCTATTGAATTAGTCCCTGGATTTTCTACCATAGGTCCCTAACCCTCTTAGGATCCCTTAGAAAATTCCCTAGAATTTTAGGACTTGATTTCATATTTTTCTTAGAATTAACAATTGGACTAGTGTTATGATGCTTCTAACATGACCTTTCCTTTAGAATGACCTCAATGGTGACCCATAGCATGAAATAAATTTCCCATTCCTTTTGGATAGTGCTTTAGACTTGTTAGAGCTTCTGTGTGCTTAATTGTAATGCTTGATTTGGTGTTTTGGGTTTCCTTTGAGTAGCTTTCTTTGAGCTTGTAAGATTAGGGTTTTGTAGAGCCTTAGAAGTTGTTTTCTTTTTTCACAAACATGGTTTGCTTTGTGTGCATTCCATTCCCATCCTATGATACAAGGTCCCTATGTGGAAGCCTCATCCCTCCTTTGGAAGGATGTGTGGCATATCACAAAACGTAGAACCTTTGAGGATGCCTATCTCAGATGTATGGTTGAGTGCCATGATGGATTCCCTTGGTTTCCATCATGCTTCCCATCATCATGCAATCATCTTGATGTTGATTATCATCTATCTTGGTGGATCATTTGAAGCTTGAAGATGAAGTCTTCTCTTGAAGATAGCTTGGGCATGGAGATCAAACTATAGACTGTTGGACTGCTTTGCTGTTGAGCTGCTGGTTTGCTGTTTTATTTGTTGTGCTTGTTGATTGACTGTACTTGTGTGACTGTTTGGTGTGTTGCATTAGACTAGGATTTCATGTAGTTTATTTAGGCCTAAGTGCATTGAAGGGTTGAGTTTGGCTCCCTTTGCTTGTCTGCATTAGGGGTTGAGTCTATCTCCCTCTGCTTGTCTGTTACTGTTTGGCTTTGCTTGTTGGCTGAAGGTTGAGCCTGTCTCCCTTGCCTGTGCCTTGTGTTGCTTCTGGCTTATTTGCTCTAGAAGTTGAGTTTGTCTCCTTCTGCTTGTATTGCTGCATTGCATGCATTTTACTTACAGTTATTTCTTTACAGTTTATTTCTTTTTGTTGTTGCTTTCCTTTGCCATGTTCCCCTAGGATTTCCTTTCCTTCTTGTTCAAGTTGGAATGTGACATAACTTTAGGTTCTAACCATGCATGATAACATTAGGTAGTTCCCTCCTAACCTTAATCATAGGATCAACTTTGCATGACCACTTTAGGATTAGATTAGATCCCCTTTAGTGCGTCCTTTCTCTTCTCATCTTCAAACATCTTTAAAACACTTAATAAAGGTTAATTGATGTTGTACGCTACGAGCCTTAAGCTACTTGGGAAAGAGTTGTTGGAGAGTTTCTTTTCAACAGCTTGGGTGTTTAGTATGGTACCCTTTGGGTGACATGCAACGCATTCACTCTCAGGTCATAGTCTCTAGTGCGATATTAGTTGCAGACATCCATAAAAAACACTTCTTCCGTAAACGACTTCAAAAACAAAGATCAAACATCATTTTGTCCTCTTGGACCTTTAATCCTTGGAAACCATTTTCATAAGGAGAGTTTTGTTAACCCTCGGTTCTACCGCAAACGGTAAACGCCTAAGTCTCCGACGAGCAAGCTGCATACACCAACTGTTGGAACCGTCTGTTAACCCTACTCGGGTAAAACATTTTGAACCAAACCTGTGTCCCGTAATATCCCGAACTATGTTTGCTCTGATCTTTCACGCTGTGTGGAAGTACGTAGGCATGAGATGCGATATCTCGGCGAGCAACCTTCCCCCGTAACCCGTAGTTAGGCGAACTACGTTGACTCTGATTTCTCGTTCCAGACGGGAATACGTAGGCATAGAACTGATGTGTTCTGCCGAGTCATTTTCTTTTCTTTTCAGACCAACCTTTTAGCATAGATAGATAAACCAACCCACCAGATAAACACAACAAGCATGGATCCCATCGAGTACGATGGACGTGAGGGGTTCTAATACCTTCCCCTTGCGTAACCGACTTCCGAGCCCAGACATTGGTTGCGATGACCTTGTCTTATACCTTTTCGTCTGGTTTTTTCCGATTGTTTCCTTTCCCTTTCTGTGGGATAAATAACGAAACATGGCGACTCTTCTGTTTTTCCGGCACCTTATTTTCGCAGTAGCGACACATGGCGGCAATGTCAGGCGCTTATCGACTTTACAGATACATGGCGGTGATGTCAGATGGTTATTAATCCTGTGAAGGCCTGACGACAATGTTAGGTGATTATCGGTTTCTTACCTATCCGGTTTTTAGTTTGTTACTCGCTTTTATTTAGCAAGGACTTGGCGGCAATGTCAGATCCCCTTATCTTCAGATTCAATGGTTGCGGTTTGTCCCATAGATTTCTGACGGCAATGTGGGAGCTTTATTAGGTTCGTGGTATCCTGGCAGCAATGTCAAGCGTTCTCTCAACCTTGGTTATCCGGCAGCAATGTTGGATGTCTATTAGACTTGGGGGTCTGGGGGGTGATGTCAAATGTGTATCATGTTGGCGGGTGCTTGACAGTGGTGTCAGAATTCGTTATTCCCTACAGAGATTGGCTGCAATGCCGAAGGACGTGTATCAATCTTGTGATTATCTGACGGCAATGTTGGATGTTTATCAGCTTTATGTTGGTTTGACAGCAAGGTCAGAAGGTTGTATTCCCCGCAGGTGCCTGGCGGCAATGTCTGACACTATGCACTTCACTGTTAATCCAATTCTTGGAGTTGTTACCTGTTTTTAGTTAACAGGAGCCCGACGGTGAGGTCGGAAGTTTTATCAATTAAGTATGAATGTCTGGCGGTAATGTTTGACGTTCCATATCTGTTGTGTGGTTTTGTATTCCTCCCGACCCAGGGTCGAGGCTATTGATTGTCAATTATTCAGCTGGTTTTCGTGCAACTCTCATTTCATTTGTTCGAGATTGCAGTTTATTTCGGTGATTGGCAAATTTCCGAGTTCGTTGGTATTCAACCATCTTTTACCTTGATAGGTTGAGAGTCGTTCGCTTCTCACCCAGTCAAGTCCAAGTCGTTTGAATAGGGGCAGCTGTTGCACCCTAAAATTTGCTCAACCTTTTCTTTACCTAGCTTATGTTTCATTGCATTCATATGGCATTAGCATTTGCATACCATTGTCCATGTACAGGATATTGAGATAATTGTGCTTATCAAGAAGAGGTTACCAAAGGTTATATTGCTAATCAAGAAGCTCAGTCAAGCATATAAAGGTTTATCATCCTCATTAAGTCACCAGAGAAAGTCAAGGCTCCTTGGGAGAAGGGGTGGATACAAGTGTGCATATCTCCTAACTTGAAGGTCAGGGGAGATCATTAGATGATTTTGAATCCATGGCTATGGGTGTAATCCATTATTAGAGTTCATTGAATTCCTTGAGGGTCATTAAGGAGCCTATACAAGTCATTATATCCAGTACAAGAGGGCACAACCAAAGGTGGTGCAGCTAAGGTTTTCATCTGGTTAACCCTAAGTCAAAAGTGAATTTAAAGGAGATTAAGACTCAATTCTGAGTCTTTGTGATCATGGAATGTTATGTTGATACACCTAAGAGACTATCCCAAGATCAATTCATCAATACTCAAGAGTGTGAGAAGTTACTAAGCCAGGGTTTCTAAGCTTTGTCAGTGTAAAATCCCCTGTTTAGTGCCCAACTTCAAGACCACATATCTCAAGATAAAAGTTTCATCTCATCTTGATACCAACATGAATCTTGTAGGGCTTACCTCTAGATTTCGTTTGAGTACTAGAAGTCATCCACCTGATTTCTAGAACTCAAGTTATGAAGCAGACAAGTTACAGGTCATCAGATGAATGTGATTTTGGCCCATGAAAGTCAACCAACTTCCAAGACATTTTTGACCTAGAAGGACGTCTCTCCTTA
Source organism: Lathyrus sativus (assembly GCA_963859935.3). Lineage (NCBI taxonomy): Eukaryota > Viridiplantae > Streptophyta > Magnoliopsida > Fabales > Fabaceae > Lathyrus > Lathyrus sativus. The sequence goes on along the minus strand of OZ012735.1, from coordinate 253,861,506 downwards.
TCTTGACCTAAACATGAGAGTTGTTTCTTATCATCTTAGCTTTCCAAAGAGTACTAGAAGTACTTCATCGGATTTATGGAGCTCAAGATATGAAGCTTACAAGGCAGGGGTATTTTGGGAAACTTTGATTATAGGTCACTTTTGGTCATAGGTCAATTTCACCACTTTGCATACCTCAAATAAAAATGTTTCCAACGTGAAATTTGCTCAAAATGGGATCATTTGCCCAAACAAACCTCAAGGAGCCATTGATATGGCTTGGATTGAATATTTGTTGAAGAAATTCTCATGAAATGAACATTAAAGGCCATTAAAAGTCAAAAATTCAAATAAATTCATAATGGACCAAATTCATCCAAATTTGTGCATATTTTGGGTGCATTTTAGATTTCAAACATAATGACATTGGTGAATTTTCAATTTGAGCCATAAAACCATGTCATTTTACATGTTACTTAACCTTGAAGCAACATAATCAAGATCCACCATTCATCCAAAACAAGGAGCAAATCTCATCCCTTGAACTACATTACACAACCAGCAACTGATTTGAACAAAAATGAAGGCATTTTGGAGCCAAATTTGTGCACTTCCATGGGCCTCTAAGTGAGGAAAAAGTTGGATATCCATTTTCAATTACAGCTACATCTGGGCCTCAAATCCATTCCCATTCAATTCTATATAAACTCTAGAGTGTTTCCATGATTGGATTGATGAAGATTGGTGCAAAATTCTATTAGAAGTAGTTAGAGAAGTGAAGGTGAAAGTGAAATTTCATTTTCAATAATCAAGCACATTCAACTCAATTCAAGATCATCAAGAGCTCTAGGAGGATCCATAGAAGCTTTCTGAATCAATTGGAGCAAGAATCAGCATCACTATACCAAAAAAGACCTTTAGCAGCGCTTTTTTTGGCCTTTAGCAGCGCTTAAAAGCACTGCCAAAAGTGGCGCTGCTAAAGGTAAAGGCAGCGCTTTTTTCATTGAAAAAGCGCTGCTAAAGGCTCCCTTCAGCAACACTTTCTTAGCCCTTTAGCAGCGCTTTCAAAGCGCTGCCTATTCCCCCTTCCCCTCCCTTCAGCAACGCTTTTAGCAGCGCTTTGTTCACCCTATAACATCGCTTTTTAAAAGCATTGTCTTAGGCTCCCCCTTTAGCAGCGCTATTTTAAAGCACGTTCTTTGACCCCCCTTTAGCAGCGCTTTTTTAAAGCGCTTTCTTAGACCCCCCCTTTTCCAACCTATAGCAGCACTTTTTTGGCCTCTCTTTGCCCCCTTTAGCAGCGATTTTTTTAAAAGCGCTGTCTATTCTTCACGATTTTTAATTTTTTTTTTTAAAATAATCACATTTTTTATATATTTTTAGATAAACCTGCTTATAACAATTACATTCCCTGCTTATAATTCAGGCCTTTAATTCAACAGTTTGGCCTTATATATAACAATTAATTTGGCCTTATTTATGTGTATTCATCACTTTGCCCATAACCATTTTAATACACATAAACCTGCTTAAATATATTACAACATCACAAATACATTCAATTTACAACTTCACAAATACATTCAATTTACATATAATTACAAATCCGGTAACTTTACAAATAGATACGTTATACAATTCTCAACTCAAGAATAAATTGACACCAGTCCTCCTTAATTTCTTCCAATCTTGCTTTCGAGTAAGTACCGCACTTGTATTCATCAAAGTACTACATAATATGACAGAACATGCACGATTTAATTTTAAAAATAATTACTCAGATGAAATATCGGTTAATTATCAAAATGAATCATATAACTTATGAATTGATCCATACCATGATTGGAATCTCTATTTGACCTGAAAGAATAATTTCCTTCATAAAGCGCAATACAAAATATCCGCAGTCAATCCCATTACGCTGACGAGGACATTGTAAATGGAAAAAACAAACGAACATTTATCAGGATATATAGTTTAAATAGTTTTATCAAGTAGAACCACTATAAAAGTCAAACATGGGAAAATATACCTCCACTCTGATCCAGTTGATGTTGTTAGCCTTGCTTTTTGGCACTGTTGCATCTCTTTGTGCTCTGAATATTTGTATATAACTATTCAGAACAATATATCTCATCACTTACGTATCAACCATGTTCTTCAGATCAGGATATTTTGTTGTATCGCCATCCAATGAATCTATATAATACACTATTTCTTTCATCGGATTAATCGCGACCAACAACCAGTGTCCACTATAAAATAAGACAACAGTTTAGACGGAAATGTTATATAGATTAATGGCAAAAATCGAATACTTATAATAAATGAATTTAGAATAAAATCTAACCCATGGCCAGTATTATATGGCAACAAGAACAACTTTTTTGTAGTCACAGCCATAAATCTTTGGACCATGTAATCTTTGACTGCATCTGGTGTGTGCTCTATTGCCCGTGCGTTGATACAGCTAGCAGATAAGAATGTGAATATGGAAGTCAAATCATGCAGGACCAACAACTTGTCATACAAGAGCCTAAAAGAAAAACATAATCAACATTAGAATATTCAGTTAAATGAGCAAATTTTAAAATGTTCAATTATTTAATTAAAATGGATCGGAGTACCTGATGTAGGAATGCATAACACCGACGCCCAATTCAGAATGTTGGAAAACCTGGTCAAAATCCTCCTTAGCAAGTGTTTCGGGATATTCAAAACTAAAAATACCTTCCTCCATAGGTATTTGATGGATGCCACCCTCAGTCACATTTGTTGTTCCTAAATATGTTTCAAGGCACATCCTAAATCGAGGAACAAATGCTTTTTTTGACTCGGTCTTTTTTTTGTTGGGCACCTTGGAAGTTTCAAGCATCTTACCCTTGCTGACTTGTTGCAACTTCTGATCATGAACCTAAAAGTCATATATAAGTTCAATAATTAATGTATAATAAGATAACCATGTAACTGTATTAGTACTTGTTTCTTTGATGCAGCTGAATCGGTATCCCGTACAATAATTCTATCATCTTTTGATTTGGATTTTGTAGGAGTCTAAGATCATCATGTAAATAAGAAAATGTAAATGTAAGAATAAATTCCATCTATGGGTCGTAAAACATTTGAATATTACAAGCTAGGTTCATAATGGTGTTCAACATACCTCATCATCTATGTAAATGAGATTTGCCGGCCATGTAACATACGCTCCTATTGCGTCTCCCACCACTGTTGCGTATGAAACTTCATCTGGTATAGGCAACAACACACCCCCTCTAACGCAATATCAACCGATACTTTTAAAAATTCAGGAGGGAGCGGTTTATGGTGAAGTAATTCTCCCACATTGTTATGCACCTTTCCCTTGCCAACCAAGCGATAAGTCGGTGACGATAAATATAGCCGACAAGGTGAAATGCCCTATACAAATAATGATGCCGATTAATGTGTCAATTAAGAAAATTGTGCTAAATTAATTTCAACGTAATATATACAATTACCTCTGGAAGCTTCTGCGGACAACCGATACTATCTTTTTCACTAGCATCTTTACCTTTTGGACCGCGCCTTTCTGACATGTATCTTTCTTTGTCCTTCTGTAATTCCCGAATCTGAGCTTTCAATTCCTCCAACGTATCCATCACTTCTTTATTGCTAGGATTTTTTTCTTTGGCTTCTTATACATTTGTGATGGAGTGACGCCAAATCCCTTACCCCTCACACGCCCAGAATACTCAGGGATATTTAACACCCGACTCAGTATGCTCCTGCAATCCTCGTCCTCAGTTGGAGTTATACTCTGGGATAAAGTCTCCTGAAATATAGATAAAAGCATATATAAATATATTATACACTTTTGATCAGTTACTGACAAAACTAATGTTGTACTTACACATTGTTCAAACACTTGCTGAACTTCTTCCTGAACGACTCCATCTCTTCCCACACGGGCAGCCTTCCACACAACATGGTCCGGAAGAGATGTCGCATCACTTTTCTCCTCTTCTATCTGCGTATTAAGACGGATAATAAACCATTCATATCCTATTATATATACTTACTAATTTTGGTAACTATATCATATTAAAGCATTTATATATACTTACTATTTTTTGTTCTAAGCGTGCATATCCCAAATTCCTTTTTTTGTATGGATACGCGAGTTTTGATGCCCTTTGCCGATTAACGCCACTCACAACCTGAAAAAACAAGTTTAAGTCATATCATAACTCTTGGGGAAGAAGTATATATATTATACATTATTCATGATAAGTTGTACTTACTAAAAATTCTTTGGTTCTTCGCTTTGCAACAAATGTCTCCCATTCTTCTTCCGAAATCAGATTAGCGTACTTCTTTGGACGCTCCGAGTCAACAAAGTTTCCATCAGAATCTTTGAGAAACTTGTTCGTTAAAAACACTCTGAATCCCCTCAGTCGTTTACCGGCCAATTGAAGACAATATTTTCTTCTGCAATCATCAATATTAAAAGATCTCTGCAAACAAATACACATACATATAACATGTTAGTATAATTAATTTAAAGATGTAACCATTAACATAATTAAAAATAATCAAGTATCATACCTGTATCTCGCTCCAAATTTTGTCTTTAGCCGGTTTTAGCGACTCAATTCTCCAATTATCGCAAGTAATCGGAATTTGCAAACGTACAAGTGCTCCAACGTAACTTGTTAGCATCGCACCGTTAGGCTCAACTAATTGATCTCTTTCATTCCAATGCACATCATACTAAACACCCTTATCTCTCGTACGGATGATTTTTTTCATAATCGTTATTCCTCTTTTGATATCGCCTTTAATGTCTTTTGTTGTTTCGTTTCCATAATGTGGTGTTTCCTCATTGTTGGCCATAATACCTGTAATTCAGAAAAACCAAAGTATCAAATGAATGACATGCAAATATGTAAATAAGAAATATATACATAAGAAATGTATAAATAAGAGAAACACATACATAATTTTATTGAATGACATAATATGTAATTGTATTGCATGATAGAAATATATAAATTTATTCAATGAGACAATATGTAATTTAACAAGTACCTTTGTCACTAAGATCTCTTTCTTTTCTTAGTTGTAACGTGGTTTACTTGTCTCTTAACAACACGGACGGATGGATTGGTCCAAATTCCCTCGTTATGATCATTTCTAATATATGATTCGTCCGCTCTAATATTCTCATCTGGATCATCTATAATATAAGATTCCTTCTCAACATCAACATCCCCCTTGTCTCCAATGTTATCATCGATTACATTGTTGGAAAAAAGAACTATAGACCATTTCGTACTTGTCGGATCAATGACATAGAACACTTGTTTAGCTTGCATGGCTAGAATAAAAGGCTCATCTTTGTACCCCACCTTATTAAGATCCACTTGCAAAAATCCTTACTTATCCATTCGTATGCCACTATTATTTTCAACCCACTTGCATCCAAAGATAGGAATCTGAAAATTTTCATAATCAAACACCCAAATGCGCTCGATAACACCAAAATACGACAGATTCACATATTTGGGGTTTAAGTCCTTCACACTTGAAATATGCATTGCTTCGGCAAGCACGGTGACACCACTATTTTGCATTATACTCTTATCATCTTGTTCTTTGGCATAAAATGTGTATCCATTAATTGTGTATGCGCTATAAGAAAACACATGCAAACTTGGACCATATGCTAAACATCTCAACCTTTCTATTATTGAAGCGGGATCAGAATAAAACTTTGAAAAAATGTGATCCTTGAACCATGTTATAAAACTTCGATTGTGCTCACGTACTGTCCAATTTTTATTTCGATTCAGATTTAAACCTCGGAGAACGTCCTTGTGCATTTCAACATACGGCTCAACCTCAATGTCATTATGTAGAACATACAAATGCACTTGCTCCCGTTCATCCCTTGAAACTGTCACAACTTTATTTCCAATTAACTGTTTACCTACTATTTTTTCAACAACATTAGATTTTGGGAGGCCAATGGATTGAACGTTGGATAAATATTCAGTACAAAACTTAATAGCTTCTTCAACAATGTATCGTTCAACAATATATCTCTCTGGTCGGATTCGGTTTTTCACATACCCTTTCAATATTTTCATATAATGTTAAACAGGGTACATCCATCTCATATAAGTTGGTCCACACAATTGTGTCTCTTTCACAAGATGGACAACTAGATGTACCATTATGTCAAAAAATGATGGAGGAAAATACATTTCAAGCTGACACAAAGTAATAACTATTTCTTTTTGCAATGATGGTAAGATCGCAGGATCGATCACCTTACTACAAATTGACCTGAAGAAAAAACACAATTTAGTTATTGCGCCTCTCACTTTTTCTGGCAAAATAGAACGTATACCTATTGGTAGAAAGTATTCCATCATAACATGGCAATCATATGTCTTTAAACTCTTTAACTTGAGGTCTTTCATAGAAACAAGTCTTCTAATATCTGAAGAGTATCCTTCTGGAACTTTAACTTCACTCAGAAACTTACACAATATCTTTTTCTCCTTTCTAGATAAAGTATAAGCAGCAGGTGGTAGATATGTGCGATTTCCTTTCTTCAAGGGTCCTAATTCATTTCTTATTCCCATTGCTACTAAGTCCTTTCTTGCTTTAAGGCCATCCTTAGACTTTCCTTGTATATTGAGTAACGTACCAATAACACTTTCAAATACATTATTTTCAATATGCATAACATCAAGAAAATGTCTTACATACAACGACTTCCAATACGGAAACTCAAACAAAATTGACCTTTTCTTCCACCCACGTGTGACAATAGTATGTGCAAAAGGTTTGCCAAACTGAGTACTCACATCTTCCACCTTTTCAAAAATTTGTTCGCCGGTCAATGTAGGTGGAGCTCTACGTTGTTCTGAATTTCCATTGAATGCTTTTGTCCATCCACGGTAGTGATGACTAGAATTTAAGAATCTACATGACCAAGAAAGACATTCTTCTGACCAAATTCCAACCGCGTCCAATCTGTGTTTTCTTCACAGAAAGGACACACACATTGACCTTTAATGCTATACCCCGATGGATTTCCGTATGCTAGAAAATCATTAATTATGCCAAACAACATCGCCCTCAAATTGAAACTTCCTTTCCTATATCCATCATAAACCTCCACACCGTTCTCCCACAAACTCTTTAAGTCTTCGATTAAAGGTGTTAGGTATACGTCTATGTCATTCCCTGGTTGTTTAGGGCTAGAAATTAACATAGATAACATCATGTACGTACGCTTCATACATAGCCATGAAGGTAGGTTATAAATCATAATAATTACAGGCCAGGTGGAATGTGAGATATTCTGCAGACCATGCGGATTCATTCCATCAGTCGATAATGCCAAGCGAAGGTTTCTAGCTTCTTCTCCAAAATCAGGATAATCATTATCAATTTTCATCCACTGTGGTGAATCTGCCGGATGTCGATACTTCCCATCTATAATTCTATCATCTGCATGCCAAGTCAAGTGTTTTGCGCCTGTTTCACTACGGAACATGCGTCTGAATCTCGGAATTATAGGAAAATACCATAAGACTTTTGCTGGTGACAACTTTTTCTTATACCGAGATACACCGCATTTAGGACACTCGTTTAATGATGCATATTCATTTCGAAACAAAATGCAATCATTTGGACAAGCATGTATCTTATCATAGCTCATGCCAATAGAGCATAACATTTTTTTTAGCTTCATAGGTTTTATTGGGAAGAACATTATCCTCCAGAAGCATCTCTTGAAGTAGGGCTAACAACTCTGTGAAACGTTTATCCGACCATCCATTACCCGCCTTTAAGTTGTACAACTTTAATACCGCGGACAATCTTGTGAAAGTAGTGCAACCTTTATACAACGGTTTCTCTGCATCGCTTACCAACCTCTCAAATATCTTGGGACAATCTTGAAGATCTTCTTCAAGTGCTTCTGCAATCTCTTCGACTTGATCAGAATCATATGTATCCCTACCATTGTCCTTTGAAGCACAGGTCGTATTATTCCGGGGTTCAACATTCGCGTTACTTATCTCACCATGTAATGTCCAACATGTGTAACTTCGATCAATTCCATGTCTCATTAAACGAGATTCCAACTGAACAGCGTCAATTCGACGCCCATAACAACATCCTAAGCAAGGACATGCGATCCTACTGGGGTCTTTGGCGTGTTCAACAGCAAACTTAACGAATTTCGATACCCCATTCTCGTACTCTTTTGACAATCGATTAGCAGACATCCATTTTTTATCCATACTAATTGAGTAGTCTAAACTAAACTATGAAAGTTAAACAAAAACAGACAATACCTGTAAAGAAATCACTAACTTCTAAGAAAGCTACACAGTAGGATGCTTGGAAACGATCACAACCTTACTCTTCACAAGTAACCCCTATAACAGACAAAATTAATAACATCATCAGCATTAAATAATTCTTGGAAACGATCAAAATTAACAGACATAAATAATTCATTTACTTTCATCAACAACATCAACATCATTAACATCAACAACAATATTATCGTTACTTAATTAAAGTTTCCATCAACAAATACCATTAACAAATATACGAAATTAACAAATATACAAAATTAACAAATATATGAAATTATTCGAGTAATTTAATTTTTCAACTAACAGTGGTATAAGAAATTATTTTTATGCCGCAAGCATATAACTTTCAAAGAAAATATTATATAAAAAATACTCTTATTTTTCTTGGGATTATAAAAAAGAATAATAAGTATATCAAAATGAAATGATTTTTTTTTTTTACAAAATGACATAAAGGAAGAATAATCAAATTTAAAACACATAAATCAACAATATTTAATCCTTTTGGTGTAAAAGAATGCACGACAAATCCACCTAAAATCATTCCATCAAATATGATCTTATTCTTGAAAATAAAATGAAGAATATATGTTTCAAAATTGAAGACAATAAGAACAATGAAAATATACATTAACTCACAAATGTATTGTTGTGAGTCTTTACAACGATTAATTCTTCTTCTTCTTCACAAATTTAAAACACATAAAATGAAGAATACAAAGATTTTTAATTGAAAGTTACTAAAGAATTAGAAAAACACATCCCTCCCATGGTTCATATCCATATATCGATCAATTCCTTTCTCCAAATCAAAGCTCACTTTCATTATTTTGATTACAAGGAAACCTAAAAGTTCATCTAAAATAAATCACTGTTATCGTTGTATTATTTAATGTAGCTACAGTGGTATAAGAATCACATTCCATTTGCAAGAAATAGAAAGAATCACATTCCATTTGCAAGAATCATATTCTACATCATCAAACTCCAATAATGCATTCAACTATCAGAATAATAAAAATGAAAAATAAAAAACTTAAAATACCTCCAAAATGGTGGAAATGCACCGGTGGTGGAAATGGACAGACGGATGACAGAGACGACCGTCAAAAATGGACAGACGATGGTGGAAATGCAGCAACGACGGATGAGAGTTAGGGCAACGGCGGAACGAGGCATGGACGGAAGGACGGAAGGAAAGTGTCGACAGAGTGAATAGGGTTCGTTTTCGCGTCCGAGAAAGAAGAAGACGAATATTGTTATGTTTCTGCGCTTTAACTGGAAACTTTAAAATTTATTCTACTTAAACCTATAGCAGCGCTTTTGCATGGCCTTTAGCAGCGCTTTTATAAAGTGCTGCTATAGGTTTTCCTTAGACAGGGCCTTTAGCAGCGCCTTTAAAAGTGCTTTCTTAGACCCAGGCTATAGCAGCGCTTTTCTTGAAAGCGCTTTCTTAGAGCCCTCTTTTAGCAGCGTTTTTTAAAAGCGCTGTCTTAGGCCCCCCCTTTAGCAGCGCTTTTTTAAAGCGCTGTCTTTGACCCACCCCCCTTTAGCAGCGCTTTTTTAGAAAGCGCTATCGTAGGTATGCAATTTTTTTCTTTTTTTTTTAAGACTCTTTTAGCAGCGCTTTTTCAGAAAGCGCTGTCTTTTAATGCGCTGCTAAAAGTCATTTCTGTTGTAGTGCATCCATTCACTTCTCTGCGTAAGCTTCAAACTAGGTTTCTATTTTTCAACCTTGCTCATAATTCTTGATGAATTAGCATCCAACTTACATGTAGTTAGGATCCTTGAGACCTGTAGATTGATTCTGTATAGGTTTGGTGCTTGATTAACACAATTCTTGACAGAGCACGATTTCTTGTAGCTTTCGATTTAGCTTAAATCTAGGTTAAAAATGAAATTGGAATGTGGATTAGGAACCTAGGTGAGGAGACGATCACGATGACATAAGAAATCATGATTTTTGGCAAACTTTCAAGACTGGTATGGTGTCGTCCCACCGGAGAAGACAACCGGAGTCTTCTCCGGCCACCGCCTGACTTTGTTCCCACCGTTTTCAGGTTTAAATGAGGAAGACAATGACGTGGCCTCATGTTGATCCCTGGATCAGTTGACCAAAGCGTTATATGGATGAGATTAGAACATACCGCGCGCGTACATTGACCAAACCCCACTAAATCCACAAGAAATGCTGCGTTTCATTAAACGCAGGTGGACTGGGCCTATGAGTGCTATTCCCACCCCCCTAGCATGTGGTCCAACGTATCTTAAGGGAAAGGGATTTCTATTTGCCACATGCTTTTATTCATTTTCATTTCTTTTTCTAGATTTCTTCTATTTTGTGGCTGTTTACTTTTAATCCATGAAAAATACTAAAACACTTCCAAAATTCATGAAACTTTTTCTCAAGATTCCCCAATATGTTAGATGATATTATATTTTGTTGGATTGTTTTTTATAGCATTTTTCAATTTAATGTGAATTTTCCATGATTGGTTATTTCTTTAAATGTAAAACTATACATGTTTACTTCTTAAATTTTATTTCCTTATCAAAGCATATAATAATTTATAATTTTTGGTATGATGGTTCTTGGTACCTTAAGTGATCTTTAGGTATTTTTGTTATGATTTTTAGGTTTCATTTAGTTAGGGTTTTGAGTAGATCTTTAGTACCCTCCATCTTTGCCTCCTTCATAGAACACTTTAGGGTTTTGCTCTCTGTTAGCATACTTAGACTTGGAGTTTTGCTCCACAATTTTAATCATTAGTTCCTAACACCATAAGGACCCTTTAGCAATTTTATTAGAATTTTTAGATGTGTTTTGCTATTTTTAGTAGGTTTTAGCATTCTGACCCATCTTAGTGTAGTTTCAACTATACCCTTGACCTAGTTTGCACTTGGTGTGATCCTCTTGCATTGTTTGAGCATCCATTTCTCCCATATCCATATCCTAGACATATTATGGCACTTGTAAGTGCATTTCCAAGTTCAAACCATGCTCCTAACTAGTTCCTAACCTAGGCTTCTTTTAGGACCCTTTTCCATTAGTCTTTCCAAGTCCTATGATATTTGGATCCTTCTTGTGAGAGCCTAATTCCTCCTGTGGAGGAATTCTGTGCATTCCATAAATAAGTTGAACCATTGAGGACTTTGAATGTGATGAGATTGGTTAAGTGCCATAGTAAGTTCCTGTGGACCTTACTATGCTTCCCATCCTCATCCTCCTCTCTTCTTTCCAAATCCTGTGATATTAGGATCCTTCTTGTGAGAGCCTAATTCCTCTTGTGGAGGAATTTTGTGCATTCCATAAAGAAGTTGAGCCTTGAGGATTCAAGTACTTTGTACACACCTTCTTCTCATGTCCTATATTCTTAGGATCCTTCTTGTGAGAGCCTAATTCCTCCTGTGGAGGAATTCTGTGCATTCCATAAGAGGTTTGAGCCTTTGATGGACTCTTGTGCTAATGCACATTGAACATGGTGAGTTCCCTTTGGTTTTCACTATGCTTCTCCTCATTGCTTCCTTAGTCCTATGATTTAAGGATCCCATTTGTGAGAGCCTAGTTCTTCTTGTGGAAGAACTTTGTGCATTCCATGAGTGGTAAATCCTTTAGGATTATCCTTGTATGATGAACTTAGTTGAGTGCCATAGTAAGTTCCTGTGGATCTTACTTTACTTCCCATCATCATTCTCTTCATTCCTTCCCTACACTCTTAGGATCCTTCTTGTGAGAGCCTAATTCCTCCTGAGGAGGAATTCTATGCATTCCATAAAGAAGTTGAGCCTTTGTGGACTCTTGTGTTGATACACATTGGACTTAGTAGGTTTGTCTCACTTTGTTTCCCCTCCTCTTTGTTTGTCCTTTCATCTCCATGATTGTGTGATGTTGTGCATTAGAAGTAGGATAGGCTTGATAGCTTTCTCTTTTCACTTCCATGTTTGCATTTAAAGGCGGAGCTTGTCTCCCTTTGCTTGTATGCTTTCTCTGTTTGCATTAAAGGTTGAGGTGTCCTCCCTTGCTTGTGTTGTTGCATTGCATGTGCATCTATTTACATTCCTATTTCATCTACTTGATAGCTTTGCTTTGCTTTCCATTTCCATGTTCCCTTAGGACTCTCACTTCCTTGTTTAAGGAGTGATGATAGAACTTTAGGTTGAATCCTTTGCATGATAACATATAGGATAGATTCCCTTTCTAAACTCAACATTAGGACCATCTTGCATGACAACATTAGGGTTTTGATTAGTCCCCCTTTAGAGTCCTTTTTCTCTTCTCATCTTCAAAAAATAATAAGACATCTAATAAAGGAAAATTTGTATTGTACGTTACGAGCCTTAAGCTACTTGAGAAATGATGATTGGATGGTTGCCTCTCAATTATCTAGAGTGTTAGCGTATGTCCTTAGGGCGATATGCGACACATTCGCTTCTAAGTCATAGTCTCTAGTGCAGTATGAATTACAAACATTCATAAAAAACACTTCTCGGATAAAAGACAAAAACAAACATCAAATTTATTTTGCCCTTCGGGGGTCCCTTTGATTCAGGAAAATCTTTTTAGATAAAAGAATGTTGTTAACTCTTAGATCTACCGCAAATAGGCGTTGTCCCTAACTGCTGGAACTATTTGTTAACCCTACTCGGGTAAAAACTTGTGAACAAACCTGTGTTCCCTTTTATCCTGAACTACGTTCGCTCTGATCTCTCATTCCTGTTGAGAATACGTAGGCACAACACGTGATGTCTTGGCGAGCAACCTTTCCCCTTTCACCCATAGTTAGCCGAACTACATTGACTCTGAGTTTCCTATTGCACGAGGGAATACGTAGGCCCAGAGCAGCGACGCTCTTTCGAGTATTTTTTTCTTTTTTTTTAACCCAGACCATTAGCTACATAGGTAAACAACCCTTTTAGATAAACAAAACTAGCATGGATCCCGTTGAGTACAACGGACGCGAGGGGTGCTAATACCTTCCCCTTGCGTAACCGACTCCCGAACCCGAGATTTGGTTGTGATGACTGATCTTATCCCTTTTCACTGGATTTTTCCTGATCGTTTACTTTCCCTCCTTTGGGATAAATAACGATAGGTGGCGACTCTTCTGTCATTGCCGGCACCTTTTTTGTAGTAGCGACAGCTGGCGACTCTGCTGGGGACTCTAACGGTTCCCTATACGAGTCAATCCTAGCGCTTGTGTGTTTATCTTTTGGGTTTTGTACATACTTGTTGTACTTTAGCTTTACTTTCCCGCATTTTATTTTTCAGCATTATATTATTATTATTGTGCTGTTGTGGGGGGGGTTGATATTGAGTGATAAGCCAGACCTAGGCTTGAGTATATACATAGCACTAGAAGTGGATTAGTGGTGAACCTGTATGTTAGGCATGCACTAGTTCCCACGAAATCTACGCTCAGACGAGATTCTCTGAGATGACTTCCATTTCCAGCCTAGTGGGTCGTTGAAAGGATTTCAGATCTGAGGATTGTCAACTCTGGGGACCGATCATTTATGATTCAGATAAGTGAGACCTCTTCAGAAGGGGATGGTGCCAAACCAGAAATGGTGAACGTATCATCATTTCCTGAAAGTCTGTGACACTGATGAACGCATAGGACGCCATACCTTTATTAGTGGATTAGGTCCATACCTGTGAGTGGGGCTGGGCTATACAGGAAACTTTGACCTTCAGATAACCTGGTGTTCTCTACAATTTGTGTCAGTACTATTGGTATCAGTGGGTCCTAATTATCAGAGCAGTGTTATGTTCTCGCCGAAATAGAACTTTGATCCTCCAGTCAAAAGCACACCAATCTTGATCTCCTGCTGCATTCTAGCATTTTCATTTTGCATCCTCATTTTGCATTACATGTAACACGTATCTAAGTTGCAGGTGTACAGTTCTTCCTCGATTCTAGTGGTCTTACTCCTTTATTTCCGACACGGAGCCTAGCTTAAGAAAAACTTTGGCTTACAAATTTCCGACACCAGATATCACCATATTACAAAGTTTGATTTCTTTAGCTGATAGGGAAGTGATGGGGGATTTCAGGAAAACCTATGGGAACCTGATATGTGTTGTGTGCAAGCCATCTTTGTATGAATTAAATGGTCTCCAGACTCTGCTACAGTTTTATGATCCTCAGCTGTGATGTTTCACTTTTCCTAGTTATGTGCTGGCTCCTACATTGGAAGAGTTCTCTGCCTTATTAGAAGTACCCATCCTTGATCAGGTACCCTTCTACCATACTGAGGATGAGCCTAATCTAGCTAATATTGATGCAGCTTTGCATATAGAATTCTGAGTTGAAAGGGAAGGTAGTCAAGAGAAACGAAGCTCCTGGATTTCCACTGACTTTTCTAGCTGATAGAGCTCGACACTTTGCCAAAAAGAGTAACTAGGTGGTGTTCAAAGCTATCTTGGCATTGTGCATATACGGTATCATGTTGTTCCCTAATATTCTAAACTTTGTGGATGTGGATGCTCTCCATATTTTCGTCTCAGGGAATCCCACCCCTACCTTACTTGGGGATGTGTATCATTCGGTGCATTATAAGAACGAGAATAGAAGAGGCAAGAGTGTGTCTTGCTGTGCGTCACTGTTCTATCTATGGTTTGTAAGCCATCTACCTAAAGCTGGCTCTTTCTCTAAGACTGCAGATACAAAGGAGCAGTCTGAACGCTTGATGAGTTTGTCTGCCGAAGACACTGTTTGGTTTGATAGAGATATCCTGGGGATTGAAATCATTTATAGTTGTGGAAATTTTCCTAACGTCCCTCTAGTCAGTAGGAAAGGCTGCATCAATTACAATCTGGCTATCGCCATCCGACAATTTGGATATGCTTTGAGGGATCCTCCGAAGGACGAAGGGGTACAGGAATCTCTGTACCTTACTGGAACATTAGAAGGGGATGATCTGGCCAGATTTGAACACGCCTAGAGCAACATCCACCGGAGAGGGAAGACATCATTAGGGAAGAGCAACCGTCAAGCTTATGCCCATTATGTGACCTGGATTCAGAACCGAGCGGAGAAGGTAAGAATGCGCTTTCCATCTGCTAGGCAAGGGTGTACTCTCGTGAGTGAAGATCCAACCATGGTAGATATTCAGAAGTATAATCAGCTTCAGGCCGAGAAAGAGGAATTGAGGAAGGTCAATGAAGAGTTAGAAAAGGAAATTGCCCAACTCCGAGGAGAAAAGAGTGATGTTGTGTACGCCTTTAAAAAGCAAACTGAACTCGTGAATCAACTAGGTACAACTTTGACTAAGCAGATCAACGCTCGTGAGTGCCTGGGCTTGGACTTCAAAGTTGTTAACAGTGTTCTCGCCACATAAAAGCAAGACTTAGACAGGGCATGTTTGAAGATCTCTAAGTTCAATACGTTGTGGAACGCTACTTTGACCAGTCACAAAGATCGGGAACAGAAGATGAAGCAGCAAATTGCCAAACTGAAGATTCAGCTTGAGGCCCAGAACGAGAAGATTGAAGCTGAGGTATCACTCAAGCGTGACGCTGAGTGCAAGTTGAAGGAAGTTATGGCAAACCTGAAGGATTGCAGATTAAGAGTTGATTCCAAGAAACGCAAGTTGGAAGATTGCTTCGGAGAGGAAGCCAGGGAAGACTTTGTTAAGGATATCCAGAGCACCATCAGAAAGAGAGAGTTGCTAATTCCAGGTTTGCTCACCAGGCCAGATCACCCCGAAACAAAAGAACATTTAGAAGATTTCTGTGCCTGCTGCCGCACCTGATTTCTGTTGTATTCTTCTATATCTTCTTTGCATTTGTTGTATGTTGGCCACCACCAGGTCTGTTGGTCGGGGTCACTCTTTTGTTTCACTTGTACTCGGTTACATTTGTACTCTGCCTTCGTGGGCTTTTCATATATATACGAGGTGTTATCTCCATATTCAGATGCTAGACTTTATTTGTCTTGGAACTAGAATCGAGGGGGAATTTTCCCTAATGCATAGATACGTGTCTGCATTTGCATAATCATTTTACATAGCGTGTACCTCGGGCTTATTTATCTAACCTCTATATGTTTGCTCTAATAGTTGTATTTCAGGATTGATTGCAGACCCATCCACCGTTACTCCACCCGAGCTAATCAACTCAGAGCTATGGAGCAAGTTCAAGTTGAAATGCAAGAATTCAGGGAGAGGATGTCCCAGTTCGTGGACATCATGCAGGTGGTTGCCAGTGGGCAAGAGCAACTCAGAACTCTCGTGCAACCCTTGATTGCACGCGTTGACACCAATGGGGTTTTGCACGGAGGTGAAACTACCAACCCTCCTCATGTTGAGACTCCCCGGGCTGACAACTCTGGGCCAACTATGATCATTCCCAACACTATGGGCAATGGAAACGCTGGAATGGGTACTGGCCATGCTGGGGCTGGTAATGGCACCATTGGGGCTGCTAATGGTAACATTGGTACAAGTGGTAACAATGCTGGAGTTAATATTGGTAATGTTGGAAACGATAACTTCCATGGGCCTGAAGCTGCAGGTATTGTCCATGGAAATGTACATCAACCATGGAATGAGGATTGTCAGGATGACGTATTCTCGATGAGAGAAGCTGAGGCTGAGCTGCCTCTTAAGGCCAGCCGGAGGTTCAAATGGCTCGAAGATAAGATGAAAGGCATTGAGAATCTGAATTCCATGGGCCTTGATATGGCCAATTTGGGTCTTATTCCGGATTTAAAAGTACCTCCAAAATTCAAAGTGCCTGACTTTGATAAATACAAGGGTACCACTTGCCCTCGTGACCACTTGAGATCCTACTACAGGAAAATGTCGGCGTACTCAGATGATGAAAAATTGTTAATGGACTTCTTCCAGGACAGTTTATCCGTACCATCTCTGGAATGGTACATGGGGTTGGAGCCCGCCCAGGTCCAAAGCTGGAAGGATCTCGCTGAGGCCTTCGTAAAACACTACCAATACAATAGTGATCTTGCTCCGAACAGGGTCCAACTGCAAAATCTCTCCCAGAAAAATAATGAATGCTTCAAAGAGTATGCCCTAAGGTGGCGGGAGCTTGCTTCCAGGGTTCAGCCTCCAATGATGGAGCACGAGCTGATAGACATGTTTGTCGCTAATTTGCCCGGCGTGTACTACGAGAAGCTGGTCGACAGTATGTCGGGCGTTTTCTCAAATTTTATAATCACAGGAGAACAAAGAGAGAACAACATAAAACTCGGAAAGATTCAACTTGGGGATTCGTCCTCAGCTGGAGAGGGAAAGAAGGTGTCTGACAGTAAGAAACAAGAGGGAGAGACCAGCTTCATATCTAGCTCACAAGGAAGGAAAATGGGTCAGCACCAGAACAATCAACAGGTTGCTAGTGTTACTATTCCTGTCGTGCCACAACAGCAACAACCGCAGCAGCAAAATCAGAACTACGCCCAACACCGGTATAAAGGCCCAGCAGCGAACAGAGTATTCGAAGCACCGCCAATTCCGTATTCATAGCTGCTTCAGGCCTTGTTGCAGTTGCAGCTTGTTCACAAGAGGACGATGGCTCCATTAACCGGACCACCTCCACCGGGGTATGATGCGAATGCCCGCTGCGAATTTCATTCAGGTGCCTCGGGGCAAAACATCAATGGATGTAAGGCATTAAAACATAAGGTCCAGGACCTGTTGGATAGCAAAGCGATCAATTTCTCCGATGAGGTCCCCAATGTTATTCAGACCCCTATGCCTGACCACGACGGTGTGAGGGTTAATGCGATCGTTGAAGATGAGGATTTGAATTTGGTGAAGGATGTCCATAATCTGAAAATGCCATTTGGTTTTGTCAAAGCTAAGTTACTGAAGAAAGGTGTGTTCCCGGGCTGCGGGGAGTTTGGTATTGAATGTGCGAGTCATCTGGATGGTTGTGATCAGTTGAAGGTCGGTATTCAGAGTCTGATTGACGAAGGGGTCCTACATTTTGATCGGAAGATTAAGAGCAAGTCCGGAGAAGTGTTGACCAAACAGAACGATGAAATTTCTAAAATCACCATCCCGTATAAGACCGTCACCATTTCTGCTCCCAGACCACCCACGATTACTATAACGAAGGCTGGCCCTATACCGTTCGAAAGTACCAATGTTGTCCCATGGAATTATGGAGCAGAGGTTTACTGCAACGGACAAAAGATGGACTTGAAGTGCCCACCGGTAGAGTCTGTGGATAACTTAGTTGGATCAGGGGGAATCACCCGCAGTGGGAGGGTGTTCTTGCCGCCGGAGGTCGTTGCCGACAGGGCAGATAAGGGTAAAGGCAAAGCAGTCGTCGAAGAGACCTCTCGGGAGGTAGAAAAAGACTTGCTGGTAAGGGATGTTGAAGAGTTCATGAGATTAATCAAGAAGAGCGACTATAAGATAGTTGACCACCTACAGCACACGCCTTCAAAGATTTCTATACTAAACTTGTTGCTTTGCTCCAAAGCACACTGCAACGCCTTGCTGAGGATCTTGAACGCAGCATATGTACCTCAAGAAATTTCTGTCAACCAGCTCGAAGGAGTGGTTGCACATGTCAATCCCGGTAATGGTTTGGGCTTCACTGATCATGACTTGACGCCTAAGGGCAGGAACCATAATAATGCGCTGCACATATCGCTAGAATGTCGGGGAACTGTTATGTCACACGTGCTCGTGGATACCGGGTCTTCCTTAAACGTATTGCCGAAGAAGGCGCTTATGAAGTTGGACACTCGTGGGCTGTTGTGTACACCCAGTGACCTAGTAGTAAAGGCTTTTGATGGGACCAATCGGTCTGTGTTTGGAGAAGTAACATTTCCCATTCAGGTGGGGCAAGAAACCTTCAATGCAGTATTTTACATCATGGATATCCAGCCCACCTACAGCTGCTTGCTAGGCTGACCCTGGATCCATTCAGCGGGAGCTGTGACCTCTACGCTGCATCAGAAACTGAAGTATGTCGTGGGTGGTAGCATCGACACCGTATGCAGGGAGGAAGACATTATGGTGAGCCATTTGTCGTCTTTCAAGTATGTGGAGGTGGATGGCGAGATCCATGAAACGTTGTGCCAGGCATTCGAAATTGTCAAGGTCAAGGATGTATCTCCCGTGGTGAGCAAAGTGCCCGAGGTGACCCTCTCTTCCTTTAAAGAAGCTCAAGCTGTAGTACAAACTGGTTCGGCCCAAGGCTGGGGGCAGGTGCTGGATATCTCCAACAAACAAGATAAGTTTGGATTGGGGTACCATCCCTCTTCTTCTACTTCATCCTCACAGAATGCGCCGCGCTACAAGGGGCCGATTCAGTTCACTAAGGGTGGAGTCATCTTTGAATGTGTCAACAGTATGTCCGACGGGGAAGGAGATAGTGATTGTAATATGGATACTTGGATACAACCATGCATGCTAGGACAGAACCTTCACAACTGGTCTATCCAGGAGTTCATCCAAGTGACGCGTAAAGAGTAATGCTTTGTTTTTTCCAATTATTGTACAACCTTATGTCCTACCCGGGGCATAATGGTTTTATTGTCAGGGTCTTGTTTGCTTATACACGTACATATTAACAATAAATCAAAGGGCGTTTTCTTTGCATTCAAATTTTGTGATATCTGTTTTTCCTTTTTTTACTTTAAAAAAACAATAAAATGGCAATGTGGTTTGTGCTGCCCTGCACATTATTTTTAAGCATTTAACCATTTCCACTGCAGGAATCACACTATAAATGAAATCGATCCAGAACCTTCTATGACTCACTTCGACTTTGATTGCCCGATATATCAAGCTGAAGAAGAGATTGAGGAGGATGAAGAACTTCCGGAAGAGTTGGCTCGACTATTGAAACAAGAAGATAAGATCATTCTGCCTCACGAGGAAGTTATCGAGATTATTAATCTGGGGTCTGAGGAAGTTGTCAGAAACGTCCTAATAGGGGCTGCATTATAGAGCGACGTCAAGCAAAGACTGATCGAGATGCTTCGAGAGTATAGTGACATCTTTGCTTGGTCCTATGAAGATATGCCCGGGCTTGACACTGACATAGTGGTCCATCATTTGCCATTGCATGAAGATTGCCCTCCGGTCGAGTAGAAGCTTAGAAGGACAAGACCAGACATGGCTGTAAAAATCAAAGAAGTGGTCCAGAAGCAGTTGGACGCTGGATTTTTAGCCGTAACAACTTACCCTCTGTGGGTCGCCAACATTGTGCATGTGCCAAAGAAATATGGTAAGGTACGAATGTGTGTTGATTATCGGGATTTGAACAAGGCGAGCCCTAAAAATGATTTCCCGCTCCCTCATATTGACGTGTTGGTCGACAATACGGCTCAATTTTCTGTGTTTTCGTTCATGGATGGCTTCTCCGATTATAACCAAATCAAGATGGCGCCGGAAGGCATGGAGAAAACGACATTCATTACACCATAGGGGATGTTCTGTTACAAAGTAATACCTTTTGGGTTGAAAAACGCAGGGGAAACTTATCAGTGGGCGATGGTCACTTTGTTTCATGATATGATTCATCATGAGATTGAAGTATATGTTGATGACATGATAGCAAAGTCCCAAACGGAGGAGGGACATCTGGTCGATTTACTGAAGTTGTTCGAGAGGCTTAGGAAATTCAGGTTGAGGCTGAATCCTAACAAGTGTATTTTTGGGGTACGTTCCGGGAAACTACTGGGGTTTATTTTGAGCGAAAAAGGCATTGAGGTTGATCCTGCAAAGATAAAAGCTATACAAGATATGCCAGTACCGAAAACAGAAAAGGAAGTGCATGGTTTCTTGGGGAGATTGAACTACATTGCTCGGTTCATATCTCAACTCACGACCACATGCGAACCAATGTTCAAGTTGTTGAAAAAAGATCAAGCGGTTGTCTGGAATGAGGATTTCCAGAAGGCATTCGACAAAATAAAACAGTATTTGTAGGAGCCTCCAATTTTGATACCCCCAGTTGTTGGAAGACCTTTAATCCTGTATTTGACGGTTCTGGAGAATAGCATGGGTTGCATCTCGGTCAGCACGATGAGACTGGAAGGAAGGAGCACGCCATTTACTATCTGAGTAAAAAGTTCACAGATTGTGAGTCCCATTACTCAATGCTAGAGAAAATATGTTGGGCACTCGCATGGGCTGCCAAACATTTAAGACAGTATATGCTTAATAACACGACCATGCTAATTTCGAAGATGGATCCGATTAAATACGTCTTCGAGAAGCAAGCCCTTTCAGGGAGGATTGCCAGATGGCAGATGGTACTGATAGAATATGACATCCAATATGTTTCCCAGAAAGCCATCAAGGGAAGTGTTATGTCTAAGTACCTTGCTGAAAAGCCTATCAAAGACTATCAGCCGATGAAATTCGAGTTTCCCGATGAAGATATTATGTTCCTCAAGATGAAGAACTGTGATGAACCACTTCCCGATGAAGGACCAGAGCTTGGCTCCCAGTGGAAACTAATATTCGACGGTGCATTTAATTCCGATGGAAGTGGAAATGGGGCAATCATTACGACTCCCCAGGGATCTCACATTCCATTCACTGCCAGATTAACTTTTCCGGTCAGCAACAACGAGGCAGAATATGAGGCATGCATCATGGGTTTAGAAGAAGCCATTGATTTGAGAATCAAGAACCTAGATGTGTACGGTGACTCAGCACTCGTTGTTAACCAGATCAAAGGAGAGTGGGAGACCAGGCAACCAAACCTGGTCCCTTACATGAATTACGCGAGGAGGCTACTACCCTTCTTCGATCGTGTGGAATTCCACCACGTGCCGAGAGCAGATAACTAGATGGCCGACGCTCTAGCAACCTTGTCCTCAATGTACAAGGTCAATTTTTGGAATGAAGCTCCCAGAATTATCATCTCACGCCTCGACAGGCCCGCGTTCATATTCGCCATTGAGGAGGCCACCAATGGTAAGCCGTGGTTCTATGATATCCAGAACTTCCTCAAGACTAAAGAGTATCCGGTGGGGGCGTCGAACCAGGATAACAAGACTCTTAGGAGGTTGTCTGGCAATTTCTAACTCAACCCGGATGGGGTTCTCTATAGGAGAAATCATGGTTTAGTGCTACTCAGATGTGCGGACGAGAGAGAAGCAGGTTTGCTTATGGAAGATGTCCATGAAGGCACATTTGGTACACACGCCGGCGGACATGCCATGACTCAGAAGATATTACGAGCAGGGTATTACTGGTTGACGATGGAGTCGAATTGTTTCAAATTCACGAAGAAATGTCACAAATGCCAGATTTATGCAGACAAAATCCATGTGCCGCCGTGCCCGTTGAATGTCATGTCATCCCCTTGGCCGTTTTCCATGTGGGACATTGATATGATCGGCAAGATCGAACCCACCGCATCTAATGGACACCGCTTCATTTTGGTAGCTATCGACTACTTCACCAAGTGGGTGGAGGCAGCCTCGTACGCTAATGTGACCAAACAAGTGGTAGCCAGATTCATAAAGAAGGACATCATCTGCAGATATGGAATTCTCGAGCGAATCATTACTAACAATGGTTCAAACTTGAACAATAAGATGATGAAGGAGTTATGCCAGAACTTCAAAATTGAATATCACAACTCATCGCCCTATCGGCCGAAGATGAATGGCGCTGTCGAAGCGGCCAATAAAATTATCAAGAAGATAGTGCAAAAGATGGTTGTCACTTACAAAGATTGGCATGTGATGTTGCCATTTTCTATACACGGTTATCGTACGAAGATACGCACATCAACCGGAGCAACTCCGTTCTCGCTGATGTACTGTATGGAAGTTGTCTTACCGCTAGAGGTCGAGATCCCTTCTTTAACAGTTCTGGTCGACGTGAAGTCGATGAGGCAGAATGGATAAAGAACAAATTGAATCAATTGAGCTTGATGGATGAGAAGAGGTTGGCATCCATTTCATACGGTTGATTGTATCAAATCCGGATGAAGAAAGCTTATGATAAGAAGGTGCGCCCTTGAAGCTTTCAGACGGGCGATCTTGTGCTGAAAAAGATTCTCCCACCACATTCCGATCACAGGGGCAAGTGGACTCCCAACTATGAAGGTCCATATGTTGTCAGAAAGGTCTTCTCGAGAGGAGCCTTACTGTTATCCACAATGGATGGCGAAGATTTCACATCCCCTGTGGACGCGGACGCAGTTAAAAAATACTTTTCTTAAAATGACCCGCTGGAAAGAAAAAGAATATCCAGGCAAAAATGGGGCATCCCGGCGAACCAAAAAAATAAAAGGTTCGGGCAAAAGTTAGGGATATAAATGAAAGATGTACACCCGCAAAGTCGAAAACCTGAAAAGGTGGCTTTGGAAAAAAAGGGTATCCCAGTGAATCGAAATCCCGAAAGGGCGGTTCAGGAAAAAGTTAGGGATTAAAAAAGCAAATGAATGCGGTCCACGTGTGAACTTTCATTGCTTAGTGGTTTGGGGAGACCTGAGGGCCGTTTATCCAAATCAATCTCTTCTGAAGAAGAAGCATCGGAGAACTATCGAAGTCGAGTGGGTCATAGAGGGATCAACTCATGGTGTTCGACCACACCATGTCGCCGACATTTGTACATATTTGTTGTATATTTCTGTAATATATTTGCGCAGCTTCCTCATTCCAGGAGCTTGCATCTGTTGTAAAACATTTTGCCTATTTACAGGCCCATTTTATCAATGAACATACTATTCAGTACTTTGTTTACCTCGTGTTTGTTTTAGCTTTTATCTATTTTGTTTGCGGGAAAAAAACGCCCGATGTGTTTGTTAGAATGCGCATACATAAACTTGCTGGCTTAGGCCAATAATTGTTAAAAACATTAAATACTTGAACGTTGTCGAAGATGATAACCTCGGTAGGCCCCTTTGTGAAGGGTATCTTGTCTGTTCATTTTGTTGCAGGGTTGTAATCTTCGAGGCGTTACCAAAGATGTATCCTCAACAGAACCATCATACCCCTAGCTGAATCATGTACAACGATTCCTCTCCGGAAGAATTTCCCCACAGATTGCAGGTGTAAGAACTACTTCCCAGCAAGTCGAGATAAGACTGCCTTTCTCACCAGGTAGTTGTAGAATCTATCCCAGCAGTGGTTCAGCATGCAAATTTTCTCCGGCAGAGTTGTTCCTCCGTAGATTTGTTTGTCTCCCCAGTAGATTCGTCTGTTCACCAGAAGATTTTGTATCTTGGAAAGCTGTTCATGGAATTTTCTCCAACTGAGTTAGCCATTCAGGATCGCAATCTCAGCATAAGTCCAATCGTTGTTGGCACGTGTAAGCTATTCCCAGCAGGATCGTGTCTTTCCCCAACGGAGTTGGCTTCGTCTCTCCAGCATTTATTTTGCTAAAGCGGTTCCTTTGCATTTTGCATTGTGCATAGCATCTACCCAAATGCGTAACATTTCCATTTCGTATGGAGCATTACGCCATTTTCAAACATCTGCATTCTGAAACATAAGCCAAGTTGTTACCTCCTTAATTTCAGGTATATCTCCAGCAGGTGACCATTGTCTTCACCCGTGTTGGTCTTCAGTCTCGGCAAACTTGATGCGTTCATTTCGCCCTCGGTTTATGTTATTCCTCAGCGGCATCACCGGACTTTGATTTTCTATTCTCCGAGTCCGTACGAGTGTTCAGACTTCGGCAGAAGATTTATGATAGATATGACTATCTCATCATATACTCCCCCAACAAAGTTGTTTGTGTAAATCACTCTTTGTTCCTCAGTAGGGTGGCCAGGGCAGGTTCATTGGCCCTCCCAAAGCAGATTTATTCATTCCCCAACGGAGTTTTCTGGTGATTATTATCCTCGGATCGTTTCAACTTCGTATGGATCCAGCCTTCGGGTTCATCATTTTCTTTTATTTAGCGGATTTCTGATGGCAATGTCAGACATGTATCGGCTTCAACGATTTTCTGGCGGCCATGCCAGATCCTTGCGGTATTTCGGCGGCAATGTTAGACCCTTGTTTCAATGTCCTAGCGGCAATGTTAGATATTTCAGTTATTCTGGCGGCTACGTCAGATGTTTGTTGGTTTCCTAGCGGTAATGTTGGATGCCTTGTTTCTAGCGGCAATGTTAGATGTTCCGATTATTCTGGAAGCTACGTCAGATGTTTGTTGGTTTTCTAGCGGCTATGTGGGATGCCTTGGTTCTAGCAGCAATGTTAGATATATCAGTTGTTCCAGCGGCAATGTTGGATATTTCAGTTTTCTAGCGGCAATGTTAGATATTTCAGTTATTCTAGCGGCTACGTCAGATGTTTGTTGGTTTCCTAGCGGCAATGTTGGATGCCTTGTTTCTAGTGGCAATGTTAGATATTTTGGTTATTCTTGCGGCTACGTCAGATGTTTGTTGGTTTCCTAGCAGCAATGTTGGATGCCTTGTTTCTAGCGGCAATGTTAGATGCTCAGGTTATTCTGGCAGCTACGTCAAATGTTTGTTGATTTCCTAGCGGCAATGTGGGATGCTTTGGTTCTAGCGGCAATGTTAGATATATCAGTTGTTCTAGTGGCAATGTTGGATATTTTGGTTTTCTAGCGGCAATGTTAGGGGTTCCGCTTGTTTTGGCGGCAATGTTAGATGTGCTTTAGTATGGTGGTGTTATGGCCACAATGTCGGGCATTCTGCCTACTTTTTGGTTGTTCGGTGACAATGTCAAACGTTCATCAATTTCAACAGGATGCCTGGTGTCGCTACTGCGAAAAATGAGGCCGGCAAAACAGAAGAGTCGCCACCTTTTGTTATTTATCCCACAAAAAAGGAAAGGAAACGATCGGAAAAACCTAACCAAAAGGTATAAGACAAGGTCATCGCAACCATTGTCTGGATTCAGGAGTCGGTTACGCAAGGGGAAGGTATTAGCACCCCTCACGTCCATCGTACTCGATGGGATCCACGCTTGTTATGTTTATCTGACGGGTTTGTTACATCTATCTACGCTAAAGGTCTGGTCTGAAAAGAAAAGAAAATGACTAGGCAGAAGACAGTAGTTCTATGCCTACGTATTCCCGTCTGGAACGAGATATCAGAGTCTACGTAGTTCGCCTAACTACGGGTTAAGGTTGCTCGCCGAGATATCGCATCTCGTGCCTACGTACTTTCGCACAACACAAAAGATCAGAGCAAACGTAGTTCGGGACACGGGGAGACACAAGTTTGTCTTTTTTATCCGAGTAAGGTTAACAGACGGTTCCAGCAGTTTGGTGTATGCAGCTCGCTCGACGGAGACTTAGGCGTTTACCATTTGCGGTAGAACCGGGAGTTAACAGAACTCTCCTTCTGAAAAGGGTTTCCAAGAATTACAGGTCCAAGAGGACAAAAAGAGTTTGATCTTTGTTTTCTGTTTTTTAGAGAAGTATCTTTTATGGATGCTTGCAACTGATATCGCACTAGAGACTATGACCTGAGAGTGAAAGCGTCGCATGTCACCCAAAGGGTTCCATACTAAACATCCAGACTGTTGGAGAGAAACTCTCCAACAACCCTTTCTCAAGTAGCTTAAGGCTCGTAGCGTACGACGTCAATTAACCTTTATTACTGTATTTTGATTTGTTTGCAGATGAGAAGAGAAAAGACGCACTAAAGGGGAACTGATCCAATCCTAAAGTTGTCATGCAAAATTGATCCTATGGTTGAGGTTAGGAGGGAAGCTAACTAATTTTATCATGCATGGTTAGAACCCTAATGTCTGTCATAACTTCTCTTGAACAAGAGAAGTCAGAGTTCCTAAGGGAACATGGCAAAGGAAAACAACAGCAAAAGAAATAACTGTAAATAAAATGCATGCAATGTAACAAACAAGCAGAAGGAGCCAAGCTTAACTTCTAGAGCAAGCAAGCCCAAAGGCAACACACAAAACACAGGCAAGGGAGATAGAATCAACCTTAAGCCAGCAAGCAAAGCCAGATAATAACAGTCAAGCAGAGGGAGCCAAACTCAACCTCTAGATGCAGACAAGCAAAGGGAGCTAATCTCAACCTTTAGGATTCTCTTAAGCCTAGATCACTATATGAGAAACCTAGTCTAATGTAACACACAGTCGATCAGTCACACAAGCAAAGCAGAGCAGTCAGAGAAACAGCAGACAAACAGCTCAACAGCAAAGCAGATAAACAACAAATAAACAAACAGTCTGCAAACAAACAACTTCAAGCCACCTCAAGAGAAGTGTTCATCTTCATGCTTCAATAAGCTCCAACAAAAGGGAAGAGAACAACATCAAGAATATTGATTGATGATGGGAAGCAGGAAGGAAACCAAGGGAGTCCCTCCTGACACTCAACCAGTCATCTGGGAAAGGCATCCTCAAAGGTTCTACCTCTTGTAAAATGCCACACATCCTTCCAAAGGAAAGATGAGGCTTTCACATAGGTACCTTGAATCATAGGATGAGAATGGAGAGCAATCAAAGCAATCCATGTTTATTTGAAGAAAGGGAAAACAACTAAGCTCTTCCTAAACCCTAATTGAACAAGCTCAAAGAAAGCTACTAAAAGAAGGCCTAAACACCAAATCAAGCACCACCAACAAGCAAACAAAAGATTATCCATGCCTAAAACACCGCCAAAGAAGATTAGTAAACCTATTATGAGCTAAAGGCCACCATTGAAGTCAATCTAAAGCAAGTGCTATGTTGAAAGCAACTTAAAACAACCTAAGTATTAAATATATGAAAAATACTAAAACTACTTCTAAAATCCTAAGAAAATTTCTAAGGGAAGCTAAACATGTTAAGGACCTATAGTAGAAAGTTCAGGGGTCAAATCAAAAGGGAAGGTCACCTAAAAAATCCTAAATCACAAGGTACCAAACTAAAACCCTAAAATGGAAGGTCTAAAGATCCTAATCCAAAACAGAACTTATGGTTGTCTAAAAAATCTAGATTTAATCATAGGGGATCATGCATCTCTAATCTACCAGCTAGCAAGAAATCATCCCCAAACTCAATACCAATTGTCAGAACAAAAATCAGCAAAATCATGGATCAAATATGAAAAATTAAAGAAATAACAAAAAAATGGAAAATGCTCAATAAATGGAAAAATAAGCAAAAATGAAATATTAAAGCATCATAAAATCAAGAATAAAATCAAGAGCACATACATATTTTTATTTTATTTTTCTGATGAATATTGAAATTAAAATGAATTTTAGAAGAAATTAGCAATTAAAATAAAAAGAAAATGAATTAAAAAATCAAATAAGAAAATAAAATGTAGAATTAAATGAGGCGTGTTGGATGTGAAGACTAAGTAGGCTGATCTGAGGTCTCACACGCTGCCAGCACATTTAATGAAATGATGCGTTTCAATCCAAAGTTCAAATTCTGAGGTGTTGCACCCTAAAATTTGCTCAACCTATTTCACTTGGTTTATGTTTCAATTGCATTGTCATTTGCATACTAAGTCATGTACATAGTCTAATCATTTGCATAACATAGCATAACAAGGCATCTAACAAGGGATCAAGTGCCACTTTTATCAGAAAGAGGCCCATCAAGGGGTTTTATTCAAGATCAAGACCATCCAAGTAATCAAGAAATGAGTTGAAGCTTTGAGAAGTTTGAAGGTCAACCAGTAGATTTTTCACCCAATCTGAGGGATATGTTGAATATCATCAATGAGTGTGTGAGCCATGGAAGGTGTACAAAGATCATGGAAGACCTAGAGGGTCATTTTGAAGATGAGACAAATCATTAATACAAGTACCAGAGCTACAGTTGAATGCAGTCAACTAGGGTTTCATCTGGGTCAACCCTAGGTCAAATGGTTGATTGGAGGGCATCAAGGCCTACTTGTAGGATGTGGAATTCATGATTTGATATGTGAATATATGTGTGGTGTTGTGCCAAGGATAAATCAAAAGGAATCAAGAAGAAGAGGGGTTACTAAATTAGGGTTTCAGTGTAAAATCCCCTAACTTAGGCCTAACTTCCAAGCGAGATACGTCAAAATGCAAGTTTCAAATGAATTCTTGGTTAACATGAAACTTATAGATCTTCTCAATAGCTTTAATTTGAGTACTAGAAGTCTTCAAGGATATTTGTAGAACTCAAGTTATGGTTCTTGCAAGTTATGGGTCATCAGAGGACACTGAAATTTATCTCTGAAAGTCACTTGAATTCCAAGCAACTTTTTCCCAGCAAGGAGTTTTCAAATGGATTCTTGGCCAACATAAGAGTTGTAGATATTGATCTTAGCTTTAATTTTAGTACTATAAGTCCTCAAGAGGATTTGTAGAATTCAAGTTATGGCCTTGGCAATCCAGGGGTATTTTGGGAAAGTTGAATTACAGGTCATTTTTGAGCATAGGTCAAAATCTCCATGTTCCACTTCTCAAATGAAAAATTGCTCAACATGGAATGTGCTTAAAATGATGTTTGTAGGTCAAATAAGTCATCATGGTGGATTGATCGACTTATTTCAAAAAAGTCACTTATAATGGCCTAAAAAAAGGGAATAAGTCAAATAAAGTTTGGTGGAAAAAATCAAATTTTGGGTTAGAGGTCACAAACAAGCCATATGACATACCAATTTGATTGTAAAATGCATTTTAAAGACAATGGCATTGCCACAATTTTTAATTGAGGGTTATTTCAAGGACTTGCTTTGTAAATGGGCTACTAGCATCATAAGGCACATATGCAAAACCACACCTCCAAGCAAATGCAAGGCTCCTTTCCATACATACACCTCCAATATCTCATTTGGAGAGAATTTAAACTCATAACCAAGTGAATTGCAAGCAAAAACATGAGATGGTATGTGCATAGCATAAGAAGAGATTTTCATGACATGAGAAGTTGATTTTCTCATTGGATCAATCTAGAACTTTCTAGGGTCTTCAAATACATTCTATATATACTTGTGAAGAGGTTTAGAGCAAGAGTTGGTGATTCATTTGTGCAAAAACCATAGATTGACATTGGAGTTTGGAAGAGAAAAAGTGAGAGATCAAAGTTGGATTCAAGGCATTTTCAAGAGTTATCAAGAATTTAATCTTCTCCAACAAACTTCAACAAAGGTTTTCCGCGCTTTTTGGCAAGAAAAAACGAGCTCCAACTACTCCGTTTCGACGCTTCGAAGCCGGTATGTGAAATTCACTTTTTCTATGATTTTAGGACGAATTAGATTAGATTATTCATGTGGTTAGGATCTGGAAAATGTATAGATGAAATTAGGATCAAGAAATTAAGGATTAGAGACTTTTTTGGATGAGTATGTTTTCTTGATGATGATATATCTCTTTGATCATGGAGTTTTTATGGAATCCAAGAGCATATTTTGAATCCTTGATTTTTTTCCTTCAAGTTTGACTAAAATTTCGTGCGAAACGGTTAAGAATCGATGGAGTTATGTTGCTCGGAAGTTACCGAAAAAATGTCACCGCCGGAACAGCTACAGTACCATGCGGGTATTGTTCCCACCCCCACTCGCGAGGCCCACACGGACATTGCTTTGGAATTCTGTTGTTCGCACCCCTGGCCCAATGCACATTAACTTAGTTTAATTCATTTTCGTTCTTTTTTTTCTGTTTTAATAGCTGTTTGGATTAATTGCGTTAAAAATAGTAAAAATGATCGAAAATTATGAATGTTTTTTCTGTAGATCTTGGTTGTCTTAAGAAAATGTAGGAGTTAAGTTTGCATTTTTAGGATTTTATTTGAATTAGTTACGAATTTTCTTTTGTGCTAATATCCATTGTTATGCATAATTGATATTGTTGTTTGTTTAATTTTTTTCTCTTTGATGCTTTATGATTTTGAGCTGATTCTTTCGATATGATTTAGAGGACATACATAGGTTTCCCCTGAAATTTTCTTAAAATTTTTAAAATTGATTAGATTCTGTTTTAGGTGTGTAGTTTAGAGCCTTCCCAAATAATGGTTTCCCATGACCAAATTTCATTTAGTAATTGTTTAGATGACCTAGAAATTGATTTAGGTCCTGATTCTAGAATTTTAGAATGTTCAAACATGCATGTTCACATAGGAATTTTATTAGAATTTTACAATTTAGTTTGCTATTTTTTTTGGGTTTTGCAAATGATTGTTGCTTTTGGTGCTCTCTCTTGAGTGCTTTGCCTTGTTTGGAGCGTTTGGTGGACTTGGAGCTTGAAGAATTTGGATTCCTTTTTAGAGGAGCTTCTGGACATGCTGAAGATGCTTTGGCTTGAAGAGTGGGGCTTGGAGTGGAGCTTTCTTTCTCTTTTAAGTTTGTTTTAGGAGTTGGTAGAATTAGGCTTTTAGGGAGAGCTTTTGTAGAATTAGTTCATTTCTTCCATCAAACATAGAATGCATTGTTTGCTTCTATTCTATCCTATGATGCAAAGTCCTCTTAGGGAAGTTCCATTTCTCCTTAGGAGGGAAGTGGGGCATACCCTAGAGAGTAGAACTTTTGAGGATACCTTTCACTTGTTGTGTTAAGGTCTTAATGATTTCCTTGGGTTATCATTAAGCAGCTTAACATTACAACCTCATCTGTTAGTTGATTCTCTCCTGTGAGTGTCTGCATCAAAGTTGGATATCTGTTAAAGATCAGGGTTTTGCTGCTGCTTGAAGCTGTTTGTTGTTTGGATTCATGGATTGCTAAAGCTGAATATTATTGGAGATAAGAGTTTATCCGAAGCTTGAATATCATTGGAGAGCGAAGATGGGATCTTGCCTGAAGGTGTTTCCGTCAACTTTTTTGCTGTTAATCACCTGTAGCTGCCAGAGCTAGTGTTGTTTGATATGCTTGTTGTAAGAGCTGGTGTGGCTGTCTGAGCTGGTATTGGGTGTGATTTTCTTTGTTGTATTGTCTGTTGATTTTCCCTTAGGTTTGAGGTGAAGATGTTTCACCATGCCTATTGTTTTCCCAGGTTCGAGGTTGAGTATGATTCCTTTGCCTCGCTTGTTTTGATGCATCTCATGCATTTTACTGTTTACTATATTTTTGTTGTTTCTTTTCCGTTTATCCCCTAGGATATCTGATTTCCTCTGTGCAGGAGGGAATTATGACAGACATTAGGTTGTAATCCATGCATGATAACATTAGGGTAGTTTTGATTCCCTTTCAAACCATAGGATTTTTTTAGACTTCTTTCTCTTCTATCTCAGAACAATTCAAAACACAGTAATAAGGATAATCGATGTCGTACGCTACGAGCCTTAAGCTATTTGAGAAAGGTTGCTGGAGGGTCACTCTTCAGTAATCTGATTGCTTAGTGTGTTACCCTTAGGGTGACATACGACGTAGTCACTCTCAAATCATAGTCTCTAGTGCGCCAGAGATTGCAAACATCATAAAAAATAGTTCTTGCGTAAAAGACTGAAAACAAACATCAAAGTGTCATTTTTGTCCGCTTGGACTCTTAATCAAGAAAAACCCTTTCATAAGGAGATAAAAAACGTTCAGACAAGCTTGTGTCTTCCGTGGCCCGAACTACGTTTGCTCTGATCTTTCATGCTGTATGAGAGTACGTAGGCATAG
Source organism: Lathyrus sativus (assembly GCA_963859935.3). Taxonomy (NCBI): domain Eukaryota; kingdom Viridiplantae; phylum Streptophyta; class Magnoliopsida; order Fabales; family Fabaceae; genus Lathyrus; species Lathyrus sativus. Next base: position 253,828,690 of record OZ012735.1, on the reverse strand, counting down.
GATGCGATATCCTAGCGAGCAACCTTCCCCTCCTTTCCTGTAGGTAGGCGAACTACGTCGACTCTGATTTCTCGTTCCAGGCGGGAATACGTAGGCATAAAGTGCGATACTTTGCCGAGTCATTTTCTTTTCTTTTCAACCCAAACCTGTAGTTTAGATAGAATAACAATCCGTACTAGAAAACAAGCATGGATCCCGTCGAGTACGACGGACGTGAGCGGTGCTAATACCTTCCCCTTGCGTAACCGACTCCCGAATCCAGGATTTGGTTGCGATGACCATTCCTTTCCCGTCTTTGCGTTAGGTTTACTTCGAGCGTTTCCTTTCCCTCCTTTGGGATAAATAACGCACAGTGGCGACTCTTCTGTTCAGCCGGCGCCGATTTTCGCAGTAGCGACAGCTGGCGACTCTGCTAGGGACTGGAATATCCCCTATGCGAGTCAATCCTAGCGCTTGTTTTCCCGTCGTGGGTGTTGTATAGATTTACTTTTCTGTCTTTACTTTCCGCATTTTATTAGCAGCCTTATATTATTATTGCTGTCGTGGGAAGGGAAGATCTGTTGAGAGATAAGTCGGACCTGGGCTTGAGGTTACACATAGACTTAGAAGTAGAGAGTAGTAGTTAGCCTGCTTGCTTAGCTCGCACCAGCTAGCCACGAAATTTACCTTTGGACGAGATTCTCTTTGATGCTTCTTGCCTGGCCCTTAGGGCTCGACAAGTTGTCTGACCCGAGGATTGTCGACTCTGGGAACCTATCAATTGGGATACAACTAAGTGAGGCCGCTTCAAGGGATGATGATGCCACACCTTCTGGGTATCGTATCATCGCTCTTGAAAGTCTGTGACGTTGAACCCGCATAGGATGTTGTACCTCGTCTGCGAGTTAAGTACACACCTGTGAGGGGTAGGTAGGGAGGTTTGCAGGAAACCTTTGACCTTAGAACACCCGGTTTATCTCTGTCAGTGAGATGTGGTTACAAGGTTCATTTGAGTAGTTTGGTTTGAGATAAAGATTGGATGGTTCTCAAGGCTTCAGTACAGAACAGCACAGTTTATCAGCATTGCGCTTGGTCCCTTGTTTGCATATGCATGTGCATTTTCATGATTGCATTTCATTAACATGTATTTATGTTGCAGGTGATCGTTCCCCTCTGATTCTAGTATATCTTCTAGCCAGACATGGAGTCCCTGAAGAAGACAGTTGCTTACCGGTTGCATTCACCAAACATCAGTTCATTGCTGGGTTTAGTTGCTCTGGCAGATGAGAGTGTGAGGGCTGAGTTCAGAGTATCTTACGGGAGATTGCTTAGCTTGTTATACAGACCTTCAGCATTCGAGACGACTGGGGTATATACTTTGTTGCAGTTTTATGAGCCGCAGCTGAGATGTTTCTTATTTCCCGATTATATTCTAGCACCCACTTTGGAGGAGTATTCTGTGATGTTGGGAGTTCCTGTGCTAGACCAGATGCCCTTTGTACATGTTGATGCTGAGCCTGAGTTATCTGCACTTGCTGAGATCGTCAGTTTGGACGCTTCTGAGTTTCCTAGAGGGTTGGTTAAGCTGAATGGAGCCTATGGCTTTCACTTGTCTGTCCTAGTTGAGAAGGCTACACAGTGCGCAAATAGTGGATGTTGGGTTGCCTTCAGTGCTATTCTAGCTGTCTGCATCTACGGGATTGTCTTGTTTCCTAATGTACCAGATTTTGTCGACTCAGACGCCTTCTTGATTCTTGCCTCGAAGAATCCAGTTCCTACTCTCTTGGGCGACGTTTATCATTCCATTCACTACAAGAATGAGAAACGTCGTGGCAAGAATGTTTCCTGCTGTCTTCCTCTCTTGTACAGGTGGTTCCAGGGGCACCTCCCGAAGACAGGACCTTTTGTGGATGTTGTCGATACTTTGGATTGGGCGTCCCGGTTGATGGGACTGTCTGCTGAGAATATCATTTGGTTTGATCGGAGTATGCTTGGTACTGACATTATACATAATTGCAGTGGCTTTCTGAATGTCCCCTTGATTGGACGGAAAGGCTGTATCAACTATAACCCTTCACTTCTGGTAAGACAGTTCGGTTACGCTTTGAGAGACGCTCCTATTGAGAAGGAGATACAGGAATCTCTGTATCTCACAGGGTCACTAGACACAGCTGTTTTGATCAGATTAAGACATGCATGGGCTAACATCCATAGGAGAGGGAAAGCTTTGCTCGGTAAGAGCAACAACAGAGCTTATGATCCTTATTTGGCTTGGGTCCACGAGAGAGCCAGTACTTCTTTGATGCCTTATCCTTCTGTGGAACCTCTGTATCTCCCTTTGATTGAGGTACCTCCTTCGGAAGAGAGTGAGAAGTATAAAAAATTGTTGGCTGAAAACGAAGAACTGAAGAAAGCCAATGAGGAGTTAGAGAAGGAAATCTTCCAATTACATCGTAAGAAGAAGGAAGCCACCTTCACTGTGAAGGAACAAACTGAATTGATTAACAGGTTGGGATCGGAGCTGATAGAAGAGACCAACAAGAAAGAAAAAGTGGGAATAGCCTTAAACGGTGTTAGCAAGGTGCTTACTTCCAAGAAGGAACTTCTAAGCAAAGCTTATGCTCGTATCAGCAAGTGGGAAGCTTTGTGGAATACAATGCTTGCCAAGCGGAAAGAGCACGAAGACGAACTAAAGCTGCAGATTGCCACGCTAGAGGCACAGGTTAGAGCCCAAGATGCAAAGATTACTGAAGCGACGTCACTTAGGAGCGGCATTGACGAGAAGCCGAGAGGTTATGATGAGAAGGCCGGTTCCAAGAGGTACAGATTTGACGAGAGTTCTGGAAACGGAACCTACCAGGATGACGCCCAGAAGCTGAGATCCACTACCGAGCGACATGCTTTACTGATTCAGGAGCTGATCTCCCGACTAGGGCACTCGGAGACGATGAGGATATTGGAGGACGTCAGAGCACGCCACTTGGCCTGATTTATCTTTATCTTGCCTTTGTTATTTGTGCTTGTATTTGGACCATCGTCAGGCTTGTTGGCCGAGGTCTCTTCAGTTGTATTCAATTGTACTCTTGTACTCAGCCTCTTGGCGTTTGTTATATATGAGGGTTTTCTGATTCCTTGCTTGCTTGCTAGGGACTCCATTGTCATGATGGCATTTTTTCCAAAACTAGAATCGGGGGGGATATAACCTGTAGCATATTTACATAATTGCATTTGCATTCATATTGCATGACCGGTATTTGTGAATCGGTATCTTATTTCCTTCGTCTGCAGGTTTCCAGGATTGACGAACAAAGAGTTCACCGCTACTCAACTCGTACCAACTGCAAGAGAATCATGGATCAAGTCCAAGTGGAGATGCAGAAGATTCGCGAGAAGTTGAACTTGTTCATGCAGGCCATGGAGAGTATTGCTAAAGGCCAGGAGAATCTCCATACATTGGTGCAGCCGCTGCTGACGCGGGCTAATGGGAACGGCAACAATGACCACAACTCTGTGCATGTCGAGACTATTCATGAGGAGGGCCCCTCCACGCCTGTGGTTCCTCTTGTGGTGACCCCACCGGTGGTGGTTGTGAACAATGACGCTGGCGCTGGCAATGGTAATACAGGGAATGGAAATGAGACTGTTATTAACAATGTTGGATTCGGAGACGCCAATCTGGGTGGCGGTAACTACAATGGGGGAAATGGTTTTGGTAACAATGGATTTCGCTATAACGACCAGGGGTTTGAGTACGGCAATCAGGGCGAAAAGTTCGGCTTCAGCACTCAGGGTTTCGGCTACGACGGTTTCGGTAATGCTAACCAGGGTTATGGTGGAAATGGTGCTGGATTGATTCCTGTCAACACTGGTTTCGGGCATGCCGGGGTTAATCTAGGTTATGGTAATGGGGGACGAGGTCCCAAGACTAATCAGCAAGGGTTTGGTCGCAACACTGGTTATAACGGGTACGGAAATGAAAATATGAACTGGGGCGAAGACTGTCAAGAGGACGCCTTCTCTGGAAGAGGCATGGGATTTGAAGGACCCGGTGACAATACTCAGAGGATTAAAATGCTTGAAGAACAGGTGAAGGGTATGGCTAATCAGAATTCTACCGGACTAGACATGACTACTATGGGCTTGGTGCCTGGGCTGAGGGTACCGCTGAAATTCAAAGCTCCCACGTTCGACAAATATAAGGGGGACACTTGCCCTAAGGTGCATGTCCACTCTTATTACAGAAGGATGTCCGCGTATTCAGACGATGAGAGGATGCTTATGCACTTCTTTCAAGACAGCCTATCAGGACCGTCACTCGAGTGGTACATGGGGTTGGAGCCCGCTCAAATCAAAACCTGGAAGCAATTGGCGGATGCTTTCGTCCTGCATTATAAGTATAATAGTGATCTGGCACCGAACCGAGTTCAATTGCAAGGCCTGTCACAGAAGAAAGAGGAAAGCTTTAAAGAGTATGCGCAGAGATGGCGCGATATGGCAGCAAGAGTACATCCTCTGTTGGCAGAAAGAGAAATGAATAGCATGTTCATTGGGACATTTACGGGGATATATTACGAAAAGTTGTTCAATGTTTCGTTGAGTAGTTTTTCAGATTTGATTCTCATGGGTGAGATGGTCGAAGACGGTATTAAGGTTGGAAGATTCCACGCAAGTGAGTCCACCCCCGCCAGAGGCACAAGAAAAGCATTCGGTGGTAGACGCCAAGGCGATACTAGTGCTGTGTTTGGCGGCAGAGGCCGGGGCCGAGGACGAAGTCAGTATGCTCAACATCAATAGGTCTCTAGTGTTACCATCCCTTTTCCACAACAGCAACAGCAGCCGCCGCAGCAGCAACAACAAAGGCAACACCCCGCCCAACGCAGAATCCTAGAGGGCAAGCCCAGGCGAGTATTTGAAACGCCTCCTTCAACATACGCTGAACTGCTCCAAACATTGTTAGGGTTAAAGTTGGTTGAGAAGAGGACCATGGCACCATTAACGGGCAATCCTCCGTTTGGCTATGATGCTAGTAAACATTGCGAGTTTCACTCCGGGGCGCCCGGACATGATATTAAAGGCTGTCATGCGTTTAAACATAAAGTCCAAGACTTGTTGGACAGCAAAGCTATTAACTTTGGACAGGCGGGTCCAAATATAGTACAGCAGCCTATGCCCAATCATGGGGCAAACGCCATCCTGACCGAGGAGAAGTTGAATCTAGTGACAGATGTCAATGAGCTGAAGACACCGTTGGGTGAGATCAAAAGCAGGTTGTTAAAAGGGAGTGTATTCCCAGGGTGCGACGAATTTTGCTTGGATTTTTGGGTACAGTCAGAGGGTTTAATGATTTGAAATAGGGTATTCGGGCTTTGATGAATGAAGGAACATTGCAGTTTGATAGAACCGCAGTTGAAGAGCCTGTAGAGGCATTGTGTGATAAGCGGAATGATGTTGCGACGATAACGATTCCAAGGAAGACAATAACAATAACGGCGCCTGCCAGGCGGCCGACAATCACTATTACTAAAGCAGGACCGATCCCTTTCGAGAATACCAAAGCAGTGCCATGGACTTACGGGCTGGAGGTTTATTGCGACGGTGAGAAAATTGAAGTAAATAAACAACCAGCTGGGGTTGTAGATAATGTGGTCGGAACAGGAGGTATGACCAGAAGTGGGAGAATCTTCACATCGCCTGAGGTAGAGTCAGAAATATTGGCAAAAGGGAAAGCCAAGGTAGATGAGAGTGGCCCCTCACAGACAAAGGAAAAGGAAACATCGCTTAAGGATGTGGAAGAGTTTATGAGACTCATCTGTAAAAGTGATTACAAAATCGTTGAGCATCTCTAGCAAACGCCATCAAAGATCTCGATCTTGTCACTGCTATTATGTTCCGAGGCCCATCGGAACGCTTTACTGAAGATCCTAGACGCGTCTTTCGTTCCTCAAGATGTTTCTGTGAATCAGTTAGAGGGGGTGATGACGCATGTTAAGGCAGGGCACAGTTTGGGCTTTACGGATTTTGATTTGACCCCGAGGGGGAGAGAGCATAATATGGCGCTGCACGTCTCAGTTGAATGCAGGGGCACGGTCATGTCCCGTGTGTTGGTGGATACAGGGTCTTCCTTGAATGTGCTTCCGAAGAAGGCCATGATGAAGTTGGATATCAGGGGGATTCTCTGCACGCCCAGTGACTTAGTGGTGAGGGTGTTCGATGGTACGCGGAGGTCAGTTTTCGGATCCATAACGTTGCCATTACAGGTGGGGCCGGAAGTTTTTGAAACTAAATTCTATATAATGGACATCCAGCCAGCGTATAGTTGCCTTCTTGGACGACCATGGATTCACGCTGCTGGGGAAGTCACATCCACATTGCACCAAAAGTTGAAATATATGGTGGGGGATAGTGTCGTCACTGTTTGTGGAGAAGAAGATATTCTGGTTAGCCATCTGTCTTCATTCAGATACGTGGAAGTCGACGGAGAGATTCATGAAACGCCCTGTCAAGCATTTGAAGGGCTAAAGATTAAAGACAAAGCTCCAGTACCCAAGATATCAGATGTGGCAGTGTCATCTTATAAAGAGGCTCAGGCTCTAGTACGGGTAGGTGAAACAAAGGGCTGGGGTCAGGTGTTGGAGATTCCCGTAAAGAACGACAGGTTCGGGCTTGGATATCATCCTTCGTCATCAGCATCCTCTTCCGGAGCGCCCAAGTTCAGAGGGCCAATAACCATTACACCAAGTGGAGTGAGCTTCGAGACCATCAATGTTGTTTCCGATTCTGAGGAAGGAGATAGCGATTGTGATATGGACGCGTGGATCAAGCCAGGCATGCCAAGACAAGGGCTTTGCAATTGGTCTATTCAGGAGACTGTTCCTGTGACAACTAAACAGTAATGTTTTGTTTTTTTAATTGTTGAATAATCCTGTGCCCTACTTGGGGCACAATGATTTTGCTTAGGGCCATTTTGGTTATGTACAGTATATTGTTTAATCATGAATAAAGGCGTTTTTTCATATACAAATATTGTGATCCTTGTTTTTCCTATTTTTATTTTTACAATAAAATGGCAACGTGGTTATTTGCTTTGTCTGCGTTTTGAAGCATTTAACCATTTCCTTTGCAGGATTACTATTTCAGATGACATCTATGAACTGCCTATGACTCATTTCGACTTCGAGCACCCGATATTTCAGGCTGAGGAAGAGATTGTGGAAGATGGCGATGTACCAGAAGAGCTGACCTGGTTATTGAAACAAGAAGAAAGAATCATTCTGCCTCATGAGGAAGTCATTGAGATTATCAATTTGGGGTCGGAAGGGGTTGAAAGGAACATCCGTATAGGGGCTGCGCTGCAAAGCGACGTCAAGCAAAGGTTGATTGACATGCTCAAAGAGTACAGTGATATTTTTGCCTGGTCGTACGAGGACATGCCGGGGTTGGATACGGATATGGTTGTGCACCGTCTGCCATTAAAAGAAGAATATCCGCCGGTTAAGCAGAAGCTCCGAAGAACTAGACCGGACATGGCTGTGAAGATTAAGGAGGAAGTTCAAAAATAGTGGGATGCTGGTTTCCTAGCTGTTACAAAATATCCCTCATGGGTCGCTAATATTGTGCCAGTGCCAAAGAAAGACGGTAAAGTGCGAATGTGTGTAGACTACCGTGACTTGAACAAAGCGAGCCCGAAAGATGATTTTCCACTTCCTCACATCGATGTGCTGGTTGATAACACTGCTCAATTCTCCGTATTCTCCTTCATGGATGGCTTCTCGGGCTATAATCAGATCAAAATGGCGCCAGAAGACATGGAGAAGACTACTTTCATTACTCCCTGGGGAACATTTTGTTACAAAGTGATGCCCTTCGGATTGAAGAACACTAGGGCAACATATCAACGTGCTATGACAACTCTCTTTCATGACATGATGCATAAAGAGATCGAGGTTTATGTTGTTGATATGATTGCCAAATCCCAAACGGAGGAGGAGCATTTGGTTAATCTGCTGAAATTATTCAAGAGGCTTAGGAAGTTCAGGTTGAGACTGAACCCTAACAAATGCACCTTCGGGGTGAGATCGGGTAAATTGCTGGGGTTTATCGTGAGCGAAAAAGGAATAGAGGTTGATCCTGCGAAAATAAAAGCAATACAAGAAATGCCGACACCTCAAACAGAAAAAGAAGTACGCGGGTTCTTAGGGAGGTTGAACCGCAACATGCGAGCTATTATTCAAGTTGTTGAAGAAGGACCAGGTTGTGACCTGGAATGAAGATTGTCAAAAGGCGTTCGATAAGATAAAAGAATACTTGCAGGAACCTCCTATTTTGATACCCCCAGTGGCCGGGAGACCGTTGATTATGTATTTGACGGTTCTTGAGGAAAGTATGGGTTGTGTTCTCGGTCAACATGACGAGACAGGACGTAAAGAGCATGCAATCTACTACTTGAGTAAAAAGTTCACTGACTGTGAGTCCAGATACTCAATGCTCGAGAAAACGTGTTGCGCGCTAGCCTGGGCCGCCAAACGTTTAAGGCAATACATGCTTAATCATACAACCCTGCTCATTTCAAAGATGGATCCAATCAAATACGTATTTGAAAAGCAAGCACTCTCCAGAAGAATCGCCCGATGGCAGATGGTGTTAACCGAATATGATATTCAATATGTCTCACAAAAGGCCATTAAAGGCAGCGTCTTGTCAAAGTACCTTGCGGAGCAGCCTGTTGAGGACTACCAACCGATGAGGTTTGATTTTCCTGACGAGGATATCATGTACCTGAAGATGAAAGATTGTGAAGAACCGTTGCCGGACGAAGGACCAGAATTGGGTCCCAAATGGCAGTTAATATTTGATGGAGCTGTGAATTCTTATGGTAGCGGAATAGGGGCAATCATTACTACTCCTCATGGGTCGCACATCCCATTTACTTCCCGATTGACCTTTCCGGTTACCAATAATGAAGCTGAATACGAGGCTTGCATCATGGGTCTGGAAGAAGCTATTGATTTGCGAATCAAACATCTGGATGTATACGGAGACTCGACTCTAGTGGTGAACCAGATAAAAGGAGAATGGGAGACACGTCAGCCCAATTTGATACCATATATGAATTATGCGAGGAGATTGTTGCCTTTCTTTGACAAGGTTGAATTGCATCATGTGCCGCGAGCAGAAAATCAAATGGCTGACGCCCTGGAGACATTGTCTTCCATGTATAAAGTTAACTTCTGGAACGAGGCTCCCCGGATTGTTATCTCTAGGCTTGATAGGCATGCGTTCATATTTTCCATTGACGAGGCATCTGATGATAAATCCTGGTAATTTGACATCCAGAATTTCCTGAAGAACAAAGAGTATCCGGCTGGGGCATCCAATCGCGATCAGAAGACTCTCAGGAGATTGGCTGGCAATTTCTATCTAAACCCGGACGGTGTCCTGTACAAAAGAAATCATGACTTGGTGTTGCTACGCTGCGTAGACGAGAAAGAAGCAAAGTTGCTCATGGAAGAGATACATGAAGGTACATTTGGTACACATGCGGGTGGACATGCTATGACGAGAAAACTGCTGCGGGCAGGTTATTACTGGCTAACTATGGAAGCAGACTGTTTCAAGTTTGCAAAGAGGTGTCATAAATTCCAGATTTATGCGGACAAGGTCCATGTACCCACAAGTCCTCTGAATGTGATGTCATCACCGTGGCCATTCTCGATGTGGGGAATTGATATGATTGGAAAGATCGAGCCTACGACATCAAACGGACACCGGTTCATTTTGGTGGCAATCGATTACTTCACCAAATGGGTGGAAGAAGCGTCATATGCCAATGTCACCAAACAAGTGGTAGCCAGGTTTATTAAACGAGATATTATCTGTAGATATGGAATCCCGGAGCGGATCATCACCGACAACGGTTCGAATTTGAATAACAAGATGATGAAAGAGCTGTGCCAAAATTTTAAGATTGAACATCACAACTCTTCTCCTTACCGACCTAAGATGAATGGCGCTGTTGAAGCGGCCAATAAGAATATAAAGAAGATTGTTCAGAAGATGGTTGTGACGTATAAGGACTGGCATGAGATGCTACCTTTCGCTTTGCACGGTTATCGTACGACGGTACGTACATCAACTGGGGCAAATTAGTATATGGAATGGAGGCAGTGTTACCGTTGGAGGTTGAGATTCCTTCCCTGAGGGTTTTACGAGATGTCCAACTTGACGAGGCAGAATGGGTTAAAGACAGGATGAATCAGCTGAGTTTAATGGATGAGAAGAGGCTAGCTTCTCTCACATACGGTCAGTTGTATCAAAGCCGGATGAAGAAAGCATACGATAAGAAGATATGTCTGCGAAGCTTTCAGACGGGCAACCTTGTGCTGAAAAGGATTCCCCCCACCACAAACAGATCACAGGGGCAAGTGGACCCCTAATTACGAAAGACCATACGTTGTCAGAAAAGTCTTCTCAGGAGGAGCATTGTTGTTCTCCAACATGGATGGTGAAGACTTTACGTCTCCTGTGAATTCGGACGCAGTTAAAAAAATACTTTGCTTGAAAGAGACCCGCTGGACAGTAAAAAGAGAGTCCAGGCAAAAATGGGGCATCCCGGCGAACCAAAAACAGAATAAAAAGGTTTGGGAAAAAGTTAGGGATAAAATTGAAAAGATGTACACCTGCGAAGTCAAAACCTACATTGGGAGGCTTCGGCAAAAAAGGGTATCCCGGTGAATTGAAAACCCGCAAAGGGCGATTCACGCAAAAGTTAGGGATTGAAAAAGCAAATGACTGCGGTCCTGATCTGATATTGCATTGCTTAGTGGTTTGGGAGCACCTGAGGGTTCGTTTATCCAACACAATCTCTTCCGAAAATTGAATACCGGGAAAGTGCCAGAGTCGGGCGAGTCATAGGAGGATCAGCTCACGATGTTTGTCTGCACCATGTTACCGACATGTGTACAAATTTGAGTTGTATTTGTATTTTCATGCTTCTTGTGCATATATGTATGTATGTGTGTGTACGTAACTTCCTCTTTTCAGGAGTTGCATCCGATGTACAAAACTTTGCCTATTCAGAGGCCTGTTATTAATAAAACATGTTATTTAGTACTTGATGTTTGTGCTTTACTATTTTGTATGTGGAAAACGCCGATGTTTTGATGAATTTGCATGTGCATAACTTTGCTGGCCCTTGCCAATAATTGATAAAACTTCGAATTGACTGAAGTAATGTCACGGACACTAACCTGAATAGATTTGGTTGTGTAGATTTTGTCTTGTCTCGTTTGTGTTTTGCAGGGTTCTCACCTTTAAAATGAACGCTCAGAACTTATGGCCCCCAGCTGGAGGTTCGTGGTAAAAGACTTGATTTTGTATGATGCTAATCCCCATGCAGGTCGCATTTCATCCCCAGAGGGATCAATTTCCCCAGCTAGTTGCAGCTTATCCCCAGAGGACATCCCCAACCAGTTAAAATCAGTATCCCTTGCAGAGGTTGCACTCCCCAGGGAGTCGAGTATGTGAACGATTAATCCCCAGTTTGGAGGGTTCCCGCAGAGTTTAGCCAAGTCATAGTTGGTTCAGAAGGATTATTCCCATAGAAGATGGTTTTCTTCCCACAGGTCGTCATGCCTTCGTCAGGATGATTATCCCCAGTGGAGCGGTAACTCCGAGTTTGTAAGCTGTGTCCAGACAACATCGTTTCCTCCATAGGGATTTCATCGTTCCACAGCTGAGTCGTTTCTTGCTCAGTCAGTTTACTTTCCCCAAGAGAGTCGATTCTTCCCCAATGGAGTTACTCTCCCCAGCAGGTGTTCTTTCCTCCCAGTGGAAATCAAAGTTTAATCTCCTCGGCAGAGTTGGTTGTATGCCCGACATTTATTTTGGCCGGAGAACTTTATGATACCCGTTCATCCCCAACATGGTGATATTTGCTCTCAACAGCTGTGTTGAAGCAAGCTTGTCAAAGTTTCCCCAGCAGCTTGAGCCTGCATTTTCATTTGCATATAGTGTCATATTTGTATCTACCCAAAAACGCGTAGCATATCCGTGTTGTACGGAGCATTACACCATTGTCAAACATGCGCATTTTGAAACATAGGCCAGGTTGGTTAACCTTTGGTATCCAAGTGTTGTTTCCCTTGCAGGTGGAGAGAGCTCTTTCTCAGATCATTTACCAAATATTAAATGTCTCAGCATGAGACACGTGGCGATAATGTTTGCCTTGTCATTATTCCCCACAGAGTTGCTTGGTTAAGTTTCTCTTACCCCTCCAGCGGAGTATTTCTTCAAGATTGTTGTTATGACGTTATCAAAAGGTTTCGCGAATTAAGTTGTAGAAGCTGCCGCCTATGTCGAAGTAGGTGTCTGGCAGTTTGAGTTCAGAAAATCCCCAGTAGAGTCCTTTTCAGATTTATTGCCATGTCAGCATTAAAGATTGAAAGATTGGACCATTATGTGTTACCCATTTGACTGATGGAGTTAGCTACTGCAAAGATAGGCAGAGGAGCTGTATTCAAGAGTATTTACTCGTAGCGATGGCGGTGTTATTTCCCTGTAGTGGTGATAGAGAGGTATTACCCGTAGCGATGGCGGTGTTATTTTCCTGTAGTGGTGCCAGAGAGTTATTACCCGTAGCGATGGCGGTATTATTTTCCTGTAGTGGTGACAGAGAGTTATTACCCGTAGCGATGGAAGTGTTATTTTCCTGTAGTGGTGACAGAGAGTTATTACCCGTAGCGATGGCGGTGTTATTTTCCTGTAGTGGTGACAGAGAGTTATTACCCGTAGCGATGGCGGTGTTATTTTCCTGTAGTGGTGACAGAGAATTATTACCCGTAGCGATGGCGATGTTATTTTCCTGTAGTGGTGACAGAGAGTTATTACCCGTAGCGATGGCGGTGTTATTTTCCTGTAGTGATGGCAGAGTATTACCCGTAGTAGTGGCGGTGTTGTTTACCCGTAACGATGGCGGTGTTATTTCCCTGTAGTGATGGCAGAGTATTACCCGTTGCAATGGCGGTGTTGTTTACCCGTAACGATGGCAGTGTTATTTTCCTATAGTGATGATAGAGTATTACCCGTAGCGATGGCGGTGTTCTTCTCCTGTAGTGATGACAAGATTATTTCCCGTAGTGGTGGCGGTGGTATTACCCGCAGTGATGACAGTGTTATTTTCCCAGAGTATTTCCCACAGTGGTGGCGGTAGTATTGCCCGTAGTGATGGCGGAGCTCTTTTCCTGTATCGTTGGCAGAGTTATGTTTGTTGACAGAAGTACTTCCCCAGTGAAGTCGTCCAGGTTCAATGGATAGATGGGGTTCCCCAAGCAGTGATGCAGTTTATTTCTGCGGTTGGAAAATTTCCGGGTTCTTGGTATTCAACCGCCTCGTACCTCGAATGTTTGAAGGTCGTTCGCTCTTCACCCAGTCGGGTCCAAGTTGCTTGAATAGGGGCAGCTGTTGCACCCTAAAATTTGCTCAACCTATTTCACTTGGTTTATGTTTCAATTGCATTGTCATTTGCATACTAAGTCATGTACATAGTCTAATCATTTGCATAACATAGCATAACAAGGCATCTAACAAGGGATCAAGTGCCATTTTCATCAGAAAGAGGCCCATCAAGGGGTTTTATTCAAGATCAAGACCATCCAAGTAATCAAGAAATGAGTTGAAGCTTTGAGAAGTTTGAAGGTCAACCAGTAGATTTCTCTCCCAATCTGGGGGATATGTTGAAGATCATCAATGAGTGTGTGAGCCATGGAAGGTGTACAAAGATCATGGAAGACCTAGAGGGTCATTTTGAAGATGAGACAAATCATTAATACAAGTACCAGAGCTACAGTTGAATGCAGTCAACTAGGGTTTCATCTGGGTCAACCCTAGGTCAAATGGTTGATTGAAGGGCATCAAGGCCTACTTGGAGGATGTGGAATTCATGATTTGATATGTGAATATATGTGTGGTGTTGTGCCAAGGAGAAATCAAAAGGAATCAAGAAGAAGAGGGGTTACTAAATTAGGGTTTCAATGTAAAATCCCCTAACTTAGGCCTAACTTTCAAGCCAGATAAGTCAAATTTCAAGTTTCAAATGAATTCTTTGTCAACATGAAACTTGTAGAGCTTCTCAATAGCTTTAATTTGAGTACTAGAAGTCTTCAAGGAGATTTGTAGAACTCAAGTTATGGTTCTTGCAAGTTATGGGTCATCAGAGGACACTGAAATTTATCTCTGAAAGTCACTTGACTTCCAAGCAACTTTTTCCCATCAAGGAGTTTTCAAATGGATTCTTGGCTTCAAATGAATTTATCTCTGAAAGTCACTTGACTTCCAAGCAACTTTTTCCCAGCAAGTTATGGGTCATAAGAGTTGTAGATCTTGATCTTAGATTTAATTTGAGTACTATAAGTACTCAAGAGGATTTGTAGAATTCAAGTTATGGTCTTGGCAATCCAGGGGTATTTTGGGAAAGTTGAATTACAGGTCATTTTTGAGCATAGGTCAAAATCTCCATGTTCCACTTCTAAAATGAAAAATTGCTCAACATGGAATGTGCTTAAAATGATGCTTTTAGGTCAAATAAGTCATCATGGTGGATTGATCGGCTTATTTCAAAAAAAGTCACTTATAATGGCCTAAAAAAAGGGAATAAGTTAAATAAAGTTTGGTGGAAAAAATCAAATTTTGGGTTAGAGGTCACAAACAAGCCATATGACATACCAATTTGATTGTAAAATGCATTTTAAAGACAATGGCATTGCCACAATTTTTAATTGAGGGTTATTTCAAGGACTTGCTTTGTAAATGGGCTACTTGCATCATAAGGCACATATGCAAAACCACACTTCCAAGCAAATGCAAGGCTCTTTTCCATCCATACACCTCCAATATCTCATTTGGAGAGAATTTAAACTCATAACCAAGTGAATTGTAAGCAAAAACATGAGATGGTATGTGCATAGCATAAGAAGAGATTTTCATGACATGAGAAGTTGATTTTCTCATTGGATCAATCTAGAACTTTCTAGGGTCTTCAAATACATTCTATATATACTTGTGAAGAGGTTTAGAGCAAGAGTTGGTGATTCATTTGTGCAAAAACCATATATTGACATTGGAGTTTGGAAGAGAAAAAGTGAGAAATCAAAGTTGGATTCAAGGCATTTTCAAGAGTTATCAAGAATTTAATCTTCTCCAACAAACTTCAACAAAGGTTTTCCGCGCTTTTTGGCAAGAAAAAACGAGCTCCAACTACTCCGTTTCGACGCTTCGAAGCCGGTATGTGAAATTCACTTTTTCTATGATTTTAGGACGAATTGAATTAGATTATTCATGTGGTTAGGATCTGGAAAATGTATAAATGAAATTAGGATCAAGAAATTAAGGATTAGAGACTTTTTTGGATGAGTATGTTTTCTTGATGATGATATATCTCTTTGATCATGGAGTTTTTATGGAATCCAAGAGCATATTTGGAATCCTTGATTTTTTTCCTTCAAGTTTGACTAAAATTTCGTGCGAAACGGTTAAGAATCGATGGAGTTATGTTGCTCGGAAGTTACCGAAAAAATGTCACCGCCGGAACAGCTACAGTACCGCGCGGGTACTGTTCCCACACTCACTCGCGAGGCCCACACGGACATTGCTTTGGAATTCTGTTGTTCGCACCCGTGGCCCAATGCACATTAACTTAGTTTAATTCATTTTCGTTCTTTTTTTTTTGTTTTAATAGCTGTTTGGATTAATTGCGTTAAAAATAGTAAAAATGATTGAAAAATTATGAATTTTTTTCTGTAGATCTTGCTTGTCTTTAGAAACTGTAGGAGTTGAGTTTGTTTAAGGATTTTATTTGAATTAGTTACGAATTTTCTTTTGTGCTAATATCCATTGTTATGCATAATTGATATTGTTGTTTGTTTAATTTTGTTCTCTTTGATGCTTTATGATTTTGAGCTGATTCTTTCGATATGATTTAGAGGACATACATAGATTTCCCCTGGAATTTTCTTAGAATTTTTAAAATTGATTAATTCTGTTTTAGGTGTGTAGTTTAGAGCCTTCCCAAATAATGGTTTCCCATGACCAAATTTCATTTAGTAATTGTTTAGATGACCTAGAAATTGATTTAGGTCCTGATTCTGGAATTTTAGAATGTTCAAACATGCATGTTCACATAGGAATTTTATTAGAATTTTACAATTTAGTTTGCTATTTTTTTGGGTTTTGCAAATGATTGTTGCTTTCGGTGCTCTCTCTTGAGTGCTTTGCCTTGTTTGGAGCGTTTGGTGGACATGGAGCTTGAAGACTTTGGATTCCTTTTTAGAGGAGCTTCTGGACATGATGAAGATGCTTTGGCTTGAAGAGTGGGGCTTGGAGTGGAGCTTTCTTTCTCTTTTAAGTTTGTTTTAGGAGTTGGTAGAATTAGGCTTTTAGGGAGAGCTTTTGTAGAATTAGTTCATTTCTTCCATCAAACATAGAATGCATTGTTTGCTTCTATTCTATCCTATGATGCAAAGTCCTCTTAGGGAAGTTCCATCTCTCCTTAGGAGGGAAGTGGGGCATACCCTAGAGAGTAGAACTTTTGAGGATACCTTTCACTTGCTGTGTTAAGGTCTTAATGATTTCCTTGGGTTATCATTAAGCAGCTTAACATTACAACCTCATCTGTTAGTTGATTCTCTCCTGTGAGTGTCTGCATCAAAGTTGGATATCTGTTGAAGATCAGGGTTTTGCTGCTGCTTGAAGCTGTTTGTTGTTTGGATTCATGGATTGCTAAAGCTGAATATTATTGGAGATAAGAGTTTATCTGAAGCTTGAATATCATTGGAGAGCGAAGATGGGATCTTGCCTGAAGGTGTTGCCGTCAACTTTTTTGCTATTAATCACCTGTAGCTGCCAGAGCTAGTGTTGTTTGATATGCTTGCTGTAAGAGCTGGTGTGGCTGTCTGAGCTGGTATTGGGTGTGATTTTCTTTGTTGTATTGTCTGTTGATTTTCCCTTAGGTTTGAGGTGAAGATGTTTCACTTTGCGTATTGTTTTCCCAGGTTCGAGGTTGAGTATGATTCCTTTGCCTCGCTTGTTTTGCTGCATCTCATGCATTTTACTGTTTACTGTATTTTTGTTGTTTCTTTTCCGTTTATCCCCTAGGATCTCTGATTTCCTCTGTGCAGGAGGGAATTATGACAGACATTAGGTTGTAATCCATGCATGATAACATTAGGGTAGTTTTGATTCCCTTTCAAACCATAGGATTTTTTTAGACTTCTTTCTCTTCTATCTCAGAACAATTCAAAACACAGTAATAAGGATAATCGATGTCGTACGCTACGAGCCTTAAGCTATTTGAGAAAGGTTGCTGGAGGGTCACTCTTCAATAATCTGATTGCTTAGTGTGTTACCCTTAGGGTGACATACGACGTAGTCACTCTCAAATCATAGTCTCTAGTGCGTCAGAGATTGCAAACATCATAAAAAACAGTTCTTGCGTAAAAGACTGAAAACAAACATCAAAGTGTCATTTTTGTCCGCTTGGACTCTTAATCAAGAAAAACTCTTTCATAAGGAGATAAAAAACGTTCAGACAAGCTTGTATCTTCAGTGGCCCGAACTACTTTTGCTCTGATCTTTCATGTTGTATGAGAGTACGTAGGCATAGGATGCGATATCCTAGCGAGCAACCTTCCCCTCCTTTCCTGTAGGTAGGCGAACTACGTCGACTCTGATTTCTCGTTCCAGGCGGGAATACGTAGGCATAAAGTGCGATACTTTGACGAGTCATTTTCTTTTCTTTTTAACCCAAACCTGTAGTTTAGATAGAATAACAATCCGTACTAGAAAACAAGCATGGATCCCGTCGAGTCTGACGGACATGAGGAGTGCTAATACCTTCCCCTTGCGTAACCGACTCCCGAATCCAGGATTTGGTTGCGATGACCATTCCTTTCCCGTCTTTGCGTTAGGTTTACTTCGAGCGTTTCCTTTCCCTCCTTTGGGATAAATAATGCACGGTGGCGAATCTTCTGTTCAGCCGGCGCCGATTTTCGCAGTAGCGACATGAGGTTAATACGTGGCCACACGATTTGCATACAAAGTCTAGTTTCTGACCAGATCCAAGGGTGGAGGAGTTGTCTCCTTTGTTTGAAAGTCCAGTTGGAGGGAACAGTCCAGCGGTGGCCGGAGATGACCTCCGGTCATCTTCTTCGGCGGTCCCAAAGTTGCAGTTCACCAAAGCTTAACAAACCTTACACAGATCCACTCCAAATCTCACGCTGATCTCAAATATCCTACTCATTTTCCCTAATTCCTCGTGGATTCTTAAAACAAATTCAAACAGAAAATACACCACAATTCTGATCATCACCAATCCTTAATCTAAAACGATAGATCGCTTCCTCTTGTTACACTGATCAACCTAAACTAATTAGATCATGTTGAATCCTTAAGATCATGCCACACCAATTCCAAACAGAAATCATACATCAACCTAATTTGTCTCTAATCCTTCAATTCATGATCCAAAATCCATCTTAACAACTTCCTAAAGCCTATCCACATGCTAACATATGCTAAATCAACATGAATCTTCAGTAATTTTGGAAACTACATACCTGTGTTAGAGCTTCAAATTGGAGCAATTGGAACACGATTCTCAGCTTCAAACTGTGCAGATCTACTCAAGGAAGTGTGCTGAAGATGTTTGTAACTTTGAATTGCCTTGAATTGGTCTGGATCAGAAATCACGATTTCCACTTTCTCTCTTGAAACTCAACTAGCAAACTCTGGTTCTAGCACGAAATGATCTCCCAAAATTGCTCTGAATCAAACATGGAACTTATATAGAAGTGATTTATGGGCTTTAGAGGTCCAATGGAGGCCCAAATCAGAATATCCAATTTTCAATTTTCTTTCAAAAACTCAACCATGGAGTGCACGAATTCTGGCTCAAAACATCCCTTGGAAGCTTCAATTCCATTGCTTGTGGTATGTGGAAAGTGTAGAGAGTTATTAGAGAGCTTAAACTCCTCTCATGACCAAGTTATGATATGTTACTTATTTGTGAAGTTACAAGTCAATTCCAGTAATGCCAAAGTGTTTAGAATGATTTTTCTGATTAAAATGAGTACTCACTTGGCCTTATATGAAGACAAATGAATTAATCTTGAATTTTTCACTTAAATGCCTTTAAATTCTCCCTTTTGCCAAATTTCTCAAACCAAGTCTCACCCTAGGCCAAATCAATTCATCATGAGGACATGGTTGACCTAAAAACATCATTTTAAGTAATTTTGTGTTGAACAAAACTTCATTTGAAGCTTGCAAGATAGTGAAAATGACCTATAATGCCAAATGACCTATAATCTCACTTTCCCAAAATACCCCTAACTTGTAAACCTCATAACTTGAGTTCTACAAATCAGATGGAAGACTTCTAGTACAATTTGGAAAGCTAAGATCAATACCTACAACTTTAATATTGGCCAAAAGTTTAGGAGATACACCCTTCTAGGTCAAAAGTTCCTTGGAAGTTGGTGAACTTTCATAGACAAATTTCACATTCCTCATATGACATGTAACTTGTCTGGACCATAACTGGAGTTCTATAAATCCAATGGAGAACTTCTAGTACTCAAATTAAAGATAAGAGCATGCTATCCAAGTTTCATGTTGGCCAAAAGTGGATATGAAACTTGTATCTTGAGATAATTGGTCTTGAAGTTAGGCACTAAATAGGGGATTTTACCCTGAGAACCCTAATTTAGCAACTCCTCACATTTTGAATTCTTCTTGAATTGATCTTGGAATATCACCTCATGTATCTCAACACAACTATCCATGATTACAAAGACTTAGAATTGAGCTTTGATGCTCTTCAATTTTACAGTTGACTTAGGGTTACTCCGATGAAAACCCTAATATCAACACCTTCAACTGTGGCTCTTCACCCTTGGCATAATGAGTTGATTGAGCTCCCTCATAACCTTCAAGGCACTCTATGAGCTCTATCCATACACTCTCTCCTTGATCAAGCCTCCACAACCCACTGATGGTCTTCAATTAGTCCTCAGATTAGGAGATTAACCACATACAAACATACAAACTTCTCAAGAAACCAACCCTCTTCCTGATGACTTTGGTGACTTCTCAAGCTTGAATAAAACCCCTAGATATGCTCCTCTTGCTATAAACCACACTTGATCCCCTGTACAAATGGATAATGCTATGCTATGCAAATGTTAGATCAATGATATACCAATGCAATGAAACATAAACCAAGTAAGAAAAGGTTAGGCAAATTTTGGAGTGCAACAGCTGCCCCTATTCAAGCGGCTTGGACCTGACTGGATGAAAAGCGAACGACTTTTAGGCAATCGAGGTAAAAGACGGTTGAATACCAAAGAACCCAGAAATTTACTAACAAAAGAAATAAACTGCACAACTGCTTGGGGAAAAACACATCCAGACAATCGAATCCGGTTGTCACGGCAACAACTGATCAATCATCTGATACAGAAACCGATTTCAACATCAACCACCTGTGTGACGTCACAGGCGTTGAATCCACATTCAATCTTCAAACATGCGCTACAATAAGCGGGCACTACTTCAAGCGCGTCATCCACATACTATCCGGGATCTTCCATTTCCGAAGAAATGGGCACCGCACTAAATAAAAGCGCGGTATTGTCAAGGTACTATCTTTTGACCTTCCATTACCGAAGAAACAGGCATACGCTACGTAAAGCGAGTTATCCCTGTACTATCTGGGATCTTCCATTTTCGAAGAAACGGACATCACACTAAATAAAAGTGCGGAACTGTCAAGGTACTATCTTTTAACCTTCCATTTCCGAAGAAACGAGCATCGCACTAAATAAAAGCGCGGTATTGTCAAGGTACTATCTTTTGACCTTCCATTTTCGAAGAAACGGGCATCGCACTAAATAAAAGCGCGGTATCCCTCTAGAGACTTGAACAAGCAACTCTGCAGGGAAGATCTGGCAGCAACTTCAAAGTCTAATTATGAAGCCGTTTAATGCTGACGTAACAGCCACTCGAGGAAAACTCTATCGAACTCCAAAGTCTAATTATGAAGCCTTCTAGAACTCTTTCGAGGAAATTCTGACAACAACTTCAAAGTCTAATTATGAAGCCGTTGTAATGCCGACTTAACAGCCACTCAAGGAAAACTCTGTCGAACTCCAAAGTCTAATCATGAAGCCTTCTAGAACTCTTCCGAGGAAATTCTGACAACAACTTCAAAGTCTAATTATGAAGCCGCTGTAATGACGATGTAACAGCCAGTCAAGGAAAACTCTGTCGAACTCCAAAGTCTAATCATGAAGCCTTCTAGAACTCTTCCGAGGAAATTCTAACAACAACTTCAAAGTCTAATTATGAAGCCGCTTAGAACTAACAACAACTCCAAAGTCTAATTATGAAGCCGTTGAATGCTGATAACAACTCCAAAGTCTAATTATGAAGCCATTGAATGCTGACGACAACTCCAAAGTCTAATTATGAAGCCGTAATAGCAATCTGAGGAGGACTCTGCCGGGGAAATTCTGACGTCAACTGCCAGACATTAACCTTGACGACGAGTACTGACCTCAACCGTCTAATCCCTGAAGTTTTCTTTTAAAATGCTGACGTGACAGCAACCCGAGGAAAACTCCGCTGGGGAATTTCTGACAACAACTCCAAAGTCTAATTATGAAGCCGTTTAAAGAAAACTCCACCAGGGAAGAAGAGAAACTTAACCAAGCAACTCTGATGAGGGGACACATGATAGGATGAACGTTATCATCACACATCTCATGCCAAAAATCTGAATATCCGAAAACCATCCTGAACAAGAATTCCAATTACCTGCAGGGAAAAACACCTGAAAACAAAGAGGCAACCAACCTGGCTTATGTTTCAAAATGCATATGTTTGACAACGGCGTAATGCTCCATATAAGATGGAAATGCTACGCGTTTGGGTAAATTGCTATGCAAATATGATGCAAATATGATGATATATGCAAGATGCAAATGCAGGCTCGGGCTGCCGGAGAAAAGCTGTACACAGAAGGACCATTCCAGCAAAATAAATGCTGGAAAGGTAAAGCCAACTCCGCTAGGGATAAACTGGATACGGAACCGCTTCAGCAAAATAAATGCTTAAGACAAAGCCAACTCCGCCGGGAATAACCGGGTATCACCAAATATTCCAGCAAAATAAATGCTGGAAAGGTAAACCGACTTCGCTGGGGGGAGCAATAATCCTGCTGGGGGATAGCTCGAAGTATCCGGAGTTATGAACTCTGTTGAGGATAATCAACCTATCGGAGGAAAAACAACCCGCTGGAGAACGGAAAGAACAATCCGGCGCGGGGATGAACTTTCCAAACCATTGACAAACTAGTTGTGCCCTGTGAGGACTTTACTGGGGATTAAATGTACACATGATCATCGCTGGGGATGCACATTACTGCCTGACCGCTTGCTAACTCGCAAACGACTCTTGTGGGGATAGAAATGCGACTTCCATCTGCTGGGGAGTAATAAGTTCACCTAGAGCCTGCTCCTACGCTAAGGGACTCTGGCTAGGGAAACATGATCCCTTATCTGTTTGCTGCGAAGGTAACGACCTTGCAAAACATGAGCAACAACAAGATATCCTATACAAAAGGAAATATCCCGGTCAATAGTCGTGACAATCGCTCAGTCAATTCAAAGTTTTAACAATTATTGGCCGAGGCCTGCAAGTTTATGCACGTGCAAGTTTATCAAAAATATCGTCGTTTTCCACAAACAAAACAGTAAAAGTTAAAACAAGAACAAACATCAAGTACTGAATAGTATGCGTTTATTGATAACGGGCCTGTAAATAGGCAAAGCTTTGTACAATGGATGCAACTCCTGAAATGAGGAAGCTACAAAAACAAATACAAATATGTACAGAGGTACAAAGGAATTTGTATACATGTCGGCAACGTGGTACAGACGAACACCATGAGCTGATCCTCCTATGACTCGCCTGACCCCGACGCTTTCTCAATACTCCGTCCTTAGAAGAGATTGACTTGGATAACCGACCCTCAGGTACTCCCAAACCACTAAGCAATGCAGTATCAAACTCGGACCACAGTCATTTGCTTTTTCAATCCCTAACTTTTGCCTGAATCGCCCTTTGCGAGTTTTTGATTCACCGGGATACCCTTTTTTGCTGAAGTCGCCTTTTCAGGTTTTCGACTTTGCGGGTGTACATCTTTTCAATTTTATCCCTAATTTTTTCCCGAACCTTTTCTTTTTCTTTGTGGTTCGCCGGGATGCCCCATTTTTGCCTGGACTTTCTTTTTTCTGTCCAGCGGGTCTCTTTTAAGCAAAGTATTTTTTAACTGCGTTTGAGTTCACAGGGGATGAAAAATCCTCGCCATCCATGGTGGACAATAGTAAGGCTCCTCCGGAGAAGACCTTTTGAACGATATATGGACCTTCATAGTTGGGAGTCCATTTGCCCCTGTGATCTGATTGTGGTGGGAGAATCTTCTTCAGCACAAGATCGCCCGTCTGAAAGCTTCGAGGGCGCACCTTCTTGTCGTAAGCTTTCTTCATCCGGCTCTGGTATAACCGACCATATGCGATAGATGCAAGTCTCTTCTCATCCATCAAACTGAGCTGATTCAGCCTATTCCTTATCCACTCTGCCTCATCGAGTTGGACATCGAGCAAAACTCTCAAAGAAGGAATCTCAACTTCCAATGGTAGGACAGCTTCCATCCCATACACCAGTGAGAAAGGTGTTGCTCTGGTTGATGTGCGTATCATCGTACGATAACCGTGCAGAGCGAAGGGAAACATCTCGTGCCAGTCTTTGTATGTCACAACCATCTTCTGAACTATCTTCTTGATGTTCTTATTGGCCGCTTCGATAGTGCCATTCATCTTGGGCCGATAGGGAGATGAATTGTGATGCTCAATCTTGAAATTTTGGCACAACTCTTTCATCATCTTGTTATTCAGGTTCGAACCATTGTCAGTAATGATTCTTTCAGGGATGCCGTAACGATAGATGATATCCTTTTTGATAAACCAGGCTACCACTTGCTTGGTGATATTAGCGTAAGACGCTGCTTCAACCCATTTGGTGAAGTAATCGATAGCTACCAAGATGAACCGGTGTCCGTTGGATGCGGTGGGCTCAATTTTTCCAATCATATCAATGCCCCACATGAAGAACAGCCACGGGGACGCCATAACATTCAGAGGGCTCGACGGCACCTGAATCTTGTCTGCATAAATCTGGCATTTATGGCATTTCTTTGCAAACTTGAAACAGTCTCTTTCCATCGTCAGCCAACAATACCCTGCCCATAATAAATTTCGAGACATAGCATGTCCGCCAGAGTGCGTGCCAAAGGTTCCCTCGTGGACCTCCTCCATAAGCAGATTAGCTTCTTTCTCATCCACACATCGCAAAAGCACCAAATCATGGTTTCTCCTGTACATAACACCATCCGGATTCAAGTAGAAATTACCAGCCAATCTCCTAAGAGTCTTCTTATCACGACTGGATGCCCCAGTCGGATACTCTTGATTCTTTAGGAAATTCTGGATATCAAAATACCACGGCTTGCCATCGAAAGCTTCCTCAATGGCGAATATGAAGGCAGGCCTATCAAGGCGAGAGATAACTATTCTAGGAGCATCATTCCAAAATTTAACCTTGCACATCGAAGGCAATGTCGCAAGAGCGTCAGCCATCTGATTTTCTGCCCGTGGCACATGGTGAAACTCTACTCTGTCAAAGAAAGGCAACAACCTCCTTGCATAATTCATATACGGTATCAGATTGGGCTGACGAGTCTCCCATTCTCCCTTGATCTGATTCACAACTAGCACGGAGTCTCCATACACATCAAGATTCTTAATCCTCAAATCAATAACCTCCTCAAGACCCATGATACACGCCTCATATTCAGCCTCATTATTGGTAACTGGAAATGTCAATCTGGCAGTGAAAGGGATATGCGTCCCATGGGGAGTCGTAATGATTGCCCCAATTCCACTTCCATATGAATTAACAGCACCGTCAAAAATCAATTGCCATTGGGAACCCGACTCAGGACCTTCACCATGCAACGGCTCCTCGCAATCTTTCATCTTTAAGTACATGATATCCTCGTCAGGAAAATCAAACTTCATTGGCTGGTAATCATCAATGGGCTGCTAAGCCAGGTACTCTGACAGTATGCTACCTTTGATAGCCTTTTGCGAGACATATTGTATATCGTACTCTGTCAGTACCATTTGCCATCGGGCAATCCTTCCTGAAAGTTCCTATTTTTCAAAGACGTATTTGATCGGATCCATCTTCGATATCAGCATGGTTGTATGATTTAGCATGTATTGTCTCAGACGTTTGGCAGCCCAAGCAAGTGCATAACACGTCTTTTCGAGCATCGAGTAACGGGATTCACAGTCTGTGAACTTTTTACTCAAGTAATAGATCGCATGCTCTTTTTGTCCAGTCTCATCATGTTGACCAAGAACACAACCCATACTGTTCTCCAGAACAGTCAAGTACATGATCAGTGGTCTCCCGGCTACTAGGGGTATCAAAATCGGAGGTTCCTACAAGTATTCTTTTATTCTTTCAACCGCATTTTGACACTTTTCATTCCAGACAATTACCTGATCTTTTTTCAACAGTTTAAACATTGGCTCACACGTAGCAGTAAGGTGAGATACGAACTGGGCAATGTAGTTCATCCTCCCCAAAAAGCCACGAACCTCTTTCCCTGTTTTTGGCACTGGCATTTCTTGTATGGTGTTGCGGTGAAAATTTGATATCAAGCTATTAATTAACTTGAACCGTGTTTCTTTTTACAACCGGTCTTTAATTTATCCAAAGGATAGGTCTAAAGAGAGAAAGAACCTTTTTCGCGATGTAACGACAACGCTTTTAAGAGATTCGGGGATTCGGGGGTTGGTTATATCTAGGGAAGGTATTAGCACCCTAAATATCTGTAGTACTCTACAGGAACCTTTTGTTTAATTAATTGCTAAGTTTGTGAATTGTGCTATGTTTTAAGGATTGGAAATAAAAAAGGCCTAAGTGGTTTTCTAAGTTTGCTCGCAAAGGCATCGCACCTTCTGCCTACGTATCCTGACTAGGATAGAATCAGAGCAATCGTAGTTCACCTCACAAGGGGAAAGAACTCTTGATGATGATCAAGGTTCAAGGGGGGAGCAAACATGACAATGTTTGTATGGAGTTTGACAAAACTCCCTAGTCAAAATTGAAAGGGAAAGTAAGAAATCATGACGATGATTCTTACACAGAGTTGACGAACTCTTTCCTAGGGTTCTAGTTGAAGAACGCTCCTAGTATGGGTAGGTTTCTTAGACTTCAAGCAAAGTCTAAAGGCTCCTAAATTAGGGTTAAAGTGATTTAACAAAGTCAAGGGTATGTTGGAGATTTTGGTCCGAGACATTGACAGTCAAGTGGACAAACCTTCCTTTGGAGGAACAGTATAATCGACAACTGAACGAAAGCTAACGAGCTTCGTCGCTTGGGGATAAACCAAAATATAAACATTATAAAAAGCATTCATGGTGACAACCAATGAAAAAGCATATTTAAGGATGAAAAGCAATAATGACAATCAAAGCAGCTGGTTCGGTACGAGAACCGTGACGACAGTTCGCACCTGGAATACTGTTGACAAACAGATGAGGTAAACACGATAATAATTCAAGGTAAAAATTCTAACATGTTGACAAACATGTATAAACATGATAACAATCAAATTTCTTGAGGAAACACAAGTGGAAACCTTTTAATTTTCATCTGCAACCGATTAGGGTTAGTACTGTCAGTGCGCGGATTGCGCGTAATCAAACATGGTAAAAAAAATAATCAAACAAGGGAAATAATTACATGGTATGAAAGTACACATTAAAACAAGCACAATGAAAAAAGAACGGGTGAAAAAAGATAAAAAATGAGAGAGTTATGATTTTTTGAAGTTTCATGTAAAAAAAAGAGAAAAAGTGGCAGCAAGGGTTATCACAAGGGATCGAACCCATGCCAAGACTGATACGCGCGCAAGTCTCTACCGCTGGGGCGGACATACATCCATTAACAAATGTGAAAGGATAAATATGTAAGGCATATCACATTCATGCTTGGGCAAAAACACATAATCAAACCAAATACGATTTATACCGTAACTTTCTAACCGCTTATCGAAACGAGACAAAATTTATATGGAAATGGGGTAGAAAAATGAGAGGAAAAGGATGGTGGTGTTGGTTTCCTGAAATTCACTTCCTATTTAAAACCCGATAGGGTACATGATTTGGCTTTTGGAAATGCAAAATGCTAGTACAGCTTGATACAAACATGTTTAATGCCAAGTGAATTCACATACACATCCAATATACGATATATAAACAGAAGGAAACAAGTTCATGGCCAGGACATGCATATATTGGAATGTCATATTCAAATTGCAAATACTCATGAAGGTAACAATGCAAGACAGTGTGGCTTTTGAGTTCAAGGTACTCATGGATCATACCAATCATTAAAACACTTTCAACATGTGATATTAAGTGTGTGTAAGTGAGGAGATCAGAACTGGAACAAGTGTGTAAGCATTTAGTGTTCAAATTGCATTTTGTGGTATTATGTGTATCATGAGTGTGATTCTTAGTTCTAATCAATTTAAGCTTCAAACAACAATGCAAACACATTCTAACTAACAAACATGAGATGTTGGGATAAGCATTTCAGTTTAAAAACAAGCAGTTGCAAAAGTGGTGTGTGGCATGTCATATTGTGAAGAAAGTGATCCTTTGAGAGTGAGAATGAGTTTTGTGCTTAAACTTGGCAAAGTGAAAACATACATGATTTTCAAATGTATTCTCAAACATGCTCAAAGGGTGAAACAACTGATTTTCAATGTTTATGTAAAAAGGTGATCCAGCCATTTTGATTTTTTGACAGCAAATCCCAAAACAGAAGAAAAACAAATGATTTGGAATATTTTGAAAAGCATGGTTTCTTTGAGTCTAGCATTGTGATGCTAATGTTTTAAATGATACAACATGAGCAAGATGGGGCTTAAGCTGCTAGTAACTGTTTTTTGACAGAGATTGATTAAATTCACAAAACCAAAGATGCTTGCCAAATGCCCCCCTTGCCCCTAAACATGAACAACATTACTGACAGCAAGAATTGATGACACATGAACAATAAATGTAAACAAGGTCACACAGTCAAGTATAAGCCTCAGGTAACATTAATTGATAACAAACACAAACCAACAGTAAATTGAAATAAGCAAAGTAACTGCCCTGATGCACCTATGCACAAACTCAGGTCAGTCTACACAAGTACTCTTAAAAACTGATCAAGCCAGATCAATACTCTTGGTTTTATGTTAAACTTCCACATTTTGAACCAAACCAACAGGCCTGCTGCATCTATGCTATCAGCCTGAGATGGATTTGGTTACTCCATACTCATTTCCAATCTTCCACCCTTAAACCAAACAGACCTCAAAGGAAAAATAAATAAATGGCATAGCAAGATACTCACCTATTTCTAGAATCACTTGCAGTTCAACAAAACAAACTTCACATCTCAACTGCTATAGCCAAAACAAACTGATATTCCTCATCCAAAAATAAAACTTACAGCATCATCAACAATACAAGTTGCAACAACTCCAAGTTAATACACCTAACAACTAAGCTTCTTCATGAGGGTCTACTAATCAGTTGTGGTTTTGGTAAATGACACAAACCAACAAAAATTGAAACAGATACACACCTCAAACCTCAACACTGTTGTGCTCAACAAACAGCAAACTATTCAGAGCCTATACCAAAATCCTCACAGTCAAAGCTAACTTAAATAGACAATCAAATATTTGAGCTTAACTAGCTGCAAGTCTGATGATAAGCACCAATCCTGAGCTGACAAAACTCAGTTCCATAAGAACAGTCCTAGATGGTTCCAGGGGATAACATTTCCATAAAGATGAGGTCATGACAGAGCTAAAAAAAATGTGTTTTTAGGGCTAGCCATATGACCAAGCCAACTCAGATGTTCTTGACATTTAACAAAACCTTAACTGAGGTGAAATTGACAAGCTTAAAAAACCCTACACATACTGCTCATTTAAACAAGTTTTATTATGAGAAATGCTCTTGACAGTTAATGGACACCAACTTGATCATAACAATGTCACAAACACCACCTGCTTCAGCAGCATACCTACACACAAAACAAATCCTCCAAGTACTGTTGCAAACAGATTTTTGGAAATAAGACAACTCCACACCATGACCACCATATATTTGACAGCAATGTAAACCCAAGAACAACAAACTAAACCACCACTCATCCTTATTGACAATCCCAATAGTTTTGCAACCTTTAGTCCTCATACACTAACCTGAATAACAATGAATATGACCATCACAATGCCTAGACATACTTGGCATAACACACCTTAAAACAGCAGGGCAATAATCTAGAGTTGTAAAGTGCCACTGCTTGATAATGCTTGAGTTTAAAACCAGACCTGAATCTCACAGCAAATATAATGTAACAGCATGTAGCAACATCTCAATCCCCACACACTTGCTTACTGCAACAAAGTATTGCAGCTCAACCACACACACACCCTGAATGCTAGAATCAGGAACAGGTCAAGAACTAAGTACCCTACCCCAAATTGCTATTACAATAGAATCTTGGTGACACATATAACTAACAACATTTTCCTATTGTAAAGCAAAATCAGTTTGTTTAAAATGAGCAGTATACACTACCTGCTTGTTTGAAATGCAAAACAGCAATATGCCAAGCATGTAAATGGACCAGGTTTAGAAATTAAACTACTTCTTCTGACAAATGCTAGCCCTTGACAATTTCTTTTAAAGTGGATAACCATACAAGTTTAAAATAACACTGTCAATTCTAGCTTCCTATCACACATCAGTATTTTTATCATCATTTAGCAACTTAATATACCAATGTGTAATAAATCTAACAACAAAACTTGTAACAAATGACAACAACAGTTTTTGCCAATCCACACATGAAAATATCTAACCAATACTTTTATCAAGTCCATATTAAACACACACAAGAGCAAACACAACATAGCATGTGTAATCAACATAACCTGACATGAAAAAGTAATTTAAAGGAAAGATTCATAAGGACATACCTCTTGTAGATCCCTAGCAGCAAAAAGCAATAAATCCCTTCCTTTAGTAACCTTGTCTTTTGGAGCAAAATGCAACTTTGTGGCTATTTTGAGCAAATGACCTTCCAGCTATGTTTTGAGACTTTGAACAGCTTGCTCATCATTAATATGAGGTGTCTCAAGTGTTGGAATGGTGAGAATGGCTTTATACCAAGATTTGTCAAGAAAAATACACAAAGGTCAAACTATGGTACATGAACAATTGAATTTTTGATCCTTTGATTTTTTGAGGAAACTAATGGTTGGAACAGCTTCAGAGGGTCATTTTAAGGTTGTCTATGGGGTCCTTGAAGTGTTTTAGGGTTTGGAGAAAGTTCTGGTGTGAAATGTACAAGTTGGCAATTTTGAGGTTTTTTGAAGGATTTGGAGAATTTTGAAGCAAGGTGAGAGGATTGTGATGACAGAAGTTTTCTATGGTTTCTATCAGATGAATTCTGTTGGAAATGAGGTGAGGGGGATTTCCTTTTATAGAGAAAGTGATTGAGGTGCTTGCTAGGGAGGTTTCTTCAACATGAAGTAAGCTTTGGATATTTTCCATCCACCATCCAACTTGCCTTACTTTTCTGATCCTTGGCTACTTCTTTTCATCAAGAGGAAAGTTTAATGATGGTTTTACTGATGAGAATGCAGGCTAGAGGCTTAGGGAAAGGGCTGGCTCAGATCTTACTTTCCACCTCATGCTTTGAAAAGTCCACTTTTGCAACTTTGGCAATGAAACTCATTTCTTTGTTTTGTGATAACTCTCATGCAAGCTTTCCGTTCTAACATACTACATATGTTTCCTATATCAGGTAGAACAAGTCTTGCAAGCTAGGATTGGCTCAATTGGATGGTGGAGATGATTTTGCAATTTTGATCAATGTGGGGCTAAAGTGACAAAATACCAACTTTGAACACATGTATCTCTCAGCTCATAAATCACCTTGAGATGTACTTGTACTTTTTAGAAAGCCCTCACATAGTACTAAAACTTTCATGTTGGCCAGAAGTCTTGATTATATTTGAAACTAGGTGAAAAATCCCCTTGAAGTTGGCTGATTTTAGCTTTTAAAGTGAAAATAACTTAGAAATTTTCTGTTATTTTCCCTTCTAGGAATGTTTTTGCTTCTATCTCAAAAAGTATGCATTTTCTGGTTGTGGACTAGTATGGTACTTTTGTAGGACTTGCCAAGAGCTTCCAAATGAGCTTTGAACCAACTCAATTGGATGTGTGGTTAAGGAGTTATGGTTTAGCCCTTTTCAAAACCCTAATTTCCCGATTTCTCGATTATTCTCTCATCCTTGATCCAAAGATCATGAAAATTGACATGTAAGTTCATTATGACATAAGGAACAACTTTGATTCACAACATGGATTCCAATTCTCAAAATTTGAGGAGTTGACTTTTTGGTCAATCGTACGATCGATCGGTGCCGATTGAGTCGCCTATTGATATTCTGGACATCTTGAGACTTTGATACTTCTTGAATAGTCTTTAATAGTCTATATGAACTTCCTGGACCTCAATCCCACCATTAAAACATCTTCCAACATCAAAGTCAAACCACAGTTGACTTTTCACTGTTTAAAAACCCTAATCGGGGCCTCCTGACTGCACTGTTCTTGATTCTGAAATGATTTCTTCAAATTGACTTCTCTTTTGACTTTGATATTATCTTTGATTTCATTCAATGATTGAATTGGCCCAAATCATTGGTTGATCATTCCTTGATTGTTTTGAATTTGTCGGTGCGAGAACCCTGATTCATCTGTAACTTGACAATAATGAACTTGCACTGATTTAGGGTTAGATAATTCATGATCATGCTTCTAAAAAATGATAATGAGAATCTAAGGGGTCAAAATTTGGGGTATAACAGTTGCCCCTATTTAAATATCTTCACTAGATGGGGAACGAGAGATGACAATCTTCGTTAAATCGCAGTGAAAGGTATTTAAATATAGATAACCGAAAATTTTGTCCCTTAGATCCGATGTCATGCTAAAGGACAAGTTATGATATGCCATGCACTCTAAATGATGCTTTATGATGCTTGAATGCAAATAACATAGACGCAACGATAATAATAAAAGAAACAGTAAAACAAACAATGACAAATACAAGGACTCGACACTGGGGACTCGTATTGAAAAACTGAATTAACAGTTCAGACATGACTGATAGCGTAAGCAGGGAAAACTTCACATGGGGAATAGGCAAATCCAATAAAGATGACAATCTTTTTGGAAAAGAAGTACTTCACCGGGGAGAAGAATAGACTTCTACTGGGGAAAAGGATATACTTCTACTAGGGAAATGAAAAATTAATTCCATCGGGAAAAGAGAATCAGGATTCACCGGGGAAGCGAAAGACTGGATACAACCTCACTGGGGATGATAAGATGAGGAACTTCCTATAGTGAAGAGTTCAAACGGGATCTTCAGGAATGGACTAGAACCAAGACTAATCACACACGGAGGACACCAATGACGACTAGATCTCCCGGACTTGACTGGGAACATGGATTACTGGGGATACACCCTCAGTTTCTGCAAATAGTTCACACAATGCTGGTAATTAATAGACTTCCTGGGGAATTGGTAACGACCAAAATTCCAAGCGATGCCAGTGACGACTGGTCTTTTAATGGTGATTGGTGACGACCAAATCAGGGTATCAATGACAATTAGTTATGAAACAATGCCAGTTACGACTGGATTTTTAATGAAGATGGTGACGACCATGCTGGAGAATACCAATGACAATCGGTTACAAGGATGCTAGTGATCACTAGATCTTAACTAAGGTGTTGGTAACGACCAAAACGAAACAGATTCCAATAACGATTGGACTCTAGATGATGATACCAGCTACGACCGGGTTTCAAAGGGAAAAATTGGTTAAAACCTCAAGATACCAATGATGATTGGATTTAGGCAGTGCCAGTGACGACTGGACTTCATGGGGAGAGTTAGCAACAACTAACAAGATACCAATAATAATCGGAACAATACCAGTGACGACTGGATTTCCCGGGGAAAGGTTGGTAACAACCAAACCAAGAGGCGCCAATGACAATTGGACTTTTATTTAGTGCCAGTGACGACTGGACTTATACGTGGATTTGTTAGTGACAACTAACGAGACACCAATGACGATTGGATTTAGACAATGCCAGTGACGACTGGGCTTTAAAAGGACATGGATGGTGACGACCAAATGAATATCAACAACAATTGGTTTGAACAAAATGCCGGTTACGACTGGACTTATACTTGGAAACGAAGTGAGTAATAACTTAGACTTCGCGGGGATTGATAGATGTCACCGACTCGGGGAACAAACGAATCACACTGATCCCATGATGAGGGGTGTACGTAGACTTGGGAAATAAACCCGAAGACCTACTGGGGAATAAAGCCTGTAGGTAGATTTTGCTGAGGTGAATTCAAACAGATGTCCAGAAATACTTTGCTGGGGGAGGAACCTTCATATCATCACAAGAAATCCTGAGGGATAATCTTCAATTTTGGTAATCATGCATGGCCAAAGGAATCTTCGTCGCCCAACTTGCTAGCATTTCATTGGGGAATGTAAATCCTGACTGTGTATCAAGACTCCTGCTACCCTGAAGTTTCGGGGAAGTATGATTTTCCTCGAGTTTTTCCACAAGTTAAAACATTTTGTAAAATCTTTCCAAGTTATTTTTCAAAAATTTGGATTTTAATGCTTTCAAAAACAATCGAACGATATTTTGCATAACACAGAAAATAAGGAACTGATAATTTGCACAAGAAAGAAAGGCTCAAAAGGCTGATTTTATTTAAAGGATGAAATCTTGCCAATGACAATATTCCATGGAAATTTTACAAGTAAAATGGCAAAAGTGGATAAGGTTACATTGAATCCTGTGACCTAACTATCCCTAAAGACTAGAATTCTCCAAGATCCTTGCTTCTGACGAGAGCTGTTGAGATGAATCTTTGTTGAGTCTGCAGTGTTGATGCCTTCGTCTGATGCAGCGAAACGCCTTTGTCCCTAATTTTTGCCTGGATCGCCCTTTCGGGTTTTCAATCCACCGGGACGCTCATTTTTGCCTAAGCCGCCCTTTCGGGTTTTCAACTTAGCGAGCTTTTTAATTTCTTTTCTCTTTTTTCTTTTTTTACCCCAACTTTTGCATAAACTGTTCTTTTGGATTTTCCGGTTTATCAGGTACTTTTTAGGCGTAATATTTCCGAACTGCGTCAGAGTTTATCGGGTGTGTGAGTTGTTCTCCGTCCATGGTAGTAAGGATCAGTGAACCTCCGGAGAATACTGTCTTCACAATAAAGGGGCCATCGTAATTAGGCATCCACTTCCCTCTTGCGTCTTTGTGAACTGGTAAGATCTTCTTGAGCACAAGTTCTCCTTCGCGGAACTCTCTGATACGGACCTTTTTATCGAACGCTTTCTTGATTCTTTTTTGATACAACTGGCCGTGACACATCGCAGACATGCGCTTTTCATCGATGAGATTCAGCTGATCAAATCTTTCTTTAATCCATTCTGCCTCTTCTAACTTGGTTTCCATGATGACCCTGAGGGATGGTATCTCGACCTCTATGGGGAGAACTGCGTCCATTCCATATACCAGAGAAAAGGGAGTTGCCCCTGTGGAAGTGCGGACGGAGGTTCTGTATCCGTGTAGGGAAAACGGCAGCATTTCATGCCAATCTTTGTAGGTTTTAACCATTTTCTGCAAGATCTTCTTGATGTTTTTATTTGCAGCTTCCACAGCTCCATTCATCTTTGGACGGTAAGGGGAAGAGTTGTGATGTTTGATTTTGAAGTCATCACATAAATCTTTCATAACTTTGTTGTTCAGATTGGTGCCGTTGTCTGTTATAATTCTGCTTGGGATCCCGTAACAACAGATGATCTCTTTTTTAATGAAACGAGCCACCACTTGACGTGTAACATTGGTGTAAGATACAACTTCAACCCATTTTGTGAAATAGTCGATGGCAACCAGAATGAAACGGTGTCCATTTGAAGCTTTTGGCTTAATTTCCCCAATCATGTCAATCCCCCACATAGAGAAAGGCCATGGTGAAGACAGTACATTCAACAGTGTTGGAGGCACATGCATTTTGTCCGCGTAGATCTGACATTTGTGACATTTTCTGGCGTACTGAATGTAGTCGGTTTCCAAGGTCAACCAGTAATAACCAGCTCTCAAGATCTTTTTGGACATGGCGTATCCGTTGGCGTGAGTACCGAACATTCCTTCATGAACATCTTTCATTAACAAGTCCGCTTCTCTTTTGTCAACACATCTGAGTAAGACCATATCATGATTTCTTTTGTAAAGTACACCATTGCTGAGGAAGAATTTGGATGCTAAACGTCTCAGTGTTTTCTTGTCAAGTGTTGTAGCATCCGCGGGATATTCTTGTTTCAACAGATAATTCTTTATATCATGATACCAGGGTTTGCCATCGGTTTCTTCTTCGATCATTTGACAGTAAGCAGGCTCTGTCTTGCGTTCAATTTTGATAAGTGTGCCATCATTGACATCTTTAGTTTTCCACATTGAGGCCAGCATGGCTAAGGCATCGGCGATGTGATTCTCTACTCTTGGAACATGTTTGAAGGTGATTTCGTCAAAATACTTGATCGTTTCAACGATATAAGCTCTGTAAGGGATCAGGTTTTCATGTCTTGTCTCCCATTCACCCGTGACTTGGTAGATAACCAAAGCTGAGTCTCCACTGACTTCGAGATTTTTGATTTGGAGATCAATGGCTGCTTCGAGACCCAGGATACATGCTTCGTATTCAGCGATGTTATTTGTACAATCAAAGTCTAATCTGGCTGTAAACGGAGTGTAACTACCTTCGGGATTCATTAAGACTGCACCTACGCCATGTCCGCTATAATTGGAGGAACCGTCGAACATCATCTTCCACCAATTATCTGTCTGTTGACCTTTGTCAGAACTTGTTTCTTCACAATCTTTTACTAACATGATATCTTCGTCCAGAAAATCAAACTTCAGAGGTTCATAATCTTCGACAGGTTGATCTGCGAGATATTCTGATAACCCTCTGCCTTTGATGGATTTCTGAGCCACATATTGAATATCATATTCTGATAGTAACATATGCCACCGGGCGAGTCTTCCGGTTTGTGTCGGCTTCTCAAAGATGTACTTTATTGGATCCATTTTCGAGATCAATAAAGTGGTGTGACAAATCATATACTGCCTCAAACGCTTAGCGGTCCATGCTAAAGCACAACAAGTCTTTTCCAGGAGGGAGTATCTGCTTTCACAATCAGTAAATTTCTTGCTCAGATAATAAATGGCATGCTCTTTCCGTCCGGATTCATCTTGCTGGCCCAGAACGCAACCCATTGAATTTTCAAGTACTGTCAAATACATAAAGAGAGACTTTCCCGGAACAGGTGGTATCAAAATTGGAGGTTCTTGGAGATAACCTTTGATTTTATCGAACACTATTTGACAATCAGAATTCCATATTACTGTTTGATCCTTTCGTAACAACTTGAAGATTGGTTCACAGGTAGGGGTCATATTGGAAATGAACCTGGATATGTAATTCAACCTTCCAAGGAAACTTCTG
The DNA here is from genome assembly GCA_963859935.3 of Lathyrus sativus. Taxonomy (NCBI): domain Eukaryota; kingdom Viridiplantae; phylum Streptophyta; class Magnoliopsida; order Fabales; family Fabaceae; genus Lathyrus; species Lathyrus sativus. The sequence continues at coordinate 253,791,835 of OZ012735.1, read as the reverse complement.
ACCTGATTTTCGGTCTGCGGAGCTGGCATATCTTGGATGGCACGGACTTTGTCTGGATCCACTTCAATCCCCTTGTGGCTGACAATAAAATCGAGTAATTTTCCTGATCTGACTCCGAAAGTGCACTTTGCGGGATTCAATCTCAACTGATATTTCCGGAGTCTTTTGAATAACTTCAACAAATGTTCTAAATGGTCTTCTTCATTTTGAGACTTGGCGATCATGTCATCCACATATACTTCTATTTCTTTGTGCATCATGTCGTGGAACAAAGCCACCATAGCTCTTTGATAAGTTGCGCCTGCATTCTTTAAACCGAATGGCATAACCTTATAACAATAGGTGCCCCATGGAGTGATGAAGGTTGTTTTTTCCATGTCGTCAGGATCCATTTTGATTTGATTGTAACCAGAGAAACCGTCCATAAAGGAAAACACTACGAACCGAGCTGTGTTATCTACCAAAGTGTCAATATGTGGTAGAGGGAAGTCGTCCTTTGGACTGGCTTTGTTTAAATCTCGATAATCCACACACATCCTTACCTTTCCATCTTTCTTTGGTACAGGAACAATGTTGGCTATCCATTCTGGATACTTGGCCACTGCAAGGAAGCCTGCATCAATCTGCTTTTTTACCTCATCTCTGATTTTAAGAGCCATGTCGGGTCTGGTTCTTCTGAGTTTCTGTTTAACCGGCGGGCATTCAGGTCGGAGTGGTAACTTGTGAACCACTATGTCTGTATCAAAACCAGGCATATCCTGATAAGACCAAGCAAACACATCTACATATTCTCTTAAGAGTTCCTTTAACTGCTGTTTTACTTCTGCCCCTAGGGCTGCCCCAATTTTGACTTCTTTTTCGTCTCCTTCTGTGCCAAGATTAATGACCTCCAGATGTTCCTTGTGCGGTTGAAGCTCTGCATCCTCTTTTTGGGCCAATCTTACCAGTTCATCAGGAATTTCACAGTCCTCATCCTCGTCTTCAGCTTGGTAAATTGGTGAATCAAGGTCAGGAGGAGATGCATGGTCACAGGATTCAATGGGGTTAGGGTCATCACTGCATGTTTGAAGGGTTTACTTTATTAAAACACACAATCAACAAATGCAACACACACAGAGAAAGAGAAAATTTGTTTTTGTTTTGGTTTTTTGTATTGCCATTTTTCTTTCAAAGTAAAAGCAAAAAGATAGTAAAGAAACAACACGAGGATTTTTAACAAAATAGTCCATTCTCATTGATATTTCTTTGAAAGCATGGGGGCCCTTACAAAACATTCCTATAGCCTTGGGCACGGCTATGGAGATTTTAAAATGAAAAAGAAAGAAAACAACAAATTACTTTAACTCGGGAAAAACTACAGGAACTTCGATAGCCTCCCAGTTGTTCAGAGTAGCTTCGTCATGATACACTAGCGCTCCTATGTCTTCACTTTCAAGATTTCCTTCCACGGCGTTAATTTGAAAACCGCCACTGATAAATATCTCTTGGATAGCCTTTGGCCGGCTGTTGTCATGCCTCGGTTCTTCACTTTGAGTTGGTTTGTAACCCAACCCCTGGCGGTTCATCTTCGGCTTTACCTCAATGACTTCTCCCCATCCTGCGGGAGTGCCTTCTTCCATTGTAGCTTTGGCGCCTTGAGCAGATGCGAAAGTTGGACTACTTTTTGCCACCGTCTCCTCTATCATTACTGCGTTTGCTATTTCTAGTGCTTGGAATGATGTCTCTAGCGCATCCTCTTCTGCTTCAATGTACCGGAATGATGAAAGATTACTGACCATTAATTCCTCTTCACCATGAACAATCACCAGCTTATCATTTACCACAAACTTCATTCTTTGGTGCAGGGTAGAAGTTACCGCCCCTGCTTCATGGATCCAGGGACGTCCTAGTAAGCAGCTATAAGCTGGATTTATGTCCATCACCTGAAATACAATGTTAAATTCATGGGGTCCCACCAAAATTGGTAATTCTACTTCTCCGATGACCGTCCTCCTCGAACCATCAAAAGCTTTTACAATTAATGAGGTTGGTTTCATCTCTGCCCCGGCATAGGCTAGTCTGGACAGTGCTCTTGCGGGTAGCACGTTTAACGAGGATCCTGTGTCGACCAGTACTCATGCCAAAGTATCTTCCTGGCATTTTATGGATATGTGTAGTGCACGATTGTGATCACGTTTTTCCTTCGGTAACTCGGCATCGCTGAAACTCAAAGTATTGCATGTTGTGATGTTAGCCACTACTGAATCAAACTGCCCAAGTGAAATATCCTTAGTTACGTGTGCTTGTCTCAATACTTTCTGTAATGCTTCCCTGTGAGCGGGAGAATTTATCAAGAGTGACAAGATTGATATTTTTGATGGCGTCTGATGAAGCTGATCTATCACCTTGTAATCACTTCTTCGGATAATCCTCAAAAATTCATCATTTTCTTCTTCTGTGCTTGGAGCTTCTTTTTCTTTGATTACCACAGCAGGAATGACTTCTTTTGGAATAGCTACTGATTCTTTCGGCTGATAGATCTGACCGCTGCGGGTCATCTTGCTAGTGCCGGTGATGTTGGTCACATCTTTCTGATTATCTGTCTGAACAACCTTTCTCGTTTCCTTGTCTACCACGGCCACATCGTACTTCCACGGAACAGCTTTTGTATTGTCATAATGGAACGGTCTCGGTTTTTGAACTACGATTGGTCGTGGTTGACCAATAGCAGCTCTGTTGAAAACTGGCCTTGCACCCCTATTAAACACTGGAACTTTCTCTCTTTTCCTGGATAGGTCGAAAACTGGCTCTATTACAGAAACCTCTTCTTTCCTTTCCTTACCCCATACTTGTAACATCCCTCACTTATCAATCTTTGTATATCTTCATGGATCACATTACATCCACTGGAACTATCAGCATATTTTTCACTTTTGTTATGAACATTTCCCAACAACCCTGCTGCTGTCAGCTTATCATGCAATGTCTTCAATGGCGTTCTGATTTTTGACACATCATTAATTATCTCTTCATCTGACTTTTCAATGGCATTGACCCCTCCGTGGTTTGGCAGTGGGTTACTCTTGACGTTAGGTGGTACATCATCAAAGGACAGGATTTTCTTCTCCATCAACTCTCTGACCAGATGTTTTAAGGCAAAGCATCCTTCTAAGTCGTGGCCGGCAGCACCTTCATGGAAAGCACAATGGGCATTTGGGTTATAATGTGGAGATGTGGTATCCGGATTGAGCGGTCTTGTCGTGATCAACCCCTGATGGACCAAAGATGGATATAACTCAGTATACGTCATTGGTATCTGTGGGAGTGGACGTTTTGTGGTTGGCCTCCGGTTCTGGTATTGTTGTCTGGGTTGTGGTACCCTCTGCTGCTGATTTTGTTGAAAGGGCGGAGCGTTGGGCGCTCGTTGATGCCCTTGCTGGTTTTGCTGATACATGGGCGCTGGTCGCCCTGGTTGGTAGTTTGAAGTGGAATGGTTGAATGCTGGGGTCACAGTTGCCACATATTGCTGAGGGGCATACTGTACCGGGTACATGGGTCTTTGATGAAACGGTTGAACATAGTTAGGTTGGATTGGCTGGAAGAAACTTTGTTGAGGCGGCTGATATTGCTGATATGGAGGTCTCATGGTACAATTTCTTCTTCCCATTACGGCATTTGTTTCACCTTCTTTCTTCTTGCGAAACCCACTGCTGACCTTCTTAATATTGCTGTTGTTAGAACTGCTGGAGCTGCTGGCTACCTTTCCACTTTTCATTCCCAATTCTACCCTCACTCCCACGGCCACAATGTCTGAAAAACTTGCAGACACACTGCTGATCATTTTCTCATAGAATTCTGGTCTCACTGTGTCAACAAACCAGTCTGTCAGTTCCTTTTCACTTAGGGGTGGTTCTACCTGGGACGTTGTTTCTCTCCACCGCTGAGCGTATTCTTTGAATGACTCTGTGCTTTTCTGGGACATGTTCAACAACTGCCTTCGGTCAGGCACCATATCCATATTATATTTGTAATGTTTCATGAATGCATCAGCCAAATCTTGAAAACTGTGGATTCTTGACTGATCTAGACTTATATACCATTTTGCTGGAGCTCCTTTCAGACTGTCTTGGAAGCAATGGATCATTAACTTGTCGTCTTCGACGTGTGCTGCCATTCTTCTATAGTACATGATTAAGTGAGTTCGTGGACAAGTAGCTCCTGAGTACTGATCGAAATTTGGGATTTTGAACTTTGGCGGTATTACTAGTCCAGATACCAAACACATTTCTCTGGCGTTAGTGCAAAAGGTATCGTTTCCTTCCATCGCTCGGATCTTCCTCCCTATAGTTTCAACGCTTTCCCTTAACTTCTCATGTGATTCATTCTCCTCTTCATACCCTTCGGGTCCTTTGTATACTGGTGGTGGATTATGAAAGATGGGGCGTGCTTGAACCTGAACTGTAGCTGGAGTGTAGGTGGGAATAACTTGTGGAATCTCACCTCCCAAGGGAATTGTCTGTTGAGTGACTCTCGGCGGTGGCACAAAGCCTGGAGGTAACCCATAGGTTGGCACATTTGCAATAATAACAGCTGTCGGGATTGGATCTACAGTGATTTCAGAGACAACGGTGGCTTGAGTGTCCAACATTGCACGGATGACTTGTAAGGCTTCTTTGATCTGTCCCATGCCTCCTCGGAGCTCTCCGAGTTCATTGTCGATTCTGTTTACATCCAAGTTCTGCTCTTCCATCCTTAAGCGAGCTTGGGCTCGTGTGTTGTACTGATGGCAAGGTTTCAGTGTGATTCTGTTGACAAGATAGAGGGATGAGACTCGACTCAGGAACATGTATATGCAATGTTTATGAAATGCAGACATGCAAAATGCAGATTTTAAACATTCAAGGGAATAAAAGTGTTATTTGCGAATATTATAACAATAAATAGGAAAAACAGCCAAATCTTCATTGATAATATCTGGAGAGTTTACAACATCAAACGGGAAATGAAAATACAAGCTTCTACAAAATACGAAAAACAACAACAATAGATTCTAGATTCTTCTGCTTGATGGTCCTTCATCTTCAGACTGATTCTTTCTTCCACCTTGACGTACCAATTCTTGAAGTTATTCTTTCTCTTGCATAGCCTTGAAATACTTATCTCTCCACATTTTCCCTTCTTTCTCAGCTTTTGCCAAGGCGGCTTTCAACTTTTCTACGAGGGTAGGCTTGGGCGAGTCAGGCTCAAAGCGGGTATAGAACATCTTCATTGCCGCTTCTCTCACCCATGATAGGTAAGATTCTGAAACAGTAGCGTTGTGGGGGCATAGGGCAGTTACTCCTCTTGTGTGGACATAACGCCAAGCGTACGCGATTCGAGCCCTATAAGCGGGATTCTTCCTTTCCTCCAAGTAAAATTTCCTCAAATAGTCTGGATCTGGTTCATCTTCCATGGGGTGCCCCAACTGTCGACGGGCCAGAATAGGATTATAGCTGATGCAACCATTGATGCTGATGAGCGGTACATTCGGGAAATCTCCACAGCTTTGGATCATGGAAATTCCTCCATACATAGGATCATACCATTTAATGTCTGAGTGTTTGAGCAACAGCAGCTTTTCTGTCCATGAGAGTCCATTTTGCTTATCCCAAATGGCTGGAATTTCTGACAAGTGTGAAATAAACCACTTGTGCAGGAGAACGGTGCAACATTCAACTCGTCCAACCCCATAGCGGTTCCTTCGGTGGAGGGTAAAATAAGTGTCGGCCAGCAAGGTGGGTACAGGATTTTTGATCAAGAAAAGATTGATCGCATCTGCGTCCATAAAATCACTAGCAGTTGGGAACAGGAATAGTCCGTAAATAAGTAACACCAGGATGGCTTCAAATGCTTCAGTATTTTGTGACAAGGCATAACTCTGAGCTTTTTCATATAGGAACATGGCTGAAATTCCGTATAATCCTCTCTTAGCACCCATATGAGATCGCACTTCGTCCAATTCCAAATACGCGGCCTCTGCAATTGCTCTTTCATTAGGAGTCCCCTCCCTTCCAGAAAAGGGACTGGGAGTAACACCTACCCCCATTAGGGCGGAATACTCCTCCAAAGTTGGTAGCAACTGATAATCTGGAAACGTGAAGCAATGATAGATTGAATCATAGAATTGCACGAGTGCGGATAACATTTCTTCGTATACTTGAACTTCCAGTAATGACAGCATATTCCCATGTCTTCCTCTGAACGCCTCGGGGTCTTCTACCAAACTAACCAGTTTCTTCAGGTTCTCTAATCTCGGTCTTCGGAACACAACCTCTTCTTTCTTTCCAGAATCCATCCTATAATTTCTGCAAAATAATCTTTTAGTTCCTTGAATGTTTAAAATAACAAGAATGCAACTTTAAATGCAAAAGTTTTATGGAACTCAAATTTACCAAAATATCCTTTCATTTCATTGATTTTTCAAAGGGGTATTACAAAAGATTTTAGTACGTCTTACAAAAGCCCTAACATTACAACTCAATATACTCTAAAAGAAAATCCTCTCTCTTCTTGATTCTTCTGAGCTCTTCTTCCACCTGTGCTTTCTCAAGGATAAGTTTGTCTACCATAGCTTTCCAAGGAGTTGATTGATGGTTGGAATAAAATGCATCTTCCTGTGCCTTCCTCTTCTTGCTTGCAACTGCTTCCTCTTCTTTCGACTGGAGTTGTTTGTGGAGTTCCTCGTTCTCTTCCATAGCCACCTGATATTTGTACTTCCAGGATACCTCAGTTTGCTGTGACTTCCTCAGAGCAATCTTCAGCTTCTCTTCCTCAGACATGAAAATCAACGGTTGTTCTTCTATTAAGACCATAGGCTTTTGTGGAGGATAAGGCATTTTTAACTGAATGGCCCTCTTTCGTACCCATTGGAGATAAGGTTCAAAAGAGATGCAGTTAGGTCTTCCTAAGTCCTCTTTTCCTTTTCTGTGTATATGCCCCCATGCTTTGAGAATTTCATCTTTTAATTCTGAAACTCCTATGAAGAAGATACCTTCTACGCGAGCGCTGCAAGGTTTGTCTTTCAGCGGATAACCAAATTGTCGACGAGCAATCACAGGGTTATAGTTGATTCCCCCATTTGTACCAAGGAGAGGTATATTCCCGAAGCTTCCACAACTATCAATGATTTTGATTCCATCATAACTACGGCTGTACCATTCAATATCGGAGTGAGTAAGAGCCATAATCTTTTCAGACCACCATCCTTTGCTCCAAAAAGTATGGGCTTTGGGTAGATGAGAAACAAACCATTTATACAACAATGGGGCACAACAGACGATCATTCCTCCTTTGTGAAGATTTCTTTGATGAACAGAGTGGTAAGCATCAGCTAGTAGAGTAGGTACTGGATTCCTCTTCAAGAAGTTTTGATGGCATTGAGATCCACAAAGTTGTCAAAGCTCGGAAACAGAAAGATCCCATAAATAAGCAAGGCTAGAATAGCCTCAAAAGCATCCATACTCAAGTGATCGGCATAATACTGAGCCTTCCCAATCAAGAATTTTGCAGTCAGCCCAAAGATCCCTCCTTTAGTAACCATGTTTTTCTGAATGTCTACCAACCCGATACGTGTGGCTTTAGCAATTTCTTCCTCTTTAGGGTCCTTCTCCATGACGGGAAAAGGAGATGCATCAAGGATGGGTAACCCAATCAGACAGGAATACTCTTCAAGTGTCGGCACTAACTGATAATCCGGAAATGTGAAGCAGTGATAAAGTGGATCATAGAACTGGAGTAATGTGGAAAGGAGTCCCAAATCCATTTTCTTCCTTACTTTCAGTAGAGACAACAAATTCCCGTACCTGCTTTTGAACCCTTCTACATCTGTGATCAGAGTGCTCAACCTTTCAATCTCATCCACATTAGGGCTTTTGTAAGTGTACTTTATAGTTTTCTTTTTTCCATTGTCCATGATGTTCCTGATATTTTATAAATAAGAGACTCTGAGTTCCATAAAACTTTTATGACATGATGTTTATGGATGCATGAATGCACAAACACAGGTAATCACATATTCACAAATTCACATAAGCAAACAGACAAGGTTTTGGGTTTGGATAATGAAAGAGGAGTCGAGGTCTACCCATCCCAAAAGGTGTGTATTAGGGCTTTTCTTCGCTGTAGAACAAGGTTCTAAGAGAGTTCCCGGAGTCTTCGACCCATCTTTCGGATATTACCAATTTCCCAAATACTTGGTGGTCGATAATATTCTCAAGAGAGTCTCGTCCAAGTGTAGTATCACGTATCAACTACTTTGGAATTACTTCCTTATAGTCATCGCACTACATCCTAATAAAGCCATAGTGGGGGAAAAGGTATCTAAAGGTCCTCAGTGTCATGGGCACCTATGTAGAAAGTAGCATTGTTTTCACGAATACTCGATCAACAATACTAACTCTCAAAAGGGCCTCCACTGAGCGGTGATTTTCTCAAGTCAGCTTGGTCGAGAATCTACTCCCTATAAGCCTTCTTGAATATATCACCTTCCTATCATAAGTACGCTCGAGCACGGGTGTAGTGCTGTCTCACCATTTCAAGTTTCCCAAACCAACAGAGCACAAGTATATACAAGTATTCACAGATAGCAATTAGTTAAACAAAATAGGTTGAACCCTCAAAATAAAAGCAAAAGCAATAGTCCCCAGTGAAGTCGCCATTTCTGTTGCGGTGAAAATTTGATATCAAGCTATTAATTAACTTGAACCGTGTTTCTTTTTACAACCGGTCTTTAATTTATCCAAAGGATAGGTCTAAAGAGAGAAAGAACCTTTTTCGCGATGTAACGACAACGCTTTTAAGAGATTCGGGGATTCGGGGTTGGTTATATCTAGGGAAGGTATTAGCACCCTAAATATCTGTAGTACTCTACAGGAACCTTTTTTTTAATTAATTGCTAAGTTTGTGAATTGTGCTATGTTTTAAGGATTGGAAATAAAAAAGGCCTAAGTGGTTTTCTAAGTTTGCTCGCAAAGGCATCGCACCTTCTGCCTACGTATCCTGACTAGGATAGAATCAGAGCAATCGTAGTTCACCTCACAAGGGGAAAGAACTCTTGATGATGATCAAGGTTCAAGGGGGGAGCAAACATGACAATGTTTGTATGGAGTTTGACAAAACTCCCTAGTCTAAATTGAAAGGGAAAGTAAGAAATCATGACGATGATTCTTACACAGAGTTGACGAACTCTTTCCTAGGGTTCTAGTTGAAGAACGCTCCTAGTATGGGTAGGTTTCTTAGACTTCAAGCAAAGTCTAAAGGCTCCTAAATTAGGGTTAAAGTGATTTAACAAAGTCAAGGGTATGTTGGAGATTTTGGTCCGAGACATTGACAGTCAAGTGGACAGACCTTCCTTTGGAGGAACAGTATAATAGGCAACTGGACGAAAGCTAACGAGCTTCGTCGCTTAGGGATAAAACAAAATATAAACATTATAAAAATCATTCATGGTGACAACCAATGAAAAAGCATATTTAAGGATGAAAAGCAATAATGACAATCAAAGCAGCTGGTTCGGTACGAGAACCGTGACGACAGTTCGCACCTGGAATACTGTTGACAAACAGATGAGGTAAACACGATAATAATTCAAGGTAAAAATTCTAACATGTTGACAAACATGTATAGACATGATAACAATCAAATTTCTTGAGGAAACACAAGTGGAAACCTTTTAATTTTCATCTGCAACCGATTAGGGTTAGTATTGTCAGTGCGCGGATTGCGCGTAATCAAACATGGTAAAAAAAATAATCAAACATGGGAAATAATTACATGGTATGAAATTACACATTAAAACAAGCACAATAAAAAAAGAACGGGTGAAAAACGATAAAAAATGAGAGAGTTATGATTTTTTGAAGTTTCATGTAAAAAAAAGAGAAAAAGTGGCAGCAAGGGTTATCACAAAGGATCGAACCCTTGCCAAGACTGATACGCGCGCAAGTCTCTACCGCTGGGGCGGCCATACATCCATTAACAAATGTGAAAGGATAAATATGTAAGGCATATCACATTCATGCTTGGACAAAAACACATAATCAAACCAAATACGATTTATACCGTAACTTTCTAACCGCTTATCGAAACGAGACAAAATTTATATGGAAATGGGGTAGAAAAATGAGAGGAAAAGGATGGTGGTGTTGGTTTGCTGAAATTCACTTCCTATTTAAAAACCCGATAGGGTACATGATTTGGCTTTTGGAAATGCAAAATGCTATGTACAGCTTGATACAAACATGTTTAATGCCAAGTGAATTCACATACACATCCAATATACGATATATAAACAGAAGGAAACAAGTTCATGGCCAGGACATGCATATATTGGAATGTCATATTCAAATTGCAAATACTCATGAAGGTAACAATGCAAGACAGTGTGGCTTTTGAGTTCAAGGTACTCATGGATCATACCAATCATTAAAACACTTTCAACATGTGATATTAAGTGTGTGTAAGTGAGGAGATCAGAACTGGAACAAGTGTGTAAGCATTTAGTGTTCAAATTGCATTTTGTGGTATTATGTGTATCATGAGTGTGATTCTTAGTTCTAATCAATTTAAGCTTCAAACAACAATGCAAACACATTCTAACTAACAAACATGAGATGTTGGGATAAGCATTTCAGTTTAAAAACAAGCAGTTGCAAAAGTGGTGTGTGGCATGTCATATTGTGAAGAAAGTGATCCTTTGAGAGTGAGAATGAGTTTTGTGCGTAAACTTGGCAAAGTGAAAACATACATGATTTTCAAATGTATTCTCAAACATGCTCAAAGGGTGAAACAACTGATTTTCAATGTTTATGTAAAAAGGTGATCCAGCCATTTTGATTTTTTGACAGCAAATCCCAAAACAGAAGAAAAACAAATGATTTGGAATATTTTGAAAAGCATGGTTTCTTTGAGTCTAGCATTGTGATGCTAATGTTTTAAATGATACAACATGAGCAAGATGGGGCTTAAGCTGCTAGTAACTGTTTTTTGACAGAGATTGATTAAATTCACAAAACCAAAGATGCTTGCCAAATGCCCCCCTTGCCCCTAAACATGAACAACATTACTGACAGCAAGAATTGATGACACATGAACAATAAATGTAAACAAGGTCACACAGTCAAGTATAAGCCTCAGGTAACATTAATTGATAACAAACACAAACCAACAGTAAATTGAAATAAGCAAAGTAACTGCCCTGATGCACCTATGCACAAACTCAGGTCAGTCTACACAAGTACTCTTAAAAACTGATCAAGCCAGATCAATACTCTTGGTTTTATGTTAAACTTCCACATTTTGAACCAAACCAACAGGCCTGCTGCATCTATGCTATCAGCCTGAGATGGATTTGGTTACTCCATACTCATTTCCAATCTTCCACCCTTAAACCAAACAGACCTCAAAGGAAAAATAATGAATGGCATAGCAAGATACTCACCTGTTTCTAGAATCACTTGCCGTTCAACAAAACAAACTTCACATCTCAACTGCTATAGCCAAAACAAACTGATATTCCTCATCCAAAAATAAAACTTACAGCATCATTAACAATACAAGTTGCAACAACTCCAAGTTAATACACCTAACAACTAAGCTTCTTCATGAGGGTCTACTAATCAGTTGTGGTTTTGGTAAATGACACAAACCAACAAAAATTGAAACAGATACACACCTCAAACCTCAACACTGTTGTGCTCAACAAACAGCAAACTATTCAGAGCCTATACCAAAATCCTCACAGTCAAAGCTAACTTAAATAGACAATCAAATATTTGAGCTTAACTAGCTGCAAGTCTGATGATAAGCACCAATCCTGAGCTGACAAAACTCAGTTCCATAAGAACAGTCCTAGATGGTTCCAGGGGATAACATTTCCATAAAGATGAGGTCATGACAGAGCTAAAAAAAATGTGTTTTTAGGGCTAGCCATATGACCAAGCCAACTCAGATGTTCTTGACATTTAAGAAAACCTTAACTGAGGTGAAATTGACAAGCTTAAAAAACCCTACACATACTGCTCATTTAAACAAGTTTTATTATGAGAAATGCTCTTGACAGTTAATGGACACCAACTTGATCATAACAATGTCACAAACACCACCTGCTTCAGCAGCATACCTACACACAAAACAAATCCTCCAAGTACTGTTGCAAATAGATTTTTGGAAATAAGACAACTCCACACCATGACCACCATATATTTGACAGCAATGTAAACCCAAGAACAACAAACTAAACCACCACTCATCCTTATTGACAATCCCAATAGTTTTGCAACCTTTAGTCCTCATACACTAACCTGAATAACAATGAATATGACCATCACAATGCCTAGACATACTTGGCATAACACACCTTAAAACAGCAGGGCAATAATCTAGAGTTGTAAAGTGCCACTGCTTGATAATGCTTGAGTTTAAAACCAGACCTGAATCTCACAGCAAATATAATGTAACAGCATGTAGCAACATCTCAATCCCCACACACTTGCTTACTGCAACAAAGTATTGCAGCTCAACCACACACACACCCTGAATGCTAGAATCAGGAACAGGTCAAGAACTAAGTACCCTACCCCAAATTGCTATTACAATAGAATCTTGGTGACACATATAACTAACAACATTTTCCTATTGTAAAGCAAAATCAGTTTGTTTAAAATGAGCAGTATACACTACCTGCTTGTTTGAAATGCAAAACAGCAATATGCCAAGCATGTAAATGGACCAGGTTTAGAAATTAAACTACTTCTTCTGACAAATGCTAGCCCTTGACAATTTCTTTTAAAGTGGATAACCATACAAGTTTAAAATAACACTGTCAATTCTAGCTTCCTATCACACATCAGTATTTTTATCATCATTTAGCAACTTAATATACCAATGTGTAATAAATCTAACAACAAAACTTGTAACAAATGACAACAACAGTTTTTGCCAATCCACACATGAAAATATCTAACCAATACTTTTATCAAGTCCATATTAAACACACACAAGAGCAAACACAACATAGCATGTGTAATCAACATAACCTGACATGAAAAAGTAATTTAAAGGAAAGATTCATAAGGACATACCTCTTGTAGATCCCTAGCAGCAAAAAGCAATAAATCCCTTCCTTTAGTAACCTTGTCTTTTGGAGCAAAATGCAACTTTGTGGCTATTTTGAGCAAATGACCTTCCAACTATGTTTTGAGACTTTGAACAGCTTGCTCATCATTAATATGAGGTGTCTCAAGTGTTGGAATGGTGAGAATGGCTTTATACCAAGATTTGTCAAGAAAAATACACAAAGGTCAAACTATGGTACATGAACAATTGACTTTTTGATCCTTTGATTTTTTGAGGAAACTAATGGTTGGAACAGATTTAGAGGGTCATTTTAAGGTTGTCTATGGGGTCCTTGAAGTGTTTTAGGGTTTGGAGAAAGTTCTGGTGTGAAATGTACAAGTTGGCAATTTTGAGGTTTTTTGAAGGATTTGGAGAATTTTGAAGCAAGGTGAGAGGATTGTGATGACAGAAGTTTTCTATGGTTTCTATCAGATGAATTCTGTTGGAAATGAGGTGAGGGGGCTCTCCTTTTATAGATAAAGTGATTGAGGTGCTTGCTAGGGAGGTTTCTTCAACATGAAGTAAGCTTTGGATATTTTCCATCCACCATCCAACTTGCCTTACTTTTCTGATCCTTGGCTACTTCTTTTCATCAAGAGGCAAGTTTAATGATGGTTTTACTGATGAGAATGCAGGCTAGAGGCTTAGGGAAAGGGCTGGCTCAGATCTTACTTTCCACCTCATGCTTTGAAAAGTCCACTTTTGCAACTTTGGCAATGAAACTCATTTCTTTGTTTTGTGATAACTCTCATGCAAGCTTTCTGTTCTAACATACTACATATGTTTCCTATATCAGGTAGAACAAGTCTTGCAAGCTAGGATTGGCTCAATTGGATGGTGGAGATGATTTTGCAATTTTGATCAATGTGGGGCTAAAGTGACAAAATACCAACTTTGAACACATGTATCTCTCAGCTCATAAATCACCTTGAGATGTACTTGTACTTTTTAGAAAGCCCTCACATAGTACTAAACCTTTCATGTTGGCCAGAAGTCTTGATTCTATTTGAAACTAGGTGAAAAATCCCCTTGGAGTTGGCTGATTTTAGCTTTTAAAGTGAAAATAACTTAGAAATTTTCTAAGTTATTTTCCCTTCTAGGAATGTTTTTGCTTCTATCTCAAAAAGTATGCATTTTATGGTTGTGGACTAGTATGGGACTTTTGTAGGACTTGCCAAGAGCTTCCAAATGAGCTTTGAACCAACTCAATTGGATGTGTGGTTAAGGAGTTATGGTTTAGCCCTTTTCAAAACCCTAATTTCCCGATTTCTCGATTATTCTCTCATCCTTGATCCAAAGATCATGAAAATTGACATGTAAGTTCATTATGACATAAGGAACAACTTTGATTCACAACTTGGATTCCAATTCTCAAAATTTGAGGAGTTGACTTTTCGGTCAACCGTACGATCGATCGGTGCCGATTGAGTCGCCTGTTGATATTCTGGACATCCTGAGACTTTGATACTTCTTGAATAGTCTTTAATAGTCTATATGAACTTCCTGGACCTCAATCCCACCATTAAAACATCTTCCAACATCAAAGTCAAACCACAATTGACTTTTCACTGTTTAAAAACCCTAATCGGGGCCTCCTGACTGCACTGTTCTTGATTCTGAAATGATTTCTTCAAATTGACTTCTCTTTTGACTTTGATATTATCTTTGATTTCATTCAATGATTGAATTGGCCCAAATCATTGGTTGATCATTCCTTGATTGTTTTGAATTTGTCGGTGCGAGAACCCTGATTCATCTGTAACTTGACAATAATGAACTTGCACTGATTTAGGGTTAGATAATTCATGATCATGCTTCTAAAAAATGATAATGAGAATCTAAGGGGTCAAAATTTGGGGTATAACATATGGCTTTTATTTTAGCAGGATCAACCTCAATTCCTTTTTCACTAACAATGAAGCCCAGTAGCTTACCAGATCTCACCCCGAAGGTGCACTTATTAGGATTCAGCCTCAGCCTGAACTTCCTAAGCCTCTCAAACAATTTCAGAAGATTCACCAGATGCTCTTCCTCCGTCTGGGATTTGGCAATCATATCGTCAACATAGACCTCAATCTCTTTATGCATCATGCCATGAAAGAGTGTCGTCATAACTCGTTGATATGTTGCCCCAATGTTCTTCAAACCAAAGGGCATCACTTTGTAGCAGAACGTTCCCCACGGGGTAATAAAAGTTGTTTTCTCCATATCTTCCGGCGCCATCTTAATCTGATTATAGCCCGAAAAGCCGTCCATGAAGGAAAACACAGATAATTGAGCAGTGTTGTCGACCAACACGTCAATATGAGGAGGCGGGAAGTCATCCTTAGGGCTCGCCTTATTCAGGTCCCGGTAGTCAACGCACATCCGCACCTTACCATCTTTCTTTGGTACAGGTACTATATTGGCGACCCAAGGAGGGTAAGTTGTAACAGGCAGAAAACCAGCGTCCCACTGTTTCTGCACTTCCTCTTTAATGTTTACGGCCATATCTGGTTTCGTTCTTCTGAGCTTTTGCTTGACCGGCGGACAGTCTTCACGCAATGGCAAGCGGTGGACCACAATATCAGTGTCTAGCCCAGGCATATCTTCATAAGACCAAGCAAAGATGTCACTATACTCTCGAAGCATCTCGGCAAGTCTCTGCTTGATATCACTTTGCAGCGCAGCCCCTATACGGACGTTCCTGACAACCTCTTCCGAACCCAAATTAATGACCTCAATGTCCTCCTGATGAGGCATAATGATTCTCTCTTCTTGTTTCAAAAGACGAGTCAGCTCTTCTGGTAATTCGTCGTCCTCAACAATCTCTTCTTCGGCTTGAAATATCAGATGCTCAAAGTCGAAGCGAGTCATAGGGAGATCTTGATCGGTGTCATCTGAAATATGGATCCTGCAAGAGAAAGGGTTAAATGCTTCAAATGATATGAAAACGAAGCACACAACCACATTGTCATTTTATTATAAAAATGAAAATAGAAAAAACAGGGATCACAAAATTTGCACGAGGAAAACGCCTTTATTTAATGATTAAAACAAAGCATACACATAAACAAGTAGGCCCTGAAATAAAATCACTATGCCCCGGGTAGGACACAGGATTGTACAATAATCGAAAAACACAAGGCATTACTGTTTCGGCGTCACTTGAATAAAGTCCTAGATAGCCCAGTTGCATAGGCTCTGTCCTGGCTCGTTGGGCTTGATCCATGAATCCATGTCACAGTCGTTATCTCCATCTTCACTGTCAGACACAACATTGATCTGTTCAAAACTAACTCCTCCTGGAGTAAACACAAACGACCCTTTGAACTTTGGCGCGCTCTGTGAAGAAGATGATGATGACGGGCGATACCCTAAGCCGAACTTGTCCTGCTTAACAGGAATCTCCAGAACTTGACCCCAACCTTTGGTCTCCCCGGCCGGAACTACCGCTTGGGCTTCTCTATACGACGACATAGCCACCTCTGGCACACGGCTTATGACAGGAGATTTGTCCAGGATCTGCACCCCTTCAAAGGCTTGGCACAATGTCTCATGGATCTCACCATCCATTTCGACATATTTGAACGATGACAGGTGACTAACCAGGATGTCTTCTTCCCCACATATGGTGACAATGCTACCACTGACCATATACTTAAGCTTTTGGTGCAACGTAGACGTTACAGCCCCTGCAGCATGAATCCAAGGTTGTCCAAGCAAACAACTATAAGCTGGATGTATGTCCATGATATAAAACACGGTGTCAAACACCTCTGGACCAACCTGGATTGGCAAAGTCAATTCTCCAAACACGAACCTTCTAGTCCCGTCAAAAGCCCTCACTACCAAGTCACTGGGCGTGCAGATTATACCTCGGGTATCTAGCTTCAACAGTGCCTTCTTGGGCAAAACGTTCAAGGACGAACCAGTGTCCACAAGGACATGAGACATAACCGTGCCCCTACACTCAACAGAAATATGCAATGCACTGTTGTGGTTACGACCCCTGGGTGTCAAATCAAAATCTGTAAAGCCAAGGCCATGCCCCGCATTCACATGCGCAATCACTCCTTTGAGCTGATTCGCGGATATCTCTTGAGGTACATAGGCAGCGTCAAGAGCTTTCAGCAAAGCGTTCCGATGAGCTTCAGAATAAAGCAACAATGACAAAATCGAGATCTTGGAAGGCGTCTGCTGCAGATGATCGACAATTTTATAATCGCTCTTCCGAATTAATCTCATGAATTCTTCCATATCTTTGGTCAAAGCCTCTTTTTCCTTCTCTTGAGAAGGTCCTTCTTCATTGACTTTACCTTTCCCTTTGGCCATTCTCTCAGCTTCTACTTCTGGTAACGCAAAGATTCTGCCACTGTGGGTTATGCCCCCTGCCCCTACAAGGTTATCAACTGACCCTACCGGCGGGCTTGCCAGGTCAATCTTCTCCCCATTGCAGTAAACTTCCGCCCCATAATTCCAAGGGATGGCTTTAGTGCTTTCATACGGAATGGGTCCAGCTTTGGTTATTGTGATAGGCGGCCTCTTGGGAGGCGCCGATATCGTGACAGTTTTGAACGGGATCGTAATCGTTGCAACCTCACCCTGCTTTTCAGTTATTTCCTCAACAAGCTTCTCTTCAACAGTACGGTAGAATTGCAGTGTTCCTTAATCAATCAGCCCTTGGATACCTCTTCCCAAGTTATCACAACCCTCGGGTCAGGCCAAACAATCAACACACTCATTATCACAACCAAGGAACACTCCCCTTTCAACAACCTGTTCTTGACATAACTCAAAGACGTCTTCAATTCACCCACATTCATAACTAGATTCAGGCTAGCATCTTCCAATATGGCACCCACCTGCGCAGATCCGTGAGCTGGCATCAGATTTTTCTCAATATTGGGCGCCTCATTACCAAAGTTTATAGTCTTGTTGTCTAACAAATCTTGCACCTTGTGCTTGAAAGCATGACAGTTCTCGATGCTATGACCGGGCGCCCCAGAGTGAAAATCGCAATGTGCATTGGCGTCATACCCGAAAGGAGGCGTGCCCTTTAACGGAGCCAACATCCTTTTCTCAACAAGCTGCAACTGTAACAAAGTTGGAAGAAGCTGAGCATACGGCAATGGAGGTGCATCAAATACTCTCTTCACAGCCCTATCCTGACCTTGATATCTCTGTGGAGCAGCATTCTGTCGTCCCTGTGGCTGTTGTGGCTGTTGTTGTTGCTGTTGAGGCACAGGAATTGTCACACTAGCAATTTGCTGTTGACGGTATTGGTTTCGACCTCTACCTCTTCCTCGGGAGCTGTATACTGCATTAGTATCCCCCTGTCTCTTGTTCCCAAAAACTTTTTTACCACCTCCAGCTGAGGTTGACTCTCCCGCTTGAATCTTACCAATCTTAACACCATTCTCTATGCGTTCCCCCAAGAGTATCAACTCAGAAAAGTTACTCGTCGTACAATTGATAAGGCTGTCATAATACAGCCCAGAGAAAGTGCCCACAAACATATCCACTAATCCAACATGGGTGGGTGCACCCTGGCTGCAAGCTCACGCCACCTCTGGGTGTATTCTTTGAAACTATCGTCGTTCTTCTGAGAAAGATTTTGGAGTTGGATCCTGTTCGGCGCAAGGTCGCTGTTATATTGGTAGTGCTTGACAAAAGCTTCTGCCAACTCCTTCCAGCTACCAATCTGAGTAGGCTCTAACCCCATGTACCATTCCAATGACGGCCCCGACAAGCTATCCTGGAAAAAATGCATCAGCATCTCCTTGTCATCAGAGTAGGCGGACATTCTCCGATAGTAAGATCGCACGTGAACTCTCGGGAAAGTATCCCCCTTATACTTGTCGAAAGTGGGTGCTTTGAACTTGAGTGGCACCCTCAAGCTAGGAACCAATCCCATGTTAGCCACGTCCAACCCCGTAGAGTTCTGATTAGCAAGATTCCTCATCTGTTCTTCCAACAACCTGAACCTTCTATCACTGTCAGTGGGCATCTCAATATCTCTGCTTGGAGGAGGGAAAGCATCTTCCTGACGATCTTTGCCCCAGTGAGAATCCTTATTACCATACCCAGCATAAGCAGTATTGGGACCAAAACCAGCCTGATTGATCCTGGGACCATACCCAAAACCCTGATTTCCAGCACCTGGCCCAAAACCAGTGTTGTGAGCACCCATTCCAACACCATTGTTACTTGCATTACCAAAACCTGCGTTACCGAAGCCCTGATTACCGTAACCATGATTTCCGTAACCCTGATTACCATAGCCTTGATTACCACCAAAACCAGCATTGCCAATACCAATACCCATACCAGTATTCCCAGCACCAAGACCAGTGTTCCCAGTGCCAACATTGAACCCAGCATTTCCAGCACCAATGTTCCCATTAGTTTCCACATGCCCATTACCGTTACCAGTCACATTTCCGTTCCCAGCTCTGTTACCGTTCTCAGTCGCATTGAGGACAACCATTGGTACAGCATCACCAGCTTGGAGAGTTTCGCCATGAGGAGGATCAATAGCAATTCCGCCATGTAGCACACCCTGACTGTCAACCCTAGCAATCAGAGGCTGCACCAGAGTCTGCAGCTGCTCCTGGCCCTTGGCCACAATTTCCATCACCTGCATGAACTACGTCATCCTGTCGCGCATCTCTTGCATCTCAGTTTGCATCTGATCCATGGCTTTTTTGTAGTTGCTTCTGGTAGAGTAGCGATGAATTCGCTGATCGACAATCCTGGAACCTGTATCAACAGAGGGTTAGGAAACAGCTGAAAGTACCTGCTATGCAAATGATTTATGCAAATGCAAGCGTGTTTCTGTACGTTAGGGAGATTTTTCCCCCGATTCGAGTGCCAGTGCTGATAATAAGAAGTCCGGATCTAGTTATTGAAATAACATCTCATATATAGATAGGGCCCAACGGCAGCAATACAATGTCAATGAATACACGGGGAACCAATAGCATGACCTCGACCAACAAGCCTGGTGATAGTCAGCCTACAGCAAAGATCAGAGAAATACGAAGGGTTATAAAGATAATCAATTGCGACAATGGGCACAGAACTCCTCTAGCAACTCTCTTGTCTTGGGGTGATCAGGTCGAGTGAGTAACCCTTTAACGAGCAACTCTCTCTGCATAATAGTGCATTGGTGACCTTCAACAGAACCTTCCCATGCTCCCTGGCCAAAACAATCTTCTAACTTTCTCTTTTTAGACTCGAACCTCTGCTTGCGATTTTCAGGTTAGCGATAGCTTTGTTCAGCATGTCTTCAGTGGCATATCTGCGAGCAGTTTCCTCATCAAACCTCTTCTCACTAGCCTTCACTTGAGCCTTCAATTTGGAGATCTGCTACTTCAGTTTATCCTCCCTCTCTTTGTTGTTGGATATATTAGCATTCCACTGCTGATTGAACTTGGATATTCTCCGGTATGCCTCATCCAGATTCTGCTTCTTGGTAGCCAGTACATCATTGACAGATTTGAAGTCCAGACCCAAACGCTCATGATCATCTATCTGCTTAGTCAAATCCGTGCCTAACCTGTTCACCAACTCTGTCTGCTTCTTGAAAGAGTGGACGACTTCATTTCTCTCGCTTCTAACCTGTGCCAGCTCTTTCTCCAAATCTTTGTTGGCCTTTTTCAGTTCTTCCTTCTCGGCTAACACCTGATTATACTGCTAAATAGGCACGGTAGTGGGCTCTTCAATCACTGGAGGGCATTCCTGCTTAGCAGGTGGAAATGGCATTCCTATGGTCTCTGCTCTGGTCTTGACCCAGGTCACATACGGAGCATAAGCTTGGCTATTGCTTTTACCCAATAATGATTTCTCTCGTCTACTGATATCATTCCAGGCATGCTGAAGCTTAGATAACATATCCCCCTCTAGAAGACCGGTGAAGTACAGATATTCCTGCACCTCTTCATCCTTCGGCGGAACTCTCAAAGCATATGCAAACTGTCTGACAAGTAGAGATGGATTATAGTTGATACAACCCTTTCTTCCAATCAAAGGCACATTTGGAAACCCACTGCAGCTGAATATAACCTTAGTACCCAACATATCTCTATCAAACCAAACAACACTCTCTGCTAATAAACCCATCAAGCGCTCATACCACTCAGTTGTGGCTGTAGATGAAGCAAAGAGACCCTTCTTGGGTAGGTGACCATCAAACCATCTGTAGAGTAAGGGCACCCAACATGATACATTCTTACCCCTTCTATTTTCGTTCTTGTAATGGACGGAATGATACACATCGCCAATCAAGGTAGGAACTGGATTCCCTGATGAAAAGATATGAAAGGCATCCAAGTCTACAAAATCAGGCATGTTGGGAAACAAAATGATACCATATATGCAGAGGGCAAAAATGCCGTTGAATACGATCCAGCAACCGTCTTTGGCACACTGTTGGGCTTTCCCAACTAGAAACTGCAAAGAAAATCCAGGAACCCCATTCCAACTGGACATGATCAACTCAGAGGCATCCAAATGAAGAGAAAGAGCTAGATTAGCCAGATTAGGCTTAGCATCCATTTGAACAAAAGGCATCTGACTCTTGATAGGCACACCCAACAACTCAGCATACTCCTCTAATGTAGGTGCAAGAATGAAATCCGGGAAAGTGAAGCATCTCAAAGGAGGATCATAGAACTGCAGCAAGGCATACAACCCATTCAACTCATACACAGAAGGTTTACGGACCAAACTGAGCAGTTTCCCATAAGATTTTCTGAATTCCCCTCTCACTATATCATCTGCCAAAGCAATCAAACCGGACAGCAAAGCAACATCTGGAGTAGGGAGCTTGTAGGCCACATTCTTCTTCAGAGATCCCATGATAGCATAATAGAAGGCAAGAAAACTGGAACCGGGGGATAATATGCACCTGCAACACAGACACACGTTAATGATATGCAAATGAGTATGCAAAATGCAAAATGCAAACATGCAACAGGGGATCAAGATTATGCTGCTGAAGAGATCAAGGCTCTGATCCAGCACAATCACAACACTGCTCTGATAGCACAACCTTGAAGAGGACCAATAAATATGAACTGTCGAGAACAACCACATCTCTGATGATAAGTACCCTCTGAACCCAACAACACTGATTCACTGTCAAGAAAACCAGGTAGTCTGAAGGTTAAGGTTTCCTGCAATAACCCGACCCCGCTCACAGGTATGGACCTAGTCACAGACAAGGTAGGGCATCCTATGCGTTTCCCAGCATCACAGGCTTTCAAGAGCGATGATACGATACCTAGAAGGTGTGGCATCATCATCTCTTGAAGTGGCATCACTCTGCTGAGTCACAAATGATCGGTCCCCAGAGTCGACAATCCTCCAAACCAACAACCCCTCAAGCCCAAAGGGCCGGAAAAGAAGTCAATCGGGAGAACCTCGTCAGAGCATAGATTTCATGAGACACTAATGCCTGCAAAGCAAGCACGCGCCCACTAATTTCCACAACTAATGCTAAGTACACTCAAGCCTGGGTCTGGCTTCTCACTCATCAGAGCCCCTTTCCCACAACAGCACAATAATAATAATATCATACTGAAAATAAAATGTGGAAAGTAAAACAAGCGTTAGGATTGACTCGCATAGGGAACCAGAGTCCCCAGCAGAGTCGCCAGTTGTCGCTACTGCGAAAAACGAGGCCGGCAAAACAGAAGAGTCGCCACCTTTCGTTATTTATCCCACAGAAAGGGAAACGAAACGATCGGAAAAACCTGACGAAAAGGTATAAGACAAGGTCATCGCAACCATTGTCTGGATTCGGGAGTCGGTTACGCAAGGGGAAGGTATTAGCACCCCTCACGTCCATCGTACTCAATGGGATCCATGCTTGTTGTGTTTATCTAACGGGTTTGATACATCTATCTACGCTAAAGGTCTGGTCTGAAAAGAAAAGAAAATGACTCGGCAGAACACAACAGTTATATGCCTACGTATTCCCGTCTGGAACGAGAAATCAGAGTCTACGTAGTTCGCCTAACTACGGGTTAAGGTTGCTCGCCGAGATATCGCATCTCGTGCCTATGTACTTTCGCACAACACGAAAGATCATAGCAAATGTAGTTCGGGACACGAGGAGACACAGGTTTGTCTTTTTTATCGAGTAACGTTAACAGACGGTTCCAGCAGTTTGGTGTATGCAGCTCGCTCGACAGAGACTTAGGCGTTTACCGTTTGTGGTAGAACCAGGAGTTAACATAACTCTCCTTCTGAAAAGGGTTTCCAAGAATTACAGGTCCAAGAGGACAAAAAGAGTTTGATCTTTGTTTTCTGTTTTTTAGAGAAGTATCTTTTATGGATGTTTGCAACTGATATCGCACTAGAGACTATGACCTGAGAGTGAATGCGTCGCATGTCACCCAAAGGGCGCCATACTAAACATCCAGACTGTTGGAAAGAAACTCTCCAACAACCCTTTCTCAAGTAGCTTAAGGCTCGTAGCGTACGACGTCAATTAACCTTTATTACTGTATTTTAATTTGTTTGCAGATGAGAAGAGAAAAGACCCACTAAAGGGGAATTGATCCAATCCTAAAGTTGTCATGCAAAATTGATCCTATGGTTGAGGTTAGGAGGGAAGCTAACTAATGTTATCATGCATGGTTAGAACCCTAATGTCTGTCATAACTTCTCTTGAACAAGAGAAGTCAGAGTTCCTAGGGCAACATGGCAAAGGAAAACAATAGCAAAAGAAATAACTATAAATAAAATGCATGCAATGCAACAAACAAGCAGAAGGAGCCAAGCTCAACTTCTAGAGCAGGCAAGCCCAGAGGTAACACACAAAACACAGGCAAGGGAGAGAGACTCAACCTTAAGCCAGCAAGCAAAGCCAGATAATAGCAGTCAAGCAGAGGGAGCCAAACTCAACCTCTAGATGCAGACAAGCAAAGGGAGCTAATCTCAACCTTTAGGATGCTCTTAAGCCTAGATCACTATATGAGAAACCTAGTCTAATGCAACACACAGTCAATCAGTCACACAAGCAAAGCAGAGTAGTCAGAGAAACAGCAGACAAACAGCTCAACAGCAAAGCAGATAAATAGCAAACAAATGAACAGTCTACAAACAAACAACTTCAAGACACCTCAAGAGAAGTCTTCATCTTCATGCTTCAACAAGCTCCAACAAAAGGGAAGAGAACAACATCAAGAATATTGATTGATAATGGGAAGCAGGAAGGAAACCAAGGGAATCCCTCCTGACACTCAACCAGTCATTTGGGAAAGGCATCCTCAAAGGTTCTACCTCTTGTAAAATGCCACACATCCTTCCAAAGGAAATATGAGGCTTTCACATAGGAACCTTGAATCATAGGATGAGAATGGAAATCAATCAAAGCAATCCATGTTTATTTGAAGAAAGAGAAAGCAACTAAGCTCTTCCTAAACCCTAATTGAACAAGCTCAAAGAAAGCTACTAAAAGAAGGCCTAAACACCAAATCAATCACCACCAACAAGAAAACAGAAGCTTATCCATGTCTAAAACACCACCAAAGAAGATTAGTAAACCTATTATGAGCTAAAGGCCACCATTGAAGTCAATCTAAAGCAAGTGTTATGTTGAAAGCAACTTAAAACAACCTAAGTATTAAATCTATGAAAAATACTAAAACTACTTCTAAAATCCTAAGAAAATTTCTAAGGGAAGCTAAACATGTTAAAGACCTATAGTAGAAAGGTCAGGGATCAAATCAAAAGGGAAGGTCACCTAAAAAATCCTAAATCACAAGGTACCAAACTAAAACCCTAAAATGGAAGGTCTAAAGATCCTAATCCAAAACAGAACTTATGGTTGTCTAAAAAATCTAGATTAAATCATAGGGGATCATGCATCTCTAATCTACCAGCTAGCAAAAAATCAGCCCCAAACTCAATACCAATTGCAAGAACAAAAATCTGCAATATCATGGATCAAATATGCAAAATTAAAGAAATAACAAAAAATGGAAAATGCTCAATAAATGGAAAAATAAGCAAAAATGAAATATTAAAGCATCATAAAATCAAGAATAAAATCAGGAGCACAGACATATTTTTATTTTATTTTCCTGATGAATATTGAAATTAAAATGAATTTTAGAAGAAATTAGCAATTAAAATAAAAAGAAAATAAATTAAAAAATCAAATAAGAAAATAAAATGCAGAATTAAAGGAGGCGCAAATGGATGTGAAGACTAAGTAGGCTGATCTGAGTTCTCATACGCTGCTAGCACATTTAATGAAATGACGTGTTTCAATCCAAAGTTCAAATTATGAGGTTAAGACGTGGCCACACGATTTGCATACAAAGTCTAGTTTCTGACCAGATCCAAGGGTGGAGGAGTTGTCTTCTTCGTTTGAAAGTCCAGTTGGAGGGAACAGTCCAGCGGTGGCCGGAGATGACCTCCGGTCATCTTCTCCGGCGGTCCCAAACTTGCAGTTCACCAAAGCTTAACAAGCCTTACACAGATCCACTCCAAATCTCACGCTGATCTCAAATATCCTATTCATTTTCCCTAATTCCTCATGGATTCTTAAACATGAATTCAAACAGAAAATACACCACAATTCTGATCATCACCAATCCTTAATCTAAAACCATAGATCTCTTCCTCTTGTTACACTGATCAACCTAAACTAATTAGATCATGCTGAATCCTTAAGATCAGGTGTCACTTCCGCGAAAATAAGGTGCCGGCAAAACAGAAGAGTCGCCACCTTTCGTTATTTATCCCTCAGAACGGGAAAGGAAACGATCGGAAAAACCTGACGAAAAGGTATAAGACAAGGTCATCGCAACCATTGTCTGGGTTCGGGAGTCGGTTACGCAAGGGGAAGGTATTAGCACCCCTCACGTCCGTCGTACTCGACGGGATCCACGCTTACTGTGTTTACTGGACGGGTTGGTTTTATCTATCTACCTATCAAGGCTGGTTTGAAAAGAAAAGAAAATGACTCCGCAATGCGTCGCACTTTATGCCTACGTATTCTCATCAGAGAATGAGAAATCAGAGTCAACGTAGTTCGACTGACTACGGGTGATGGGGGAGGTGGCTCGCCAATACATCATTATTGTGCCTACGTACTCTCAACAGGCATGAGAGATCAGAGCTTACGTAGTTCGGGATAATACGGCTTACGGGGATTCAGATTCATCTGTTTTATCGAGTAGGGTTAAACAGCAATTCCAGCAATTAGGGACAAAGCCTGTTTGCGGTAGAACTGAAGTTTAACGACACTCTTTTCTTCAGAAAGCTTCCTTTGAATTATGGGCCCACGGGGCAAAAAGGTTTGAAGTTTGTTTTCTGTCTTTTACGAAAGAACTATTTTTTATTGTGTTTGCAACTAGCGTCGCACTAGAGACTATGACCTGAGAGTGAACGTGTCGTATGTCACCCAAAGGGTACCATACTAAACATCCAAACTGTTGAAAAGAAACTCTCCAACAATCCTCTCTCAGATAGCTTAAGGCTCATAACGCACGACGTCAGTTAACCTTTATTACTGTATTTTCACTTGTTTTGAGATGAGAAGAGAGAACGGGCTCAACTAAGGGGAGACTATCAAGTCCTACTGTTGTCATGCCAAGGATTCATCCTATGGTTGAGGTTTGAAACAGGGAACTCCTAGAAGTTATCATGCATAGGTTTCAACCTAAAGTTCTATCATCACTTCCTTATCAAAGGAAATGAGATTCCTATGGGATCATGTCAATGATAAACAGATAAAGCATCAGCTTAAAAAGTAAACAGTAAATGACTGTAAAATGCATGCAATGCAAGTGAGGGAGGAAATGTGTGTGGGGGTATCCGCCTCCACAAGCTCATCTCAACCTCATGCCAGATATGAATAACTGCAATCATAAAGGAAAAATAAAGTGCTATAAAGCAAGACATAAGTGAGCAACTGCAATCATACAGAAGAAATAACATGCTATCAAGCAAAACAAACCACAGGGGCAAGGGAGCAGGGCTCTACCGAATACCCGCAAGCAAAGCCATACAGTAAAAATACAAGCAGAAGGAGCAACTAAACCTCTAGTGCAATCATGCTCCTAGCTTAAAGTCAGTCTAGATATGGACTTATTCTAATGCATCAAGCAAATCAAACAAGGCACATCAATGCAGAGAAGAAAACAGACAGGAAAGAAAGAAGATCAACAGCTTCCCCAGCTTCACAGCAAAGCAATCTTCTGACAGCAGTTTAGTCTTCAGACTTCAATCACCCTTCAAGGCTATCATCTTTCATGACAAGTATCAACTTGCTTCTCCAGGGTTTCAAACCATCAACCTAAGTTTCAACTTGTTCTCTCTTGTCCAAGCTTCAGCTCTTCAGTCAATTCCACCCTCAGGCTTCACTCCTAACTACAAGTATCAACTTGATTCCTTCAGGCTCTCAATGCATCAATGCAATTGTCAACTTATCCTTTATTCCTCAAGTCTCAGCTTTTCACTCAATCTCAATTGAATCCTCTTCATAAGTATCAACTTGGTCTTCAAGCTTCAGCTCTCTCTTCTTTACCAGCATCAATTGGGTCCTCTTCATCTATAAGCTTCAGCCTCTCAGAGTAATCTTCAATCATATGGAAGTGCCAACTTCATCCTTCAATCTTCTTCAAGCAAGGAACTCCATCCTCTAACAAGGGAGAAAGATGCATCTATCAAGAGCAAAGTTTGGATGGTTGGTAGCAGAGTGAAGCCCAAAGATCACCACTGAGCTTCCTGTCATCAGAGAAAGGGACCCTCAAAGGTTCTACCAATTTGCAAAGAACCACACATCCTACCAAAGGAGGGATGAGGCCTTTACAAGGGACCTTACATCATAGGGAAGAATGGAATTGATCAACATTTTCCATGTTTATGAAGGAAGAGAACTATCTAGAAGCTCTGCCTACAAAACCCTAATCTTAACCTAATCAAAACTATCCCACAAGAAGGGAAGATCTTCAGATCCAAGCCTCTTCAAGCAATCCAATGCATCTTCAACTTGTCTTCATCATCATCCAGGAACAAGCAAAGCACAACCCTAATCTAAGGGAACTAAAGATGTTAATCTAGTTGAGTTAGTGCCTTAGAACCATATAAAACTAGCACCGAAACTAAAATTAATCAAAAATAGAAAACTATCTTATAAATTTATACAAAAATTACTAAGGGATCCTAATTCACTTAAGAATGCCTCATGCAAAAACCAGGGGCTAAATCATCTATTAAGTCCTAAAATTAAGTCCTAAATCCAAAGGTATCAACCATAAACCCTAAAAATGAAGCTTCTAAAGGTTTCAACCTAAAATACCACCTATGTTCATCACAAAAATGTGAGAAAACTCTATGGGGAGCATTCACATCTATGCTAACTACTCACAAAAAATCAGGATCAAAATCATCACCACATGATCACACAAAATTCCACAAAATCAAGTATCAAACATGACTATTTTAATATCAATTAAAATGTAAAAATTCCCATAAAATCAGAAAATGCATGAAATAAAAATATTTTTTATCTAAAAAATACTAGACTCAATCATGAATATAATGCAAAAAGAATGGGATTAATTGGATCATTTTTCAATTTTATATGATTTAATCAAGAACCAAGAATAAAATGAAGAAATTAAAGAAAATCAAAAGAAAAAGATAAACACACGGTGCAACTAGCAATAGAAATCAATTCAATTCATGGATTGGGCCCAACAAGGGGGTGTGAGTATCAATCTGCACTAAGCCCACCCAGACTACATTAATGAAACGCATCGTTTCATCCAACTCAGGGTCCTTCACAAACTCAAATCAATACGTGGCCGTTGGATCTTCAGCTGGTCAAAGGTCATACATGGATCTGACGGCTAGGACTTCATCACCTACCTCTAGCCATGAAAATGGAGGGAAGCATCCATTGAAACAGAGTTCTAACATCAACCTCATCCTCACTCGGGCTCCCTCAAATCTCCATCAAAAATCAAGATCTAAAACACTAAATCACTCTAAATTTCTCCCAGAGTCTAACCCTAGCCTCAGAATTTATTGAATCAACCTCTAACCGAAAACACGATTAAGAATCAAGATTATGCTCAAACCTCAACTATCACCATTCTTCAAATTGTTTGGTCTAAAATGTTCACCACATTAACCTGATCAGTTCTTGCTATAATACTCACATTATCTCTCAATATCCAGCATGTTCTTGATCCAAACATAAATTGTGTCATCTCATTGATCATCACGAAATCCTCTCTAAGTTTCCAGAAACGATCTCCTAACCACATACTATTAATCTAACATAACAAACTGAGGTAATTCTTCTTAAATTAAGGTGAGGGATGAAAGATTCAAACCTGTGAATTCTTGAATAACAGAAGTAGCAAAGCTTCAATTCAACCCTTCTACTGCTCTGGAATCGTTCAATGTACCAAGTTCTTGCTTCTGTATGCAAGAGAATTGATTGCAAATGCTTGGAACTCCAAATCCGATGGTGACTTGCAGGTGCTGAAACTCAAATGCAAGAACACGATCCTTCAAGGCTTTGGCTATGGAATTGATCTGGAATCATTCAGTATCCTCAATAGAAGTTGTTGAGATCAAAAGAAAGATCAAAAATGGTGTAGAATGCAGAAACTGATTTCAATTTGCAATGAACAATGTGAAGTTGCAAACTCTTTTCTCTCCCTCAATTCTCACCAACCCTGCACTTGAACCCCTTCTAATCAATATATAGATGATGTTGGACCTCTCTAGAATCTTCTGGAATCATCCAAGGAGATATTGAATTTCTCATGTCATCAAAATGTCCTTTCATGCCATACTCACACCAATTTTGGTTTCACTTGTTGCAGCAGCTTGTTATGATTCCAAAATCTCTCCAAATGAGATATTAGATGTGTTACAATGCCTTGGAAGCTTGTGCATTGATCTCTCATGTGTTTTGCAAATGTTACTTAAGATGTAAGTAACTACTTTTCAAAGCAAGTCCACAAATTACACCTCAACTCAAAAATAAGGCTAAACCAATGTTCTTAAAATGTTTTTTAGAGTCAAAATGATATATTACATGCCTTGGTTTGGATGTGTAGATCAAAAGTATCAATTTCCATCTTTGGTTCATTTAACTTATACCCTTATTTTAGGTCATTTTTGCAACTTTGAGCTACAAGCATTTCCAACAACTCATGACCTCTTTACCAGCCTTAAAAAATCATTTTGAACAAGTTTGATGTTGTACATTTTCCCATTTGAAGCTTGGAAATAGGAGTTATGGCCTTATGGTTGAAATGACCTATAATCTCCAAATGACCAAAATGCCCTTGACTTGTCAAAGCCATAAATTGAGTTCTACAAATCCTATCAAGGACTTCTAGTACTCTCTAGAAATCTAAGAGGATAATGAAAAACATTCATGTTGACCAAGAGCTCATAGGAATCATCCTTCTAGGGCAAAAGTTTGATGCAAGTTGGGTAACTTTCAAGCTCCTAAATTCACATACCTCAGATGACCTGTAACTTGTCAAAGTCATAACTTGAGTTCTACAAATCCTATCAAGGACTTCTAGTACTCTCTAGAAAGCTGAGATCAAGCTATACAACATTCATGTTGGGGGCAAGATGAGATGACAATCACATCTTGAGCTAAACTGCCTTGACGATAGGGGTCAAACTAGGGGATTTTACACTGTCAAGCCTTAGAAACCCTAGCTTGAAGCTTCTCAAACTCTTCAATCATGATGAGTTGACCTTGGAATCATCCTTATAGTATCTCAATGCATCAATCCATGATCACATGGCTCTTGGATTAGGTCTCAACTTCCTCCAAGTCTTCAGTTGACTTAGGGTTGACCCAGTCAAACCCTAGCTGCACCACTCATGGCTGAGGCTTCTTATTCTTGCACAATGACCTGTCTAGGCCTCAAAGTGATCTCTAACACTTCTCATGAGCTCTCTCAAGACCTCAAGTCTAACTTCATGGTCTCAGAATCATCTGATGACTTCCCACAACTTTCAAGTTAGGAGACACACACTCTTGGCTTCAACCATTCTTTCTGAGGATCTTATACCTATCTGGTGAGGATATCAACCCTTGAACACTTGAATAAAATTCTTAGCTAGTTTCATAGCCTTGTGTAGCTCTTGATTGGTAATCATACCTCTTGATCTCCTGCACACATGTCAATGAAATGCAAATGATAATGCTAATGTGAATGAAATGAAACATAAGCTAGGTAAAGAAATGTTGGGCAAATTTTGGGGTGCAATAGCTGCCCCTATTCAAACGGCTTGAACCTGACTGGGTGAGAAGCGAACGACTCTCAACCAATCAAGGTGTGAGACGGTTGAATACCGACAAACCCGGAAATTTGCCAACTGCACAAGTACACGGTACTCTGATGGGAACGAATCTTCGAAAACTGAAATAATAGTTGCTGGCAACTAGCTGGGGAATCGGTCACACGGTAACCGGTGATACATGGTCGATCATACCGTCTAGCATCAAGATTCCTCGGGACTTATCAGATCAACAGTCAAGTCAATCATGCCATCGGGCATTCAAAGAAATCTTTGGGCGTCAGCCGGACTTCGTCAGTAAGTCGGGAATGGAATTCTCAGTCAATCATGAACCAATTAGGGATATCCAACTTCTACCATCAGGCACTCCGCATCAGCTGAGAGAACTGCTTCGTTAATATGGTTGGACTTCAATCATCAAGTCTTCAAGGGAAGTTTCAACTTCGCTGCTCAGAAACCTGCTGGGGATGACACATCTCCGCTGGGGATTCTGGAGAACTATCAAGTCACTCTGCTTCGGGGTCCAGAAATCATTTTGGGTGAATCATCTCTGCTGAGGAAACCAAGAATTATCTTGAATAAACAACTTCTCCGGGGACTTCAAGAATCATCCTGAACCAATAACTCCGCTGGAGATTTCGGGAATCATCCCGAGCAATCGCTCTACCGGGGACTCTAAGCGTCAACTTGAGCAACCCTCTCTTTCGACTTTGCTGGGGTTTTAAGAGTCATCTTGAGCAAACGACTTTGCTGGGGAGAATTCAAGAATCATCTTGATCAAGCCATTCTGCGGAGGAACACCTGCAAAACAAGAACGGTAACAACCTAGCTCATGTTTCATATGCATATGCTTTGACAACGATGCAATGCTCCACACGGTGGAAATGCTACGCGTTTAGGATAAATGCTATGCAATCATGCAACATGCTACGGCCCCATCAGCAAAATAAATGCCGAAGGGAAAATCCTCTGGTCAAGGAGAAGGAACCACTCTGGTGGAGGAAGGAATCATCCTGCCAAGGAGAAAAAGTCACGCCAATCTCAATCGGACTCCGCCTGGGGAAATGAACATCAGTCGACTGCTGCGGGGGAACGAAGCTCCACGAGAACCTGGACCTGCTCAGGAAAGCAATGTCAATCGCAGAAATAAACTGCGCGGCCTCCGCGACTACTTCCCTGGAGGTAACGACTCTGGCGGGGAAATACAACATCAGTTATTCAACACTCTACTGAGGAAAACCAATCATGGCCTCAACGGCTTCCAAGGACTCGGCTCCCTTGGGGATCTGCAAACTCGGCTGGGGAAGAAGGAATCATCCTGCTTACTAGGGAGAGTACAACTCTGTGGGGAATCTCAATTCCGCTGGAGACTTCAGTCTTGAACTATCGAATGTTGCACACTTTAGTACGACTCAGTTGGGGAGATGACGTTCCTTCAGGATGCATCTGATTGGGGAGAGAATCTTCTCTGCTTGGGGAGACATATCAATGCCTTGCGATCTCACGCTCGGACTCGGTGGGGAGAGGCTGCTGAACTTTGCTAGAGAAGAAGGAATCATCCTGTTTGGGGACGCATACGGCGTACTACCTGGTATATGTCGTACCTGCAACAACACAAACAAACAGACAAGATACCCTTCTCAAAGGGACCTATCAAGGTTATCCTCTTGTGACAATGTTCAAGTAATTCATTGTTTCAACAATCAATGGCCTAAACCGGTAAGTTTATGTATGCGCATTTTATCAAAAACATTGGCGTTCTTTTTCGCAAACAAAACAGATAAATGCTAAACAGACAAACATAATCGTTGAATAGTATACATTTTATTGATAACGAACCCCTGAATGGGTAAAAATGTTTTACAACGGATGCAAGCCCCTGGAATGAGGAAGTTGCGCAAGAATAAAACATAAATATACATCAGTATATACACAAATGTCGGCAATGAGGCGTAGACGAACACCATGAGTTGATCCCTCTATGACCCACTCGACCTCGATACTTCTCCGACGCTTCAGCTTCAGAAGAGATTGACTCAGATAAACGGCCCTCAGGTCTTCCAAACCACTAAACAATGAAAGTCCACACGCGAAACGCAGTCATTTGCTTTTTCAAATCCCTAACTTTTGCCTGAATCGCCCTTCCGGGTTTTCGATTCACCGGGATACCCTTTTTTGCCAAAGTCGCCCTTCCAGGTTTTCGACTTTGCGGGTGTACATTTTTTCAATTTATATCCCTAATTTTTGCCCGAACCTTTTTCTTTTTTATGGTTCGCCAGGATGCCCCCTTTTTGCCTGGATGCTCTTTTTCTTTCCAGCGGGTCATTTTTTAAGTAAAGTATTTTTTAACTGCGTCCGCGTTCACCGGGGATGCAAAATCTTCGCCATCCATCGTAGATAACAACAAGGCTCCTCCCGAGAAGACCTTGCTGACGACGTACGGACCTTCGTAATTGGGAGTCCACTTGCCCCGGTGATCGGAGTGCGGAGGAAGAATCTTCTTCAGGACGAGATCACCCGTCTGAAAGCTTCTAGGACGCACCTTCTTATCATAAGCTTTCTTCATTCGGCTTTGGTATAGACGACCATGCGCAATCGATGCTAGTCTCTTCTCGTCCATCAGGCTGAGTTCGTTTAGTCGGTTCTTAATCCATTCTGCCTCGTCGAGTTTCACGTCAACCAAAACTCGCAAAGAAGGGATCTCCACTTCTAACGGTAGGACAACTTCCATACCGTACACTAAGGAGAAATGAGTTGCCCCGGTTGACTTACGTACCATCGTACGATAACCGTGCAATGCAAATGGCAACATCTCGTGCTAGTCCTTGTAGGTCACAACCATCTTCTGCACAATCTTCTTAATATTCTTATTGGCCGCTTCAACGGCGCCATTCATCTTCGGCCGGTAAGGAGATGAGTTGTGGTGTTCAATCTTGAAACTCTGGCACAGCTCCTTCATCATCTTGTTATTCAGATTCGAACCATTATCAGTAATGATCCGCTTGGGAATTCCGTAACGACAAATGATATCCCTCTTTATGAATTTAGCCACCACCTGCTTGGTCACATTAGCATATGAGGTTGCCTCCACCCACTTGGTGAAGTAGTCGATAGCTACTAGAATGAAGCGATGACCGTTAGATGCAGTGGGCTCGATCTTGCCTATCATGTCGATGCCCCACATGGAGAACGGCCACGGGGAGGACATGACATTCAATGGGCACGGTGGCACATGAACCTTATCAGCATAAATCTGGAATTTATGACATCTCCTCGCGAATTTAAAGCAATCCGATTCCATCGTCTGCCGGTAGTATCCTGCTTTCAGGATTTTTCTTGTCATAGCATGCCCGCCGGCGTGCGTACCAAACGTGCCTTCATGGACTTCTTCCATGAGCATATTCTCTTCTTTCTCATCTACACATTTGAGTAGCACGAGATCATGGTTTCTTTTATACAAAACTCCATCAGGATTGAGATAAAAATTTCCAGACATCCTCCTTAGAGTCTTCTTATCCTGGGTTGACGCTCCCGCAGGATATTCCTTAGTCATAAGGAAGGTTTGGATGTCATGGAACCATGGGTTGCCATCGGAGGCTTCCTCAATCGCAAAGACGAACGCAGGTCTATCAAGACGAGAAAGGACAATTCTTGGAGCTTCATTCCAAAAATTGACTTTATACATCGAAGCCAATGTGGCTAAGGCATCAGCCATCTGATTCTCCGCTCTAGGCACGTTATGGAGTTCCACTCGATCAAAGAACGGAAGCAGCCTTCTAGCATAGTTCATGTATGACACCAAATTCGATTGGCGAGTCTCCCACTCCCCTTTAATCTGGTTGATCACAAGCACTGAGTCACCATATACGTCTAGGTTCTTGATTCTCAAATCAATTTCTTCTTCTAGACCCATGATGCATGCTTCGTACTCCGCTTCGTTATTGGTGACTGGAAACATCAGTCTCGCTGTAAACGGGATATGGGATCCGTGGGGAGTCGTGATGATCGCCCCTATGCCACTTCCATAAGAATTAACCGCCCCGTCGAATATCAATTTCCACTAGGATTTCCTATCTGGCCCCTCGTCGGGCAACGGTTCATCACAATCTTTCGCTTTGAGGAACATGATATCCGCATCAGGGAATTCAAATTTCATCGGCTGATAATCTTCGATCGGCTGTTCGGCAAGGTATTCAGACAATACGCTTCCCTTGATGGCCTTCTGGGAAACGTACCGAATGTCATATTCCGTCAACACCATTTGCCATCTGGCAATCCTGCCCGAAAGCGCTTGCTTCTCAAAGACGTACTTGATCGGATCCATCTTCGAAATTATCATGGTGGTGTGGTTGAGCATGTACTGTCGTAAACGTTTGGCAGCCCAGGCTAGTGCACAACACGTTTTCTCCAGCATCGAGTAGCGAGATTCATAGTCTGTGAACTTTTTACTCAAGTAGTAAATGGCATGCTCCTTTCTGCCCGTCTCGTCGTGCTGACCGAGGACACACCCCATACTATTCTCAAGAACTGTCAAGTACATGATTAAGGGTCGTCCGACCACTGGGGGTATCAAGATTGGAGGTTCTTGTAGATACTGTTTTATCTTATCAAATGCCTTCTGGCAATCCTCGTTCCAGATAATCGCCTGATCTTTCTTTAGCAGTTTGAACATCGGTTCACACGTGGCTGTGAGCTGAGAAATAAACCTTGCAATGTAGTTTATTCTGCCTAGGAAACCACGAACTTCTTTTTCTGTTTTTGGCGCTGGCATCTCTTGTATTGCTCTTATCTTCGCAGGATCAACCTCAATGCCTCTTTCGCTCACGATAAACCCTAGTAGTCTTCCAGACCGTACTCCGAAAGTACACTTGTTAGGATTCAGCCTCAACCTGAACTTCCTAAGCCTCTCAAAAAGCTTCAGCAAATTGACCAGATGTCCCTCCTCCGTTTGGGACTTCGCAATCATGTCATCAACATAGACTTCAATCTCATGATGAATCATATCATGAAACAAAGTAACCATTGCTCGTTGGTAAGTGGCCCCTGTGTTCTTCAGACCGAAAGGCATTACCTTGTAGCAAAATGTTCCCCAAGGTGTGATAAACGTAGTTTTCTCCATGTCCTCCGGCGCCATCTTGATCTGATTGTAGCCGGAGAAGCCATCCATGAACGAAAATACGGAGAACTGAGCTGTATTGTCGACCAACACATCAATATGAGGTAGCGGGAAATCATCTTTAGGGCTCGCCCTATTTAAATCCCGATAATCGACGCACATTCGTACCTTACCGTCCTTCTTCGGTACAGGCACTATGTTGGCGACCCACGGAGGGTAAGTAGTGACCGCTAAGAAGCCAGCATCGAGCTGCTTTTGCACTTCTTCTTTGATCTTAACGGCCATATTTGGTCGTGTCCTCCTAAGCTTCTGCTTAACGGGAGGACAATCTTCTCGCAGCGGCAAGTGGTGGACCACAATGTCTGTGTCAAGTCCGGGCATATCTTCGTATGACCAAGCGAAGACATCACTGTACTCTCTCAGCATCTCGACCAATCTCTGCTTGACATCACTCTGCAGCGCAGCCCCTATCCTGACGTTCCTGACCAGTTCTTCAGAACCTAGATTCACAATCTCGATCTCTTCCTCATGAGGCAGAGTAACTTTCTCTTCTTGTTTCAACAAGCGGGACAACTCTTCGAGAAGGTCTTCGTCCTCATCAATCTCTTCTTCGGCTTGATAGATCGGGCAATCGAAGTCGAAGTGAGTCGTAGAAGGTCCAGAGTCGATGTCATCTGTCATGTGGATCCTGCAATAATAAGGGTTAAGCTTAAAACAAGGATATGCAGGTTAGCACAAACCTCATTGCCATTTTATTGTTTTTCAAAACAAATA
Organism: Lathyrus sativus; assembly: GCA_963859935.3. Lineage (NCBI taxonomy): Eukaryota > Viridiplantae > Streptophyta > Magnoliopsida > Fabales > Fabaceae > Lathyrus > Lathyrus sativus. The sequence goes on along the minus strand of OZ012735.1, from coordinate 253,754,529 downwards.
TAAAACAGGAATAACAGAGATCACAATATTTGAATACGAAGAAAAACGCCTTTTGATTTATTGATAAAATGCATGTACATAATCAAACGAGGCCCTGACAATAAAACCACTATGCCCCGGGTAGGACATAGGGTTGTACAATTATTGGAAAAAGTAAATCATTACTCTTCGCTTGTCATCTGGATGATATCCTTTACGGACCAGTTGTTGAGGCTCTCGCCTGGCTTGCTTGGCTGGATCCAAGAGTCCAGATCGCAGTCGCTGTCTTCGCTGTCTTCAGACACCGCATTGACGCTTTCAAATATAACCCCGCCGCTGGTAAATTGGATCGGCCCTTTACCTTGCGACGCACTGCTGGAAGAGGAGGCTTTAGCCGCAGGAGAATATCCTAACCCAAACTCGTCTTGCTTGTTAGGTATCTCCAAAATTCGCCCCCAGCCGGGGGTAGATCCGGCTTGGACAACGGCCCGAGCTTCCTTGAATGAGGAGAGAGTCATCTCTGGCTTCTCAGTGATCGTAGGAGCTACGTTCTTGACTTTAACAGCTTCGAACGCCTCGCATAGGGTTTCGTGGATTTCCCCATCCATCTCAACATACTTGAAGGACGACAAATGGCACACCATTATGTCTTCCTCGCCACATACGGTCACGATGCCACCTCCGACAGCGTACTTGAGTTTCTGGTGCAACGTGGAGGTCACGGCACCCGCGGAATGGATCCATGGTCGGCCCAAGAGACAGCTGTAGGCAGGCATGATGTCCATAATGTAAAAGACCGCATCGAATGTTTCCGGCCCGACTTGGATCGGCAACGTCACCTCCCCGAAACCATGGCATTTGGTTCCATCGAACGCCTTCACAACCAGATCACTGGGTGTGCAAATCACTCCGCGAGTATCTAACTTCATTAATGCCTTCTTCGGAAGAACATTGAGCGACGACCCCGTGTCCACCAACACGTGGGACATAATTGTTCCCCTACACTCTATCGAGATGTGCAAAGCGCTATTGTGGTTCCTCCCCTTCGGCGTCAGCTCTAGTTCAGTGAACCCTAAACCATTTCCAGCATTCACGTGCGCTATGACCCCTTCCAACTGGTTTACCGATATTTCCTGCGGTACATACGTGGCGTTCAACACCTTCAGTAGCGCGTTGCGGTGTGCTTCAGAACACAGCAACAGATTCAGGATGGAGATCTTCGAGGGTGTCTGATGGAGGTGATCCACGATCTTGTAGTCACTCTTTTTAATCAACCTCATAAATTCCTCGGCGTCTTTAACGAGTAAGTCTTTTTCTACCCCGCAAGGGATCTCTTCAACGACTTTACTTTTACCTTTATCAGTTGCATCAGCTCTGTCCACTTTATCCGTTACGACCTCAGGTGGTGCAAATACTCTCTTGTTGCGAGTAATTCCGCTAACACCCGCTAGGTTCTCCACAGACGACCCAAACGGTTCTAGTTCCAACTTCTGTCCGTTGCAGTAGACCTCCGCCCCATAATGCCATGGGACAGCGTTAGTGCTTTCGAAGGGTATTGGCCCAGCTTTGGTGATGGTAATTATGGGCGGCCTTGGTGCAGAAATAGTTATCGTCCGACGAGGGATGGTGATGGTGGTAACCTCATCATCTTGCTTCAGCATTACCTCTCCCGATCCGCCTTCGGCCCTCCGGCTAAACTGCAGGATTCCCTCAGTCATCAGAATTTGAATCCCCTCTATCAATTGTTCACATCCATCAGGACTTTTCGCACAGCCCATGCACAGCTCTCCACAACCTGGAAAGAAACCTCTTTTCATCAGCTTAGCTTTAACGAAGCTAAGCGGTGTCTTCAGATCTCTGACGTCAGTCAACAAATCCAAACTCTCGTCTTCAATAATGGCGTTTACCCAACCTCCCCTATGATTCGGCATAGGGTTCTTCGTGACGTTTGGCACATTATCTGAGAAGTTGATGATCTTAGCGTCCACCATATCCTGTACCTTGTGCTTGAAGGCTTTGCAACTCTCTATTGTGTGGCCTGGTGCCCCTGAGTGAAATTCACAAGTTGCATTCGCGTCATAACCTGGCGGAGGTGCCCCTGTCAAGGGAGCCAAGGTTCTCTTATGGATCAGCTGTAACTGGAGCAGAGTCTGTAACAGCTGAGCATAAGACATGGGCGGTGTTTCAAGGTGACGGCTCGATAGAGGTGCCCTGTTATGATACTTTCTGTACCCTTGATTCGGCTGCTGCTGCTGCTGCTGTGGTTGTTGAACTGCCGGGATAGTTATGCTGGCCACCTGTTGGTGAGGGCCTTTACCCTTCCTTCGAGCGTTGGTCACGGTGCTCGTCTCTCCTTCCCGTCTTTTGCCACCATAAAGTTTCTTGCCTCCTCCAGCTGAGGATGAGTCACCTTGAATTTTCCCCAGTTTGATCCCATTTTCAATGTGCTCACCCGTGATAATGAGATCTGAGAAGGTTCCAGACATACCGCTGACCAATTTCTCATAATAAACCCCTGGGAGGGTGGCTACGAACATTTGCACAAGCTCACGTTCGACCATCGGCCGCTGAACCCTGGCTGCCAATTCACGCCACCGCTGGGCGTATTCCTTAAACCCTTCGTTGTTCCTTTGTGACAGATTCTGCAGTTGGACTCGGTTCGGGGCCAAGTCACTATTATATTGGTAGTTGTGCACAAATGCCTCAGCAAGGTCCTTCCACGTGCGCACACTGGTAGGCTCCAGACTCATGTACCATTCGAGGGAGGGCCCGGACAGACTGTCCTGAAAGAAGTGCATCAGCAACTTCTCGTCCTCAGAATGAGCGGACATTTTTCTGTAATATGATCTCAGATGGACGCGAGGGAAAGTGGTGCCCTTGTACTTTTCAAAGTCAGGTACCTTGAACTTGGGAGGCACCTTGAAATCAGCAATCAGTCCCAACTTGGACATATCAACGCCTAGGGTGTTCTGGTTCTCGATATTCCTCATCTTGTCCTCGAGTGCCTTAAACCTTAGACGTGCTTCAGCAGTCAGCTCCCCTTCAGCACCTCTCTGAGAGAACACATCGTCCTGACAGTCTTCTAACCATGGCTGAGGCCCAAACAGATTTCCAACACCTGCATTGCCGTTGCCCAGCCCGACATTGACGTTAACTTCAAAATTCCCATTACCGACGCCTGTCGTATTACCATTGAGTCCCATGTTAGCTATCACATTGCCGTTGGCACCGCCATTCCCCCCGGTCACGGGGACGCCATTCTGAGGAGTTTCAACTGGTGGAGGAGTAGGCACAGTCCCACCATGGAGTATGCCATTGCTGTCGACCCTTGAAATCAGAGGCTGAACCAAGGTTCTGAGCTGATCCTGGCCATTGGCGACCGCTTGCATGAGCTCCATGAAGCGGTCCATTCTTTCGCGGAGTTCCTGAACATCAGTTTGCACTTGCTCCATGATTCTGGTTTGATTTGCTCTGGTCAGATAGCGGTGGATAGGTCTCTGATCAATCCTGGAGCAACCTGAAACAACCTGTATACATAAAAGGGTTAGGAAAAACGACAAAGTGCTCGTTATGCAAATGCTTCATGCAAATGCAAACGTGTGTCTGTGCGTTAGGGAGATTTCCCCAGATCCTAGTGCTTGGGTGCCAGTGCTGATAATAAGAAGTCTGAGTCCAGTCATAACATCTCATATATATAAAGAAAGCCCATCAAGGCAGTACACAACATCAGTGAGTACAAGATGAATCAATAGCATGACCTCAACCAACAAACCTGGTGATGGTCAGCACCCAACAATGATCAACACAAAAGGATTACAAATATAGTCAAGTACGGCCACGGGCGTGAAACTCTTCTAACAAATTCCTCATTTCTGGATGATCAGGCCGAGTGAGTAACCCTTCGACGAGTAACTCTCTCTGCATAATGGTGTACTGAAGACCTTCGACCGAATCTTCCCATGCTCCTTCGCCGAAACAATCTTCTAGCTTCCGCTTCTTGGATTCAAACATCAGTTTGCGCTCCTTCAGGTTAGCAAGAGCTTCGTTGAGCTGGCCTTCGGAGGCATATCAGCGAGCGGTTTCTTCATCAAACCTCTTCTCACTAGCCTTCACTTGGGCTTTCAGCTTGGAGATCTGTTGCATCAGCTTATCCTCCCGCTCTTTCCTGTTGGCTAGGGAGGCCTTCCAGTGCTGGTTAAACTTGGATATCCTTCGATACGCTTCATCTAAGTGTTGCTTCTTCGTGGCCAGTACATTGTTGGCAGCTTTGAAGTCTCGACCCATGCGCTCACGCTCAGCTATCTGCTTAGTCAAATCTGTCCCCAACTGGTTCACCAGCTCTATTTGCCTCTTGAAGGAATGAACGGCTTTGTTTCTCTCGCTTCTGAGTTGAACCAATTCTTTCTCCAATTCTTCATTTGCCTTTTTCAGCTCATCTCTCTTGGCTAACACCTGATTATGCTGCTGAATAGGCACAGTGGTAGGCTCTTCAATCACTGGAGGGCTTTCTGGCTTGGCAGGAGGAAACGACATTCCTATAGCGCCTGCTCTGGCTCTGATCCAAGTCACATACGGAGCGTAGGCTTGACTATTACTTTTCCCTAGTAATGATTTTCCCCGCTTACAGATACCATTCCAAGCGCACTGCAGCTTAGATAACACATCCCCTTCTAGAAGACCAGTGAGGTACAAAGATTCCTGTACCTCTTCATCCTTCAGCGGAGCTCTCAAAGCATAAGCAAACTGTCGGACCAGCAAAGACGGATTATAGTTTATACAACCCTTCCTGCCTATCAAAGGCACGTTCGGAAACCCGCTGCAGCTGAAGATGATCTCAGTGCCCAACCTATCTCTGTCAAACCAGGCAACATCCTCCGCTGATAGACTCATCAAGCGCTCAGACCACTCAGCTGTGGCTACAGACAAAGCAAAGGAACCCCTCTTGGGTAGATGACTATCAAGCCACCTATAAAGCAGGGGCACGCAGCACGAGACATTCTTACCCCTTCTGTTCTCGTTTTTGTAGTGGACGGAATGGTAGACATCTCCTATCAAGATAGGGACTGGATTCCCTGAAGCAAAGATGTGGAAAACGTCGAAGTCCACAAAGTCGGGCATATTGGGGAACAGAATGATGCCATATATGCACAGAGCGAGAATGGCGTTGAACACGACCCAACATCCGTCTTTGGCGCACTGCTGAGCCTTTCCCACTAATAACTGCAAGGAGAAACCGGGAACCTTGTTCCAACTAGACAATACCAACTCGGAGGCATCCAGATGAAGTGAAGGAGCTAGACTAGCTAGATTAGGCTCAGCATCCACATGAACAAAGGGCATCTGACTCTTAATAGGCACACCTAACAAATCAACATACTCCTCTAGTGTGGGTGCGAGAACGAAGTCCTGGAAAGTAAAGCATCTCAACGGAGGATCGTAGAACTGCAGCAGGGCGTGCAACCCATTCAACTCAAACGCAGAAGGTTTATGAACCAAACTGAGCAATTTGCCGTAAGATTTTCTGAACTCATCTCTCACAGAATCATCTGCTAAAGCAATCAAACCATTCAACTGAACAACATCAGGGGCAGGGAGCTTGTAAGCCACGGTCTTCCTCAGAGAACCCATAATAATAGAATAGAAGGCCGGAAATCCTGAATCGGGGGGAAACGGTACTTGCAACACAGACACACGTTAATGAAATGCAAATGGGTATGCAAAGCAATGTAAAATGCAATCATGCAGCAGGAGATCAAGGCAACTGTGTTGTGGAGATTCTGTATCAACAAAACCATGATGCTGCTCTGTCAAGAACAACCACTATATCTGATAATAAGAAAACCCCGGTATCGGACCACAAGTCTGCTCTGTCAAGAACACACACACATAGGACCATAAATCTGCTCTGTCAAGAACAAACATCTGATACAGGACCTCTGATACAAGACCAAAACTCTGCTCTATCAAGAACAAACGCACATCTGATAATAAGGACCTCTGATACAGGACCAAAACTCTGCTCTGTCAAGAACAAACGCACATCTGATAATAAGGACCTTTGATACAGGACCAAAACTCTGCTCTGTCAAGAACAAACATACATCTGCATATGAGATCCTCAGATCCCAACAAAAGTGATTCACTATCAAGAAAACCAGGTAGTCTGAAGGTTAGGGTTTCCTGCAACAAACCCAACCCTGCTCACAGGTATGGACCTAAACTGACTCAAGTTCGGCATCCTATGCGGTCATCAGCGTCACAGACATTCACGAGGGGTGATACGATACCCAGAAGGTGTGGCATCACCAGCTCATGAAGCGGCCTCACTCGGCTGACTCCCAAATGATCGGTCCCTAGAGTCGACAATCCTCCAAACCAACAACCCCCTCAACCCAAAGGGTTGAAAAAGAAGTCAACCGGGAGAACCTCGTCTGAGCGTGGATTTCATGAGACACTAGTGCCTGCCAAGCAAGCACGCGCCCACTAATTTCCACAACTAATGCTAGGTTCACTCAAGCCTGGGTCTGGCTTCTCACTCATCAGAATGCCCCTCCCACAATAGCACAAATAATCATATCATACTGAAAATAACGTGCGGGAAATAAAGATGCGATAAATAAACACAACCCAACAAGTAATCATACAAGCGCTAGGATTGACTCTCGTAGGGGACGTCGGATCCCCAAACTGACTCGCATAAGGGACATTGGATCCCTAGGAAACTATCAAGTCCCTAGCAGAGTCGCCAGCTGTCGCTTCCGCGAAAGTAAGGTGCCAGCAAAACAGAAGAGTCGCCACCTTTCGTTATTTATCCCTCAGAACGGGAAAGGAAATGATCGGAAAAACCTGACGAAAAGGTATAAGACAAGGTCATCGCAACCATTGTCTGGGTTCGCGAGTCGGTTACGCAAGGGGAAGGTATTAGCATCCCTCACGTCCATCGTACTCAACGGGATCCATGCTTGCTGTGTTTACTGGACGGGTTGGTTTTATCTATCTACCTATCAAGGCTGGTTTGAAAAGAAAAGAAAATGACTCCGTAAAGCATCGCAATTTATGCCTACGTATTCTCATCAGAGAATGAGAAATCAGAGTCAACGTAGTTCGACTGACTACGGGTGATGGGGGAGGTGGCTCGCCAATACATCAGTATTGTTCCTACATACTCTCAACAGGCATGAGAGATCAGAGCTTACGTAGTTCGGGATAATACGGCTTACGGGGATTCAGATTCATCTGTTTTATCGAGTAGGGTTAAACAGCAATTCCAGCAGTTAGGGACAAAGTCTGTTTGCGGTAGAACTGAAGTTTAACGACACTCTTTTCTTCAGAAAGCTTCCTTTGAATTATGGGCCCACGGGGCAAAAAGGTTTGAAGTTTGTTTTCTGTCTTTTACGAAAGAACAATTTTTTACTGTGTTTGCAACTAGCGTCGCACTAGAGACTATGACCTGAGAGTGAATGTGTCGTATGTCACCCAAAGGGTACCATACTAAACATCCAAACTGTTGAAAAGAAACTCTCCAACAATCCTCTCTCAGATAGCTTAAGGCTCGTAACGCACGACGCCAGTTAACCTTTATTACTGTATTTTTACTTGTTTTGAGATGAGAAGAGAGAACGGGCTCAACTAAGGGGAGACTATCAAGTCTTACTGTTGTCATGCCAAGGATTCATCCTATGGTTGAGGTTTGAAATAGGGAACTCCTAGAAGTTATCATGCATAGGTTTAAACCTAAAGTTCTATCATCACTTCCTTATCAAAGGAAATGAGATTCCTATGGGATCATGTCAATGATAAACAGATAAAGCATCAGCTTAAACAGTAAACAGTAAACGACTGTAAAATGCATGCAATGCAAGTGAGGGAGGAAATGTGTGTGGGGGTATCAGCCTCCACAAGCTCATCTCAACCTCAAGCCAGATATGAATAACTGCAATCATAAAGGAAAAATAAAGTGCTATCAAGCAAGACATAAGTGAGCAACTGCAATCATACAGAAGAAATAACATGCTATCAAGCAAAACAAACCACATGGGCAAGGGAGCAGGGCTCTACCGAATACCCGCAAGCAAAGCCATACAGTAAAAATACAAGCAGAGGGAGCAACTAAACCTCTAGTGCAATCATGCTCCTAGCTTAAAGTCAGTCTAGATATGGACTTATTCTAATGCATCAAGCAAATCAAACAAGGCACATCAATGCAGAGAAGAAAACAGACAGGAAAGAAAGCAGATCAACAGCTTCCCCAGCTTCACAGCAAAGCAATCTTCTGACAGCAGTTTAGTCTTCAGACTTCAATCACCCTTCAAGGCTATCATCTTTCATGACAAGTATCAACTTGCTTCTCCAGGGTTTCAACCCATCAACCTAAGTTTCAACTTGTTCTCTCTTCTCCAAGCTTCAGCTCTTCAGTCAATTCCACCCTCAGGCTTCACTCCTAACTACAAGTATCAACTTGATTCCTTCAGGCTCTCAATGCATCAATGCAATTGTCAACTTATCCTTTATTCCTCAAGTCTCAGCTTTTCACTCAATCTCAATTGAATCCTCTTCATAAGTATCAACTTGGTCTTCAAGCTTCAGCTCTCTCTTCTTTACCAGCATCAACTAGGTCCTCTTCATCTATAAGCTTCAGCCTCTTAGAGTAATCTTCAATCACATGGAAGTTCCAATTTCATCCTTCAATCTTCTTCAAGCAAGGAACTCCATCCTCTAACAAGGGAGAAAGATGCATCTATCAAGAGCAAAGTTTGGATGGTTGGTAGCAGAGTGAAGACCAAAGGTCACCACTGAGCTTCCTGTCATCAGAGAAAGGGACCCTCAAAGGTTCTACCAATTTGCAAAGAACCACACATCCTACCAAAGGAGGGATGAGGCCTTTACAAGGGACCTTACATCATAGGGAAGAATGGAATTGATCAACATTTTCCATGTTTATGAAGGAAGAGAACTATCTAGAAGCTCTGCCTACAAAACCCTAATCTTAACCTAATCAAAACTATCCCACAAGAAGGGAAGATCTTCAGATCCAAGCCTCTTCAAGCAATCCAATGCATCTTCAACTTGTCTTCATCATCATCCAGGAACAAGCAAAGCACAACCCTAATCTAAGGGAACTAAAGATGTTAATCTAGTTGAGTTACTGCCTTAGAATCATCTAAAAATAGCACCTAAACTAAAATTAATCAAAAATAGCAAACTATCTTATAAATTTCTACAAAAATTCCTAAGGGATCCTAATTCACTTAAGAATGCCTCATACAAAAACCAGGGACTAAATCATCTATTAAGTCCTAAAATTAAGTCCTAAATCCAAAGGTATCAACCATAAACCCTAAAAATGGAGCTTCTAAAGGTTTCAACCTAAAATACCACCTATGTTCATCAAAAAAATGTGAGAAAAATCTATGGGGAGCATGCACATCTATGCTAACTACTCACAAAAAATCAGGATCGAAATCATCACCACATGATCACACAAAATTCCACAAAATCAAGTATCAAACATGACTATTTTAATATCAATTAAAATGTAAAAATTCCCATAAAATCAGAAAATGCATGAAATAAAAATATTTTTTTATCTAAATAATACTAGACTCAATCATGAATTCAAAAAGAATGGGATTAGTTGGATCATTTTTCAATTTTATATGATTTAATCAAGAACCATGAATAAAATGAAGAAAATAAAGAAAATCAGAAGAAAAAGATAAACACACGGTGCAACTAGCAATGGGAATCAGTTCAATTCATGGATTGGGCCCAACAAGGGGGTGTGAGTATCAATCTGCACTAAGCCCACCCAGACTACATTAATGAAACGCATCGTTTCATCCAACTCAGGGTCCTTCACAAACTCAAATCAATACGTGGCCGTTGGATCTTCAGCTGGTCAAAGGTCATACGTGGATCTGACGGCTAGGACTTCATCACCTACCTCTAGCCATGAAAATGGAGGGAAGCATCCATTGAAACAGATTTCGAACATCAACCTCATCCTCACTCGGGCTCCCTCAAATCTCCATCAAAATTCAAGATCTAAAACACTAAATCACTCTAAATTTCTCCCTGAGTCTAACCCTAGCCTCATAATTTATTGAATCAACCTCTAACCGAAAACACGATTAAGAATCAAGATTATGCTCAAACCTCAACTATCACCATTCTTCAAATTTTTTGGTCTAAAATGTTCACCACATTACCCTGATCAGTTCTTGTTATAATACTCACATTATCTCTCAATATCCAGCATGTTCTTGATCCAAACAGAAATTGTGTCATCTCATTGATCATCACGAAATCCTCTCTAAGTTTCCAGAAACGATCTCCTAACCACATACTATTAATCTAACCTAACAAACTGAGGTAATTCTTCTTAAATTAAGGTGAGGGATGAAAGATTCAAACCTGTGAATTCTTGAATAATAGAAGTAGCAAAGCTTCAATTCAACCCTTCTACTGCTCTGGAATCGTTCAATGTACCAAGTTCTTGCTTCTGTATGCAAGAGAATTGATTGCAAATGCTTGGAACTCCAAATCCGACGGTGACTTGCAGGTTCTGAAACTCAAATGCAAGAACACGATCCTTCAAGGCTTTGGCTATGGAATTGATCTGGAATCATTCAGTATCCTCAATAGAAGTTGTTGAGATCAAAAATGGTGTAGAATGCAGAAACTGATTTCAATTTGCAATGAACAATGTGAAGTTGCAAACTCTTTTCTCTCCCTCAATTCTCACCAACCCTGCACTTGAACCCCTTCTAATCAATATATAGATGATGTTGGACCTCTTTAGAATCTTCTGGAATCATCCAAGGAGATATTGAATTTCTCATGTCATCAAAATGTCCTCTCATGCCATACTCACACCAATTCTGGTTTCACTTGTTGCAGCAGCTTGTTATGATTCCAAAATCTCTCCAAATGAGATATTATATGTGTTACAATGCCTTGGAAGCTTGTGCATTGATCTCTCATGTGTTTTGCAAATGTTATTTAAGATGTAAGTAACTACTTTTCAAAGCAAGTCCACAAATTACACCTCAACTCAAAATTGTGGCTAAACCAATGTTCTTAAAATGTTTTTTAGAGTCAAAATGATATATTACATGCCTTGGTTTGGATGTGTAGATCAAAAGTATCAATTTCCATCTTTGGTTCATTTAACTTATACCCTTATTTTAGGTCATTTTTGCAACTTTGAGCTACAAGAATTTCCAACAACTTATGACCTCTTTAATAGCCTTAAAACATCATTTTGAACAAGTTTGGTGTTGAACATTTTCCCATTTGAAGCTTGGAAATAGGAGTTATGGCCTTATGGTTGAAATGACCTATAATCTCCAAATGACCAAAATGCCCTTGACTTGTCAAAGCCATAACTTGAGTTCTACAAATCCTATCAAGGACTTCTAGAACTCTATAGAAAGCTAAGAGGATAAGGAAAAACATTCATGTTGACCAAGAGCTCATAGGAATCATCCTTCTAGGGCAAAAGTTTGATGCAAGTTGGGTAACTTTCAAGCTCCCAAATTCACATACCTCAGATGACCTGTAACTTGTCAAAGTCATAACTTGAGTTCTACAAATCCTATCAAGGACTTCTAGTACTCTCTAGAAATCTGAGATCAAGCTCTACAACATTCCTGTTGGGGGAAAGATGAGATGACAATCACATCTTGAGCTAAACTGCCTTGAAGATAGGGGTCAAACTAGGGGATTTTACACTGTCAAGCCTTAGAAACCCTAGCTTGAAGCTTCTCAAACTCTTCAATCATGATGATTTGACCTTGGAATCATCCTTATAGCATCTCATTGCATCAATCCATGATCACATGGCTCTTGGATTAGGTCTCAACTTCCTCCAAGTCTTCAGTTGACTTAGGGTTGACCCAGTCAAACCCTAGCTGCACCACTCATGGCTGAGGCTTCTTATTCTTGCACAATGACCTGTCTAGGCCTCAAAGTGATCTCTAACACTTCTCATGAGCTCTCTCAAGACCTCAAGTCTAACTTCATGGTCTCAGAATCATCTGATGACTTCCCACAACTTTCAAGTTAGGAGACACACACTCTTGTCTTCAACCATTCTTTCTGAGGATCTTATACCTATCTGGTGAGGATATCAACCCTTGAACACTTGAATAAAATTCTTAGCTAGTTTCATAGCCTTGTGTAGCTCTTGATTGGTAATCATACCTCTTGATCTCCTGCACACATGTCAATGAAATGTAAATGATAATGCTAATGTGAATGAAATGAAACATAAGCTAGGTAAAGAAATGTTGGGCAAATTTTAGGGGGCAACATCAGGCCACACCAATTCCAAACAGAAATCGTACATCAACCTAATTTGTCTCTAATCCTTCAACTCATGATCCAAAATCCATCTAAACAACTTCCTAAAGCCTATCCACATGCTAACGTATGCTAAATCAACATGAATCTTCAGTAATTTTGGAAACTACATACCTGTGTTAGAGCTTCAAATTGGAGCAATTGGAACACGATTCTCAGCTTCAAACTATGTAGATCTACTCAAGGAAGCGTGCTGAAGATGTTTGTAACTTTGAATTGCCTTGAATTGGTCTGGATCAGAAATCACGATTTCCACTTTCTTTCTTGAAACTCAACTAGCAAACTCTGGTTCTGGCACAAAATGATCTCCCAAAATTGCTCTGAATCAAACATGGAACTTATATAGAAGTGATTTGTGGGCTTTAGAGGTCCAATGGAGGCCCAAATCAGAATATCCAATTTTCAATTTTCTTTCAAAAACTCAACCATGGAGTGCACAAATTCTGGCTCAAAACATCCCTTGGAAGCTTCAATTCAATTGCTTGTGGTCTGTGGAAAGTGTAGAGAGTGATTAGAGAGCTTAAACTCCTCTCATGACCAAGTTATGATATGTTACTTATTTGTGAAGTTACAAGTCAAACCACCATGAACTAGACCTCACATGAAAATTCCAAAAGTGTTTAGAATGATTTTTCTGATTAAAATGAGTACTCACTTGGCCTTATATTAACACAAATGAATTAATCTTGAATTTTTCACTTAAATGCCTTTAAATTCTCCCTTTTGTCAAATTTCTCAAACCAAGTTCACCCTAGGCCAAATCAATTCATCATGAGGACATGGTTAACCTAAAAACATCATTTTAAACAAGTTTTGTGTTGAGCAAAACTTCATTTGAAGCTTGCAAGATAGTGAAAATGACCTATAATGCCAAATGACCTATAATGCCAAATGACCTATAATCTCACTTTCCCAAAATACCCCTAACTTGTAAACCTCATAACTTGAGTTCTACAAATCAGATGGAAGACTTCTAATATAATTTGGAAAGCTAAGATCAAGAACTACACCTTTCATGTTGGCCAAAAGTTTAGGAGAAACACCCTTCCAGGTCAAACGTTCCTTGGAAGTTGGTGAACTTTCACAGACAAATTTCACATTCCTCAGATGACCTGTAACTTGTCTGGACCATAACTGGAGTTCTATAAATCCAATGGAGGACTTATAGTACTCAAATTAAATCTAAGAGCATGCTCTACAAGTTTCATGGTGACCAAAAGTGGATATGAAACTTGTATCCTGAGATAAGTGGTCTTGAAGTTAGGAGCTAAATAAGGGATTTTACCCTGAGAACCCTAATTTAGCAAATCCTCACACTTTGAATTCTTCTTGAATTGATCTTGGAATATCACCTCATGTATCTCAACACAACTATCCATGATTACAAAGACTTAGTATTGAGCTTTGATCCTCTTCAATTCCACAGTTGACTTAGGGTTACTCAGATGAAAACCCTAATATCAACACCTTCAACTATGGCTCTTCACCCTTGGCATGATGACTTGATTGAGCTCCCTCATGACCTTCAAGGCACTCTATGAGCTTTATCCACACACTCTCTCCTTGATCAAGGCTCCACAACCCACTGATGGTCTTCAATTGGTCCTTAGATTAGGAGATTAACCACATATAAACATACAAACTTCTCAAGAAACCAACCCTCATCCTGATGACTTTGGTGACTTCTCAAGCTTGAATAAAACCCCTAGATAGGATCCTCTTGCTATAAACCACACTTGATCCCCTGCACAAATGGAAAATGCTATGCTATGCAAATGTTAGATCAATGATATGCCAATGCAATGAAACATAAACCAAGTAAGAAAAGGTTAGACAAATTTTGGGGTGCAACACCTGGAGGCAATGTCAGACATTCATTATCTTCAGCAAGTAGTATGGCAAAAATGTCAGACACTTATCGACTTTACGGATACATGGCGGTGATGTCAGATGGTTATTAATCCTGTGAAGGCCTGACGACAATGTTAGGTGATTATCGGTTTCTTACCTATCCGGTTTTTAGTTCGTTACTCGCTTTTATTTAGCAAGGACTTGGCGGCAATGTCAGATCCCCTTATCTTCAGATTCAATGTTTGCGGTTTGTCCCGTAGATTTCTGAAGAAAATGTTGGATCTTTATCAGCTTCGTGGTATCCTGGCAGCAATGTCAAGCGTTCTCTCAACCTTGGTTATCCGGAGGCAATGTTGGATTTCTATTAGACTTGGGGGTCTGGGGGTGATGTCAGATGTGTATCATGTTGGCGGGTGCTTAACAGTGGTTTCAGAATTCGTTATTCCCTATAGAGATTGGCTGCAATGCCGAAGGAAGTGTATCAATCTTGTGATTATCTGACAACAATGTTGGATGTTTATCAGCTTTGTGTTGGTCTGACAGCAAGGTCAGAAGGTTGTATTCCCCGTAGGTGCCTGGCGGCAATGTCCGACACTGTGCAGTTCACTGTTAATCCAATTCTTGGAGTTGTTACCTGTTTTTGGTTAACAGGAGCCCGACGGTGAGGTCGAAAATTTTATCAATTAAGTGTGAATGTATGGCGGCAATGTTTGACGTTCCATATCTGTTGTGTAGTTTTGTATTCCTCCCGACCCAGGGTCGAGGCTATTGATTGTCAATTATTCAGCTGGTTGTCGTGCAACTGTCATTTCATTCGTTCAAGATTGCAGTTTATTTCGGCGGTTGGCAAATTTCCGAGTTCGTTGGTATTCAACCATCTTTTACCTTGATAGGTTGAGAGTCGTTCGCTTCTCACTCAGTCAGGTCCAAGTCGTTTGAATAGGGGCAGCTGTTGCACCTTAAAATTTGCTCAACCTTTTTGTTTACCTAGCTTATGTTTCATTGCATTCATATAGCATTAGCATTTGCATACCATTGTCCATGTACAGGAGATTGAGAGAATTGTGCTTATCAAGAAGAGGTTACCAAAGGTTATATGGATAATCAAGAAGCTCATTCAAGCATATAAAGGTTTATCATCCTCATCAAGTCACCAGAGAAAGTCAAGGCTCCTTGGGAGAAGGGGTGGATACAAGTGTGCATATCTCCTAACTTGAAGGTCAGGGGAGATCATCAGATGATTTTGAATCCATGGCTATGGGTGTAATCCATTATGAGAGTTCATTGAATGCCTTGAGGGTCATTAAGGAGCTTATACAAGTCATTATATCCAGTACAAGAGGGCACAACCAAAGGTGGTGCAGCTAAGGTTTTCATCTGGTTAACCCTAAGTCAACAGTGAATTTAAAGGAGATTAAGACTCAATTCCGAGTCTTTGTGATCATGTAATGTTATGTTAAGACACCTAAGAGACTATCCCAAGATCAATTCATCAATACTCAAGAGTGTGAGAAGTTACTAAGCTAGGGTTTCTAAGCTTTGTCAGTGTAAAATCCCCTGTTTAGTGCCCAACTTCAAGACCACATATCTCAAGATAGAACTTTCATCTCATCTTGATACCAACATGAATCTTGTAGGGCTTGCTTCTAGCTTTTGTTTGAGCACTAGAAGTCATCCACCTGATTTCTAGAACTCAAGTTATGAAGCAGACAAGTTACAGGTCATCAAATGAATGTGATTTTGGCCCATGAAAGTCAACCAACTTCCAAGACATTTTTGACCTAGAAGTATGTCTCTCCTCATCTTGACCCAAACATGAGAGTTGTTCCTTATCATCTTAGCTTTCCAAATAGTACTAGAAGTCCTTCATATTATTTGTAGAGCTCGAGATATGAAGCTTGCAAGGCAGGGGTATTTTTGGAAACTTTGATTATAGGTCATTTTTGGTCATAGGTCAATTTCACCACTTTGCATACCTCAAATGAAAATGTTTCCAACGTGAAAGTTTCTCAAAATAGGATCATTTTCCCAACCAAACCTCAAGGAACCATTGATATGGCTTGGATTGAAGATTTGTTGAAGAAATTCTCATGAAATGAACATTAAAGGCCATTAAAAGTCAAAAATTCAAATAAATTCATAATGGACCAAATTCATCCAAATTTGTGCATATTTTGGGTGCATTTTTCATTTCAAACACAATGAAATTGGTGAATTTGCAATTTGATTCATAAAACCATGTCATTTTACATGTTACTTAACCTTGAAGCAACATAATCAAGATCCACCATTCATCCAAAACAAGGAGCAAATCTCATCCCTTGAACTATATTACACAACCAGCAACTGATTTGAGCAAAAATGAAAGCATTTTGGAGCCAAATTCATGCACTTCCATGGGCCTCCAAGTGAGGAAAAAGTTGGATATCCATTTTCAATTACAGCTACAATTGGGCCTCAAATCCATTCCCATTCAATTCTATATAAACTCTAGAGTGTTCCCATTATTGGATTGATGAAGATTGGTGCAAAATTCTATTAGAAGTAGTTAGAGAAGTGAAGGTGAAAGTGAAATTGCATTTTCAAGAATCAAGCACATTCAACACAATTCAAGATCATCAAGAGCTCTAGGAGGATCTATAGAAGCTTTCTGGATCAATTGGAGCAAGAATCAGCATCCATTCACTTCTCTGCGCAAGCTTCAAACTAGGTTTCTATTTTTAAACCTTGCTCACAATTCTTGATGAATTAGCATCCAATTTACATGTAGTTAGGATTCTTGAGACTTGTAGATTGATTTTGTATAGGTTTGATGCTTGATTAACACAATTCTTGACAGAGCACGATTTCTTGTAGCTTTTGGTTTAGCTTAAATCTAGGTTAAAAATGAAATTGGAATGTGGATTAGGAACCTAGGTGAGGAGACGATCACGATGACATAAGAAATCATGAGTTTTGGCAAACTTTCAAGACTGGTATGGTGTCGTCCCACCGGAGAAGATGACCGGAGTCTTCTCCGGCCATCGCTTGGCTTTGTTCCCTCTGTTTTCAGGTTTAAATAAGGAAGATGATGACGTGGCATCATGTTGATCCTTGGATCAGTTGACCAAAGCTATATGGATGAGATTAGAACATACTGTGCGCGTATGTTGACCAAACCCCACCGAATCCACAGGAAATGTTGCGTTTCATTAAACGCAGGTGGGTGGGCCTCTGAGTGTTATTCCCACCCCCTAGCATGTGGTCCAACGTTTTTTAGTTGAAATGGATTTCTATTTGCCACAGGCTTTTATTCATTTTCATTTCTTTTTCTTGATTTCTTCTATTTTGTGGCTGTTTACTTTTAATCCATGAAAAAAACTAAAACACTTCCAAAATTCATGAAACTTTTTCTCAAGATTCCCCAATATGTTAGATGATTTTATATTTTGTTGGATTATTTTTTAGAGCATTTTTCAATTTAATGTGAATTTTCCATGATTGGTTATTTCTTTAAATGTAAAAATATACATGTTTACTTCTTGAATTTTATTTCCTTATCAAAGCATATAATAAATTTCTAATTTTTGGTATGATGATTCTTGGTACCTTAAGTGATCTTTAGGTATTTTTGTTATGATTTTTAGGTTTCATTTAGTTAGGGTTTTGAGTAGATCTTTAGCACCCTCCATCTTTGCCTCCTTCATAGAACACATTAGGGTTTTTCTCTCTGTTAGCATACCTAGACTTGGAGTTTTGCTCCACAATTTTAATCATTAGTTCCTAACACCATAAGGACCCTTTAAAAATTTTATTAGAATTTTTAGATGTGTTTTTCTATTTTTAGTAGGTTTTAGCATTCTGACCCATCTTAGTGTAGTTTCAACTATACCCTTGACCTAGTTTGCACTTGGTGTGATCCTCTTGCATTGTTTGAGCATCCATTTCTCCGATATCCATACCCTAGACATATTAGGGCACTTGTAAGTGCATTTCCAAGTTCAAACCATGCTCCTAACTAGTTCCTAACCTAGGCTTCTTTCAGGACCCTTTTCCATTAGTCTTTCCAAGTCCTATGATATTTGGATCCTTCTTGTGAGAGCCTAATTCCTCCTGTGGAGGAATTCTGTGCATTCCATAAAGAAGTTAAACCATTAAGGACTTTGAATGTGATGAGATTGGTTGAGTGCCATAGTAAGTTCCTGTGGACCTTACTATGCTTCCCATCCTCATCCTTCTCTCTTCTTTCCAAATCCTGTGATATTAGAATCCTTCTTGTGAGAGCCCAATTCCTCCTGTGGAGGAATTATGTGCATTCCATAAAGAAGTTGAGCCTTGAGGATTCAATTATTTTGTACACACCTTCTTCTCATGTCCTATATTCTTAGGATCCTTCTTGTGAGAGCCTAATTCCTCCTGTGGAGGAATTCTATGCATTCCATAAGAGGTTTGAGCCTTTGATGGACTCTTGTGCTGATGCACATTGTACATGGTGAGTTCCCTTTGGTTTTCACTATGCTTCTACTCATTCCTTCCTTAGTCCTATGATTTAAGGATCCCATTTGTGAGAGCCTAGTTCTTCCTGTGGAAGAACTTTGTGCATTCCATGAGTGGTAGATCCTTTGAGGACTATCCTTGTATGATGAACTTGGTTTAGTGCCATAGTAAGTTCCTGTGGATCATACTTTGCTTCCCATCATCATTCTCTTCATTCCTTCCTATCTGTCCTACACTCTTAGGATCCTTCTTGTGAGAGCCTAATTCCTCCTCAGGAGGAATTCTATGCATTCCATAAAGAAGTTGAGCCTTTGTGGACTCTTGTGTTGATACACATTGGACTTAGTGGGTTTATCTCACTTTGTTTCCCCTCCTCTTTGTTTGTCCTTTCATCTCCATGATTGTGTGATGTTGTGCATTAGAAGTAGGATAGGCTTGATAACTTTCTCTTTTCACTTCCATGTTTGCATTTAAAGGCGGAGCTTGTCTCCCTTTGCTTGTGTGCTTTCTCTGTTTGCATCTTATGTTTGCATTAAAGGTTGAGGTGTCCTCCCTTGCTTGTGTTGTTGCATTGCATGTGCATCTATTTACATTCCTATTTCATCTGCTTGATAGCTTTGCTTTGCTTTCCTTTGCCATGTTTCCTTAGGACTCTCACTTCCTTATTTAAGGAGTGATGATAGAACTTTAGGTTGAATCCTTTGCATGATAACATATAGGATAGATTCCCTTTCTAAACTCAACATTAGGACCATCTTGCATGACAACATTAGGGTTTTGATTAGTCCCCATTTAGAGTCTTTTTTCTCTTCTCATCTTCAAACAATAATAAGACATCTAATAAAGGCAAATTTGTATTGTACGTTACGAGCCTTAAGCTACTTGGGAAATGATGATTGGGTGGTTGCCTCTCAATTATCTAGAGTGTTAGCGTATGTCCTTAGGACGATATGCGACGCATTCGCTCCTAAGTCATAGTCTCTAGTGCAGTATGAATTACAAACATTCATAAAAAACACTTCTCCGATAAAAGACAAAAACAAACATCAAATTTCTTTTACCCTTCGGGGCTCCCTTTGATTCAGGAAAATCTTTTCAGATAAAAGAGTGTTGTTAACTCTTAGTTCTACCGCAAACAGGCGTTGTCCCTAACTGCTGAAACTATTTGTTAACCCTACTCGGGTAAAAACTTGTGAACAAACATGTGTTCCCTTTTATCCTGAACTATGTTCGCTCTGATCTCTCATACCTGTTGAGAGTACGTAGGCACAAGACGCGATGTCTTGGCGAGCAACCTTTCCCCTTTCACTCGTAGTTAGCCGAACTACATTGACTCTGACTTTCCCATTGCACGAGGGAATACGTAGGCCCAGAGTAGCGACGCTCTGTCGAGTCTTTTTTCTTTTCTTTTAACCTAGACCATTATTTAGATAGATAAACAACCCTTTTAGATAAATAAAACAAGCGTGGATCCCGTTGAGTACAACGGACGTGAAGGGTGCTAATACCTTCCCCTTGCGTAACCGACTCCCGAACTCGAGATTTGGTTGCGATGACCGATCTTATCCCTTTTCTCTAGGTTTTTCCCGACCATTTCCTTTCCCTCCTTTGGGATAAATAACGATAGGTGGCGAATCTTCTGTCATTGCCGGCACCTTTTTTCGCAGTAGTGACAACCATGCTTCATCATGATGAGAAACATAGCTTTACCCTATGAGCATAGTCATTAAATCTTGAGTTCTTACCTTGTCTGAAGCTGCACCTTCAGGAGTGATACTTTTGATATCCCTAATTAAAGGATAATCAATTAACTACTTACCACCACTAACAATTGATTTCAAATCCCCAATTTGAGACACAAATATTCTGCAGAGAAAACAAATTCTCCTAGACGATAACCAATGTTGTTTCCTAGGTCATTTATAAGAAGTAAGCATAGTCCTAGTTTAAACCATCAGCCAGACCCATAAACACATTGTTAAGGCAAAAAGGTAAACCAGCCAGCACAATGTCAAGACATCTTTTCTAACATTCCATCCTCATAGAGACATACAATCACACACTGCTTGAAACCACAACCCATCTTAAGAAATAACTGTCTGTTGCAGCAACAGATCCTAGATGGAAGTATAAATCTCCATATCAAGGATAACCAGTGCTCTTTTTCTAGAAGCACGTGAATGGAAAACATAAGACTCATCTTCATGTCTTCAAGAGCTCACTCTTTGTCCAACATACCTGCTGAACGCATTCACTTACTTCTTGAACCACAAGCAACTAGTACACCCATCAGATAGAAGCTCTCCCCCTATCTTCTATAAAAGCTGCTCCTTACAGCAAGAAACACCCAAGATCACCACATTATCTCTCATGACCAATCTCTATGCTCATATAATGAGAAGGCACCAAACTGCTCCACTTCTTTCCTGCAGTAAAAGAAACCACTTCTCCACAGGTATTCTGACCTCAGCCTGAGTCAGAGAACAAGATAGACACCCCATAATCCAAGACAATCTTTCCACATCATTCTCCCATATGATAAGTTATAATACTTCTGGTTTAATTGGTGAATATTCACTTCCACATCATACTCCATACTTTCATGCAACCAACCAATGATCCACTCCAGTCTTGTATAATACCTTCACATCATACTCCAAGACAGTCCTTTTACCTCATCATTCTCCCGTATGACAAGATAGAGTACTTCTTAGTCAAGATGTGAATCACAAGTTCCACAACAAATCTTCAAGTCTTTCTCCAAGTAAAAACAAGCCAGATGATACATATCAAAGACACAACATCCAATGGTTCTTTATATGCCCATAACTAGACTTACTACTGCCTAGTAATCCAACTGAAGATCTTCAAAGAACACAACTCCACCAGCTTGATCAAATACATCTCCAAAAGACGGTGATCTTCCATAAGCAACTTAGGGCTTCTACCACAAGCACCAATATATGAGCAGAACCAGATCCTCCTTTGGTATTCAAACAACTACCCTTCTGTACAAGAGTAATTTTCTCCAAGCACACTACTTAAATAACCAAATGCCATTGTTTGGTTACTCAACATCTTTTAGAGCTCTAGAAGATCTTCTGGTCCACCAAGAAAGCTTGATCTTCAAGTTACATATCCTACTTGCTCCATAGCAAGGCACCTTAGATACACTAAGGTTTAGACCTGTAACATATAATCCTTCTCGTAGCTCCTACAAACTTCATGAGATAGATCATATCAACTTATCTTTAAATGATATACCATTACTTCAACTTAGACTCTAAAGATCAGCTTGATGTCAGAACCTCTGATGAGACATTTGTTGGTGACTTCAGTCCTTTATTCTGCCACTTAGAAGGACCTCATCACTCTATCGGAACAAGAGTACAAAGACTTGATTGATACTATCAAATTTGAGTAGACAACTTGTATTCTGCATTTGCTTCAAAAAAAACTCCTCTCTAGAGCAACCAAACGTGCCAAGGCTTGATTCTTTAGAGAAGAAGGATCACAAAAATCTGTACAAAAGGATTTCCGCTTTCCTTAAGTAGAGACTTCTTTAGGAAGTCAAAGATACCCACCACTTATCCTTGACACCTACTGCACTCCATTACAAGATAAAATGATCCAAGATGATGAAATCTACAACTTTACTTCTTTAGACAAGTTTCTTTCCAGGAAACTTTCTAAACAAATTGCGTGCCCTTGTAGGTCCAAGTTGATGAAGAATGCAAACACACAAGTAAATGGTATCAAGATCATTAGCTACATCTCCTTTGCTCCATAGAAACAAGATTTTGCATAATCTGATCATCAGAACTTTGAAGAAGGCCAAACAAATCAAGGGCCAGATACTTGAGCAACAACAAATGAGACACCTTGATCATTGACTAAGGATAATCCATTAAATATTTGTGAATAACACAAATAACAATGAATGTTGAATCCTCATAAAGAATCCTTCTAGGAGCATCTACCTGATAAGCCATCCGAAAATTATGGATAACCAATTAAATACTTGTGCATTCCATAAGTAAAAATTGATCTTAAATCCACACATCTTGTCAAGAAGACCATTTGTACTTCAGCAATAACAAAAGTATTCTTTAGTTAAAGGATCTTTAATGTTGAAACATCAGGGCTGACATCCTTGACTCAACCTCCCTATGACTTCCTCTGTTGATAGAATCCTTGCAATTCATGAGTGGTGAAAATAAATCACCTCCCACTATCTTCTCTAACACAGCCTTCAGCAACCAGTAATACATGATAGAACAGTCCAAGCACACAAGCAACAACCCAAGCACACAAAAAAATAGCAGATCAACATCCTGTCAGATCTAACAAAGCAGCCACATACACTATCTTCTAATTGGCTACACACTTGCCATAGCCATATATCGCATTGTATACAGTATGCACAATACTTTCCCAGGGCTACCAGAGTTTTTTCATCAGAAAAATATGTTGCAGAACCACCAAAAGAACATCTTATAGGACAAATACAGAAGTAGCCACTCCTCTTTTTGGAAATAAAATCAGCAGATCAAACACTTAGCAAGATTAGCAAATCAGCTACAACTTCTCCTTGTTCAAAACACCAGAAAGTATGCCCCAGGATCTCATCCAGAACAGATAGGATGCCTGCTCTGATACCAATTGAAATTTTGGTACGCAAATCTCAGATGTCCTAAGAGATGCTAAGAACATTGATCTCTGCTAATACAGAACAAGGACAGAACATGTGCATGACCATTTTAAATCCCTTTAAAAATTAACAATGTCGTGACATTTGTTGTACCATCTGCAGACTGACAGAACTATTTATCTAACCATTTAAATTGTGCAGAATTGTAAATTCCGAAAGATAAGTAACACAATGAATTGTTAACCCAGTTCGGTGCAACATCACCTACATCTGGGGGCTACCAAGCCAGGAAGGAAATCCACTATTAGCAGAATTAGTTCAGAGCTAAACTCCCAGTTTACAACTCCTCACTTAATCTCTACCCAATGCAATTTCTGCCTAGAACCCACTAAACAAGAGACACCTCTCTCTCCCCATTATCACAGCAGTGATAACAATTCAATATAAAAAGAAAGACTTTAGAAGACACTCTTCAAAGTCACAATACTTGATTTTGCTTAACAGCTTCAATCAAGAACAATACACTCTTGCTTAAAAGCTTTGAGTGAACAATTGACACTTTACAAATAAGAGCCTAAATATGTCTACCACGATGCATCCAAAGATACAACGGGTGACTTACAAAGTCATACACAAAAGACTCTCAAAACCCTGAAACACAATAACACACATAAAGATTAAGTTACACCAACATAATTCTTCACCAGACACTTCTTCGTTCGCAGTCAGGATTATCACTCTTCTATTTATATGCAGCGCAAGGATCTTGGGCCTGAGGAACATATATTAGGTTTAACCAAGTTAAACCAATTTCCTTAATTCAGATGTTACAAATTAGTTCACAACCGTATCATGTTCTGCCTAACCCTGACTAGAATCTCACCTGAGATAACTAAGGAGCCATAACAGGATTCCTGAATTCTAGCCTGAGATATATCAGGAACCATAACAAAAAAAACAAACAGCGCCCTTGCTGGCAGCTACCTGATGTCATAACATTCAACATGACATCCAATACACTTTGTTCTAGCTAACCAAACCTACCCTGCAGTACACTCCTACAGAATCTTCTTAATAACAGTAGAAACAAATATATTTTAGTTTCCTAAAAAGTCTCAAAGATCCTTTTCATGAGCACCAATTAAATCTGTACTTTGTTCCTAATAAATCTCTTTGACCTGCACACACTGGTGAGATATATCCAACAGGATCTCATCAAACCAAACCACCTCTACCAAGAGATATAAAATAGCAGCTCCTGATGTATCAGACAAAGATGTACGACATCTATCTCGAAATCTTGATTAAACTACATGACAACAGTTCTGTCACCACAACAGATGGATGTCATGACATCTGTCTTGAGATCTTGATTAAAACACATGACAGCAGTTCTGTTACCACAGCAAATTGATGTCACGATATCTGTCTTGACATCTTAATTAAAACACATGACAGTAGTTCTGTCACCACAACAGATTGAGATGTTATAACATCTTGCTTAACATCAATGCATAATCATGTTTTACCAAAATTTAGTCAATCAAAAACATCTACAAAAGTTACCTTCTTCCCTATTGGAGCGTGTTCTCTTTCCCTAGTGTGTTGGTTCCCTTGTGAGTAGTTACTCGTTGTATTGTCGTTCTTTTATTTGTTGCTCGTGTGTCTGCATCTGTTTTACCCTCAAGCATCATAAAGCATCGTTTAGAATTCATGGGATGTTCACATTTGTCCTTTTGCATACCATCAGATCTAAGGGACAAAATTTTTGGTTTGCTATATTTAAATACCTTTCACTACAATTCCATGAGGATTGTCATCTCTCATTGCCATCTAGTGAAGATATTTAAATAGGGGCATCTGTTGCACCCCATATTTTGACCCTTTAGATCTTCATCATCATTCTAGGATCATATTCATTTGATTATCTAAGAATAACCTATTTCAAGTTTGTCTTTGTTAAGATGCATGTGAATTAGGGTTTCGTACAGTCAAGAATCGAGGTTTCAATGGTTTAATCAGTCAATCTATTGGATGGATTCTCCATGAAACAAGTTTCCACATCATCAAAGACATTCCATTGGGTCAAGTATGAATCCAATTTGAAGTTGTCACCCAAAGATTAAAGACAGTGCAGTTCAGGATCCCTGATTAAGGTTTTCAATCAGGAAAAGTCAACTGTAGTTTGACTTTTGATTTAAAAGGTGTTCCAATGATGGATTTGTGGTCTATGAGGTTCATATTTCTTAGTGAAGTCCACTCAAGAAGTTTCAAGGCCTCAGAAGACCCAGAACATCAACAGTCGACGTGGTAGTCATCGATCGATCGTTCGGTTGACCAAAAAGTCAACTCTTCAACCATAGGGAATTTGACCTCAAAGTGTGAATAAAAAATGTTCCTAATAACATATTACACGTATCCATGAAGTTTCAGGACCATTGGATCATGTATTGGGGAGTAATCGAAAAAGTCGGGAATTAAGGTTTTGAAAGGGGCAAGACCATAACTTCCTAACCACACATTCAAATGAGTTGGTTTAAAACTTATTAGAAAGGTCTTGAAAAGTCCTACAAAAGCTTAAAACTGACCCATGGGCAAAAAATGCATAGATTTGGAGTTATAGCCAAAATCATCACAAGAGGGAGAAAACACTTTGAAAATTTCTAAGTTTCTGGCCTTTCAAATCTTGTTTTCAGCCAACTTTGGGAGTTTTTTTGACCTAGTTCCACTTGGAATCTTAAGATCATGAAAATATGAAAGTTGTAGAGCTCCATGAGGGATTTCCAAAAAGTATTAGAACTCCTCCATAGCCCTTGTGAGCTGAGAGTTATGAATCCAACAAGTTGGGGTTTCAACACTTGAATGCACCATTTCAACTTTTCCACAAATTCACTTTTCAGCCACTTGAATCATTATCAACCATTAGATCATGTCTTGATCTGATATTTAAGGAGGAGGATGGTTAGAAAATGCAGAAATAATGAGGTTTGAAGGATTTGCAAGTTGGCAAGCAAGTTGACATTATTATATTCAAGAAAAACCATAAGAAAGAGAAACTTTATGAGGGAAAATTTTCAGCTGCAGTCCCCTACACACTAGGTTCAATTATTCACCTCTCTGTCCTTCATTTCACTTGAGTTTTTCCCTACATTGAGCCAAGGAACTGATATGCACAGCTACCACATGATCTTGGATGGATTTTCTTCCAAAACTTCCCTCCAAAGGTAAAAAATCAAATCTGCCCCAAACTCTTCCCTTAGCCTATAAATAGAGGCTTCGTCCCATTGTATTCTTCACACCAGATCTATCACAAACATCACAATACATAGCTCTATTTCTTTCTCCCTTTGCTCGAAAGTGAAGAAATCTTACAAAACCACCAATTTCTCCACTTTGCATTTTCTAGACCAGTTCTTGCTCCTAATCCAAAAATACTTCAAAGACCATATACACACCCTAAAATGGTCATTTGAAGCTGTTCTCACCATTGGTTTCTTCAAAAAACACTTAGAACAAAAAGTCAACTTTTCATACACCTCATTTTGACTTTTATGCATTTTTCACACTAGATCATTACACAAACCATTTCCTACCATCACAACCCTTGGAACACTTAATGTTTGTGTTATATTAACTGTTCATAGTCTCAAACAACATCTGGAATCTCATCTACTCAAACTACCCTCAAGATTTGCTTGTTTCTTCAAAAAGAAGTAAGCTTCACAAACTTGCTCAAAAAGAAGGATCTCTGGTTTTCTTGGCTGCTAGCATAGTAAGGACTACAAGAGGTGTGTTATTTTGAACTCATTCACTAGTATGCATTGTCATATGTTGTTTTGTGGTTGAGATTGGCTTGTACGTTGTCATGTTAAAATTGTTAAGTATGTTGTCAAAAATATGTGAAACCTACACCATGTATGGCTGCTTGTTGGAATGTTACTTGGTTTAGTTAATGTGTTGCTATTTTTGTGAAAATATGCCTTTGAATGTATGATAAGAAATGAGCACTAGCATTGTTATGTTGAAATAAAACAGGTTGTTTTGGAACTGTTCAAGTTTTGGTTTAGGTCTAGGATTAGGTTTTGCTGGTTCAGGCTAGCATTATCATGTGTAATGTATGTGAACTTTGACTTAGTGCATAATTTAGATCTATCAAGCATGTTGATGCTCAGATTTGTTAACTCTTCCATTTTAGTTTAGCATTTAGTGATATGCATAGGGCAATTTCTAAGTTTGGGTGTGGCATGTTAAGCTTGTTGGCATGTATAGGGTCTGTTGACTCTTTTGGTTGGGTTGCTCCATTTCTGATCTGGTTTTTTTATTAGTTTTAAGTAGGTGCTTTTATGCTTTGGGTATAGGCTGAGAGCTCTGGTTTGTTTAAGTTGGAGTTTGAGGTTTAGTATGTTGAGTTATATTCATAACTATTGCTAGAGTAGGGTTGGTTAACTCATATCTGTTGCCAGTTTGGTTTTCTTGTGATAAGTAGTGGGTTTCATTGTGTTTTGTTCATCTGAGATAGGGTGGGCCAGGTTTGTGGTCATGATAATTCATGAGCCAGTTGGAGATCTTGACAAATTAGGACTTCAGTTTTATAGACACTTCTGATGCAGGCCCTGCTGCCCAGGTCTGTTGGAGGGTTTTATTCCACATATGTGTGGCTTGCTTCTAAGTAGGATTAAGGCCATGTTTCACTACTGCATATGATTGTGCCTAAGATTTGAGTTTGTTAACTCAGATGTGGATTTCTATCAATATTAGGAGTTTAGGTTCTTGCTGTTGGTTTTGGAACACATTTGAAAGACCAAGTAAGTTTGTCTAGAAGGCTTAAGATTGTTGCTGTTTAAATTATTGAAGGTTGTTCTTGCTTGGAAGTTATTGCCATAATCATGTTGGGAGCATTTGATATGGTGGTTAATAAACTAGGGTATAGACTTGCATCTTGAACATTTCCATGTTTAGTACTTTTCATTTGTAAGCTTAAATTTGTCCAGCTTGGTATAGCTACATTAAGACTGCCTTTAAGACTTGTTGTTGGGATTTGTGTTAGAACTGTCCTTTCATGTTGGAGAGGCTTAGAGGCATAACTAATTGGGTAGCAAGTAAGAGTTGTCAAGAGCATTAAGGCATATGATTGTCTTTAGAATCTTACCCTAGGGCTGCAATTTAGTCATGACATTGTCCTTTATCACTGGTTGGATTCACTTTAGTATCATTGAAGTATGATTTCATCAACTCCTAGTGGCTGGCTGTTTAATTTTGCTGCTCATGCTGAAGTATAGTTGGTGTTTTTGCTTTAACATTTGAGAGCTTCCCTCTATTTTTGGCTGTTGGAATTAGTGTGTGAGATTGATGATCAAGTTGTTGCTGTCATGGGATAAGGGAATTGACTGTTGTCATCAGGTCTTGGACTTATGGTACATCATGGTTGGTTAATCTATGGAGGCAAGCCTTAGACAGTCTAGGAGAGTTTGGTTGTTAGTACTTGGTAGGTGATCAATTTGATGCTATCATGAGGGTTTTGACTGATTAGGACAGTCAGCCCTCTGCTTGAGTTAGAGTTGTAGCTTGCTTCAAGTTTGCCAGGCTTTAGTAAGAGGTGTTTTAAGTAGGATAGTTGAGGCTAGAGGGATAAGTTTTAGTAGGTTCTCTGCTGGTATGCTCTGATGAGGAGAGGACTGTCGTCATGAGTCTGTTTGAATTCTTGACAGAGTGAAGTTTCAATTTTGTTGACACATTGATTTGATGTTTTACCTACTGTCCAATTTTGTTGTTAGGGTCATTAGCTTGATTTCTCATCAGACTTGCATTTAATCTTCTAAATTTATTTAGAATCACTTCATGCCTTGGTTGAGGTGGTTAGATTGCAAGACTATTGCCTTTACTTTGTGTGGTCTTAAAGCCAATGTAGAACAGGTTGATACTTTGATTTACTGTCAGCTTTTGGTCTTGATACTTGTTTAAACCTCTTTTGTCATATAAAGCTTCAATTTTTTTAACTGTTGCATTTTGGTGTATTGAGTGCATTAAGTTGTGGCATTTTGATTGAGAAATGGCTGCTGCCTTTGCACATTGGTTTAGCATTGTAAAATGCTGCATAATCTTTTTAAAACCATTTCACTAGGTTGACAGTTGGATAATCATTTTTTGATCCATGGTAGAAACTTTTTTTTTTAGATTTATCCATGAGGAATGCATTTATAATTTGGACAGACCTGTGTTCACTTGTGTTGGCCACTTTGCTTTGGTTTCAACTCATGATTTTTTTCAATGCGACTCACCTACTGATTTTTGTGTTCTTTTGACTTTGAGTAGATCTTTCTGCTAGAATTCATGTTATATGGTATTTAAAGTGTGAGTAGATCCTTAGTTTCTTGAAAGTGCACCTGTTTTAATCTCTGAATTTCAAATTGCATCTCAAAATCCTTTTAGCATGTTCAATCGGGTTTTGAGCAGTGAAGGTTATTTCAGACTTTGGTTGATACCATCTTCTTCCTTGTGAAAAAACAAGCATGTTTGACTTTTGTTTTGTTAAAATTGGTTAAGTTTTGACGATTTGAAAATCAAACCGTTTTCGAGATTTTGACTTTGAGCTTACTTTGGTTATGGCCCAGAAAACACGCATTTTAGGTATATGTTTAACTGGGGTGGCTTGATACATTGGATGTATCGTCACCCTAGTGATTGTTTGCCTTTCCTTAAGAACTTATCATGCGCGTGTTACTGGGTTCGACCCTCAGTGAGGGCGTTTTTTGCATTTTCATGATTTTCAATAATTTTACTATTTTTCTTCCTTTTCCCACTCCATGTTCACACGCATTTAATGGTAAAGATGGTAAAGTTTTGAGCCTATGACCCCAAGGTCTTGGGTTCAAGCCTTGGGGGAGGCATTTCCATTCTTTTTAGAATTTGGTTTTATTGAATTTTATTTTAATTGTCATTAAATTCAAAAACTCATAACTCCTTCATTTTTAATTCTTTTTGAATGGTTCTTTTTCCTAAATTCTTGTATTAATGAATATTTTCATATGATGCTTAAAGAATTCTAAAAAATTTATTTTAGAAACACTTTTCATTATGAGGAACTTACGAATCATTTTAGGGTTTTCACTCTCTTACTTTTCCTCTCTCATTTCCAACTTTAATTTCATTCTCTTTTGAGTTTTATTTCAAAGTTATGATTTTGTCTTGTTAGCATCCTTGTTTACTTGAGTTTGACTTAAAATCCTTGCTTGTAAGCATTTGCGTTTGATCTTTTCTTAAAACTTGGAAGTTTTCCCCGTGAAGTTTTTAACTTCTCCCTTACATTTTGTTGTGACATTATCTAATTGTACTTGATGATTGTGAATACATATGACTTTTGTAACTTTAAAAGACCACATATTTGTCAAGATACATCTTCATCTTTGTTAAGATCCCCTTCCATCTTTGCTAAGAAATATCCCCGACTTTGTTAAAATATGTTATTGGTTTTTACCTCTCATCTATAAGTCTTGAAAGAACTTCCCTCTTCATTGACATTGTTATATATTAATGTTTGCTTTGGTTGTAACCATTCAGTTTGATTGAAATCATTGCTCGATATTGTAATATGCTTGCTTATTCTTGGTTGTAACCATGCCTCTTATCTTCATCATTGTTTGAATGATTATTTCTTTGTTAAGTTATTTCCCCAAATGATGAAACTCTTTAGTTCTCATCCAAGTTGCCTCATCTTTTTTCCTTACAAAGGAAAGCCTCTATGTTAACCCTCGAGGTCATAGATAGCCCATAACTTTTCTATTGACTTTGTTAAGTCATCTCCCTCTTAGTTAAGATAGAACATAGCCACTAGACTTTGCTTAAAGTCTAAAAGACCTATCCCTTGTTAGGAGTGTTTTCAACTAGAACTTTAAGATAGATTTTGTTAACTCTACGTAAGAATTATAGTAATGATTACTTATTCCCTTTTTTTCGAGTGTTTAACTTAGATTAGAGAGTTTTGTTAAACTTTACACAAACATTGTTATGTTTGTTCCCCTTTGAACCTTGATCATAATCAAATATTCTTTATCCCTAGTGAGGTGAACTACGATTGCTCTGATTCTATCCTAGTAAGGATACGTAGGAAGAGGATACGATATCCTTGCGAGCAAACTTAGAAACTATCCCTAGGTCTCTACCTACAATCTCAACTTTACCTTATACCCTATCCGGATCCATAGCAAACATTTAGAAAGTATTAGCATGCAAACAAACAAAAGGTTCCTGTAGAGTACTACAGATGTTTAGGATGTGAAATACCTACCCTAGGCATAACCAACCCCCGATCCCCGAACCTCTTAGCGTTGTTGTTACATTGCACAAAAGGTCTTTCTTTATTTAACCTTTCCTTTGGATAAATCAAAGTCCGGTTGTAAATTTAAGAATTAAGGTTCAAGTTAATCAATAGCTTGGTATCACGATTCTCACCGCAACAAAATGCTCTGCACGCTCTTCACCAAACTTAGAATATATCAAAATATTATCGTTGAACACAATCGCAAACTGATCTAGATAAGGATGGAAACTCTATTAATATACTCCATGAACACGCCTGCCGCATTAGACATACCAAAAGACATCACAAAATACTCATAGTGACCATACCTCATTTTGAATGCAGTTTTCAGAATATCTTCTATTTTCACATGAATCTGATGATAACCTGAACGCAAATCAATTTTGCTAAACACGTGAGCACCAACCAACTAATCCATCGGATAATCATTTCTCAAAAGATGATACTTATTCTTGATAGTAACCTTGTTCAGCTGTCGATAGTCAACACACAACCTCATGCTACCATATTTCTTCTTACCTAGCAGCAACGATGCTCCCCACAGCGAAACACTCGTTCGAACAAATTGCTGCTCAAGTAGATTCTCTAACTATTTCTTCAGCTCACTCAACTCTGAAGCATACTCAATTACACTTCTTTTTTATTTTTATCAGCTCACTCTACTAGTCTAGGTCAACAATAAAAATATCAGTCTCCCCAATTACACTTCTTTTTTTTTTATCAAAAATCCAAAAATTCCATTTTTTATATTTATTATTAATTTTTTATTTAATATGTTTTTTAATAAATAATTATTTTTTATTTTTTATTTTTATCCAAAAAAGTAAAAAAAAACATAAAATATTCAAAAATGGTAGTTTTTATTTTACTTTTTGTCCAAGTCACTTTAATATAAGTTTTTTTATTTGATTTCTTCTACTTCTAGTAAGAATAAAAACAAATTATTCTATAGTTATAATTTTATTAATAATTTTGATTAAACATTGATTTTTTTCCTTTTTAACTAACCTAATTTTTGTATATAAATAGAATCACATTCTCTCACCCTCATTCTTACGCACTTCTTACACTCTTTACACCAAAAAACCACTACACCCTAAAAAAATGCATACAAAAATTCACCCTAAATCTATTGTTGATTTTCTTCATATTAAAAAAAATCAACTCTAAACCTCAAAGACTCCAGTGTTCCATTACAACCATACCTCGTAAAAAAAAAAGAGAGGAGAGGTAGAGAGAAGAGAGAAGAGTTAGAAGGAGAAGAAAAAAAAGAGGAAAAAAGAAAATAAAAAAGGAAGGAAGCGACTTAAGTTTGGTCACAACACTCTAGGTAAGTCGTATTCTTCTTAGTAGTCTATGTTCTTGACATGTATATTTTGTTTCCGCTAAAAAATGTGATAGGGTTCATTTTTGTTCTATTCTTTTTTGGTTTTTGAAAGTTGTTGTTGTTGTTGTTGTTGTTGTGTTTTGTTATGATATAGATGGAATATATGGATATTCTACATGCTTGTTTGTTTGAAATATTCTAGTTTTCTCTTTCATTTTATTGTATTTTTATAATTACAGTTAGTATGGGTCTAAAGACCTCTAAAATATTATTCAATAATTTACTTCTACTTAGAATAAACTTTAACAAAGATGGATATTATTTATCTATTTTATTCCTTCATTAAGTAGTATCTTATGTTATTATTATTATTTTATCTAGTTATGTTAATTTTTTATTTAATTTCAACAAAAAGGTCTATTATTTGCAACCCCTATTTGTGTATTTTTTTTTTGTTTTTTAAAATATAAATTGTTCTTGTTTTTTTAAATAAAAATAAAATATTACAAAGATACAAAAATATAAAAATACAAAGATGCAAAAACACCAAAAATAGAATTCAATTAATTTTCAATTCCCTTTTGAATTTGATTGATTTTTAAATTTGTTTTTTTAATTTATCATAAAAGATTTAAAACTTTAATATTAAAAACTAAAAAAAAAAACTTTTTTGTCATATAAATTCCAAAATTAAAAAATAAGCCTTCCATTTGTAAATAATCTTACTTTTGTATATGATTCAAACTCATTTTTTAGATCAAATAAATTTCATTATTTTGCAAAAAAAATGGACGAGAGGATGCACATCCACTATGTCTTCGAACAACTGATTGGTTTGCGCACGCCACATAGATTAAGTATTAAAAATTCAAAAACCTAAAATTAACACAACCCATCAAAATATATTCCGTGCCCTTTGTCGCTTGCGCGAAAATAAGGTGCCGGCAAAACAGAAGAGTCGCCACCTTTCGTTATTTATCCCTCAGAGCGGGAAAGGAAACGATCGGAAAAACCTGACGAATAAGGATAAGACAAGGTCATCGCAACCATTGTCTGGGTTCGGGAGTCGGTTACGCAAGGGGAAGGTATTAGCACCCCTCACGTCCGTCGTACTCGACGGGATCCACGCTTGTTTGTTTACTTGGACGGGTTGGTTTTATTCTATCTACCTATCAAGGCTGGCTGAAAAAGAAAAGAAAGATGACTCGGCAAAGCGTCACACTTTATGCCTACGTATTCTCATCAGAGAATGAGAAATCAGAGTCAACGTAGTTCGGCCTACGAATGATCATGGGGAAGGTTGCTCGCTAGGACGTCGCATCCTATGCCTACGTACTTCCGCACTGTACAGAAGATCAGAGCGAACGTAGTTCGGGAAACTACGGGTTATCTCCTGAAAGAAGTGTTTTTTATTGTATTTGCGATTTCAACCGCACTAGAGACTATGACTTGAGAGTGAATGCGTCACATGTCACCCAAAGGGTACCATACTAAACATCCCACCTTAGATAGCTCAAGGCTCGTAATGTACGAAAGAAATCATTCATGATTACTGTATCTTAGACTGCTTTGAGATGAGAAGAGAACAGGCCCAACTAGGAGGGAGACTATCAAGTCCTACTGTTATCATGCCATGGATTCATCCTATGGTTGAGGTTTGAACAAGGAACTCCTAGAAGTTGTCATGCATAGGTTTCAACCTAAAAGTCTATCATCAAATCCTTATCAAAGGAAATGAGAGTCCTAAGGGATCATATCAATGATACACCAAAACAGACAAAGCATCAGCTTAACAGTAAAATGCATGCAATGCAAGTGAGGGAGGAAATGTGTGTGGGGCTTCAGCCTCCACAAGCTCGTCTCGACCCCAAGCCAGTCATGAGATAACAGTAATCATACTAAAATATAAACAACATGCTATCAAGCAAGAAACAGTAAAAGAAATGAAGTGCCATCAGGCAAACAAACCACATGCTTGAGAAAGAATTTATTCACCTCTAATCTCTAATCCTAACCCTAAAACAAAATCCTAATCAAATCTAAGCAAAGCCCTAAAAACCCTAAATAAGAGAAATCAATCCCAGTCTTCAAGCTTCAAAACAAGCTTACCAAAGACAGGGAGCTAAGTAAGCAGACTCATAGTGTCTTCCTCAGGAAAGCACTAGGAGGCTCATACTCAGGAGTCATATCCTATGTGGCTCAACCACTGTGATTAGTTTACATTCCTCCTCAGGAGAAATTAAACTCACATGAAGGCTCCAACATCACTGGATATTTAGGAAATCCTACCTGAACTAGTGGAACTAAGTGAATAGACCCCTGGGACCTTCCTCAGGAAAGTACTAGGAGGCTTCCACTTAGGAATTGTATCCCATGTGGCTCAACAACTGTGATCAGTCTACATTCCTCCTCAGGAGAAATTAAACTCACATGTTGGCTCCAACATCATTGGATACTTAAGAAAGAGGTGAGAAGAAAGAATGGAAGTCATTCATAGTGCCTTCCTCAGGAAAGTACCATGAATTCCCCTCAAACTTCAGGATCTCAAACCTCACAGACAGGGAATAATCTCCAAGCTCTGGGTCTCTGGGTCTTGATCTTCAATCTTCTCCTTCACCATGCTCTTCAACAAGATCTTCAAAACAAACTAAGCCCCACAACAAATTCCCCAAAAATAAACCCCAGAGATAAACAGATAACCACAGAACAGTCAAAACCATCAGTCAACTTCAGAAAATACCTAAAAATACTAAAACAAGGGGGAAAATTCTAACAATTATTCACAAGGGTCTATAACATCTACCCATACCATCCATATATACCCATACCCAGGAATCAAAACAAAACTCTCAAAAGAAGATGAGTTATTTCACCTAGGCATCCTTAAACCCTAATTATGATACCCTAATGCTAACCTAATTAAACTAATCAAATTTTAATCTAAAAATCGAGAATTAAATCCTATGGGGAACTATTATTCAATATCTAATCACACCAAAAAGAAGGAATTAAAAATCATAAGGGAAGGTCCTAAAAGAAATTCTACAAAATGAGGTACAATATTAAACCTATTTAAAAGCTATTTAAATGAAAAATATACTAAAAATATCAAAAGAAAAATAAAAGGGAATTTTATTTATTTATAATTTTCTAGACAAATTTATGAACCTATAGAAAAAACAAGAATTAAAAAATACTAATTTTTTCATTTTCTATGAATTTTACAATATGCAATAAAATGTAAAAGAAATGAAAAATAAAAGAAATTGGTTAAAGGGGAGGGGGTGTGAAAAGTAAAGCGCCCTAGTTGATTTTATGATGGGCCAGTGAACCGGGGGTGCAAATACAAACTGAGTTAAGCCCAGGCGCGCTCAGAAAATCAACAGAAAAATTAAAAAGAAAATAGTTAAAGCTGCGGTGCAAAAAGCATTAGTTTTCAGTTCAAAAGTTGATTGGGCCGCTGGTGGGGCTGTGAGTAACAAGGATTAGCTGAGGCCCACGCGTTGGTTTAATGAAACGATGCGTTTCATACGCATCAGACTCCCTCCATTTGCAAGTTCAAACAAGGGCCGTTGGATCAGATTATTTGGTCAATTAGGTTGGACAGATCCTACGGTCAGGGGCCATCGTCCCCATCGAGCTAGGGTTTTCAGACATGGCCAGGATTCATGCACAACTCTTCTCCATGCTCGTACTCCCTCATATGGCCACGAAACTTAAAAATTCTAAAACCAAAAATACTCTACTAGCCACCAGGAACATAGCCATGCTCATAACTTTCTCTGAACTGCCTTGTATCGTCCAAACAGAATGCGTGAAGATTAGGGTTCAACCATTTTCTTCTGGTATCACTCTTGCTAGAGCTTCGATCTAATGACATCAACGTGTTCTTTATGCTACCCTCATCACTCTGAACCATCACATATCCATTGATACTTCCTACACAGCTTGTTCTTGGAAATCAAAGAATATGGGACCTGCCATGGAACCTCATGGATCTTCCTCTAACTCTCAGAAAACCTTCCTCTAACCTAGCATGCTGATCCTACACCTAGGATTCTAACAGAATGTACATAATTATGGAGATATGGTGAGAGTTTCAAACCTGCCAAGTGATGATGGTGAGTGATGCTAGAGATGAATTCAGAGCTTGTAATGGCTTCCAAGGAATCCTCTAATGGTGTAGAGGTTTCTGTTTGCAAGATTCTTGAAGGAGAAAGCTTGTAATGGAAGATTCGAGTCTTGCTTGATTTTGAAGAAACCTTGAACACCTCACTCTTTATCTCCCTTTCTCCACTGAATTCTCCAACCTTGACCAACCTCTAATCTCTCCTTGATCCACTTAATATATAACCATCCATGGAAGACTCTAGAACCTCCTAGAAAGAGCTAGAATACCATGGAAAGTCTCATGTAATGACATATTGGATATCTCATCTCATGCCTTAATGCCTTTTAATTTTGTGTCAAAAACTCCTCACAAGAGATATTGGGAGTGGAAGGAGTGAAAAACAAGCTTAGCCTTGCCTTTGGTGAAGTTTCTCATGGGTTCCTTAAGATGCAAGAATGAACTTTTCAAAGTAACATCCATTTTAAGACCTCAAATCAAAATTCTACTTGAACCATTGTTTTTAAAATAATGTTTGGAGTCAAAATGACCTATTGGATGACCTATTTTGGATTTGTGGATCTCCCAAACCAAAATTCCATTTCAACTTTTTCAACTTATAAGCCATTTTTAGGTCATTTTTACCCAATCATGAAAATCCTTGCTACAAGCTTTTTCAATAACTCATGACCTCTTTTATAGGCTTAAAATCCCATTTTGAACAACTTTTATGTTTTGAGTTTTTTCATTTGAGGCTTGGAAATATGAGATATGGCATTTGCTTAAAATGACCTATAACTTCCAAATGACCAAAATACCCCTGTCTTGTTCAAACCATAAGTTGAGTTCTACAAATCCTATCAAGGACTTCTAGTACTCTCTATAAATCTAATAAGATTCTATTCAACATTCATGTTGACCAAGAAATCATAGGAATCATCCTACTAGGGCAAAAGTTGTCTGCAAGTTGGGTGACTTTCAAGGACCCAGATTCACACACCTCAGCTGACCTGTAATTTGTCAAAACCATAACTTGAGCTCTGCAACTCCTATCAAGGACTTCCACCACTAAAATTAAAGCTAAGAACAAGATCTACAACATTTATGTTATGGGGAAGATGAGATATCAATCACATCTTCAGCTAAAACTGCCTGGAAGATAGGGGTCAAATTAGGGTTTTTTTCACTGACAATCCTTGGAAACCCTAACTCAAAACTTCTCAAACTCCTCAATCATGATGAGTTGGTCTAGGAATCATCTTTATAACATCTCCATACATCATTCCATGATCTCATGGCCCTTGGATTAGGTCTCAACCTTCTCCAAATCTTCAGTTGACCTAGGGTTGACCCAGTCAAAACCCTAATTCTACCATTCATGGTTGAATCTTCTGAATTCTTGCATAATGACCTCTTTGGGCTTCATGATGGCTTTCAAGACATCTCATAGGCTTTCTCAAATCTCCAAGTTCATTCTCAAAGTCTCAGAATCATCTGAGGAGCCCCCACAACTCTCAAGCTATGAAGCACATAACCCTGGTTTCAACCAATTCCTCTGAGGATCTCTTGAATTTTCTGATGAAGGTATCAACTTTCAAACACTTAATAGATGAATAAATGTTGGTCAAATTTTGGGGTGCAACAGCTGCCCCTATTCAAACGGCTTGAACTTGACTGGGTGAGAAGCGAACGACTCTCAGCCAATCACGGTGCGAGACGGTTGAATACCGGTAAACCCGAAAATTTGCCAACTGCACGAGCACACGATACTCTGCGGGGAACAAACCTTCGAATACTGCAATACTAGCTGCACGGCAACTAGCTGGAGACATACTGATCTGACATCGCCGTCAGTTATCCACATTAAATTCTCCTGATATTGCCTTCACAACACTCAACCATCTGGCATCGCCGTCGGACAATCAAAATACCCTGCATCGCCGCTGGAGAACCAAATCTGACAAAAATACCCCGCATCGCCGCTGGAGAACTAAATCTTCTGGCATACCCAACATTGCTGCCGGAAAACTGAATCTGACATCGCCGTCGGAAACAAACATCCTCTGAGAGACACTCGACATCGCCGTCGTACAAACATCATCTCTGCTGTGGATTAAAGAGTCTGACCTCGCCGTCGAAACAAACATTCAACCTCGCCGCCGAACAAACATCATCTGACCTCGCCGCCAAATCCAAACATGATCTGACCTCGCCGTCAAAACAAATATTCAACCTCGCCGTCGAACACAAACATGATCTGACCTTGCCGTCAAAACAAACATTCAACCTCGCCGCCGAACAAGATACAACACTGAACAAATCTAACCTGGGATTCACCCCTGGTAAATGGAACAAAAGGTACACTTGCGTATTTGAAACTACTCCTCTGGGAATGAGAGACTCAACCACGCACGCTCTGATCTGGGGTTCACCCTCAGGACCATAACGAATATCCGAATACTACTGCACACTGCTCACCGTAGAACTTCAACATCAAAGACATATGAAACCCTGGCCCCTGGCCGCTTCCAGCTTCAGCTGGAAAAGATCTTCAAGTATTTCTGAAGATAAGCATCCTTGGCCTTCAAGGATGTAAACTCTGCAGGAGGTATCTTCGACTTCAGTCTAAAGAAATGATCCTTGGCCTTCAAGGATACATGGATATGCCTTCAGGCAACTCTGCCTCTGCTATAGAGTATCCGTGACTTCAGTCAGGGATATACTTCGGCCTTCAGTCCGAAAAAATGAATCCTAGGTCATTCATGACCTTGGGGATAACCTTGCCTTCAGGCACCTTCGCTTCAGCTCGGGAAATCTGTGACTTCAGTCAGAGAAATGGTATCCTGAGCCATTCATGACTCTACGGGGATTCAAACACTTTGCCTTTAGGAAAAACTCCGCTTCAGCTGGAGAAACATCTTTGACTTCAGTCAGAAGAAATATCATTCACTTGATCGCAATCAATCATCACCTCAGGACAACTGACCTGGTCTTCAGGCCAACACGGATCACTTTGCAAACAAAAGTTGTATCTACAAATTTTTGAACTTTGTCTTCAGACAAGCGCTGATTCATCAGCACGGAAACCTGAATCCACAGGAACATTCTGATGTCGCCTTCAGGCGTTCACGAAGCCAATCTTTAGATTAGACATCACGGTTGGAGCAAACATGTCACGCTGCTAAGGACTTCAAGAATCATCTTGAACAAACAACTCCGTCGGGCCCCTTCAAGAATTACCATGAACTGCTAACCTTTCTGGAGACTTTATCTGCTAGGGATCCCTGGAATCTTCCTGGGCAACTCTTGCTGGGGACGCTACTAGGGAGCTCAAGAATCATCCTAAGCAAACAACTCGGGAAACTGCGCTGAGGCCTTAAGAATCATCTTAAGCAACCGGCCCTGCTGAAGATTTCAAGAATCATCTTGAACTGAAGACTTCGCTGGGGATCTCAAAAATCATCCTGAGCGAGCGACTGTGGGGATTACACCGGGGTCTTAAGAATCATCTTAGGAAAGCGACCTCGTTGGGGAGAATGTCAGGAATCATCCTGAGCAACCGATCCTTCGGCCGAACACCTGTAAAACAAGAATGATAATAACCTAGATCATGTTCATGATGCATATGCTTCGGCGCCATGCCCCACACGGTGGAAATGCTATGCGTTTATGCTAAATGCTATGCAATCATGCACAATGATACGATCCCGCCAGAAAAATAAATGCCGAGGGGGAAATCCTCCTGTCAAGGAGAAAGGACTACTCAGATAGAGGAATCATCCTGCTGAGGAGAACGTGGACACGCCAATATCAATCGGACTCCGCTTGGGGAAGTGATCTTCCACGGACTGCTGCAGGGAAAACAACTTCAGTTGATTGCTGCAGGGGGACGAAGCTATACGAGAACTCGGACTTGCTGATATCAATCGCGAGAATAAACTGCGCGGCCGTCATGGCTACTCTTCTGGGGATAATAACTCTGTGGGAAAACAACTTCAGCTGCTCAACACTCCACTGAGAAAAAACCAATCATGGTCTGATCAACTTCCAAGGATTCGGCTCTCTTAGACATCTGCATACTCGGCTGAGGAAGGAGAAGTCATTCTGCTTCGCTGGAGAGAGTGTGACTCTGGGGAAGATACGACATCGGCTGTTCAATACTCTGCTAGGGAAAATCCACTCATGGTCCCAACTGCTTCCAAGGATTCGGCTCTCTTGGGGTTTGCGAACTCGGCCGTGGAGAGAGAAATCATTCTATTTCACTGGAGAGTACGACTCTGATGAGGAATTCAATTCCACTGGGGAAGAAAGAATCATCTAACTTCGGGGGAAAATACAACTCTGCAGAGGAACACAACATCAGATGTTCCCACACTCTACTAGGGAAGGAGAAGTCATTCTACTTCGGGAGAGAATAGGGCTCTGGTGGGGAATTTCAATTCCGCGGGAGACTTCAGTCTGGCACCATCAGCTACTGCCTCCTTCGGCATACGAACAGCTTCCTACGAGACTTGCACTTGTGACCCGGTGCGGGGGGACACCTGCTGCGGCGACTTTACTGGGGAAAACACGAGCTTCGGCACCCGGACATTTCTATGAACCCTGCACTTGTGACCCGGTGCTGGGGACATACGAGCTTCGGCGCGCGACTCCGCTGGGAAGATGACGTTCCTTCAGGATGCGTCTGCTTGGGGAAGGGAGTCATCTCTTCCTGGGGAAGACATATCAATGCTCACTATTCTGCGTTCAGATGCTGTGGTGGAGAGACCACTGAACACTGCTGGAGAAGGAGGAATCATCCCGCTTCAGGGATGCGCACGACACATCGCCTGGAAGGTGCTACACCTGCAACAACACAAACAAACAGACAAGATACCCTCCTCAAAGGGGCCTATCAAGGTTATTATCTTGTGACAATATTCAGGTGATTAATTGTTTCAACAATCAATGGGCCTAGGCCCGTAAGTTTATGTATGCGCATTTTATTAAAAACATCGGCGTTTTTATTCGCAAACAAAACAGATAAATGCTATACAGGCAAGCAGAATTGCTGAATAATGTGCATTTTATTGATGGTGAAACCCCTGAATGGGCACAAAATGTTTTACAACAGAGGCAAGCTCCTGGAATGAGGAAGCCGCGCAAAAAAAGAAAACATAAATATACATCAGTATATACAAATGTCGGCAACGAGGCGTAGACGAACACCATGAGTTGATCCCTCTAAGACCCACTCGACTTCGATACTTCTCCGACGCTTCAGCTTCGGAAGAGATTGATTCAGATAAACGGCCCTCAGGTCCTCCAAACCGCTAAACAATGAAAGTCCACACGCGGAACGCAGTCATTTGCTTATTCAAATCCCTAACTTTTGCGTGAACCGCCCTTTACGGGTTTTCAGTTCACCGGGATACCCTTTTTTGCCGAAGCCGCCCAGTGTAGGTTTTCGACTTCGCGGGTGTACATTTTTCAATATATCCCTAATTTTTGCCCGAACCTTTTAGTCTGTTTTTGGTTCGTCGGGATGCCCCATTTTTGCCTGGGCTATTTCTTTTTTTGTCCAGCGGGTCTCTTTCAAGCAAAGTATTTTTTAACTGCGTCCGTGTTCACCGGGGATGCAAAATCTTCACCATCCATCGTGGATAACAACAAAGCTCCCCCCGAGAAGACCTTGCTGACGGCATACGGCCCTTCGTAATTCGGAGTCCACTTGCCCCGGTGATCGGAGTGTGGCGGAAGAATCTTCTTCAGGACGAGATCACCCGTCTGACAGCTTCTAGGACGCACCTTCTTATCATAAGCTTTCTTCATTCGGCTTTGGTACAGGCGACCAAATGCAATCGATGCTAACCTCTTCTCGTCCATCAGGCTGAGTTGGTTCAAGCGATTCGTAATCCATTCTGCCTCGTCGAGTTTCACATCAACCAAAACTCGCAAAGAAGGAATCTCCACTTCTAACGGTAGGACAGCTTCCATACCGTACACCAAGGAGAAAGGAGTTGCCCCGGTCGACGTACGCACCGTCGTACGATAACCGTGCAATGCGAACGGCAGCATCTCGTGCCAATCTTTGTATGTCACAACCATCTTTTGAACAATCTTCTTTATGTTCTTGTTGGCGGCTTCAACGGCGCCATTCATCTTCGGCCGGTAAGGAGATGAGTTGTGGTGTTCAATCTTGAAGCTCTGGCACAGCTCCTTCATCATCTTGTTATTCAAATTCGAACCATTATCAGTAATGATCCGCTCGGGAATTGCATAGCGACAGATGATGTCCTTCTTTATGAATTTAGCTACCACCTGCTTGGTCACATTAGCGTACGAGGCTGCCTCCACCCATTTGGTGAAGTAGTCGATAGCTACCAGAATGAAACGATGACCATTGGACGCGGTGGGCTCGATCTTGCCTATCATGTCGATGCCCCACATGGAGAACGGCCAAGGGGAGGACATGACATTCAATGGGCACAGCGGCACATGAACTTTATCAGCATAAATCTGGCATTTGTGACATTTCTTCGCGAATCTGAAGCAATCCGACTCCATAGTCAGCCAGTAATATCCTGCTCTCAGGATCTTTCTCGTCATGGTATGCCCGCCGGCGTGCGTACCAAATGTGCCCTCATGGACTTCTTCCATGAGCATACTCGCCTCTTTCTCATCTACACATCTGAGTAGCACGAGATCGTGATTTCTCTTATACAGCACTCCATCAGGATTGAGATAAAAGTTTCCAGAAAGCCTCCTCAGAGTCTTCTTATCCTGGGTTGACGCACCCGCAGGATACTCCTTAGTCATAAGGAAGGTCTGGATGCCGTGGAACCATGGCTTGCCGTCGGCGGCATCCTCGATTGCAAAGACAAATGCCGGTCTATCAAGACGCGAAAGCACAATTCTTGGAGCCTCATTCCAAAAATTGACTTTAT
This sequence comes from Lathyrus sativus, assembly GCA_963859935.3. Lineage (NCBI taxonomy): Eukaryota > Viridiplantae > Streptophyta > Magnoliopsida > Fabales > Fabaceae > Lathyrus > Lathyrus sativus. The sequence continues at coordinate 253,710,531 of OZ012735.1, read as the reverse complement.
ACATTGAAGCCAACGTGGCTAAGGCATCAGCCATCTGATTTTCAGCCCTGGGCACATGATGGAGTTCCACCCGATCAAAGAACGGAAGCAGCCTCCTGGCATAATTCATGTACGACACCAAGTTCGCTTGATGAGTTTCCCACTCCCCTTTAATCTGGTTGATTACAAGAGCTGAGTCACCATATACGTCTAGATTCTTGATTCTCAAATCAATTGCCTCTTCTAGACCCATAATACATGCCTCATACTCTGCTTCATTGTTGGTAACTGGAAACGTCAGTCTCGCAGTAAACGGGATGTGGGATCCGTGAGGAGTCGTGATGATAGCCCCAATACCACTTCCATAGGAATAAACCGCTCCGTCGAATATCAACTTCCACTGAGACTTCCTATCTGGCCCTTCATCGGGCAATGGCTCATCGCAATCCTTCGCTTTGAGAAACATAATATCCTCGTCAGGGAATTCGAACTTCATCGGCCGGTAGTCTTCGATTGGCTGTTCGGCAAGGTAATCAGACAGTACGCTTCCTTTAATGGCCTTCTGGGAGACGTACTGAATATCATATTCTGTTAACACCATTTGCCACCTGGCAATCCTGCCCGAAAGAGCCTGCTTCTCGAAGACGTACTTGATCGGATCCATCTTCGAAATTAGCATAGTGGTGTGATTGAGCATATACTGTCGTAGACGTTTGGCAGCCCAAGCTAATGCACAACACGTCTTCTCCAGCATCGAGTATCGAGACTCACACTCAGTGAACTTTTTACTCAAGTAATAAATGGCATGCTCCTTTCTGCCCGTCTCGTCGTGCTGACCGAGAACGCACCCCATACTATTCTCCAGAACCGTCAGGTACATGATTAATGGCCGTCCAGCCACTGGGGGTATCAAGATTGGAGGCTCTTGAAGATACTGCTTTATTTTGTCGAATGCCTTCTGGCAATCCTCATTCCAAGTAATCGCCTGATCTTTCTTTAAAAGCTTGAACATCGGTTCACAAGTGGCCGTGAGCTGAGAAATAAACCTTGCAATGTAGTTTATTCGGCCCAAGAAACCACGAACTTCTTTTTCTGTTTTCGGCGCTGGCATTTCTTGGATAACTTTTATTTTCGCAGGATCAACTTCAATACCTCGTTCACTAACGATAAACCCCAATAACTTTCCGGACCGCACTCCGAAAGTGCATTTGTTAGGATTCAGCCTCAGCCTGAATTTCCTAAGCCTCTCAAAAAGCTTCAATAAGTTGACCAGATGCTCTTCCTCCGTTTGGGACTTTGCAATCATGTCATCAACATAGACCTCGATCTCATGATGAATCATATCATGAAACAAAGTTACCATTGCTTGCTGGTAAGTGGCCCCTGCGTTCTTCAGACCGAAGGGCATTACCTTATAGCAAAATGTTCCCCAGGGGGTGATAAACGTCGTTTTCTCCATGTCTTCCGGTGCCATCTTAATCTGATTGTAACCGGAGAAGCCATCCATGAACGAAAACACGGAAAACTGGGTTGTGTTGTCGACCAACACATCGATATGAGGCAACGGGAAATCATCCTTAGGGCTTGCCCTATTCAAATCCCGATAATCGACGCACATGCGTACCTTACCGTCCTTCTTCGGTACAGGCACTATGTTGGCGACCCACGGAGGGTAAGTGGTAACGGCTAGAAATCCTGCGTCCAACTGCTTCTGGACTTCTTCTTTGATTTTTACAGCCATATCTGGTCTCATCCTCCTAAGCTTCTGCTTGACTGGAGGGCAATCTTCTCGCAACGGCAAGCGATGAACCACGATATCTGTGTCAAGTCCGGGCATATCTTCGTATGACCAAGCAAAGATGTCATTATACTCTCGAAGCATCTCGACCAGTCTATGCTTGACATCATTCTGCAGCGCAGCCCCTACTCTGACATTTCTGACGAGCTCTTCAAAACCCAGATTTATGATCTCAATATCCTCCTCGTGAGGCAGAATAACCTTTTCCTCTTGTCTCAACAAGCGGGCCAATTCTTCCGGAAGGTCTTCGTCTTCATCAATCTCATCCTCGGCTTGATATATCGGGCAATCGAAGTCGTAGTGAGCCGTAGAGGGTCCAGAGTCGATGTCCTCTGTTATATGGATCCTGCAATAACAAGGGTTAAGTTTAAAGCAAGAATATGCAGGTTAGCACAAACCCCGTTGCCATTTTGCTATTTTTCGAAATAAACATAAAACAGGAATAACAGAGAACACAACATTTGAGTACGAAGAAAACGCCTTTTATTTATTAACAAAATGCATGTACATAATCCAACAAGGCCCTGACAATAGAACCGCTATGCCCCGGGCAGAACATAGGGTTGTACAAAGATTGTAAAAAGCAAATCATTACTCTTCACTTGTCAGCTTGATAATCTCCTTGATGGTCCAATTGTTGAGGCGCTCGCCCGGCTTGCTTGGTTGCATCCAGGCGTCGAGATCACAATCACTATCCCCGCTGTCCTCAGACGCTGCGTTGATGTTGTCGAAAATCACTCCGCCCTTGGTGAATAAGATCGGCCCCTTCCCACGAGATGAACTGCCAGAAGAAGATGAAGCTTCAGCTTCAGGAGAATACCCCAATCCAAACTTATCCTGCTTGATTGGTATATCCAAAACATGCCCCCAGCCTGGGGTAGAACCGGCTTCGACAACGGCCCGAGCTTCTTTAAATGAGGAGAGGTTCATCTCTTGCTTCTCTACGACGACAGGAGCTACCTCTTTCACCTTGACGGTTTCAAATGCTTGGCAGAGCGTTTCATGGATTTCTCCGTCCATTTCAACATATTTAAAGGATGACAGATGGCTCACCATAATGTCCTCCTCACCACAGACGGTTACTATGCTGCCCCCGACAGCATATTTGAGCTTCTGATGCAGCGTGGACGTCACGGCACCAGCAACATGGATCCATGGCCGACCTAAGAGGCAACTGTAGGCAGGCATGATATCCATGATATAGAAAACTGTATCAAACGTCTCCGGACCAACCTGAATCGGCAGGGTCAACTCTCCAAAAACGTGGCGCTTAGTTCCATCAAAGGCTTTCACTACCAGATCACTGGGCGTGCAAAGCAATCCACGAGTGTCCAACTTCATCAGTGCCTTTTTCGGAAGCACATTAAGCGACGATCCCGTATCCACCAGGACATGCGACATGATCGTGCCTCTGCACTCTATCGAGACGTGCAAGGCGCTGTTGTGATCTCTTCCTTTAGGAGTTAGCTCTAAATCTGTGAATCCCAGCCCATTGCCAGCATTAACATGGGCTACCACCTCCTCTAGCTGATTTACTGATATCTCCTGCGGCACGTAGGCAGCGTTCAATACCTTCAGTAATGCGTTGCGGTGCGCCTCAGAACACAGCAACAAGTTAAGAATAGAGATCTTTGACGGAGTCTGGTGAAGATGATCTACAATCTTGTAGTCGCTCTTCTTGATTAAACGCATGAACTCCTCAGCATCTTTAACTAGCAAATCCTTTTCTGCCCCACAAGGGACCTCTTCAACGGCTTTGCTTTTATCTTTTTCCGCAGCGTCACCTCGGACCACTTTCTCTGCCATAACTTCTGCTGGTGCAAACACTCTACCGCTTCGAGTGATACCACTGACCCCGGCAAGATTCTGCACAGTAGACCCGTATGGCTCAAGCTCTATCTTCTGACCATTGCAATAAACTTCGGCGCCGTAATGCCATGGGACGGCGTTAGTGCTTTCGAATGGGATTGGCCCGGCCCTGGTGATAGTGATAGTAGGCGGTCGGGGCGCAGAAATAGTAATAGGGTGACGAGGGATGGTAATGGTAGCGACTTCATCTGCCTGCTTCAGCATGACCTCCCCTGATGCGCTTTCAACGCTCCGGCTGAACTGCAAGATACCCTCAGACATCAGACTTTGGATACCTTCTACCAGCTGCTCACACCCATCAGGAAGTGTAGCACAAGCCATACATAACTCTCCGCATCCAGGAAAGAAGCCCTTCTTCAGCAACTTAGCCTTGACAAAACTAAGCGGCGTCCTCAAATCTTTGACATCAGTCAGCAAGTCTGAACTCTCTTCTGTGATAACGGCATTCACTCCGCCTCCCTTATGATGAGGCATAGGGTTTTTGGTAACGTTGGGCACATTATCAGAAAAGTTAATGACCTTGGCGTCCACCAAGTCCTGCACTTTGTGCTTAAAAGCTTTACAATTCTCAATCGTATGGCCTGGTGCCCCAGTATGGAAATCACAAGTAGCGTTTGCATCATACCCCGGTGGTGGTGCCCCTGTTAAGGGAGCCAACGTCCTCTTTTGAACTAGCTGAAGCTGCAGCAAAGTTTGCAGAAGCTGCGCATATGACATAGGTGGAGTTTCAAAATGACGATTTGCCAACGGAGCCCGATTCTGATATTTCCTATACCCCTGCTGATTCTGCTGCTGCGGTTGCTGCTGCTGCGGAGGAGGAGCAGCTGGGATATTTATGCTAGCAATCTGCTGCTGTGGGCCCTTGCCCTTTCTCCGAGCGTTAGTAACAGCACTGGCATCTCCTTCTCGACGCTTTCCAGCGTAAGGTTTCTTACTACCTCCTCCAACTGAGGATGATTCGCCTTGAATTTTTCCAATCTTTATACCGTTCTCAACATGCTCGCCCATAGTGATGAGAGCCGAGAATGTTCCAGACATGCCACTGACCGGCTTTTCATAGTAGATTCCAGGAAGGGTAGCCACGAACATTTGCACTAGCTCGCGCTCAACCATCGGCGGTTGAACCCGAGCAGCCAATTCACGCCACCGCTGGGCGTACTCTTTAAAGCTTTCATTGTTCCGCTGTGAAAGATTCTGAAGCTGAACTCGGTTGGGGGCCAAGTCGCTATTGTATTGATAGTGGAGGACGAACGCTTCAGCGAGGTCTTTCCAGGTGCGCACAGTAGCAGGCTCCAAACCCATATACCATTCGAGTGATGGACCAGAAAGACTATCTTGGAAGAAGTGCATCAGCAACTTCTCATCGTCAGAATAAGCGGACATCTTTCTATAATAAGATCGGAGGTGGACCCGGGGGCAAGTAGTACCCTTATACTTCTCAAAGATAGGCACCTTAAACTTATGAGGTACCTTGAAATCAGTAATCAACCCGAGCTTGGACATATCAACGCCCAATGTATTCTGATTTTCAATGTCTCTCATCTTGTCTTCCAGCGCTTTGAACCTGAGTCGAGCTTCAGCATTCAACTCTGCATCTACACCTCTCTGAGAGAATACGTCATCCTGATGGTCCTCCAGCCACGGTTGAGGCACCAACAGATTTCTGACACCAGCATTGCCGTTGACCGGCCCTATGTTAACATTGGCTCCCAGACTACCATTGCCGGCGCCTGCCGCATTGAGCCCGATATTAGTCATCAGATTGCCGTTAGCACTGCCGTTGCCCCCGGCAACAGGAACAATATTCTGTGGAGCATCCACTAGAGGAGGAGTAGGCACGGCCCCGCCGTGAAGTATGCCATTACTGTCAACCCTGGAGATCAAAGGTTGAACCAAAGTACGAAGCTGGTCCTGACCATTCGCGACCACTTGCATCAGTTCCATAAAACGATCCATCCGTTCACGGAGCTCTTGAACATCTGACTGCACCTGGTCCATTATCCTTGTCTGATTAGCGCGAGTTGAGTAACAGTGAATGAGTCTTTGATCAATCCTGGAGATCGAAAGCAGCTCGGAACCTGTGTACCTGAAAAACCTGTCAACATTAAAGGTTAGGAAAAGCAACAGAATGTATGTCATGCAAAAATGCTTCATGCAGATGTATGCGTATGTTTGTGTGCTTGAGAGATTTCCCCCGATCCTGGCGCCTTAGTACCAGTGCTGGCAATAATAAGGAGGGGAATCTGGGCCCAATCATGGAAACAGCAATCTCACATATATACAGGACCAGCGATAGCCAACTCCGACACATCAGGGATCGAGAACTCATACGCAACAGTCTTTCTGAGAGAGGCTGTAGTAATACAATAAGAGGCGAGAGATCCTGAATCGGGGAAACGGTACCTGTCACAGACACACGTCAATGGAATGCGAATGATCATGCAAACTAATGCAAAATGCAGGCATGCAGCAATATATCCAGGTGGCTGCTGTGGAGATTCGGTATCAACAGTCACTGATGAGAAGGAAACCCCGGTGTGAGACCACTAATCTGATCTGCTAGGAATGACCTTCTGATAGGACCGTATATATATAAGATCACAACTCTGCTCTGCCGAGAACAAATGGCTGGTAACAAGGACCCCGGATGTATGATCAGAAAATGTCCGCTGATGAAGTCTTCAGACACCAAATCAAAAATCTGCCCTCTCAAGAACAAACGTACAGCTGCTGACGAGATCTAGGGATGGCAACGGGGCAGGTCGGGGGCGGGTTTAACTATACCCGCACCCGCACCCGCCTCCATGTAACAGACCCGCCCCCGCCCCCAAATCCAATCGGGGGTGAAAATTTACCACCCAGACCCGCCCCCAGTAGAAAACGGGTGCACCCGCACCCGCCCCCACCCGCAAAAAAAAATTATTTTTTTAATTATAATAAAAATTAGTAATATAATTAAAAAATTGATTATTTTAATAAATTAATTAATTATTTAATTAAAATTTTAATTAATAAATGAATATTAACTTGATTAATTTTATTATTTTAATTGCAATAAGAATATTAATAACTTAATTAAAAGTATAATTAATAAATAAATATTAAAATAAATAAAATAAGGAAATCAAAATAAAATATATTATTTGGGGCGGGGCGGGGGCGGGGGCGGGTGCGGGCGGGTCTTAGTGTCTACCCGCACCCGCACCCGCACCCGTAGTTAAGAACCGGGTTTCACCCGCACCCGCACCCACACCCAATTAAATCGGATTTCCCCCGTTAATTTCGGGGCAGGCCCGGGCGGGCCAGGGCGGGTGTGGACGGGCCCGGGTTTGTTTGCCATCCCTAACGAGATCTTCAGACCCCACTCAAAATCTGCTCTATCAAGAACAAATAACATCTGCCGATGAGATCTTCAGACCCCACTCAAAATCTGCCCTATCAAGAACAAACAACATCTGCTGATGAGATCCTCAGACCTCACTCAAAATCTGCTCCATCCAGAACAAACCTCTGATTACAATACTCTGATCAAAACCTGCTCTATCAAGAACAACCAAACACCCGATGATAAGATCCTCTGATCAAAACCTTGCTCCGTCAAGAACAGACGAATCCGCAACTGAGAACTTTAGTACCAACATAACTGATTCACTGTCAAGAAAACCGGGTAGTCTGAAGGTCAAAGTTTCCTGCAATATCCCAATCCCACTCACAGGTATGGACCTAATCCACGGACAAAGGTACGGCATCCTATGCGGTCATCAGCGTCACAGACTTTCATGAGTGATGATACGATTTCCAGAAGGAGTGGCATCATCAAGTCATGAAGAGGCCTCACTTAGCCGACTTCCAAATGATCGGTCCCCAGAGTCGACAATCCTCACGTCTGGACTCCCCTCAGATCCTCAGGACCGGAAAGGAGCACCTCTGCAAGAATCTCGTCTGAGCGCAGATTTTCGTAGGGAACTGTGCCTGCTCAGCAGACAGGTTCGTCTACTACTTCTCTGCAACTATATCTAGGTGTATACTCAAGCCCAGGTCCGGCTTCTCACTCATAGTAACATCCCTCTCCCACAGTAGTACAAATAATCATATCAAACTGGAAATAAAATGCGGGAAATAAAATGCGAGAAGTAAAAATGCGATAAATAAACGCAACCCAACAAGCAAACATACAAGCTCTAGGATTGACTCTCATAGGGAAACGAAGAACCAGAGACTCTGGGTTCGTTCCCCAGCAGAGTCGCCAGCTGTCGCTTGCGCGAAAATAAGGTGTCGGCAAAACAGAAGAGTCGCCACCTTTCGTTATTTATCCCTCAGAGCGGGAAAGGAAACGATCGGAAAAACCTGACGAATAAGGATAAGACAAGGTCATCGCAACCATTGTCTGGGTTCGGGAGTCGGTTACGCAAGGGGAAGGTATTAGCACCCCTCACGTCCGTCGTACTCGACGGGATCCACGCTTGTTTGTTTACTTGGACGAGTTGGTTTTATTCTATCTACCTATCAAGGCTGGCTGAAAAAGAAAAGAAAGATGACTCGGCAAAGCGTCACACTTTATGCCTACGTATTCTCATCAGAGAATGAGAAATCAGAGTCAACGTAGTTCGGCCTACGAATGATCATGGGGAAGGTTGCTCGCTAGGATGTCGCATCCTATGCCTACGTACTTTCGCACTGTACGGAAGATCAGAGTGAACGTAGTTCGGGAAACTACGGGTTATCTCCTGAAAGAAGTGTTTTTTATTGTATTTGCGATTTCAACCGCACTAGAGACTATGACCTGAGAGTGAATGCGTCGCATGTCACCCAAAGGGTACCATACTAAACATCCCACCTCAGATAGCTCAAGGCTCGTAATGTACGAAAGAAATCATTCATGATTACTGTATCTTAGACTGCTTTGAGATGAGAAGAGAACTGGCCCAACTAGGAGGGAGACTATCAAGTCCTACTGTTATCATGCCATGAATTCATCCTATGGTTGAGGTTTGAACAGGGAACTCCTAGAAGTTGTCATGCATAGGTTTCAACCTAAAAGTCTATCATCAAATCCTTATCAAAGGAAATGAGAGTCCTAAGGGATCATGTCAATGATACACCAAAACAGACAAAGCATCAGCTTAACAGTAAAATGCATGCAATGCAAGTGAGGGAGGAAATGTGTGTGGGGCTTCAGCCTCCACAAGCTCGTCTCGACCTCAAGCCAGTCATGAAATAACAGTAATCATACTGAAATATAAACAACATGCTATCAAGCAAGAAACAGTAAAAGAAATGAAGTGCCATCAGGCAAACAAACCACATGCTTGAGAAAGAATTTATTCACCTCTAATCTCTAATCCTAACCCTAAAACAAAATCCTAATCAAATCTAAGCAAAGCCCTAAAAACCCTAAATAAGAGAAATCAATCCCAGTCTTCAAGCTTCAAAACAAGCTTACCAAAGACAGGGAGCTAAGTAAGCAGACTCATAGTGTCTTCCTCAGGAAAGCACTAGGAGGCTCATACTCAGGAGTCATATCCTATGTGGCTCAACCGCTGTGATCAGTTTACATTCCTCCTCGGGAGAAATTAAACTCACATGAAGGCTCCAACATCACTGGATATTTAGGAAATCCTACCTGAACTAGTGGAACTAAGTGAATAGACCCCTGGGACCTTCCTCAGGAAAGTACTAGGAGGCTTCCACTTAGGAATTGTATCCCATGTGGCTCAACAACTGTGATCAGTCTACATTCCTCCTCAGGAGAAATTAAACTCACATGTTGGCTCCAACATCATTGGATACTTAAGAAAGAGGTGAGAAGAAAGAATGAAAGTCATTCATAGTGCCTTCCTCAGGAAAGTACCATGAATTCCCCTCAAACTTCAGGATCTCAAACCTCACAGACAGGGAATAATCTCCAAGCTCTGGGTCTCTGGGTCTTGATCTTCAATCTTCTCCTTCACCATGCTCTTCAACAAGATCTTCAAAACAAACTAAGCCCCACAACAAATTCCCCAAAAATAAACCCCAGAGATAAACAGATAACCACAGAACAGTCAAAACCATCAGTCAACTTCAGAAAATACCTAAAAATACTAAAACAAGGGGGAAAATTCTAACAATTATTCACAAGGGTCTATAACATCTACCCATACCATCCATATATACCCATACCCAGGAATCAAAACAAAACTCTCAAAAGAAGATGAGTTATTTCACCTAGGCATCCTTAAACCCTAATTATGATACCCTAATGCTAACCTAATTAAACTAATCAAATTTTAATCTAAAAATCGAGAATTAAATCCTATGGGGAACTATGATTCAATACCTAATCACACCAAAAAGAATGAATTAAAAATCATAAGGGAAGGTCCTAAAAGAAATTCTACAAAATGAGGTACAATATTAAACCTATTTAAAAGCTATTTAAATGAAAAATATACTAAAAATATCAAAATAAAAATAAAAGGGAATTTTATTTATTTATAATTTTCTAGACAAATTTATGAACCTATAGAAAAAACAAGAATTAAAAAATACTAATTTTTCCATTTTCTATGAATTTTACAATATGCAATAAAATCTAAAAGAAATGAAAAATAAAAGAAATTGGTTAAAGGGGAGGGGGTGTGAAAAGTAAAGCGCCCTAGTTGATTTTATGATGGGCCAGTGAACCGGGGGTGCAAATAGAAACTGGGTTAAGCCCAGGCGCGCTTAGAAAATCAACAGAAAAATTAAAAAGAAAATAGTTAAAGCTGCGGTGCAAAAAGCATTAGTTTTCAGTTCAAAAGTTGATTGGGCCGCTGGTGGGGGTGTGAGTAACAAGGATTAGCTGAGGCCCACGCGTTGGCTTAATGAAACGATGCGTTTCATACGCATCAGACTCCCTCCATTTGCAAGTTCAAACAAGGGCCGTTGGATCAGATTATTTGGTCAATTAGGTTGGACAGATCCTACGGTCAGGGGCCATCGTCCCCATCGAGCTAGGGTTTTCAGACATGGCCAGGATTCATGCACAACTCTTCTCCACGCTCGTACTCCCTCATATGGCCACGAAACTTAAAAATTCTAAAACCAAAAATACTCTACTAGCCACCAGGAACATAGCCATGCTCATAACTTTCTCTGAACTGCCTTGTATCGTCCAAACAGAATGCGTGAAGATTAGGGTTCAACCATTTTCTTCTGGTATCACTCTTGCTAGAGCTTCGATCTAATGACATCAACGTGTTCTTTATGCTACCCTCATCACTCTGAACCATCACATATCCATTGATACTTCCTACACAGCTTGTTCTTGGAAATCAAAGAATATGGGACCTGCCATGGAGCCTCATGGATCTTCCTCTAACTCTCAGAAAACCTTCCTCTAACCTAGCATGCTGATCCTACACCTAGGATTCTAACAGAATGTACATAATTATGGAGATATGGTGAGAGTTTCAAACCTGCCAAGTGATGATGGTGAGTGATGCTAGAGATGAATTCAGAGCTTGTAATGGCTTCCAAGGAATCCTCTAATGGTGTAGAGGTTTCTGTTTGCAAGATTCTTGAAGGAGAAAGCTTGTAATGGAAGATTCGAGTCTTGCTTGATTTTGAAGAAACCTTGAACACCTCACTCTTTCTCTCCCTTTCTCCACTGAACTCTCCAACCTTGACCAACCTCTAATCTCTCCTTGATCCACTTAATATATAACCATCCATGGAAGACTCTAGAACCTCCTAGAAAGATCTAGAATACCATGGAAAGTCTCATGTAATGACATATTGGATATCTCATCTCATGCCTTAATGCCTTTTAATTTTGTGTCAAAAACTCCTCACAAGAGATATTGGGAGTGGAAGGAGTGAAAAACAAGCTTAGCCTTGCCTTTGGTGAAGTTTCTCATGGGTTCCTTAAGATGCAAGAATGAACTTTTCAAAGTAACATCCATTTTAAGACCTCAAATCAAAATTCTACTTGAACCATTGTTTTTAAAATAATGTTTGGAGTCAAAATGACCTATTGGATGACCTATTTTGGATTTGTGGATCTCCCAAACCAAAATTCCATTTCAACTTTTTCAACTTATAAGCCATTTTTAGGTCATTTTTACCCAATCATGAAAATCCTTGCTACAAGCTTTTTCAATAACTCATGACCTCTTTTATAGGCTTAAAATCCCATTTTGAACAACTTTGATGTTTTTAGTTTTTTCATTTGAGGCTTGGAAATAGGAGATATGGCCTTTGCTTAAAATGACCTATAACTTCCAAATGACCAAAATACCCCTGTCTTGTTCAAACCATAAGTTGAGTTCTACAAATCCTATCAAGGACTTCTAGTACTCTCTAGAAAGATAAGAAGATGCTCTTCAACATTCATGTTGACCAAGAAATCATAGGAATCATCCTACTAGGGCAAAAGTTGTCTGCAAGTTGGGTGACTTTCAAGGACCCAGATTCACACACCTCAGCTGACCTGTAATTTGTCAAAACCATAACTTGAGCTCTGCAACTCCTATCAAGGACTTCCACCACTAAAATTAAAGCTAAGAACAAGATCTACAACATTAATGTTGTGGGGAAGATGAGATATCAATCACATCTTGAGCTAAAACTTCCTGGAAGATAGGGGTCAAATTAGGGTTTTTTTCACTGACAATCCTTGGAAACCCTAACTCAAAACTTCTCAAACTCCTCAATCATGATGAGTTGGTCTAGGAATTATCTTTATAACATCTCCATACATCATTCCATGATCTCATGGCCCTTGGATTAGGTCTCAACCTTCTCCAAATCTTCAGTTGACCTAGGGTTGACCCAGTCAAAACCCTAATTCTACCATTCATGGTTGAATCTTCTGAATTCTTGCATAATGACCTCTTTGGGCTTCATGATGGCTTTAAAGACATCTCATAGGCTTTCTCAAATCTCCAAGTTCATTCTCAAAGTCTCAGAATCATCTGAGGAGCCCCCACAACTCTCAAGCTATGAAGCACACAACCCTGGTTTCAACCAATTCCTCTGAGGATCTCTTGAATTTTCTAATGAAGGTATCAACTTTCAAACACTTAATAGATGAATAAATGTTGGTCAAATTTTGGGGTGCAACACCCTTGTACACTCAATTCAATTTTTTTTCATAAAAAAGATAGGTTAAGTCATTTCGACGCGAAACATAAACAAGCACTTAAGCCTCCATCATGCGAGCATACACACCAACATATAAATGCAAGTACTTGTCTTAAACCTCATAATGTAAAATCAACTAACCAAAATTATTTTTTAATGAACTACGAGCTCTGATTTTCTCACTGCACTCTGAGAATACCTAGGTACAGGTTTTTGAAATCCAGGAGAGCACACTAATAAAAAATTTAACTTTTTTCCTTTGTATATAACTCATTTTTTTGTAAATATATTTTCATAAATAAGATAAAAATAAAACAAATATACCATTAGCAAACACTCAACCTTTGAACTTTAGGAGGTTCCTGTTGAGTACAACAAATGTGAAGGGGGCTAATACCTTTCCCTTACATAACCGACTCTTGAACTCATATTTGGTTGCGATGATCATCTTATCCTTTTACTTACATAAGGGTATTATCTTCATTTGCCATTTCCTTAGGAATAAATAAAGAAATGCTGACAACTCGACTAGTCATTCAGGAGCGTTCGATTCGCTTCGCGAGGTCGTATTTTTCAAGATACAACAACTGGTGACTCTGTTGGGAAGCTTCCCTAAACAGAGTCTAGCCTACCCTTTAGTTCTAGGGTTGTTTTATTTTTTTTATTTATTTGTTTTATCTTTATCTTATTTCTTTCTTTTTTGTATTTATTTATTTTATTTCTTTATCATTTCATATCCTTGTACTTAACACTCTTGGGTTTTTTCAGTTATGTTTGAGAGAAAGCTCTGTACCCGAGTTTGAAGAGATGAAACATAAGTTTAAGTAAGGAGTTCGTTCTATTTTAGCCACTGCGGATTCTTATCCCATGAGTTCTTTAACAATGGGTCCGCCTAGAGTAGATCATTTTAAAGAGATTGTCATGAGTTGGCTAGTCCATCTTCATGATGAGATTTTAATTTTGATCCATGACTCTAGGGACTTCTTCTAGAACATGAACGCGAGACTTCGTTTATACGACGACTCCCTAAGGGAGACCTTGGTGAAATTTATCATAGGAGAGATATGTCATATCATGATGAAGTTTCACCTAGGGTCCATGACCTTGAGTTTGTTGTAAAAAACCCGAATAAAACCCTATAACATATTCTGTGAAGGGATAGGTAGAAAAACCTATGACCTTCTATAAAAGCCCTATGTTAGGTTGTTCTATTAATATCCTATCCTACATACATTGGATCTACATAAAAAAATACTTTTAGTATACCTAGAAAACAAATAAAAAATCTATTGCATATCCATGCATTTTCATGCATCTGTATACATGCACATACAATTGCTGAACACTCATATTTCTTCCACCTTCGCCAGAACCTCCGACCGTTATCCAGCTAGCTGATTTTCTGATACTCACAAACGAACTCGAAGCATGTCTCAAGAAGCTATGGAGATACTCGAAAGAGTCCAAGAACTGTTGAAAGAGGAGGTTAACCGGCTAAAGACTCAAATAACTTTAATCATGCAAGTACTATTAAGAAAAGAAAAAAAACCATCGACATGCCAAGAGCAAGCCTACCCAGTGCCTTGAATATAATAACCATTGATTGTGCCTCCATAGAATCATCAACAGTATCAACATCAGTAATGACCCTATGTGTCGTACCACCAGAATCGTTATGAGCAGCAAAAAAGGCCAGCACCGAGGAGGTTTGACACGCTCACTATTCCTCATAGACATCTACTTCAGCATCTTCTTAGAGGATTATTGGTGAAGCTCAAAATGCTCAGTCCTCTTCCTTGTCCATAAAATCCTAGTTTCAACGAGAACGCGAGGTATGCGTACCATTTTGGGTCCTTATGACATACTTTTGAAAATTGCAAGGCTCTCAAACACAAGGCCCAAGACATTGTTAGACGATGGCACGAATCTAGAAGGGGGGAGGGGTTGAATAGATGCCAATTAAAAATTCAGTCGGCGCTACCAATTAAAAATTGGTTTTAAAAACTTTGATTTGTGGAAGCGGCCGTGGAAAAATACCGTCTATAACGAACCGTTATTAGAAGATCAGATATGCATCTAGCCTTATGGAAATGATAATGAGCAAATAGAATCACCACACTAGTCACACTATTAATTGATTAATATCACTAATTAGTAAGACTAGTGCCAATGCTACATAATGCCAACCAAACTATGTAAACAATACGAGTAAATTTTGGTGTAGGCAATTTATCAAACACTTGGCGTGCGAGGCACTCCAAGTGAGTTTTGCCTTGAGTAAGTGACTCTAGCTTCCTTGTATAATACATTATTGTACTAGAGTTAAAAACAGTGTTAATCACTTGCTTAAACCAATGCTAATTTGATAAAATTGCTTATACTAAAATTACTCAATTATCAAGCAAAAATGAAAGTGCTGGAAAATAAAGGAGTCAAAGATTTGTTGAGGCAGCTCACCCGCCGTCCTCGCTTCGGGGTACGTCTGCCCTCAATTCTAATGATAGAGTTGAGCTCGATATAATATAGATATCACCTGTTGAGTTGAAACGTTTATACAAGGATAGACAAGCAAAATATACAAATAAAATCTCTGGTTGTTGATGATGCTTTCTCTCCTTGCTCCTTGATTCAAGTTGATTCAAGTCCTTCGATTGTTGTGGATAGACCTCCGATTACAGACCCTTTGTTGAATAACCTTGCGTTCTTCAAACCCCAGCCTGGCTAGTCTCAAACACCAACAAATCGAACCTGAATCTCTCCTACGTAATTCACTAATTGCCGCTACTAGATTGACCCAACCTAACATTCCTCAATCACCTTCGCTCAGCTGAATGTTGTATAGACGATTCGTACCAAAAAACCCCAAATTCGACGAATCTTGGAGGACAAAACCTTCAAGGTTTTATTCAAGAAAATCCTGCCCCAAACTCAACCCGAACTGGATTCCCAATCGACGGCTTCAGACGTTATCACCTTGAACAAACCACAATGCACAACAAGAATTGTTGTGTGTAATTATTGTGTTGTGAGATGTTGAGGATGAAGATGATGAGAACTAGAGCGCCTATTTCACTTTTCTTGTTCTTTTACAATTGACTTAATGTTTCAATTGTTGTTGAAGAAATGAACCAAACTTCTATTTATAGTAACCCAGAAACCAACAGACATAACAACTTTTCAAACTAAGTGAAATTCTTCAACGTAGGCAGAAAAAGCAGCGAGCGGTCGACCATAGCAGGACTGTGCATCGATGCATAGCCTGCATTTTTAGACAGATTCAAAATCCTAGCAGCATGCATCGACCATAGGTCAGCGTGCACCGACCCGTGGGAATTGATACTTTTCCATGCGCTGACCATGCGTCAACCTATGGTCGACTCAAAACCTGTAATTTTGCATAAATGCTTATTTTTGTGAATTCTATGCTTCTGGACATGACCAATGATCTGCCAACTACATTTGACTCCATATATGACAAGTTTGCTAGACATGATATGCACACAAGAGAGATATGAGAAATGTGATATGCATTTGCTTTGTGGTGGTAGAGCCGAAACCTAATTCTTCCATGATTATGTTTTGACATCATTGAAACATAAGTACTTATGGTATATGAGGATTTTCCCTCACATACTCCCCCTTTTTGATGATGGCAAAACGTGCGAAACCAACTTGTGCAATGAGCAATATTAGTAACCTCCCTCTTGCTTAATGCCCAATTCACACAGTCTTCCTTTTGCAATTCTATAATTCTTCAAAGTATCTAACTGATGTCTTGGCTTAGCTTGGCGCACACTCTTCTCCCCCTTTGACAACATCAAAAAGAGAAAGAGATAGGTTAAGAAATAGATGTTCAAATCAACAAGATACTCAATAGGTAATAACTACCATTAACGAATATTCATACAAAATATCATCAATGAGCAAGATATAAAAGGATAATCAACCCATATATAAATACAACAAGGTACACTAAAGGCTCAAAATAACATAAAACAATTAAAGTGCAAATGTTATAAATTGATAAAATGAAAAATAACAAGGTCACAAGTAGAAACTATGGAATACAATTCAACAAAAGAGAACAAGATAAATTTATGAAATGAAAGCATGCTCTAATATCCTCGTCCCCTCCCATAGAAATGTGGGTTGCGGTAAGGATCAGCCAAATCGGTAAACTGCTCAACAACATTATTTAGGTGATTGATGCTGTGGGAGATAGCCTGCTCTTGGCGGTCAGTTGAAGCTGCGAGAGCATCAAACCGTGTGTTAAGATCCGTTGAAAAAGCATTTAACCTTTCATTTTGTGCCTCGAGTTGGCGTTGGATTTGAGTGAACCGCTCGTTCTGAACATCCATAAAAGTGTGTTGCTCAAGTTGCATAGCCCTTATCATGTCGATAATCTCAGAAGATTGTAACTGCGGTGGAGATGGAGGCGCTTCATAGCTCCATTGTAGAGGCCGATAAAATTTACCAAGTGTCGTCCACCCGGTGTGCTGCCACTCACCTCAACCTTGGTTATTTTCTTCTTCTGTTGACGGTGTATGATGAGCCCAATCTTCATCAGCTTCCATGTGTTGGCGAGTGTCTTGTTCCTCTTGTGTTATGTCTCCGTCTTCCTCTTCTTCTTCATCTGCATCTTCGTTACTGTCTTCCTTACTTTCATCTGATTCGACTTCATTTTGACGAGCATTTGCTTTGCCAACAAATTTGTACCGCATTTGATCTTGTGACAAGAAGTAACCCATCATTGAAAGTGTTTTCTGAAAGAATTCCTGATTGGACGTGATTGATGTGTATGGAAAATCTGGAAATATGATCTTCCTTTCTTGGGCCGCAGAATGCGCGTCACTATCCACTGCAGAATATGATCTTCTGTTTTCAACTTGCCGGTAGTGACTGTTCTTGGAAAAGCGTCACTAGCCACAATGTGAGGAGGATATGGCCTTTTCAACATTGAGTTTAAAGCAGTTTTAAAATCATATCCAACCATTGTGTATGTATCAGTTACTTCATAAAGAGGTTTGTTTTCATCAAGCTCCAAATTGAAATACTTTCTCCAAACAGTAGGTAAAAGACTAACCTTTGTGGAACCGATTTGAGAGTGAAGTTGAGAGTCCCAGACTTTTTCGTGAATGCAAGTGTAGAAGATACGTACAAGATCTTCACTATATTTTGCATTGCATTCCAAGAACTAGTTGATGCCTTGAAAGTCCAGAAGAGAGATGATATGAGCAAGATGCATATGCTCAACCGTGATCTGACAGTATGCATGTTGTTTGACGACAACCCGTTTACTGAAGTTCATGTTGAAACTCTCGGTGAATGGTGGTGGAACTAGAGACACAGCAGTAATCGGAATTGACCCGGATGATGATGCTCTTGAAGTTCTCTTACCGGTGATTCTTCTAGAGGCCATGGATGATTATTTGAGGAAGGTGATAAGAGAGATAGGTAGATGGTAATAACAAGGGTTTTTAGAGGATTTGGAATGAGTGAAGAGAATGAGATTTGCCCCTTTTTATAGATGCCAATTAGGGTTTTGGGAAGAGGAGAGGATTAGGTTCATAGGCATGAGGTAGATGCAAGTAACAGTGTATCTAGAGTAATGCACAATTAATGATAAGCAAAATTTGAATTTGAAAGAAGTTTGAACGTTTTTGAAACCAAATTTCAGAATTTTCGTGTGATGCGTCGACCGCTTCTCTGTATGCGTCGATGCATACTGTGTGAGAATTGAGAAATTCAAAAGTTTACTTGTGTCCGTCGACCATACCATGTAGCAGTCGACTCATGCAGGAAACATTTACATACTTTCATGTTTATGCACATATGAGCAACAAATAAGCCATAAATACAAAGCCACATCAACTATCAAGCAATCAAACAAACATGATGCATATAATAGGTCACATTGACAATTTTAACACATAGTATGAGGCACCTTTTAACATGAGAAATTAGAGATAGAGGGGAAGTGTGAGAGTAAAGGAACAACATCACCTTCATGCCAAAGGTAGCTCAATGAATTATACAGGTGTACTTATAATAACTTCAATTTGTTAGATCTACCATAATATAATAAAAAAATGAATAAAAGATGTGCAAGCAATATTGTGAAACACGATCCGAAATATCGAGGATACCAAGTTCTCGGCGGATATGAAAGAAAGGTTCAGTGGCTAGCGGTTTTGTGAAAATATCCGCTAGTTGATGTGTAGTGTCAACGTGTTCGAAAACAACATCGCCTTTCTCCACATGATCCCTAAGAAAATGGTGTCGAATTTCGATATGCTTGGTGCGTGAATGCAACACCAGATTTTTGGTAAGGTTAATGGCACTTGTGTTTGAAGGTGAGAAAATTACTTAGAAGGGGGGGGGGGGGTTGAATAAGTAAGACTAAAAATCAAAGATTTGAACACAGATATTTTTATCCTGGTTCGTTGAACACAACTACTCCAGTCCACCCTCTCAAGAGTGATTTGCCTTTCTCTGTCAAGGACTTAATCCACTATTTAATCAAACAGATTACAATAGCAACACCTAAGAACAACTGTTCTTAGTCTTCTCAAGAGCAACTGATCCCAACTGGATCCTCTTAAGGAAAACCTTTTACAAACAATGTAAAACTTATACAAGAGTATGAATGTTTCTAATAAGCTGTTATCACAACTGTGATATTTCTCTTAAGTTAAGAACAATGTTATAGCAAAATAAAATAATAAGAGCTTTGAGAGTTTTGCTTTGGTGAGAGATTTTGCTAGAAGTTCGATACTGAAGAAGATGGAGTGGACTTCTTTATATAGGCACTTAGATCCATGAAGTCTTGATAACGTTGAAGGCTGTGCAGAAAAGCCTGAAGCCTTTTGTCTTTTCATTGGAGGCTATGCTGAAACAAGCCTGATGCCTTTTGTCTTCACTTTGCAGAATCTTTCCTTAGAATGGAATGCACAGATAAAACCTTTTTGTCTGTGTCCTTGTGTCTAGCACAAAAGAGGAAAGAGCTGTTGAGATAAGCCAACGTACATATTTAAATCTTCTTCACAAAGTAAGTTCAGCTTTCAACATTAGAATCTGAATCATCAGAGTCTCCAGAGTAGAGATCTTATGGATCTTCAGAGTCTTGGATGTTCTTCAGATTGAGCTGAATCAGAGTATGTGCAGCTAGTGTGCTTGAGCGTGTAAATCTATCAGAGCAGAGTCTTCTATGCTTTAGAGGCTCCTGCTTCAGAATCTTCAAGAGACAGTAATCAGATTCTTCTGGGAGCAGCGTTCAGATCTTCACTAAGATGCTCTTGAACTTATGAAGCCCTTCATAATAACATTGTTCAGATCCAAATTTGCTTTCTTAAGAGAATTTTCTTTAGTACCTGTAGCAAACAGTCTAGAACACGTTTAGAGTATATAATTCTTGAATACAAAATTCATAAGTGTTATCATCAAAACATAGAGATATAACTAAGACACAATCTGTGTTCTTACAATATCCCCCTTTTTGATGATGACAAAACATGAGAAATTTTGTTCAATAAAGAGTATGAATTAGAAACTCCCCCTGAGATTAACAATCTCCCCCTGAAATAAATACTTCAATAGAATAGAATACTTCCCTTTCTGATTAAGTATATTTCAGATTCAGAGCCTGATGAAAGAGTTCAGAATCAAATCTTGATGCCAGATACATATGACTTCCTTTAGTCAGAGCGCATGGTTATCATCTTGCTTGAATTCTCTTTCAGAATAAATGTATCAGAGTAAGATATCAGAGTTATCAGAGTTGATTGAATACTCAGATTTTCTTTAGAGGATCAGGTTCTGGTTGACACAGTCTCAGGGTAACTTCAATGAATTATGTCAGATATATCAATGTAATCTGAAAGACTTAAATTCAAGGTAAGTTAATAAAATGTCTGAATTTCAGTTTTAGTAATTGCTTATAGGTTGAACACTCAGTTTCTCTTTTTCTCCCCCTTTTTGTCATAATCAAAAAGATTTTCAAAGGCAGAAAGATATAGAAGAAAAGAGGCATATAGGAGCAAACACATTATCATGCAATTAAAACAAACCAAAGTTCACAGTCAAACAGGCAGAAGCCAAAACACATAACACAACAAAAAACAAACAGACAGCAAAAGCAGTTCATGTGCAAAACAACAAATAAAACTAAGTCTGGCGAGAGGCAATAAGGGTCAGAAGCTCTGTCATCTTGGCCGCTGACTCTTCTTGCTTGGACATCCAGGTCTTGATTTCATCAGTTGTCTTCTCTTGCTTGATCATCCAGTCCTTTATATCCTTCACATCATTCACAAGTTCTGCAACCACAGATGAAGACGGAGCAGATGCAGTAGCACCAGGGTTCCCTTCAGATTGGTTTTCATCAGAAGCTTGTTCAACCATTTCAGATTCAGGAACTACTGGAGGAGCAGCTTCCAAAAGTAACACAGGAGGAGGAGGAGGCATGTTCATCAGAGTTACCTTGATTAATTCTGCAAATTTATTCTTAGCAAGCTTAGAGCATTTAGCTCTAACTTTTAAGGCAGCTTTGTTGAACATCCAGATGAAGCGCTTCCAAGCAGTATTTGAAACAGTTGGATCCAAACTAGACATGCATACATCCTTAACACGATCATATTCAGAATCTAACTCCTTTTTGAAAATATCAAACATAGTATTAACACATGATCCTAGATCTGACTGTTCAGACTGTTCAGAGGAAAAAGGATTAGGGGTGTTAACAGGAGTAGGTTTAGATGGTTGTGGTTGAGGTGATGGTGGTTGAGATGTGTGGATGTCAGATTGAGGGAGTTCAGATGGTTGAGGAAAAGTCTGATTTTCAGATGGATTGGTTTCAGGTGGTTGAGGAATGGTTTGGTTTCCAGATGTTTGAGTTTCAGATGGTTGAATTTCAGATGGTTGTTGATGAGATGGAGAGTTTGGTGGGGTATGAAACAAGGCAATGTTAAGATGTTTCTTCATAACACTTTCAGAGCGAGCTTGTTTGAGTGACTCTGAATCACAATCAGATGAAGCAGATGAATCAGAAGATTCATCTGAGTGAACAGATGTTGAAGAAATTATAATTGATTGATTGAGGGGTTGAATATCAAGAATATTGTCAGAAAGATTTGGATCTTCTGAGGGAATTGTTTGTTCAGAGTGTTCAGTTTGAACAGTCTCTGGTTGGTTTTGTTCTGAAATAATTGCTTCTGGTTGGAGAGTCTCTAATTGGGGATTCTCTGGTTGTGACAAAGTTGGTTGTGGAATTTCTGTTGGAGTGTTTTCTGGTTGAGTTGGTTCTGTTGGTGGAATTTCTATTTGAATTGTTTGAGGTTGTGGTTCAGATGGAATTGGTACAGGAGATGGTTGTAAATTTACTGGTTCAGAGGAGAGTGGTTCAGATGAAAGATTGATAGACTGTTTGGTTTTAGAAGTTCTTTGTCTAAGGTTTGGAGAGAGTTAGGCTGATGAAAGGGGTGAATGAACAGTAGGTGTAGGATCATATGCTAATACCTGATGAATGGTGTCTCTGATCTCTTCCAGAGTGGCTTCTCTAGAACTGATTCTGGCTTTCTTTCCTTCTTTCTTCTTCTTTCTTGAAACTTCAGATGCTTTTCTCTTCTTCTGAACTGATCCTTCTTCAGCTTTCCTCTTACTACGCCTTTCCTTCATCAGATTTGGCAATTCTTCTCCTGGTTTCTGAACAAGATTAGCGGGTAGAGGAATTCCTTCCTTTAGACATTCAGTAATGTACATCCAGACAAATTCCTTTGGTTCATCTGCACTAAATAGTGGAAAGTCTTCCACAGGAATTCTTCTGCCTTGAACCTCTTCAGAGTTTATCTTCCTTAGTTGTCCTTTCAATTCTGAAATAATTTTCATCCTTTTCAGATTGAGTCCATTTATTTCAGATCCAATGATGTAAGTCAGATCTTCTGTAATCTTCGCATCTGTCAGATGCTGTATCAGCTTGTTCTCCATAAAGATGTCTGAAATCAATCTTCCCAGGGGTATCCAAGTTCTAACTTTACCAGCTTTAGCTCTTACCTCCTCTCTGGTTTCTTTGACATGAGTTAGTAGATGACTAAAGATTAGATAAGGTAGATCCACTTTGACATTCTGGCTAATGCAGTACATGAAATACAGATGTTCCGAACTCACATAGTCTGGTGAGTTGGATGGTTTTCTGTGAAAAAATGTACTCATAAATATTTTTGCCCAGATCCTATAAATGGGTTTCAGATCTTTAACCTTACTTGATGGCATTCCAGCTATAGTAGTTTCTTCATAAACCCTAGCCATATCAATGCGAGAAGAAGCAAGGTTTGAAACTCCATCAGATTCGGTATAACTGAACAGTTGCCTGATCAGTTTCTCAGTAATAACTATCTCCATTCCAAGAACCGATGAATGAATAAACTTAGGACCAACGCTTGCATGAATCCAGAATTCCTTTACCAGTGATGGATATACAGGACCCATCAATCTTTCAAAATATTTCTCCCAACCTTGAGCTTTAATGGCAGGAGTTAGGTCAAACCCATTTTCCTTTAATGAATCAAGATCAATAAAGCTTTCACATAGAACCTCAAGATCTGCGACAGGAGTAAATAAGGTTTGTTCTGGTTCTTTGTACATTATAGTCTTGTTGGGTTTTGCAGCAGTGTTTGAAGTAGACGCCATTGAAGAAGAAGAAGATCTTTGTTTAGGTTTAGGGTTTTGGTAGAGTTTGAAGAGAGAACAGAAATGCATGAATGTAGTGAATGTGGAAAGTGTGAAAATAGTGTGATAGGTGATATTTATAGATAACCAATAAACAAGCATAGGGCACAACAAAAGACACTTACGCACGTTTGGACAGCATTTAATGAAAAATAATCATTTCACTTTAAATTTATGACAGCTGGGGGAAAACTAAGAAAAATGAGATTTTCAAAGAAATACCTCAAACGTCAATTCAGTTGAGCACTCCATCGTTTCAGATACTGAGTGACACGTGTTTGCTTTGTATGTGCATCTGATGTCTCTCAAGAAATGAAACGTTTCCAACTTTCAGATCTTCTGAGCTTGTTAGTTCAGAGTTTCACACAAAAATAATTGAATGAATATAAATGAACGAATAGTCAGATGAAATACTTCAGATTATTAAACATTTTGCATCTGAGAGGTTGCCTCTGATAAATATTACTCTGGACAAAAATCCATACAAATATTTTTCAGAAAGAACTTAAATCTATCTTCAGCAAGGGGTTTTGTGAAAATATCAGCCCATTGATGATCTGTATCAACAAAAGCTAAATTAATTACACCCTTCTGAACATAGTCTCTGATGAAGTGATGTTTAATTTCTATATGTTTTGCCTTAGAATGCAAGATTGGATTTTTTGACAAACATATAGTAGAAGTATTATCATAGAAGATAGAAAGATTACTCTCATAGATTTGATAATCTTCTAATTGACTCTTCATCCAGAGCATCTGAGTACAACATCCAGCAGCAGCAATGTATTCTGCCTCTGTAGTTGATAGTGCAATGGTAGGTTGCTTCTTGCTGTACCATGAGATCAGATGACTTCCAAGAAACTGACAGCTTCCAGAAGTGCTTTTACGTTCAACTCTGTCTCCAGCATAGTCAGCATCACAGAATCCAACTAATGAAAATTCATCAGATCTTCTGTAACACAAACCCATGTTAGCAGTACCTTTCAGATACCTTAGAATCCTCTTAACAACTGTTAAGTGTGATTCTCTAGGATCTGATTGGAATCTTGCACATAAGCAGACACTAAACAGAATATCTGGTCTAGAAGCAGTCAAGTATAGAAGAGATCCTATCATACCTCTGTAGAGTTTTTGATCTACCTTCTTACTTACCTCTTCCTTACCTAGAGTGCTTGTAGGGTGCATTGGAGTCTTTGCCATTTTACTATCAACCATGTTGAACTTCTTCAGAAGCTCTTTAACATATTTGGTTTGATGTATGTAGGTGCACTCTGGAGTCTGGTTGACTTGGATTCCCAAGAAGAATCTCAATTCTCCCATCATGCTCATTTCAAATTCTTCCTGCATACATTTAGCAAACTCCTTTCCAAGCGTAATATTTGTTGATCCAAAAATAATGTCATCTACATAAATTTGACAAATCAACAGATCTTTCTTAACAGTTTTACAGAATAAAGTTGTATCCACTTTTCCTCTGATGAAATTTTTCTTCAGAAGGAAATTGCTCAACCTCTCATACCAAGCTCTGGGAGCTTGTTTTAATCCATAAAGAGATTTCTTTAATTTGAAAACATGATCTGGAAAGTTTTCACTTTCAAAACCAGGAGGTTGGTGGACATATACTTCTTCTTCTATAATGCCATTAAGAAAAGCACTTTTAACATCCATCTGATACAGAGTGATGTTATTCTGTGCAGCAAATGAAATAAGAAGACGAATAGATTCTAACCTTGCCACTGGAGCATATGTCTCAGTGTAATCAATACCTTCTTGTTGACTGTATCCTTGAGCAACCAGCCTTGCCTTATTCCTTTCTACTTCTCCCTTTTGATTCAGCTTATTCCTGAAGACCCATTTTGTTCCAATAACATTGAATCCTTTAGGTCTAGGAACCAGATCCCAAACTTCATTTCTTGTGAATTGATTCAGCTCTTCTTGCATAGCTATAATCCATTCATTATCTTCCAGAGCCTCATCTACAGATGTTGGTTCTATCATTGACACTAAGCCAAATAAAGAAGATTCAGAAGTTCTGAGAAATGATCTTGTCCTTATTGGATCATCTTTCTTTCCAATTATCATATCTTCTGGATGAGAAGCTTTGATTCTGGAAGAAGATCCTCTGACAGTCGGTCTTTCAGAAATATGCAAGTTGTTTAGTTGGGAGGTCAAAGGTGTAGCATCTGGGGTTGCTTCAGATTCTTTGTTCTTTGCCTTTTCTGCCTCTGAGCCTTCAGAGTCTGTGAGAATCACTTCTCTATTTGCAGAACTTTCAAACTGCTTTGGCTTTTCAGAGCCAAGCTTATCATCAAATCTAACATGAATAGATTCTTCCACAATCTGTGTTTCAGTATTGAATACTCTGTAGCCTTTAGAGCGTTCAGAATAACCAAGCATGAAACACTTCTGTGCTTTGGAATCAAACTTGTTCAGATTATATTTAGTATTAAGCATATAACAAATACATCCAAAAGGATGAAAATAAGCAATGTTAGGCTTCTTGTTTCTCCACAATTCATAGGGAGTCTTTTCCAGAAGAGGTCTTACAGACACTCTGTTCTGAATATAACAAGTTGTGTTAATTGCTTCTGCCCAGAATTATTTTGCCAGATTTGTCTCATTGATCATGGTTCTGGCCATTTCTTGCAATGTTCTATTTTTCCTCTCTACAACTCCATTTTGTTGTGGAGTTCTAGGGCAGGAGAAATCATGTGCAATGCCTTTTTCAGAAAAATATTTTTCAAAATGTTTATTTTCAAATTCTCCACCATGATCACTTCTGACTTTAATAATTTTGCAATCTTTTTCAGTCTGGACTTGATTGCAGAAGTCAAAGAACACAGAATGAGACTCATCCTTGTGTTTTAGAAACTTTACCCATGTCCATCTGCTGTAGTCATCTACAATGACTAACCCATACTTCTTGCCTCTGATGGATGCAGTTTTCACTGGTCCAAACAGATCAATGTGAAGTAATTCCAATGGTCTGGAGGTAGAAACAACATTTTTTGATTTAAAATGTGATTTTGAAAATTTACCTCTTTGACATGCTTCACACAGAGCATCTGAGTTGAACTTCAACTTAGGAAGTCCTCTGACCAGATTGAGTTTATTAATCTGAGATATACGTCTCATATTAATATGCCCCAATCTTCTATGCCAGACCCATTGCTCATCATTCACAGATAAGAGTCATTTTACATTTTGAACTTTAAGTTCTGAAAGGTTAATTTTATAAATGTTGTGTTTCCTCTTTCCATTGAATAGGATAGAACCATCCTTTTGACATACAGCTTTGCAACATTTTTGATTAAAGATTATATCATAACCATTGTCACTTAATTGACTTATGGACAATAGATTATGTTTCAATCCTTCAACTAACAGAACATTAGAAATAGAGGGTAGGTTGCCATTACCTATTGTTCCAGAGCCAATGATCTTGCCCTTCTGGTTCCCTCCAAATTTCACGTCCCCTCCAGATCTAAGTTCCAGGCTTTGGAACATAGACCTTTCTCCTGTCATATGTCGTGAGCATCCAGAGTCCAGGTACCATGATTGGTGTCCTGACCTTGCTGCTAAGGACATCTGCAACAGGGATTATTTTGTCTTTAGGTACCCAGATCTTCTTGGGTCCTTTGGGGTTAGTTGGTTTGTAGGTTTGTCTAAACTTCTGTTTTGCAGCATAATGTTTATTCTGACTTGCCTTAGGTTTAAACACATAAGTACTCTTTTCAGAGCTTGTGTGTTTAATGTCATTCAAGTGACCAAATTTGAATTGAGAATACAGAGGTGTCTTCCTGATGAAAAGTTTGTCAACAGGTTTTGGATTGCTTCCAGATGAAGACTCATATCCAATGCCTCTTCTGTTGTTTCCACTAACACCATAGATCATGGAAGCCATCTTGCTTCTGTCTATGCTCTTAGTGAGAAATTTCTGAAAACTAGAGTCATATTTTTCTAAAATATTTTCACATGACTTAGTCTCATATTCAGATTCTTGTTGAGTTCTATCAAAGTCATTTTTGATTTTTAAATTTATTTCTTTCTGCTCAACAAGTTCTGTTTTCAGAAGATCAATCTCAGATTCAAGATTGCTTTTCAGCTTCTTGTATTTGAGTTTGATGTTGTTATAACTTTTAAGAACTTCTGTTAAAACTTTAATGAGTTCTTCTTTGGTAAGTTTAGCCATTACCTCTTCTGCATCATCATCAGATTCAGATTCTGATTCATATCCTGATGTACCTTCCTCTTGATCCTCTGTCCTGGCCATCAGTGGAACGTTTGCACATTCTTCTTCTGATTCAGAAGATGATTCACACTCATCTGAGTCATCCCAAGTTGCCATAAGAACCTTCTTCTTTTTATCAAACTTTCTCTTGGGTTTCTCCTTGAGAAGTTTGGGGCAGTCATTTTTGTAATGCCCGGGTTCCTTGCATTCATAGCATGTGACCTCTTTCTTTCCAGATCTTCTGTTTCCAGAAGATTCCTTCCTGTGGTCAGCTTTTCTGAAGTTGTTAAACTTCTTTCCCTTGTGCTTCCAGAGCTTGTTGATTCTTCCGGAAAGCATGGACAGTTCATCTTCTTCTTCAGAAGAAGATTCTTCAGAGCTTTCTTCTTTTACCTGCAAAGCTTTAACAGATTTGTTAGATTTTAAAGCTATGGATTTACCTTTATCTTTCTTCTGGGGTTCATCTTCCTCCAGCTCAATTTCATGGCTTCTCAACGAACTGATAAGTTCTTCTAAAGAGATCTTGTTCAGATCTTTTGCTATCTTCAATGCGGTCACCATTGGTCTCCATCTGGTGGGAAGACTTCTGATGATCTTCTTGACATGATCTGACGTTGAGTAGCCCTTGTCCAGAACTTTCAGACCAGCTGTAAGAATCTGAAATCTAGAAAACATAGTTTCTACATTTTCAGACTCTTCCATTTTAAATGCCTCATACTTCTGTATGAGCGCCAGAGCCTTGGTCTCTTTAACCTGAGAGTTTCCCTCATGAGTCATTTTGAGTGACTCAAACATGTCATGAGCAGTATCTCTGTTAGTAATCTTCTCATACTCAGTATGAGAGATTGCATTAAGCAATATAGTTCTGGCTTTGTGGTGATTCTTGAAATCTCTTTTCTGTACTTCAGTCATTGATTTTCTATCAATCTTTTTGCCATCCTCACCAGTAGGATGTTCATATCCATCAATGACCATATCCCAAAGATCAACATCATACCCAAGGAAAAAACTTTCTATTCTATCTTTCCAATAGTCAAATTTTTCCCCATCAAATATGGGTGGCTTAGTACTGATCCTATCTCCTTCATATTTGTTGTTGTAAGTTGATGTAGAAGTATTATCCATATTGACAACCAAATAAATATCAAAGTATGTTTCTCACTGGATCTTTAACTGTCACGGTTAAGTGGAGCACACGCAGAACCGGAGCTCTGATACCAACTGAAGGTGAGAAAATTACTTAGAAGGGGGGGGGGGGGTTGAATAAGTAAGACTAAAAATCAAAGATTTGAACACAGATATTTTTATCCTGGTTCGTTGAACACAACTACTCCAGTCCACCCTCTCAAGAGTGATTTGCCTTTCTCTGTCAAGGACTTAATCCACTATTTAATCAAACAGATTACAATAGCAACACCTAAGAACAACTGTTCTTAGTCTTCTCAAGAGCAACTGATCCCAACTGGATCCTCTTAAGGAAAACCTTTTACAAACAATGTAAAACTTATACAAGAGTATGAATGCTTCTAATAAGCTGTTATCACAACTGTGATATTTCTCTTAAGTTAAGAACAATGTTATAGCAAAATAAAATAATAAGAGCTTTGAGAGTTTTGCTTTGGTGAGAGATTTTGCTAGAAGTTCGATACTGAAGAAGATGGAGTGGACTTCTTTATATAGCCACTTAGATCCATGAAGTCTTGATAACGTTGAAGGCTGTGCAGAAAAGCCTGAAGCCTTTTGTCTTTTCATTGGAGGCTGTGCTGAAACAAGCCTGATGCCTTTTGTCTTCACTTTGCAGAATCTTTACTTAGAATGGAATGCACAGATAAAACCTTTTTGTCTGTGTCCTTGTGTCTAGCACAAAAGAGGAAAGAGCTGTTGAGATAAGCCAACGTACATATTTA
The DNA here is from genome assembly GCA_963859935.3 of Lathyrus sativus. Lineage (NCBI taxonomy): Eukaryota > Viridiplantae > Streptophyta > Magnoliopsida > Fabales > Fabaceae > Lathyrus > Lathyrus sativus. The sequence continues at coordinate 253,680,923 of OZ012735.1, read as the reverse complement.
AATCTTCTTCACAAAGTAAGTTCAGCTTTCAACATTAGAATCTGAATCATCAGAGTCTCCAGAGTAGAGATCTTCTGGATCTTCAGAGTCTTGGATGTTATTCAGATTGAGCTGAATCAGAGTATGTGCAGCTAGTGTGCTTGAGCGTGTAAATCTATCAGAGCAGAGTCTTCTATGCTTTAGAGGCTCCTGCTTCAGAATCTTCAAGAGACAGTAATCAGATTCTTCTGGGAGCAGCGTTCAGATCTTCACTAAGATGCTCTTGAACTTATGAAGCCCTTCATAATAACATTGTTCAGATCCAAATTTGCTTTCTTAAGAGAATTTTCTTTAGTACCTGTAGCAAACAGTCTAGAACACGTTTAGAGTATATAATTCTTGAATACAAAATTCATAAGTGTTATCATCAAAACATAGAGATATAACTAAGACACAATCTGTGTTCTTACAGTGTTGTCACAAAAAATAGGAATACGTTCAAGTTTGAGGTTAAAATCCAACAATTGTTGCTTAAGCCACAAGACTTGAGCGCAACAACTGCCAACAGCAACGTAATCTGCTTCAGCGGTTGTCAAGGCAACAAAAACTTGTTTCTTGCTATTCCAATTGACCAAAGAATTTGAAAAAAGGTGACAAGTACCACTAGTACTTTTCCTATCCGATTTGCACCCGGCAAAATCGGAATCAGAGAAGCCTACCAATGAACAATCATTTCCTTTGGAATACCATAGCCCATACTTCGGAGTACCAGATAGGTAGCGAAGTATACGCTTAACATCTTTTAAATGGGATTCCTTAGGAGCCGATTTATATCGAGCACACATGCACACACTAAACATAATGTCGGGTCTAGAGGCGGTAAGATAGAGAAGTGAGCCAATAATACCTCGATATCTCTTTACGTCTACATCCTTACCACTTTCATCTTTGTCTAAGTTTGCACATGTTGGCATAGGTGTGTCAATGGATTTGGAGTTTTCCATGTCAAACCTCTTGAGAATTTCTAAACAGTACTTCGTTTGACTCACGAACGTTCCTTCCTCAAGTTGTTTAATTTGTCATCCGAGAAAGTATGTGAGTTCTCCCATCATACTCAGCTCGAACTCCCCCTGCATCAGGTTAGAAAACTCTCTCACGAGATTCATGTTAGTTGACCCAAATATAATATCATCAACATAAATTTGCACCAAGGTTAAATGTTTTCCTTGACGCTTAATGAAGAGGGTTGTGTCGACCATGCCTCTTGAATACCCTTGATCAAGTAAAAATTTGCTTAGTCGCTTATACCAAGCCCTAGGAGCTTGTTTGAGTCCGTATAAGGCTCTTTTTAACTTGTAAACATGATCAGGATATTCATGAGACTCAAACCCCGAAGGTTGTGCAACATAAACTTCTTCATTAATATAACCGTTAAGGAATGCACTTTTCACATCCATTTGAAATAGCTTAAAGTTTTTCGCACAAGCGAAGGCAAGCAAAAGGCGTATAGCCTTGGGTCGGGCAACTGGCGCATAAGTCTCCTCATAGTCGATGCCTTCCTCTTGGTTATACCCTTGCACGACTAAACTCTCCTTGTTTCGGGTTATTACCCCGTTTTCATCCAACTTGTTCCTAAACACCCATCGGGTGCCGATTACTCGATGACCTTGTGGAGGAGGGACAAGGTCCTAAACCTCATTTCTCTTGAACTGATTAAGTTCCTCTTGCATGGGTAAAAACTAGTGCTCATCGAGTAAGGCGTCTTTAGGGTTTTTAGGTTCCATTTGTGAAACGAAAGTGAAGTGATAACATAAATTACTTATCTTAGATCGAGTTGTAACTCCTTTTGAGATATCACCGAGGATGTTATCGATTGGATGGTATTTGGAAGACTTCCAAGCTGGAGGGAGATCATCTTTTGTAGACAGATGAGCTTCCTCGGTTTCCTCATGGAGGTCATCTTTCTCCTCCTCAATTTTGGCTTGGTTGGGTTGATCAATTCCCAGCTCGACACCTTTAAGTATGTCTTCTGTAGATGTACCTGCACCATGAACAACACTACCTTTTCCGACGTCTCTCGGATAAGATTCATCAAAAGTTACATGTACAGACTCTTCGACTGTAAGTAATCTCTTATTCTAAATTCTATAAGCTTTACTTGACTGAGAGTATCCAAGGAAGCTACCTTCGTTAGCCTTGGAATCAAACTTGCCTAAGTTTTCCTTTCCATTATTCAACATAAAACATTAGCAACCGAAAACATGTAGGTGAGATACATTTGGCTTGTGCCCTTTCAAAAGTTCATACGGTGTTTTATTTAAGACGGGGCGGATGAGCACCCTATTTAAAACATAACATGTCGTACTTATGGCGTCGGCCCAAAAATATTTAGGTAATCCACTTTCATTGATCATTGTTCTCCCCAACTCTTCTAAAATACGATTTTTGCGCTCCACAACCCCATTTTGTTGAGGAGTACATGGAGCGGAGAAGTTGTGATCAATTCCATGATTACCGCAATATTCTTCAAATAAATAGTTTTCAAACTCACCTCCATGGTCACTTCTAATTGACACAATGTTTGTGTTTAATTTATTTTGGGAAAGCTTAGCAAATATTTCAAAGGCGGCGAATGTATTGCTCTTGCTAGCCAAGAACATAGTCCAACAGAATCTAGAGAAGTCATCCACTATTACGAAACCGTAATAGTTTCCACCTAGGCTTTTAATTCTAGATGGCCTAAATAAGTCCATATGGAGAAGCTCGAGAGGTCTCGCAGTTGAAACGATATTTTTAGATTTAAAAGAGATCCTCGTTTACTTTCCCATTTGACAAGCATCACAAAGGTGATCCTTGGTAAACTTTATTTTGGGCAGACCTAGTACTAGGTCTTTGGATACTACCTTGTTGAGCAAGTCAAAGTTAACATATGCTAAATGTTTATGTCATAACCATGAGTCTTCACTCATTTTCATGAGACATTTGTCACTTGTTAACGATACTTCATTCAAGTCAAGCATATAGACATTGTTTACTCTTAGGCCATTAAACATACTCTTCTTTTCATCATTATGCACAATTTTGCAACATTCTTTTGAAAATGATACATTGTATCCTTTGTCGCATAATTGGCTAATGCTAATTAGATTATGTTTAAGACCCTCGACAAGCAATACGTCAGATATAGTAGTGGAATAAGGGTTACCTACACTACTTTTACCAAGTATTGCACCGCGATTGTTATCTCCATAGGTTACATACCCCTTCTTCTTTGCAACAAAGTTGATGAAGAGAGATATGTCTCCTGTCATGTGTCTTGAGCAGCCACTATCGAGAACCATCTTCTCTCAGTGTTCTCAAGACGTTGTACCTATGAAGAAGCAATTAACAAGAGGAGGTACCCAATGGCTTATTGGGTCCTAAGTCGTGAGTAACAAAATGGTCGCATTTGGGCAACCATTGATAAACGCCTTTAGGAACTAGAAATATCCTAAAACGGCACTTAGCAATGGAATGGCCTTTCTTGCAAAAATATAGACAAGAAAAATTAACTTTTGAATTGCCTTTGCTATCTTGATCCCTTATAACATATTTGTATTTTTGATATGGATTCACCATACTTTTTCTAAAATCAGATTTATCGATAGCAAAAGTAATTTTGGACTCAAGAGCCTTGTTAAGTTTGGCATTTAGGGTTATAACTTCATTTTGCCAAATGTAAAAAGTTTCACACCCAAAGTTAATTATTCTACTTCTAAGATCCTCACAACCTGCTTTAGTACTTTCCACTATGGAAGCTTTAAGTGCCTCAAGTTTTCTTTCGGAATCATGGATCTTTTGTTCTAAGTGAACAAAAATTTGTTTATTTGAGGCAAGCCTTTTAAAGGCTTCTTTAGCTTCACAATGCAAAGTATTAAATGCAGCTTGTAATTCAAAATGAGACATGTTAGAGGAGTTTTCATATTTAGCATGTCATACCTGTTTTTTCTTGTTCTTTTGGTGAGCGGAAAGACACAAATTCACGGATTCCTCTTCATCACTTGAGCTTTCATCCCCGGAGGAGTCACTATCGCTTTCCCAAGCTATATATGCTCTCCTCGACTTTGATTGCTTCTTATGTGATTTATTTGATTCTTTTTATTTTCCATTTTTGTTTAAAGGACAATCCGGTTTATAGTGTTCGGTCTTTCCGCAGGTGTAACATGATCCTCTTGTTTTGTTCCCCTTGGTGTCATCGTTTCTAGAGTACCTAGATTGCTTTCAGAAGTTGACAAGGTTCTTCTCGGAGTGTTGGATGCCATTCTTTCTCACGTAGCAGTTGTAACGCTTTACAAACAACCCAATGTCCTCACTCTTGTCATCTTCTTCTTCGTCACTCGATGTATAATCACTATGCTCCTTAGATTTATACTTTGAGGAGGAAGTCTTGAGAGTAATAGATTTCTTTTCAACTATCTTTGTTTTTTCCTTCTTTTCTTTCTTTTCATGTTGCTCTAGGCTTAGGAGCACTTGTTCATGCTCCTGCAGCTTTCCAAACAATGTTGTTAGATCCAAAATTGTGAGGTTATTTGCTTCCTTGATGGCGGTGACCTTCGGCTGTCAATCCCTGTTAAGACATCTCAAAATTTTATTAGTAGCAACATCATTGGCCAATGGCCTACCTAGTGAATGTAACCTATTGATGAGATGAGTGAATCTCTTTTGCATGTCCTAATGGTTTCCCCTTGCTCCATGCAAAAGAGATCAAACTCTTGTGTTAGTGTGTTGATTCTAGCTAGCTTAACATCATTAGTCCCTCATGAGCGACTTGCAATGAGTCCCAAATAGCTTTTGCCGTAAGACAATGAGAAACTCGATAATATTCATTAACTCCTAATGAGGAGATCAAAGTATTCTTGGCTTTCCAATCATAGTTATATTTTTTTTCATCATCATCAGTCCATTGTGCTTCGAGCTTAGGCACAATCTCATTATTCGCATTGGTCATAGTTATTTCCATTTGACCATTGAGAATAACATTCCACACTTTTCTATCTATGGAATTTATGTGCACCCGCATACAGTCCTTCCAATAACTGTAATTTTCTCCATTAAAAACGGGAGCTCTATTATAAGCCCCTTTAGGTTCGTTAGCCATTTTCTATCAAAGTTATATTTGAAGCACGGAGTGAACCGGTGCTCCTGATACCACTTTCTAGACGATGTCGCGGATCTAGAAGGGGGGTTGAATATATCCCAATTAAAAATTCAGTTGGCACTACCAATTAAAAATTAGTTTTAAAAAATTTGATTTGCGGAAGCGCCCATGAAAAAATACCTTCTATAACGAACCGTTATTAGAAGACCGGATATGCGTCTAGCCTTATGGAAATGATAATGAGAAAATAGAATCACCACACTAGTCACACTATTAATTGATTAATACCAATAATTAGTAAGACTAGTTCCAATGCTACACAATGCCAACCAAAATATGTAAACAATACAAGTGAATTTTGGTGTAGGCAATTTATCAAACACTTGGCGTGCGAGGCACTCCAAGTGAGTTTTGCCTTGAGTAAGTGACTCTAGCTTCCTTGTACAATACACTATTGTACTAGAGTTAAAAACAATGTTAATCACTTACACAAACCAATGCTAACTCGATAAAATTGCTTATACTAAAATTACTTAATTATCAAGCAAAAATGAAAGTGCTGAAAAATAAAGGGGACAAATATTTATTGAGGCAGTTCCCCCGCCGTGCTCGCTTCGGGGTACGTATGCCCTCAATTCTAATAATAGAATTGAGCTCGATATAATATAGATATCACATGTTGAGTTGAAACGTTTATACAAGGATAGACAAGCAAAATATACAAACAAAATCTCTGGTTGTTGATGATGCTTTCTCTCCTTGTTCCTTGACTCAAGTTGAATCAAGTCCTTCGATTGTTGTGGATGTTAGAACACAGATTGGTTCTTAATAATATCTCTTTGTTTTGATGATAACTATTAGGAAATTTTGTATTTCAGAATTATATACTCTAAAATTTGCTTGAGAGTTTTTACTGCAGATAGTAATGAAATTAACACTCCAGAAGCAAATCTGAATGGTATACAAGAAGTTATCTAGACTCTGAAGCGCCAGATGCATTCATTAGAAGATTCTGATTGTAGATTACAGAAGATCCTGAGCGTAGCTCCGGAAGAATCTGAAGCAAGCAGAAGCATCTGAAGCAAGTCAGAAGCATCTGAAGCAAAGAAGAATATCGTATGAAGAGTTTCTCAAAGCATAGTTTATACAGAAGGTTCTGAAAGTACTAAAGCTGCCAGTACTGAAGTTCTGTGCCAAATATGCTCTGATGATCAACACGCTGAAAGCACACATGCTGCAGAAGACTCTGATACAGCAAAGTTCTAAACATCATTAGAAGACTCTGACTCAATCAGATTCTGATGAACTTGCTGAAAACTAAAGAAGAAATATTCAAAGAATATATCCGTTGGAGTAAATCAAACGTCTCTTTCCTCATTTGTGCTAGACACAAGAACACAGACAAAAAGGATTTTTCTGTGCTTTCTACTTCTAGGAAAGGTCACTTGATGTGAAGACAAAAAGGCTCAGACCTTTTTGGGACACTCTTCTCAACGTTCAGCTTCCTTGGATCAGCTGCCTATAAAAGGAAGACTCCATCAAATTATTTTGTGAGACATTTTTGCTGAAAAGAAATTGAAACATTTAAGCTCTCATATTCTCTTATTCATTCTTAGAATTATTTGTACTTAAACTTTAGAGAAATATCATTATTGTGATAAAAGCTTTTTAGAAGCATTCATACTCTTGTATTAGATTTACATTGATTGTAAAGGATTTCCTTAAGAGGATTCAGTTGGAATCAGTAGCTCTTGAGAAGACTAAGAACAGTTGTTCTTAGGTGTTACTATTGTAATCTGTTTGATTAAATAGTGGATTAAGTCCTTGTTGAGAAAGGCAAATCACTCTAGGTAGGGTGGACTGGAGTAGTTGAGTTCAACGAACCAGGATAAAAATAATTGTGTTTTTATTCTAAGTTTTTAATCTTCCATACTTATTCAACCCCCCTTCTAAGTATTTTCTCACCTTCAGTTGGCATCAGAGCTCCGGTTCTGTGTGTGCTACCACTTAACAGTGTCAGTAAAGATCCAGAGAGAAATACTTTGATATATATTCAGTTGTTACTATGACTGATAATGCAACATCCAACATTAACAATAAATATGAAGAAAGGGACATAATCAGCACAAAACCCCCTATGTTTGATGGGGAAAATTTGACTACTGGAAAGACAGAATTGAGAGTTTTTTCCTTGGATATGATGCTGATCTATGGGATCTTGTCATAGATGGATATGTCCATCCCACAGATGGGAATGGCAAGAAGATAGACAGAAAATCTATGACAGATGCTCAGAAGAAAGATTTTAGAAATCATCACAAGGCCAGAACTATATTATTGAATACAATTTCTCATACTGAGTATGAAAAAATCACAAACAGGGAAACTGCTTTTGATATGTTTGAATCCTTAAAAATGACTCATGAGGGAAACTCTCAAGTCAAGGAAACAAAAGCTCTGGCTCTGATCCAGAAGTATGAGGCCTTCAAGATGGAAGACTCTGAATCTGTTGAAGCCATGTTCTCCAGATTTCAGATCCTCACAGTTGGGCTAAAGGTTCTGGACAAGGGATACTCTACATCAGATCATGTAAAGAAAATCATCAGAAGTCTACCTACCAGATGGAGACCAATGGCGACTGCCTTGAAGATGGCTAAAGATCTGAACAAGATCTCTTTAGAAGAACTCATCATCTCACTGAGGAGCCATGAAATTGAGCTTGAGGAAGATGAGCCTCAGAAGAAAGAAAAAGGTAAATCTGTTGCCTTAAAATCTAACAAATCTGCTAAAGCTTTGTAGGTTATTGAAGAAAGCTCTGAAGAATCTTCTTCTGAAGAAGAAGATGAATTATCCATGCTGTCCAGAAGGATAAACAGACTCTGGAAGCACAAGGGAAAGAAGTTCAACAACTTAAAAAGATCTGATCATAGAAAGGAATCTTCTGGTCACAGAAGATCTGGCAAGAAAGAAGTTGTGTGCTATGAGTGCAAAGAACCTGGACAATACAAGAATGATTGCCCCAAACTTCAAAAATAAAAACCCAAGAAGAAGTTTAACAAAAAGAAGAAGGTTCTGATGGCAACATGGGATGACTCAGATGAATCTGAATCATCTTCTGAATCAGAAGAAGAATGTGCTAATGTTGCACTGATGGCCAGCACAGAAGATCAGGAGGAAGGAACGTCAGGATATGAATCAGATTTTGAATCTGATGATGACGCTGAAGAGATGTTCTTAGCAGCAAGGTCAGGACACCAATCATGGTACCTGGACTCTGGATGCTCACGACACATGACAGGAGAAAAGTCTATGTTCCAAAGCTTGGAACTTAGATCTGGAGGTGATGTGAAGTTTGGAGGGAACCAGAAGGGCAAGATCATTGGATCTGGCACTATTGGAAATGGTAAACTTCCCTCTATTACTAATGTTTTACTTGTTGAAGGGTTAAAGCATAACTTATTGTCCATAAGTCAATTAAGTAACAATGGTTATGATATCACCTTTAATCAAAAATGTTGTAAAGCTATTAGTCAAAAGGATGGCTCTATCCTATTTAGTGGTAAGAGGAAAAACAACATTTATAAAATAAATCTTTCAGAACTTAAAGTTCAAAATGTTAAATGCCTCTTGTCTGTTAATGAAGAGCAATGGGTCTGGCACAGAAGATTGGGCCATATTAATATGAGACGTATATCTCAAATTAATAAACTTAATCTTGTCAGAGGACTCCCTAATCTGAAGTTCACTTCAGATGCTCTTTGTGAAGCATGCCAAAAGGGGAAGTTTTCAAAATCCTCATTTAAATCAAAAAATGTTGTTTCTACCTCCAAACCACTAGAATTGCTTCATATTGATCTGTTTGGACCAGTGAAAACTGCATCCATCAGAGGCAAGAAGTATGGATTAGTCATTGTTGATGATTATAGTAGATGGACATGGGTAAAGTTCTTAAAACACAAGGATGAGTCACATTCTGTGTTCTTTGACTTCTGCAAGCAAGTCCAGAATGAAAAGGATTTCAAAATTATAAAAGTCAGAAGTGATCATGGTGGTGAATTTGAAAATAAATATTTTGAAAAATATTTTTCTGAAAATGGCATTGCTCATGATTTTTCCTGTCCTAGAACTCCACAACAAAATGGGGTTGTAGAGAGGAAAAACAAAACTCTGCAAGAAATGGCCAGAACCATGATCAATGAGACAAATCTGGCAAAACACTTTTGGGCAGAAGCAATCAACACAGCCTGTTACATTCAGAACAGAGTGTCTGTAAGACCTCTTCTGAAGAAGACTCCTTATGAACTGTGGAAGAACAGAAAGCCCAACATTTCATATTTTCATCCTTTTGGATGTATTTGCTATATGTTAAATACTAAGGAAAATCTGAACAAGTTTGATTCCAAAGCACATAAGTGTTTTATGCTTGGATATTCTGAACGCTTTAAAGGCTACAGAGTATACAACACTGAAACACAGATTGTGGAAGAATGCATTCATGTCAGATTTGATGATAAGCTTGGCTCTGAAAAGCCAAAGCAGTCTGAAAACTCTGCAGATAAGGAAGTAGTCTTCATTGACTCTGAAGTTCCAGAAGCAGACAAAATTCAAGTGAAGGAACCAGAAGCAACGCCAGATGCTACTCCTTTAACTTCTCAGATGAACAATCTAAACATTTCTGAAGAATCAACCATTTTAGGATCATCATCCAAAATTAAAGCTTCTCATCCAAAGGATGTCATTATTGGAAAGAAGGATGATCCCATCAGAACAAGATCCTTTCTAAGATCATCTGAAGCATCATTATTTGGACTGGTGTCAGAAATTGAACCATCTTCTGTAGATGAAGCTCTGCAAGACAATGATTGGATTATTGCTATGCAAGAAGAGCTAAATAAATTTACCAGAAATGATGTATGGGATCTAGTTCAAAGACCACAAGGATTCAATATAATTGGTACAAAATGGGTCTTTAGAAATAAGCTAAATGAGAAAGGAGAAGTTGAAAGGAATAAGGCAAGGCTGGTTGCTCAAGGGTACAGTCAACAAGAAGGTATTGATTACACTGAAACATATGCTCCAGTGGCAAGGTTAGAATCTATACGCCTTCTTATTTCATTTGCTGCACAAAATAACATCACTCTGTATCAGATGGATGTTAAAAGTGCCTTTCTTAATGGTATTATAGAAGAAGAAGTTTATGTTCATCAACCTCCTGGTTTTGAAAATGAAAAATTTCCAGATCATGTTTTCAAACTAAAGAAATCTCTATATGGTTTAAAACAAGCTCCCAGAGCTTGGTATGAGAGATTGAGCAATTTTATTCTAGAGAAAAATTTCATCAGAGGCAAAGTGGATACAACACTCTTTTGTAAATCAATTAAGAAAGATCTTCTAATTTGTCAGATTTATGTAGATGATATTATTTTTGGATCAACAAATATTATGCTTGGAAAGGAGTTTGCTACATGTATGCAGGCAGAATTTGAAATGAGCATGATGGGAGAACTCAGATTCTTTCTAGGAATCCAAGTTAATCAAACTCCAGAGTGCACTTACATACATCAGACAAAATATGTTAAAGAACTTCTGAAGAAATTTAACATGTCTGATAGTAAGCTGGCAAAGACTCCCATGCATCCTACTAGCTCACTTAGCAAGGAAGAGGTAAGTAAGAAAGTAGACCAGAAGCTCTACAGAGGTATGATTGGTTCTCTTCTTTATCTTACTGCTTCTAGACCTGACATATTATTTAGTGTTTGTCTGTGTGCTAGATTCCAATCAGATCCTAGAGAATCACACTTGACAGCTGTCAAGAGGGTTCTAAGGTATCTGAAAGGTACTTCTAATGTGGGTTTGTGTTACAGAAAATCTGATGATTTCAAATTAGTTGGATTCTGTGATGCTGACTACGCTGGAGACAGAGTGGAAAGAAAAAGTACTTCTGGAAGTTGTCAATTTCTAGGAAGAAATCTAATCTCCTGGTACAGCAAGAAGCAACCCACAATTGCACTTTCAACCACAGAGGCAGAATATATTGCTGCTGCTGGATGTAGCACGCAGATGCTCTGGATGAAAAGTCAACTAGAAGATTATCAAATTTTTGAAAGTAACATTTCTATCTTTTGTGATAATACTTCTGCTATATGTTTGTCCAAGAATCCCATTTTACATTCTAAGGCAAAACATATAGAAATTAAGCATCATTTCATCAGAGACTATGTTTAGAAGGGAATCATAAATTTAGCCTTTGTTGATACAGATCATCAATGGGCAGATATTTTTACAAAACCCCTTGTTGAAGATAGATTCAAATTTATTCTGAAAAATATTGGTATGGATTTTTGTCCAGAATGATATTTATCAGAAGCAAATTTTTACAGATGAAAAAATGCCTAATGCTCTGAAGTATTTCTTCTGATTGCTTATTTTATTCTGATCAATATTTCTTTTGTGAAACTCTGAACTAACAATCTTTAGAAGATCTGAACGTTGGCTAACGTTTCATTTCTTAAGAGAATTCAGAACACATGCAAGCAAACACGTGTCACACCAAATCTGAAGAGGTGGCGTGTACATAACTGAAGATACGTTGAGGTGAAGTTTGAATAGTGAAAATCTTGATTTTCCCCCCAAATTGTCAGAAGCAATTAATGTTTGTAATGATTATTATTCTTTTCATTTAATTCTTGTTAAAACGTGCAAATTCTGACTGATGGTATGCCTAAGTGTTTTAGTATAAATACATGCCTTGTATTCACTTTCATACTTTTCACACTCTCAGAAAATTATATGCGTTTTCATCTCCTCTTTGCTCTTCATAAAAACCCTAAACCTAAGCGTTTGACAAAGCATTCTTCAATGGCAACTTCATCATCAACAGCTGCTCAATTCCAATCTTCAATGGCTGCAGTAACTTCTGCAAACATGGGTGTTTCTCCTTATTCTCCTCCCAAAAGAACTCTTTTAACCCCTATTGAGAAGTTGGAAGTTTTATGTGAATCTATGGTTGAATTTGACTCACTTGCATACAATGGATTTGAATTTCGTTCTATCATTGGAGCTCAAGGATGGGTTAAGTACTTTGACAGACTTTTTGGACCAGTTTACCCCCTCCTTGTAAAAGAATTCTGGATCCATGCCTCAGTTTACCCCAAGTTCATCTTATCCTCTATACTGGGAAAAGAAATCATTATCGCAGAGGATCTGATCAGAAAATTAATTGGATATGAAGAAACAGATGGTGTTTCCCACTTGCCAGCTGGGCGTGTGGACATGGATGAGGTGTATGAAGAAGTAATGACTGCTGGTCAAGCTTCTAACAAATTCAAGGATCTGAAGCCTGACTACAAGATCTGGGCCAAGATCTTCATGGGATGCATCCACCATAGGAAGTCAACTAATTCTCCAGACTATGTCAATAATGAACAACTCTATTTCATGTATTGCCTCAGTCAGAGCACCAAGGTAGATCTTCCATACATTCTTTTTATGCATCTGTGGAACCATATAAATGCATCTAGAGAGTATGTGAAAGAGAAAGGACAGAAGATCAGAACCTGGATCCCCTTTGGAAGGTTGATCTCAGATCTTCTTACTGAGAATGGTTTGGTCACTGCTCTGTATGCTGCTGGAGTTACAGAGGAATTAGAATTTATAATGGGAAAGCCTCTAAATGCTAAAAGTCTTCAGAGACTCAAAATTGTTGATGAACTCACAACAGCTCCCAAGAAGCTGAATGTGTCTGAATTAAGTAAGAAGAGGGTTCATGTAGATGACTTTCCATTATTCTTTGCTGAAGAGCCCAGACACATAGTTGTTATGTACATTGATGAATGCAAGAAGGAAGGAAAGCATGTTCCTGCAAATGTAATTTAGTTAGCTAGACAACCCCTACCAGATATAGAAGAAGAAGAAGAAGAAGCACAACTACAGAGGAAAAGGACTCAGCCAGTAGTAGACTCTGCACCTGCTCAGAAGAAGGTCAAAATTGCTGAGAAGCCAAAGAAGCTCTTGAAGAGAAAAGAATCTGAAGACGATGCTTCTGTACCAGCCAAGAGGATCAAAATAAAAGGTACTAAATCTTCTGTATCTTCTGCAAAGATTGTTATAAATGATTCCAATATTAAGTCTGTTCCAAAACCACCCTCAACACAAACTACTTCTGTTACTGCTCCAAGTTCTAAATCACCACAAAAACAAACTTCTATTCTTACAACAACAACAACAAAAATCACTCAAACACCACCAGTCTCTATCCCCAAATCATCTCAACCAAAAATTCATATCAAACAGTTTGTTCCACAAACACAATCTTCACAACAACAATCTACAGAACAACAACCACAATAATCTGTACAACAACAATCATCTGAACAACCATAAAAACAACAAGAATCTCAACAAGAAAAAGCCTCTGAAAATCCACCATCAAATAATCCATCATCTGAACCCATTGCACCTGTTACTTCTGAACCTACAAAAGTAACTTCTGCTCCAATTTCATCAGAATCAATCACCATTCCATCTGATTCACCCATCTCAGAACAACCATCCAAACCATCTGAATTTCCTTCAGAACAAACCAACACTTCTGAACCTCACATCCCTGAGACAGAAGTTCTTGATGTCACACCCTTAAAAACAGTGTTTCAAGTATCTTTTACTTCCTACACACCAACCACATCTTCTAACTCCTCAGAATCAGACCTCCACCCAGATTTTCTAATCTCTCCATCTAAAAAATACTCTGAGGTAAACCAACCTGAACCTCCTATACCTTCTAAAGCTCCCATTCCAGATCCTATTCCCATACCCACACCATCATCTGAGATATTGATTCCTATTTCAAACCCAAGATCTTCTGTATCTTGTGCCCAAGTATCCTCTTTGTTTCATAATTTGGCCTATGGTTTCAAACTAAAAGACTTTTATGACAGAGTTGAACCTTCTGACCCCATCAACCCTCTGAAACCAAAACCCACAATGACCCTTCCATCTGTGATTCTTGAATATATAAAATCCAAATCAGATGTAGATTCATTAGCCACTATATCCTGTTCTGCAAAATCTGATAAAGCTGTGCCTTCTGTTCTACCAATTACATCTGATAACAATGTTATATCTGATGTACCCCCAAAATCTGCCTTCAAACCCTACTCAAATGAAACTTTTGATGTAGTTACCCTTCACAGAAGAGCAAAACCTCATTTGTTAAACGCTTTAATCAGATCTAAAGAAAAAGCTCCTGAGATACCCTTCATTCCATATTATCCTCCTCCTCTGATCTCTATTCAGAAATCTCTTTTTCCACCAACTCCCCAACCTAAACCTATAACTCTGGAAACTCTGTTACGACCAAAGCCCAGACTTAATGTTGATCATTTATTTCAAACCTTTTTGCATGAAATACAATTGTATTTAGGTACTGTTCAGAAGAAATGCTCAGCAACAATGGATGCCAAAGAATCTGACATCATCTGGAATGGATTCATCAACAGATTCAACTCTGTGGCCTCAAATCTGAAGAACATCTGTTCTGATGATGCGAAGCTCAGATTTGCTGAGGCTGCAAGGACTCTATTCTGGACTGTCAAGAAATCTGATCCTCTGCTCCTTACAGATGCTCCTCCATCTTCAACAGAATCTACTAACATTGCATCTGAGGAAAATCCGTTGGCTATGACTCTGGTAGACCCTCCTTCTAACTCCACTGCTTCCAGAGCAGCTATGACTCTAATATTTTCAATTAAAAAGACAAGCTCCAGAACCTAATCTTAATTCTTCATCTAAGTTAAAGAAAGAACATCCAGATTTTGAAGATAAGATTGCTGCTCTGGAAGCTGGCCAGTCAGAGATCAAGTCCTGGATGGCAAAGCAGGATAAGAAGTCTGAGGATATGACAGAATGGATGTCAAAGCAAGATGAAAAGAATGAAACTATGGCTAAGTGGATGTCCAAGCAAGAGCAATCATCCTCTGAGATTACAGATCTATTGAAGATGCTTTTGTCCAAACACTCTTAGATTTTTTTCATTCTAATGTTTTTGCATCTGTTGTTTGCATCTGTACTTTATTGCTATATCTTTTGATGTTTGCCTATGTACTCTTGATCTGATCTTATGAATGAATCAAAGTTTTCTCCATTGAATTATCTTATTTACTGTTTCCTTTTATTTGTCTTTTTAAATTTTTACTTTTTGCTTATGACAAAAAAGGGGGAGAAAATATAGATCTGAACTGTTTAATATAACTTCACCAGAATGAAACTTCATACATATTTATTCTATCTAACATTTAATCTGACTATTTCAGAACATTTTTCAGAACATTTGATAAGTAAATTCTATAAAAGAAACTCTGAGTCTCTCAGATCATTTGACTGTTATCAAACTCTGAATCTTAAATCTGCAAGACATTCTGACCTTCAAATATTAAAAGAACAAACAAGATCTAACTCTGAAGATTACTCAAGACAAAAGGAAAGTTTCTACTCCTTATATTCATCATCTCAGGGGGAGTTATAATTCTAATATTTTCAATTAAACAAAATTTCTGATGTTTTTGTCATCATCAAAAAGGGGGAGATTGTTAGAACACATATTGGTTCTTAATAATATCTCTTTGTTTTGATGATAACTATTAGGAAATTTTGTATTTAAGAATTATATACTCTAAAATTTCCTTGAGAGTTTTTACTGCAGATAGCAATGAAATTAACACTCCAGAAGCAAATCTGAATGGTATACAAGAAGTTATCTAGACTCTGAAGCGCCAGATGCATTCATTGGAAGATTCTGATTGTAGATTACAGAAGATCCTGAGCGTAGCTCCAGAAGAATCTGAAGCAAGCAGAAGCATCTGAAGCAAGTCAGAAGCATCTGAAGCAAAGAAGAATATTGTATGAAGAGTTTCTCAAAGCATAGTTTATACAGAAGGTTCTGAAAGTACTAAAGCTGCCAGTACTGAAGTTCTGTGCCAAATATGCTCTGATGATCAACACGCTGAAAGCACACATGCTGCAGAAGACTCTGATACAGCAAAGTTATGAACATCATTAGAAGACTCTGACTCAATCAGATTCTGATGAACTTGCTGAAAACTAAAGAAGAAATATTCAAAGAATATATCCGTTGGAGTAAATCAAACGTCTATTTCCTCATTTGTGCTAGACACAAGAACACAAACAAAAAGGATTTTTCTGTGCTTTCTACTTCTAGGAAAGGTCACTTGATGTGAAGACAAAAAGGCTCAGACCTTTTTGGGACACTCTTCTCAACGTTCAGCTTCCTTGGATCAGCTGCCTATAAAAGGAAGACTCCATCAAATTATTTTGTGAGACATTTTTGCTGAAAAGAAATTGAAACATTTAAGCTCTCATATTCTCATATTCATTCTTAGAATTATTTGTACTTAAACTTAAGAGAAATATTACTGTTGTGATAAAAGCTTTTTAGAAGCATTCATACTCTTGTATTAGATTTACATTGATTGTAAAGGATTTCCTTAAGAGGATTCAGTTGAAATCAGTAGCTCTTAAGAAGACTAAGAACAGTTGTTCTTAGGTGTTACTATTGTAATCTGTTTGATTAAATAGTGGATTAAGTCCTTGTTGAGAAAGGAAAATCACTCTAGGTAGGGTGGACTGGAGTAGTTGAGTTCAACGAACCAGGATAAAAATAATTGTGTTTTTATTCTAAGTTTTTAATCTTCCATACTTATTCAACCCCCCTTCTAAGTATTTTCTCACCTTCAGTGGATAGACCTCCGATTACAGCCTCTTTGTTGAATAACCTTGCTTTCTTCAAAACCCAGCCCGGCTGGTCTCAAACACCAACAAATCGAACCCGAATCTCTCCTATGTAATTCACTGATTACCGCTACTAGATTAACCGAACCTACCGTTCCTCAATCACCTTCACTCAAATTAATTTTGTAGAGACGATTCGAACCAAAAACCTCCAAATTCGAAGAATCTTGGAGGACAAAACCTTCAAGGATTTATTCAAGAAAAACCTGCCCCAAACTCAACCCGAATTGGATTCCTAATCGACGGCTTCGGACGTTATCACCTTGAACAGACCACAATGCACATCAAGAATTGTTGTGTGTAATTGTTGTGTTGTGAGATGTTGAGGATGAAGATGGTGAGAACTAGAGCACCTATTTCACTTTTCTTGTTCTTGTACAATTGACTTAATGTTCCAATTGTTGTTGAAGAAATGAAACAAACTTCTATTTATAGTAACCCAAAAACCAACAGACATAACAACTTTTCAAACTAAGTGAAATTCTTCAACATAGGCAGAAAAAGCAGCGAGCGGTCGACCATAGCAGGATTGTGCATCAACGTATAGCCTGCATTTTTAGACAGATTCAAAATCTCAACAACATGCGTCGACCATAGGTCAGCATGCACCGACCCATGGGAATTGATACTTTTCCATGCGCTGACCATGCGTCGACCTGTGGTCGACTCAAAACCTGTAATTTTCCAGAAATGCTTATTTTTGTGAATTCTATGCTTCTAGACATGACCAATGATCTGCCAACTACATTTGACTCCATATGACAAGTTTGCTAGACATGATATGCACACAAGAGATATATGATAAGTGTGATATGAATTTGCTTCATGGTTGTAAAGTCGAAACGTGATTCTTCCATGATTACGTTTTGACATCATCAAAACATAAGTACTTATGGTATATGAGGATTTGCCCTCACAGACATGATTGATGAAGAAGAGTTAACTTTTGAAGGAGGAATCCTATTAGTGAACAGTCACCTCTTACTTTAACAAGTGTAAAACGTCAAGGAACATCTTCCTGAATCAACAAGGAAGCTCATCCTTAGAATCATTAGGATTTTTTTAGTTGTAATTTCTTTCTTGTTAAACAGTGTTTGTATTTAAAATCTGTCTTTGATCAATAATTTTAATAAAATGAGCATGCATGTTTTTGGAATCAATTTTTTCGTAATCACTCTTTCTTATGCCATCACTCGTCATATACATAAATATCAAATGCTTTTTCATCTCATTTCTCTCCTGTTAAAAAACTTAGAGGAGAATGATGTAATCGAAATAACAGAACTTGCTGACGTATGCTTTTATTAGTAAGACCTGGCTAACAATGTAAGACATTGTTTCATTTCTCAGACATTGGAAAAATAGGGAGATAATTCATAATCATCCCCTTCAAGCTTGAAGTTGGTGTTCTTTCTATTTATAAATAAACCCTTAATCTTAACCAGGGGCATGATAGATTTCAATTAATTTGATGGTGCATTCTAATCTCAAGAGAACTATTCCATCTAATCACCCAAACTATTCCATCTTAAGCATACTTTCTTCCTCGCACACAACATCCAAATCTAAAAAGAGATAAAACTCACAATAGGTAACATGGCAATCACAACTTCTCTGAATCGAAAGCAAATTCTCACAAGAATTATTCCAGAAAGAAAAAGAAAAAAAGCCTGCTAAGTCAAAAAAATATGAAAAAGTTGACTTAGAAAACAGCTGGGGCATCTCGATGAATCGCAAATTTAAAAGAATCGTTCCATGCAAAAGTAGGGATTAAAAGCAAAAAAAATGGAAACAAGCTTGTAAACGAAAGTAGGTGAGTGTCACATCAAGAATCTCATTAGTCTTTCAACCATTACATCTACCTCCATCATCATGACTATCAAAGTTCTCTCGCCGACTGGATGCATTCGTTGAGTTAATGGGACTTAGGAATGGAGAACATCAAATAAGAAGGGGTGAGTTAAATCAATATTTTAGTTTTATATCCTTTTTTTCATAAACCATAAATCAACTCACGTTACAACCCTTAAAAGACCTAATTGAAGTTAGGTTCACTATGAAAGCATACTCAGCAAAATTGTTGTTAAATCGACTCCAAATAGTTTGTTAAATCATCGCTAACCATATTTTCACGTCTTTATGCGTGCCAACCTCATGGCCAAATATCATCCACCATACATATTATGTCAATTTTTTGTAACAATTTTCCATTTTAAAACTTGTATGAGCATTGCGTTAGAATTACTTTTCAAAATGAAACAATTTTAGTCACAAGTTAATACTTAGAATCGAGGAAATTTCAACGATGGTCTAATCAAAGGCATGCCGCTTTATGACATTTTTGACTAGGGGCAAATCACCTAGGGATTCTGCCAATCAGGGAAAAATCCTTATAATACTGGGCATATCATCTAAAGATCTAGTTGATTAGGGGACAAACATTCCAAGAATTGGCCAACCTAGGTTAAATCACCTCCAGACCTTAATGGTCAAGGGAAAACCTTCCAATATTCAAATACTAAGGCAATCCATATCGAGATCATATCAAAACATTGTGGGAACCAAATTCCTTTTTAGGAAACTCCTTCAAAAGATCCTACCAACAGGGGAAAAGCGTCTGAGGACACCGTTAATCAGAGGCAAATCCCTCCAAGCTCAGTCAAATATTAGGGCCAATCGCTGCAAGGCTCAATTAAAATAAACCACTCAAAGAAATGATTCATCAGGGGCAAGCCACTCCAAAAGTCGGTTAGTCGAGGAAGAATCCTTTCAAAACCCATACTAAGGTAAGCCACCTTAAGAGCACAGTAAGTCTAACTCTCCAAAGGTTGGATGATCAGAAGTCAGAACCGCTTAATTAGGGGAAAATCATAATAAAATTTAAACAAAGGGAAATCCTCTCCAGACTTTCAAGCTGCCCAAGAAATCGTTGAGTTTGAAACAAGTGTCGGGAAATCATGCTAGAAATTACCTCACATCAAACATCCTTTTTTCTAAGACGAAGAAACCTTGCTTCAAAGGAACCCTTCCATCCTTTGTCCACCACAAGGGCATTGTTGGAAGCCTTCAAGTCATCGCATAAACCATATTCATGTATTAATCATGTCGCATAACTCTAGCATCATGCCATGCATATCACCACAATCATCGGACATATTCCCATAGCATGAAGCCACGATAATAAAACTTTTGCAATTAAAACTCCAATTCTTATTAGGCACGCATAAATGAATTAATCAATCATTACATTTTATGCATCATTGCATGTGTAAGTATACCCACGAGTGTGGAGTACTACACCGAGTAACCATTACATTTCATGCACCAAACTGAATGCATATCACTATATCCAATCATGAATGCATCAAGAACCATGTTTCATGCGCATATGAAGACAATCGTTATTGCCAAAGTCAGCCACTCTACGCTTTTCATCATTGAATCTCGACAATAGATTCCCTGGTTCAATCTAGGCAGAAGATTTTCCAGTAAACTTTGGCAGAAGGGATATTCATCATTGAATCTCGGCAGTAGGTTCCCTGGTTAAATCTCAGTAGAGAATTTTCTAGTAAACCTTGGCAGAAGGTATATTCACCATTGAATCTCAACAGTAGATTCACTATTTAAATACCAGAAATATATTTCCTAGTAAACCTTGGCATAAGGTATATTTAAAGTGAATCTCGGTAGTAGATTCCCTGGTTAAATCTCGACAGAGGATTTCCTAGTAAACCTCGACTAGCTTACATCACCTGTCGACTAGCTTACCAATGCAAGATGTTGGATTAGTTGATCATTTATATCCCCAATGAGTCCATCTTGCATTTCCATTCACCAATAAAGGTTTCTCACCAGGCACAATTTATTTCATATCACAACGTACCCCCTGCAAGTCGCTTTTCTCAAGTAAGTGTCCTCAGCAGAATTCCTCTATGGTCAAGCTTTGTCATCGGCCACAAGTAGATTAATTTTTCGGTTCTTACACTAATATGGGTTTTATCTCGGGTTTTATTTTGGTTCTTACACCAATGATGGTTTTATTACGAGTTTGATCTTAACATGGTTTTTCAGTTCTTACACCGATAAGGGTTTCAATATAGGTTCTATCTAGATGTAGGTTCATTGGTTCTTACACCGACGAGGGTTTCATTTCAGGTTCTATGTTAGTGAGAGTTTTATTTTGGGTTCCACGCGGTTTTCATTTAGGGCTCCATGTTAGTGAGAGTTTTATTTCGGGTTTCACATGGGTTTGATTTCAGGTTCCATGTTAGTGAAAGTGGATACGGGTTTCACTTCGGGTTTTATGTCGATACGAGTTTTATTTTGGGTTTTATCACTGATACGAGTTTTATTTCGCTTCATACACCATTGTTATTCTATTTCAGTTTATACATCACTGCCATTCTATTTCGGTTCTTACCACTATGCCAAAAAAGACCTTTAGCAGCGCTTCAAAGCGCTGCCAAAAGTGGCGCTGCTAAAGGTAAAGGCAGCGCTTTTTTTCAATGAAAAAGCGCTGCTAAAAGCTCCCTTCAGCAGCACCTTTAGCAGTGCTTTTTTAGCCCTTTAGCAGCGCTTTTGTAAGCGCTGCATAATTCCCCCAACCATCCCCCCCTTTAGCAGCGCTTTCAAAAAGCGCTATCTTAGACCCCCCCCCCCCTTTAGCAGCGCTTTTGCAAAAGCGCTGCCATAGCCCACCCTTTAGCAACACTTTTTACAAGCGCTGCCTTAGACCCCCCCCTTCCAAACCAATAGCAGCGCTTTTGTAGCGTAATATTTGTGACCTTTAGCAGCGCTGTTATGTAAAAGCGCTGTCTAATGTCCCAGATTTTAAATTTTTTTTTTATAAAATGTTCACCCTGTTTTGTATATTTTACCAACAACCTGCTTATATTACACAAACCTGCTTATAATTCAGGCCTTTATTTCAACACTTTGGCCTTATAAATAAAATTCAAACTTTGGCCTTATATGTATAATTCAAAACTTTGGATACATTGTAACTCATGACTTTGTTCATAAACATTTTAATATACACATAAACCTGTTTAAATATGTTACAACAAAATTCGATCCTCAGAATTACAACAACACAAATACATTCAATTCACATATAATTACAAGTCTTCCAATCCGATAACTCTATACAATTCTCAACCCAAGAATAAATTGATACCATTCCTCTTTAATTTCTTCCAATTTTGCTTTCGTGTAAGTAGCGCACTTGAATTCATCATAATACTACATAATATAACAGATCGAATAAGATTTAAGTTTAAAACTAATTACTCAGATGAAGTATCAGATAATTATCAAAATGAATCATATAACTTATATAATGAATTGATCCATATCAGGATTGGAATCTCAAGTTGACTAGAAAGAATAATTTCCCTCATAAAGCGCAATACAAAATATCCACAGTCAATACCATTGCGCTGCCGAGGACACTGTAAATGGAAAAAACAAACGAACATTTATCTGGATATATAGTTTAAATAGTTTTATCGAGTAGAAACATGTGAGAATATACCTCCACTCTGATCCAGTTGATGTTGTTAGCCTTACTTTTTGGCACCGTTGCATCTCTTTGTGCTCTGAATATTTGTATAACTCTAACATAATATAAACGCATATTTAGAACAATGTCACATAATAAATAAAGATATATAATTAAAGACAACAGTATACGTCATCAATATTTAGATAACAAATATTTAGATAACAAAAACAATAGTATACCAACAACAAAAACAATAGTATACCAACAATGGTGAAAACAAATATTTAGAAAAACCATCAAATACCAACAATGGTGAAAAGAAAAACCATCAATATTTAGATAACAGTATTAACAAAAACCTTCAAAACTTTTAATGTCTTCAAATACCAACAATGGTGAAAAGAAAAAAAAAACAAGAAAATCCCTTGAAACTGTCACATACCTTAACAATGGTGGAAATGCAATGCAGACGGACGGATGCACTCGAAAACGGACGGTGAACGGACGGCGGGCGACGGTCGGACGGCGGATGACGGCAACAGAAAGTTTGAATAGGGCAAGTTCGTTCGCCAGAGGAGAAAGACAGAAGAAAAGAAATGTACGCGACTGTTCTGTTTCTCTTAAAATTATGGAGGGTATTTTAAAATTATAATACTAATACCTATAGCAGCGCTTTTAAAGGCCTTTAGCAGCGCTTTTAAAAGCGCTTTCTTAGGGTGCCTTAGCAATGCCATATAGCAGCGCTTTATATAAAAAGCGCTGCTAAAGGGCCCCCTTTAGCAGCGCTTTTTAAAAGCGCTTTCTTAGGTCCCCCTTTAGCAGCGCTTTTAAATGCCTTTAGCAGCGCTTTTAAAAGCGCTTTCTTAGGGTGCCTTAGCAATGCCATATAGCAGCGCTTTATAGAATAAGCGCTGCTAAAGGGGACACCTTTAGCAGCGCTTTTTAAAAGCGCTTTCTTAGGTCCCCCTTTAGCAGCGCTTTTTAAAAGCGCTTTCTTAGGCCACCCCTTTAGCAGCGCTTTTTAAAAAGCGCTTTCTTAGGGGCCCCCTTTAGCAGCGCTTTTTCAAAAGCGCTGTCTTAGGTGGGAAATTTTTTTTCTTTTTTTTTACCCACCCTTTAGCAGCGCTTTTTTAAGAAGCGCTGCTAAAGGTTGCGCTGCTAAAACTCATTTCTGGCGTAGTGTACACCACCACCGTTTTTGGTTCTTACACCAATAACGATTGAATTTCCCATATCCCCAGCATAATTAGAACTTCGTATAGGCCTAGCAAATTTCATAACTATTTCTAGCGGACAAAATTTTGGGTCCTCTCGTATTTAATAATCTCTCACCATGATTACATGAAGACTATCGTCAATCATGCTCTCGGGTTGAAGGTAATTAAATAGAGGCAGCTGTCATACCCCAAATTTTGCCCAGTTCCTTTTTTATAACTTTTTAAAGCTTTTCATTTTAAATGATTTAATTAGTTCAGTTGGTAGTGTAGTAAGGAGGTCAAACATATGGTCACGGATTCGAATCATATTATACATCCTTTTTGGAGTTTCTTTTTTTAAATTTTGTTATTTTTGTTAAAAAAAAGTATACAAAAAAATAATTTTCAATTTAATATTAAGTTTCATTTTTTTAATTAAGCATTTTTAATAATAATAATTTTATTTATTTTATGCACTTTTAGTCTAAAAAGGGCTAAAAAACAATAATAATAAAAAAAGAAGGTCTTAATTTGATTTGTTTTTTTTAAAGGATTTTTTCACATCTTGATGAACAAGATCTTGATGAACAAGATAAGAGTTTTAGAAAAATATCGGTTAATTATGATTGAAAATTATAATTAAATTATATTTTGATTTGGCCTTTTAATGACTAACCAATATTTTACTTTTTATTCTTTATTTATTGACCTAGTTTTTACCATATAAATAGTACTAAATTTCTAACATTTTAGACAAACAACTTCACCAATTAACACTAAAAATATCAATCTCCCCATTACACATCTTGTTTATTTTTATCAAAAAGCCAAAAATTCTATTTCTTTTTACATTTATTATTAATTTTTGTATTATATTTAAAATGGTTTTTAATAAATAATTATTTTTTATTTTTTATTTTTATTCGAAAAAACATCAAAAAAATCATAAAATATTCAAAAGTGAAAGTTTTTATTTTACTTTATGTCTAAGAAACTTTCATAGAAGTTTTTGATTTTATTTCTTCTACTTCTAATAAGAATTAAAACAAAACATTCTATAGTTATAATTTTATTAATAATTTTGATAAAGGATTGATTTTGTTCCTTTTTAACTAACCTAATTTTTGTATATAAATAAAACTAAATTCTCACATTCTCCTCACCCCAATTCTTACGCACTTCCTACACTCTTTATATGAAAAAACCAGTATACCTAGAAAAATTCATACAAAAACTATCCAAAACCTATTGTTGATTTTCTTCATACTGAAGAAACTCAACACTAAATCCTAAAGACTTCAGTGCTCCTTCACAACCGTACCTTGCAAAAAAAAAAAGAGAAATAGAGAAGAGTTAGAAGGAGAAACAAAAAAAAAGGGAAAAAGAAAATAAGAAAGGAAGGAAGCAACTTAAGTTTGGTCATGGTATTCTAGTTTGTTGAATTTTAATTCCTTATATTGAAGCAGGTTGCTCGAAAGGGACAAGGAAGTTGTCAAATAGACTAGTGTGTGTTGAAACACCTAGTAGTCGAAGTGTCGAGGAGTTAGTCTCGACATGAATTTTGTCTTAAACCTAATTTTGTAGTGTTGGAAGAATTAGGTATTTTGAGCTCTTTGTTTTTTGGGTTTTTCTTAGGGAGAAAGCAAGAAAAATCTATAAATAGGGAGTAACCTCTATTTTTGTCTTATACAACTTGCAGTTTACAAAGAATAAAATCACAGTTTCTAAGCAGAGAGAAACTCTGCAGAAATTCTTCTTCTTTCCTTATTTTATATGGAATCCCTAATTTTCTTTCTTCCAAATTCAATTTTTTCTTATTTTAATCACCATTGTGCAGCGATACAATCTTGCAACCAAGGTAGCTTGATTTACTTGAGTGAAGAGTGAAGAACAAGAGAGAACTTAATCAGTTGATTGAATCTTGTTCATCAAGATTGATTTAGAATTACTCAAAGTCTTGAGTTTAATTCCAACATCTAGTATCCAGAGCAATGGTTGAGTGATTTATGGGATACAAAACACGATGGTAATGGCGATGAATCACCAGAATGGACATTTTCGGCAAGTCTCCAAATTCTGAAGGGTCAGAATTATAAGAATTAGTGTAAATAGATGAATGTCGTTTTCTATTGTCAAGATTTTTGGGATCTTATGAAGGAAGGAGTAACACCACTTGCAAAAAGCGTGTCGGATCAAGAAAAGGATGCATACAAAGAATTGAAGAAGAAATATTATAAAGCTCTATTTATAATTCATCAATATGTTGATCCAGACAATTTTGAAAAGGTCAGTGATGTAGAATCAACGAAAGAAGCACGAGAAATCTTGGAGAAATTGTTTGGAGGTGCTAAGAAGGTGAAAGAGGTGAGGTTACAAACTCACGAAAGAACGTATGAATTGATTCAGATGGAAGATAATCAAACTATAACATATGTTTTCACTAAGGTTACAAAGCTGATGAATCAAATCAAGGTATATGGAGAAGTGTTGACATCAAGATCAGTTGTTGCAAAGATCTTGAGGTCATTAGCTCCAAAGTTCGACCACATGGTAATAGCCATAGAAGAGTCAAAAGATTTGTCAACATTGACAAAGGAAGAGCTTCAAGGGACGCTTGAATCTCATGAGCAAATAATGGCTGAAAGAGTTGCAAGCAAGTCAAAGAGTCATGTGGCTTTGCAGGCGTAATCAGTAAGAGAAAAGAAAAGGAAAGGGAAGTAGTTCGACAACAAAAATATAGGAGGCCACAACAATTCGACTGGTCGAAATCAACAAGAAGGAGGCAAGTCGAATTAGAGAAAGCCCACATACCAAAGCAACCAAATAGGTAATGCAGCAAGTAGAGGAAGATGTGGTGGTCAAAAACCTGACAAAAATTACATTCAATGTTTCAATTGTCAGAAGTATAGTCATTACTCTAGTGATTGTTCGGAAAAACAAAAGAACTAACATAATGATGCAAAGTTGGCAAAGCATGAAGAAGAAGAGATGTTGTTGATGGTTACAACAAGATATGAAGAAAGATTCCATGACCAATGGTACTTGGACCAGGATGCTCATCACACATGACTGGTAGGAAATATTGGTTTGTTAACATAAAACCCTCAATGAAGAACATGGTGAAATTTCCAAATTATAATACTCTAGCAGCAGAAGGTATTGGTGATGTTTTGATTATGAGGAAAGATGACAAGAGGTTAGTAATTTCCAATGTATTGTACATACCAGACACGAAGAGTAATTTGCTCAGCATTGGACAGTTGATCGAAAAGAACTAAAAAGTGTTGATTAAAGACAAGATGATGAGAGTTCTCGACTCAAGAGGAAGGTTAATATTAAAGGCTCTAATTTCTCAAAACTGAACCTTCAAGATTAAGCTTAATATGATGGATCACAAGTGTCTTGCAACTGCAGCTAGCAGGGATGAATGGATATGGCACTATAGACTTGGTCATCTTAATTTTAAAGGAGTCTAAGATCTAAAGAGAAGAAATATGGTTTAAGGGTTACCAGAAATCGACATTCAAAATAAAGTGTGTGAAGAATGTGTGTAGGAAAAGCAACACAAGAACAAATTCAGCAAGGATGCAGAAAGCAGGTCAAAGGTAGTTCTTGAAGTCATATACTTTGATGTATGTCGTCCTATCCAGGTGGACTCGATTGGAGGTAACATATACTTTGTCACTTTAATAGATGATTTCAGTTGAAAACAATGGATTTACCTAATAAAGAAGAAAAGTGAAATGATCGAGGTATTTGTCAAGTTTAAATCTATGGTCGAAAGATAAAGTGGTCGAAAGCTCAAGATTCTAAGGACTGATGGTGGTGGAGAATATGTATCGAAAGACTTCGACACATTAAGTGAAAAACAAGGGATTATGCATGAGGTAGTGCCACCCTACACTCCACAACAAAATGGAACTACAGAAAGGAAGAATGGAACCATCATGAATATAGTGAGAAGTATGTTGAAAGGAAAGCATCTACCCAACAAATTATGGGGAGAAGCTCTGTCGACTACAACATACATACTGAATAGATATCCGACAAAAAAAAAAGGAATCACGCCAGAAGAATTTTGGTCTGGTGTCAAGCCTAGCTTGAGTCATTTGAAGGTATTTGGATCTATAACACATAGACATGTGCTAGATTAGTTAAGAAGAAAACTTGATGACAAGTCGAGTCAAATGATCCTAATAGGATATCATTTAATTGGATAATACAAGTTATTCAATCCAGTGAACAAGAAAGTAGTGGTCAATAGGGACGTGATGATAGATAAGCTTAAGGAATAAGATTAGACTGAGAATGTCAAGAAAGATTCATTGAGAATCTTATGTGAAGAACTAATAAATGAAGTCAAACAGAAGTTCAACAGGAAGAAGTTAGAGGTCAAGTAAGCACAAGCAGACCTTAAAGAATAAGACACATGCCTGCAAGGTTACAAGAATGTGTGATTACATCAGATGATATGATTGGTAATGAACGTGATTTAGTATGCTATGCTTTATATGTAGATGTCAAACCAAAAAATGTAGCTGAAGCATTGTAGGATTCTAAGTAGGTGAAAGCAATGAACAAGGAACTGAAGTCCATCAAAGTCAACAACTCTTAGTCACTTGTCGAATTTCCTCAAGATAAGAAGGAAATCGATGTGAAGTGGGTATAAAAGGTGAAGTTGAATCTCAAAGGAGAAGTAACTCGACACAATGCGAGACTTGTGGTGAAAGGGTTTCTTCTAAAAGAAGGAATCAAATTCGACGAAGTTTTTGCACCTGTCGTTAGGATCAAAACAATCAGGTTGGTTATTGGTCTATAAAATATGAACAACTGGCACATATGTGAGATGGATGTGAAATGTACATTCCTGAATGTCTCCATAGATGAAGAAGTTTTTGTTGCACAGCCAGTTGGGTTTGTGAAACTAGGTGAAGAAAGGAAGATATACAGGCTGCATAAAGCCATGTATAGTCTTAAGCAAGCTCCAATAGCTTGGAACAAGAAGATAGATAACTTTCTAAGGGAGAAGAAATTTGTGAAGTACACAACCGAGTATGGAGTATATGTAAAAATAAGCAATAATGAATTTCTTTTACTATGTCTCTATGTCAATGACCTGTTGATAATAAGAAGTTGTAAGAAGGATATCAAAAATTTCAAACATGACCTAAGTGAGGAGTTTGAAATGTCAGATTTGGGAAATATCTCATATTTCCTTGGAATTGAATTCTACAATAGTGGTAAAGGTTTAATGATACACCAAAGAAGATATGCAGGCGAAATACTCAAGATATTTGAGATGCAAGATTGTAACCCAACATCGACTCCAGTTGAGCCCATAATGCAACTGTCGAAAGACAAAGATGAAGATGATGTTAATCCTACATAGTATAGAATACTCATTGGATCACTTCGATACCTTTGTCACACAAGGTCTGATTTAGCATACAATGTAGGTATGGTGAGTAAATTCATGCAAAAGCCATAGGTATCATACCTAGCAGCCACGAAGACGATACTAATGTACCTAAAAGGAACTCTCGACTATGGAATTTTGTTTCCTACATCTAATGAAGGAAAAGAATGCAAGTTAGTGGGATATAACAACTCAAGTTGGTGTAGTGATGTTGAGGTTAGAAAATCCACAGCTGGATATGTGTCTATGCTAGGGGGTGCACCAGTTGCTTGGAGTTCAAGAAAAGAACCAGTAGTGGCATTGTAGTCATGTGAAGAAGAGCACATAGTTCCTTATCTCTATGCATGTCAAGCAACATGGATGGTGAATTTGGTCGAAGAGATTGCAGGGAGGGATCATTGAGCAATTACCATGAAGATCATGTTTGCTATCAATCTAGAAAATAATTCGATAGCGAATGGACGAAGAAAGCACATCGAAATGAGGTTTCGTTATCTTCTAGATCAGGTATCAGATGGGAAGATAAACTTGAAACACTATATAACTGAGAATCAGATTGCAAATATCATGACGAAAGGAGTACAGGTCAAAGTGTTTAAGAAACTAAGGTCTATGATAAATTTAGATATTTTAGACGCAATAAAGTACGTGGTGTATTGAATTATAATTCCTTGTGTCGAAGCAGGTTGCTCGACAGGAACCAGGATGTTATCGAATATCCTAGTGTGCATCGAAACATCTAGTTGTCGAAGTGTCGATGAGTTAGCCTTGACATGGATTTTGTCTTAAACCTAATTTTATAGTGTTGGCAGAACTAGGTATTTTGGACTTTTCTTAGGGAGAAAGCAAGAAAAATTTATAAATAAGGAGTAACCCATATTATTGTTAAATAAAACTCGCAGTTTGCAAAGAATAAAATCACAGCTTGTAAGCAGAGAGAAACTATGCAGAAATTTTTCTTCTTCCTTTATTTTGTATTGAATCTCTACTTTTCTTTCTTCTAAATTCAATATTTTCTTGTTTTAATCGCCATTGTGAAGCGATATTGTAACACCCTACTCTACCCATTCGTATAATAATTTAAAAATACGAAAATAATGTGGAATCAAATCATAGTTAATACACGTAGGATGTTAGATTACAAAAACAACATCAAAGTGAAGTATCTATTTGCTTCACATTTTATTCATTTCATAAAAATAAGTAGTTTGGTTAAACAGTAGAATTAAATCAAACGATTTAACATGTAAACTTCCAATACATTAACTCTCCATGTAATATATGGTCCAACAAAAATTAAATCAAAACCAGATACATAACAAATACAAAGTTAAATAACATAAAGAAATCACGAAATCCCCATCTTGCCCGTGTTATGTATCTGAGTGACTCCTAAGACTCGACCAAATAGCAACACGATGCCCCAAGCACTACTCAGGTATCTTATCATCTGTACTCCTCAAAGGAGCACAGATGCAACAAACAGAAAAGGGGTGAGAACTACATTCAATAAATACACGATGAAAAACACATGCTAAGAGTAGTTCACATAAAACACACCAAGCATACAATCACCATGCATGTACAAGTTCCACATCATAGTTTAGCATGTACAATCACCATGCATGTACAAGTGCCACACTATAGTTCGACTAAACATTCTCATAATATCCCATGTTTTATTCTACTTAATGTTATTACTAGTTTCTCTTATGTCCAATTATACCATCTTAGTCTTACGGATTAAGGGAAATTACATCACACGTGAAATCGGGACAAAAATTGAGAAAACAAGAAAATTGCTATACAACTCAGCCCATACATGTATTGCCCTTAGCCATACGCGTAATGCCTTACTCGCTTGCCCACCCTGCTGCGTACCATACGCGTAGGGCCCTAGACTGCTCAGGTCCATACGCGTAATGCCCAGTGCCTTACGCGTATGACCAGAGACGTTTTACCCCCCAAAAGTCCATTTTTAGACCCCCTTACACGTATTGGCAAAGGGACATGCTGGCCTTGGAATAGGGTGCGTATCATACGCGTAATGCCCTTGGAGTTCCCTGTCATATGCATAATGCCTCACTTGTTATGCGTATGGTCAGTGCCAGCACCAAAATTCAGTTTTGTGCATTTCTTACAAATTTCCACCCTTTGATCCCTTATTCTAGTACCTAAATTAGATACAAAATCATCTTTTCTTCAGTCTAATCCCAAAGTTTTTACTATACTTCATGTTTTCATCATTCTTATCAATATTTTATGTGTTAACAACCTAATTTTTGTTAATCCCATAAACCCTAAATTTCAGACCTGCATCACTAACCCATTACAAATACAAGATGTGTGTGCTTACTTGCTTTACAGGTTAGGCGGTCCCCCAAGGGCTCAAGTAGATGAATTATCAAAGGATGTGCATCATATTTAACATCTCAAGTCCGTTATTCATCCATGAAGATCAGGAGCTTTCATTCATCAATAATAAAGTGTAAAGTTGCATTGAATCAAGATCAACAAGGCTCAAGTCCTTAGATACACCCCAAATTAAGGTTTTAACCTAATTTAGTCACTGGTTGAATTTTGGAGTAAGGCATGATCCAATATCTCAATAAATGTCTCAAGGGCATCAAATGCATCATATTAGTCAATTCATATGGTTGGATTAATCCAAAGAGCTTGATTCATAAGCAATGCAAGAATTTAAGTTCATTTGATAAAAAGTAAATTGCACCTTTGAATTTTGACCTAGACATGATTTCAAGCCTTGGGACATGATTCAAGACACTTAAAAACACCTTTGGAGTCCATCCATAATGTTCAGTTATCCCAATGGATTTATTTGATTGAAGATCACAAAGTTCAAGTTCATTTGATAAAAAGTCAACAATTGATCAAAGTGAAGTTTGAATTTTGACTTTTTTTGGTCAAATATGGGTTCTTCAAGAATGATGATAATGTGTGATTTGGATCATGATAAATCAAGAGAAATCAAGAAATATGAGGTTACTTGCAAAAAGGGTAACATTGTAGAAATTGAAATTTTTTCTAAGTTATGAAAGTTCAAGATCTTTGTCTAACTTGTCAAAGCCATAACTTCCAATCCAAGTAACCATTTTCTTTGCTCCAAAGACCAAATTAAAGAGCTTATTACATACTATAACTTTTTCCTTGAGGATGAATATCCAAAAATGAATAGATTGAGAGATATGAAGCCATGAAGTTGGAGGTTTAATACTTTTTGAACTTAAACACTTAGAAATTTTTCAAGCAGATGTTGTCTTATGTTGGAGCCAACTTTAAGGCCATGTTTCTCCATGATCCACATTGATTCAAGACAAACATTGAACATTATACTTGAAGTATGTTATCTCAGCTTTCCAAAATTTCCAAGAACATTCACTTACCTTACTTGAGCAAGAAGTTATGAATTTTACAATATACCTTGTTGCAACTAAATTCTCAAGAGCAGACTTGTTGAAACACGATTTAGATGACCTAGCTAGCTTCATTTGTTCATAATATCAACATCAACATCATCATATACCATGTGCTCTGCAAGATCACAAAAAAATTGTCATAGTTCTATCCTTTGGCATGTGAAAAAAAACATCCAAAAGCTAAGAACTTAAGTTTTGTCTTCTAGCATTAAAGTGCAATTAGTGAATTGGCCAAGAAACCACCCCAATCTGTCAAGAATTGACCAAAACACCAAGGATAAAGATGCAATATGACAAATTCAATCTCAGAAGATCAAGATTCTAGCCATGTGAGGAATAGGCTATGTGTACCTTGGCATCCAAGTTATGGCACATCGTATGATTCATTGGATAATAGCATGTATCCTAATCCAAACTTTTCTCCAAATATCTGAAAAATTTCTCTATAAATAGAGATTATTTTGCATCATTCAAAACACACCAAAACATAGCCAAGACTTGATTTCTCACATTCCTCCTCTTTCCAAAATTTTCAAGTCTCAAAGGACTGAAAACTTGAATTATCAATTCAAGATTGTTTCCCTTTAAACCAGTGATCAAAACACTTACACTATGTAGAAGTGATCCAAAAACTTATCCACTAACTATAACACTAGAAACACATCCTCCATATCTCACTTGCTTCAAGCTGCAAATTGAGTTGTCCAAGGAGTTCCAAAAGGTTTCAAACCAATTCAAGCATTGCAACATTGCATCTGAAACACCTCTATCAAGGAATTTGATTTCCATTTTGCAAGGTAAGTTGATCTAAACTTAACTCTATGATTCATACATCATTCTTAATAGTTTAAGTTACAGATATGTTTGTCATGATGTGGTGATTGTTTTCCCTTAGTTAATTGTATTATATCATGAACATATAGGATTTCATTTTGAATTTTCAAATAGGGTTTATACTAGTTTCAGTTTAACTGTGTAAGATGCATTAAATATAAATGAAATTGGTTGATACCGTCAAATTCCTTGTGAAATTTTAAACAACTTTGGTCTTTACATCTTTCAATTTCATTGAGAAATGAAGGTTTTGGAAATTTGAAATGGATGAAGAAGATGAAGCTCGTGGAAGAAGATGAACATGGTGGTGGCGCTATTTTTCAAAACAAAATGATTTTTTTAATATATTATAATTTCATTGCAGTATAATCATTGGATGTATCACCACTCCCGTGGTTAGAGCGTGTGTTTTCAGGATTTGTGTGTGTGCAAGGTCTGGGGTTTGAATCCCCCTTGCCCAAGACCTTTTGATGTTATTTTTTTAAACATTTTTAAACTTGAAATTTCATATATTATTTACACTGAGCATTACTCATCACCACTAGCTATGTTTTTAAGCCCATCACTCCAAAGGCGTGAGTTCAAGCCTTGATGGAAGCATTCCATATTTGTTTTACCACTATTTTTTATGGTTTTCTTAATAAATTCATCAAATTATTTCGCCAAGCAAAAATCATTATTTTTCAATAATATTTTGCACACTTTTCATTTATCTTGTATATTTTGAGAATCCATAAAAAAAATTCCAAAAATAATATTTATTTTTACATTTTTATTAGGTTGAAAATTAGTACTTTTTATGTATTTTTCATGATCCCATTTGATCATTTCTTTGACCTAATTGTACATATGTGTTTGTATGGTCATAACATACTTTGTTTAAGTCTTGTTGATGTACATAACATATTGCCTTAACTTATACATCATCCATATATCATGATTAAGTGTTATTTCTTTTGAAAAGTACTTTGATGATGTTTAGTTGAAACCTTAGGGTTTTGTTTAACTAATATTTTGAAAACATCTTGATACATGACTAGGGCTTCCACTTGAGTTTGGATTCTCCAAAGCCCTTGATTTTATCATTTCTAAAAGTATTATTCATGTTCTCACCTTCATAAATTTCCATTAGGGTTTTGTTTACCCTTTGTTATATTCATCTGATCTTTGATTCATCTTGAATACATGCTTACTTGAACTTCTTTGTGATTGCTTCAATTGATTTAATCTTTGCTCACATATTTTTTCCTTCATAAACTCTTACCATGATGAACATGTCTACTTGTCTAATGCACATTCGCATGTTGATATATCATACTTGATCATAATCATGTTCATGTTATCCTTGATGACTACATTTGTTTAAAAGCTTAATCAATTTTGTTTTATTAAGTTTATCTTGACATTTATATCTATAATACTTGCATTCATACAACTGTTGCATTTCAATACTCATCCTTAGTTTAGACTTAGTTAAAACTTTAGGATTCACTTTAAACTATAACCTAGTTAAAACTCTAGGATCGCCTTTGAAGTTTTCAACTTCATTCAAGTCAAAACCATAGCCCCTTTGTGGCTTTAAACCTTCAAAAATAAAACCATAGCTAACCTTTGGCTTCAACTTCAACTTCAAATCAAACCTTAGCCAACCTTTGGCTTCAATTTCAAAACATTCCCCTCAAAGATGAGACATGAATCATCTCTATATAAGAGATGTCTCTTCTATTCCCCACAACATAAATAAAACATTTCAAACTTTTCTCCATTTTAAGTGATGTAAGTGGCACACTTGTTGATTTAAAATCCAAGCTGGAGTCCTTCTCTTACTATAGTACAAAATACTTCTTTCATTTAAGTGATATAAGTGGCACACTTGTTGATTCTATATCCAAATCAAGGTCCTTCTCTTAATATGTAAAGACTCATTTAAAGGAAGATATGGCATTACTCTGGATTTTCTACATCCAAGTTTAAATCTTCTTCCCTTATTATCTTCTTTCTTAAAATGTTTGTGATGAATAGGTGAGATATCTCCCTTAAGATTACAATTTGTCTCTTCTCTGAACCCCAATTCCACCCATTAGTAGGTGCAACTACTAACACTCTAATTTCTCAACTTCCTTTTGAGAATACGTAGGCATAAGAATGCGAGATCTTAGCGAGCACAATAATAAGTAAAATCTTTAGGTTCCTATAACTTTTTCTTAGTTTATTTTAACATACCCTACAACAACAACAAAAACATTTCCCACTTGTATCACTCACTCAAAATAGTCAATAAATCCCCAATACACAAAAAATGACTTAATTAACAGTAACACAAATATACACAAGAAGTTCCTATAGGATATTATATATACTTAGGATGCTAATACCTTCCCTTAGTATAACGAACCTCGATTCCTGATCTCTTAGTGCATTATTTTGCATTGCACACACTCAAGGGTTTATTTAGATTTTTCCCCTTTCCTCATTTTCGGGATAAATTAAAAGTTCACATGTGGGGCAACTTTCGAAAGAAAAATCGCGCGCTACAGAAAAATGGCAACTTCACTAGGGAATTAGGGATTTTATCCCCCCTAAAAGGGTTAAGCCTATCTTGTATATATTTGTGATTTTTAGTGTTGATATCATTTTCATGTTGTTGTATTCATCATGATTGTTTGGGTTTTCTAGTTGATCTCTATTAGTGAGACAAATCCTAACCTGAATTTGAGAGTACATACATAAGATAGGATGTTGGTATAATTAAAAGTTACATGCCTGGAGTAATTCTACGCATGAGTGACATATGATATAATCACACTCAGTGGAGGCTCCTTTGGAATTACTGATGCCATTGTGAGTAGTCGTAACACCGTTACTTCTCCAACCCGGGAGCCTGAGAAATTAAGGACCTTTAGTATCCCTTTACCCCACTTGGCCTTTTTTAGGATTTAGGGTATTGATTATCCAGTTGTAGACCCGAGGTAGTTGTCATGCGATACTACACTCAGACGTGTTTCTCTTGAGAATATTATTAGCCCGCATGAGTTGTCATGCAAGCCAATAATATCCAAAATATGGATCTATGACTTTAGGAACCATGTTAGAACATGTTCTATAGGTATTATGAACCCATAGTACATAGTCTTTTGGTTTGGTTAGACCAATGACTCCATACTCGTGACGTCGAACTCTTAGACCAAAATATTTCTCTAGAGCTCAAAAACCCTAAGTTCTTCAATTTTTCATCAAGTGATTTTTATCGAATAGAAGTTTGATTCGCATCCATTATCGATTCTTCATCTTGGATGCACATTCATCTTCTATCATTCCTTGTGAAGCAAGCTACCATGGTGATGAATAGCTAAATCTTTTGTATCAAGGATTGATGTAGTCTTCCTTGATTTTGTATGTATTTTCTTTAATCTTTTGTATTTGAACAAGTTGATGATTCATATATGGTGAATAACTTTGTTCTTTATGATCTACATTTGTTTTGAATCACTCTAGACATAGATTTTGCAAAACTTGATCTAAGATATTCATCTATCAGTGAACAAACTCTAGACATAGATTTGTGAGTTGATATTTGCTTTGTATCAATCTTAAAGATTATTGTATTGATTGTTAGCATGAGACATCATCTAGTGATAGATACAATAATATTCACGAAACCGCTTTAGACATAAACGGTATTGAGAGGGTACGTGATTATATTAATCAAAAACAAGTTTACATGCTTGATTAAGAGAATATATGCAAGTTAGGTTGACGAAATCTAATCTTGATATGTCTTGTTAAACAAACATCTTTCTAAAATTTACTCTTTGCTACAAAAACTTGTGACAACTTATGATACCAAACAAACAACTTTTAAAAACCCTACTTAAAACTCTTTAAACTATAAAACGATAATTCATATCACTACAATCTCTGTGGAGATAATACAATTATTACCCGCCGATTATACTTTTAACAAACAATCACTCAACCCTTAGTCGATCAACCTGGATAGACCTTTAATATTATAAAAACACAATCTCTCTCACTATAAGATTCATTAAATTATAAAGAAACTAAATCTATGCAAACGATATGTGAACACAAATGACAATCACCCATATTAATAGATTTTCAAATTTCGTCTTCATTTAGTAGGCGAGCTATAATTCGTTCAACGGATTTTTCTTTTGGGTTACTTATCTTTAAAGTTTTCCCAACCGAAATTTGTATGATGCAATAAATTTTCCGGACGATTTGAATATTCAATCATTGAATTTTCTTTATTTTTTCAACTCAACATTTTGTTTTGTTGCTCAATTACGCATTTCACAATGAATTCTTCTTTGAGAAATGATATTCTTACACCATTTTCTACACCTACATCGTATTTCACTGTTCACCAATACGATGAACAGTCAAATATTATAATGTTAAATGTATTTTAAAATATATATATAAAAAATTAATTTTTTATTATTTTTAAATTAAATGATACTGATATGAAATTGTGTGATTAACCAACTTCATTAACCAACATTTTACATGTTATTAACCAACTTTGTTTACTGTTAAAAATTATTTTTAATATCTGAAAGTTTATTAACCAATTTCATAACTTCAATAAGCAACTTTTTACTTTTCATTCATCAATTTTATTTTACTACTAAAAACTATTTTTAATATCTGAACGTTAATTAACCAATTTCATCACTTCATTAACCAACTTTTTATATTTTATTAACCAACTTTGTTCCATAACTTAAAGAATTATTCACAAACACTGTTCGTGAGTACTATTCATGCACCGTTTATGATATTATTCATAACATTGTTCACCGTATAAATACGATGAACAATATATACGGTGTAAAACATTGGTGTATAAATAACATTAATGTTGTTCTTTATTTCCAACAATTCCTCATGTGTTTATAATTTTTGGTATTAAATATAACTAAAAAAAGTTTACTATTTGTAACATTTAATATTATTATTTTCCAATTTGTAATTTAAACTTGTTTTTTTCAATAATTTTATTATATTATGGAATAAATTTCTATAAAGAAT
Source organism: Lathyrus sativus (assembly GCA_963859935.3). NCBI lineage: Eukaryota > Viridiplantae > Streptophyta > Magnoliopsida > Fabales > Fabaceae > Lathyrus > Lathyrus sativus. Next base: position 253,642,561 of record OZ012735.1, on the reverse strand, counting down.
TATTTGAAAATATAGAATAATTTGTATTACTTTTAAAACACGAAATAAGATTAACTACTTTTTAGTGATTGTGAAAGTAATTATTTATCTTTTTATTAAAGACTAACTAAAGGAGAGTACTGATATTTCATTTAGAAAAGCATGTCCCCAATAACCTTTCTTGGCTCAGTTTGGACATATATGAGACTTGACACCAAACTTTTTTTGAACTTTAATTTGATTCTTTTGACCATGCTCCTTTTGGAAAGTTTGGATGACATAAAGTATGGTCTTCTTATAACTTTAGACTAGTCTTCTTATCAACCAGAATTTAGAATGGTGCGATATGCACAAATGTATTATATATGTGAAGATAATGATCCCTAAGTTTGGGAGTTTAAAAAGAAAAGGAGAGAAAAATTGAAGATAAAAGAAGAGTAAAGGGAAGGAGGAGAGTGAGTAGTCCCTAGCATTATATTTTAATTTTCTTCATTGTACTAAAGTAATTTAATGCATGGAAATTCACTATATTGATTTAATTGCACTTTTGGCTTTTTCTGTTTTACTTTATTTTATAAATTTGGATAATTTTAAATATATATATATATATATATATATATATATATATATATATATATATATATATATATATATATATATATATATATATATATATATATATATATATATATATATATATATATATATATATATATATATGAGTCTGAATCAGCTGAAGTTAAAGTATAAGCCTACAAATTTTACACTAAATTTTAAATGTTAATATGAATAAATCAAATAATCTTATAAATAGTTTATTTATTAGAAAAAATAATTGGCCACGAATCCACAAAAATTGAATCTTTTTTAGTAGCTCATTTATTCTTGTTGTAGTTATCTTTTTTGCATTCTGCTTTGTTTTAGAAATATAAAGAAGGGGTGGTAAAATAGATCGTGTCCTGTCGGGTCAGTCCGCGCACTGGTTAAAAAATGGCGGGTTGGGTTGTATTTTTTGGGTCAGCCGCCCACCAAAACTCGCTCCGCGAAAGACCGCCACCCGTCAAAGTTCGTCTCGCCAAAATCTGTCGTCCGCGAAAGCACTCTGCAGCTATATGTTCAGTTTGTCTCACCTTGAACCCACCCTTTTTTAGTTAACTCTAGTAACTTCAATTATTGATGGTTTTATTTTATATATTTATTTGAGAATATATGCAATATTTTTTGAAATAAAGTTTGTTAAAAAGATAGTTTATAAAAATTGTTCTAAAAAATAAGTGAAAAATCTATTTGAAATGTAAAAACAAGCCTATTAATCTATTAAAAAATGTAGAAAAAAAATAAAAAAGTAGGCGCGCAAGCCCGCTCCCACCATCTTGGTGGGGTGAGCTAGATTTTTATGTCCATTTTTACTTGGCGGGTTAGCCCGCCTCGTCTTTTTTTGACAGACTTAAGGCAGGGTGGGGAGGGCGGCCCGTTTTGCCACCCCTAATATAAAATATCTTCTATGTTTTTTTTTGCTTGACCTTATGTTGTCCATGATAATTTTTTATAGAATGACTAATAACATACAAAAAAACAAAAGGAATGATGTATTTCAAACTCAATATCAACATTAAATATATAACCCTCTCACTTATTAAGAAAATGGTAGGCAAATATTCTAACAAATTAATTTTTATCATAGTTATCGCGTAATATCCAATCTTCTTACTTTAACTGCTTCGTCTAAGGATAGTGAGATAATATTACCTCTTGCGATTGAAAAAAGAATTTGTGAATTCCAACATTAAAGAGAAAAGCCGTGAATTCTAATCCAACATTAAACATTGATATTTTAAACTAAACTTTGGCTGAAATCTGATGTCTAAGTAAGACAAAGTCCCCGATCCTTATGAAAAAAACTAAAATTATGTTGCTTAGGGGACAAGTGTCGAACTCGATGCTTCGACAATCGATTAGACAAGATACACCAGAACTACTACAATAAGAAATACTAGATGATGGAGCAGAAAAACAATAAAGAACACAATCAATTGTTTATCCAATTTGGTGAAATAACACCTAAGTCTGGGGTGCTGAGTCCATAACACAAGAAAGGAAATTCAATATTATTAGCTTAGTACAATTATACTTACAAGAAACAACAAGCCTTAGGTTGTTCAATACCTCTTCCTAACATTACTCAATGAATCTCTTTAGAGCCTCCACCTAAACATGAGAAACAACTCACTTTCTTCCATGCCACAAAAACAGTGACAGGGGAAAACAACCACTAAATCCTAGTGATCAAATTTAATCTTAACAAGATGAAATAATCTTGAATACTTAAACTCAACTAGACAAACCTTCAAGTTACTGAAAGATAGAGGTGTATGTAATAATGTTAAATTTACAAGTCAACTAGACAAACCTTCAATGCTAAGTTACTAAAACATAAAGGTGTACATAAAATAACAAGGACTCTTGTAAACCCTAGAACTCTAAAATCTTCAATGGGAATGCTTGTTTTTCAATGTAGGTTTGAACTCCTTATATAGTAAAATAACTCTGGGCTTTTTCCTTGTGGATATACAATTATTTTCTTCCAAAATCTTTTCACAATTTGTTGGACATTTGATTTTCTCCTTGAATGTCTCAAACAAAAAGATATGATTTGGTTTGTTATAAATTCAAATTTAAATCTCTTTTAAATCTGATTTGATCTTCATAATTGTCCAATAAATCGTATATATAATCATATTGTTAAACCAATATCAATAAACATAACTGAACCTTCTAAAAAGATCATGTTAAAACGAAGCAATGTGGCACCTGTTACACAATGCCCATATGTCGTACCAACATGCTGGAATATCACGCCCAACATGTGTCCCTTTTGCAGCTTCAACAAGCTAGACCAATTTTTAACACTTGGAAACTTCTCCAAGTTTTTGTTATGTTAAATGCAGTCAATCCAATAGGAACTACAATCTCCCCCTTTGGGAAGTTATAGAAAAATAACTCTTCAAGATACAAACACTTCTTCCATCAGAGCAAATGACAACTAGTAAATGTATTGGATATTTAGAGCAATTAAATAGTAATAGCAGCTTCCATGTATTAGAGTTAAGCACCAACAACAATAAAAGTCCAAAGCATTAACATTCAGATGCTTACATACAATCAATTCAGTTGCTCCAAACCAAACAAACAATCTTGCAATTATTCACAAATTCATTCATGCATGAATCTTTTATCACATAGTTAGTAGAACACAATCCTTCTAACTAACATATATCAATATGCAATCATTCACATACTTAATTATGCACACATAGTCAGTTAGTGGTTGATATCGAATATGTAATGAATACTACTAACACAAATATATCTATTTTCATAAATTTAAGGACCAGGACCAGATGTCATGCCCGATGCTCTAGCGTGAAGCGTAACATTAGTACTTCATGAATAGTCAGTACTAAACAATCACCGGGTTTATCTGCATAGGAGATACACCATAGGGAATAACATACATAAGGTTAATCATGCAAAGGTTATGTTAGCACATACAATCCCAGAAACAAACCATAATAGCATCCAGATACGCATAAACATTAGATCTTTTATAATAGTAATAAGCTAAAATAGGCTAAAGAGTCTTTAAAATTCCAAACAAAATAACATGCCAAAAAACAAGGGCCCAAACAATAAAGTTAGAACCATGATATCTACAGGAAGAAATCTCCAAACTTGAGCACCTTAGATCAAAAACTAGTTTAAGATGTCTTCATCTAACTAAGAATCACTTGAGTACTTAATTCCATTAGCTTTGTGTCGCACCTCAGAAAAAGAGAGAACACGACCTTGCAAGAAAACCTCTCGGATTGGACTAATAGAAGAGTCTCCACCGAATTTATTTATTCTCAAAAGAGGAAAAGAGAAATTATCTAGAAAACCCGCAGAATCGAAAAAGGACAGAACAAGGCAGTCACAACCATTGTTGGGGTTTGGAGGCCGATTATGCAAGGGGAAGGCATTAGCACCCCTACATCTGTTGTACTCAACGGGAACCATCTAGGTTGTCTACGTATGAAACGGTGTTGTTTATATAAAGGTTTATCTACTAAAGGGAAAATAATGTTTTTTTATCAGGGTGCTCGCCTCGGTGTTGGCCTCGTGCCTACCTACCCTTATGGTGCAATGAGAAAGTCTGAGCTTCGTAGTTCAGCCTAAAAAATGATTGTTTCTTGGTTGATTTTACCTTGAAAAAGGATTTTCAGAGTGAGGCCCTAAGGTGCAAAAAGAGAAGCTTGATGAGTTGATGTTGTTTTTAATTTTTGAAAGAGATTTGTTCTTGATTAGGATTCCACTAAAGACTATGGGTAGAGGTGATTATTTCAAGAAATCAAGTCGAACACCTTGTGTCGAAATAATCATAGTGAATGTAGGGAAGCTCCATTCTCACTCCTTCTCCACCATTTAAGTGTAGGGAACATCTTGATTCAAACTCTGTTTCACTTTCTTCTCACGATTTGTGTTTTGTTTGTGTTCATTGTTGTTGATGATTGTGAAAGGTTGAGATGTCGATTTGTGGTTGTGGAATAGTTTGGTGTTTTAAGGTTGAAGATGAATTTTAAGGTTATTTATGAAGGTTTTAATTTGGGTTTGAAGAATGATTGATGTTACAAAGAGGATTGAAGGTTTTTTTGCTATAAAAAAATTCAGAGTAGCAATGGCTCCAAGAGCTTACAAAAATGAAGACAATGAAGTTGTATTTATAGTGTAAGAGGTGAGGAATTTGTCTTTCCATTTTCTTCGATTTCTCCGTATTTTGCTTTTGTGACGTTTTTACAATTTTTCATTTTCATTTTGTCATACAACATTTTCAATTTGTTGTGTAATGTGCAGTAACTGTGATGTGCGGTGTGTTGTGTTGATGCATATTGTGTGATATATTATGGGGTCATAACTTGTTGAAAGTTGTACATGTTGTGAATACGACTTAATTGTTGGCGTGAGGAATGGCTGTGACGGCTTGGAAAAAGTTTGTATTTGGAAAGGCTTTGATTGATTGTGTAGAAAGCATGTTAAAGGTAGGAAATGGTTAGTTTGTGTGTGTGTTTGGGAATTGGCTTGTGCGCTGATTGATTTATGTATAATAGGATTCGTGTATGGCTTTGTTGGTAGCTGTGTATTACTTTGAGTCCTGGATGGAAGTGTGTGTAAGTAATTTCATGCGGCTGAAAGGAACTTGTTATGTAGTCGTGTGGGGCCTGATGTGTGTAGGTTTGGCTTGGAAGTTTCTATGTTGTGCTTGTTTGGCTTTAATCTTGTAGAGAGCTGTTATGAATTTGGCTGAAGAATTGTATGCGTGTGGCTATAGCGAAGTCTTTGGCTTATGTGATATTGGCTTGTGATGAAGGTTTGGTTTGGAAATTGGTTGGCCGGATATCAGCGTGGTGAGTATGAATGGCTTGACATTGCCTTATTTTGTTTGACACTTTTTTGGATTGTCTTATTTTTTGATGATGGGCCTTGTATAAAATCATGTAATGGGAGTTTTTTTCATGAACTTGTATTATTCTTGTAAGAACTTGTAATGACATGGCCTTTTGACTTTTTGTAGAGATTTCGTAATGGACTTTATATTTTTTGTAACATTTTGTATGAATGGGAATTTTGGATTGTAAGGTAATGGGGTTTAGCAATTTGTACCCTCCATATTGACTCTTGAATTCTATGCTTGAGAACTCGATTTTTGAATTTGAGTAATCATGCTTAAATTGACTCCAAATATTACCAATCTTGAATTAAATCCACAAATCGCACTAAAAATCAATTTCTAACAATCTTTGAATGAATCCTGAGAAAATGAACATGAAGTAATATGGATCTTCAGATGAGTTAAAGCCTTAAAATAATGAAACCACTGATGCATCAATTTCTGAATTTGGCCACTTGAGTACTGATAAACCAAAGCTTTTACATTAAACCTTATGAGCAGCAAATGCTTTAAAATCAGAAGATAACAACTTGTGATATGAACTGCAATACACTGCACAAAACCCTAACTGAAAGATGAACTGGAACCCGATGATTCTTTAACCATGAAGCACTGATGACTTGATCATGAAACAAACTCTTGTTTGAACAATATTAGGTCAAAGCCAAATGAACCTCAATCAATACTGCATAAAAACCTAACTGGAAAATGATTTGGTCCTTGATGATGTTCATATATAACACTTGGATTTGATTCATACTTGCATGATCATGAAACAAACTCTTGTTTGACCAAGATTAGGTCAAAACTAAATGAACTTCAATCAATATTGCACACACATCTGACCTGGTAACGTTGTCTGAACCTCGATTCACCTTGCAAATCCTTGAGTTTAGACAATAAGAAAATTAAAGTAGAAGCAATATATTTTTTGAATTTTTGAGTAATGGTTAATATATGGAAACACAAATGAAGGTAATATTATACAGGTAGGACAAATTTGGGGTATTACACTCACCAACTACAACTTACATCCTTCTTATCTTCTCAGGATGCATATTTGAGAGCATTATCTTCTTAGGGCCGAAGTTCCACCAAAAGGTTCAACAACAGTAATTTGATCCCTAACAGCTCAATCTTCCTTGACTTTGTCCAACCATAATTCCGACATATCAATAACCTCCTTAGAAGCCTCAATCTCTTTGACAAATTTTCTCCCACTAGCTTGATCTTGATTCATGTTGAGAGAAGGATGTATAATCTAAGAATAAGATATGGCAAGATATCAGTTTTTCTTGCTTAAAATGCCAACCCACCTCAAACTCGTCATCCTTATTTTTTGTTTCAAAAAGGTCTTAATGGAGAGAGATTTTTTTTTCTCTTTTGGCACAACTCCCCAAAATTGATTGTTATTGACCATCACAAATGCAAACTCCTTTTCAAAGCTGACTTCATCTAATGAGTTATGAATGTTAGAGACAAGTGTCATAACATTTTGTCTCACATTACACTTCTTCAACATCCATTTCACCTGAAGTAATAGCTTACCACTTCTTCAACATTTTTTATGTCCATATATAACACATTGGTGACATGTCAGAGGTTGTTTCTTATTCTTACTATGATGGGGTGCCATATGTCAACCACGATGTTGTAACATGAGATCTTACTTCACAACCTTAACTTTCTTTTCAACCTTCTCTGAGGAAATCTTCCTCTCTTTCATATATCCAACCTCTATGATTTCATCATGTAAGTTTGAACTCATTTTTAAGTTCCTTTCCATTTGAATCAAGTTTCCTAGATTGGAATTTAGTGATGAGATCTATTTTTCTAAAACTATGATGGTATAGGCACACTCTTCTGATTCTTTTTAAAGAGTATACATGAATTTTGTCTAATTGACTACAATTAAGCACACTTCTTCTTGCTTGGTAAGTATAAGCTTGTATTTTGCAAGAAGTTATTCTTTAGTCAGTTCTTCAAAACTGAACTCATCTTCAGACTCATATCTTTCAGGATATGCCATTATAGCATTGGGAAAATATTCCTCACATTTGCTCTCAGAGTTGGACCAAGTGATGTTTAATCCCTTTTTTCGTCTCCTTAGAAAATTAGGGAATTATGACTTAATGTGTCCATAGCATCCATATTCAAAGCACTTAGTAGCCTTCCCAATGTTGGGTTTTTCTTCATTCCAATATTTGTCCTAGGGAATGATGTTAGACCTCTTGTCTGGGACATTTGTCCTTCATTTCCTTTCTAAATGATTCAAGGTATTATTGAACTTTTTCCCAAGAAGAGCAATATCATCTGTCAAGATCTCTTATTTGACACCTTGACTTCCAACTTCTTTAGTGTTGGACACAGAGGTTATACCTTTGTTTTTCTTTTCTAACCTTTCACTGATGGACATCTCAAAGGTTTATAGGAAACCAATGAATTTATCAACCTTTAAACTACTTAGGTCCTGAACTTCTTCAATAGAAGTCACTTCCATATCAAACCTCTTATGTAATGATCTGAGAATCTTTCTGGAAAGTTTTTCTTCATACATCTTTTCACCTAAGGGAAAAGATGTGTTGACAAAGTCACGCAATCTAATGTGAAACTCAGTAACAGTTTCATCTTCGTTCATCCTTAAGTTCTCAAATTTTGTTGTTAAGAGATGCAACCTTGATATATGAACCTCATATGTGAATTCATGTGAAGTTTTTAAAATCTCTCATGCTTCTTTAGTTTCTAAGCATGTGTTGATAAACTTGAACATGTACTTGTCCACACCATTAAAAATCAATTCAAAGCCTTGGACATCTTCAATATCAGCCCAATCAGTCTCTCGTTTTAGGATGGTTGTACCATTTTCAAAGGTAATCATTTGATGTTTCCATCCCTTGATCACAATTTTCCATACTTTGTTTCCCAAGGATTTGAGAAAAGCCACCATCATACCCTTCCAATAATCATAATTTATGCCATCCAAAATAAGTGGTTTGTTGATTGATCCTACATATATAAATGTCTTCATTTGAGCATAATTTATCTTCGCTAGAACTCACCCAACAGGCTAGGGTTCCTGCTCTGATACCAATTGAAATTTTGTTCCTTAAGGAACAGATGCCGAACTCGATGCTTTGACAATCAGTTTCAAAAGATAACCAAAATTGTAACACTCTTCTAAAAACCCTACGAAAATAACGATTAATTTAATCATGTAAACACAACCAAAAGGGTGACACACTTCATAAAACATCACAACTATCCTGCTCCGTAACATAGGTTACACAAAAAGATTCATTAATTCGAACATACCCATTTATGAGGTTTTTACGACGTCAAGCTCTTTTAAAAACAACGCAGCGGATTCAACATAAAGAAATTCAATTATGATTCTACAACTAAAATTGAGTCTTAAACTCCAACATCCATAACATCAACAAAAGATAAGTTTCGTAAACACTTAATTCAAAATCTTATAATATCACCATGAAATTATTAGCAAATACTGCGAAATAAACAACATAAGAAATCAAGAAGGAAAACGTCAACCCCAACCCAATGTTACATGAATCAGAGTTGAATCCCTCCTACTTAAATGAAAAAATGAAACGAACTCCAATAGCTAGCTTCCACTTACTTCCTTGGAGTCTACTCCTAATTACCTACGCGTTACCCACATGGAGACAACATTCAAACAGAAGGAGTGAGTAACCATAATCAATTATAATAGACATAAGAAATAATAGATTGCAACAATAATTTGCAACAAGTCAACAACATCAACATATCATAAACTCACACCCCAAGCATCATAAATAACTCATATACAACTTCCATCATAAGGCTCACATATAATCACATAACATTCACAAGTATCACCACATCATATAACACCAACAAAATTATGCAATGCCACATAGAATACTAATCCAACACCATTGAATCAATGCATGTGGTACCAAATTATGAACACTTAGGTTCGTTTCACACTATGATCCGTACCATAGGATCGATTCCCTGTTAGAACTGGAGCACACCAAATTGCTACCATCACCATAGGTAACACTTCACTAATCCTCCAAAATAGGAATTAGCTACTCGCACCTGATCCATCACATTGGATTGATGTTCACCAAAACTCGTTACCATCATCATAGGTAACGCTTCACTAATCCCCCACCATAGGAATTAGCTACTCGCACCCGATCCCCACCATAAGATCGAGGCCACAACATAAATAGAATCGAAGTTCCGACAACGTAGATGCATGAATCATAACATGCAATAATAACACATACACATTGGCCCCTCTTATGAATGTGTATGCCACCATCAACATAATCATCATAAACACATCATGCATATATTAGAACATGCACATCATTAATACCATTATTACAACAACATCATCAATATCACATCATAACAACAACATCACATCCTATCAAAATCATCAATATCACATCATATCAAAATCATCAACATCATCAACATCATATCATATCAACATCATCAGAATAGTATCAACATAGCAACATCATTATCACATAATATTAGCATAACAATGCAACGATTCATTATCCGAACATGTAAACTAACATTTCATTAATACAGTAGTCATAAAAATAGTATTTAAAAATTTCACTTACTACTACTAAGTTATACTCTGAGTGTCAGCTTTTTAACACTTCAAATGGCTTGTCACATGGATATACGGTTAAAAAGATATAACAAAAATGTCAGAAGATATACAAGTTTCAAGTTCAATATTTCTTTTAAATATAAAAAGTATCAACTAATTATTATGATCAGCCTCTGGAAGTAATTTCATTTGATAGTAATTTATGTTAGCTTTCCAACCCTTCGAACAACACTCGATTTGGACTTATGGTTACAAAGTTATGGTCGAAATAATTTTGCAAAACCAATTTCAGGGATCTACTACGGCCGCCCGTAGCAGCGGCTACGACCTGTAGCACTCCTATGCCAAAAATTCACTTTGGGTACATCCCTGGTGCCAAAATCCAAGGGGTTGCTACGGCCACCCGTAGTAGCTGTGCGCCCCGTAGTAGTGCCTAGAAAACCCCCATTTTCTCACAATTTTGTGCGATCTATCTTATTTTTCAGGCTTGCAACAGACCCTAAACCCCATATTTTAACCTCTAACAACCCAAAAACATGTCATATCATATAGTACACGAATAAAGTGAAAGAAGCACATTACAACATAAATATATACATAACCAACAACTCAATTAACATAATTTTTCATCACATCCATCATGATTCATTCATTCAACTCATGCCCTAAAATCATGTATATTCAACCCAACTCAAGAACACAATAACAATTCAATCACATACCACTACCATTCATCATCAAACATGTATATTCAACATTATCAACCAAAATAAAAACTAAAACCCTATTCTACTTTTCCCTCATGCCAATCACAATTGAAATCCATTACTCACCCTTACCTTAGAATTCTTCTAGAAATTTGTTTTCTTCCAAGACTATGGATGGACGCTCTCTTGCTTTCTCCTTTTCCCTAGCTTCTCTTCTCATTTCTCTTAATTTTTCACGTACTAACAGAATAATATCTCACTTCTCTCTATCTTCCCTTTTTATCTAGTAACACTAGACCATTTCTATGTTTTCCCTCATATGCCCTCACTTATCCATATACAATTACCTCATTGCCCCTTAAATATCCACACTTCTAATTATTTTATTTTTCTTATTATTTTAATTGAATAATAGTATAAAACTATTATTAACATCATATTTCCCCTAAACTATCAATTTTCACATATTAACCAATTAATCTATTCTCCTCTAATATTTCTCTTCACTCCAAACTTAATGACACATAACCCACTATCATACAATAATCAAAACATCATGAAAAGGAATATTCACCAAATAAAGTCAATCAAATACTAAGAGCTTATATGAAATGGGGTCCATATCAAATCTGTTTAGAAGAATATCCTTTGTCCGGCAAAAATGATCATCCAAGACGGTTTCAAGAAACTTTGTTTGAAATCTTTAATTCATGGCTAGAATATTCACCTTCAAAGGATGCCACATATTGCTTTCCATGTTATGGAAGCTTATCAAGACTTTTTGAATAAAGAAGATCTATTGAGAATGTTTTCCAAAAGCAAAGCTCAAGCTAAAGAAAGAAGAATTGATTATGTCTCAAGGCTTCAATCGAAACTGTTCGTTGGTTGACACTTCAAGCTTGTGCTTTTAGGAGCAATGATGAATCTAGCAAGTAAAAAAACCAAGGTAATTTTCTTGAGTTTCTAAAACTCTTGGCATCTTATAATGATGAAGTAGCAAAAGCTATGTTGGATAATGCCCCACAAAATGGCAAAAATATATATCACATAAAATTCAAAAAGAGCTTTTGAAAATTATTGCTATTAGGGTTAGAAATCATATTCGTGAATAGACTAGTGATTCCAAATTTTTTATCCTTGTAGACGAAGCCCGTGATAAGTCAAACAAGGAAAAATAGCTCTTGTTTTAAGATTTGTTGATAAATTTAGTTTAATACAATAGCAGTTTTTTGATGTGGCACATTTGAATGATACGACGACATTTACTCTTAAGAAAACAGTATGCGATATACTTTCTCGACATAACCTTGATGTTTCTAACCTTCATGGCAAAGGGTATGATGGTGCAAGTAATAGGAGAGGAGAATAGAATGGTTTACAAACACTATTTATGAAGGATTGTCCTTATGCATACTATGTCCATTATTTTACTCGTCGATTGCAACTTGCTTTAGTTACTTCTTCAAGAGAAATCAAACCAATAAATAAATTCTTTGAAAAGCTAACTTATGTGGTCATTGTTGTTTTTTCTTCACCAAAGCGACGTGATGAGTTACAAGAAGCCCAATTAAAATAAATTGAGCATTTTTTGGAGATTGATGAGATCATTACTGGTAAAGGTGAAAATCAAATTGCTAATTTGAATCGAGCTGAGACTACTCGTTGGGGATCGCATTTCAATTCTATTTGTAGCTTGATTAATATGTTAACGCAACTTGTCTTGTTTTAAAAACATTATCAAAGGAAGGAGCAAACTATAATACACATGGGGATGGTGATAGTGGTTACAATTACTTGAAGGAATTTGATTTTATATTGATCTTATATTTGATGAAAGAAATTATGGGTATAACAGATGTGCTTTGTCAAGCTTTACAACAACAATATTAGGATGTGGTTGATGTTATGATTTTAATTCGTGCAACAAAAACTCTTATTCAAGAGCTAAGAGAAAATGGTTGGGATAAGTTGCATGCTAATGTGACGTCTTATTGTGTGAGACACGATATTGAGAATCCTAATCTTGATGATAATCATTCAACAGCAAGATATGGACACACTCGTCTTGCAGAGAATCAGGTCACACTAGAACATTACTTTAAAGTTGAAATATTTTTTTGCTATTATTGATCAATAATTACAAGAGTTGAATAGTAGATTTAGCTAGCAAGCAATGGATTTGTTAACTATAAGTTATGCTTTGAATCCTAAGGTAGTTATAAAGCTTTTAGCATTGATACTATTTTCACTCTAGTTGAAAAATATTATCCTATGTGAGTAAGAGAAGATTACTTTGTAATTTCTGCTTTGACAATTTCTTGTTGATGCTCGCCAATCAATAGATTTGAAAAATTTATCAACTATTTAAAAATTATGCTCGTGTTTGGTTGCAACTAACTGGAATAAAATTGACTTCTTAATTGATAGACTACTCTGTCTTATTATGACTCTTACAGTTTCTATTGTCACAACTGAAAGATTTTTTTCTGCAATTTAAATTATCAAGATTAAGTTGCAAAACAAGATGAAAGGTCAGTTTCTAGCATATAGCATGACTATTTATATTGAAAGAGAAATTATTGCATGTATTAGTTCAGACTCTATTATTAATGATTTCAAGTCACTCAATACATATAAAATATTATTTTAAGACATGTAATTTATTTTTCTAATAATCAACTTTGTGATTATTATAACTTAAATCTTTATATACAATATAATTTTTATATTTAATTTAAATATTATAATTTATTTTATTGGCTCATAAAAAAAATAATCCTCATTCCACTCATGTGTGTTTATTAGTGTAGACAATTCTCAACTTACATAAGTCTAAACCAAATTAAAAGAGGACTCTTACTAAAGTTGATTTCACAACACTAACACGACATATCTTGCTTTATTCAATTTAGTTGACACCATGTTACTTATTTTCCTAGGAAACCACTTCCATTATTTTTGCTTTTTCCTTTGTTCCACACGCACCTGATTTTCCATTATATATAGAACTCCATTGCTAGAAGAAATAATCTAAAAGAATAACAACAACAAAGAGTTAGAAAAAAGAAAGAAAGAAAAAAATGGAATGGAAAACATATTATTTGGACATGATTCTTGTACCATTAGGTTTTCTGATAAGTATTGGTTATCATGTATGGTTGTGGCATAAGACTCGATCAGAACCTTTTTCCACTTCAATTGGAATCAACGCTCATGCTAGAAGATTTTGGGTTCCTACCATGTTGAAGGTATATACTATCGATTATATATTATTTGTATATCTAAATCCGATCATGTATTTCAAAACAATTATAAATTCTAATGCACAAAACATTATTTCAATTTCAGGATATCGAAAAGAAGAATATCCTAGTAGCACAAAGTCTTCGAAATCTTATAATGGGATCAACTCTGATGGCCACCACATCAATTCTACTATCAGCTGGCTTAGCCGCTATAATAAGCAGCACTTACACTATTAAAAAGCCTCTCGAAGATGTTATCTATGGCGCTCACGGCGAGTTTATGGTAGCACTTAAATATGTGACACTTCTTACCATATTTTTATTCTCATTTTTCTGCCACAGTCTCTCAATTAGGTTTCTCAACCAATTAAGCCTCCTAATTTGCACACCACAAGATGTTATGTCTTTGGTTACTCCTGAATATTTGGTAGATATTTTGGAGAGAGGAACAACTTTGAACACTATTGGGAATAGGATTTTCTACTCTGCACTTCCACTTTTGCTTTGGATATTTGGGCCTGTCTTGGTTTTGTTGTGCTTTTTGGCTATGTTGATAGTGTTTTACAATCTTGATATTGTGTGTGGAAGTGGAAAAAAAGAAAAGACTGTACTTAGTGATGAAAGCAACTATGTCTAATTGATTGGATATAAGTGTATGAAAATGCAAATAGGTAAGATTAATAAATAAAAATGGTAATGCAATGAGTACTATACTTTTTTTATAGTGAATAAATATTTTATTTTATGAGTAATTTTTTAAAATTTAATTAATTTTTTTTTTCGATATATGAAGTAGTTCAACTTTTATATATATATATATATATATATATATATATATATATATATATATATATATATATATATATATATATATATATATATATATATATATATATATATATATATATATATATATATATATATATATATATATATATATATATATATATATATGTATATATATATATATATATATATATATATATATATATGTATATATATATACATATATATATATATATATATATATATATATATATTAAAATTTAAAATAATACGTTACTATACTAAGTGAGTATGTGTCATTTGGGTGTATGGTTTACAACTTTATGTTGTAAAAGTAGTGGCACTTTGTTTACAAAAAACATAAGAGCATGGGCACTACATTAATAGTTCCAATAACTTCTCTTATATATGGTATTGATTGTGATTACCAGTAATTTTTAATTTTTTGTTTGTCTTCATCAAATTCTTTTTTTGGTGGCACAAAAAGTTTATATCATTGCAAAATGATTGAATTCATTCAATTATTTTACTCTAATTATTTAAAGATTTTAATCATGATACGTATTCGAGAGATAGAATCTACACACTTAAGTTATGTTGACTAATATCATTAGAGCATTATAGTTAATGGATATAGAAAAGGAAATTTTGTTTTAGTAGAAGTCAAATATTTGTTAATATAATAAAGAAAATTGTTTAACCAATACTTCAAAGACATTTGTTATTTCATATTAATATTCAATTAAATAAAATTAATTTTTTTCTTAGTATTTAAATGAATAAAATTTTAGATTGGACCATCTTTTAGCAATTAGTGACGACTAGAATGGAAATATATCAGGTTGCGATAAACTGACATACACGATTTAGAGAATTTTTTATAGTAGCTTATAGGATGGAAAAACATGACATCCTATGAAAAAGTTTTTTAAATTTTAGGGATGTATTTTCGGACGCATCATACACTAATGTTATGACGTAATAAAGGAGTGACACCTTAGATGAACACTAAAATTAATTTCGGAGGTACATTTTCGGATGATTTCGACAAATATATTGATAGTTGATCAGTTCCGTGGTTATTCTGGAGATGCATTGTTGAAAGTTTAGGATGAGATTTTGAAATTTCCTAATAACTTTGCACGTCAGATATTTTCAGATATGCATCTTCCGAAATAGTTGATAAAACACTGAGTTGTATGATTCCATATGCATACTTATTTTCTACTCAAAACCATCACCAAAAACCATTTCATTCTCAATCCACACTATCACTCTAAATATTCAATCTTGTGTTTCATCACATCAAATGGAGCAAAAGAAGTTGGAATTTCAGGTAAAGATAATTTATTTCAAACCTCATTACTCACATTAATCTTAGGTGAAGCCAACTCCGCTGGGGATAACCGGGTATCACAGAATTATTCCAGCAAAATAAATGCTGGAAAGGTGAACTGACTCCGCTGGGGAATAACAGAAGGTGCCAAGTATGATTGGACTTCCCTGGGGATAGCTTACCCGTGCCAATGAAAATTGGACTTTTGCTGGGGAAAACTGACGGAGTCTTTCTGTGTATTAATGAAGATTGGATTTCGAGACTGATGCGCCAACACGGATTGGGCCTCACAGTGATTGCCAATATGGATTGGGCTTTAGGAATGGCGCGCCAATAAGGATTGTGCTTCCTGATGATTGCCAATAGGAATTGGGCTTTTAGGCTATCCGTGATGGGTCAAGTACGATTGACGCTGGAAAACATCCTGTATGAATTCACGGTTTCTGGTTAAAGGGTCAAGGGATAATAGCACGACTTCCCGAAATTCGTCTCACACTTGAAGATTGGCTGAACCTGCTTGAGTAGCTCTGAGTAGCTCTGGTGACACGGAGAGGAACAATTCCTTTGCTTCTGATATGCCCCAGTCTGTGGGATCTCTGTGGGGATATTCCTCGAATGGATACCTGAAAATTTGTACCCTGATGGTCTGACATGAACTGCCCCAGCACTCTGAACCTCGGAGATATGCTTCGGATCCAATGCCCCTCGGGCAAGAAACAACTCCTACGCTTTTCTTAGAGTGACCTGCCCCTGTCTGCAACGACTTTGCCCCTGATTGGCTAATTTGGAGTAAAATTTTTGGCTTCGAGAGATTTATCGAATCTCGACCTGATTGCCCCGGAATAACTGGCTTTGGATGGCTGACGTCACTAGGGACTACTTGATATAGCTTGCCCCGGTTCACGGAGTATTCGGGCGTTCTGCATTCTATCCTGATCAGACTTTGCACTGTAGGAAACTTTCCATCTGTCGGAAACTTTCCATCTGTCAAGCGCTTACTTGCAAGTGAAACAAGTTGTTCTGCATAAAAGACATATCAAATGCAACGCATATGACAGTTTTGACATCCAATCTATTCACTGGAAAAGGAAAAAAATAGTTTATGGCATATAATGAATAAATCATTTATCAGAATATCAACATCAGTACCAACATGGTAAGAAGAACCCTTTTAGGAGTCAGTTTTGACGCGATCTTTACCGAAGTATGCCTTCGAATCGAACCTGCTTCAATTAGGACTTTTCCGGTTGTAACGTGGTCAGGTTCACGGTTTTGAAGGAAAGGATAAAGGCTCAAAATTTATTTTAACCCACCCGTTCACCTTGATGTTCTCCCATCCTACGTTTAGCTAATTTGACCTTAGCGCTCACTTCTCAGAGGTTGAAAGATATGAGTGATAGTTCGAGAAACCATGAGTTTTTGGAGTGAGAGCCACTCACTTTTCGTCTCTGCCACTTGGGGTCACACGACTTGTATTTCGTTTGAGGATTTTTCTTTTGTAATCCTTTTCATTTTTTTTCCAGTTCTTTCGCTTTCCCTAATTTTTGCCTGGACTGACTCTTTTAAGCATCTTTTGATTATTAAGTCCAGCGGGATGCCCTCATTTTTACCTAAGTCATTTGTTTTCAAGTTTTGACTTAGCAGACTTTTGATTCTTTTTGCTTTTTTTTTGAACAAGTCGTGTGACACTGGTTGTCTGACTCTTTGGGGAATAATGTGACTGTTTCACTCCTGACGCTTAACCACTGTGGTTTTTTTTAGGCACGACCTCTAGAGGTGTGATTGGTCCTCGAACGAACACTCCTTTCTACAATTTGGACGCTCAGTCAAATTAGCTAACACCTACCCTGCCCCGGGTTAAGATTGAGGGTTTTTTCGTTTTCCAAAAGAAACTCCTACTACTAGGCTTAAAGGGTTGACAAGGGATTATCTTCCTTATATCTCCGGTGTTTAGGGATTTGAAACAATGTCTGTACATCATCAGCAGGTTTTACTTTCAAAAGCATAAAATCGGAAGCTTGCGCGTCCTTTAAACTTCGTCATCTTCCCCGGATTCCGCTTAACCAAGCATTGGATGTCAGTTAAACATTGAGTGAACACGAATGGATTAAATTAAAACATGCATACTCATTTCATTATCAGTATCAATTGAAAACAATACAGGTTTTACGAATGCAATTTACGCTTTAACAGAAAAGAAACTACAAATGCAAAGAAATGACATGATAAAACAAAGATTGCCAGTTTTTGGGAACCGGGCTTTTCGAACTTAATTTGCTGCTGAGTCATCCATCTTCAGAATTGCTGTCGAAGTCATCCTGATCCTCCTCTGAACATCTGTTCTCAGTGAACTCTCCCATAGCCTGAACTGATACACCCACTTGGCTGGATGAAGGAAGGTCGTTAATCAGAACACCCTGAGGCGTGATAGATATCCTGTTAGAGTCTAGCAAAGCCTGAATCTGGCTTCGAAGCACCTTGCAGTCTTCAGTTGAGTGCCCTTGTGCCCTAACATGGTACTCACAACGGGCGTTGATATCAAAACCTGGAGGGTAAGGCAGGATTATTGATTAGTCTCTTTCGGCACTATCAGTCCACCTTTGACCAAATATGGCAACAACTGACTGTATGACACCGGTAGTTGAGTAAACTGCCTTTCAGGCTTCCTTGGTCTTCGTCGGGCGTGCTGACGCAGTTGACGAAGATACGACTATTGACTCTGGCAGGTAACAGAGATCTGACATACAGACCCAACAGGTTGCTGACTCTGAATACTCGAAGTGTCTGAACCTTGAATCTGAGGTACGAGAGATTCCGGGATGACATCACTTTCTTTCTCCCATTCTTCTTGAGAACTGACAATTGATTCATCTTCATAAACTGAAGTATAAGGAATGTCTCGAATCTTTCTGCTCTTGATTCCGCTCTCAACACGTTCTCCTATTCTTATCAAGTTCGCAAAGCTTGACGTTCCACAACTGAAAATTATGTCATAATAACGGCCCTTCAGAGTACCCCAGAAGAGGTCAACCATTTCTCTCTCCAGAAGCGGTGGTTGAACACGAGTAGCCAATTCTCTCCATCTCTGCACATACCCTATAAAGGATTCCTTCTCCGCGTGAGATAATTCTTGCAAATGCACGCGACTAGGAGCCATATCCAGGTTGTAGTTGTACTGCTTCACGAAGGCATTGGCTAAGTCCGACCATGATTTGATGCTATCACTCTCCAACTGCATGTACCAATCCAAAGATGCTCCGATCAAACTATCTTGGAAACAGTGAATCATAAGCTTGTCATTGGTAACATGTGAAGTCATTCTTTTGTAGAACATAAACAAATGTAGCTTCGGACAACTATCCCCTTTGTATTTCTCAAAATTCGGCATTTTGAACTTTGGAGGCATCACAAGGCCTGGCACCAGACACATGCTCGCAGCATTCAGATTAAGAGCATTCTTACTCATCAGGGTAGCAATCTGATCTTCCAACAACTGCAGTCTTCTCGTATACTCAACAGTCCGCAGGTTCTCAGCATTAACCCTGGGAACAACCCTCTGATGATCTGGCACAGGGAAAGTGAAATGTTGATAGTCTGTGTCATGGAGAGAAGATGCATCTTTGTCTCTGACAGGAATCTGCACAGGCTGGGCTTGGGCAACATTATTCATCGGAGTCCTCTGAATGTTGTCCTCTCCTCTAGTCATAGCTGTTACAGCTTCCATGAACTGACTCAATTGGTTCTTCAACAATTCAAACTCTGCTCTAGTAACCACCAAGTTCTCCTCTGCGGTGTTCATGATCCTTCCAGAAACTAATTCAAGTCCAATGCGAATGCCGGGAAATCAACTACGAGTTGGACACAAGACGCGTAAGCTTTCCGTTTCGGCCGAGGATGGACATGCAAGCATGAGATGCGCATGAAATGCAATGCAAAAATGCAACAACACATGGGATCACAACCCCCACAAAGCTCTGAATACTGCTACGCTGCTGACGGGATAAGTTCACTCTGACGAGAGAAAACCAAAATACCGGGTAGGCTGGAAGTCAAGTTTCCTGCAAAAACCCTCCCACTCACAGGTAGGGATGTAAACTGACAAAGGTTCGGCATCCTATGCGTTCATCAACGTCACAGACTTTCAAAACGATGATACGATACCCCGGAAGGTGTGGCATCATGATCTCTTGAAGCGGCCTCACTTAGCTAAATCACAAGTGATCGGTCCCCAGAGTCGACAATCCTCCAAACCAACAACCCTTCAAACCCAAAGGGCTGGAAAAGAAATCAACTGGGAGAACCTCATCTGAGCGTGGATTTTGTGAGACACTAGTACATGCAAAGCATGCACGCGCCCACTACTTTCCACAACTAATGCTAGGTACACTCAAGCCTGGGTTTGGCTTATCACTCATCAGAGCTCCCCTCCCACAACAGCACAATAGCAACAGATAATAATATAGTGCGGAAAAATGTAAATACAACAGTATACAAAATACAACACAAAAATAAACACCCACAGACAAGCAAACAAGCGCTAGGATTGACTGTTGTAGGGACGTTGGATCCCCCGATTGACTCGCATAGGAGACGTTGGTTCCCCAGCAGAGTCGTCAGCTGTCGCTACCGCGAAAATAAGGTGTTTGCAAAACAGAAGAGTCGCCACCTTTTGTTATTTATCCCATAGAAAGGGAAAGGAAACGATCGGAAAAACCTGACGAAAAGGTATAAGACAAGGTCATCGCAACCATGTCTGGGTTTGGGAGTCGGTTACGCAAGGGGAAGGTATTAGCACCCCTCACGTCCATCATACTCGATGGGATCCACGCTTGTTGTGTGTATCTGACGGGTTAATTTATCTATCTACGCTAAAAGTCTGGTCTGAAAAGAAAAGAAAATGACTCGGCAGAACACAACAATTCTATGCCTACGTATTCCCGTATGGAATGAGAAATCAGAGTCAACGCAGTTCGCCTAACTACGGGTTATGGGGAAAGGTTTCTCGCCGAGATATCGCATCTCGTGCCTACGTACTTTCACACGGCGCGAAAGATCAGAGCAAACGTAGTTCGGGCTAACTACGGGTAACCGGGGTGTTCTCGATCACACAGTGGTGAGAAAAAGGATTGACGATACTAGCATATGCATTCTAGCAGTTAGGTGTATGATGCTCGACCATTGGAGACTTAGGCGTTACCTGTTTGCGGTAGAACAAACGTAGTATGTCAGGGTTTAAAGGTATGGGAACCTACTGGACTTAGAACTACGGTCTGGTCTCGATTGCGCTAGGGCAAGAGAAAAGGAAGATCAGTCGTCAGCGGGAAAATCTCGATCGCACGGCAGCGAGAGAACAGAGAAGTTAGTTGTTAGTGTGCTCGCTAGGATATCGCATCCTATTCCTACATATTCTCGTCTGGTACGAGAGATCAGAGCAAACGTAGTTCGGCTAACTACAGGAAACAAGAAAAAGGAAGCTCGCTAGGATCATCGCAATCCTATGCCTACGTACTCTCGTCTGGTACGAGAGATCAGAGCAAACATAGTTCGGCGCACGATAGAAAACAAGTCTCGATTGCACAGGGGCAAGAGAAGGGGTCTCGATCGCCTAAATATGAGAGAAAAGGGTTTCGATCGCACGGGGGCGAAAACAAAGAGGAAGCAGGCTTAAGACACCTAAACGGGAAGGAACTCGGGACACACACGCAAGAACCTAAGGCATAGGAGCGAATGCGTCGTATGTCACCCAAAGGGTACCATACTAAACACTCTAGACGATTTAGAGGAAACCCCTCAACCACCATTTCCTACGTATCTAACGCTGCAGCTCAACACTCGACGGTTGCACGAAGACTTGAATAAGAAAGATGATATCGAACGAAGCGGCTCCGTTGACCCTCGACATGTGCACAAAATCCATTCCAATATCCTCCTCTCTGGATCCTTGATGAGGACGTTCGAATCAGAACCAATGTAACGCTTAGACCGTCATGATTTGACTTATACGATAAATCAAACTCTAAGAGGTAGCGTATTGATCTCCGTGTCAAAGACAAGATAGAGAAATCGTATTGAAAATCATTCTCCAATTGAATCATGTCACACGGCCAGCCCAGAATAAAATCAAAGTAAAAATCAGATGGCAGAAGAGAAATGAGGAGAGAAATCCAATAACAAATGGAAATAATATGCTACTCCTAAAATTGAAAATAAATTCCTAATAGAAAATACTCTAAAGAAATTCTAAAGAAATTGCATATAAAGAAATAACATATAAATTCTATCTAAAACTCTATAATATCCTAAAAGAAAAATAGAATATAAATTCTACAATAAAAATATATGTAATAATATTCTAAAATTAAAACTATAATCCCTAAAAAAAAGAAAATAAAACTAGGATCTATTACAAACAAATATCCAATACAAAAACAAAAATAAAAGGGAAGGGGGTACATCAGCTGAACAGGGGGGTAAATCCTGAAAAAAACAATTGGGTTTGAGCCCACAATACAACAAGCAGAAAAAAAACAAGGGAAACAGTGGGGGTGCGCGTTTGGAAAACAGGAGTGTGAAGTCAG
Source organism: Lathyrus sativus (assembly GCA_963859935.3). Taxonomy (NCBI): domain Eukaryota; kingdom Viridiplantae; phylum Streptophyta; class Magnoliopsida; order Fabales; family Fabaceae; genus Lathyrus; species Lathyrus sativus. The sequence continues at coordinate 253,619,803 of OZ012735.1, read as the reverse complement.
CTATTCGTTGGGCCCAGCCCAACAATCAGCAACCAAACAGAAACAGGGGGGTTGCAAAGTGGAATGGAGGTGTAATGCCCAAAAATTGAAATTGGGCCCTAAGGCCCACGAACCACCAAGACCTCCTCGCCTCTCTCACTTCTCTCTGGCCAAAAAACCCTAGGATACTTCCTTCTTCAACTTCCGCCGCCGGACAAACCTCTTTCGTCTCCCTCTCTCAATCTCTGTCCCAACCTTTGCTAGTTCCTCCACACTCTCATCCGGTCAACACGGGAATTCCTTTCTTGGCTCAATCTTGAGCTTATCTCCTTCTTCAACATTAAAAAAACACAAGCCCGATAAAGATCCGTGAACCTGATAGAGTTACCTCGTCTATTCAGACTGTGAAATGGATCGTAGCTTGCAGGTCTAAAGATGCCATTGTTGATGAGTCTTCAAATGATGTTAATGGACAATCTTGAACATTTCCGGAGAAAAACGTGAAGACGATGAACGTGATGAAGTTTCTTAATGAAGAACTAGGAAATGGATGAACGGATAATGAAGATCCATGTAGTTGAAAAATTTGGATGAATGTTTGATGATTGGTTGAGCTTCTGGAAAAATGATGAAGATCCTGAAGATCTTGTTGATGGATCTTGAAACTAACGGATGAACGATTGAAGAAGATCTTGTATGAATCTAATGCAGTTTCTAGAAAATGCTTGAAGAATGATGAACACGATGACTCTTTGATGAATCTGATGAAGGTTTTGATGAAGGTTCAACGCATATCTGATGGATTCTTGAAGGTTGTTGAAGATTGAGGAAAATCTGGAAAGTGTGAAGAAGGTCTTGTACGAATCTAATGCAGTTTCTGGAAAAAAAATGTTATGGTGATGAACAGCGATGGAGATCTTGAACAAGATCTGACGAAGATCAATGAAGAACGGATGAATTTCTTGAAAAGTTGATGGATATGGTGAATTTTCCGGTGATGGTTACAGTTTCCGGCGGGTAGTTACGGTGTGGATTTGGCCGTATGATTTCTCCGGTGAGAACTCCGGCGAGTTTGCATGGCCGGAGAGAAAGGGGATGGGTGGAGGACAGGTGGCAGCCATGTAGAGTGAGAGGGACGCGTGGTGAGGTTGAAGAGAGAGAGGGACGCGTGGATAGCTTAAATACTGACAAGTGGCAGCGAAAGTGGACTGGGCCTCTAAAATGGACACTTGGCCCACACGGACAAAAACTGATTAACCCTGATTCAATTATTGACTAATGATGATTAAAATTGTAATTAAAGCTAATTAAGACCAAATGAAAATGAATTAAACTCTAGACCTAATTAATTGCTGATTAAAACTAAATTAAAGACTTGATTAAAATTCAATTAACATCTAATTAATTCTGGAAAAAAAAAGAATTTAAAACCTATTAAATTCTAAAAAGAGTTATATTAATCTAAAAAAAGAAATTAAAATCTATTAACTCTAAAACCAACTAATATCTAGAAATAAAACCTATAAATTTCTAAAGCAAATTAAATCTAAAACGAGATTAAACCTATTAATTTCTAAAAAAATTAATATTTAGAAAATAAATGAAGCTATTAAAAATAGAAAAAACTATTAATACCTAACAAAATCTATTTAATATTCTAGAAAAACATTTAACCTATTTAAAATCTATTAAAATCTATTTAATATTCTAGAAATTAAGGGAAAAAATTATAGAAAATGAAATAAAGCCAATTAAATCAATTAAAAAAAGACGCGAGAATATAGCGAAATAAATGGTAAAAACCGGACACCGAAATGTCCTCAAAAATAACAGCAAAAGCTGAAAACACCGGGACGGGCACAAATTCCACATCAAAACTTGCTTATTCGAACTAGTATGAACTGCCTGAAACGTGATCAGAGGGCTGTAATTCCGATAACGTCAATCTGACTGAAGAAATGCAATGTATGCAATATGCGGATGCAAAATTGCAAAATGAGTCGAAACATAAGCCAAATTGCGAGAAATGGTTGGTCAACTTTTGGGGTGCATCAGGTTGGAAAACATGAATAATGATCTACAACTTTGATGTTATAAGGAAATTGAATTGGAGCTAGGATCTTGATGAAAAATTCCTTAGAATATTGGTTCATGAAGTTGGCAAACCACTTGCTAAATTTGGCATGATGAAAACCCTAACTTTGTGACTTTATAACTTGCATTCTACACATCTAATGGAGGAGTTATAGTATTCAAAAGAAATCTTGGAGGGTGCTCTACACTTTTCATGTTCAAGAAAAAGTCATTTGAAGCTTGCATCATCATGTAAGATAGGCTTGAAAGTAGTTACTTCAAACTGAATTTCTATACTTAGAAAAATTTCTAAGTATTGAAATGACAAAATCTTGATTTTCTCAACTTTAGCTCATCATATCTCTCAAACTACGGATCTTTTGGACTTGTTTCCTTCTACAAACTTGTAGTCCATGTTTTTCCTCCATTGGATCAAGGATGAGAAAGTTATGGAGGTTACAAAATGGCTAGAATTTAGGGTTTTCCACACTTAAAAAAATTTCACTAAAACGCTAATTCAACCAATCTCTTGATTTTATTTTCCTTCTGGATTTACTTATTCCAAACACATGAAATCACTTGAAAGAACATAACCTACCCTTGGTTGACCTTGAAATCCAATATTTTGACCCCATTGAACCACAATTGACTTTTGTTGACCAGATGAAACTCTAGAGTCCTTTCCACTAATTGAAGCCCTTGTGATGGTTTGTGAAGACACATAGTCCATGTAGAAGACCCTTAAGGTGTGTTTTGAACTTTATAATCATGTCTTGCCCAAGGAACTAGCCACAAATCTACTTTGAACCAAAACCGTAACAAGTTATCCACAAGATGGGAGGAGGAGATCAATGCTTGAATCCTTAATTCAAATGATTGTGAGACATGTCTTAATGATAATGAAGACCTTGTGACTTGAGATTGCCGTAAATTTCAGCATGAATTATTGATTAAGGTTTGAAGATGAAGCTCTTCTCTTGAGTGTTGGATAAGATACCTTGATCCCCTGTCTAAGATCAATGCTATGTACAAATGCCAATGCAAAATGATATGAAACATAAGCCAATATATGAGAAATGAGATGGGCAAATTTTGGGGTGCTACACATGAGCATCATTCCATATGGCACACTTTAATCAACCATAACTCCATGAAACTTGGTTCAAATGATACAACATTGGGCTCAATGGAAAGTAAGGAGATGGTAGAGCAAGTTTTGTGTTTAAAAAAATTGAAATGAGGCTTGGAAACATGAGAAATAATGAGTTGAAACCAAGTTCAAAATCTTGCCCAAAAACACTTAGTGGAATTTCTCTAAGTTAACAAAATAAAACTAAAAAATGTCTTGTCTTGGATGCACCATAACTTGAAATTTCTTCATTTAATGAGAGTGTTATAGTAATGGGTAGAAATCTTGAAGAATGATCTTCAACTTTAATGTTCAAAGAAAAGTGATTTGGAGTCAAGATATTGGTGAAAAATGCTTTGGAAAGTTGTCCCAAAAATCTACCTAAAACTTGTTCCACTTGACATCTTTGAAACCCTAACTTAGAGACATCATAACTTGAGTTCCACACATCCAATGGAGGTGTTCTAGTACTCAAAAGAAAGCTCGGAGGATTCTCTACAACGTTTATGTTGGAGGAAAAGTCATTTGAAGCTTACATCATCATGAAATATAGGCTAGAAAACATGTACTTCGAGCTCAATTTCTATGCTTAGAAAATTTTGTTGAAATGACAAAACCTCAATTTTCTCAACTTTAACACCTCATATATCTCAAACTATGGGTATTTTGGACTTGATTTCTTCTACAAACTTGTAGTTTATGATGTCTACTTTAATTTGATAAAAAGCTTGCTTCCATTGGATCAAGGATGACGAAGTTATGGATGTTGCAAGATGGCTAGAGTTAGGGTCTTCTACACTTAGAAAATATTTCACCAAAACCCTAATTTAGTTAAACTCTTGATTTTATGTTTCTTCTTGAATTTGCTTGTTCCAACATATGCAAAACACTTGAGAACACAAAGCATACCCTTGGTTGACCTTGAAGTCCAATACTTTGACCCCATTGAGCCACAGTTAACTTTTCTTGATCACATAAAACCTTAGCATTCTTTCCACTGATTGAAGCTTATCCCATGACTTGTAATGATACATAATACATGTAGAGAACCCTCAATATGTGTATTGAGCCTTAGAATCATGTCTTGCCCAAGGAGCTAGCCACATATTCCTTTTGACCAAAACCCTAATCCAATTGTTCACAAGATAGAAGGAGGTGACCAATGCTTGTAACCTTGATTAAAGTGGTTGTGAGACATGTCTTGATGATGAGATGATCTTAGGGTTTAAGAATACCACAAGGTTGAGAATAAATCCTTTGCTTGTGCTTTTTGGATGAAGCTTTTTCCTCTTGAGAGTTGAATAAGATACCTTGATCCCCTGCCTAGAACCAATGCTATGCACAAATATTGATGCAAATGAAATGAAACATAAGCCAAGAGATTAAGAAAAAGGGTGGGAAAATTTTGGGGTGCTATAGCTGCTCGTACTCAAACAACTTGGACCTGAAGGGATGATAGAAACAGCTTTCAGACCTTCAAGGTACATGGAGGTTGAATACCAAAAGAACCCAGAAATTTGCAAACTGTGGGGATGTATAGAGTAACGTGATTGCTAGACGAAGGTGAACTTAAAGGTAGTAGGTACCAACCAAAAGTTGGGATAACCAACAAACACAAGATATCAACCAAAAGTTGGGATAACAAAAGATAACATTCAAGAAGACACCTAAACAAAAGTTAGAATAAAGGCTACTAACCAAAAGTTAGAATTACCAGAGAGAGTACCAACCAAAAGTTGGGATAAAAGGCTACTAACAAAAAGTTAGAATTTCCGGAACACCGATCGAAGGCAAACTCACAAAAGTGAAGACTACCAACCAAAAGTTGGGATCAAAGGCTAATAACTAAATGTTAGGATCGCCGGAACATCGATTGAAGGCAAATATACAAAAATGAAGACTACCAACCAAAAGTTGGGATCATCAACAAACGATACCAACCAAAAGTTAAGATAAAAGGCTACTGACCAAAAGTTAGGATCGCCGGAACGTCGACCGAAGGCGAACTCACAAAAATGAAGACTACCAACCAAAAGTTGGGATCATTATTAAGGATTACCAACCAAAAGTTGGAATAAAAAGCTACCAAACAAAAGTTAGGATCACCGGAACGCCGACCGAATGCGAACACACTGAAATGAAGACTACCAATCAAAAGTTGGGATCATCAATAAAGATTACCAACCAAAAGTTGGGATAAAAGGCTACTAACCTAAAGTTAGGATCTCCAGAACGCCAATCGAAGGTGAGCACACAGAAATGAAGACTAAACACCAAAAGTTGGGATCATCAACAAAGATTACCAACCAAAAGTTTGGATCACCAGAACACCGGCTAAAGGCGAACACACAGAAATGAAGACTACCAACCAAAAGTTGGGATAACGACTTCGCATGGGAGAATACCAACCAAAATTTGGGATAAAGCTGGAAACTACCAACCAAAAGTTGGGATGATCAATAGAAGGGGTACTAACCAAAAGTTAGAATAATTAAGACGTCGACCCAAGGAGAAATCATGACGGAAGAATACCAACCAAAAGTTAGGATGAAAGGCTACTAACCAAAAGTTAGGATCACCACAAGAGACACCGACCAAAAGTTGGGATAAGACCCACAAAAGATACCAACCAAAAGTTGGGGTAATAAATGGGTACACAGGAAGTAGAATCAACCAACTTACGACCTGAAAAGAAGACTCCACTGGGGGAAAGAGAAGTTTAAACAAACAAACTCTGTCGGGAAGTGCAAGTAAGATGAATATATTTGTCAATTATTTTTTTATGCTGGGGGTAAAGTACCACAAAGTCTCATGAATGATGCCATTATCTACTGGAGGAATGTATGGAAACAAAGATATCAAGCCTGACTTATGCTTTGAATTCATATGTTTGAATATGGCATGATGCTCCATACGGAATGGAAATGTTACGCATTTAGGAGGATGTAATGCAAAAATGCAAATGATATGCAAAAGAACACCATCGGGAGAAGTGCTGAAAAGATCAACAAACAAACTCTGCTGAGGAAGACACAATGAATGACCTTCCTGAATATAACCTCTGCCGGAAACTCCACTCTGCTGTGAATTGTGAATAACACCTCTTAGGAGATCATCCCAAGAATATGATTCTGAAGAATGACAATGATCATTGAAATTTGTTGAGGATAGCAGCCACCATTGACTTATCCGTCGAGGGAATCAACACTTATCTCTGCTTGGGGAGAGAAGTCAATGACATAAATCCTGTCGGGGAATAACGTTGAGCTTACCCTACTGTTGGGGAATATCCTTCAATCTTAACCTGTTAAGGTTAAGTGTACACCGTTGCTGATAAAAATACTTCTGATCTCACAACAGGATTCTGTGGGGAGGATAAAATCTCTACTGTGGGAAAACAAAAAGTCTTCTGCTATACAAATTCTTGACTGCCTATCAACACCATCCTACCTGGAGTAGTCAATCTTCAATCATTCACTGGGGAGTACAACTCAAACTGGTTGGGGAACACAAAACTCTGAACTCCTGTTGGGGGAGGAATGATTCGCCATACATTATTGATACTGTTATAACTTCATCGTCGGGGAGAAAATATCTACTAGGGAGAGGATCATGTCATCCTACAAACAAACAATAAATAATAGAATGTTCTATATGCGAAATGGCTACCTCAGTTACCATTCATGACACCTATTGTTCAAGTAAGTTCATTGTTTTCAATATGCTATGTAAAGCCCTATGTTTTCAAATTTATGTTTATACAAAATATCGGACGTTTTTGCAAACAACATAGTAAAAATAAAAATAGAAATGAAAAGTTCTTTGAGTGAAATGAATACTTTATTGATTAAAATGGCCTGTAAAAAGGCAAGTTACAATTCAGATGCAATTCCTGAAAAGAGTTAATTATGCAAAAAGTAAAAAGAAATATACAAATGTCTGCAATATGGGAACAGATACCCACCATGTGTCGATTCAGCTATGACATGTATGTCTTCAACTTTCACAAATGCTTCGCCTTCTGAAAAGACTGACTGAGTTGATTCCTATCCTTCGGAATCTCCATATATCAAGATGAATTCACAGATCGAACATAGACTGCAATCGTTTGCTTTCAAATTCCTAACTTTTTCCTGGATTTCCCTTTCGAGTTTTTTATCCACCGGGAAACCCATTTTTGCCAAAGTCGTCTTTTCAAGTTTTCAACTTTGCGGGTTTATTTTTTCCTTTTATCCCTAATTTTTGCCTAAACCTTTTCCTTTTATAATTCGCCGGGATGCCCCATTTTTTCCTGGACTTTTCTTTTTCTGTCCAACGTGTCTCTTTAAAGCAAAGTATTTTTTGACTACATCTGCATTCACAAGGGACGTGAAGTCTTTGCCATCCATAGTAGATAGTAGTAAGGCTCCGCCAGAGAAACCTTTCTTACCACATATGGACCTTCATAGTTTGGAGTTCATTTGCCCCTGTGATCTGTCTGAGGATAAAGGATCCTTTTCAAAACCAAGTCACCTATCTGGAAGCACCGAGGACGCACTTTATGATCAAAGGCTTTCTTCATCCTGCTTTGGTACAACCGACCATAAGCAATGGCTACCAATCTCTTTTCATCAATAAGATTTAACTGATTCAACCTGGCTTGCACCTATTCAGCTTCGTCAAGCTTCACATCAGCAAACACTCTCAAAGAAGGAATTTCAACTTCTAATGGTAGGACTGCCTCCGTGCCATACACTAATGAGAAAGGATTTGCCCTTGTTGATGTGCGTACCGAAGTACGATAACCATGTAGAGAAAAGGGAAACATATCATGCCAATCCTTATGGGTTACTACCATCTTCTGCACAATCTTCTTAATATTCTTGGTCGCTGCCTCAACAACACAATTCATCTTCGGATGGTACGAAGAAGAATTATGATTTTCAATCTTGAAACTCTGGCACAGTTCCTTTATTATCTTGTTGTTCAAGTTTGAACCATTATCAGTAATGATTCACTTTGGGATTCCATAATGATAGATGTTGTCTTTCTTTATGAATCGAGCGACTACCTGTCTTGTGACATTAGCAAAGGAGGCATCCTCCACCCACTTTTTAAAGTAATCAATGGCAACCAGAATAAAACAATGCCCATTAGAAGCAGTTGGCTCAATCTTTCCGATCATATAAATGCCCCACATTGCAAAGGGCCAAGGAAATGTCAACACATTCAGAGGGGTCGGTGGCACAAGCACCTTATCAATATAAATCTGGCATTTATGGCACTTTTTGGTGTATTTGAAACAATTAGATTCCATAGTCATCCAATAATACCCAACCCTCAACAATTTTCTGGACATTGCATGTCCACAAGCATGAGTACCAAAGGAACCCTCGTGAAGTTCTTCCATTAACAGGCCTGCTTCGTGTTCATCAATACAATGCAACAAGACCATGTCAAAATTTCTTCTATACAATACATCATCCTTGTTCAAGTAGAAGTTGCCTGCTAGCCTCCTCTGAGTCTTCTTATCCTTGCTAGATGCCCCATATAGGTACTCATGATTCTTGAGAAAGTGCTTGATATCATGATACCATGGCTTGCCATCTGATACCTCTTCAACTGCAAACACAAAGGCAGGTCTATCAAGACGCATGATGGTTATTGTTGGAGCTTCATTCTAGAAATTCACTTTGTACATTGACGCTAACATGGCCAATGTGTCGGCCATCTAATTCTCAGCCCTAGGCACATGATGGAACTCAACTCTATCAAAGAAAGGCAACAGTCTTCTAGCATAATTCTTGTATGGTACTATGTTTGTCTAACAAGTTTCCCATTCTCCTTTGATCTGGTTAACGACTAGCGCTGAATCGCCATATACATCAAGATTCTTGATCCTTAGATCAATGGCCTCTTCCAAGCCCATAATGTCGGCTCCATACTCCATTTCATTATTATTGCAAGAAAACGTAAATCGGGCAATGAACGACATGTGAGAACCCGGAGAAGTTATAATGATTGCCCTAATTCTGTTGCCATATGAGTTAACAGCACCTTTAAAAACCAAACACCATTGAGATCATATCTTAGGTCCCTTTGTCGCAACCGAGAAAAACACCTGGCTGAAAACAGAAGAGTCGCCATTGATCCCAAAGAGAGGGAAAGGAAATAATCGAAGAAAACCTGAAGAACGAGAAAAGACAAGGCCATCGCAACCAAATATTGGGTTCGGGAGTCGGTTATGCAAGGGGAAGGCATGAGCACCCCTCACGTCCGTTGTACTTAACGGGATCCATGCTTATTGTCTAATCAAAGGGTGTGTTTTCTATAAGCTATTGCTAAACAGAAACGAGAACGAAGAAAAAGAAAGAGACTCGATAAGAAATTTTTGCCCTGTGCCTACGTATTCCCTCGTGCAATGGGAAAGTCAAAGTCAACGTAGTTTGAAAAACTATGGGTGACGGGGGGAAGGTTGATCGCCAAGACATCGTTGTCTTGTGCCTACGTATCCTCATCTGGTATGAGAAATCAGAGAAAATACAGTTCGGGTAACTACGAAACCACATATTGGTTAAGTGTTTTTTATGAGTGACGATAAATTTCCATTCCACCAATTAGGGTTAATGCCTGTTTGCGATAGAAAGGAAAAGTAACATACTCTTTCTAAAAATTATTTAGAAACACAATCCCAAAGGATGATATGGTTTGAAGTTTGCTTGTGAGTTTTAGTGAAGTGAATTAGTTTTCTTTGTTATTCATGTTGCACTAAAGACTATGATATAGGAGCGAATACATCGCATATCGTCCATGGGGCGTACATTAAACACTCTAGACAAGTGAGGAGAAACCCCCACTCATTATTTCCCATATGCTTAAGGCCCGTGTGTAACACCCCACTTTCCCGTATTAAATAAAATATAAATATTATAATAATAATAAGAGTTTTCGCCAAAAAGTGGGATATCACATCACCAAATTTTATAAAAATACTTTATTCATTCTTTTCAAAATAATACAGCGGAATTTGTTTAATAAAATAAAATACATCAAATTCATGATACGTCACAGGATTACATTAAGTTTGACATGAAACAGTTAAAACACCCATATCCCGTGTTACGTATCAGAGCATCCTACGACTCGACTGTCACACCACTATCCAAGTTAGCTAAGCACCTGGATTATCTGTACTTCCGAAGAAGCACAGACCACAACAACAACAAAGGGGTGAGAAATAATGATCAGAATATAATGGTAATGTAATACATGTAAACAAGGTAGTACAACACACCAGCACACCAAGATTCACCCCTAACAACACCATATGACGAACCTACTGTTCAAATTACAATATAACATATTATAATGCAAATATGCAACTCAACTCCATGCATGCGGTACCGACTCATTGGTTCATTCAATCGAACCTGGATAGATCACTTCCGCACCTCCTGAGACATGATCTATCCCCCACCATTCTCCACAAAGGAGTACGGATAAATCACTTACGCTCCTCCTGAGACATGATTCATCCCACCAAAACACCATGATATGCACACACCAATGCATACTATCATAATTAGGCACTCAAGGTGCACACGATCCTCCTAATCATATCATCATACATCAATGCATATATGTATAGATATATTACACCAACACCATATAAATCAACCAGATAGTACACGAATTCATACCACAACACCAGACATAAACACATCCCACCACTCGGGGATACACGATCCTACTGATCACTGCACCATAATCATATACATGATACACCCATCATTCATTTTAATTAAATTAGATATTAAACGAGTTCACACTCTAACACCATATATAATCACACCCCAACACTCGGGGAATACACGATCCTACTGATCACTACACACATATACATCAACTAATTGCCCACCAGTCGTTATTACGGGAAACATGTACTATCACCGAGTACACAAGTTAATTCCCACAGTCATTATTCATACATGGCATCAAGGCCAAAGGAATCACACAAGTCCAGAGCTCAAGGCCAAAATATCACAACACTCACATTCTGGTTCTGCTACGTTCGCTGACATTCGCCAGGCGAAGCCCCGTAGCGAACCCTCGCTAGCATTCGCCAGGCGAACCTGCTGGCGAAGCCCCCTTTCCACCATTCGCCAGGCGAAACTTCGCCAACACTCTATTTATAGTTACTATCAACACTGCAGTAACAACATATAATTTTCCCCAAAGCTATAATCATGGTCATTACCCACACTACAGTAACAACACAGAATCTCACCAAAACTCTATTTATAGTTACTATCAACACTGCAGTAACAACATATAATTTTCCCCAAAGCTATAATCATGGTCATTACCCACACTACAGTAACAACACAGAATCTCACCAAAACTCTATTTATAGTTACTATCAACACTGCAGTAACGACATATAATTTTTCCCAAAGCTATAATCATGGTCATTACCCACACTACAGTAACAACACAGAATCTCACCAAAACTCTATTTATAGTTACTATCAACACTGCAGTAACAACATATAATCTCACTAACATCACCATAATATATATATACCAAATTCACCAATACCAATCAACAATTCATCGATATCAAGCATCAATTTAGCATTAGCAACAACAATAACAAGCATGCCAATATAAAACTTCATAGATCGGAATTTTCCTACGGGGTTAAGGAATCCCCTCTACCCTATACATGTATATACCATCCCAATCAAGTTTCTCCCCCCTTACCTTGTTAATCGGTTGATCGATGAAAGAATCCTCCAAGGTTTGGCCAATTCTGATTTTCCCCCGTTCCTTCGTTCTTCGCTCCCTTTTCCGTTCCCTTTCCCGTTCTTCTCATTCTCTCCTTTCTATCGTTCTTTTCCCACTTTCTCTAACTTCTCACAATGTATCGTGAAACTACTAACCCCTCACATTCTCTATTTTAATTCTCTAGTCCCAATAATAATAATAACTTAATAATAATAATATAATAATATTACTAATATTAATAATACTAATCATAATAATACTATTAATAATAATAACAATAATAATAATAATGTTATTATCTCACCAAAATAATAATAATAATAATAATAATAATAAATGTAATAAATATAATAATAATAATAATACCCCCACCAATATTACTATTAGTTATTATATTATTATATCTACACCAATTCACCACCAATAATAATATTCATACCGATGATAATAATAATAATAATAATGACAATAATAATAATAATAATAATAATAATAATAATAATAATAATAATAATAATAATAATAATAATAATACCATCAATATTACTATTAACTATTATATTATTATCTCCACACCACCAATGATCCTTATATATCCAGGATACTCACCAATCACATACCAACACACCCCACCTAAGGGCACACCAACATAAAATAATTAAATTAACACCAAAATGACTAAATAAATAAAATGGGTGTTACAACTCTCCCCCACTTTAAGTATTTTCGTCCTCGAAAATTACCTGATGGAACACTTCCGGATACGCTGCCCGCATCCTTCATTCCAACTGACAGGTCACACTGCCTTCTGCAGCACCTCTCCAAGTTACTTTCACCAAAGATATCTCCTCCCTTCAGAGTTGTTTCTCGCTCGTCCAAACGAAATAGCAATGCCTCAACAATCAAATTATTTTCACTTGTACATCATCCACCTGGTTCAATGTACTTTCTCAACTACGACACATGAAACATATCATGCCAATTCATAACGACAGCGGGAAAAACAGTCTAACATGTTACTCCTCCCATACCTCTGCTGCGCCACTCTGATACAAACCACAAAACACGGTGCGAACTTCTGAGACTTCGAAGCTCGACCAACATCAGTCACCGGCGTGACTCTCCAAACACATCTTTCCTTGGATCCTCTTGATCTTTTCAGCCCTCTCAACAAAATTTTCAGGTCTGAGCACAACACTCTCACTCGACCCATTCCAACACAGTAGAGTCCTACACTCCCTATTTCACCAAGCCACATATAGTGCCATTCCGACACTAGGATGATAACCGTTATTATAGGTAACTCAACCAACGGTAATTAATCATCCCACAATCCACCTCGATCCAACACCCAAGCTCTCACTAGTTCTCTACAGACTCAATAGTCCTCTCTGACTGACCATCGGTTTGCGGATGGTAAGTCGAACTCAACTTCAACTTAGTACCCGATGCTTCCTGTAAGCCCCTCCAAAATCTCAATATAAACCTCAAATTCCCATCTGACACAATATTTGTCAGTATCTCCTCTAACTTCGCCACTTACCCAATATGCATCTCATATATCCACAACGTAGAATAGTTAATCCACTAACAATAATCCAAATTAAAATTATATCTTCCCAATTCTTTGGAAATCTCAACACCAACTCCACGAAAATACTACCCGATTCCCACTCTGGAATATTCACGGCTGCATCAGACTCAACAGTCTCTGATGTCCACTCTTCGAATTTCGGCGATTCTAACCAGCATATTCAACCTCAACCACTTCTCTCCTTATCTATGGTCACCAAAACAATCTACTCAAATTCGGTTACTTCTTCATAGCACTGGGGTGGATATTCCATCTACCCTAATGTATTTCTCCACGAGTACTTCTACTCCCCTCAACAACATCTGGTACACATACTCTATCATAACACCTCGTGGTATTATTTCCACAAACCCGACAATCCACTCTTCGACTCTAATTTATCAATCTCAACTAATTCATTACTCAACCCAGATTTCTGACTTTCTCGATTCTTCTCAAGGATATCACTAGTCAGATCTTAATAATAAAAGCTTAACTCCATAAGAAGTATCCTTACTCACAAAGCGCATATTATGAAATTTCTCAATCAGTTCTACCTCTTTCCACCATCATCTTCGGTATGCACAAACATTTCCAACTCACCGCATCATCTACCACATCCACTTTACCCAAAGGGTAATTACACTCAAAGTCGTAATCCTTCAGAAATCCTAATTATTTCCTCTGCCTCATTTTCAACTTTTTCAAATCAAACAAACACCTTAAACTCTTAAGATCACCAAACATCTCCGATCTCAGTCTGAACTTTCGAAGCCTCCGACTCCGGTACAACCACAATAGCAACCAACTCTAAATCACTGGTCGGATGGTTTCTCTTACACACTTCAAGTTGCCTTTTGCATAACTGAACTCGCTGAAGTTGTCTTTAGCAAATCCCCTAATTATATCAACAAGCATCACAAACACCACAGTTAGTTCTATCGGATTCGGCAGAACTTTCCTTAGGGAAGTATATCACCGCTCTTTTTCTAACACTGATAACTCCAGTTCCTTATGCTCAACATAATCCTCTATACTCTTCGAATGCATTAAAATATCATTTATTAACACAACCATTGCCTTATATAAATAATTAAAGAAGATCCCATGCCAAATGGACAAACAAGTTGTGAGTTATGGCGGGAACACGTACCGTACTGCCAGCCCTTACTGCAACATTCAAACACACTTAATCATTAAATAGCTTAATTCCATGTCAATACTTCACCATCTCATATATAATTTCAATAGCTTTCCAACGCTTCGAACCGGGCGTCATTCCGAGTTACGGTTCTCCCGTTACGACAAAAATACCACAACAACATTTTCTGCTCAGGGCACTTCGCCAGGCGAATCTCGGCGAACATGACAGTCCCGAAATTCTATTTTCGACCGTTACCTGACTTCCGAGTGTCCGATTTCGATTCCGTAAAAAGCTGCGATCTCGGAATTCAACGTATAACCACAATTTCATACTTAGGAGACCGTCCAACACACTTTCAATCTTTAAATATTTTAAAACCCGATTACTTCCAATCTCAACAGCAGATCGTGGAGCCTCCTATTACGATACCACTTCGACCTTTGACACCACAACACAATAATTCTACTCGCGATCTCACGAACACGGAAACTCACGTCCTTCAATCAATTGATCCATCAAATCATTAACTCTTGGAAGCGAACACTTATCCTTGACAGTCACCTTGTTCACTTATCTATAGTTCACCCAAAGCTTCACAAAACCTTATGTCTGTCTAACCAACAAAAATTGGTGCACCTTACGGTAACACACTCAAACAAAAGAACCTCTCCCCCAGCGGGTCTTCAAGTTGACTCTTCAACTTCTCCAATCCCAACGTAAACATACAATATGGAGTCATCAATATCAGACTCGTCCCAAAACAAAATAAACGTGTAAGCTTTACTTCACACTCCGATAGTAAATCGCTTACTTCCTCAGGGAACCCCTGGCAATTTCAACTAATTGACAAATCCCAATTTTCTCACTTTCCTTCTCATTCAAAGTTTCCGTCAAAATAAACGTCTCAACACCGTATTACGCCAACTCCTCAAAATAATCCCTTAAGCACTTAGCTTAACTCAGGACAATTCGTTGCTCACGCCACACAAGCTTGCAAGACACGTCTATCCCATCCAACACAATCCCGTCTACTATTAACAAGAGATTAAGGGTGATCAGTTCCTCAATTTGTTAATAGACAGCCGAAATCATGATGGGGTACAAACCATCTTTGCCAAACTATGATAGCATTCCTCAACACACTAAGCCACCACACCGTAGCATTCCGGAGAATTACAAACTTCTCCCCCCACTGGAATCATTCCTGCTTCTACAGACAAGGTTAGGAAATAAACACGTACCGACAGTGTTTTCACACACATGCCGTATACTAGGGATTTAAACCACAACACCAGGTTAAACAACACACAGTCTCCATCCCAAAGAACAGACTCAACTCAACTCAATAACACTGGCTGGACGGACCGACCTGCTCTGATACCAATTGTAACACCCCACTTTCCCGTATTAAATAAAATATAAATATTATAATAATAATCAGAGTTTTCGCCAAAAAGTGGGATATCACATCTCCAAATTTTATAAAAATACTTTATTCATTCTTTTCAAAATAATACAGCGGAATTTGTTTAATAAAATAAAATACATCAAATTCATGATACGTCACAGGATTACATTAAGTTTGACATGAAACAGTTAAAACACCCATATCCCGTGTTACGTATCAGAGCATCCTACGACTCGACTGTCACACCACTATCCAAGTTAGCTAAGCACCTGGATTATCTGTACTTCCGAAGAAGCACAGACCACAATAACAACAAAGGGGTGAGAAATAATGATCAGAATATAATGGTAATGTAATACATGTAAACAAGGTAGTACAACACACCAGCACACCAAGATTCACCCCTAACAACACCATATGACGAACCTACTGTTCAAATTACAATATAACATATTATAATGCAAATATGCAACTCAACTCCATGCATGCGGTACCGACTCATTGGTTCATTCAATCGAACCTGGATAGATCACTTCCGCTCCTCCTGAGACATGATCTATCCCCCACCATTCTCCACAAAGGAGTACGGATGAATCACTTACGCTCCTCCTGAGACATGATTCATCCCACCAAAACACCATGATATGCATACACCAATGCATACTATCATAATTAGGCACTCAAGGTGCACACGATCCTCCTGATCATATCATCATACATCAATGCATATATGTATAGATATATTACACCAACACCATATAAATCAACCAGATAGTACACGAATTCATACCACAACACCAGACATAAACACATCCCACCACTCGGGGATACACGGTCCTACTGATCACTGCACCATAATCATATACATGATACACCCATCATTCATTTTAATTAAATTAGATATTAAACGAGTTCACACTCTAACACCATATATAATCACATCCCAACACTCGGGGAATACACGATCCTACTGATCACTACACACATATACATCAACTAATTGCCCACCAGTCGTTATTACGGGAAACATGTACTATCACCGAGTACACAAGTTAATTCCCACAGTCATCATTCATACATGGCATCAAGGCCAAAGGAATCACACAAGTCCAGAGCTCAAGGCCAAAATATCACAACACTCACATTCTGGTTCTGCTACGTTCGCTGACATTCGCCAGGCGAAGCCCCGTAGCGAACCCTCGCTAGCATTCGCCAGGCGAACCTGCTGGCGAAGCCCCCTTTCCACCATTCGCCAGGCGAAACTTCGCCAACACTCTATTTATAGTTACTATCAACACTGCAGTAACAACATATAATTTTCCCCAAAGCTATAATCATGGTCATTACCCACACTACAGTAACAACACAGAATCTCACCAAAACTCTATTTATAGTTACTATCAACACTGCAGTAACAACATATAATTTTCCCCAAAGCTATAATCATGGTCATTACCCACACTACAGTAACAACACAGAATCTCACCAAAACTCTATTTATAGTTACTATCAACACTGCAGTAACAACATATAATTTTCCCCAAAGCTATAATCATGGTCATTACCCACACTACAGTAACAACACAGAATCTCACCAAAACTCTATTTATAGTTACTATCAACACTGCAGTAACAACATATAATTTTCCCCAAAGCTATAATCATGGTCATTACCCACACTACAGTAACAACACAGAATCTCACCAAAACTCTATTTATAGTTACTATCAACACTGCAGTAACAACATATAATTTTCCCCAAAGCTATAATCTTGGTCATTACCCACACTACAGTAACAACACAGAATCTCACCAAAACTCTATTTATAGTTACTATCAACACTGCAGTAACAACATATAATTTTCCCCAAAGCTATAATCATGGTCATTACCCACACTACAGTAACAACACAGAATCTCACCAAAACTCTATTTATAGTTACTATCAACATTGCAGTAACAACATATAATCTCACTAACATCACCATAATATATATATACCAAATTTACCAATACCAATCAACAATTCATCGATATCAAGCATCAATTTAGCATTAGCAACAACAATAACAAGCATGCCAATATAAAACTTCATAGATCGGAATGTTCCTACGGGGTTAAGGAATCCCCTCTACCCTATACATGTATATACCATCCCAATCAAGTTTCTCCCCCCTTACCTTGTTAATCGGTTGATCGATGAAAGAATCCTCCAAGGTTTGGCCAATTCTGATTTTCCCCCGTTCCTTCGTTCTTCGCTCCCTTTTCCGTTCCCTTTCCCGTTCTTCTCATTCTCTCCTTTCTATCGTTCTTTTCCCACTTTCTCTAACTTCTCACAATGTATCGTGAAACTACTAACCCCTCACATTCTCTATTTTAATTCTCTAGTCCCAATAATAATAATAACTTAATAATAATAATATAATAATATTACTAATATTAATAATACTAATCATAATAATACTATTAATAATAATAACAATAATAATAATAATAATGTTATTATCTCACCAAAATAATAATAATAATAATAATAAATGTAATAAATATAATAATAATAATAATACCCCCACCAATATTACTATTAGTTATTATATTATTATATCTACACCAATTCACCACCAATAATAATATTCATACCGATGATAATAATAATAATAATAATAATGACAATAATAATAATAATAATAATAATAATAATAATAATAATAATAATAATAATAATAATAATAATAATAATAATAATAATAATAATAATAATAATAATAATAATAATAATAATAATAATAATACCACCAATATTACTATTAACTATTATATTATTATCTCCACACCACCAATGATCCTTATATATCCAGGATACTCACCAATCACATACCAACACACCCCACCTAAGGGCACACCAACATAAAATAATTAAATTAACACCAAAATGACTAAATAAATAAAATGGGTGTTACAACTCTCCCCCACTTTAAGTATTTTCGTCCTCGAAAATTACCTGATGGAACACTTCCGGATACGCTGCCCGCATCCTTCATTCCAACTGACAGGTCACACTGCCTTCTGCAGCACCTCTCCAAGTTACTTTCACCAAAGATATCTCCTCCCTTCGGAGTTGTTTCTCGCTCGTCCAAACGAAATAGCAATGCCTCAACAATCAAATTATTTTCACTTGTACATCATCCACCTGGTTCAATGTACTTTCTCAACTACGACACATGAAACATATCATGCCAATTCATAACGACAGCGGGAAAAACGGTCTAACATGTTACTCCTCCCATACCTCTGCTGCGCCACTCTGATACAAACCACAAAACACGGTGCGAACTTCTGAGACTTCGAAGCTCGACCAACATCAGTCACCGGCGTGACTCTCCAAACACATCTTTCCTTGGATCCTCTTGATCTTTTCAGCCCTCTCAACAAAATTTTCAGGTTTGAGCACAACACTCTCACTCGACCCATTCCAACACAGTAGAGTCCTACACTCCCTATTTCACCAAGCCACATATAGTGCCATTCCGACACTAGGATGATAACCGTTATTATAGGTAACTCAACCAACGGTAATTAATCATCCCACAATCCACCTCGATCCAACACCCAAGCTCTCACTAATTCTCTACAGACTCAATAGTCCTCTCTGACTGACCATCGATTTGCGGATGGTAAGTCGAACTCAACTTCAACTTAGTACCCGATGCTTCCTGTAAGCCCCTCCAAAATCTCAATATAAACCTCAAATTCCCATCTGACACAATATTCGTCAGTATCTCCTCTAACTTCGCCACTTACCCAATATGCATCTCATATATCCACAACGTAGAATAGTTAATCCACTAACAATAATCCAAATTAAAATTATATCTTCCCAATTCTTTGGAAATCTCAACACCAACTCCACGAAAATACTACCCGATTCCCACTCTGGAATATTCACGGCTACATCAGACTCAACAGTCTCTGATGTTCACTCTTCGAATTTCGGCGATTCTAACCAGCATATTCAACCTCAACCACTTTTCTCCTTATCTATGGTCACCAAAACAATCTACTCAAATTCGGTTACTTCTTCATAGCACTGGGGTGGATATTCCATCTACCCTAATGTATTTCTCCACGAGTACTTCTACTCCCCTCAACAACATCTGGTACACATACTCTATCATAACACCTCGTGGTATTATTTCCACAAAACCGACAATCCACTCTTCGACTCTAATTTATCAATCTCAACTAATTCATTACTCAACCCAGATTTCTGACTTTCTCGATTCTTCTCAAGGATATCACTAGTCAGATCTTAATAATAAAAGCTTAACTCCATAAGAAGTATCCTTACTCACAAAGCGCATATTATGAAATTTCTCAATCAGTTCTACCTCTTTCCACCATCATCTTCGGTATGCACAAACATTTCCAACTCACCGCATCATCTACCACATCCACTTTACCCAAAGGGTAATTACACTCAAAGTCGTAATCCTTCAGAAATCCTAATTATTTCCTCTGCCTCATTTTCAACTTTTTCAAATCAAACAAACACCTTAAACTCTTAAGATCACCAAACATCTCCGATCTCAGTCTGAACTTTCGAAGCCTCCGACTCCGGTACAACCACAATAGTAACCAACTCTAAATCACTGGTCGGATGGTTTCTCTTACACACTTCAAGTTGCCTTTTGCATAATTGAACTCGCTGAAGTTGTCTTTAGCAAATCCCCTAATTATATCAACAAGCATCACAAACACCACAGTTAGTTCTATCGGATTCGGCAGAACTTTCCTTAGGGAAGTATATCACCGCTCTTTTTCTAACACTGATAACTCCAGTTCCTTATGCTCAACATAATCCTCTATACTCTTCGAATGCATTAAAATATCATTTATTAACACAACCATTGCCTTATATAAATAATTAAAGAAGATCCCATGCCAAATGGACAAACAAGTTGTGAGTTATGGCAGGAACACGTACCGTACTGCCAGCCCTTACTGCAACATTCAAACACACTTAATCATTAAATAGCTTAATTCCATGTCAATACTTCACCATCTTATATATAATTTCAATAGCTTTCCAACGCTTCGAACCGGGCGTCATTCTGAGTTACGGTTCTCCCGTTACGACAAAAATACCACAACAACATTTTCTGCTCAGGGCACTTCGCCAGGCGAATCTCGGCGAACATGACAGTCCCGAAATTCTATTTTCGACCGTTACCTGACTTCCGAGTGTCCGATTTCGATTCCGTAAAAAGCTGCGATCTCGGAATTCAACGTATAACCACAATTTCATACTTAGGAGACCGTCCAACACACTTTCAATCTTTAAATATTTTAAAACCCGATTACTTCCAATCTCAACAGCAGATCGTGGAGCCTCCTATTACGATACCACTTCGACCTTTGACACCACAACACAATAATTCTACTCGCGATATCACGAACACGGAAACTCACGTCCTTCAATCAATTGATCCATCAAATCATTAACTCTTGGAAGCGAACACTTATCCTTGACAGTCACCTTGTTCACTTATCTATAGTTCACCCAAAGCTTCACAAAACCTTATGTCTGTCTAACCAACAAAAATTGGTGCACCTTACGGTAACACACTCAAACAAAAGAACCTCTCCCCCAGCGGGTCTTCAAGTTGACTCTTCAACTTCTCCAATCCCAACGTAAACATACAATATGGAGTCATCAATATCAGACTCGTCCCAAAACAAAATAAACGTGTAAGCTTTACTTCACACTCCGATAGTAAATCGCTTACTTCCTCAGGGAACCCCTGGCAATTTCAACTAATTGACAAATCCCAATTTTCTCACTTTCCTTCTCATTCAAAGTTTCAGTCAAAATAAACGTCTCAACACCGTATTACGCCAACTCCTCAAAATAATCCCTTAAGCACTTAGCTTAACTCAGGACAATTCGTTGCTCACGCCACACAAGCTTGCAAGACACGTCTATCCTATCCAACACAATCCCGTCTACTATTAACAAGAGATTAAGGGTGATCAGTTCCTCAATTTGTTAATAGACAGCCGAAATCATGATGGGGTACAAACCATCTTTACCAAACTATGATAGCATTCCTCAACACACTAAGCCACCACACCGTAGCATTCCGGAGAATTACAAACTTCTCCCCCCACTGGAATCATTCCTGCTTCTGCAGACAAGGTTAGGAAATAAACACGTACCGACAGTGTTTTCACACACATGCCGTATACTAGGGATTTAAACCACAACACCAGGTTAAACAACACACAGTCTCCATCCCAAAGAACAGACTCAACTCAACTCAAAAACACTGGCCGGACGGACCGACCTGCTCTGATACCAATTGTAACACCCCACTTTCCCGTATTAAATAAAATATAAATATTATAATAATAATCAGAGTTTTCGCCAAAAAGTGGGATATCACATCTCCAAATTTTATAAAAATACTTTATTCATTCTTTTCAAAATAATACAGCGGAATTTGTTTAATAAAATAAAATACATCAAATTCATGATACGTCACAGGATTACATTAAGTTTGACATGAAACAGTTAAAACACCCATATCCCGTGTTACGTATCAGAGCATCCTACGACTCGACTGTCACACCACTATCCAAGTTAGCTAAGCACCTGGATTATCTGTACTTCCGAAGAAGTACAGACCACAACAACAACAAAGGGGTGAGAAATAATGATCAGAATATAATGGTAATGTAATACATGTAAACAAGGTAGTACAACACACCAGCACACCAAGATTCACCCCTAACAACACCATATGACGAACCTACTGTTCAAATTACAATATAACATATTATAATGCAAATATGCAACTCAACTCCATGCATGCGGTACCGACTCATTGGTTCATTCAATCGAACCTGGATAGATCACTTTCGCTCCTCCTGAGACATGATCTATCCCCCACCATTCTCCACAAAGGAGTACGGATGAATCACTTACACTCCTCCTGAGACATGATTCATCCCACCAAAACACCATGATATGCACACACCAATGCATACTATCATAATTAGGCACTCAAGGTGCACACGATCCTCCTGATCATATCATCATACATCAATGCATATATGTATAGATATATTACACCAACACCATATAAATCAACCAGATAGTACACGAATTCATACCACAACACCAGACATAAACACATCCCACCACTCGGGGATACACGATCCTACTGATCACTGCACCATAATCATATACATGATACACCCATCATTCATTTTAATTAAATTAGATACTAAACGAGTTCACACTCTAACACCATATATAATCACATCCCAACACTCGGGGAATACACGATCCTACTGATCACTACACACATATACATCAACTAATTGCCCACCAGTCGTTATTACGGGAAACATGTACTATCACCGAGTACACAAGTTAATTCCCACAGTCATCATTCATACATGGCATCAAGGCCAAAGGAATCACACAAGTCCAGAGCTCAAGGCCAAAATATCACAACACTCACATTCTGGTTCTGCTACGTTCGCTGACATTCGCCAGGCGAAGCCCCGTAGCGAACCCTCACTAGCATTCGCCAGGCGAACCTGCTGGCGAAGCCCCCTTTCCACCATTCTCCAGGCGAAACTTCGCCAACACTCTATTTATAGTTACTATCAACACTGCAGTAACAACATATAATTTTCCCCAAAGCTATAATCATGGTCATTACCCACACTACAGTAACAACACAGAATCTCACCAAAACTCTATTTATAGTTACTATCAACACTGCAGTAACAACATATAATTTTCCCCAAAGCTATAATCATGGTCATTACCCACACTACAGTAACAACACAGAATCTCACCAAAACTCTATTTATAGTTACTATCAACACTGCAGTAACAACATATAATTTTCCCCAAAGCTATATTCATGGTCATTCCCCACACTACAGTAACAACACAGAATCTCACCAAAACTCTATTTATAGTTACTATCAACACTGCAGTAACAACATATAATTTTCCGCAAAGCTATAATCATGGTCATTACCCACACTACAGTAACAACACAGAATCTCACCAAAACTCTATTTATAGTTACTATCAACACTGCAGTAACAACATATAATTTTCCCCAAAGCTATAATCATGGTCATTACCCACACTACAGTAACAACACAGAATCTCACCAAAACTCTATTTATAGTTACTATCAACATTGCAGTAACAACATATAATTTTCCCCAAAGCTATAATCATGGTCATTACCCACACTACAGTAACAACACAGAATCTCACCAAAACTCTATTTATAGTTACTATCAACACTGCAGTAACAACATATAATCTCACTAACATCACCATAATATATATATACCAAATTCACCAATACCAATCAACAATTCATCGATATCAAGCATCAATTTAGCATTAGCAACAACAATAACAAGCATGCCAATATAAAACTTCATAGATCGGAATTTTCCTACGGGGTTAAGGAATCCCCTTTACCCTATACATGTATATACCATCCCAATCAAGTTTCTCTCCCCTTACCTTGTTAATCGGTTGATCGATGAAAGAATCCTCCATGGTTTGGCCAATTCTGATTTTCCCCCGTTCCTTCGTTCTTCACTCTCTTTTCCGTTCCCTTTCCCGTTCTTCTCATTCTCTCCTTTCTATCGTTCTTTTCCCACTTTCTCTAACTTCTCACAATGTATCGTGAAACTACTAACCCCTCACATTCTCTATTTTAATTCTCTAGTCCCAATAATAATAATAACTTAATAATAATAATATAATAATATTACTAATATTAATAATACTAATCATAATAATACTATTAATAATAATAACAATAATAATAATAATGTTATTATCTCACCAAAATAATAATAATAATAATAATAATAAATGTAATAAATATAATAATAATAATAATACCCCCACCAATATTACTATTAGTTATTATATTATTATATCTACACGAATTCACCACCAATAATAATATTCATACCGATGATAATAATAATAATAATAATAATAATAATGACAATAATAATAATAATAATAATAATAATAATAATAATAATAATAATAATAATAATAATAATAATAATACCACCAATATTACTATTAACTATTATATTATTATCTCCACACCACCAATGATCCTTATATATCCAGGATACTCACCAATCACATACCAACACACCCCACCTAAGGGCACACCAACATAAAATAATTAAATTAACACCAAAATGACTAAATAAATAAAATGGGTGTTACACCGTGGCGCACAAATTTCATCCTTTTTATTAAGTGTGTTAGCATTATTTTGAGATGTGAAGAGAGAAAGACGCAGGGAAGGTCTAAAGGAAACTCAGTCCTAACGTTGTCATGCAAAATGGTTTTAAGATTGGGATGCGAAAGGAAATTTTATCCTAATGTTAGCATATAAAAGATGGACCTAAGATCGAGGTTAAAAGGGACTAGCCTACTTGTTATCATGCATGGATTCCACTCCTAATGTCTATCCTAATCCAAATTTAATCGAAAATTAAGTTGGACTATGAGTCATATTGGAACATGCAAAAGCAAGGTGAAAACAAGAAAACAAGGCAAAAATCACATTCTGGTCCAGTGTTAATCGATTAACCATTTGCCAGTCCAAACTGGTTAATCGATTAACCACTAAAAAATTTTAGAAATTGCATTGGTTAATCGATTAACCAATTTTGTACTACAACTGGTTAATCGATTAACGCTGCACCAGAAGTAGAAAAACAACTAAAAAGCACTTTCAGCAATGAATTCAATGTGCAATCATCTCAATGATCATGTAATCAATTACGCACGAATTCAACACAAAAAATCAGTGATCAAAAATCAATCAAACTTAATCAAGCATTGAGGTCACAAATTACAAAGATCAAAATCACTGAAATCAATCAAAACTTAAAGATCTACATTGTGATTATTCAAATAAGCTCAAAACAGAATTGGATCTAAAACTAACCAACCTTCAAAGCTGAGATTTGCTTTGGTAAGTGTTGATTCTCAACAAATTGATAGATCAAAGCTAGAAACCCAAGAAATCTTCAAGATCCAAGAGCTTTCTTGCAATATAAGTGAAGAACAAGCCAAAATAAGGCAAAATTAATCCAAGAATCACTTATAAACTTGCTTCAAAGATTATATCCAAGTCCAAACGAAAATCAAGCGATGAATAGAAGATGATGGAGATGAATGATGGAGGTTTTAGCTCTAGAATTCAATGGTTCCAATGAAGAATCAAAGAACTCAAGTGAAAAGAGCTTTAATGGAGGTTTTGGAGTGTAGAAAAATTGAGAGAATTTTGAGAGCAAATTCTCAAGAATGAGAGAGTGTGAAATATGAAATTGGAAACTATGGTGAATTATTGTGGAGGTTTGGAGCAAATTCACTTAAATAGACTCTTTGTTAGGAGTAGAATTATGGTTTGGAGTGAGGTTATGAAAATTGAAATGGGATTAGGAATGGAAAATTGGAGGGAAATTGAATTGATTTTGAAAGTTTAATCCAAATTTAGAGTGATTTAAGATCCTTCTTCTGGTGTAAAATCAAATTCACAAGTGATCAAAATAGACCCAAAAGTGGAAGCATTGAAAATGCACGTTACTGGGCAAAATTTACTATGGTTAATCGATTAACCATTTGCTAGTGCAAATTGGTTAATTGGTTAACCACTCACAAATTTTCAAAAATAGCACCATTTGGAGGGAAACTTGCACATTTGCCCTTTGACATTATAACTGTGATAATTCCTGAGATATCTTGTGACCTGTCTCCTGTGCTAAGAATAACCTACTGAATAACTATAAAATCGGGCATTTGATTGCTGGGCAAAATAAATACTGACGTCTTTGACGCTCGCTGTTTAAACTCTTGCAATTAAAAGAACCCTGAGCCACACAAAAACCTTGATCCCATGTCTCAAGAGCCAATGCCATGATATGCAGAAATGCAAAGAAACATAAGCCAATAAATCAAGAAACTATGAGACAAATTTTAGGGTGTTACACCCTCATCAGGAAAAGGCTCATCACAACCTTTCATCTTTAGAAACATGATTCTTCGTCTGGAAATTCAAACTTTATCAGCTAATAGTCTTCAATTGGCTGTTCAGCAAGATATTTTAACAAGACACTTCCTTTAATGGCTTTTTGGGAAATATACTGGATATTATACTCTATCTAAACCATTTTCCATCTGGAAATCCTTATGGAGAATGCTTGCTTTTCAAGCACGTACTTGATCAGATCCATCTTCGAAATCAATAAGGTTGTATGGTTTAACATGTATTGTCTCAAACGCTTAGCTGCCAAAGCGATTGCACAACATGTTTTTTCTAGCATCGAGTACCTCGACTCGCAATTAGTGAATTTCTTACTCAGGTAACAGATATCGTGTTCTTTCCTACCTGTCTCATCATGTTAACCGAACACACATCCCATTGAATTCTCAAGAACTGTAAAATACATGATCAGAGGTCTCCCTACTGCTGGAGGTTTTTTCAAATACTCTTTAATCTTCTCAAAAGCTTTCTGGAAATTTTCGTTCCACCTGACCGCTTGATCTTTTCATAGCAGTTTGAATATAGGCTCGCAAGTGGCTGTAAGATGAAAGATGAATGTTGCAATGTAGTTCAATCGTCCTTGGTTCATGCATTTCTTGAATAACTTTGATTTTTTGCAGGATCTACCTCAATACGCCTCTCAGTGACAATGAAACCTAGCAGCTTTCCAGATCTCACCCCGAAGGTGCACTTATTAGGATTCAACCTCAACTTGAATTTCCACAATCTTTCAAACTGTTTCAAAAGATGAAACAAATGCCCTTCCTCCATCTGTAACTTTGCAATCATGTCATCAACAAAGACTTCAATCTCTTGATGAATCATATCATGAAAGAGAGTCACCATTGCCCGCTGATAGGTTGCCCCAGCATTTTTCAATCCAAAAGGCATCACCTTATAGAAAAATTTCCCTAAGGTGTAATGAAAGTAGTTTTCTCCATGTCTTCTGGAGCAATTTTGATTTGGTTATTCCCAGAGAAGCCATCCATGAAGGAAAACACAGAATATTGGGCGGTGTTATCAACCAACACATCAATATGGGGAGAAAAAAATAATCTTTAGGGCTAGCTCTGTTTAGATATCTGTAATAGACACACATACTAACCTTTCCATCCTTCTTAGGTACATGAACAATGTTAGCAACCCATGGAGGATAGTTTGTGACAACAAGAAATCCAGCGTCCGACTGCTTTTGAACCTCTTCCTTAATCTTGACTGCCATGTCAGGCCTTGTCCTTCTCAATTTCTGCTTGACTGGTGGAAATTATTCTCTGAGAGGAAACTGGTGTACCACAATATCTATATCCATCCTTGGAATGTCTTGGTAAGACCAAGCGAAGACATCCTGAAGGTGAGATAATACTTAGAAAGGGGGGGGGATTGAATAAGTATGGAAAATTAAGACTTAAAAATAATCACACAATTATTTTTATCCTGGTTCGTTTAACAACTACTCCAGTCCACCCTTCCAGAGTGATTTGCCTTTCTCAACAAGGACTTAATCCACTATTAAATCAAACTGATTACAATAGTATCACCTAAGAACAACAGTTCTTAGTCTTCTCAAGAGCTACTGATTCTAACTGAATCCTCTTAAGGAATATCCTTTACAATCAATGTAAATTAAATACAAGAGTTTTTAATGCTTCTATAAAGCTTTAATCACAACAGTGATTTTTCTCTTTAGTTTAAGTACAATGAGATTCTATGAAGAATAAGAATGAGAGCTTTTAGAATATTATGATTTCTTTTCAGCAAGAGTGTAGCACTGAAGAATGAAGTGAAGATCTCCTTTTATAGGCAGTTGAATCATGCAAGCTGAACGTTGAAAAGAGAGTCCCAAAAGGTCTGAGCCTTTTTGTCTTCACATCAACTGACCTTTCCTTGAAATAGATGGCACAGAAAAATCCTTTTTGTCTGTGTAAGTGTGTCTAGCACAAATAAGGAAAGAGACGTTGAATAGTTCCAACGGATATATTCTTGAAAATACTTCTTCAGTTTCAGCAAGTTCTTCAGAGTCTGAATGGATCAGAGTCTTCTAAAGAGATTCAGAACTATGTTGTATCAGAGTCTTCTGCAGCGTGTGTGCTTCTAGCGTGTTGATCATCAGAGCATTTTGACACAGAACTTCAGTACTTGGCAGCGTAGGTACTTTCAGAAACTTCTGTAGACTAATGCTTTGAGAAACTCTTCAATCAATATTCTTCTATACTTCTGATGCTTCAGCTTCAGATGCTTCTGATTATCTTCAGATGCTTCTGACTCAGAATGTTCTGGAGCTTCTTGCTTCAGATCCTTCTGGAGACTACGCTCAGGATCTTCTGTGAGGAGCAAACAGATTCTTCTGTAAGGTGCATCTGGCGCTTCAGAGTCAAAATAACTTCTTGTATTCAAGGCAGATTTGCTTCTAGAGAGTTAATATAATTTCAATCTGCAGTAAAACTCTCAAACAAATTTTAGAGTATATAATTCTTAAATATAAATTTCCTAACAGTTATCATCAAAACAAAGAGTAATTATTAAGAACCAATCTGTATTCTAACAATCTCCCCCTTTTTGATGATGACAAAAAGTATCAGAAATTTTATTTAATTGAACATAAAGAATTATAACTCCCCCTGAGATGATGAATCTCCCCCTGAGTTGAATATGAAAAGAGGAATAGAAATTTCCCTTTTTATCTTGAGTAATCTTCAGAGTCAGATCTTGTTTGTCTTTGTAATAATTAAGGGTCAGACTATCTTGCAGATAAGAGATTCAGAGTTTGATAAAAGATAAATGATCTGAGAAACTCAGAGATTCTTCTATAGAGTGTTCTTATCAAATTTTCTGAAATAGTCAATTTAGATATTAGAAAGAGTAGATATGTCTGAAGATTCATTCTAGTGAAATTATATTAAATAGTTCAGATCTTTATTTTCTCCCCCTTTTTTGTCATAAGCAAAAAGTAAAGACTTTTAATAAAGACAAATAAAAGGAACAAGAGCAGATAATTCAATGGAGAATAACAAGCTGATTCATTTAATCATAACAGAGCAAATGTAAATTGGAAAATATCAGAAGATATAACAATAAAAATTTAGATGCAAAACAACAGATGCACAAATATGAGAAAAAACAATCTAAGAGTGTTTTGACAAAAGCATCTTCAATAGGTCTGTGATCTCAGATTGTGATTGCTCTTGCTTTGACATCCACTTAGTCATTGTCTCATTCTTCTCATCTTGTTTAGACATCCACTCTGACATGTCCTCAGATTTCTTGTCTTGCTTCACCATCCAAGATCTTATTTCAGATTGACCAGCTTCCAGAGCAGCAATCTTGTCTCCAAAATCTGGATTTTCTGTCTTTATCTCTGATGAAGGAAATGGAGGTTCTGCATCCTGAACAGAGTCAATTGCCATAGGG
Source organism: Lathyrus sativus (assembly GCA_963859935.3). Lineage (NCBI taxonomy): Eukaryota > Viridiplantae > Streptophyta > Magnoliopsida > Fabales > Fabaceae > Lathyrus > Lathyrus sativus. The sequence continues at coordinate 253,589,200 of OZ012735.1, read as the reverse complement.
TCTGGAGATCCTGAAGAGGGTTCTACCAGAGTCATAGTCAATGCATTGGTAGTTGGTTCTGGTGGAGGAGGAGGAGGAACATCCAAACAAAGCAGAGGTTCAGTCTTATTTACAATCCAGAATTGAGTTCTTTCAGCTCTGAGCTTTGCATCATCAGAACAGATGTTCTTCAGATTAGAAGCTACAGTGTTGAATCTCTTGATAAACCCGTTCCAAATGATGTCAGACTCATTTGCATCCATAGTTTCAGAGCATCTCTTCTGAACAGTACCTAAAGACATCTGTATTTCTTGCAAAAACGTTTGAAATAAATGATCAATATTAAGTCTGGGTGGTGGTTTAAGCAAGGTTTCCAGAGTCATCTGTTTAGGTTTGGGAGTGGGTGGTATCAGTGATTTTGAGATGGAAATCAGAGGAGGGGGAACATAAGGAATGAATGGAATTTCTGGTTTTTGAGGTAGGGATCTGTTTAAAGCATTAAGCAGAGTTGGTTGAGGTCTTGTGCATGGGTAAACAACATCAAAGGATGCATTGAAGTATGGTACGAAAGCAGAGTTTGATGGTTTATCAGATGCAACTGTGTTATCAGATACAGGATGCAGAGCTGAAACAGCAGCTTTACCAGATGTAGCAGATATGGTGGCTAATGATCCTTCATTGTTCATAGATTGAATATATGAAAGGATTACAGATGGAAGGGCCTGTCTGAGTTTGGGTTTCAGAGGTTCCAAAGGTTCAGAAGGCTCAACTCTATCATAAAAATCTTTTAGTTTGAAACCATAAGATAAATTATGATAAAGAGAAGACACTTGGGCACAAGATATTCCAGGTGATGATGGATTGGAAGTGGGGACAATCATCTCAGATGAAGTTGCAGGTGGAGGCATAGGGTCTGAAATGGAAGTTTTAGCAGGTAATGTTGATTCAGGTTCAGGTTCATGCACAGGGTATTTATCAGATGGATTAATGAGAAAGTCAGGATGAATTTCTGATTCTGATGAGTTGGAGGATGTTATAGGTGTACAAGAGGTAGAAGAAACTTGAAACACTGTTTTTAATGGAGTGATGTCAAGAACTTCTGTCTCAGGGATATGAGATGGTTCTGAAGGGGTATCATATTGTTGAGAAGGTGGTTCAGATGAAACATGTGCTATAGGTTCAGAAGATGGAATGTTTGATGGTGGAATGATAGAGTCTTTTTGTGGTTGATCTTCTGTGGTTTGTTTTTCTGGATGATCAGAAGTTTTTGGTTGATTATCTGTTTGTGGTAGAGCAGAGTTTTGTTTATCAGAAGTTTGTGGTAGTTCTGATGGTTGTGGTTCTGTTTGTTGTGGAACTGATGGTTGTGGAACTGATGGTGATGGACGTGGAGTGAAGTGTTTGATGTGTATTTTGGGTTGAGGGGGTTTTGATACAGAAGCAGTTGTTTGTTTCTGAGGTGAGACAGAACTAGGGGCAACAACAGATGTTGTTTGAGTGACAGGTGGTTTGGGAACAGACTTAATAGATGAATCATTAATAACAACATTTTTAGAAATAGCAGAAGTCTTTGTACCTTTGAGTTTAATCCTCTTAGCAGATGCAGAGGCAGCTTCTCCAGAATCCTTTCTCTTTAAAAGATCCTTGGGTTTCTCAGCAATCTTAGCCTTCTTCTGGACAGGTTCAGATTCTGCTACAGGCTGAGATCTTTTCCTCTGAAGTGGAACTTCTTCTTCTTCTTCTCCTGCATCTGGCAGTGGTTGCTTGACAAGTTGAAACACATTTGCTGGAACAGACACTCCTTCCTTTTTGCATTCCTCTATATACATCAGAACAATGTGTCTAGGTTCTTCAGCAAAGAATAGAGGAAAGTCAGATACTGGAACCCTTTTATTCAAATCAGTCATATTTAACCTCTTTGGAGCAGCAGTGAGTTCATCTACAATCTTGAGTCTCAGAAGACTTTTAGCGTTCAGAGGCTTTCCCATAATGAACTCTAGTTCCTCTGTAACACCAGCATCATACAGAGCAGCCACTAAACCATTTTCAGTGAGAAGATCTGAGAGCAACCTTCCAAAAGGTATCCAAGTCCTGATCTTCTGGCCTTTTTCTTTTACAGATTCTCTAGATGCATTGATGTAATTCCACAGATGCATGAACAAAATGTAAGGTAGATCTACCTTGTTGCTCTGACTAAGGCAGTACATAAAATAGATCTGTTCATTGTTGACATAATCTGGGGAATTTGTTGACTTTCTGTGATGTATGCATCCCATGAAGATCTTGGCCCAGATCTTGTAATCAGGCTTCAGATCTTTGAATCTGTTAGAGGCTTGTCCAGCAGTCATAACTTCCTCATAAACTTCATCCATATCCACACGCCCAGCTGGCAAATGTGAAACACCATCTGTTTCTTCATAACCAATCAGTCTTCTAATCAGATCCTCTGTGATGATGATCTCCTTTCCCAGCACAGATGATAAAATAAACTTGGGATACACAGATGCATGAATCCAGAATTCCTTAACAAGTAGAGGGTAAACTGGTCCAAACAATCTATCAAAGTATTTCACCCAACCTTGAGCTCTAACAATGGAGCGAAAATCAAACCCATTGTCAGCCAGAGAATCAAATTCAACCATGGATTCACACAACACTTCTAATTTATCAACAGGTGTGGGAAGAGTTCTCTTTGGAGGAGTATATGTGTCGCTACTGCGAAAATCGGCGCCGGCTGAACAGAAGAGTCGCCACCGTGCGTTATTTATCCCACAGGAGGGAAAGGAAACGCTCAGAGTAAACCTACCGCAAAACGGGGAAAGGAATGGTCATCGCAACCAAAACCTGGATTCGGGAGTCGGTTACGCAAGGGGAAGGTATTAGCACCCCTCACGTCCGTCGTACTCGACAGGATCCACGCTTGTTTTCGGGTGTGGATTGTTATTCTATCTAAACTAAGGGTCAGGGGTTAAAAGAAAAGAAAATGACTCGGCAAAGTATCGCACTTTATGCCTACGTATTCCCGTCTGGAACGAGAAATCAGAGTCAACGTAGTTCGCCTACCTACGGGAAAAGAGGGGAAGGTTGCTCGCTAGGATATCGCATCCTATGCCTACGTACTTTCATACAGCATGAAAGATCAGAGCAAACGTAGTTCGGGCCACGTACGACACAAGATTGTCTTGATTGTTTTTATTCCTTCTGAAAAAGGGTTTTTCTGATTACTGGTCCAAGCGGACAAAAATGACGTTTTGATGAGTTCACATTCTTTTACGGAAGAAGTGTCTTTTATTGTGTTTGAAATCTTATTGTGTTTTTCTGTTTGTTTTGAGAAAGAAGAGACAGAACTCTAACCTACGGTTGTGAAGGGAATCAAACTATCCTAAGGTTATCATGCATGGGTTAAGACCTAGTGTCTATCATGTTCCTCTCTTGCGCAGAGAGAAACAGAGATCCTAATGGAATAAACGGAAACATAAACAATAACAATATATACAGTAAAGCAGTAAGATGCATGGATGCAACAATACAAGCGAGGCAAGGGAGTCCCACTCAACCTCGAACCTAGAAAACAATAGGCAAAAGTGAACAGAATTCACTTTCAACCTAACAGGTTAAACAGCAAGCAATACAGTCAAGAAACCCAATCAATACATCAGAAATTAAACAGCTCAAATAAACAGCCACAACAGCTCTGCATCAGCATCTGGCTTCAAGTCATCACCAAACAGCTACAAGCTTCAGCAAGCATCAATCTCCATCTCCACAGGCTTCAAGCAAGGTCTTTGTCATCAGTCTTCCATCTGCAATGGCTTTTCTTCAAGTCTCAATCTCCCAGCTGAGGAATCAATCACAAGAGTGAATTGGGTGTTAAGCAATTAGTTGACCACCAAGGGTGGCAAACAGACTGCTAACAACACATAGAATATTTCTCTCAAGAGTTCTATCTCTTAGACATTAGCACCAAGCCTTCCAAAGGAAGGGGGTGAGTGTCTTAGAGAGACTCCGCATCACAGAGAAGAATGGAGGCAGTCAAGACCTTCCATGTTTGGGAATCAAATTGTCTACTCTAGGGCTCTGCCTAACTCCTAAACCCTACACTCCTCAACAGCTGCCAGCACAGAATCTCCTCATCAACTCTGGAAGTTGGTCTTCAATCTCTGATCTTCAAATGGGCTTCATCATCTCAGGTCTTCAGCTCCCCCAAATCCCAAACAAACCCAATACCCCACACACAGACAAAACACTAACCCTAAAGAGGGCACACCACACAGATCAATCCAATATAAGCAATATACTAATAGCAGTAGGGGAATCCTAACAATTTCTAAGGGATCTATCCTATACCCATAACCCCTATAATCCCATACCCCAAAAATTAGATGAAAATTCCTAAAAGAATCTAATCTATTTCACCTATGCTCACTTAAAACCCTAATTTTGATCACTATAATATCACCTATTCAAATCACCTAAAATTTAATCCTAAAAATATGAATTAAATCTTATATACAAGTTGAAGCCCTAAACTAATCAACCTAAAAAGAATGAACTCTAAAGCTAAAGGGAACTATTAGAACAAAAATCAACAAATTTAAGTATCAAACTAAACTTAATAAAATGCTATTTACAAGAAAAATGCATGAAAAATATTAAAACAAAATAAAATTCCAATTTTATTGTTTAATACTTTTCTAGACAGAATTATTGACCTACCATAAAAAGAAGAAATTAAAACTAAGCTATTTTCAATTTTTTATGATTTTTTAAAGTTGAGAAAAATATTAAAGAAAATAAAAATACAAAATAGAAATAAAATGGGGAGGGGGTGTTATAAGCAGCTTCGCCCAGTTATTATTCACCATTGGGCCACTAAGAGGGGGCGCGAATATCATTATGGCAAGGCCCAACACGCATCAGAGAAAAGAAATAAAAATTAAAGGAAAATGGACAAACTCTCGGTGCAGAAAGTAACGAATTCAAGTGCATTTCTCATTGGGCTTCCAATTGGGGGTGGGGATAGCACGCTGATCCAAGGCCCATGGTGGTACGTTTAGTGAAACGCTGCGTTTCACGCTGGTCATCTCCCTCCATTTCTCAATTTTAAATAATAGCCACACGATGCGATTAAAAGGTCAAATAAAAGAAATGATCGAACGGCCACGGTATCGTCTTCTCCAACTCAACCTAGGGTTTTGCAGAATTCTCTTCCATGCAGCCATGTTCATGTACATCGTTCTCTCTCCTCAGGCCATGAAATCAAGACTTGTAAAGAGCAAAGTTGCTCTCTTCTTTCCCCTGAACACGATGATGCCTTTAGTTTGGACTGAAACTAACCCTAGGATAAAACCCGATAGGTGGAACCTCATGAAATACCAACTGCACTCATCAATGGAACCTCACAATCCTTCAATCTAACTGTCCTATCTTGTTCATCATGCTACACTGATCTCCTCAAGCCATTGCATGCTCATTAATACTCATTATATAACCTATCCTCGATCATCAAAGTCAATGCACCCTGCCATGGAACCTCACAGAATTCTCTCTATCTCTCAGAAATCAATCACCTATGGTCTCTAAGCATGCTGATCCTAACCATTCCATCTAATACTGCTGTCGCTACTACGAAAATCGGCGCCGGCTGAACAGAAGAGTCGCTACCACGCGTTATTTATCCCACGGGAGGGAAAGGAAACGCTCAGAGTAAACCTCGCACAACACGGGAAAGGTATGGTCGTCGCAACCAAAACCTGGATTCGGGAGTCGGTTACGCAAGAGGAAGGTATTAGCACCCCTCACATCCGTCGTACTCGACGGGATCCACGCTTGTTTTCGGGTATGGATTGTTATTCTATCTAAACTAAGGGTTAAGGGTTAAAAAGAAAATAAAATGACTCGGCAAAGTATCGCACTTTATGCCTACGTATTCCCGTCTGGAACGAGAAATCAGAGTCAACGTAGTTCGCCTACCTACGGGAAAGGAGGGGAAGGTTGCTCGCTAGGATATCGCATCCTATGCCTACGTACTTTCATACAGCATGAAAGATCAGAGCAAACGTAGTTCGGGCCACGTACGACACAAGTCTGTCTTGATTGTTTTTATTCCTTCTGAAAAAGGGTTTTTCTGATTACTGGTCCAAGCGGACAAAAATGACGTTTTGATGAGTTCACATTCTTTTACGGAAGAAGTGTCTTTTATTGTGTTTGAAATATTATAGTGTTTTTCTGTTTGTTTTGAGAAAGAAAGAGACAGAACTCTAACCTACGGTTGCGAAGGGAATCAAACTAACCTAATGTTATCATGCATGGGTTAAGACCTAATGTCTATCATGTTCCTCTCCTGCACAGAGAGAAACAGAGATCCTAAGGGATAAACGGAAACAGAAACAATAGCAGATATATACAGTAAAGTAGTAAAATGCATGGATGCAGCAATACAAGCGAGGCAAGGGAGTCCCACTCAACCTCGAACCTAGAAAACAATAGGCAAAAGTGAACAGACTTCACTTTCAACCCAACAGGTTAACAGCAAACAATACAGTCAGGAAAACCAATCAATACATCAGAAATGAAATACATCAAAAATAAACAGCCACGGCAGCTCTGCATCAACACCTATCTTCAAGTCATCTCCAAACAGCTACAAGCTTCAGCAAGCGTCAATCTCCATCTCCACAGCCTTCAAGCAAGGTCTTTGATCATCAGTCTTCCATCTGCAATGGCTTTTCTTCAAGTCTCAAACTCCCAGGATGAACATCAATCAACAAGATGAAGTGAATGAATGTTAGACAGTCAATTACCTACCAAGGGTGGTTCATTAACTGTTAACATTATACAGACAATTTTCTCTCAAAAGTTCTATCTTTCAAATACATTCACTGATCCTTCCAAAGGAAGGAGGTGGATATTTGAAAGAGACTTTGAATCATAGAGAAAGGATGGATGCAGACAAGGCATTCCATGTTTGAGAAACAAGCTTTCTAATCTAGAGCTCTGCCTAGCTCCTAAACCCTAGTCTCCTCAACAGCTGCTAGCACAAGAATCTCCTCATCAACTCTGGAAGTTGGTCTTCAAGCTCTGAATCTCCAATGGCTTCATCATCACAAGTCTTCAGCTCTCCCAATCCCCAAGCAATCCCAATACCCACACAGACAAACAATAATCCCCAGAGAGGGCACACCACACCAGTCAAACAAATACAGACAGTATATATAGCAGTAGGGGAATCCTGATATTTTCTAAGGGATCTAATAACTACCCATAATCCCTATAGTCCCATGCCCCAAACTTTCAATCTCTAAATCCTAAGGGAAAAGAACTACTTCACCTATGTTGTCACCTAAACCCTAGTTTTGTTCATGTTATTCACACCTAAACTAAACACCTAAAATTATGTCATAAAAAAGTGAACTAAATTTTATATACAAGCTAATATTATCTACTAATCAACCTAAAAAGAATGGATTAAAAATAGCAAAGCATTTATTCAAACCAAAATTAGCAAAATCATGTACTAAACAAAATATTATTTACACCTAATTAAAAGAAAAAATATGCCAAAAATATAAAAATAAAATGAACTATTAATTTTTTTGTATGACAATTTTCTTGACAAAATTAAGAAAAGAATGCAAAAACAACCAATGAAAAATATGCATTTTACAATTTGTTATGATTTTTGAAAGATTTAATGCTTTTTTGAAATAAAATAAAATGAATTAATATGCAAAGGGTGCAAAAAGCAAGTAAAGTCAGTTAAAAGAGAGAACTGGGCCAGGCAGTGGGGTGCGAATAGTAAGCGAATGTGAGGCCCAGGAATCAATCAGAAAGCCAACAAAAATTAAAAAAAACAAAACGGTGTGAAAAGTAATTATTTCAGTGTAAATTGAATTGGGCTTGGGAACGGGGGTGTCAAAAGCAAGCGAATGCAAAGCCCAGTCTGAAGTCTTTAATGAAACGGTGCGTTTCATTGTTTGAAATTCCCTCCGTTTTTTCATTCAATTGCGTCCGTTGGATTGAGTTCCCAGTCAAATGTCAAAGCTAGATCAAACGGCTTGCAAGTCATCTTCAACCTTGAGTAAACCCTAACCCTGAAAAACCATAGCCATGCACGAACCGCTCCTCCTCTGTTCTCCCTCATCTCTCCATGGATTCCTTCGACTCCAAGAGCAAAGTTGCTCCATAAACTTGCCTCTTCACAGCCATGCCAATAACTCTCCCTAACACTCGCTCAATAAACCAACTCGAAGAGAATAACAGTTCTGATCCACCATTAACACCTGATATCAAACCTCTTATTTCTCACCAATTCTTGTCCTAAACTCATCTACATCTTATGCTGATCATAACAAGCCATTCAATGAAGATTTTCGTGCTTTAATCCAAGAGATACAAACCCTAACAAATTTGGTACACCTATGGCAAACTCCATGAAACTTCCTCAAACTCACCAAAACTAATCATCTATCCTATCTTAACCTTTCTATGCTAACAAAACCTAATAATCCTAACCTAAACAGCCAATTCGAATGAGAAACATACCTGGTGCAATTGATGAAAACAGGTGCTAAATCCTCTTGATCCAAGGCTCGAAGTGAGTGGAAAATGATCCAAGAACTTGATGATGAGTTTTGTATGCAACCAATGGTGCTCCAAGGCTTTGAACCTCCCAATTCCAAAGTTCTTGCACTTTGAATGGTGAACTTGCACAGCTCGAATCCTCCTTCAATTAACCAAAAAATTGTGTGAATTATGATCTATGGGTGATGATGATGAATACCAGATCAAGAATTGTGGAAATTGATGGAGATTTGGAGAGTTTGAGTTGATTTTGCAAATTGGAAAAAGTGTGTGAAACTTGGTGTTATGAACAATATGAAGCACCAACCATGGCATGAACCTCTTCATATCAATATATAGGTGAATTTAGAAACTCCTAGAAGCTTGGAGAAACTTCCCATGTATGATTTCCCTTGGATTTGGCTTATGTACCTTCCATTATAAGTAACCATGAGTAACTTTCAAAACTTGAACTAAACTCAAAATTCCACTTTAGCCAATGTTTTCAAAATGATTTTTCCAATCAAAATGACCTATAATTTCACCTCATTTGGCCAAAATATGAAAAATCTCCTTTTTTAGGTCATTTTTATTCATTAAATCCACCAATTTTGAAACCTTGTGATATGAATCTTTCAAATCTTTCATGGTCACTTTTATAGACTCAAAATGTCATTTGGAACAAGTTTGATGTTGTGAAGTTTTCCATTTGAAGCTTCCTTGTATGAGTTTTGGGCATAGGCTTGAAATGACCTGTAATTCTCAGATGACCAAAATACCCTTTGCTTTCCAAGACCATAAGTAGAGTTCCACAAATCATATGAAGGCATACTATACCATTCTAGAAATCTAAGACAATTAGGAACAACTCTTATGTTGACCAGAAATTCATTTGAAATCCCCTTGAGGGGTAAACATTGCCTGGAAGTCAAGTCACTTTCACAGACAAAATTTCAGATACCTCAGATGACCTGTAACTTGCAAGGACCATAACTTGAGTTCTATAAATCTCCTTGATGTCTTCCACCACTCAAATTAAAGGTATTGAGATCCTATACAAGTATCATGTTGGCCAAGGATCCATTTGAAGCTTGCATTTTGACTTATCTTGCTTGGAAATTTGACCTAGACTAGGGGATTTTACATAGAAACCCTAATTTAGAAACTCCTCTTCTCCTTGATTCCTCTTGATTTCTTCTTAGCATAACAACATTTCCTTCTTTACATGTCAAATGATGAACCCCACATCTTTCCAATAGCCCTTAATGCCTTTCAATTAGTCAATTGAACTAGAGTTGACCTAGAGTTGACCCCAGATGAAACCCTAGTTGGCTGCCTTCAACTGCAACTCTTGTGATCACACCAATGACCTGTCTCCTTCTCCAAATGACTTTCTAAGTCTCCCATGATGCCCAGATACTATCCATGCTTAGCCCACAGCTCACAATTTCTTTGTTGATCCTCAGATACCCTCAGATAGGAGATGGATACACTTGCTTGATCCATTGACTTGATAGCTTTCAAATTCTTTCTGATGACTTGAATGGGATTGGATTAGGATAATAACCTCTTGATAGGCTCATAGAGATGAGAATAATGATTGGTCCCCTGTTGGATGACTTGTTATGCTTATGCTACGCAGATGGTTAGGCTATGTACATGACTCTATATGCAAATGCTAATGATATTGAAACATAAACCAAGTGAATATGGTTGAGCAAATTTTAGGGTGCAACAACTGCCTAGATGAAGAGATATAGATTGAAATGCATACCTTGAGATTTGATGAAACAGTTGTGAATCTTTGCACTAGAGGCCTTGGCAATCCTCTCAAATGATCCTTAGAGTATGGTGAGCTTTCTGTTTGCAACAATTATGATGATGAGTGCTCGGATTCTTGGATGCAACTCTGGTGCACAATTTTGAATCTTGGACAACAACTCCTCAAACCTCCATTGATGGACCTTGCATCATGCTCATTCACCCTCACAATATACCAAAGATTGGAAATGAAGAACTCTCTTGAACAAAAATGGAAGATTATGATAATTCTCTCACTTTCTTACAATGGAAGCAACCATGAAATTCTCTCTCTTCTCTCCATCTTTTCACCAACCCCTTGCACCAATGATTCATTCTCAATATATAGATGAGGATAGACAGATCTAGAAGGTTTTATAATGATCTTAGAGAATTCTAGAAAGTGATGGAAAGTTCACGGAATTCTCATGTGATGATACTTTGAATCATCTCATATCATGCTTGCATCCTTTGTATATTTGTGTCAAAATCTCCTCTAATGAGTTATTGGCATGGTGTGAGTAAAAAAACCAATCTCCTTGCCTTGAAATTTCACTTATGCCAAGTTTTCCATACTTGCCTTATGATGCAAGTAACAAAAATACAAAGCAAGTCCAAAATTTAACCCCTAACTCAAAAAAGTGGCTGAACCAATGTCTCTAAAATGATGTTTGGAATCAATTTGGTATATTGGATGACCCATTTTGGATTTGTAGATCTCTCAAACCAATTTTTCATTTCAACTTTTTCAACTTATATGTCTTTTTTAGGTCATTTTCCACCAACTTTGGTCAAGTCTCATTCCATGCATTTCCAAACTTCCATGACTTCCTTTCTAGACTTAAAATGGCATTTTGAGCAACTTTGATGTTGTGAAGTTTTTCATTTGAAGCTTCCTTGTATGAGTTTTAGGCATGGGCTAAGAATGACCTGTAATCCTCAGATGACCAAAATACCCTTTGCTTGCCAAGACCATAAGTAGAGTTCCACAAATCATATGGAGGCATACAATACCATTATAGAAAGCTAGGACAATTAGTAACAATTCTTATGTTGACCAGAAATTCATTTGAAATCTCCTTGAGGGGTAAAAATTGCTTGGAAGACAAGTCACTTTCACAGACAAAATTTCAGATACCTCAGATGACCTGTAACTTGCAAGGACCATAACTTGAGTTCTATAAATCTCCTTAATGTCTTCCACCACTCAAATTAAAGGTCTTGAGATCCTCTACAAGTTTCATGTTGTCCAAGGATCCATTTGAAGCTTGCATTTTGACTTATCTTGCTTGGAAATTTGACCTAAATTAGGGGATTTTACACAGAAACCCTAATTTAGAAACTCCTCTTCTCCTTGATTTCTCTTGATTTATTCTTGACATATCACCGTATCCTTATTCTTCATGTCAAATGATAAACCCCACATCTCTCCAATAGCCCTTAAAGCCTTTCAATCAATTCTTTGACCTAGAGTTGACCTAGATTTGACCCCAGATGAAACCCTAGTTGACTGTCTTCAACTGCAACTCTTGTGATCACACAAATGACTTGTTTTCCTTCTCCAAATGACTTTCTAAGTCTTTCATGATGTCCACATAATCTCCATTTTCAATTTACAACTCACAACTCTTTGATGATCCTCAGATACCCTCAGATAGGAGATGTATGCACTTCCCAGCTTTCAAATTCTTTCTGATGACTTGAATGAGATTGACTTTGAATAATAACCTCTTGATAGGCTCATAGAGATGAGAATAATGTTTGGTCCCTGCTGGATGATTGGCTATGCTATGCTATGCAGATGATTAGGCTATGTACATGACTCTATATGCAAATGCTAATGATATTGAAACATAAACCAAGTGAATAAGGTTGAGCAAATTTTAGGGTGCAACAGCTGCCCCTATTCAAGCGACTTGGACCCGATTGGGTGAAGAGCGAACAACCTTCAAACATTCGCGGTACGAGACGGTTGAATACTAAGAACTCGGAAATTTGCCAACCGCAGAAATAAACTGCGCCACTGCTTGGGGATTATTTCATCAGCCTGAAAAGCTTCTCTCATTGCAAGAATAGAACTTTGCTTGTCCACGTTATGACTCTATCCGCTGTCAGCACGAAGAAATCTCAACTAGCCCTGTCCACGCTAGGACTCCACCTACTGTTAACCCGGAAAAATCTCGGCGACTTCGCTGGGGATGGCTCGTCTGCCTCTTATCAGAAATAAATCGTCCACGTCAGGAATAAATTCTTCCACGTTAGGAATAACACCGTCCATGTTAGGACTATAACTTCGTCTGGATCTGTCCACGTCAGGACTAAACTCTTCCACGTCAGGAATAAATCTCGTCTAGATCTGTCCACGTCAGGACTAACTCTCCACGTTAGGACTCACCTTTCCACATTAGGAATAAACTCTTTGGTATCTATCCACGTCAGGACTAAATTCTTCCACGTCAGGAATAAATTCTTCCACGTTAGGAATCCATCTTTGTTCCACGTAAGGAATCACAATCTTATCTTGATCTGTCCATGTAAGGACTCCAATTTTTCCACGTAAGGAATGCATCTTCTTTCCACGTAAGGAATCAACTTGTCCATGTTAGGACTACATCGTCCACGTTAGGACCCACCTTTCCACGTTAGGAATAACTCTCTTCTTGATTCGTCCACGTAAGGATTCACATTTTTTCCACGTAAGGAAACCACTCTTTCTGATTTGTCCACGTAAGGACTCCCATCTTTCCACGTAAGGAACACCTCTTTCTTTCCACGTAAGGAACGCGTCTTCTTTCCACGTAAGGAAACCAACTTATCTTGATTTGTCCGCGTAAGGACTCCAATTTTTCCACGTAAGGAATTAACATCTTTCCACGTAAGGAATAAACTTGCTTTTCCACGTAAGGAACTAAAACTTCTCTTTCCACGTAAGGAATAAACCTGTCCACGTCAGGACTCACATTTCGTCTTGATTTGTCCACGTCAGGACTCGCCTCTTGACTCGCTGAGGACATAAAACTTGTCCACGTCAGGACTCATATCTCAACCTGCTGAAGCAATAAACTTGTCCGCGTCAAGACTTGCGCGTCTTCGACTTGATGGGGAAATAAGACTTGTCCACGTCAGGACTCATACTTTTCCAACAACACTAAGAAGGATAAATTTGTCCACGTCAGGACTCTCGTATCTTGTCATCACGAAGAATTATAAACCTTGTCCACGCCAGGACGCCCATCTCACCATTACGAATAAAGATATCTGCTGGAAATAAATTGTCCACGTCAGGACACCAACACGAAGAATAATCAATTTTGTCCACGTCAGGACTTCACATTCCATCAATACCGAGAAATCAAATCTGTCCATGTTAGGACTAGCACAATATCGTCACCTGGAAGAAATGTCCACGTCAGGACTCCACATTCCAACAATTCTGAAAAATCGAACTTGTCCACGTTAACTAGCACCTCTTATCCACCATGAGGAAATAAATCTGTCCACGTTAGGACCCCCACTTTTCTAGCACAAAGAAAACCTGTCAATAAATTTGTCCACGTCAGGACTTATTTCTCCACTGGTCCCAACCCACAAACTTCTTAGCACTGACGTTACAGCAACTTTGAGGCGGACTCTCCTGGGGATATTTGGAAACCAAACTACCGGACGCCTGTTCTGATAACCAGCGGCAGCCTCTGAAATTCTGATTCAGGAAACCCTTTGATAACAAATAACTCTGCTTGGGAATGAGGAGAAATTTTGCCTACTCATTCTGGCGGAAAAACAAGAGAAATTAACACCAATAACTCTGCTCGGAGAATAAGAGAACTTCGTCACGATAACCCTGTGGGGAATAATGCCGAAGCTGACACTTCATGGAATGTCTCACGTCGAGACCTCGAAGGTTTGGTAATTCATTTGAGCAAGAACTCCTTCCACCTACAAGAGAGCAATACTTGAAACAAACGGTTAGCTCACCTGGTTCATGTTTCAAAATGCATATGTTTGACAATGACGCAATGCTCCATTTGACATGGAAATGTTACGCGTGTTTATTTGGTGGATGCAAGTATGACACTATATGCCAATGCAAATGCAGACTCGAACTGCTGAGATATAGGAGACTGCTTCAGCAAAATAAATGCTGAAGATACTGCCGACTTCACTGGGGATAGCCAGATGCTACAAAATTATTCCAGCAAAACAAATGCTGGCAGAGTGAAGTCGACTCAGCTGGGAAATTGGGAACTTAAACCAAACACCTCATTGAAGTAACACCCTGCTGGGGAATATAACTCTGCTGGAGAATAGCAGATGCGCCTGATATGATTGGAATTCTGCTGGAGAGTGAACAGGTATCACACGGTATTCTGACAAAATAAATGCCAATGCGCCACACCAACTCTACCGGGGAGAGCCTTAATCTTCGAGTTCCACTGGGAGGAAAGAAAGCACTTGCTGGAAAGAGAACTCCGCTGGGGACGAAACGATTCTCTTAGGGAAAATCAACTGACTCCGCTGGGAGAGAGTAAATGACCCTGCGGGGAAAGGTAAACTGCCTGAATACAGCTCCCAAATATTAATCTTCTGCGGCTAAACCACTCTGCTTGAGATGCACTGTCTGAATACAGCCTTATAATCTTGGAATCGCCAAACTCTGCTAAGGATAAACAACTTTGTTGGAGCATGTCCTTTGGATAAGCTACGGCTAGCTGAGGAATTCGATCCTTCTTCAGGAAGAACATGCATGACCTGCGTGGGGGTCGAGTCCTTCGTTACTGCAATCTTTTGATCGTCCTCTTTCACGACTATGAACCCTACAACCAGACAAACAAGACAAGACAAGTCTATACAACCAAATCTAATCAGGTTAGCGTTAGTGACTTTGTTTTTAGTTAATTCAAAGTTTTAGCAATTGTTGGCAAGGGCCAGCGGCGTTATGCACATGCTAGTTTCATCAAACCTAGGCATTTATCATGCACAAAACAGTAAAGAACCAGCATCAAATACTGAATAACACATTTTATTGATTGGGCCCTTGAATGGGCGGAGTTTTTGTACACGGGATGTAACTCCTGAAAAGAGGAAGCTACGCAAAGCAAATATACAAGTATGCACAAGAAGCATAAATATATTGACAAATTAAATTTGTACACATGTCGGCAACGGGATGCAGACGAACACCACGAACTGATCCTCCTATGACTCGCCCGACTTTAATGCTTTCCCGGTATCCACACTTCCGAAGAGATTGCATCCGATAGTCGACCCCTCAGGTATATTCTCCCGCACCAATGCTCAATGCAGTATCAAATTCGGACCGCAGTCATTTGCTTTTCAAATCCCTAACTTTTGTGTGAACCGCCCTTTCGAGTTTTCAGTTCACCGGGATACCCTTTTTTGCCGAAGCCGCCCAGTGTAGGTTTTCAACTTCGCAGGTGTACATTTTTCATTTTATCCCTAACTTTTGCCCGAACCTTTCATTCTGTTTTTGGTTCGCCAGGATGCCCCATTTTTGCCTGGACTCTCTTTTTTTGTCCAACGGGTCACTTTTAAACAAAGTATTTTTTAACTGCGTCCGAATTCACAGGCGACGTGAAGTCTTCACCGTCCATGGTGGACAACAATAAAGCTCCTCCTGAAAAGACCTTTCTGACAACGTATGGCCCTTCGTAGTTGGGGGTCCACTTGCCCCTGTGATCTGCATGCGGCGGGAGAATCCTTTTCAGCACAAGGTCGCCCGTCCGAAAGCTCCGCGGATGTATCTTCTTATCATATGCTTTCTTCATTCGGCTCTGGTACAAACGACCGTATGCTAGAGAAGCTAGCCTCTTCTCATCCATCAAACTCAGTTGGTTCAGCCTGTCTTTCACCCATTCTGCCTCGTCTAATTGGACGTCTCGCAATACCCTCAGAGAAGGGATCTCAACTTCCAATGGTAGTACTGCTTCCATTCCGTATACCAACGAGAACGGGGTTGCCCCGGTTGATGTGCGTACCGTCGTACGATAACCGTGCAAAGCGAAGGGTAGCATCTCATGCCAATCGTTATAGGTCACCACCATCTTCTGAACGATCTTCTTGATATTCTTATTGGCCGCTTCAACAACGCCATTCATCTTGGGTCGGTAAGGGGAGGAGTTGTGATGCTCGATCTTAAAATTCTGACAGAGCTCCTTCATCATTTTGTTGTTCAGGTTCGAACCGTTATCAGTGATTATCCTCTCGGGGATCCCATATCGGCAAATGATATCTCTCTTGATGAATCTGGCCACCACCTGCTTAGTTACATTTGCATAAGACGCCGCTTCCACCCACTTGGTGAAATAATCGATTGCTACTAGAATGAACCGGTGTCCATTAGAAGCTGTCGGCTCGATCTTTCCAATCATATCGATTCCCCACATCGAGAATAGTCATGGCGATGACATCACATTCAGAGGACTCGGAGGCACATGGATCTTATCAGCATAGATTTGGCACTTGTGGCACTTCCTCGCGAACTTGAAACAATCAGTTTCCATAGTCAGCCAAAAGTAACCTGCCTGTAGCAACTTCCTCGTCATAGCATGCCCACCAGCATGCGTACCAAAGGTACCTTCATGTATCTCCTCCATGAGCAACTTTGCCTCTTTTTCATCCACACAACGCAGCAGCACCAAGTCGTGGTTTCTTCTGTACAAGACACCATCCGGATTCAAATAGAAATTACCCGCCAATCTCCTGAGAGTCTTCTGATCTTGACTGGATGCCCCAGCCGGATACTCTTTATTCTTCAGGAAGTTAAGGATATCAAAATACCACGGTTTGTCGTCAGATGCTTCATTAATAGCAAACACAAAGGCTGGTTTGTCAAGTCGAGAGATAATGATTCTGGGAGCTTCATTCCAGAAGTTGACTTTGTACATGGAAGACAAAGTGGCAAGGGCGTCTGCCATCTGATTTTCTGCTCGTGGTACATGGTGCAATTCCACCTTATCAAAGAAAGGCAACAATCTCCTTGCATAATTCATGTAATGTATCAAATTGGGCTGACGTGTCTCCCATTCCCCTTTTATCTGATTCACCACCAGAGCTGAGTCTCCGTATACGTCCAGATTCTTGATTCGCAAATCAATGGCTTCTTCAAGCCCCATTATACAAGCTTCGTATTCGGCCTCATTATTGGTAACTGCAAAGGTCAATCGAGCAGTAAACGGGATGTGCGACCCGTGTGGAGTAGTGATGATTGCCCCTATTCCGCTACCGTAAGCGTTCACCGCTCCGTCAAATATCATCTTCCATTTGGAACCCAATTCCGGTCCCTCGTCTGGCAACGGTTCTTCACAATCTTTCATCTTTAGGTACATGATATCCTCGTCAGGAAAATCAAACCTCATCGATTGGTAATCTTCAATAGGCTGCTCCGCCAAGTACTCAGACAGTACACTCCCCTTTATAGCCTTTTGCGAGACATATTGGATGTCATATTCAGTCAAGACCATCTGCCAACGGGCAATTCTCCCTGATAATGCCTGCTTTTCGAATACATATTTGATAGGATCCATCTTCGAGATGAGCATGGTTGTATGATTCAGCATGTATTGCCTCAAACGCTTGGCGGCCCAGGCTAGCGCGCAACAAGTTTTCTCAAGCATTGAATATCGAGATTCACAGTCTGTAAATTTCTTACTCAAGTAGTAGATCGCATGCTCTTTTCTTCCTGTCTCGTCGTGTTGACCGAGAACACAACCCATGCTTCCCTCAAGAACTGTCAAATACATAATCAAGGGTCTCCCTGCCACCGGGGGTATCAAAATAGGAGGCTCCTGCAAATACTGCTTTATTTTATCGAACGCCTTTTGACAATTTTCGTTCCACGTTACTGCTTGATCTTTCTTCAATAGCTTGAACAATGGTTCACACGTAGCAGTTAGGTGAGATATGAACCGAGCGATGTAGTTCAACCTCCCTAAAAACCCGCGCACCTCTTTTTCCGTTTTAGGCGTCGGCATCTCTTGAATTGCTTTTATTTTTGCAGGATCAACCTCTATTCCTTTTTCGGTTACGATAAACCCCAGCAGTTTACCCGATCTTACCCCGAAGGTACACTTGTTAGGGTTCAGTCTCAGCCTGAACTTCCTAAGCCTTTTAAATAACTTCAGCAGATTCACTAGATGCTCTTCCTCCGTCTGGGATTTGGCAATCATATCGTCAACATAAACTTCGATCTCTTTATGCATCATATCATGAAAAAGAGTCGTCATTGCACGCTGATACATTGCCCCAGCATTCTTCAAACCAAAGGGCATCACTTTGTAACAAAATGTTCCCCAAGGCGTTATGAAAGTAGTCTTCTCCATATCCTCTGGTGCCATTTTAATCTGATTATAGCCTGAGAAGCCATCCATGAAGGAGAATACAGAGTATTGAGCAGTATTATCAACTAGCACATCGATGTGAGGAAGTGGAAAATCGTCTTTCGGGCTCGCTTTATTCAAATCCCTATAATCCACACACATTCGAACCTTGCCATCTTTCTTTGGCACTGGTACGATGTTAGCGACCCATGAGGGATATTTTGTCACAGCCAGGAAACCAGCATCCCACTGTTTTTGAACCTCTTCTTTAATCTTCACTGCCATATCTGGTCTAGTTCTGCGAAGCTTTTGCTTGACCGGCGGGCACTCTTCTTTCAACGGCAGACGGTGCACAACCATATTTGTATCGAGCCCTGGCATGTCTTCATACGACCAAGCGAATACATCACTATACTCTCTGAGCATTTCAACCAGTCTTCGCTTGATATCGCCTTGCAGCGCGGCTCCGATACGAATATTCTTCTCAACCCCTTCCGACCCCAAGTTGATAATTTCGATGACCTCTTCGTGAGGCAGAATGACTCTTTCCTCTTGTTTCACCAACCAAGACAGTTCTTCAGGAACGTCACTATCTTCGACAACCTCTTCTTCGGCCTGAAATACCGGGTGCTCAAAGTCGGGACGAGTCATAGGTGGTTCAAGGCTGTCATCTGAAAATGTTATCCTGCAAAAAGAATGGTTAAATGCTTCAAAACGCGTATAAAGCGAATAACCACGTTGCCATTTTATTGTAAAATACAAAACAAGAAGAACCAGGGATCACAATATTTGCACATGAAAAACGCCTTTTATTTAATGATTAACACGCAATGTTCATAACAGCACAACCCTAAACAAATCCTGATGCCCCGGGCAAGACATCAGATTGTTCAACAATTAATAAAACAAAGCATTACTGTTTAAGAGTCACAGGAACAAGCTCCTGAATAGACCAGTTGCACAGTCCTTGCCCTGGCGTGCTTGGCTGAATCCAGGCATCCATATCACAGTCGCTGTCTCCTTCGTCATACTCTGAAGCAGCATTGATGGTCTCATGACATACTCCACTGGCAGAGATGGTTATTGGCCCTCTGAAACGGGGTGCCCCCACAGCAGGTGTTGATGACGACGGTTGATACCCTAGCCCGAACCGGTCCATCTTCACAGGAATGTCCAACACTTTGCCCCAGCCCTTGGTCTCACCAGCCTCTACTAGAGCTTGAGCTTCTTTATACGACGAGACGGCTATCTCCGACGCTTTGCTCGGCCCGGGACCTTTGTCCTTGATACGCAATCCCTCAAATGCCTGGCAGGGTGTTTCGTGAATTTCTCCATCGACCTCCACATATTTAAATGACGACAGATGGCTGACCAGGATGTCTTCTTCTCCACATACAGTAACCACACTGTCTCCGACCATATATTTCAACTTCTGATGCAGGGTAGACGTGACTGCCCCAGCCCCATGAATCCAAGGTCTTCCGAGCAGGCAACTATATGCAGGCTGGATGTCCATGATATAAAATTCGGTTGCAAACACCTCCGGCCCCACCTGTAGAGGCAATGTTATCGATCCAAAAACTATTCTCCGCGTGCCATCGAATGCCCTGACTACCAAGTCACTGGGCGTGCACAAGATTCCTCTGACATCTAGCTTCATCATCGCCTTCTTGGGCAGTACATTCAAAGACGATCCGGTATCGACCAGTACATGCGACATGACTGATCCTCTACACTCGACAGATACGTGCAACGCCATATTATGATCTCTCCCCTTAGGGGTTAAATCGAAGTCTGTAAAGCCCAAGCTATGGCCCGCATTTACATGTGCCAACACTCCTTCCAGCTGATTCACGGAGACGTCTTGGGGTACGAAGGAAGTATCCAGGACTTTCAACAAAGCATTTCTGTGAGCTTCCGAACACAATAGCAACGACAGTATAGATATCTTGGACGGCGTCTGTTGCAGATGCTCCACAATCTTATAATCACTTTTTCGAATCAAGCGCATGAACTCTTCTACATCTTTCGATGCCGATGCTTTTTCGCTTGCCTGCACTGGGACATTTTCAACCATCTTTCCTTTCCCCTTTGCCAGTCTTTCAGCCTCTACCACAGGCGATATGAAGATTCTTCCACTCCTTGTCATACCTCCGGTACCAACAACGTTGTCTACAGTCTCGGCTGGCTGCTTATTAACATCAATCTTGATCCCATCGCAATACACTTCCAACCCATATGACCATGGGACTGCCTTTGTGCTCTCGTACGGGATTGGCCCGGCCTTAGTGATTGTAATCGACGGTCGCTGGACCGGTGCCGTTATAGTGATTGTCTTTCGAGGAATCGTTACAGTGGCCACATCACTTTGATTATCTGCTACTGCCCCTGCAGGCTCTTCGATTGCTGCTCGGTCAAACTGCAATGTGCCGCCATCTATTAAAGCCTAGATACCTTTCTTTAAGTCATCACACCCCCCAACTAGGGTCCAGCATTCTAAGCAGTACTCGTCACATCCAGGATAGACACCCTCCTGCAATAATCTGCTTTTTATCTCGCTCAGCGGCGTCTTTAAATCATCGACATTCATAATCAGATTCCACCCTTCCTCAGTTAGAATGGCGTTTGCCCCATGATTGGGCATGGGCTTCTGCACTATATTCGGACCTGCCGTTCCGAAATTGATAGCCTTATTGTCCAAAAGATCCTGCACAACATGCTTAAAAGCATGGCAACCCTCTACATCGTGGCCCGGAGCCCCAGAGTGGAACTCACAGTGCCTGCTTGCATCATAGCCATACGGAGGAGTTCCCGTTATAGGTGCCAGAGTTCTCTTCTCTACCAAATTCAGACCCAACAGCGTCTGTAACAAATCTGCATAGGTTGATGGAGGCTTTTCAAACACTCTCCTTGGTTTACCACCCTGGAATCTTCACTGGGCAGGCTGTGCCCCCTGCTGCTGCTGCTGTTGTTGTTGCATTGGCTGTTGCTGAAACGATTGTTGTTGGAACGGAATAGTAACACTCGCCACCTGCTGCGGCGGATTATACTAGTTTCGACCTCTGCCTCGGCCTCGGCCTCGGCCCCCAAACACTGCGCTTGCCTCGCCCTGACGGCGCCCACCAAAAGCCTTCCTGTTACTGCCAGATGCAGTTGATTCCTCAGCTTGGAATCTTCCCTATTTAATGTTGTTTTCAATCTTTTCTCCCATCAGAATTAAGTCTGAGAAACTGGCCAAAGATGTGTGAAACAACTTGTCATAAAACATGCCTGTGAATGTTCCGATGAACATGTCATTCATTTCCTTGTCTTCTAGAGGAGGACGGACCCTAGCAGCCATGTCGCGCCATCTTTGCGCATACTCTTTAAAGCTCTCACCCTTCTTCTGAGACAGCCCTGTCAATTGGACCCGATTGGGCGCCAAGTCGCTGTTATACTTGTAGTGAGCTACAAATGCCTCTGCCAGTTGCTTCCATGTCTTTATATTAGTTGGCTCCAACCCCATGTACCACTCTAGGGAAGGGCCCGATAAACTATCTTGAAAGAAATGCATTAGCATTCTCTCATCAGTTGAATACGCAGACATCTTTCTGTAATAAGCCTGCACGTGCACTTTCGGGCAAGTGTCCCCTTTATACTTATCAAACGTAGGAGCTTTGAACTTGATTGGCACCCTCAAGCCAGGTACCAGACCCATTGTTGACATGTCTAAGCCCACAGCACTTTGGTTCAGGACCCCCCTCATCTGCTCTTCTAGCATTCTGATCTTCTGGGAGTCATCCATCGGTCCCTCGAAACCTCCACCGGAGAAGGCGTCCTCCTGCTGATCCTCTTGCCAGATACCATTCCCAGCTCCATACCCATCGTATCCATTATTACGGCCAGTTCTCATCTGATTCATCACCGGGCCTCGCCCTCTGTTGCCGTATCCCGGAGCAATTCCAGCAGGTCCAAAAGTCATTAACCCAGCGCCGTTTCCATTTCCGAAACCTCCGTAACCCTGATTGGTCACACCAAAGCCGTCCTGCCCAAAGCCTTGAGCATTGAAACCATACTTCCCAGCATTATCGAATCCCTGATCATTGAACCCGAATCCAGCATTACCGAAGTCGTTGCCTCCCATATTATCACCCAAGTTGATATCACCAAGCCCAACGTTATGGACAGCAGTCTCGTTCCCAACTCCGACGATACCGTTCCCAGCAGCGGTAGCGTTGTTGACATTAACAGCAGGTATATTGACTGCAGGTGGAGCCACTGGCGTGGGAGTGCCATCCCCAGGAACAGTGTCGACTCGCACAGACTGATGATCCTCATTACCGTGACCAGCATTTCTGACCAACAGAGGCTGCACCATGGCTTGCAAATTCTCCTGACCTTTTGCAATAGTCTCCATGGTCTGCATGAAGAGCGCTAGCTTCTCGCGCATATCTTGCATCTCGTTCTGCATTTGGTCCATGATTCTTCGACAGTTGGTGCGAGTGGAGTAGCGGTGCGGGTGCTGATCTGCAATCCTGAAAATACCTGAAAAGTGGCAGGAAATAAGATTCCATCCAATGATTACCTGTAATGTGATATGAGTATGAATGCAATGCAATGTGTGTCTGTGCCTTAGGGAAAAGTATTCCCCGATTCTAGTGTGAAGGTGCCAGTGCAGTGACAGTGCTAGCAATACAAAGATCGGAGTTGAATCATAGAAAGCCTCATATATTGCAGAGAAAACCGATAAGTCAAGAATACAATGTCACTGAGTACAAAGAAAGGCATGACCTCAACCAACAATCCTGGTGATGGTCAGCATTATGCAAATAAAGCATACAAGTTAATACAAGAAATGATCAAGTACTCCCATAAGCCCGATACTCTTCTATTAACTTCTTGGTCTCTGGATGACCTGGTCGGGTAAGCAGCCCTTCAACAAGTTGGTTTCTTCGTTTGAGCACACGTTGTACGTCTCCGGCAGTTTCCTCCCATGCCCCTTCTCTGAAGCGATCTTCTAACTTCCGCTTCTGAGACACGGCTTCGTTCCTGCCTTCGATAGCCTTGTTCAACGCCTTCTGGAGACTATACCTGGACATCACCTCTTCTTCATACTTATTGATGCTAGCCTTCAACTGCTCTTCGAGGTTAGAAATTTGCTGCTTCAACTTATCTTCCCTCTTCTTATTGTTGGTGAGCGTAGCATTCCAAGTCTTGTTGCAAGAAGAGATCTCTCGGTGTGCTGCATCGAGTGCTTTCTTTTTGGATTCCAGCATGTCATGGGAGCTTCTGAACTCTTGCCCCAGACGTTCGCGCTTCTTCTTCTCCTCAGTCAACTCAGCCCCTAGTCTGTTTACTAGCTCGATCTGCTGTTGGAAGGCATGCACGGACTTGTTTTTCTCACTGCGTATCTGGGCTAGCTCTTGCTCTAACCCTTCATTGATCTTCATCAAGGCTTCTTTTTCTTTCACAACTTGCTCGTAGGCCTCCCTAGAAACAGTAGTTGGCTCTGCTACCGGAATGGGAACAAGGACTGGTGCATCTGGAAATGGCATCCGCAACTGACTTGCTCTCTCCTGGATCCAAACTCTGTATGGTGCATAAGCCTGACAGTCATTTTTCCCTAACAACGGCTTCCCTCTTCGGTTAATACGCGTCCAGGCATGCTGCAGCTTGGCTAATAACTCTCCCTTCAAATCACCGGTGAAGTACAGAGATTCCTGTACTTCTCCCTCCTTTGGTAGGTTCTTCAGCGCATATCCAAACTGACGGACAAACAGAGATGGGTTGTAGTTGATACACCTTTTTCTTCCTATCAACGGAACATTAGGGTACCCAGAACAAATGCAAATAAGCTCAGACCCCAGCAAGTCTCGATCAAACCACTTTATGTCTTCGGAAGATAGCCTCATCATACGCTCTGGCCAGTCAGATGTAGCTGCACTATCCACAAAGGGTCCCTTCAGGGGAAGATGGCTCTTAAACCACATGTACAGCAAAGGTACGCAACAAGAGACATTCTTGCCCCTCCTGTACTCATTCCTGTAGTGCATCGAATGGTAGAAGTCTCCGATCAGTGTTGGCACCGGGTTACCAGCAGCCAATAGATGAAATGCATCCATGTCCACGAAGTTTGGGAAGTTGGGAAACGGCATGATCCCATAAATGCATAGAGCCAAAATAGCGTTAAAGACCACCCAACACCCATTCTTGGCGTACTCTTGAGCCTTACCAACCAGAAACTGAAGAGAGAAACCCGGAACCCCTCGCCACGACGTCATCAACAACTCCGAAGCATTCATATGCAAGGCCTTGGCTAAATCCTCCAACTTGGGCTCAGCGGCTGAGTGAATAAAAGGGACTGCATTCTGAACTGGCAGCTCAGTAAACTCTACATACTCCTCCATGGTAGGCCCCAAGATAAAATCCGCAAACGTGAAACATCTCAAAGTCGGGTCATAGAATTGCATCAGTGTGTACAACCCATTCAATTCATCATCAGTGGATTTGCGAACTAAACCCAACAACCGTCCGTAACTCTGCCTGAAGCTTCTACGGACATCCTCATCAGCAAGAGAAATCAGACCCAGGAGGGGAGCAATATCGGGGGTAGGTAGCTTATAAGCAACTGTCATCCTTAAACCGACCATGATCAAAACTCAGAAGTCCAGACACTAAAACCGGGGAATATGCAAATGTACCTGCAGCACAGACACACGTTAATGGGATGCAATGATAATGGGTATGCAAACGATGCAATGCAAGTAACATGCAACAGGGACCAAATGCCGTGGCTGAGAAGCCTGAACCATATCAAGAAGTCTCAGATAGACCCTCCAGAAGTCCCTAAACATTGGTCTCAGATAGACCTCATACACAGCTCCAATACTGGTCTCTGATAGACCCCATAATCATCACTTTGAATGGTCTCTGGCAGACCTCAAATCATATCTCTAACTGGTCTCTGACAGACCTCAGAACTCTCCAAATGGTCTCTGACAGACCTCAGAACATATCTCCAACTGGTCTCTGACAGACCTCAGAACTCTCCAACTGGTCTCTGACAGACCTCAGAACTCTCCAACTGGTCTCTGACAGACCTCAGAGCTCTCCATAAATACCCAGGATCTCAGATCAAGAAATAACCGGTATCTGAAGGTCTAGTTACCTGCATAACCCCAAACCCTCTCACAGGTGGATGTCCTAGTAACTGACAAAGGTATGGCATCCTATGCGGTCGTCGGCGTCACAGACTTTCAGGGTTGATGATACGATTCCCAGAAGGAGTGGCATCATCAAATCCTGAAGAGGCCTCACTTAGCCAACTTCCAAATGATCGATCCCCAGAGTCGACAATCCAACTAACCAGCAACCCGAGCCACCCAAAGGGCAGGACAAGAGGCCAACCAGAAGAACCTCGTCTGAGTGTAGATTTCGCGGGACACTAGGACATGCAAAGCACGTGCGCACCCACTAATCTCTACTCTAAGTCTAGGTGCACTCAAGCCCAGGTCCGGCTTATCTCTCAATCAAAGAACACCCGTCACACCCCACAATACAACAATAATAACCAATATATATAATGCTGAAAATAAAGGTCAGAAATATAAATCCATACAAAATCCTCGACGGGAAAACAAGCGTTAGGATTGACTCTCTTAAGGGACGTTGGATCCCAAATGCATAAGAACTATCGCAGTCCTTAGCAGCCAGGGGACGTTGGATCCCCAGCAGAGTCGCCAGCTGTCGCTACTGCGAAAATCGGCGCCGGCTGAAGAGAAGAGTCGCCACCGTGCGTTATTTATCCCACAGGAGGGAAAGGAAACGCTCAGAGTAAACCTACCGCAAAACGGGGAAAGGAATGGTCATCGCAACCAAAACCTGGATACGGGAGTCGGTTACGCAAGGGGAAGGTATTAGCACCCCTCACGTCCGTCGTACTCGACGAGATCCACGCTTGTTTTCGGGTGTGGATTGTTATTCTATCTAAACTAAGGGTCAGGGGTTAAAAGAAAAGAAAATGACTCGGCAAAGTATCGCACTTTATGCCTACGTATTCCCGTCTGGAACGAGAAATCAGAGTCAACGTAGTTCGCCTACCTACGGGAAAGGAGGGGAAGGTTGCTCGCTAGGATATCGCATCCTATGCCTACGTACTTTCATACAGCATGAAAGATCAGAGCAAACGTAGTTCGGGCCACGTACGACACAAGATTGTCTTGATTGTTTTTATTCCTTCTGAAAAAGGGTTTTTCTGATTACTGGTCCAAGCGGACAAAAATGACGTTTTGATGAGTTCACATTCTTTTACGGAAGAAGTGTCTTTTATTGTGTTTGAAATCTTATTGTGTTTTTCTATTTGTTTTGAGAAAGAAGAGACAGAACTCTAACCTACGGTTGCGAAGGGAATCAAACTATCCTAAGGTTATCATGCATGGGTTAAGACCTAGTGTCTATCATGTTCCTCTCTTGCGCAGAGAGAAACAGAGATCCTAAGGGAATAGACGGAAACAGAAACAATAGCAATATATACAGTAAAGCAGTAAGATGCATGGATGCAACAATACAAGCGAGGCAAGGGAGTCCCACTCAACCTCGAACCTAGAAAACAATAGGCAAAAGTGAACAAAATTCACTTTCAACCTAACAGGTTAAACAGCAAGCAATACAGTCAAGAAACCCAATCAATACATCAGAAATTAAACAGCTCAAATAAACAGCCACAGCAGCTCTGCATCAGCATCTGGCTTCAAGTCATCACCAAACAGCTACAAGCTTCAGCAAGCATCAATCTCCATCTCCACAGGCTTCAAGCAAGGTCTTTGTCATCAGTCTTCCATCTGCAATGGCTTTTCTTCAAGTCTCAATCTCCCAGCTGAGGAATCAATCACAAGAGTGAATTGGGTGTTAAGCAATTAGTTGACCACCTAGGGTGGCAAACAGACTGCTAACAACACATAGAATATTTCTCTCAAGAGTTCTATCTCTTAGACATTAGCACCAAGCCTTCCAAAGGAAGGGGGTGAGTGTCTTAGAGAGACTCCGCATCACAGAGAAGAATGGAGGCAGTCAAGACCTTCCATGTTTGGGAATCAAATTGTCTACTCTAGGGCTCTGCCTAACTCCTAAACCCTACACTCCTCAACAGCTGCCAGTACAGAATCTCCTCATCAACTCTGGAAGTTGGTCTTCAATCTCTGATCTTCAAATGGGCTTCATCATCTCAGGTCTTCAGCTCCCCCAAATCCCAAACAAACCCAATACCCCACACACATACAAAACAATAACCCTAAAGAGGGCACACCACACAGATCAATCCAATATAAGCAATATACTAATAGCAGTAGGGGAATCCTAACAATTTCTAAGGGATCTATCCTATACCCATAACCCCTATAATCCCATACCCCAAAAATTAGATGAAAATTCCTAAAAGAATCTAATCTATTTCACCTATGCTCACTTAAAACCCTAATTTTGATCACTATAATATCACCTATTCAAATCACCTAAAATTTAATCCTAAAAATATGAATTAAATCTTATATACAAGTTGAAGCCCTAAACTAATCAACCTAAAAAGAATGAACTCTAAAGCAAAAGGGAACTATTAGAACAAAAATCAACAAATTTAAGTATCAAACTAAACTTAATAAAATGCTATTTACAAGAAAAATGCATGAAAAATATTAAAACAAAATAAAATGCCAATTTTATTGTTTAATATTTTTCTAGACAGAATTATTGACCTACCATAAAAAGAAGAAATTAAAACTAAGCTATTTTCAATTTTTTATGATTTTTTAAAGATGAGAAAAATATTAAAGAAAATAAAAATACAAAATACAAATAAAATGGGGAGGGGGGTGTTATAAGCAGCTTCGCCCAGTTATTATTCACCATTGGGCCACTAAGAGGGGGCACGAATATCATTATGGCAAGGCCCAACACGCATCAGAGAAAAGAAATAAAAATCAAAGGAAAATGGACAAACTCTCGGTGCAGAAAGTAACGAATTCAAGTGCATTTCTCATTGGGCTTCCAATTGGGGGTGGGGATAGCACGCTGATCCAAGGCCCATGGTGGTACGTTTAGTGAAACGCTGCGTTTCACGCTGGTTAGCTCCCTCCATTTCTCAATTTTAAATAATAGCCACACGATGCGATTAAAAGGTCAAATAAAAGAAATGATCGAACGACCACGGTATCGTCTTCTCCAACTCAACCTAGGGTTTTGCAGAATTCTCTTCCATGCAGCCATGTTCATGTACATCGTTCTCTCTCCTCATGCCATGAAATCAAGACTTGTAAAGAGCAAATTTTCTCTCTTCTTTCCCCTGAACACGATGATGCCTTTAGTTTGGACTAAAACTAACCCTAGGATAAAACCCGATAGGTGGAACCTCATGAAATACCAACTGCACTCATCAATGGAACCTCACAATCCTTCAATCTAACTGTCTTATCTTGTTCATCATGCTACACTGATCTCCTCAAGCCATTGCATGCTCATTAATACTCATTATATAACCTATCCTCGATCATCAAAGTCAATGCACCCTGCCATGGAACCTCACAGAATTCTCTCTATCTCTCAGAAATCAATCACCTATGGTCTCTAAGCATGCTGATCCTAACCATTCCATCTAATACTGCCTAGATGAAGAGATATAGATTGAAATGCATACCTTGAGATTTGATGAAACAGTTGTGAATCTTTGCACTAGAGGCCTTGGCAATCCTCTCAAATGATCCTTAGAGTATGGTGAGCTTTCTGTTTGCAACAATTATGATGATGAGTGCTCGGATTCTTGGCTGCAACTCTGGTGCACAATTTTGAATCTTGGACAACAACTCCTCAAACCTCCATTGATGGACCTTGCATCATGCTCATTCACCCTCACAATATACCAAAGATTGGAAATGAAGAACTCTCTTGAACAGAAATGGAAGATTATGATAATTCTCTCACTTTCTTACAATGGAAGCAACCATGAAATTCTCTCTCTTCTCTCCCTCTTTTCACCAACCCCTTGCACCAATGATTCATTCTAAATATATAGATGAGGATAGACAGATCTAGAAGGTTTTAGAATGATCTTAGAGAATTCTAGAAAGTGATGGAAAGTTCACGGAATTCTCATGTGATGATACTTTGAATCATCTTATATCATGCTTGCATCCTTTGTATATTTGTGTCAAAATCTCCTCTCATGAGTTATTGGCATGGTGTGAGTAAAAAAACCAATCTCCTTGCCTTGAAATTTCACTATGCCAAGTTTTCCATACTTGCCTTATGATGCAAGTAACAAAAATACAAAGCAAGTCTAAAATTTAACCCCTAACTCAAAAACGTGGCTAAACCAATGTCTCTAAAATGATGTCTGGAATCAATTTGGTATATTGGATGACCCATTTTGGATTTGTAGATCTCTCAAACCAATTTTTCATTTCAACTTTTTCAACTTATATGTCTTTTTTAGGTCATTTTCCACCAACTTTGGTCAAGTCTCATTCCATGCATTTCCAAACTTCCATGACTTCCTTTCTAGACTTAAAATGGCATTTTGAGCAACTTTGATGTTGTGAAGTTTTTCATTTGAATCTTCCTTGTATGAGTTTTAGGCATGGGCTAAGAATGACCTGTAATCCTCAGATGACCAAAATACACTTTGCTTGCCAAGACCATAAGTAGAGTTACACAAATCATATGGAGGCATACCATACCATTCTAGAAAGCTAATACAATGAGGAACAATTCTTATGTTGACCATAAATTCATTTGAAATCTCCTTGAGGGGTAAAATTTGCTTGGAAGACAAGTCACTTTCACGGACAAAATTTCAGATACCTCAGATGACCTGTAACTTGCAAGGACCATAACTTGAGTTCTATAAATCTCCTTAATGTCTTCCACCACTAAAATTAAAGGTCTTGAGATCCTCTACAAGTTTCATGTTGGCCAAGGATCCATTTGAAGCTTGCATTTTGACTTATCTTGCTTGGAAATTTGACCTAAATTAGGGGATTTTACACAGAAACCCTAATTTAGAAACTCCTCTTCTCCTTGATTTCTCTTGATTTCTTCTTGACATATCACCATATCCTTATTCTTCATGTCAAATGATAAACCCCACATCTCTCCAATAGCCCTTAAAGCCTTTCAATCAATTCTTTGACCTAGAGTTGACCTAGATTTGACCCCAGATGAAACCCTAGTTGACTGTCTTCAACTGCAACTCTTGTGATCACACCAATGACTTGTTTTCCTTCTCCAAATGACTTTCTAAGTCTTTCATGATGTCCACATAATCTCCATGCTCAATTTACAACTCACAACTCTTTGATGATCCTCAGATACCCTCAGATAGGAGATGGATGCACTTCCCAGCTTTCAAATTCTTTCTGATGACTTGAATGAGATTGACTTTGAATAATAACCTCTTGATAGGCTCATAGAGATGAGAATAATGTTTGGTCCCTGCTGGATGATTGGCTATGCTATGCTATGCATATGATTAGGCTATGTACATGACTCTATATGCAAATGCTAATGATATTGAAACATAAACCAAGTGAATAAGGTTGAGCAAATTTTAGGGTGCAACAATATGGAGCAACACCTAGGTTATCTGAAGTCACAACAACCATTGTAGATTGAAACTGTGCAGTTGTTGATGAAGAGGACTCCATTGAAGAATGCTTTTTAACACACTTAGGTTTTGAGTTTTTATGAAGAGAGAACAATAGATGAAAACGCAGGTAAATTCTGAGAGTGAAAAGTGTGAAAGTGAATACACAACAAGTATTTATACTAATCACATAGGCACACCAAAAGACAGAAAGAACGCACGTTTGAGCAGCATTAAATGAAGAGAATAAAATCATTTCAACTAATAAATGCTTCTGACAATTTTGGGGGGAAAACCAAGATATTTACTATTCAAATTTCACCTCAAACGTCTTTTCAGTTGTGCACACGCCACCTCTTCAGATTTTGTGGGACACGTGTTTGCTTGCATGCTGTTCTGAATTCTCTCAAGAAATGAAACGTTAGCCAACGTTCAGATCTTCTAAAGATGATTAGTTCAGATTTTCACATCAGAAATATTAATCAGAATAAAATGAATGAACAGAAGAAATACTTCAGAAGAATTAAGCATTTTTGCATCTGGAACAATTTTCTTCTGATAAATATCATTCTGGACAAAAATCCATACCAATATTTTTCAGAATAAAATTGAATCTATCTTCAACAAGGGGTTTTGTAAAAATATCTACCCATTGATGATCTGTATCAACAAAGGCTAAATTTATGATTCCCTTCTGAACATAGCCTCTGATGAAATGATGCTTAATTTCTATATGTTTTGCCTTAGAATGTAAAATGGGATTCTTGGACAAACATATAGCAGAAGTATTATCACAAAAGATAGAAATTTTACTCTCAAAAATTTGATAATCTTTTAGTTGACTTTTCATCCAGAGCATCTGCGTGCTACATCCAGCAGCGGCAATGTATTCAGCCTCTGTGGTTGAAAGTGCAATTGTGGGTTGCTTCTTGCTGTACCAGGAGATTAGATTTCTTCCTAGAAATTGACAACTTCCAGAAGTAATTTTTCTTTCCACTCTGTCTCCAGCATAGTCAGCATCACAGAATCCAACTAATTTGAAATCATCAGATTTTCTATAACACAAACCCACATTAGAAGTACCTTTCAGATACCTTAGAATCCTCTTGACAGCTGTCAAGTGTGATTCTCTAGGATCTGATTGGAATCTAGCACACAGACAAACACTGAACAATATGTCAGGTTTAGAAGCAGTAAGATAAAGAAGAGAGCCAATCATACCTCTGTAGAGCTTCTGGTCTACTTTCTTACTTACCTCTTCTTTGCCAAGTGAGCTAGTAGGATGCATTGGAGTCTTTGCCACCTTGCTGTCAGACATGTTGAATTTCTTCAGAAGTTCTTTAACATACTTTGTCTGATGTATGTAGGTGCACTCTGGAGTTTGATTAACTTGGATTCCTAAAAAGAATCTGAGTTCTCCCATCATGCTCATTTCAAATTCTGCCTGCATACATGTAGCAAACTCCTTTCCAAGCATAATATTTGTTGATCCAAAAATAATATCATCTACATAAATTTGGCAAATTAGGAGATCTTTCTTTATGGTTTTACAGAATAGAGTTGTATCCACTTTGCCTCTGATAAAATTCTTCTCCAGAAGAAAATTACTCAATCTCTCATACCAAGCTCTGGGAGCTTGTTTTAATCCATATAGAGATTTCTTTAATTTGAAAACATGATCTGGAAATTTTTCATTTTCAAAACCAGGAGGTTGGTGGACATAAACTTCTTCTTCTATAATACCATTAAGAAAGGCACTTTTAACATCCATCTGATACAGAGTGATGTTATACTGTGCAACAAAAGAAATAAGAAGGCGTATGGATTCTAACCTTGCCACTGGAGCATATGTCTCAGTGTAATCAATACCTTCTTGCTGACTGTATCCTTGAGCAACCAGCCTTGCCTTATTCCTCTCAACTTCTCCTTTCTCATTTAGTTTATTTCTGAAGACCCATTTTGTACCAATAATATTAAATCCTTAAGGTCTTTGAACTAGATCCCATACATCATTTCTGCTGAATTGGTTAAGCTCTTCTTGCATGGCAATAATCCAATCATTGTCTTGCAGAGCTTCTTCTACAGAAGATGGTTCAATTTCTGACACTAGTCCAAATAGTGATGCCTCAGATGATCTTAGAAAGGATCTTGTTCTGATGGGATCATTCTTCTTTCCAATAATGACATCCTCCGGATGAGAAGCTTTAATTCTGGATGATGATCCTCTGATAGTTGACTCTTCAGAAATTTTTAGATTATTCATCTGAGAAGTTAAGGGAGTAGCATCTGGAGTTGCTTCTGGTTCCTTCACTTGAAGTTTGTCTGCTTCAGGAACTTCAGAGTCAATAAAGACTACTTCCCTATCTGCAGAGTTATCAACCTGCTTTGGCTTTTCAGAGCCAAGCTTATCATCAAATCTGACATGAATGGATTCTTCCACAATCTGTGTCTCAGTGTTGTATACTCTGTAGCCTTTAGAGCGTTCAGAATATCCAAGCATGAAACACTTCTGTGCTTTGGAATCAAACTTGCCCAGATTTTCCTTAGTGTTTAACATATAACAGATACATCCAAAAGGATGAAAATAAGAAATGTTAGGCTTTTTGTTCTTCCACAATTCATAAGGAGTCTTCTTCAGAAGAGGTCTAACAGAAACTCTGTTCTGAATGTAGCATGCTGTATTGATTGCTTCTGCCCAAAAATGTTTTGCCAGATTTGTCTCATTGATCATGGTTCTGGCCATTGCTTGCAATGTTCTATTTTTCCTCTCTACAACTCCATTTTGTTGTGGAGTTCTAGGGCAGGAGAAATCATGTGCAATGCCTTTTTCAGAAAAATATTTTTCAAAATGTTTATTTTCAAATTCTCCACCATGATCACTTCTGACTTTAATAATTTTGGAATCCTTTTCATTCTGGACTTGCTTGCAGAAGTCAAAGAACACAGAATGTGACTCATCCTTGTGTTTTAAGAACATTACCCATGTCCATCTGCTAAAGTCATCAACAATGACCAATCCATACTTCTTGCCTCTGATGGATGCAGTTTTCACTGGTCCAAACAGATCAATATGAAGTAGTTCTAATGGTTTAGAGGTAGAAACAACATTTTTTGATTTGAAAGATGTTTTTGAAAACTTCCCTTTCTGACATGCTTCACAAAGAGCATCTGAAGTGAACTTCAGATTAGGGAGTCCTCTGACAAGATTAAGTTTATTAATCTGAGATATACGTCTCATATTAATATGGCCCAATCTTCTGTGCCAGACCCATTGCTCTTCATTCACAGACAAGAGGCATTTAACATTTTGAACTTTAAGTTCTGAAAGATTTATTTTATAAATGTTGTTTTTCCTCTTACCACTAAATAGGATAGAGCCATCCTTCTGACTAATAGCTTTACAACATTTTTGATTAAAAGTTATATCATAACCATTGTCACTTAATTGACTTATGGACAATAAGTTATGTTTTAACCCTTCAACAAGTAAAACATTAGTAATGGAGGGAAGTTTACCATTTCCAATTGTGCCAGATCCAATGATCTTGCCCTTCTGGTTCCCTCCAAACTTCACGTCCCCTCCAGATCTAAGTTCCAGGCTTTGGAACATAGACTTTTCTCCTGTCATGTGTCGTGAGCATCCAGAGTCCAGGTACCATGATTGGTGTCCTGACCTTGCTGCTAAGAACATCTGCAACAGGAATTATTTTGTTTTTAGGTACCCAGATCTTCTTGGGTCCTTTGGGGTTAGTTGATTTGTAGGTTTGTCTAAACTTCTGTTTTGCAACATAATGTTTATTCTGACTTGCCTTAGGTTTAAACACATAAGTACTCTTCTCAGAGCTTGTGTGTTTAATGTCATTCAAGTGACCAAATTTGAATTGAGAATACAGAGGTGTCTTCCTGATGAAAAGTTTGTCAACAGGTTTTGGATTGCTTCCAGATGAAGACTCATATCCAATGCCTCTTCTGTTGTTTCCACTAACACCATAGATCATGGAAGCCATCTTGCTTCTGTCTATGCTCTTAGTGAGAAATCTCTGAAAACTAGAGTCATATTTTTCTAAAATATTTTCACATGACTTAGTCTCAGATTCATATTCTTGTTGAGTTCTTTCAAAGTCATTTTTGATTTTTAAATTTATTTCTTTCTGTTCAACAAGTTCTGTTTTCAGAAGATCAATCTCAGATTCAAGATTGCTTTTCAGCTTCTTGTATTTGAGTTTGATGTTGTTATAACTTTCAAGAACTTCTGTTACAACTTTAATGAGTTCTTCTTTGGTAAGTTTAGCCATTACCTCTTCTGCATCATCATCAAATTCAAATTCTGATTCATATCCTGAGGTACCTTCCTCTTGATCTTCTGTCCTGGCCATCAGTGCAACGTTTGCACATTCTTCTTCTGATTCAGAAGATGATTCACACTCATCTGAGTCATCCCATATTGCCATCAGAACTTTCTTCTTTTTGTTGAACTTCTTCTTAGGTTTTTCTTTCAGAAGTTTGGGGCATTCATTTTTGTAGTGCCCAGGTTCTTTGCACTCATAGCACACCACTTCTTTCTTGGCAGATCTTCTGTGACTAGAAGATTCCTTTCTGTTGTCAGATCATCTGAAGTTGTTGAACTTCTTTCCCTTGTGCTTCCAGAGTTTGTTAATCCTTCTGGACAGCATGGATAACTCATGTTCTTCTTCAGAAGAAGACTCTTCAGAGCTTTCTTGAATGACCTGCAAAGCTTTAGCAGTTTTGTTAGATTTTAATGCTACAGATTTACCTTTATCTTTCTTCTGAGGTTCGTCTTCCTCAAGCTCAATCTCATGGCTCCTCAGTGAGCTGATGAGTTCTTCTAGAGAGATCTTGTTCAGATCTTTGGCCATCTTCAGGGCAGTCACCATTGGTCTCCATCTGATGGGCAGACTTCTGATGATTTTCTTTACATGATCTGACGTGGAATATCCCTTGTCCAGAACTTTCAGCCCAGCAGTGAGTATCTGGAATCTGGAGAACATGGCTTCAACAGATTCAGAGTCTTCCATTTTGAAAGCCTCATACTTCTGGATCAGAGCCAGAGCTTTTGTCTCCTTAACTTGAGAATTTCCCTCATGAGTCATTTTAAGGGATTCAAACATATCAAAAGTTGTCTCCCTGTTTGTGATTTTCTCATACTCTGTATGTGAAATAGCATTCAGTAATATGGTTCTGGCTTTATGGTGATTTCTGAAGTCTTTCTTCTGAGAATCTGTCATAGATTTTCTGTCAATCTTTTTGCCATCTCCATCTGTGGGATGTACATATCCATCTATGATAAGATCCCATAGATCAACATCATATCCTAGGAAAAAACTCTCAATTCTGTCTTTCCAGTAATCAAATTTGTCTCCATCAAACATTGGAGGTTTGGTGCTGATCCTATCCCTCTCTTCATATTTATTGTTAATATTTGACATTGAATTATCAGCCATGATAACAAATAAATATATTTATCAAAGTATATCTCTCTGGATATTTACTGACACTGTTAAGTGATAGCACACTCAGAACCGGAGCTCTGATGCCAACTGAAGGTGAGATAATACTTAGAAAGGGGGGGATTGAATAAGTATGGAAAATTAAGACTTAAAAATAATCACACAATTATTTTTATCCTGGTTCGTTTAACAACTACTCCAGTCCACCCTTCCAGAGTGATTTGCCTTTCTCAACAAGGACTTAATCCACTATTAAATCAAACTGATTACAATAGTATCACCTAAGAACAACAGTTCTTAGTCTTCTCAAGAGCTACTGATTCTAACTGAATCCTCTTAAGGAATATCCTTTACAATCAATGTAAATTAAATACAAGAGTTTTTAATGCTTCTATAAAGCTTTAATCACAACAGTGATTTTTCTCTTTAGTTTAAGTACAATGAGATTCTATGAAGAATAAGAATGTGAGCTTTTAGAATATTATGATTTCTTTTCAGCAAGAGTGTATCACTAAAGAATGAAGTGAAGATCTCCTTTTATAGGCAGCTAAATCATGCAAGCTGAACGTTGAAAAGAGAGTCCCAAAAGGTCTGAGCCTTTTTGTCTTCACATCAACTGACCTTTCCTTGAAATAGATAGCACAGAAAAATCCTTTTTGTCTGTGTAAGTGTGTCTAGCACAAATAAGGAAAGAGACGTTGAATAGTTCCAACGGATATATTCTTGAAAATACTTCTTCAGTTTCAGCAAGTTCTTCAGAGTCTGAATGGATCAGAGTCTTCTAAAGAGATTCAGAACTATGCTGTATCAGAGTCTTCTGCAGCGTGTGTGCTTCTAGCGTGTTGATCATCAGAGCATTTTGACACAGAACTTCAGTACTTGGCAGCGTAGGTACTTTCAGAAACTTCTGTAGACTAATGCTTTGAGAAACTCATCAATCAATATTCTTCTATACTTCTGATGCTTCAGCTTCAGATGCTTCTGATTATCTTCAGATGCTTCTGACTCAGAATGTTCTGGAGCTTCTTGCTTCAGATCCTTCTGGAGACTACGCTCAGGATCTTCTGTGAGGAGCAAACAGATTCTTCTGTAAGGTGCATCTGGCGCTTCAGAGTCAGAATAACTTCTTGTATTCAAGGCAGATTTGCTTCTAGAGAGTTAATATAATTTCAATCTGCAGTAAAACTCTCAAACAAATTTTAGAGTATATAATTCTTAAATATAAATTTCCTAACAGTTATCATCAAAACAAAGAGTAATTATTAAGAACCAATCTGTGTTCTAACACATCCATATACTCTCGGAGCATTTCAACCAATCTTCTCTGAACACTGTCTTCCAAATCAGCCCCAATTATAACTTCTTTCTTTTCATCCTTGATACCCAAATTGACAACTTCAATATCCTTCTGATGAGGCAAAATGACCCTTTCCTCCTGCTTCAGAAGTCTGGCTAATTCCTCCGGTAGTTCACAGTCTTCGTCAGCCTCTTCTTCAGCTTGATAGATAGGATTATCAAAGTCATACTGAGCTATAGCTGAATTAGAATTGATGGTATATGAGATAAAATATATGCATGATCGATGTTTTATGTTCATTAAGTAGTGCAACAAACAAACACAAACACATTGCCATTTTCTGTTAATAAATGTAAAAAGAAAAACAGGGATCAAAATATTTGAATGCAAAAAAATTTCTTTATTATGATGATGTTGAAAAATAACAAAGGGGCCCTACAGATGGGTCACTACATCTTAGGCAGAACGTAGGACTGAACATAATCAAAACAAATGAAAGTTACTCTTCGGTGGTAACTTGAATGATTTCCTCGGTGGTCCAATTGCACAACTTCTGGCCAGGAACACAAGGACGAATTTGAGCATCCATGTCGTAGTCACTATCCCCTTCATTGTCCCCTATATCATGAATCTTGTCAAAGATGACTCCACCACTGGTGAATCTGGAAGGTCCCCTGTGTCACACCCTAATTTTTGACCATAAGATCCCACCTCCGTGTGCCTGTTTTTTTGTTTTTTTTACTTTTGTGTACCTGTTTATTACGGCTAACCAATTCATGCAGCTGCAGTAATGTAAAATGAGGATCGTTACAGTCAAGAACTTCAAGGTGCGGCCATTGGATTATTGGAGATCCTGGGCTTATTCTGTTAGTCGTTTTCCGTGGAGTGCTTTGAAGTGAGAATCAAGGTTCTCCTTGATGGTTAAGCGTGGCCACTTAAGAACGAGCTCGTGTTTTGAATTCAAAAATCCGTATATCGCAAAGCCTATAGAATTTCAGAAATGGGAAGTAGTCCATATGCTATCGCCACTCAAATGGCTCAAATTGCAAAACGATAAGAGGATTCTCACTTGAATTACGTTTTCGAGAATTCGATAAGTTGGAGTTTTTTCTCTAGACCATATTTCCACAAATTCAATTGATCAAGGACAATTACATGGTTTTCTTTTATTTTGGCATGATGACTCATGCTTCACCATGGGTATAATTACATTCAAACTCTCCAAGGTCAAGCCACACATCTTTAATCAAGTTTTCAAGGGAAGTACACCTGAGAATTAGAGAAAACTGTTGTTACAATTTTTAAAGGACATAACGGACTGAGTGGATCCCACAGCCACAGTTCTTTTCTCAAATAATTGATATGACCTTTTAACCTCAAATATCACAATTAGCCAACTTTTTCTTCATGAGAATATTGTTAAATGACCTTGAAAGAAGATAGGTTCTAGATGAATGCATTAAATAAGAAAGTTGAGATACATTTGGGCATTGCACCACTTCGGTCGAAGTAATCTACTGTTACTGATCCTAAATAAGTTCTAATACAATACATTACAAGGCATACAAGTCATAATTCTTACAAATGCTACCACATAAGGTGCATTGGTTTTGTAAGGGAATTGGAATACATGATTTGGAAATCTTAAATCTATACAACTTCATACAGGGAAATCATCTTTAGTATCACATGTGCCAAAGTTGTTTTGTCAAATTGATGCATTGAGTCTGTGTATGGCCGAGTTGAGCTTCCTGAAGAGATCTATAATACATCTTTAGCTTTGAGCCGCGAACTCCACCCGTATAACCGCGGTAGTGCCTACATCACACGAAATACAAAGGTTTTAAAGGAAGGAAACTATAATTTTTAGCAACAACTCCGATCGACACTTGCGATAAGTTATAAGGTGAGGTGCGCTTACTTTGAGCCGGTTTAGCCGGGAAGCTCGACATCGAAGAATTCACATTGGCAGCCCATGTTCATGGCAACACATCTGCAAAACGAAGACAAAGTCAAAAGATTCATTAATCACCACCCAAGTATCTGAGGCTACATACTGTCAGAGGACTTCTCGCTAGGAAGGTCGCGGCAGAAGGGTAGTTCTTCCAACATTGGCCAAAACCTCCATAGAAGTAGGGAGATACTTGCCCTCCTTTCATGTTATCCTGCTATGAAGAATCACCGTCAGTAACAACTTTATGAAGATATCAAATATTCATGAATGGAAAAGGAATAAGCAAAATCAGATGGCTCGTTTCTTCTTCTTTGTGGTGGTTCTTCTTGTATGTGTTACATCTTGTTATTCAGTTAAGTTTGTAGATATCAATACTATTTGTAAGAATGCTACAAACCCTTCATTCTGTTCAAATCTCCTCAATTCAAATCCCAGTGAAAGTCGAGATCTCGTTAACCTTGCACAATACACCATTGGTGTGATTCATAGCAATGTGACAAACATCATTGACGAAATCAACAACTTAATTAAGCAAAGTGTTGGTAACTTTTCCGCAGAGGTACATTATAAAGCTTGTGCTGCATCTGTTGAACAGAAAGGTGGTGCCCTTGGTGTGGTTCACGCTGTTCAAGACTTATTAAATAAGGGAGATTACACATTTCTGCAATATCTAATGGATTTCGTCCAAATTCAAATGTCGATATGCGTTTCAGGGAATGCGCCGCGTGATCCTCCTTTTGATGACACCTCTTCCCTCCCAAAACATGTCGATGTTGCCAACAA
This sequence comes from Lathyrus sativus, assembly GCA_963859935.3. Classification (NCBI taxonomy): domain Eukaryota; kingdom Viridiplantae; phylum Streptophyta; class Magnoliopsida; order Fabales; family Fabaceae; genus Lathyrus; species Lathyrus sativus. Next base: position 253,548,411 of record OZ012735.1, on the reverse strand, counting down.
GCTCCAAACATCCGCCGACATAACTCGAACATGTCTTCGTAACCTGCATTCACAATAAAGGATTGAATTATCATTCAAACTTAGAGTGTATCTTCCATCAGCATAAACCAAAACCGGCACAACTGGTGGTCATTAACACAAGAATACAATATTCAGGATAATGTACAAATACAACCTTTGAGATTACTTACATCAAGGATTTGAGCTAAGTCAGAAACAGGGTATTCGAAGAAGATTTAAATTGAGATTTCTTCAAGGATACAAACCAACTTCTGAGCTCTTTCTAAAACCGGTACCATATGCTCCGCAAACTCCCATCATTGCTTGACGCTTGCCTAAGTCCTTTGATGATTTCGCTTAATCACTTTGTATCATTTTTCGGCTTAAAACAATGACTTAGCGCCATAACCACAGGCTGAAACAAGAAGGCACAGCTGTTGTCGTTAATCCTCCAAACGTTCAAAGATAGGTATTAAGTTTTACATAATGATAGCGAGAACCACCATACCAGAAAGTATCAGGAAATGGCGGTACCGCAGTTGACTCAACAAACCCCCCACCTACATCAGGCAACTTGGAACGTAAGTATCGACTGTCATAAAAACAATTAAATTAATACTCGGAAGGAGGAGCTGTCGTCAAAACTGAACTGAACTCACAACCAGAGTGTATCATGTTGGATTTTGTGAGCAATAGCTAATGGAGGTAAAGGTTGCGACATTGAAGCTCAACAGTTACTCCCTCAGAATTCCTACAATCACAACCAAAATTCAATACAGTTGACATAATTTCAAGAAGGATAGAGAGTTACGACCGAAATTCAATTAATAACCAGGGAGGAGAGATTTTAAACAACGATTTTTATGACCATGGTTTATGTTCAGGACAGCAACACGCTCGTTTTAATAAGGGGGGAAGAAGAGCGTGTCAAAACATATTCATGGCATGTTTCGAGAGGGGTTTACCCTTACCAATTTCCGGTCAGAGACACATTTATCAGTTTCCTTATTGAGCCAGGCACATTGAAGAAGCACCAAAACAAAGATTGAAGGAGCCTTAACACCATTTTCTGCAAATCAAAGCAAATTCAATTAGTTTCCCAACTTACCCAAACATGCTTCAGACAGGTTCGAACCAGAAAGGAAAGATTTTTATCATACTTTCGTTCTTGACAACTATAAGAGAGAAGAATTGAGATGGAAAACACAGACATAATTCACAACAGTTTACACATAAACTCCAAAAAAAATCCCAAGATCATAAACCCTAATTTCGTAAATCAAAGTGACGAGAATGTATCTCGAGATCCACCACAAAGCCATCGGCGCCGCCCTCAGCTTCAACGTGCATCACTGTAAACACGAATCGATATCGTGACCTTTGCCGCCGGAACTCGCCGTCTCCGAAACCGTCCACCACCTACAAACCATTTGAAACCATGAGCGTCTCTTGCTAACGTCATTTGTTCATTTTTCTTGTTACTTGTTTTACAGGACTGGACGGAAAAGGAGATGAAGAGAAGAAGACGGAAGAAAGAATGAAGAAAGCCGACGAGAAATCGAGAGAAGAGAGGGGAGGAGATGCAATCGACAGATTTGGGGATGGAGCTAGGGTTTATGTTTTCAGTTTTTTTGTTTTATTATTATTGTAATCCAATGCATGCGCACCCACGGTAGTTACCGTGAACCACCACGATCACAGCCACTCGATCCGTATCCAGTAGTCCACGAATCGCGCCCCACGATAAGCCCTCATAAAACCACCACACCAGATCGTCGTCCGCCCCCATTAATTTAATCTCCACTAAACTCTTCGTTACCCTTAACCCTATTTAATTAATCCAATTTAATCACTTAATCATCAGTTTTATAATTAAAAAAAAACTTAATCACAACTTTTATTTAGTAAATCTCTTAATCTGCCCATTAGCTTAATATGATTAACCATTTTTATTTTATTTTAATTAACTTAAACTAATCCTTTAAATTAGACCTTTTTATTCAAAAACAACCAATAAGACTTTTTTTAACTCATTTATTTAATTAACTCTTTTTTAATTAATCAACTTGTAAATAATCTTTTTACTCTATTCACCTTAGTTATTTATAATAATATAATTGTTCACAAAAATCTTTTCTAAATGACTTTGTTTTTTTTAGACTATTTGTATATTTAAAAAAAACCTTTTCATAATTTAAATTAACTTTTAATAATAACCATAACCTTTAGTTATAATAGACCATTTCATATTTAAATTAATGTTTATTTAATAAGATAAATAATAAAAATCTTTTAGATACTTAAACTCCTTTTATTCAAAATGAACTAATTAAGAGCTTAATTAATTCACACCTTTTTTAAATAAATAATAATTTATCTGTTTGTTCATCCTCTTAAAATCCATTTCATATTTCAAAATAACTTTTTTAAAAAAATAATAATAAAGCACCATTTTTATATAATTAATTAACTTTTATCTTTTATAATAATAACTAAAAATCCATGTATTTAATAATAAAACAAAGCATCTTTTATTTAAGGTCATTTCTATTCAAAAATCTAGTTTTAATCTCACTAAAAAAAATAAATAATCAGATAACCTTTTTCCTTAAATTAATTTCACACCAAGCTTTTACTAAAATTAATCGACCTAATTATAACTAATATAACTTTATCCTAAAACCAATTCATATCATCCAATTCAATGCCTTTCCTTAAAACAAAGATAATGCAACCTTTTTTCCTAAAAAAAAAAAATCAAATTGATTCAACCTTTCTCTAATCAATCAACATTCAAAATCAATCGTGCACGTTTTCGTTCCCTCACCGATCTCACTCACATATGCACAATTCACACACTTAGCGCTTTCATGCGTTCATGAATGGATTTATTTATATGCCTTTATTTTTCTGCAATTTATCTTTACCTTCATGCAATTTATATTATCGCATCGCATAACACCCAAAGAAAGAACTTGCGCATAACTTAAACAATTGTGTGTATGCATCTCATTTGCATCATATTCCCATTGATCCTTGATCCCATTCAAGTCGATCTTCTAAGTTTAGATCCTACCCCATAAGGAGGACCTTTTATCTTTACAACTTAGACAAACACAATTAAATCAATTCAATTCAAACTTATTCAAACATTAGAAAATGAGATGTTAATCATCTTAAGCGAGATAAAACTCCTACCCCATAACAATTCAATCAATATGTAGAAACTTTGCCTTAAGAGAGATAGTGATATACTTGTCGATTAAATTCTGAGTACTTGAGCCTTCCTCTTAAGACGATGCAAAGACTATTTTCCTACAAAGCTGTGGTGGTTAAATCAAGTAATCTCCCTTAAAATGAAAACTTATCTTTTCTCCTAAAATCAATCAATCAACTACCCTAAACTCGAAGGAACTTTGACCATAGTCAAAAGAATTCCTCAAACCCTTTAGGGGAACTACAGATACTCTGATTCCACTCCCGTAAGGATATGTAGGCATAAGATACAATATCTTATCGAGTATACTTAGAAATAAACCCCTAGGTCTTTCACCCTTAAGCAGATAAACCTTAGCAATAAAACAAACATAAAACAAGAGGTTCCTGTAGAGTACTACAGAAGCTTAGGATGCTAGCACCTTCCCTAAGTTTAACCAACCCCCGAACCTAAAACTCTCTAGCTTTTGCATTTGCATTGCATTGTGGGTAATTCGATATTTTCCCCTTCCTTTGGAAAAATTAAAGTTCGGTCGCAAATGAATTAAGATTCAAGCTCATCAATAGCTTGGTATCCAAATTTCACTGCGACACCCTGTATTTTGGAGGGTCTTGAGAAAAATTGGAGGACTTGTATCCTAGACCAAATTTATCTTGTTTGACAGGAACATCAAGATCCTGGCCCCACATCTGAGAAGTTCGAAATTCAACAATAGCATGGGCTTCCTTGAAAGACGACATTGAAACCTCTAGGCCTTTAACCTCGACATGAGGCTTCTCCTGAATTTGTACAGCTTAGAAGGCTTGACAGAGAGTTTCGTGGATTTCCCCGTCCACTTCTACATACTTGAATGTTGATAGTTGGCTAACCATTATATCTTCTTCCCCACACACGGGAACAACCTTCCCTTCCATCATGTATTTCAACTTTTGATGTAGAGTATCAAAGGTCGGCCAAGCAAGCAGCTATATGCCGGCTGAATATCCATTATATAGAATGTTGTATCAAAGGTTTCAGGTCCCACCTGAATTGGCATGGTAATCTCTCCAAAAACATACCTTTTTGAACCATCAAATGCTCTCACCACCAAATAATTAGGTGTGCATATCAACCCCTGAGTGTCCAACTTCATTAATGCCTTCTTTGGAAACACGTTGAGTGATGATCCTGTGTCAACCAGAACATGTGACAATAATGATCCTCTATACTCCATGTAAATATGCAAGGCATGGTTGTGATTTCTCCTAGCAGGAGTCAAATCTAGATCAGTGAAGCCTAAACCATTACCATCATTAACGTGTGCTACTACCCCTTCCAACTGATTGACTAAAATTTCTTATAGTACGTAAGCAGAATTCAAAATCTTCAACAAGGCATTACGATGCAACTTTGAACATAACAGCAAAGACAAAATGGAAATTTTGGATGGAGTTTGATTCAAGTGATCCACAATCTTGTAGTTACTCTTACAAATTAACCTCATGAACTCCTCAACATCTTTAGAAAAAGAATCACCACCAGCCTATTGTTGCACGTCATCTTCAACCACTGCCTTCCCTTTTCCTTTATCAGTCTTGTCAATATTAACTTCAGGCAGAGAAAAGATCCTTCCACTACGAGCGATCCCTCATACACCAACTATGTTGTCAACAGTAGAACCACATATGACGAACTGGTCAACTCTTGCTTTTGTCCGTAGCAAAACACCTCAGCCCCATAGTTCCATGGAATGGCTTTGGTACTTTCATACGGCATTGGTCCTGGCGTAGTAATGATTATCGGTACTGGCCTAGCTGGCGCTGAAATATTTATGGTCCGATAAGGAATCAAAATCGTGGCGATATCTCTTCCATCATTACTAGCCTTTTCATCAACATTTTCCCCAACAACTCTATCAGACTGTAAATAATCATCATTAATCATCTTCTGGATACCATTCTTCAAAAGACTACAACCATCGGGTTACAATTCACATTCTGGACAGTCAGCAGAACAACCTGGGAATATTCCTCTTTTCAACAGTCTGTCTTTAACAAAGCTTAAAGGTGTCTTCAATTCATCAACATCAGTTATTATATTTAATCTCTCCCCATCAATAACAACATTTGTTCTTGCCACGCCATGATTTGGCATTGGATTCTGGTTCACCTTGGGACTCTCATTGGTAAAATTGATGGCCTTTGAATCAAGCAAATCATGAACCTTATGCAAGAAAGCCTTGAATTATCAATATGATGACCAAGAGCGCCTGAATGGAAATCACATCTTGCATTAGCGTCATAACCAGGAGGAGGTGCACCGGTAAGAGGTGTCGGAGTCCTTTTCTAAATGAGCTGCAGTGGAAGCAAATGTTGCAATAATTTAGAGTATGGCATGGGTGGGGTCTCAAATTTTCTAGTTGACATTCTTGTTCTATCCTAGTAACGACGGGGAGCATTAGCTTGTTGTTGGGGTGCAGCCGGGATGGCTACAGTAGCAACTTGCTAATTATATTGTGGTTGTGCTCTGCCTTTACCTCTATAAGAAGAGATAAAACTAGAATCCCCTTCTCGCTTCTTTGGGTTTCCTGTATATGGTTTCTTCATTCTTCCAGATGAGGACTCACCTCGACTTTGAATTTTTCCAGACTTGATACCATTCTCAACTCTTTCACAGGCCATGACTAAGTCTGAAAAACTTCCTGACATGCAACTAACCAACTTCTCATAGTACGTTCCAGGCAACATAGTCATAAATATATCAATCAATTCTCCCTCCATCATTGGAGGTTGTACCCTTTCTGCCAACTCACTCCATCTCTGGGCATATTCTTTAAAACCTTCATTATTCCTTTGCGACAAATTCTATAACTGCACCCTGTTTGGTGCCAAATCACTATTGTATTGATAATAACGAACAAAAGCCTCTACCAGTTCTCTCCAGCTTTTGACATGGGTTCTCTCCAACCCCATGTACCACTTCAACGACGGTCCTGACAAACTATCCTGAAAGAGGTGCATTAGAAGTTTCTCGTCATTAGAATATGCAGGCATCTTCCTATAGTATACACGGATATAAGTTCTAGAATAGGTTGTCCCCTTATATTTGTCAAAATCCAGCACTTTGAATTTTGGAGGGATTCTTACCCCTGGAACCAAACCCAGATCTGACATATCAAGGCCTAATGAGTTTTTATTCTCATAAGCCTTTATCTTCTCTTCAATTAGCTTGAACCTTTTTTCAACTTCTGATAGAATACCGACGTCCATATGTCGCATAGAAAATACATCATCTTGATGATTCTCCTCCCATTGAGGGCCAGCAGCCCCATGCAATGCACATACACTTCCACCAGCACCACCTATCTGAGCTCCACCATGAGCACCTCCACCCAGAGGGTTAACAATAGTAGGAATGTTATTTCCTTGTGGAACAGTGCCACCAGCAGGTGGAGGAATAACACTGGCTCCTCCATGCAAAACACCATCTTCATCAACATGTGCTATCAGAGGTTGGACCAGAGTCCTTAATTGTTCCTGTCCATTAGCTAAATTCTACATCAACTCCATAAATTGAGTCATGCGCGTCCTAACCTCCTGAAACTCATCCTGAACTTGATCCATGATCTTTTGTTGATTCCCTCGAGTTGAATATCTGTGAAAACCGGATTCTGCAATCCTACTACTGATAAGAAAAACCAAGCAGAGATAAGTATAAAGCCATTGAGAACACCTGTTATGCTAATGCAAAATGCAAACATGTTTATATATTTCAGGGAGATCTCGCCCTTGATTCTAGTTTCACAAATAAGAGAGCCGTAGAGATAGATGGAAAATCAAAATTTTGCTCATAAATAGAATGAGGATAATAAGTCAGCATATACAATCCACAGATAAGGAATATAACTGAATAAAAGAGCCTGTGATCTTATCCAACAAGTATGGTGATGATCAGATACAACTGAAGATAACCCTCCCCAACCATTGTGCTCCTTGCACTAAGTCTGGGCTTCTTTGAGCAGCTTCTTCGTGTTTGGATGCTCTGGTCTTGCAATCAATTCTTGGATAAGGACGTCTCTTATGTGTATGACATCTCTCAAACACTGACTATATTCCTCCAAAACATCATCACCAAAGACATCTTTAAGCCTATGCTTCTTCAAATCTCCCTGAATCTTGAGCTCTTCAAAAGCTGATAACGTTTCCTGCAATTTCTGCTCACTTGCGTATCTGCGGGATGAATCTACCAAAAATTCTCTCTCTTTAACCCTGAGCTATGCCTTTAACTTATCAATCTAATTATAAAGCTTGTCTTCCCTGCTCTTGTTGGCTGTTAGTGTAGTGTTCCACTGATTATTGAATTTGGATATCTCCATATAAGCTCTGTCTAAATCCTTCTTTCTATGCTTCAAGATGCTACTAGTACTTTTCAGATCCTGGCCAACTCGCTCTCTCACCCTGATCTCCTTAGATAACTCCTTCTCATTCTTGGTTAATGTTTTTGTCTTCACTTTAGCCTAGTTGACAACTTAATTCTTGTCATGCTTCAGCTGACTGATTTCCTTTTTCAATTCTTTGTTCTCTTTGCACAACTCTTCCTTCTCTGCCCAAAGCTTATTGTGCCTCAGGATATCAATTGCCGTAGGCTGCTCAACTACCAAAGGATACAAAGGTTCCTCAACAGAGAAAGGCAATAGTACTTCCTCAACCCTCTTCTGGATCCATTCCATGTAAGGATCGTAAGCTCTACAATCACCTTTACCAAGGCAAAGCTTCCCCTTCTTATGAATTTTTTCCCATGCATCAAATACTCACTCCAGAATACTAGGGTCAGCTATACCAGTGAAGTACAAAGATTCTTGCACTTCTTCATCCTTTGGTGGTCCCCTTAAAGCATATCCAAATTATCTGACAACGAGAGAAGGGTTGTAGTTGATTCCTCATTTCCTTCCCATCAAAGGTACATTAGGAAAGCTACCACAACTGAAGATGACCTATTTACATATCTCTGTTAAACCAGACAATATCTTTGGTCGTCAAACCCATCAGTCTTTTTGACCATTCAGATGAATTTCTCGAATCAATGAAAGCTTCAGAATAAGGAAGATGATCCATAAACCACTTGTAAAGAAGTGGTGTACAACAAGAAACAATCTTTCCTCTTCTCTTCTCATTCTTGTAATGTATTGAATGGTACAAATCTCCTAGGAGAGTGAGTACAGGATTATTGAAGGTGAATATATGAACATCACTCATATCAATAAAGTCTGGTATGTTGGGAAACAGCACGATGCCATAAACACACAGAGCCAGAATAGCACTAAAGACCACCCAACAACCCTCTTCAGCATACTTCTAGGCTTTATCCACCAAAAAAGATAAGGTAAAGCTAGAGACTCCATTTCTGCAAACTACATTATCAACCAACTCAGACATGCTCAAATAAAGAGCAGCGATAAACTTCTCGAGATCGGGTTCTTCCTCTAAATGAAAGAATGACACCTCATTTGGGACTGAAATTCCCAAGATAAAAGCATATTCTTCTAATGTAGGAACCAACGAAGAATCTAGGAACGTAAAAAAACATAGCAGAGGGTCATAAAACTGTAATAAAGTGTGAATGGATCCATGCTCATAGCTTGTGACCTTACAAAAAAAATTCAAAATCCTCCCATAATCTCTTCTGAAGACTTCAAGAACTCCGGGATCCGCCATAGCAATTAGACCAAATAAAGGTCCCACCTCAGCTGATGGGACTTATATACAATGATCTCCTTTCTCTCGGCCTCCATCTCTATAGAAAACTAGATAACCAGAATTTAAGGAGAGACAAGAACCTAAAAACACATAAACATGCAATGTTAAGATGCAGAATGATTATGCAGATGCAAACACGGGATCAAGGTATCCAATGCTCAAGATTTCTGTTGTGCTGTTGACTGAATACCAGAGCTCCACTCTAATAAGGAACCCAAAAAATTAGAACATTAAGGTGATAGAAAACCAGAATACCCAAGATCAAAAGTCCACTCTGACAAGAAAACCAGAAAACCGGGTTGGTTGAAGGTCAAAGTTTCTTGCAAAACACATCCCCTCTCACATGTGGGTTCTAGTCTTGGAAGACATGGCAATCCTAGCAGGTTATCAGTATCACGAACTCTCAGGTCGAGAAACGATAATAAGTTCACCATTTCTAGTTTGGCATCATGGTCAATCAAGGAGGTCTCAACTAACTTCCCAATGAACGGACTCCAAAGTCGTTAGCTTTCTAAGTCAACACCCCCTTAACTGCACTAGACGCACAGGATAGAGTATCTCCAAAGAAAACCTCGTCTGGACGTGAATTTCGTGCGAGCTTTTGCATGGACATACGCCACGCAAGCTCCCACTACTCTCTACACTAATCTTATGTATGTACTCAAGCCTGGGTATTGGGCTTACCTCTCATGGAACAACCCACCCAAGAGCACAGCAACAGTAGTATAAAAGGATAACAATAATAAAGTGCAAAAGTAAAATGCAAATACAATAATATACAACAGATACATCATACATATGTACAAAAATAACATCCAAAGATAAAAAAATAAACAAGCACTAGGATTGACTCGCATAAGGAACCAGAGTCCTCAGTAGAGTCACCAGCTGTCACAACTGTGAAAAAACAACCGGCGGAAACAAACAGAAGAGTCCCCACCGAACGTTAGTTATCCCGAAGGAAGGGAAAAAGAGACTATAAAAGAAAACCTAAAAGAAAGGAGAAGACAAGGTCATCGCAACCAAATCTTGGGTTTGGGAGTCGGTTACGCAAGGGGAAGGTATTAGCACCCCTCACGTTCGTTGTACTCAACGGGATCCATGCTTGTTGTCTAATCATAGGGGTGTGTTATCTAAAAGCTACTGTTAAACAGAAAATAGAAAGGGAAAAGAAAAAAAGAGACTGTATAGGACATCTCCTCCCTATGCCTACGTATTCCCTCGTGCAAAGGAAAAGTCAGATTCAACATAGTTCGGAAAACTATGACTGATGGGGGAAGGTTGCTCACTAAGACATCACCGTCTTGTGCCCTTTGTATCCTTATATGGTACGAGAAATCAGAGCAAACGTAGTTCGAGATAACTACAAGGGGAAAAAGAAAAGTGTACTCGCCAAGACATCACCGTCTTATGCCTATGTATTCTCATCTGGCCAGAGAAATCAGAGCAAACGTAGTTTAGCTATAAAACCACAGGTTGGTTAAGTGTTTTTTATGAGCGACGTTAATTTCCCATTCCAACAGTTAGGGACGGTACCTATTTGCGGTAGAACGAAAAAATAACGTACTCTTTTCTGAAAATGATTTTGAAGCAACAACTTTGAAGGATAAAAAGGTTTGAATTTTGTTTATGACTTTTAATGAAGTGAATTGGTTTTATTTGAGATTCACGTTGCACTAAAGACTATGATATAGGAATGAATTCATCACATATGGCCCCCAGACGGGATGTACACTAAAGACTCTAGATAAGTAAGGAGAAAACTCTAACTCATCATTCCCTATATGCTTAAGACTAATGGTGTACAATGTTCATCGTCTTTATTAAGTATCTTAGAATTGTTTTGAGATGAGAAGAGAAAACCCAAAGGGTAAAAAGAAAATAACTAGGGGAAATTGAAACCCTAAAGTTATCATACAAAATGGTCCTAAGGTTGGGATAAAAGGGAAGTCAACCTAATTTTATCATACGAATGATTGAAATCCTAATGTCTCTCCTACTCTCACCTTAATAAAAAATTAAGTGAGACTAGGAATCCTAAGGGATCATATGAACAACCACAACTAAACACTATCCAATTCAATCACATATGAAAATAAAATTGAAACTTAAATAAGTCTCAAGGAGAGAAGAAAGATGAAAAGAAAGAAGAAAAATGAAGGAGATGCAAACAAGATGAACAATCATGGAAGTTCAAAGGCAAGAGGCATCAAGCAATCATACATCTCAATCACACAAGGTGAACACCCACATCATGTAAAAGCAACAAGGAAGCAAACATATGTCAAGCCATACCCAAAGATTTGAATTTAAAACTCAATGGAAAAACAAGGTGCACATACACATACAAATGACCTAAAATCATACAAGAAGCAATATCAATCACAAAGCAAAGTGAAATGATCAAAGAAAGAGTACTCTTTCACTTTGCTTTGTGATTGATATTACTTCTTGTAAGATTTTAGTTCATTTGTATGTGTATGTGCACCTTGTTTTTCCATTGAGTTTTAAATTCAAATCTTTGGATATGGCTTGACATATGTTAAGTCATCCACCACCTATCATAAACAAAATAATTGCCTTACAAAACAAGCATGCACAAACTTGTTTTGTAAGGCTTCAAACAATTTACCTAACAATGAAACTTTACAACTCTTCCTTGAGCTTAAAACACCTCACCAACTTGCTCCTTCTTCTTGCTTGAGCTTTAAAGATGATGGTATGAAAAAAACAAAGGAGAGGCAAGCTTTCAAAAAACAGATTCGAAGATAGAGAGAGATTGAAAAATGAGAGAATGTTTGAGTGATGTGTGGCTGCAGAAAGTGGGAATGAATCTTCTAGGGTTTTTTTCAGCTTATATATAAGGTTTGTAGTGTGGTTATATAAATTTTTACTAAGATAAATCTGTGGTTAATTATTTGTGTGAAAATTTGAATTTAAGGGAGCGAGGCGCGGGTTTGCTTGGTGCGCGGTGTTTGTAGTGGTTTTGATTGTCCTTTGGTGGCTGCAGAGGTCAGGATGGTGTAGTAGTGGTGCAACCTCTTTGTTATGCAGGTTTTATACATGTTTGGATTTTCCACTTCTTGCAAGACTTGATCATGATTGGTTTGGTCATTTTAGGCAATGTTTGTGACTCAAAATGAGTGGATCATGCGCATGAATATGGTAGGAAATGGTAGCTGCATGAAAAATGACATATGGTGCATGAAAACTCACAACATTATATGCATGAGCATCAATCCATATGGCTCACTTTAATTAACCATAAATCCATGAAACTTGCTTCAAATGATATAACCTGAGGCTTAATGGGAAGTAAGGAGATGGTAGAGCAAGTTTTGTGTTCAAAACAAAATGAAATAAAGCTTAGAAACATGAGAAATAATGAGTTGAAACCAAGTTCAAAATCTTGCCCAAAAACACTTAGTGGAATTTCACTAAGTTATCAAAATGAAACTAAAAAATGTCTTGTCTTGGAGGAACCACAACTTGAAATTTCTTGATCCAATGAGAGTGTTCTAGTAATGGATAAAAATCTTGAAGAATGATCTTTAACTTTCATGTTCAAAGAAAAGTGATTTGGAGTTAAGAAATTGGTGAAAATGCCTTGGAAAGTTGTCCCAAAAATCTGCCTAAAACTTGTTCCACTTGATATCTTTGAAACCCTAACTTGGAGACATCATAACCTGAGCTCTACACATCCAATGGATGAGCTATAGTACTCAAAGTAAATCTTGGAGGATTCTATACAACTTTCATGTTGGAAGAAAATTCATTTGAAGCTTACATCACCATGAACGATAGGCTTGAAAACATGTACTTCAAGCTGAATTTTTATACCTTAGAAAAATTTCTAAGTGTTGAAATGACAAAACCTCCATTTTCTCAACTTTAACTCTTCATATCTCTCAAACTATAGATTTTTGGACTTTATTTCTTCTACAAACTTGTAGTTCATGATGTCCTCTCTAATTTGATAACATGTTTGCTTCCATTGGATCAAGGATGAGGAAGTTATGGATGTTGCAAGATGGCTAGAATTAGGGTCTTCTACACTTAGAAAATATTTCACCAAAACCCTAATTTAGTAAAACTCTTTATTTTATGTTTCTCTTTGACTTTGCTTATTCCAAACAGATGAAAACACTTGAGAACATATAGCATACCCCTGGTTGACCTTGAAATCCAAGAGTTTGACCTAATTGAGCCACAATTGACTTTTCTTGATTAAATGAAATATTAGCATTCTTTCCACTGATTGAAGCTCATTCCATGACTTGTAATGATACATAATACATATAGATAACCCTCAAGATGTGTATTGAGTCTTAGAATTGTGTCTTGCCTAAGAAGCTAACTATAGATGCCATTTGACCAAAACACTAATCCAGTTGTTCACAAGATAGGAGGATGTGATCAATGCTTGTAAACTTGATTCAAGTGGTTATAAGACATGTCTTGATGATGATAGGACCTTGGGGTTTATGAATACCACAAGGTTGAGAAAAAAATCCTTTGCTTGATCTTTGTGGATGAAGCTTTTTCCTCTTGAGAGTTGAATAAGATACCTTGATCCCCTGCTTAGAACCAATGTTATGCACAAATGTTGATGCAAATGAAATGAAACATAAGCCAAGAGATTAAGAAAAAGGGTGGGAAAATTTTTGGGTGTTGCAAAGGGGAATTTTCTTTTCTACATGGGGTTAATAACTAGATTGTTTAAGATTCTGGAGCATTTGTAGTTTTTAAATCCTAAGGGTCCTTCATAGGTGTAAGATGTTCCTTCAAAGGAAAACTAAAACATTCTACCAAAATTATCTTTGTGATTATCTATTTCCATTCTTCTTACTGATGATCTCAGTGACATAATCATTAAGTTTGAATAGAGTTCTCTTACACGGTTCAGAAAAGTTCTATTGAGTACCTTTGCAAAAAATTACTTTTGTGAGGTTTGACAAATTTGAGAGTATGGTTTGTAACTCCTCATGAAGCTTGGCTCCATCCATTATGGTTGCAATACCTTTTTCTACTAATCATTATCTTATCTTATTGATTTCAATTTATTAGACCAACAGTGAAGACATCTCTCTTTGGGGGACCTCCAAACTTGTGGCTTGATGATACCGTGATGATACTTCCGGCAAGAGAGAAAGCTTACACAAGAAAAATTCTAAAAAGAAAAAGTTTGAAATGAAAATAGAGTGAAGAATTAATACCTATTTATAGTGTTCCTTATGGTGATTTTAGAGTGTAATTCTTGCAAGCTATTAATGGAGATTGTGCACGTCAAAATCAGATCAAAATCATTCCAAAATGGAGTACCAATCAACTGCCTTGGGGCTCCAATTGATTATGATCATATTTTTCAAGATATCGAGAATTTATCATCAATTTGGGGATTTGATTTCCTTGGAGACTATATTTAGCTTGGATTATATCTAAAAGTATGCGCACCAAGCTTCTCCAATCGATTGCCTCAATATGCAAATCGATTAGGCTTATGACATTCAACCTTCTTGTTTTTTTTGGCATTGTGCTACATTTTATTTTGGCTATTACTTTTCTGCACCGATGTTCAACTTTATTTGCATCTCCTTTTAAAAATACTTAGAAACACATCCATTTGATTAGAAAAATAGTTTTGTTTAATGAAAAAAAATTAAATCCAATATTTTTTAAAGAGCTAATCAGAGTTTTCTGATAATTTCATCTTTAAAATATTGTATTACCTCAAATATCTAGGAATCTTGATAAACCTTTCCTTAAAGGGAACACCAACGCATTGTTGTGTGTCTTTCTCTATGAGTCATTTTATGTGGTTGGTTTAAACAATGAGTTGGATATTTCCATCACAAATGCATCCACTCAACCTACTATGAGGTTAACTAATCACTAAGGATTAGAAATGTTTAGATATCCTCAACAAAAAACCTTACTTTGATCACTATTATTGATATCCACCGTCATTGATTATCCTTGGATCAGAGAATTAAAAAATATTGTATACTTGAAAGTATACTCTTTGCTTTTCACAATCCCATTTGATATCCATTAAAGCTTTGAGCTATAAAGTATCCCTGCAAAATATACTAGGGTTTCATCTTTGGTACCCAAATTTTATTGGGTCTAGATGTGTTAGTTCTTCCATAAGGTATACGATTGTTACCGTTAGACCTTTTCTACTTATCAAAATAAAAAGGTTCTAAGTGACCTACTTTATTGCAATTTCTGCATTTATAAACGGGTAGATTCTTTTTTTAAATCCTAGTCCACTTTTATTTAAGGAATGCCTTTGACTTTATAAGATTAATTTAAGTTTTTCATTCCCCTTAGTAAATTTACTTAGGGTTTTATTCAAATCAGTCACTTCCTTTTTCAACGAGACACAAGTCTCATAGACTTCTATTAAGGTTCTAATATTAGCCATGTCTAAGTTAAGTGTTTTATTGTTTCTTCGAGAAACTCTAGATATTCCTTAAGGTCTAAGTTTCATTTTTTAATATTACTATTTTCCCAAATTAACTAAGCACTAGTTTTAAATAATTTCTTATAGGATCATTTAGTTACCTCATAATCATCTTCCTCATAGGATTCCTTTAAGCAAACTTCTTCTTTTTTATTTGAGAAGAACTATTTAATGTTTATCCCTGAGGTTGACTCTTCTTCATTTGAAGGCATAATCTCTTTTTTCAAAGATTACATTGAATGACAATTCTTCTTTACACTCCCTATCATATGAGGTTTCTTCATTTGATGATGAATTTTTTGAGGATCGTTTAACTACTGAGTCTGTTCTTTTAAAGGAGATTGTTGCGGTATGAATTAAATATCAAGCTATTCATTAACTTGAATCACAAATCTTTAGAATTCACCACCGAACTTTATTTTATCCAAGGGAAAAGGAAAAGATCGTATAAAACCCTAAGTTTGTAATTTAACAACAATGCTAAGAGATATAAGGTCCGCGGGTTGGTTATAATAAGGGAAGGTGTTAGCATCCTAATCATCTATAATAATCTATAGGAATCTCTTGAGTGTAACTGTGTTATTGTTTTCTATTTGCTTTGAAATGTCTTGTGTCTGGGTTTTATTGGGTAAGATAGGAACCTAAGGGTTTATTACTAAGTATGCTCGTCAAAAATTCGCGGTCTTTTGCCTACATATCCTTAAAAGGATGGAATCAAATCATCTGTAGTTCACCTTACTAGGGATGAATGAATCCTTGATTATGATCAAGTATTCAAAGGAAAAGGTAAGTGTTATAGCCTTAACACTTACATGACTTAACAGGGTTAAAAGACTTGTAAATTTTACCCTAAGTCTAAGTTGTAAGACTTAATGACTCTAACAAGGTCAAAGGGGAATTGGGTATTTCTAAAACTACTTATGACATTAAGTCAATGAAGTATTCTTTCACTTGGATTTGGGAACAAAAGGCAAAAAAGGAGGATGAAAGCTAACAAGCTAGCATCACTTGGGGAATAACTTTGACAAAGTTAAAGGTAAGTATGAACCATGGATGAGATGAACAAAGATGATATTCAAACATGATATCAATTGTAAGTGATAAAGATGATATGCGAACATGATGTTAAATGATGAATCAAACAAGGTATGACAAAGTTTAAAGTGAACACGGTAACAACCAAAGCACTAAATTATATCTAACAACATCTAAAACAAAAACTTAATAAAGTCACAAAAGATCAAGTTAATAAGCAAGAACACATTCAAAGTTTAATGAAATTACAAATCATCATGGTGACAACCATGGTAAGTGCATACGAGAAAAGATGTTACAACACCTAAACATACATGAGGTATAGTTCTAACAAGACTAAAGCATCATGGATGTAACCAAGAATTCAATTTAATCATGGAGATAAAAATATAAACATTGTATCATAGATGACAAGTTCAAGTACACAACTAGGGCAAGCATGGATTAGGGTTTACTAACACCACTTAATCATGCATACAAGACAAGTATGGACAAGTTGTAATAACACTTAATCATGAATACAATTTAACATGCACAAGTTGTAACAACACTTAACCATAAATACAATTTAAGATGGATAAGTTGTAACAACACTTAAACATGGATAAGATGAAGTAAAACATGCATAAGTAAAAACATTACTTAACATGTGTAGAGGTTCAAAAGTTCAATAAAGCATGGATATGGATATCAAACATGCGTAAGGTTAATCAACATGAATGGATTAAAACATTGTTCAAACATGACACATATAAATTTAGGAATCATATTGAGACATGGTTTAAGTTAAACACCACTTAATCATGAATACAAGATATTCAAGACAACTAAAGGTAACAACCAAAGCATACTTGAGAAAAGAGACATGATCATAATAATAACATGTGGATGGAGGATGCAAGCACATAAAGGATGACATGTGAGCATACATATAGATGACAAGTTATAGTTCAAACACCACTTAATCATGAATATAAGTTAAAAAATTACTTGAGCAATTAATCATGAAAGCAAGTTAAAACATATTTAGGACAAGTAGGTAGCAACCAAAAATACATGTTATGGATTCAATCATGGTCTTAAACAAAATGGAAACATCACAAATGTTTAGACATATAAGCATGTATACAAAGGCATATTAAGACAAAAATCAAGTGTTTATGAACACATAATCATGGTATAATCTGCACAAGGGAACATATGCACATCAAGGCTCAAATAAGACATGGAAGAAGGTCATGTATCAAAGAAAAAATGACCAAGTAGGGACTCATAGTATAGTCAAAGTTTCAACATACTTTTAACATGTAAACATACACCAAAATGTGTCAAATACAAGTCAAAATAAATATGCACAAGTTAACAACATCACACAAGGTCTACACAAAGTATATGAGGTTCATACAAGTCATTGTGCACAAATTAAATCAAAGGATCAATCAATGAATTCAAGGGAAACCTTAAAAACTCTAAAAACGTCACTCACTTTAAACAACTATAAGTGCAAGAAAAATAAATGTGTTTGAGAATTTCTTTTTAAAAACATAAAGTAGACATTTTCATGAACAATTAGTAAAAATAATGGGTTCAAAAGCTTTTGGGATGAAGGAGTTATGATGTTTTGAAATTGTGAAGGAAAATGAGAAAAGAAGTAATAAAAAGAAAGGAATGGCCTTTGTGGGACTTGAACCCAGACCATATTGGTTGGCAATTCAAAATTTAGTCATCTGAGCTATGGTGAACGTTTGAATATAGGATGTAAGCATAATAATATATGTGAAAACATCTTCAAAAATGAACACAAAGCAAAAAAAATAACACAAAAAGGCAAATGGGGGTTCAGCATGGTTCGAACCCAGGTCATAGAGCAAAGGAGACTTCAACGCGCATGTTGCTACCATTAGGATGGTGATACGTCCATTGTATCACCCCACCTAAATAATAATATGCCAAGGCATGGCCTAAAAACAACCCCAGGTGCCATCATCTTCTTCCTTCCTCATTCCCTCCATTTTCAAATTTTCAAGAATCTGAACTTCCTGAATACGCCATGAAATGCCACGGAATAAAAATGAAACTTGCTTATTTTTTGACCAGGAAAATAGTGGTGATAATCAATTTAGATAACTATGTCTCTAACTCAAAAATCATAATCAAAACCTCAAGAACCCTAATCTGCAGTTCTATCAAAATAGTCTCATTCATTCATGACAAATAACAATTAATTGAGGGAAAATAACCTAACTAACATGACAAACAACTTTATAGTTCAAAGTGAAGAAAAAAAATCATGATTCAATGAGTTCAGATTGTATTGAACTTACCCCTTGGAGAAAATTTCAAAATCCCACAAAAGATGTTACAGAGTTGCTTTAATGATCTGAATAACTTCCTTAGATCCCATAGGAAGCGAGGAAGTTTTTGAATGCTTGGGCTCACTAGGAATTTCTTTTAACCAGCTGCACCTTCCTTCTTGCAAAACAAGAAAAGTATGATTTTGACTCTGATCCAAATGGAGTTACAGTCAAGAAACAAGGTTGTGATAGCTCAAGGCATATTTAAGGATTGATTTTCAATGATCAAAGTGTTTGTATAGGGTCAAAATATGATTTTGATATGGAAGATGCTGTAGCACCCCAAAATTTGCCTTTCGTTTTAACCGTAACTGGATTTTGTTTCTTTTCATTTAGCATTTTTACATTGCATAGCATTCGTTCTCGAGGCATGGGATCAAGGCGTTCCTATGACTCAAGTTCATTCCAGAGCAAAAGACTAAGCAGCAAGCATCAGAGCTTCGGGCATTTGTTTTGTCCAGCGGTCAAGCGACCAATTTTATTTTGCAGGTTAATTTCAGATCAGAAAGCAGCACTCAGGCTCATGACAAGTATTTTCACAGTGATAAAGTTCAAAAATGAGGTTCAGCAGCTAAACAAAGCTCCAGACAGTTGAAACAGGGCAAATGGACAGATTTCTCACCAAAAGGCGCCAAATTCAAATTTTTGAAGGTGTTAATCGGTTAACACATATGGTTAACCGATTAACCATTGGAGAATCAGCCCAGAATTGAAGTTTTAATAGTGTTAACCGGTTAACGCATATGGTTAACCGGTTAACCATAGAAGAATTTGCTGTGTACGTGATTTCGCAAGCCAATTGCACTTGGGGTCCAATTTTAATCACTTTGGAATTCAAATTTTCACTTGGGAAGGATCTAGAACACCTTTAAATTTCAGATTTCCATCCAAAATCCCATTCCACATTCCAAGCCTTGATTTCCAACCCAAACTCCAATCCTTGCTTTGGATCCCATACCAAGATAGTATTTAAGTGATCTACTCCAAACCTCACCGTCCAATTTTCATTTCTCACATTCATTTTTCAGAATTGATTTGAATTCTCTCAAATTCTCTCAATTCCCTCCATTTCCAAAACTCACTCAAAGCTCTTTTCATTGGAATTCTTGATTCTTCATTGGAATCAATGAATTCTTGAGCATAATCCTGCATATACCATCATCATTGGATCAATTTTCATCTTCAATTTTCGTGTAAGCTTGGATCTGAATCTGGAGTTAGATCTAGAAGTGATTATTTAAAGCTTTTTGACTCAAATTTGGTGGATCTTCATTCATACAACAACAATTATTGTGCATCTTGAAGTTTTCCGGATTTCTAGCATTTGATCTACTCAAATTCAGTTGATCAACATTCACTGAAGCAAATCTCCGCTTCGAAGGTTGGAATTCTCGATCCGATTTAATTATTTAAGCTTATCATGTTAATCTTCATATTCGAATGAATTTTGTTGATTTCGATCCGTTCGATTTGTGATATTGTTGCGTAATTGTGTATCCATGTTGTTGGATCTCTGTTTTCTGTTGTTAATTTCGTGCTTAATTGATAAGTTGGTTTGTTGGAACCTTGGATAAGCTGTTTCTGTTCTAGAAGTGATTCTGTTGCTGTTTTTGGCTTCTGGTACAGTGTTAACCGGTTAGCGTATATGGTTAACTGGTTAACCAATTCAAATATTCAAAATTTTCAAAGTTTTCAGGGTGTTAACCGGTTAACGCCTGGTGTCAGCCGATTAACACCTACGAATTTCCAGATTTTCACTTGTTTTACACAGGTTAACTGATTAACAACATGTGTTAACCGATTAACACTGTGCTAGAATGCCATATTTGCTGTTTTGATTGCATGTTTGCATACCGTTTCGATTGGAATCATCATAGATCAGTGTGATGCATTAGAATTGAATTGTTTTGAATAATTGTCACTGTTTGTGGTTGATTAATCATGATTTTGTTGACATGTATGATAATTTTCAAATTGTTTGCATGCTTGAGTATGTGGTTAGAATTGAGCTTTTGTTTGCATGTTCATATGCTTTCATCTCTTGTTTTTTCCACATGTTTGCATCATTCTTGCATCGCTGTTGAGGTCGAGACGCGCTTATGGCGGCTGCTGCCCCAAACACTTTTCCCTCCCTCCCACCATTCTAATTGTTCATTTTCATGTTTGCATTTCTCTACTTGTGATTGATCCTTCCTTTGTTCTTCTTGTGCTTTCTTACCATGATCCCCATAGGATTCCTAGTCCCTCCGTTTAGGATGGGAGTAGGAGAGACATTAGGTGTTCAATCCAAGTATGCTAACTTTAGGGTAGATGTTTCCCCTTTTCATCCGAACTTTAAGATCACTTTGCATGACAACAATAGGGCCGAGTTTCCCTTAGACCTTCTGTGCGTCTCTCTTCTCATCTCAAAACCATGCTAACTCATTTAATAAAGGCGATAAACGTTGCGCGCTACGAGCCTTAAGCTACATGGGGAATGATGAGTGAGGGGTCTCCTCTCACTTATCTAGAATGTTTAGTATCCGTCCCGTTTGGGGGCGATATACGACGCATTCGCCTCCATGTCAAAATCTTTAGTGCAACGTGAATCATAAACCGAATTAATTCACTTCACTAAAAACACACAAAAAAAAATTCAAACCTTTTTCCTTCGGGATTAATCGGAAACATTTTTTTCAGAAAGAGTGTTGTTAAGCTTCGGTTCTACCGCAAACAGGCTTAGTCCCTAACTGCTGGAACGGTTGTTTAACTTTACTCGATTAAAACACTTAATCAGCCTATGGTTTCGTGTCAGTCCGAACTACGTTTGCTCTGATCTTTCATACCAGATGAAAGTACGTAGGCACAAGACACGATGTCTTGGCGAGCAACCTTCTCCCTTCTCTCCCGTAGTTAGCCGAACTACATTGACTCTGATCTTTCATACCAGATGAAAGTGTGTAGGCATAGAGCGGCGATGCTCTGCCGAGTCTCTTTTCTTTTCTTTTTGTCCCGCAAGCCTGTAGCGTAGATAGTTTAAACACACTATTAGATAGACAACAAGCGTGGATCTCGTCGAGTACGACGGACGTGAGGGGTGCTAATACCTTCCCCTTGCGTAACCGACTCCCAAATCCAAGACATGGTTGCGATGACCTTGTCTTTCCCTTTTCGTCGGGTTTTTTCTGATCGTTTCCTTTCCCTCTCTGTGGGATAAATAACGAAAGGTGACGACTCTTCTGTTTTTTCCGGGTGTTTTTCGCAGTTGCGACAGCTGGCGACTCTGCTGGGGACTCTGGTTCTCTATGTGAGTCACTCCTAGCACTTGTCTTTTGCGTCTTTGGGTGTTTACTTTCTGTGCAATTATTTTGCTTTATATATATATATATATATATATATATATATATATATATATATATATATATATATATATATATATATATATATATATATATATATATATATATATATATATATATATATATATATATATATATATATATATATATATATATATATATATATATATATATATTTGTTGTATATTATTGCATTGCATTCTTGTTGCTGCTATGTTATAGGTTGGGTGGTTCCATCGAGAGATAAGCCGGACCTGGGCTTGAGTATACACATAGGATTAGAGTGGAGATTAACGGGAGATTGTGTAGCGTTTGACTGCGCAATAGCTCGCGTGAAATTCACGTTCATACGAGGTTTTTCTTTGGAAATATTCTGGTGCAGTTGAGGGAATATTGACTTAGAAAGATTGTCGACTCTGGATACCGTTCATTTGGGAAGTCAGTTAAGTGAGGCCGCTTCGTTAGACTATGATGCCAAACCGGAAACGATGAACGTATCATTGCTTTTCGAAAGTCTGTGACGCTGACCACCTGCATAGGATGCCGTACCTTTCAAGACTAGAACCCACATGTGAGAGGGATGGATTTTTTGCAAGAAACCTGGCCTTCAACCAACCCTGGTTTTCTCGTCAGTGCAGAATTTTGATCTTGAGTGTTCTATCCAATGTGTTCCCTCAGTGTTCTGATTAGAGCGGAGCTCTGGTTGAATTCAGTCAACGGCACAGCAGTGAACTTGAGCATTGGATACCTTGATCCCATGTGTGCATTTGCATAATCATCCTGCATTTAACATTGCATGTTTATATGTGTTACAGGTTCTCGTCTTTCCCTTGATTCTGGTACTGGTCTTCTTCAGAGATGGAAGTTAGCAGAAAGAGGATTGTTGTATACAAGTTTCCGGAACCTGAGTTGGGACCTTTATTTGGTCTAATTTCCCTAGCTAATCCTGGTGTTCTTGCAGCTTTCAGAGAACAGTATGGCGGAATTCTGAAGTTTGTACGTAAGCTTACGACTTATGAGCATGGAGCTATTCATACCCTGTTGCAGTTTTATGATCCTCCTTTGAGATGCTTCACATTTCCGGACTATGTGTTGGTGCCGGCTTTCAAAGAATTTGCTTACATCTTAGGTGTTTCGATTCTAAACAAAGTGCCTTTCTTCAGTTCCGAAGAAGAACCTAATCTCGAGAAGTTGTCCTCCGCT
Organism: Lathyrus sativus; assembly: GCA_963859935.3. Taxonomy (NCBI): domain Eukaryota; kingdom Viridiplantae; phylum Streptophyta; class Magnoliopsida; order Fabales; family Fabaceae; genus Lathyrus; species Lathyrus sativus. The sequence continues at coordinate 253,525,063 of OZ012735.1, read as the reverse complement.
CTTTATTTGAGCGCCTCTGACTTGGCAGATCATGTTATCAGTAGAAATGGAGTCTCCGGATTTGCTTTACCCTTCCTGGTCGACAAAGCCCGAGAGTATGCTGACAAGGGTTGTTGGGTGGTTTTCAGTGCTATCTTGGCTCTGTGTGTCTATTGCATTGTGTTGTTTCCCAATGTACCAAACTTTGTGGATTTTGATGCTTTTCATATCTTCGCTTCCAAGAATCCCGTACCTACTCTTCTAGGGGACTTGTATCATGCAGTGCATTACAAGAACGAGAAAAGAAGAGGAAAGATGGTTTCTTGTTACGCACCACTATTGCATAAGTGGTTTGTTGATCACCTTCCTCACTTAGGAGCTTTTGTGAATTCCGCGAACTCATCTGAATGGTCGAAGAGGCTTATGGGTTTAACAGAGAAGAATATTGTCTTGTTCAACCGAGACTTGTTGGGTCGTGAGCTTACTTCAATTGTGGTAGCTTTCCTAATGTGCCCTTGATAGGGAGGAAAGGCGGTATCAACTATTATCCTTCTCTTGCTGTGAGACAATTTAAATATGCTTTGAAAGGACCTCCGAAAGAAGAGGAGGTGCAGGAATCTCTGTACTTCACACGTGTAGCTGATCCTTGTATTTCGGCCCGACTCGCGGATGAGTGGGGTAAGATTCACAAGAAGGGAAAGCTTTCTTTGGGCAAAGGAGATTGTAGAGCCTATGATCCATACTCGGATTGGATTCAGAAGAGGGTTGAAGAGGTATTATTGTTGTTTCCTGTTGAAGAACCACTGTATCCTTTGTCATCGAGCCGCCTACAACCGTCGATATCATGAGATATACCATGCTTTGGGCAGAGAAGGAAGAGCTGTGCAAAGAGAATGAAGAGTTGAAGCAGGAAATCGGTCAGCTGAAGCACAATAAGGGTGAAGTTGTGTATTTGGCCAAGACAAATGCAGAATTGTTGACTAAGTTGAAGGAAGAACTTGCTGACCAGGTACAAGCAAGGAAGCAAGCCGGTCTTGATCTGAAAAGCGCTTGGGATGTTCTGAGGAGTAAAAAGGAGGATTTAGATAGAGCCTATCTAAAGATATCTAAATTCAATGAGCAATGGAATGCTACCTTGACTGCCAATAAGAGTAGAGAAGATCAGCTTCGTGTTCAGGTTGATAAGTTGAAAGTGCAATTCAAGGCTAAGAAGACCGTAGAAGTACGATCGAGCAGAAATACCAAGAGACTTTGTCAGCACTTGAAGAGTTCAAGATCCGGGCAAAGGTGAAGAAACTCAGGCTTGAAGATGCCTTCGACGAAGATGCTTGGGAAGATCATTGTTATTATCTTTGGGATGTGATACGCAAGAGGGATGTCCTTATCCGAGAATTGATGGAGAGGCCAGACCATCTAGATACAAAGGAGATGCTTGAGGAGTCTCATGAGTGGCGTAGAGATCATGTCTACTAGGAGTTTTATCTTTTGTAGTTTCATTTGATTTTGTATCTTGATCATCACCAGAGATGTTGGATGAGATCAATACCTCTTTGTGGTGTTCTTATCCATCTCTGCTGTTCTTGTTTATTGAAACCAGAATCTAGGGGGAAGATCTCCCTGTGCGTACATAGACATGTTTGCATTTTGCATCTTGCATTCTCATTTGCATCGCAGGTTATTCTTGGTGGCCTTGTGTTCTTATCTCTTCTTGGTTTTCTTTAGTTCAGGATGGAGGAATTCAGCTTCCACAGGTACTCTACTCGAGGGAATCAGCAGAAGGTGATGGATCAGGTTCAGGCAGAATTACAGGAGGTCAGGGCTTGCATGGCCTAATTCATGGAACATATGCAGACTGTTGCCAGTGGACAGGAACAGCTGAGAACTCTCGTTCAACCGTTGATAGCACGGGTTGATGAAGACGGTGTTTTGCACGAAGGGGTTGGTGTTGTTCATCCTCCGGTTGGTGGGTCTATTCCTCAAGGTATTCCTACTGTTGTTGAACCTCCGGGCGGAGGAGCTGCTGGTGAGAACGGCAATATCGCTGGTAATGGCAGTGTGTGCGCTGTGCACGGAGTTGCTGGTCCTCATTGGGAGGATAATCAAGATGATATATTTTCTGTGAAAGATCTGGAGGGCGGTTTGCCAATTGAAGCGGACCGAAGGTTCAAACTGATTAAGGAGAAAATGAGATCATTGGAGAATCAGAACTCTTTGGGCTTGGATATGTCTAATCTTGGTTTGGTTCCTGGGGTCAGGATTCCCTCCAAATTTAAGGTGCCCGATTTTGATAAGTACAAAGGGACTTGTCCCAGAGTACACATTCGGTCGTACTTCAGGAAAATGTCTGCCTATTCCAGTGATGAGAAGCTGCTGATGCATTTCTTTCAGGATAGTCTGACATGGGCTTCTTTAGAATGGTATATGGGGCTTGAGAGAACCCATATTCGTAGTTGGAAAGAATTGGCTGAGGCTTTTGTGCGTCACTATCAATATAATAGTGATCTGGCACCCAATCGGGTACAATTGTAGAGTCTGTCGCAGAAGATTTCTGAGAGCTTCAAAGAATACGCCCAGAGGTGGCAGGATCTGGCTGCAAGGGTACAACCCCCTATGGTTGAAAGGGAGTTGATAGACTTTTTTATGGCTTCGTTATCGGGTGTATACTTTGAGAAGATGATAGGCTGCATGTCTGCAGGGTTTTCTGATTTGGTAATTGTCGGTGAGCAGATTGAAAGTGGGATCAAGTCCGGTAAGATTTCCAATGGTGGTGGATCCTCTTCGGGAGGAACGAAGAAGCTGTATTCTGCAAACCCCAAAAGAAGGGAGGGGGATGAAAATTCTATCTTTCATAAAGGTAAGGGCAGAGCTCAGTCTCGTCAGCATCATCAAGTTGCTACTGTAAACATCCCCGCCGCAGCTCCGTGACCTTATCCTGCTAGGTGTTGGATGCCTGATAGGCAATTCACGAATCCTCCGATACCATATTCTCAGTTGTTACAACGGTTGTTGCAATTACAGTTGGTTCAGAAGAGGACCTTGGCTCCTCTCACAGGTATACTGCCTCCTGGCTACGATGCAAATGCTCATTGTGATTTTCAGTCTGGCGCCCCAGGCCATGACATTGACCATTGTAAAGCTTTTAAGCATAGGTCCAGGATTGGCTTGATTCTAAAGCTATTAACTTTACGAGGGGCCCAATGTGACTCTGAACCCAATGCCGGATCACGGGATGGCAGCAACCAATGTCGTTATTGAAGGTGAAAATTTGAATCTAATAACTGATGTTGAAGATTTAAGAACTCCGATGGGTTTTGTGAAAGCTTGTTTGTTGAAGAAGGGAGTATTTCCTGGTTGTTTTGCTGACTGCTCAGAATGTGAAGCACAACCTGAGGGTTGTGATCTTTTGAAGAGGGGTATTCAGAGGATGATTGATAAGGGTTGTTTTCAGTTTGACAAAGTTGAGAAAGAAGTGAGTGATGACGGAAATGTAGTTGCCACTATTTCCATTCCATACCAGACTATCAATATTTCAGCGCCTGCTAGGCCAGCTCCGGTGACCATTACTATACCTGGACCCATGCCGTACGAAAGCACTAGAGCTATCCCATGGAACTATGGAGGAGAAGTGTTCTGTAACAGACAGAAACAATAATGGATAGAATCGACAAGCGGAAGTTTGTCAGTTGAGAACATAGTTGGTGTCGGAGGTGTTACCAGAAGTGGTAGGGCCTTTGCTCCATCAGAGATTATTGCTGATAAGAATGACAGGGGTAAGCGTAAAGCTGTGATTGAAGAGAATGCCCAACCCCAGGTTGTTGTTGATGATCTTTCAAGGGATACGGAGGAATTCATGAGGTTAATTCGGAAAAGTGACTATAAAATTGTGGATCACTTGAATCAAACTCCTTCGGAGATTTCTATCTTGTCATTGTTGATGAGTTCGAAGGCGCATCATAACGCTCTGTTAAAAGTCTTGAATGCAGCGTACGTACCCCAGGAGATTTCTGTCAATCAGTTGGAGGGGGTAGTCGCTCACGTGAATGTCGGTAATGGTCTCGGCTTTACTGATTTAGATATGAATCCTGCTGGGAGGAATCATAATCGTGCTCTGCACATATCGTTGGAGTGTAAAGGATATCTGATGTCACATGTCTTGGTTGATACCGGATCATCCCTCAATGTACTTCCGAAGAAGGCGTTGATGAAGTTGGACATTCAGGGTTTGTTGTGCACGCCCAGTGATCTGGTGGTTAGAGCTTTTGATGGATCTAAGAGATCGGTATTTGGAGAAATCACGCTGCCTATTTAGATAAGACCGGAGATCTTTGATGCAACTTTTTATATTATGGATATCCAGCCAGCATACAGCTGTTTACTTGGCCGACCTTGGATACATGTTGTCGGGGCAATTACCTCAACGTTGCATCAAAAGCTGAAATACATGGCGGAGGGGAGCATAGTTACCGTGTGTGGTGAAGAGGACATTATGGTTAGCCATCTGTCGTCCTTCAAATATGTAGAAGTGGATGGTGAGATCCATGAAATGCTCTACCAGGCCTTCGAAACAGTTCAGATTCAGGGGAAGTCTCTTGTAGAAGCCAAAGGTCCAGAGGTTTCAATGTCATCGCTCAGGGAAACCCGTGCTATCGTAGAATCCAGCTCGTATCAGAAGTGGGGTCAAGTTCTCGATGTTCCTGTCAAGCAAGACAAGTTCGGCCTGGGATACAAACCCTCCGGTTTTTCTCAGATTCCAAGATACATGGGACCTGTTCAGTACACCAGCAGTGGTGTGATATTTTACAAGATTAATGTTGTTGAAGATGATGAAGGTGACAGTGACTGCGACATGGATGCGTGGATCCGTCCATGTACTCCTGGCCAGAAGCTATGCAACTGGACTACCGAAGAAGTCATTCATGTTATTGCTGCAGAGTAATGTTCATTGTTTTGATTATGTTCAGTCTTGCGTTCTGCCCAAGACGTAGTGACCCATTTGTGGGGCCTTCTTGTTATTTACAGTTTATCATTAATAAAAGACGTTTCGCATTCAAATTTTGTGATCCCTGTTTTTCTTGTTTTTGTTTTGCATTTATACTTAACAGAAAAATGGCAATGTGTTTTATTTGTTGCATCGCATAATAAACATAACATCCTCATGCAGGTCTTCTCTATCAGATGCCATCGATTCAGGTTCAGCTATAACTTCGTATGACTTTGATAATCCCATTTATCAAGCTGAAGATGAGACTGACGAAGACTGTGAACTACCCGAAGAGTTAGCCAGGCTTCTCAAGCAAGAGGAAAGGGTCATTGTGCCTCATTAGGAGGATATTGAGATTATTAATCTGGGTACCGAGGATGACAAGAAAGAGGTCAATGTAGGGGCTGTATTGGAAGACAGTGTCAAGAGAAGATTGGTTGAAATGCTCCCTGAGTACAAAGATATCTTCGCTTGGTCTTACCAAGACATGCCTGGGCTGGGTACAGATATTGTGGTACACCGGCTACCTCTCAGAGAAGAATGCTCGCCAGTCAAGCAGAAGTTGAGGCGGACAAGGCCTGACATGGCAGTCAAGATCAAAGAAGACGTTCAAAAGCAATTGAATGATGGGTTTCTTGCTGTCACGAATTACCCTCCGTGGGTCGCTAATATTGTTCCTATGCCTAAGAAGGATGGAAAGGTCAGAATGTGCGTTGATTATCGAGATCTGAATAAAGTGAGCCCGAAAGACGATTTCCCGCTCCTTCATATCGATGTGTTGGTTGATAACACTGCTTAGTTTTATGTGTTTTCGTTCATGGATGGCTTCTCTGGGTATAACCAAATCAATATGGCCCCGGAGGACATGGAGAAACCTATCTTCATCACACCGTGGGGACTTTTTGCTATAAGGTGATGCCCTTTGGATTGAAAAATGCAGGGGCAACTTATCAGCAGGCGATGGTCACTTTGTTTCATGATATGATTCATCATAAGGTGGAAGTCTATGTTGATGACATGATAGCAAAGTCACATACGGAGGAAGGACATCTGGTCGATCTTCTGAAATTGTTTGAAAGGCTGAGGAAGTTCAAGCTGAGGCTGAATCCTAACAAGTGCACCTTTGGGGTGAGATCTAGAAAGTTATTGGGGTTCATTGTCAGTGAAAAGGGTATTGAGGTAGATCCTGCCAAAATAAGAGCTATACAAGAAATGCCTGAGCCGAGAATGGAAAAAGAGGTTTGTGGTTTTCTGGGGAGATTAAACTACATTGCAAGGTTTATATCTCATCTTACAGCCACTTGTGAACCAATATTCAAATTGCTGAGAAAAGATCAAACAGACAGGTGGAATGAAAATTGCCAGAAGGCATTCGAAAGAATAAAAGAATATTTACAGGAACCTCCAATACTCATGCCTCCAGTTGTAGGGAGACCGCTGATCATGTATCTCACGGTTCTTGAGAATTCAATGGGATGTGTGCTCGGTCAATAGGACGAGTCAGGTAAAAAAGAGCATGCCATCTACTACCTGAGTAAGAAATTCACCAATTGTGAGTCGAGGTACTCGATGCTGGAAAAAACATGTTGTGCACTCGCTTGGGCCGCAAAGTGTTTGACACAGTACATGTTAAACCACACAACCCTCTTGATTTCGAAGATGAACCTGATCAAGTACGTCTTTGAAAAACAAGCACTCTCCGGAAGGATTGCCCGTTGGCAAATGGTGTTAACAGAGTATGATATTCAGTACGTTTCCTAGAAAGCCATTAAGGGAAGCGTCCTATCGGAATATCTAGCGGAATAGCCGATTGAGGATTATCAGCCGATGAAGTTTGACTTTCCAGATGAAGACGTCATGTTTCTAAGAAGGAAAGACTGTGATGAGCCTTTACCTGACGAGGGACCTGAGAGAGGATCTCAGTGGAAATTGGTTTTCGACGGAGCGGTTAATTCATATGGTAATGGAATCGGTGCAATCATTACCACTCCCCACGGTTCTCATATACCGTTCACCGCCCGATTGGCATTCGCTTGCACCAATAATGAAGCTGAGTATGAAGCTTGCATTATGGGTTTAGAAAAGGCCGTTGATATGAGGATTAAGAATCTGGATGTGTACGGTGACTCAGCGTTAGTCTTTAACCAAATCAAAGGAGAATGGGAAACTCGTCAGGCCAACCTGGTGCCTTATAGAGATTATGCAAGGACATTGCTGCCCTTCTTTGATAGAGTTGATTTCCATCATATGTCGAGGGCTGAAAATCAGATGACTGATGCCTTGGCCACGCTCGCTTCGATGTATAAAGTGAATTTCTGGAATGAAACTCCTGCTATCACCATCATGCGTCTTGATAGACCTGCTTTTGTGTTTGTCGTTGAGAAAGCATCCGATGGAAAGCCTTGGTATTTCGATATCAAGCATTTTCTCAAGACTCAGGAGTACCCATTTGGGGCATCCAGCAAAGATAAGAAGACTCTGAGGAGGTTAGCCGGTAATTTCTATTTGAACAAGGACGATGTGCTCTACAAGAGAAACTTCGACATAGTCTTGCTGCGTTGTGTTGATGAACTTGAAGCAAACCTATTGATGGAAGAAGTCCACGAAGGTTCTTTTGGCACTCATGTCGGTGGACATGCAATGGCTAGAAAACTATTGAGAGCTGGGTATTATTAGATGAATATGGAATCTGATTGTTTCAAATACGCCAGAAAATGCCATAAATGCCAGATTTATGCGGATAAAGTGCATGTGCCACCAACTCCTCTGAATGTGTTGACGTCTCCTTGGCCTTTTGCCATGTGGGGAATTGATGTGATTGGAAAGATTTAGCCGACTTATTCTAATGGACATCGCTTCATTCTGGTCGTGATTGATTACTTTACAAAGTGGGTAGAAGCAGCGTCCTTCACTAATGTCACGAAACAGGTGGTCACCCGATTCATAAAGAAGGACATCATTTGTCGTTATGGTATTTCGGAGAGAATCATTACTGATAATGGTTCAAATTTGAACAACAAAATGATGAAGGAACCGTGTCAGAGTTTCAAGATCGAACATCACAATTCTTCCCCATATCGTCCGAAGATGAATGGTGTTGTTGAGGCAGCTAATAAGAATATCAAGAAGATTGTGCAGAAAATGGTTGTGACCTACAAACACTGGCACGAGATGTTGCCTTTTGCTCTTCACGGTTATCGTACTTCGGTGCGTACATCAATCGGGGCAACTCCTTTCTCACTCGTGTACGGTACGGAAGTTGTCCTGCCATTGGAAGTTGATATTCCTTTTTTAAGGGTTTTATCGGATGTGAAGCTTGACGAAGCTGAATGGGTGCGAACCAGGTTGAGTCAGCTGAGCTTCATTGATGAAAAAAGGTTGACAGCCCTCGTGCATGGCCGGTTGTACCAGAGTAGGATGAAGAAAGCCTTTGATCATAAAGTGCATCCTCGGTGCTTCCAAGCAGGTGATTTGGTGTTGAAAAGGATCTTTCCTCCTCAGACAGATCACAGAGGAAAATGGACTCCTAACTATGAAGGTCTGTATGTGGTAAGAACGGTTTTCTCTTGTGGAGCCTTATTACTATCTACTATGGATGGTGAAGATTTTTCGTCCCCTGTGAACGCAGACGTGGTTAAAAAATACTTTGCTTAAAAGAGACTCGCTAAACACAAAAAGAAAAGTCCAGGCAAAAATGGGGCATCCCGGCGAACCATAAAAAGAAAAGGTTCGGGCAAAAATTAGGGATAAAAAAGAAAAAGAATGAACCCGCAAAGTTGAAAACCTGAAAAGGCAACTTTGGCAAAAATGGGTATCCCAGTGGATTGAAAACCCGAAAGGGCGATCCAAGCTAAAGTTAGGGATTTAAAAAGCAAATGATCACGGTTTGCGTTCGATCTGTAAGCTCGTGAGCAGTTATCCCAAAGGAAAGGAATCAGTCTAGTCAGTCTTGTCAGAAAACGAAACAAGGGGAATATCAATGACATACAGGTCATAGCCGAATCGACACATGGTGGTTGTCTGTTTCCACATTGCCTATATTTCTATTGTATTTGTTTCTTGTTTTTGAGCAATTACCTCTTTTCAGGAATTGCATCTGAATTGTAATTTGCCTATTTACAGGCCCTTCATCAATAAAGTATTCACTTCAGTCAAAGAGCTTTTTTTCTTGTCCATTTTACTGTTTTGTTTGCGAAATGTCTGTTATTTTGGTGAACATTGCAGGTAAAAGCAAGAGGTTGTACAGAGCATAACGAAAGCGCTGACTTTGCTTGATCAGCCAGTGTCATGGATGGTAACTGAGGTAACCATTTCACATGTAGAACAATTTTGGTGTTTTTCTTTGTTGCAGGTCAATAGGGTTATCCTTAGCCGAGTGAGATTCTCTTATCCTCAACAGTACAAGACGTAACAAGTGGCAGTTATTGTCAGCCGGGTATTCTCAGCGGATTAAGTGTGATACTTCCGGCAGAATAGACTTGTTCCCCACAGGTAAATGCAGTCAGGCATGAGCAATGAGAGGCTTATTTCACCTAACAGAGATTTCGCTTCCCCAGTGAAGTGGTCATTTTCTCTCCGGTAGAGTTGTGTCTCCCCGGTAGAGTTCGGTTATCAAGTTTGAGATGTTATATCTCCAGCAGAACAAAGCTTTATCTTCGTGAGAAAGTGAGTCCCAGGCATGGTGGAAGCTTGTTCTCAGCGGAGCAGGATATAAGTGTTTCCCTCAGCGGTAGGGTGGTTTGTAAAACAATTTTCTTCTCCAGCGGAGGCAACGTTGATGATGCCCTTTCCCCACGGAGTCAGTTCAGGATTTTCTCCAGCAGAGTGCAGTGCTGATTCTCTTGATAGAGTAAGTAGTGGAACAGGAGTATGGGATTTCCTCAGTGGATTCAAGTTCCCCATAGAGTAGGAGTATCTGATATTCCTCGGCAAGACAGGTGGATGTTTGATGTAATCCCGAGCAGAGTGGATTTTCTCCCCGAGCAGGATAGAGTTTCCGGGAGTGCCATTCAGGGCCGGTTTCTTGAGCAGGATAAAAGTCAATCTTCGGTGGTCGATTGTTATTCCCCCGCAGTGACGGTTCCCTCAGGAGAAGGGGTTTGGTTTAAGCATCGAATTGCTCGTGTCCCCACAGAGTTATTCAAGTCCCCTGAAGATTTGATCCCCAGCGGTGTGGATTTCTCTTCCAGGTGTGGCTTGTTCTCTCTCCCCGGCGGGGTCTGGGTCTTTCTCCCTAGCATTTATTTTGCTAGGCTGGTTCTGTTGCATTTGCATTTTTGCATTAGCATCCTCCCAAATGCGTATCATTTCCATTTCGTATGAAGCATTACACCATTTTTAAACATACGCATCAGAAGCATAAGCCAGGTTTGGTGTTTTGGGACCAGATTTTCTGTTCAGAAGAGGTTTGTTTGAATCAAGGGTTTTTTGTGTTATCCGCGTCAGGATGGATTTTTGGGTTGGTGATTTTATCAGATCCTTCCCAGCTGAGTAGTTTGGGTGAATGTTTTCGCTTTCCTCAGGTGAGTTGCTCGCGGGTGTTGCTTTCCCTAGTCGAGCTTGTAGTTCTTCCCCAACAGAGTTGTTCCAACTTTTGGTTGGCCATCGTTGTTTATTTCAACTTTTGGTTGATGACCCAATGGCGTGGATGCTATTCCAACTTTTAGTGGTTGTTCTTTATTTCTCTCAGCAGAGTCGAGGATTTCAACTCTTGGTTATCACCCCTCAGCATAGTTCAAATGGTGGTATTTGGTGTTCCTACTTTTGGATGGTCTAGAAGGTGATTCCAACTGTTGGTTAGTAATCTTTGGTTTCCCCGAGCGGAGTCTCTATCCTAACTTTTGGTTGGCAATCTCTGTTATTCTAACTTTTGGTTAGTAGCTGTTGTTCTAACTTTTGGTTAGTAGCCGTTGTTCTAACTCTTGGTTAGTAGTTGTTGTTTTAACTCTTGGTTAGTGGCCTTTTATTTCAACTCTTGGTTGATAATTTGGGATGATCATCCCAACTTTTGGTTGGCAGTCTTCTGTGGTGGATTCAGCTTCGTGTAGCGTCCCCCAACTATCCTGACTCTTGGTTAGTAGCTTTTGGTCGATAAGGATTTTTCCCTCAGCAATCCTAACTCTTGGTTAGCAGCTTGTGTTTCGACCTTTGATCAATGGTGTTCCATGGTGATTATAACTATTGGTTAGTACCTTTGTTCCCCGACTTTTGGTTGGATGGTTTCCTCTGCGGTTGTCCCAACTTTTGGTTGGTATCCCTCTATTTCCCTAGTAGGGTCGGTCTGGGACGTCTGTTGTAGTCCCAACTTTTGGTTGGTAGTCTTCCCTTATTCCCCTGAAGAGTCGTTATCTCAACTTTTGGTTGATAAGAAGATCTGGTGTTTTGAACTTTTGGTTGGTAGTCTTCCTTTATTCCTCAGCGGAGCCGTTATCTCAACTTTTGGTTGATGAGGGGACTTGATGTTTTCCAACTTTTGGTTGGTGGTTTTGGTTTCACCGGTAGGGTCAGTCGTGGACGTCAGTTCATTTTCCAACTCTTGGTTGGTAGTCTTTGATTCCCCAGTGAGGTCGCCATATCCAGTGTGGTCGATTTGTTGACAATTTCCTACTTTTGGTTGGTAACCTTGGTTCTCTGGTTGTTGATTCCGACTTTTGGTCAGTGTGCATCCCCAGCGAAGTCGTCTCACCATGTAAATTTTGGTTTGTGGATTTCAAATCTTGGTTTGTATGGATGGTTTTGTCCCCAGAGAGTAACCCTCATCCCATCTTTTGGGTGGTGCTGCTAGATTGTTGTCCTATGATGGAGTTTGACTCCTCCGCGAAGTCGTCTCGTCATGAAAGTTTCGATTAGTGTTGTGGTATCCTGACTCTTGGTTGGTAGTGTTTGGTTCTTTATCCCGTCTCTTGGATGGTATCCTTTGAGTGCTGCCTTTTGGTAGATGCTTGTTCTCCATGGAGTCATCTGATTGGTCTACTCTTTCCCCGGTGAAGTTGCCACAAAGATGTTTAGTTACGCTTTTATTCCCCAGCAGGGTTTGTTCCAACTCTTGGTTGGTATTTCGAGTTTGCTATCCCGACTTTTGGTTGGTATTTGTTGATGGTTTCATCCCAACTCTTGGTTGGTATCTTTGGTTGGTTCCCGACTCTTGGTTGGTATCCTTTGGTTGTTCCAACTCTTGGTTGGTATCCTCCGAGCGTTTCCCGACTTTTGGTTGACATCTTTTGGATGAATTTCAGATTATATTAGATTGTTATCCCCAGCGCGTCGTTTTTTGACTCTTGGTTGGTAGTCGCTGTTTTGCATTCCCGCAGAGTGCAAATTTCCGGGTTCTTTTATATTCAATCACCTTATACCTTGAATGGTTGAAAGCGGATGCTTTTCCTCCCTTCAGGTCTAAGTTGTTTGAATAAGGGGAGCTGTAGCACCCCAAAATTTGCCTTTGGTTTTAACCGTAACTGGCTTTTGTTTCTTTGCATTTAGCATTTTCGCATTGCATAGCATTCGTTCTCGAGGCATGGGATCAAGGCGTTCCTATGACTCAAGTTCATTCCAGAGCAAAAGACTAAGCAGCAAGCATCAGAGCTTCGGAAATTTGTTTTGTCCAACGGTCAGGCGACCGATTTTATTTTGCAGGTTAATTTCAGATCAGAAAGCAGCACTCAGGCTCATGACAAGTATTTTCACAGTGATAACGTTCAAAAATGAGGTTCAGCAGCTAAACAGAGCTCCAGACAGTTGAAATAGGGCAAATGGACAGATTTCCCACCAAAAGGCGCCAAATTCAAATTTTTGAAGGTGTTAATCGGTTAACACATATGTTTAACAGATTAACCATTGGAGAATCAGCCCAGAATTGAAGTTTTAACAGTGTTAATCGGTTAACGCATATGGTTAACCGGTTAACCATAGCAGGATTTTCTCTACTTGTGATTGATCCTTCCTTTGTTCTTCTTGTGCTTTCTTGCCATGATCCCCATAGGATTCCTAGTCCCTCCATTTAGGATGGGAGTAGGAAAGACATTAGGTGTTCAATCCAAGTATGCTAACTTTAGGGTAGATGTTTCCCCTTTTCATCCGAACTTTAAGATCACTTTGCATGACAACGATAGGGTCGAGTTTCCCTTATACCTTCTGTGCGTCTCTCTTCTCATCTCAAAACCATGCTAACTCATTTAATAAAGGCGATAAACATTTCACGCTACGAGCCTTAAGCTACATGGGGAATGATGAGTGAGGGGTCTCCTCTCACTTATCTAGAATGTTTAGTATTCGTCCCATTTTGGGGCGATATACGACGCATTCTCCTCCATGTCATAGTCTTTAGTGCAACGTGAATCACAAACCGAATTAATTCACTTCACTAAAAAACACAAAACAAAATTCAAACCTTTTTCCTTCGAGATTAATCGGAAACTTTTTTTCAGAAAGAGTGTTGTTAAGCTTCGGTTCTACCGCAAACAGGCTTAGTCCCTAACTGCTGGAACGGTTGTTTAACTTTACTCGATTAAAACACTTAATCTTCCTGTGGTTTCGTGTCAGCTCGAACTATGTTTGCTCTGATCTTTCATACCAGATGAAAGTACGTAGGCACAAGACGCGATGTCTTGGCGAGCAACCTTCCCCCTTCTCTCCGGTAGTTAGCCGAACTACGTCGACTCTGATCTTTCATACCAGATGAAAGTACGTAGGCACAGAGCGGCGATGCTCTTCCGAGTCTCTTTTATTTTCTTTGTCCTGCAAGCCTGTAGCATAGATAGTTTAAACACACCCTTAGATAGACAACAACCGTGGATCCCGTCGAGTACGACGGACGTGCAGGGTGCTAATACCTTCCCCTTGTGTAACTGACTCCCGAATCCAGGACATGGTTGCAATGACCTTGTCTTTCCCTTTTCGTCAGGTTTTTTCTGATCGTTTCCTTTCCCTCTCTGTGGGATAAATAACGAAAGGTGGCGACTCTTCTGTTTTTGCCTGGTGTTTTTCGCAGTTGCGACAGATGCAAAAAGTCAATAGAATTTGGTTTTGAAAGTTGATTTTCTATTTCTGCAAGTATTGGATGGAAGTGATTATCTGAACACCTTTAGGGAGTGATTTATGATGTGTTTAAGCAATTGGTTTGGTGATTTTGTGTATGGAAAGGCCAATGGGTGAGTTTATTCAAAGTGAGGTTTCTTGTCACAAGGGAGATTTGGTTCTGCAGGATGTTGTAGTGAGGTTGTTTTGGGTGTTTAATGTGGCTTTTGTTATGTGTTTGAGGCATGGAACAAGTCTCTATTTATAGGGGAAAAGTTTGAGCAAAGAGGCTGGGCAGAAAATAGAAATAGAGTTCACTTGGTTTGGTTAGGATCAAATTGATAGTTTGTTGATTTTTTGAAGTTCCAAGACAAGTACAAACCTTTCCACAAATCATGATAAAGTGTAGACAATTGATTTTGATCAAAGAAAAAGGTTGAGTGTAGAAAAAAACAAGTTAGAAGCTCAAGGAGAGTTAACATTGTGTTTAATACACTTATGATCTATGTAAATACTCAATTATATAAATATTTGGAAGCAACACAACATGCATTCTGATTTTGAGTAGGTTTTGTAGTGATTTGCTCCAAGTTTGGCATGAGTAATGACCTAGAATTTCAAATATGGAGGGCTAATTTCCTTCCTTCGAAACTCATATCTCAACAACAAGATCAAAGAGTTTTTCTACTTTTTGAAGAATTCCTTAATTATCAATGTATCATAATTAAAAATGGCTCCAAAGTTTGGTACTTTTGGGAGTTCAAAATTGCCTTGAAAAGTTTTCTAAGTATGGAACTTTTCTTACTCACTTGATGGCTTTATAACTCAAAATCCCTTCACTTTTTGGAGATTAACCCTCATTGAAAAAGTTGTTTTATGTCGTAAGGTTTTCAATTTGAAAGTTTGGTACTTTTGGTCTAGATTGAAAGTTATGATCTTTCAAAGTTGGTGTCAAATTATGGTTTTTCACCATAATTAGAAGAAATTCAACTTTCTTCCATTTTACCCCTTTTGTAAGAAACTTAAAAATTCTTGATTTTTCATGATCAAATTCAAAGGTCAAACATGGTTTCATGGAATTTAGCTTGAGGACTTCAATTTTGACCAAAAGCTTTGAAAGTCAAAGGGTAGACATTGCAGTTAAAAGCTTATGTATCAAATGAAATTGAATATGTGATCTTCAATGATCTTGAACTATTGAGTCTTTCAAACATCATGGATGGACTCCAAGGATTTATTTGAGCATCTTGAATCATGTCCTAAGGCTTGAGATCATGTCTTGATCAAAAGTCAAAGGCACAATTGACTTTGTCTAATGAAACTGTAATTTGCGATCAGATGGAGTTGAATCTTGATGAACTTGTAACAAGACCAATTTGCACTTTTTTTTATGGAGAGAGGCCTCTTTGGTGTATATACACTTGGTAGGTTGATGATAAATCCAAGACATTGACTGATCAAATAAAGATCCTCTTGATTCTCTTGATTCAAAACATTAATTCATAGATGAACAAAACAAAGGGAACTTGCACAAGGTTAGGTTAGCAATGCAATGCATGATGTTCCTAGAATGATGATGAAATATAGGGTCAAAATTTATGGTATAACAGAGACCATGATAGTTGTTTGATAGGAGTTTGATGAGGTTTTTTTTACGTTTGTTTAGTCTATGAGCTTGTACCTTCATCTTTAAGTAACTTAACTGGGTGGTTCAATTTATCCTTCTTTGATTTTTCATGAAATTTATGAACACTCTCGTATTTTTATTTAAGGATTGGATTAAGTCTCTAAATCTTAATTCTTAGATATTGGTTAGTAAAAAATGTTCTAATATAATTTCTAGCAATTCTAAACTTTAAAGAACATTGATAAATGATATATTAATGTTGTTTGCATCGTGTATTCATTTCCTCTTGTTTGATACTTGGAGAGAGTCCATATATCATATCAAGAGTATTCCAGATTTCTTTGGTGGTTTTTCAATTATAGACATAAAAAAGTTTTCTATCATATAAAGTAATTACTAGAAATTTCTTGGATTTGAAATTTATTTCAAATGTTCTCTTTTCTATTATAGTCCAAAGAGATTTAGGTTTGTCTACTACTTCTCCATCTATTTGGTAAGTATGGATAAATGAACTATTGATTAGAGTATCCTACAATTCATAATTAATACTTTGAATAAAGATTCCAAATATATCTTTCCATATTTCAAACCTAGCACCATTAAATGATGGAGGTATATTTAGGAAAAATCTCTATCTTAAAAATGTGTTGGACTTCATCTTCCTCTTTAGACGATTAGTTCTTGAACATGAATTATAATCTGATGTAACTTGTTAGACATGTGACTCCACACATAAGGGGGAGGGGGTGAATTGTAAGTTTCAGAAAAAATATTAGTTTCAAAAACTTTTAGGGTCGTTTTCAGAGTTTAAAACCATTTTAAACATGTATTAGAAACTAGCAGTGAAACTTAATAATGTAGAAAATAAAGAGTTCAGAGATAGAGAAATAACACCATGAATTATAGAGGTTTGTTCAAACAAGAAAATACATAATCTTTTCTCCAAGATTTATTCTTAAGAGTATCCAGTAAACCTTAAGAGCTTTTAATAAGTTTAACTCTCAACCATTCTTATACAAAGAAAAATGAAGTTTCAGGCTAACTTTCAAACAAACAGTGAACAATGGAGAGAAGCAGTTAGTCTTCCTTCCAAACGACAAATTGAAGCGATTGGTCTTTGTTCCAAACAACAAATTGAAGCAGTTAGTTCCCAAGTTAAATTGGGATTTTATGCGAGCTTATCTCAAACCAAGGTGAGCTTTTAACGGGCTGACCATGAACCACTGAGATTTTATATCAAGCTTATCTAAAACCAAAGCAAGCTTTTAACCAGGCTGAGCTTATGAACCAAACCAGGGTTTTTACCAGGATAACCATAAACCAAGTTGATATTTTTAACCAGGATGATTTTTGAACCGGAGAAAGCTTTTGAACGAGCTGAGCTTACGAACCAACATGACGACTTAGAATCTGAAGCCCCAAAGCAAGGATTTTAAAGGGTTTAGCTTCGAACCCAAACAAAAAATACCTTATTGATAAATTATTCAACCTAGGTAAAATATTCCTTGGTAAATTTATGATACTGCCCTTCCAAATTGACAAAGAATTTCTCACTAATCAAAATAACTTTCTCAGAAAAGTTACAAATAAATATAAGTGAGAGAAGGGTTACAAATATTTTTAGAGATAAAGTGTGAGGTGTGAGATAGAGTGCTCATGATCCAGGATGTGAAAATATGAAGGAATGGACCTATATTTATAGGCTAGAGGGGACACAAAAAATGAAAATTTATTGCACCAAAATTTATGTGCCAGTCGATTGGCATTTTGATCCAATCGATTGGAAGGCCTTAAATTAATAAATTAAGATGTTTTAAATTGAAATAAAACGATATATAGTTTTTGAATTTCATTAATATATTTTCCTAAACAATTAAGGGGAGTTTTTGCACTAACCTAATCGATTGGGTATAAGTGTCAATCAATTGGACAATACAATTTTTTCCCAAAATCATTTAGACAATTCTTAATTATGATGGAATTAATTCAAAATACTTTTAGAAAAAATTCTTTGAGAAAATTTGGCTTGAAAACATACTTTAGTACGTGTTTGATTTAGCCATATAACTTTACAAAAAAGTCCTTATGCTTTTACATCATACTGTTCACTGAGACGCAACAAGGCAAGCTTTCACACTACCTCTCCCTCACACTTTAATGCTTCAAGACTTGTCAGGTAATCCAATTTTAGAGACACTTTCTAGAATTATTATTAAAGACAAGGCTTGAGCTTCATTCCATTTAAGTGCCATCATTAGAGGATATTTGCAGTGACCATCAAACCCATTAAACACTACTTGACATGCTTGCATCTTTAACCGCTTGTTATGCTTGCATTTAGTTGTCATCATCAAAATCATATTCATCATTAAGAACATGAGATATTCCTTAATTACTTAACTTGCAAAACATGGTTCCACATAACCTAAAAGCCTTAGGTTCCGAAAGTACAAGGATCCAGAGAGAAGAGAGAAGGGCATGCTAGTCCACCAAACTTTGAATAGTATAACAGAGGGTTCAACGAAGGAGGAGAATGTAGATATTCCTATAGAATCTATGCTTGACAATTAATGGAGAGATAATATTTTCCTAATTTTACTATGGAATAATTAGAGGATGATTTATATACTGATATCATTTTATCCCACAAATGTGTCGCAGGAGTCCTCCA
The DNA here is from genome assembly GCA_963859935.3 of Lathyrus sativus. Lineage (NCBI taxonomy): Eukaryota > Viridiplantae > Streptophyta > Magnoliopsida > Fabales > Fabaceae > Lathyrus > Lathyrus sativus. The sequence goes on along the minus strand of OZ012735.1, from coordinate 253,506,793 downwards.
TCATGATAATGACCATGATTTATGTTCTTGTGACATCCTATATTGAGCCTCCTTTTATAAAATAAATCTATATTCGTATGAGCTTCAACCTTTCAAAGTTTCTTTAGTTAGTTCTCTGGCAAAACAGTCTAGGTGAAAAACTACACCACTCTCAAGAAGATGTTCAGACTAAAAGATAACACAAAAATGATTAAAGATATGTATCTTGTAGTAGATGCCCAATATGTGTACAACATAACCATCAAGTGGTATGGTTTTAATGCCTTAGGGGAATCCCTTTCAATGCTATACTTTAATGAGTTATCCACTACCAAATGGGCATATTGGTGTGATTCATGCACTACTACGGAAAACACATATTACCACGGTTGGAAAATAGATACCACCATGTTGAACCAACCGTTGTAAGGTAAACTATGATTCTATGTATGATGCTTTCCTCCACGATCGTGCAACCTTGATTATAAGTCAAGTAGCACGTTACCTACTGTCATACCCTAAATCTGTCCTACTTTGTTTCTTTTCTGAATGTGCCCAAACATTTGTATTGCTACATGGATTTTTTCTAGGCCACTGTGAGGTATATGGAGTCAAGTGGAGATGAAGGAAAAAGGCGCCATCTTCCTGATAAGCGTTTAGTCAAGATAAAGTCAATTGACCTCAAAAATGATTACAAGTTTTGTTTCAATTAATTCTCAAGCTATACTTCAAGTGGATCCTGCGCCATTCTTTCTTTAGTATTTAACTTAACTTGTTTCAAGTTTGACTTCGAGTCTTTGTTTAATTTGTTCCAAAATTTGGATGGTTCTCAAGTCATGTTATAATTATTCCAAGACATAATTAAAGTTTGTGTCAAAATATAATGGGAGGCCATGGTAAAAATCATCAAATTGTTTCAAGCCATCCTTAATGTGCTAGTTTGTGTCGAGTTATGGTCATCAATTTGTAAGTCATGGTGAATCCCTTGTCAAGTTATATTTCAAGTAGGCCATTAGCATTTTTAAAAATTTGTTAGGTCATGTGATCAAATTAATTAGGCCAAGAAGGTGGGTTAATTTCATACCATGTGCACGGTTTATTCTTAAACCATGTGTGAGTTATGTTACAAATTATGTGTGTTTCTTGTCCATGGTTTAGGTACAGTTCACAAAACCACAATACAAAACCACAAGTGCTCCAAGTCTAAGCAAAACCAATATACAAGATAAGGATGAAATATATAAAGTGGGGCCAGAAATGTTCAAATGGTACAAAAATGAATTGATGTTGAGCCATTCATTTTCGGCCCTCAAGTAAAAAAAAACAGTGTAGAAAGATGAATTCCAATTGCAAGGTGTAGCAATTCTCATACAGCAAACACCACCAAAGCAAACCATATGTCCACAGCCTGTCAAAAGGACAACATACACACCCACATCCACGACATACCGAATACCACGACATACAAATACGATGCACGTTTCAAAAATTGGCACCATTCCGTTACGACCCCACTTTGAACCGTCAATGCAAAAGGAGCTCGAACCACTGCTACATTAAAAAGACAAAATCAGGACAGTGTTAAGCAGTCAAGCAAAAAACCATAGCATCCGTTATTGTTCGTAAAAAAGGCAAAACTGTACCTGGACTTTCAATGGAGCAATTACCCAATTCACTAATATGCAACATAGAGGAAACGACAAAACAAGTTGTACCTGATTTTTGAGAATGAAAACACAGTCACAGCAGTCCATACACGCAGACTGGTGATACCACAAACCGCAATGTTGCGCAAGACAAAGTGCCAGCTGAAAATTTGCAAACAAAAGAGCTGCAAAACTTCATGTTACAGCCAACAACAACAACGCGTGATCCCATGATCATTCGCGGAAATGCAAATGTACGAATTACAACGAGATTTCACCCCCAACCGCAACTTGGTACGACCTGCAGAATGGACAACCCACTCTCATCAAAGGACAAACCTCACAGCCAGCCACTAGAGCGTACGAAAAACAACGGAAAGAAATTTGAGAATAAGGAAAAGAGGTTTGGACAATACGACAAAAAGTTGGTACCTTTAAGAGGGATCTGTGAAGCATATTCGAAAAAGAAAAAAGACAACAAACTTGGAAACGAGAAATCACTCTTTCAAAGATACCCCAATCTCCAAGCATCCTTTGAATCCTTTTTCTTTTCAGTATTTAATCATCTCACTCAAAATCATTTGAGAGGGGGGATAATAAAAACCATTAATCTTCAAATACCTCCCAAAACTCAGAACTCTTCTACCTTTCTTCAATCCTAATCCTTCAAAAAAAAACCCATGACAAAGAAATTTTAAAGAAGATTGAGATCTTTTACTTCGCAAATCTCTGAACCGTCTTCAATATAACCTAATAGAACACCTTCAACCTTGATCTTCAAAACCAAAAACTCTATCTTCAACTACAGAACTCTTCAATCATCTTCTTTTTCATCAACCTTCGAAGCCACCCAAATCACCATCAAATGTTCGAAAAAACCATATGACGGAAACCCTACACATCGCCTTCGTTCACCTTTAGAAGCTCCCTCTCACTATTCCCCTTCATATCCCTCGCCTTCACCATTCTTTATCATTTTTCAATAAATCAGATCCTCACCAACCTTTTAATCCCAAACCCGCACCTCCTTCTAACAACCTCAAAATCCCCTTCAACCAAAGCAAACCCATCGAACCTTAACAGAATCATTCCTCCCTAAATCTAACCCATTTTCAAACCCAAACAGAAATCAAGAAAAGATATGATGAAAGAGTAAGATCGAAACTTGAGACGGAACGAGAGTGAGATGAAAGGTTGAACAAGAGAGAAAGTTGGGGATGAATCCGCGAGAGGTTGTTGACTGATGCTGTCGTCCGTTTTCTCGTCTCTTTTTGCATGCGTTGAAACTATGGTACTTGGACGGGTCTTTGTTTTGACAAATAATAAACCGTGCGGGTCCAGTTTCAGGATTTATGATGAAGCTTGCCCTTGTTTTGTTTTTTGAACTTTTTATTAGACAGTGGGCTTGCGTTGGTCTATTGTGCACCGCCATTTTCTGATTTTAAATCCCATTTTCTTCTTCTTTGTCTAAATATTACATTTCTTTATTTTAGTTTTATGTAAATATTATTATTAGTTATTATATATTTTATTTAGTTATTCTGTAATATATTTTAATGAACAAGCTGCTACTAAGTATATTATAGTTTGTTTTATTTTTGTAAATATTTTTTTTTATATATATATTAACATTCTCTTGTATTTCTTTTAGAAATTTATAATATTTTATATTATAGTTTACATCATTTTTTCTAGAAGTTGAACCTATTTTCTTATTTATTATTGAGTATTTTATTTCTTTTTATCATTTTTTGGGTCGATGACGAGACCTCCAAATTATAGTTTGTCAAATTTTTGACAAATAATAACAAACTCGAGACCAACTTTTTCTTCAAACTTTCATTTTCGATTTTTATCCATTTTTATCCACTCTTTTCTTATTCTTTAGTCAATGATGACTTTAATAATTATTATCGGTCAAATTATTGATAGATGATAATTTAGTCGAGACTATTTCATTTTCGCTTCAAATCATTTTTAAAACATTTTCCCGATCAAACTCCAAAAGAAGGAGATTCTTGGAATCTAGCATTCCTTGGATCTTCGAGTGAATAATTCTCGAGGCACGCTCTTGAGTTGTTATTCACTCAATCTTTTGATTTTCTCAAACGCTTTCTCAACATCCTTTTTCGATTAAAACTCCGAAAGAAGGAGATTCTTGGAATCTAGCATTCTTTGAATTTTCGAGTGAATAGTTCTCGAGGCACGCCCTTTGAGTTGTTATTCACTCAACCTTTCGACTTTGCCAAACTCAATCATTTTCCAACGTTCTCCTAAGTCGAATGCTCGTACGTATTCGCAACCGACATTTCGTACACGCATTCACAACTCCTCGTGGTTTTTATATTGGAAGCACCCTTAGGAACCAATATCATTTCTCACAATCTAACCCTTGACACGTCTTCAAATCGGTTCCATCTTCGATCAAATCCTCGACACGTCGTTGAGACTTTTTTTCAAACCAACTTCCTTTGGCCTCGCATGCCATTTTTCGATTCGATCTTTTCACAAACATTTTTTTTAAACTTACGAAAGAGGGATATTCTTAGAATCTAGCATTCTTTGAATATTCGAATGGAGTAACTCTCGAGGCACGCCCTTGAGTTGTTACTAGTTTATTCTTTCGATTTCAAAACATTCAACCCTTTATCTTCAACTTATTCAGTCAATTTCCGAAAGAACTGAGTTCTTGGAATCTCGCATTCCTTGAATTCTTGAGTGACAAGCTCTTGAGGCACGCTCTTGGGTTGCTCGTCAGTCACTCTTTCGTCTCTTTCTCAAACTTCCAACCTGTTCAACCTGATCTTTTCGTGGTTGTTACCACGAACTACGGACACTCTGATTCTTTATTCATTCTTGAATATAAGATACGTAGGCACAAGATTGCAATGATCTTGGCGAGCACACTTCTATCTTTCTCCATTACTCACATTCCCAACCTTTCCCGTAGTCGAACTACGACGCTCTGATTTCTCATTCTCGTCCGAATGAGTATACGTAGGCACAAGGGCCCCAATCCTTGGCGAGCACCCTATCCTCTAACCCCCCATTTCCCCTTTAGCGTCTTTAACCTTTTACCCTACCAATTATACCTTTATAATCGAGAAGAAAACAACCAAACCTAGACAACACTCTCCACAAAATACCTTAAGAGGTTCCCGTTGAGTACAACAGACGTGAGGGGTGCTAATACCTTCCCCTCACGTAACCGACTCCCGAACCCGGAACATGGTTGCGACAACCCTGTTCCTATCCTTTTCGCTTTAAGAGGTTTTCTCGATATTTTCCTCTCCCGTTTATTTGGGAAAAATAAAGTTCGGTGGCGACTCTGTCGAACCGCATTTCCGCGCCTTTCGCGCGAGGGTCGCGTTCTCCGAAATGTCTCAGTGATTTTTCGAGGTGCGACAGCTGGCGACTCTGCTGAGGAATTGCTCCATGCAAAGAGAGATTCGAGCCTATCTTTTGGTTTGTGAGGAGTGTTTGTTTTTTTCTTCTTGTTTATGTATTTGTTCTCTTGTGGATTTTATTTATGCTTGTTATCTTGGTTACCTGTTGATTCTTGGGATGACATCATGAGTAAAGCTCTACGCCCGAGCTTTGGTAAAAGCAGAGAGAACACATAGTTTAGAATTGGTAGTCGAGTAGTGTTAGTCTCCGAGGACTTGCTCCTTGTGGGCCTAGCATGAAAGCTCCTCCAGAGGAGACCTATTCGTAGATCTTGTTGTAACACAGCTAGCCTGTTGCACAACTTGATTAATGAAGGGTCCGTGATTCTGGGAACCTTTTGTTAGCACCAGTTCCGATATTGGTGGTCGTGTAGTGTTAGTCTCCAAGGACTCGCTCCTTGTGCGCCTAGCATGAGGACCCCACTCAGGAGAGACCTTATCGTCATTATCGTCGTAATACAGCCAGCCTGTTGCATGACGCTAATACGACTAGTGCCCGTGATCCTGGGAACCAAACGTAGAGACCATCCCATAAGTGGGTTTATGGGTAGAATGTTTAGATCTTCCCGTATAGGTTGTACCTGTCAGTTTTTTTTCGGAAATTGTGGTTGTGTATCTGTTACAGTTATCAGCTCCAAAATTGTTTGATTGTGATCCTGTGATCCTAGATCTTGTATCTTGCATTGCATCTTGCATATCATTTGCATTGCATTTCATATGTTGTGCATTTTGCATTTCCAGTCCTTCAATAGAATCTTATGTCTTCGTTCCTTCCCCTACAGTACATCAAGTTGATTCCTCGACACCAGTACGCGACTAGAGCCAATACAAAACGAATGATGGAGCAGATTCAGCAGGAGCAAGCTGCCTTCAGGGAAGAGTTGGATTCTATGAAAGGAAAGATCGACCAGATCCTCGAAGCCATCCTCGCGGCTAGAAGAGAGGAAGAACAACGTGAAGCCGCTGCTGTCGTCAACAACAATGGTCAAGGACAGGGGTCTACTGCCATCCCTTTGGTTCCAATTCCAAATCCTCATGGGATGCCGTTGAACTTCAATAACGCAGCCGAAGGAAACACTTCTCAGCCAATCCCAGTGCCTGGAGTTACTGTTGGAGCTATCCCGCAGGCTCAGCCTACTGTCGTGTAGATCCCAGCTCCCCATACTGAAGATACTCTGATGGATCATTATGACGACGTTCAGAACTATCATGCTACTATCCCCATTTCCAGTCCTGTTTCCGCTCAGGATTCAGAAGCCATGAATATGTGCCGAGATCTAGCCGAGAAACTCCGAGCCATGGAGGGGCATAACTCAAATTCTTTCAGTGCTTTGGAATTGTGCTTGGTGCCTGATGTTGTCATTCCTCCCAAGTTCAAGGTGCCTGAATTTTCGAAGTACAAAGGTCTTAGTTGCCCAAATATTCATCTGAAGATGTACTGTCGCAAGATGGCTGCCTATGCCAGAGATGAAAAGCTCATGATTCATTGCTTCCAAGACAGTTTGTCTGGGGCATCACTCGAATGGTATATGCAGCTGGAACGTAACAGTGTGCGCACTTGGGCCGAGCTAGCCGATGCATTTGTCAAGCACTACAAGTACAATACCGATCATGCTCCGAATCGTACTCAGCTTCAAAGTATGACTCATAAGGATAGTAAATCCTTCAAGGAGTACGCGCAACGATGGAGAGAGCTAGCTGCAAGGGTGCATTCACCTCTGGTTGACTGTGAACTAATTGACATTTTCATGGGCACTTTGCAAGGCCAGTACTACGAAAAGCTGATCGGTAGTGTCTCAGCTGGATTTTCTGACTTGGTGATCGTTGGTGAGAGAATTGAAGAAGGGCTGAAAAGTGGAAAGATCCCAGGAGGTTCTAACAACCAAGCCAATGCCAAGAAGCCTTTCAACGGATACAAGAAGAAAGAGGGCGAAACAAATGCCATCTCTTTGCAGAAAGGGCAAGCTTCTCAACAAGCTCCCGCTCCTATGCCTTATCAAGTTCCTTATTATCAGTATTCGTATGTTGCTGCTGCGCAATATGCTCCAATGCCTTATCAGCCAGCTGTTCAAGCAGTGCAAGCTCAAATGCCACCGCAACAGGCTCCTCAGCAACAGGCCTACAACCAGCAAGGATATCAGTATCCTCCTCAGAAACAACAAATGCAAGCTACTCAGCAACGACAAGGTATTCACCCACAGCGTCAGCAGAGAACATGGAGGCCAGATAGAGTTTTTGATCGCTTGCCAATGACATATGCTAGTATCTTTGCTCAGTTGATGGAGAAAAAGGCTATTGTTCCAAGAGATTTGGCTCCCCCAACTGTCATTCCTTCCGACTACGATGCAAATGCTCATTGTGAGTTTCATAAAGGTGCTTCAGGTCACACCATTGAGGACTGCAGAGCTTTCAAGCACATAATTCAAGACATGATCGACAGGGATGCTATCAACTTCAATGGAAAGTCTCCAAATGTCATCAACAATCCAATGCCGTAGAACAAATAGCGTTATTCAGATCAAATCCAGTCAAGTCAAGTTCATCACTCGAAGAAGGTCGTCATGTCGCCATTTCATATTACGCATTTCTTATATTTGTCTTTGTTTGTTTAAGTATTGTATGCTTTGAACTATTGCCATTCGTATTTGGTTTCCATTAATGTATCGTTTATGCATGTTTTGAATTAGTTATGTCGTATTCACTCGTTTTCACTTATCACTGACACATTTATTCACTTCACTCTATTCACTGTTGTTTAGCATGATTTGAGGGAGGATGATGAAAACGAGATACCCATAATTGCAAACTGTATGCTTTCAGACAGAATCCCGTTAATGATGTACAGACATTGCTTCAATCCCCAAACACTGGAGATATAAGGAGTTAATCCCTAGTAAACCACTTCGAGCCTAGGAGTAGCAGTTTCCTTCGGATATTCAAACCTTACACTCAACCTGGGGCAGGGTAGTGTTCAGTTAATCCAATCCCGCACTCGAATAAAAAAAAAGTAAAGTCCAGACGACGGTTGTTCATCAATGACCCATGACATGGCAGTCACAACCCTCCAACAAAATCCAAAAAATTCAAAAGCCTGCTAAGTCAAACACCTCATAGTGGACTTAGGAAAAATCAAGGCAATCCCGATGGATTTGACAAGCAAAATCAATCTATGCAAAGTTAGGGATCAAAAACAAAAGCAAAAAAGGACCCCGAAACCCTCAACGAAAACAAAATAAGATGCAGTGGTCATCCAATTGAGAGGGGCATTGACATCCATCAAGATACGGTGACTTCCAGTCGAGCAAACCTTTAATCTTCAAGCTTACACCATCAAGACAAGTGCAAAATTAACTGAGCGTAGGACTGGAGATCATTAAGAAGAAGGGGTGGGTACAAATCATACTTTCAGCCTAATATCCTTTGTTTCATAACCGCGAACCAGACCACGTTATAACCCTCGAAAGACATAAATTGAGGCGAGGTTTATTTTGAAAGCATACTTTCGCAAGGTTGCGTAACCTGACTCCTCACATATTTGCTAATCATCAATATTGGTGTCATTTTGCTTGCTATATCTTTCGCACCAATCAAATTAGCACAACGTCTGGGCTAGCAGTCCATTCGTCTCACACTTTCACGACACCTCAATAAATGACACACTTTTTCAAAACATACATTGAACTGCGCATTAATATTACCATTTATGAATGTACAATTTTAATTGCAAAACAGTGCTAGGTATTCAAAGACATCTCAACAAAGGACAATCAAGGAAGAACTTGACTTCCAGTGGCTGACACGAAGCAAGACTACCTCAGAATCCACAGGCTGGGGAAAATCACTCAACAGCTCGAGCAGGGGCAAGTCATCCGAGTTCAACTTCCATATGCCAGAACTGGTTAATCTGGAGCAGACCATTGCCATGTTCAAACTGGGGCAAGTCCAGATTATCTTAATCATCAAGCAGAGTTGCAACCTTCTCTAAAGAAAATTCACAATCACCAAGTACCCAAACTTAGGGCATCCAGAGCATCATCTTCTGCTTCAATCGTGGCGTCTTCAACGAACGGCGTGTTGAGGAAATCAATCCCTCCCACCACCCGAAGTCCAAATCGCATTAGCAACTACCAAAGTCCACCATTGTTGGCGTCTCCCTGCATTTCCAATTACCTGTCTGCAATCATACGCATCATACGCATCGCATTCGACCTCATAAGCATCTTGCATCATATGCATACACAAATCATATCATACTTCCCCAACTCTTGCATCTCCGCGCGTCAGCATTTGCATTTGCACTTCCATTCGTATGGAATGTCATTTATCATCCAGCATCCATATATGCAAGTCAAGGTCCAGGATCAATCTTGAAGATTTCCAATACCATCATCAGCCCGGTCAGGGGCATCTTCCGCAAAGGTCGTGGATTTCTCCCACGAATATCAGGAGCTTCAAAGCAATCACCAGCCCATTCAGGGGCAATCTTCTGCAATTATGGATTTCTCCCATCAAAATTCGAAGTTGTTCAAAGCAAGATTCAGCCCAGTCAGGGGCATTTTTCAAAGACCATGGGCGTCTCCCATGACGTATTTCAACCTCGTGGTTGATCAGATATGCAAATCAACATTCAGCCCAGTCAGAGGCATACCATTCAAGACCGTGGGCGTTCCCCACGAAGTTGTTCAACCTTTTATTGGGCAAATCCAAGAAGTTCAGTGCAAGATCCAGCCCGAGCAGGGGCATTTTCAGCAAAACTGTGAGCGTTCCTCATGAAGTTGTTCAGCCTTTTGTTGAGCAAACCAAGACATCAGGATAAACTCGGCCCAGTCAGGGTCATCCTCTTCAGAATTCATGGGCGTAACCATGAAATCATTTCAACAGAGCTATGATCTCTAAGCAAGACGGTGGGCGTACCCCGTTGACTCATTTCAATTCAATCTTCCTCTTGGGGGTTCCCCAATGAGTTGTATCCAGCAAGCGTGACCGTTTTCAATTGTCTTACTATCAACCTTTTGGTGATAGCCGAACCTCGTCAGTTCAACCTAGCCTGCATCTTTTTGGTGTTGGTAAATTTCAAGTCTGTGTTGTCCTATCATCCTTTTGGTGATAGCGACCTGTGTGTGTGAGTTTCGCTCTGTCATCCTTTTGGTGGGGGGTCTATCATAATCATTTATGATAGATTGTGCGATAGTTTGTGCGGGTTTCGCTCCGTCATCCTTTTGGTGGGGGGTCTGTCACTTGGATTGGTGACAGATTGTGCGATAGTGTTTGCCCTATCATCCTTTTGGTGGTAGTGGCTGGTGTGAGTTTCGCTCCGTCATCCTTTTGGTGGGGGTCTGTCACTTGAATTGGTGTCAGATTGTGCGATGTGTGTTTGTGTTTCGCTTCGTCATCCTTTTGGTGGGGGGTCTGTCACTTGGATTAGTGTCAGTTTGTGCGATGTGTGTTTGTGTTTCGCTCCGTCATCCTTTTGGTAGGGGGTCTATCATAATCATTTATGATAGATTGTGCGATATTTTGTGTGGGTTTCGCTCCGTCATCCTTTTGGTGGAGGGTCTGTCACTTGGATTGGTGACAGATTGTGCGATAGTGTTTGCCCTATCATCCTTTTAGTGGTAGTGGCCGGTCTGAGTTTCGCTCCGTCATCCTTTTGGTGGGGGGTCTGTCACTTGAATTGGTGTCAGATTGTGCGATGTGTGTTTGTTTTTCGCTCCGTCATCCTTTTGGTGGGGGGTCTGTCACTTGAATTGGTGTCAGATTGTGCGATGTGTGTTTGTGTTTCGCTCCGTCATCCTTTTGGTGGGGGGTTTGTCACTTGGATTGGTGTCAGATTGTGCGATGTGTGTTTGTGTTTCGCTCCGTCATCCTTTTGGTGGGGGGTCTATCATGGTCATTAATGCTAGATTGTGTGATGTTTGTTTGTGTTTTCGCTCCGTCATCCTTTTGGTGGGGGGTCTGTCACTTGGTTTGGTGATAGATTGTGCGATATAGTTTGTGTGGGTTTCGCTCCGTCATCCTTTTGGTGGGGGGTCTGTCACTTGGATTGGTGACAGATTGTGCGATAGTGTTTGCCCTATCATCCTTTTGGTGGTAGTGGCCGGTGTGAGTTTCGCTCCGTCATCCTTTTGGTGGGGGGTCTGTCACTTGAATTGGTCTCAAATTGTGCGATGTGTGTTTGTGTTTCGCTCCGTCATCCTTTTGGTGGGGGGTCTAACATAATCATTTATGATAGATTGTGCGATAGTTTGTGTGGGTTTCGCTCCGTCATCCTTTTGGTGGGGGGTCTGTCACTTGGATTGGTGATAGATTGTGCGATAGTGTTTGCCCTATCATCCTTTTGGTGGTAGTGGCCGGTGTGAGTTTCGCTCCGTCATCCTTTTTGTGTAGGGTCTGTCACTTGAATTGGTGTTAGATTGTGCGATGTGTGTTTGTGTTTCGCTCCGTCATCCTTTTGGTGGGGGGTCTGTCACTTGAATTGGTGTCAGATTGTGCGATGTGTGTTTGTGTTTTGCTCCGTCATCCTTTTGGTGGGGGGTCTATCATGGTCATTAATGATAGATTGTGCGATGTGTGTTTGTGTTTCGCTCCGTCATCCTTTTGGTGGGGGGTCTGTCACTTGGATTGGTGTCAGATTGTACGATGTTTGTTTGTGTTTCGCTCCGTCATCCTTTTGGTGGGGGGTCTATCATGGTCATTAATGATAGATTGTGCGATGTTTGTTTGTGTTTTGCTCCGTCATCCTTTTGGTGGGGGGTCTGTCACTTGGATTGGTGTCAGATTGTGCGATGTGTGTTTGTGTTTCTCTCCGTCATCCTTTTGGTGGGGGGTCTGTCACTTGGATTGGTGTCAGATTGTGCGATGTTTTTTTGTGTTTCGCTCCGTCATCCTTTTGGTGGGGGGGTCTATAATGGTCATTAATGATAGATTGTGCGATGTTTGTTTGTGTTTTCGCTCCGTCATCCTTTTGGTGGGGGGTCTATCACTTGGTTTCGTGATAGATTGTACGATATTGTTTGTGTGGGTGTTTCGCTCCGTCATCCTTTTGGTGGGGGGGTCTGTCATCTGGATTAGTGTCAGATTGTGCGATATTGTTGGTGTGAGTTTCGCTCCGTCATCCTTTTGGTGGGGGGTCTGTCACTTGGATTGGTGATAGATTGTGCGATATTGTTTGTTTGTGTTTCGCTCCGTCATCCTTTTGGTGGGGGGGTCTGTCACTTGGATTGGTGATAGATTGTGCGATATTTATTTATGTTTGTGTTTTGCTCCGTCATCCTTTTGGTGGGGGGTCTGTCACTTGGATTGGTGATAGATTGTGCGATATTGTTTGTTTGTGTTTCGCTCCGTCATCCTTTTGGTGGGGGTCTGTCACTTGGATTGGTGTCAGATTGTGCGATAGTGTTTGTCCTATCATCCTTTTGGTGGTAGTGGCCGGTGTGAGTTTTGCTCCGTCATCCTTTTGGTGGGGGGTCTGTCATCTTATTGATGGTAGATTTTGCGATAGGGTTTGTCCTATCAGCCTTTTGGTGGTAGCGGCCGTTGTGAGTTTCGCTCCGTTATCCTTTTGGTGGGGGGTCTGTCATAGCCATTAATGTCAGATTGTGCAATGTTGGTTTGCTCTATCATCCTTTTGGTGGTAGTGGTCGTGTGTGTTTCATCCCATCATCCTGTTGGTGATGTGGGCCTTTTTCCAGTAATCCACAGTTCATTCAGAGGTATACCTCATCCAGCGTTTTGATTCCTGAGCATTCCTTCTCTTTTCGGACAAATTCAGGGTCTTCTTTATATCTAATTGTCTTCTAACCTTGAAATAGTGAGCGCCATAGTCGTTCATCTTACTCGGTCTAAGCCAATTAGATAGGGGCATCTGTCATACCCTAAATCTGTCCTACTTTGTTTCTTTTTTGAATGTGCCCAAACATTTGTATTGCTACATGGATTTTTTCTAGGCCACTGTGAGGTATATGGAGTCAAGTGGAGATGAAGGAAAAAGGCGCCATCTTCCTGATAAGCGTTTAGTCAAGATAAAGTCAATTGACCTCAAAAATGATTACAAGTTTCGTTTCAATTAATTCTCAAGCTATACTTCAAGTGGATCCTGCGCCATTCTTTCTTTAGTATTTAACTTAACTTGTTTCAAGTTTGACTTCGAGTCTTTGTTTAATTTGTTCCAAAATTTGGATGGTTCTCAAGTCATGTTATAATTATTCCAAGACATAATTAAAGTTTGTGTCAAGATATAATGGGAGGCCATGGTAAAAATCATCAAATTGTTTCAAGCCATCCTTAATGTGCTAGTTTGTGTCGAGTTATGGTCATCAATTTGTAAGTCATGGTGAATCCCTTGTCAAGTTATATTTCAAGTAGGCCATTAGCATTTTTAAAAATTTGTTAGGTCATGTGATCAAATTAATTAGGCCAAGAAGGTGGGTTTATTTCATACCATGTGCACGGTTTATTCTTAAACCATGTGTGAGTTATGCTACAAATTATGTGTGTTTCTTGTCCATGGTTTAGGTACAGTTCACAAAACCACAATACAAAACCACGAGTGCTCCAAGTCTAAGCAAAACCAATATACAAGATAAGGATGAAATATATAAAGTGGGGCCAGAAATGTTCAAATGGTACAAAAGTGAATTGATGTTGAGCCATTCATTTTCGGCCCTCAAATAAAAAAAAACAGTGTAGAAAGATGAATTCCAATTGCAAGGTGTAGCAAGTCTCATACAGCAAACACCACCAAAGCAAACCATATGTCCACAGCCTGTCAAAAGGACAACATACACACCCACATCCACGACATACCGAATACCACGACATACAAATACGATGCACGTTTCAAAAATTGGCACCATTCCGTTACGACCCCACTTTGAACCGTCAATGCAAAAGGAGCTCGAACCACTGCTACATTAAAAAGACAAAATCAGGACAGTGTTAAGCAGTCAAGCAAAAAACCATAGCATCCGTTATTGTTCGTAAAAAAGGCAAAACTGTACCTGGACTTTCAATGGAGCAATTACCCAATTCACTAATATGCAACATAGAGGAAACGACAAAACAAGTTGTACCTGATTTTTGAGAATGAAAACACAGTCACAGCAGTCCATACACGCAGACTGGTGATACCACAAACCGCAATGTTGCGCAAGACAAAGTGCCAGCTGAAAATTTGCAAACAAAAGAGCTGCAAAACTTCATGTTACAGCCAACAACAACAACGCGTGATCCCATGATCATTCGCGGAAATGCAAATGTACGAATTACAACGAGATTTCACCCCCAACCGCAACTTGGTACGACCTGCAGAATGGACAACCCACTCTCATCAAAGGACAAACCTCACAGCCAGCCACTAGAGCGTACGAAAAACAACGGAAAGAAATTTGAGAATAAGGAAAAGAGGTTTGGACAATACGACAAAAAGTTGGTACCTTTAAGAGGGATCTGTGAAGCATATTCGAAAAAGAAAAAAGACAACAAACTTGGAAACGAGAAATCACTCTTTCAAAGATACCCCAATCTCCAAGCATCCTTTGAATCCTTTTTCTTTTCAGTATTTAATCATCTCACTCAAAATCATTTGAGAGGGGGGATAATAAAAACCATTAATCTTCAAATACCTCCCAAAACTCAGAACTCTTCTACCTTTCTTCAATCCTAATCCTTCAAAAAAAAACCCATGACAAAGAAATTTTAAAGAAGATTGAGATCTTTTACTTCGCAAATCTCTGAACCGTCTTCAATATAACCTAATAGAACACCTTCAACCTTGATCTTCAAAACCAAAAACTCTATCTTCAACTACAGAACTCTTCAATCATCTTCTTTTTCATCAACCTTCGAAGCCACCCAAATCACCATCAAATGTTCGAAAAAACCATATGACGAAAACCCTACACATCGCCTTCGTTCACCTTTAGAAGCTCCCTCTCACTATTCCCCTTCATATCCCTCGCCTTCACCATTCTTTATCATTTTTCAATAAATCAGATCCTCACCAACCTTTTAATCCCAAACCCGCACCTCCTTCTAACAACCTCAAAATCCCCTTCAACCAAAGCAAACCCATCGAACCTTAACAGAATCATTCCTCCCTAAATCTAACCCATTTTCAAACCCAAACAGAAATCAAGAAAAGATATGATGAAAGAGTAAGATCGAAACTTGAGACGGAACGAGAGTGAGATGAAAGGTTGAACAAGAGAGAAAGTTGGGGATGAATCCGCGAGAGGTTGTTGACTGATGCTGTCGTCCGTTTTCTCGTCTCTTTTTGCATGCGTTGAAACTATGGTACTTGGACGGGTCTTTGTTTTGACAAATAATAAACCGTGCGGGTCCAGTTTCAGGATTTATGATGAAGCTTGCCCTTGTTTTGTTTTTTGAACTTTTTATTAGACAGTGGGCTTGCGTTGGTCTATTGTGCACCGCCATTTTCTGATTTTAAATCCCATTTTCTTCTTCTTTGTCTAAATATTACATTTCTTTATTTTAGTTTTATGTAAATATTATTATTAGTTATTATATATTTTATTTAGTTTTTCTGTAATATATTTTTATGAACAAGCTGCTACTAAGTATATTATAGTTTGTTTTATTTTTGTAAATATTTTTTTTTATATATATTAACATTCTCTTGTATTTCTTTTAGAAATTTATAATATTTTATATTATAGTTTACATCATTTTTTCTAGAAGTTGAACCTATTTTCTTATTTATTATTGAGTATTTTATTTCTTTTTATCATTTTTTGGGTCGATGACGAGACCTCCAAATTATAGTTTGTCAAATTTTTGACAAATAATAATAAACTCGAGACCAACTTTTTCTTCAAACTTTCATTTTCGATTTTTATCCATTTTTATCCACTCTTTTCTTATTCTTTAGTCAATGATGACTTTAATAATTATTATCGGTCAAATTATTGATAGATGATAATTTAGTCGAGACTATTTCATTTTCGCTTCAAATCATTTTTAAAACATTTTCCGGATCAAACTCCAAAAGAAGGAGATTCTTGGAATCTAGCATTCCTTGGATCTTCGAGTGAATAATTCTCGAGGCACGCTCTTGAGTTGTTATTCACTCAATCTTTTGATTTTCTCAAACGCTTTCTCAACACCCTTTTTCGATTAAAACTCCGAAAGAAGGAGATTCTTGGAATCTAGCATTCTTTGAATTTTCGAGTGAATAGTTCTTGAGGCACGCCCTTTGAGTTGTTATTCACTCAACCTTTCGAATTTGCCAAACTCAATCATTTTCCAACATTCTCCTAAGTCGAATGCTCGTACGTATTCGCAACCGACATTTCGTACACGCATTCACAACTCCTCGTGGTTTTGATATTGGAAGCACCCTTAGGAACCAATATCATTTCTCACAATCTAACCCTTGACATGTCGTCAAGTCGGTTCCATCTTCGATCAAATCCTCGACACGTCGTTGAGACTTTTTTTCAAACCAACTTCCTTTGGCCTCGCATGCCATTTTTCGATTCGATCTTTTCACAAACATTTTTTTTAAACTTACGAAAGAGGGATATTCTTAGAATCTAGCATTCTTTGAATATTCGAATGGAGTAACTCTCGAGGCACGCCCTTGAGTTGTTACTAGTTCATTCTTTCGATTTCAAAACATTCAACCCTTTATCTTCAACTTATTCAGTCAATTTCCGAAAGAACTGAGTTCTTGGAATCTCGCATTCCTTGAATTCTTGAGTGACAAGCTCTTGAGGCACGCTCTTGGGTTGCTCGTCAGTCACTCTTTCGTCTCTTTCTCAAACTTCCAACCTGTTCAACCTCATCTTTTCGTGGTTGTTACCACGAACTACGGACACTCTGATTCTTTATTCATTCTTGAATATAAGATACGTAGGCACAAGATTGCAATGATCTTGGCGAGCACACTTCTATCTTTCTCCATTACTCACATTCCCAACCTTTCCCGTAGTCGAACTACGACGCTCTGATTTCTCATTCTCGTCCGAATGAGCATACGTAGGCACAAGGGCCCCAATCCTTGGCGAGCACCCTATCCTCTAACCCCCCATTTCCCCTTTAGCGTCTTTAACCTTTTACCCTACCAATTCTACCTTTATAATCGAGAAGAAAACAACCAAACCTAGACAACACTCTCCACAAAATACCTTAAGAGGTTCCCGTTGAGTACAACAGACGTGAGGGGTGCTAATACCTTCCCCTCACGTAACCGATTCCCGACCCGGAACATGGTTGCGACAGCCCTATTCCTATCCTTTTCGCTTTAAGAGGTTTTCTCGATATTTTCCTCTCCCGTTTATTTGGGAAAAATAAATTTCGGTGGCGACTCTGTCGAACCGCATTTCCGCGCCTTTCGTGCGAGGGTCGCGTTCTCCGAAATGTCTCAGTGATTTTTCGAGGTGCGACACCTACCACAACAGTTACTTTAAACAAACATTGTTGTATGTCTTTTAATAAAATAAAAAATGCAGCAGTAGAACAACAACAAGAACAACAAGAACAAAAACAAGAATAATAACAACAACAAGAACAACAATAAGAGCAACAACAAGAACAACAAGAATAACAGTAACATCAATAATAATAATAATAATAATAATAATAATAATAATAATAATAATAATAATAATAATAATAATAATAATAATAATAACAACGACAACAACAATAACAAAAAGAACAACAAAAACAAAAACAACTGACATTGCTTACTTGAATCCATGTTTTTCTTGTCTTAATCAAGTTGGAGAAGAGGTGATGGAGTTTCGAAATTTGTTAATGAAAGAAATGATGTTTTATATTTTTTTATGGAAGAAATGTTGTTTTGGAGCTTGGTTTAGTGAAGAAATAGAGTGTCGTAAATGGAAGATATTTAGATGTAGAAGATGAAGTTCCTCTAAGTTGGAAGTTCATCTAAGTTTTAGGTTTCACGCGGGTCACTAATGGTAATGTCTTGAGTGTTGATACTCACTAAATGGACGACAAATATTTGTTTAAGAACAGTGAAGAAACTCAATAAACACGCTCAATTTAATAAAAACAAAACAAAATTGTACCTATCACAATGATTACTTTAAACAATCGTTGTTGTATGTCTCAACTTATCACAACTCCTACTTTAAACAACCATTGTTGTATGTCTTTTAATAAATAAAAACATAACTGTAGGTGCTAGGATTCGAACTCATTCCTAGACACCACTTTTCACCACGGTTGGTACCTATGACCGTTGTGAAATGTCTTTTAGTAAATACCAAAAAAAAGCATCACAAAACATTTCTTACCACGGTTAATAGGAAGATCATTGTAAAATGAATGTTATGAAAGGTCTATTTTGTTGTAGTAAAGATGATAAAGAAATCAATAGAATATGTGACAAAGATAATTTGACGGTGAGAAGGGAAAGTACATAAGTTGTTCCCATGCCACTACCAAATATTTGTGGGGTAAACTTTGTAGATTTCTACTTTAGAATAAATATGATAACAAAAGGCTCATACCTATAGAAGACTTGAAGAAGGTCCAGATGGGAACCAAGAATTATACACCACCAAACTAGTCACTTCCATGACAGAATCCAAGGAAGAGGACCCAGTCTCTTTACTTCTGAAGAACATTGATTTATTTTTCTGGAGTCCCTCTAATATTCCAAAAATTAACACCATGGTTGTATGCCACCTCCTTGTTGTTAATTGTAATGTGAATCTAGTGATGCAAAGAAATCGTAAGGATGGCAAGGAGAAATCAGCAACCATCGATTAATAAATGGGGAAATTTAAGGGAGTAGATTTCATACTTAATATCAAATACCCGACTTGGTTAATAAATGGGGGAAATTTAAGGAAATTAAATATGCCATTCTCTAAAGACCCTTGTTCATTACTACCTCCCTTTTTTATTATAAGTCGCTTTAGTAAAATATTTTGTACCACAATATAAGTCGTTTTATAATACCAATGAATCATTAATGTTACTTTTCCTATTATACCCTTACATATTTATTATTCTCTCTCCTTTCAATTATGTAAATTTTTCTTTCCAATATCATTAATGAAAGACAATTTTGTAAAACCCTTAATAATTTCTCTTTTCCATACCATAATTATTATATTTCTTAATATGTGTGAAAAGTCAAAAACGACTTATAATAAAAAAACAAAGGGAGTACTAAACATTGGCAGATTAATCGGCACTTCTTAATTGTTCAAGTCTCTAAGCTTCATTGAAGACTATTTTGTTTACAACCAAATGATTATGGACTCCTTAGACACGCCTATGATGACATCCATATCAAATAATTGAAATTACTACAACATTATTATGTGTTTTGAACAAAAGAACCTAGGCTCTATTTATCAACGGTTTTACAAATGTCGTGTTATCTAGTAAAATAGGGATCATATTTGAATTATAAATTGATGACATGTTCATGAAGACCCTAGAAGGATGAAATTAATGTAGTGATCTTTTTTTTAAACATCCAAAAGAAATATTATAAAAAGAGCATAAGAAATGCCAATTGATACATCAACCCAACAGCCTGCAAGATAAAAAAGGTCGGCACACCACAACAAAAAACAGACAAAGAAATAAGTAAGTAAATAGCAGAACCATACATACTACCCACAACACCCCTCAATCCGAAATTCCAGAATAAGAGACCCTCTTCTATAAACAATAATAGTAGATGCACACTCATCCCCAAGCACCATAATCAAACACGGACCGCAACTGCAACTAACACCAACAGATGAAGCTCCTATAACTCAAACCAAGACCTTGTTCATCATCCGCTGGTAGGTCGCGCCGATGTTTTTTAGACCGAAGGGGATTACATTGTAGTAATAGTTTCCTAAATCGATCATGAAAGTTGTATATTGTTTGTCGGCCTATGCCATGGGGATTTGATTGTATCCCGAGTATGCGTCCATGAACGACAGTAATCTAAAACCTACAGAATTTTGACCATTTTGTAGATGTTAGGCAATGGGTATGCATCTTTGGGGCATGCTCGATTAAGATCAGTATAATCAATGCACATCCTCCATTTTCCATTATTATTTTTAACGAGTACGACATTGGATAGCCAGGTTGTGTATTGGGCTTCTGAAACAAAATTTGCCTCTAAGAGGTCTTTTATAGCCTTTTCAGCAGCCTCTGCTTTCTCAGGAGACTGCCTACGCCTATGTTGTACCACAGCCCTAGCGGTTGAATCTATTGTGAGTTGGTGGCAGGCCACATCTGGGTCGAGGTCGAGCATCTCCCCAACGCTCCATGCGAATAGGTCAATGTTCTCTTGGAGGAAGACTTTAGTTGTTTCTGCGCCAGATCGGACATCCCAGTTCCGATCTTCACGCTCTTGTCGGTGTTGTCGCTGAGTGTGATGAGTTCGAACTCACCATTTGGAAAGAGGTGCGTTGGGTGGAGTGGATGCCCGTTGTTTGCTGGAGGTGCATCCTCTGGTATGTCGCTTTGCTCCTGCTTGTTGGGGAAGCGATAGTCGAGCTAGACGAAGTTGACGTGGGGGAGCGACTTCTGCTCTTCAGTTCGGGCTAGCTTGTCAGCACTCTTGGGCGTGATCGAGTAAAGTCCCTTGATGTCCGCTTCGAAGCATCTTTTGGCCATTTCGATGTCCCTGTGGAGGGTGACTACTCGGCCCTGGTCGTGTAGTACTTCATCTTTAGGTGCACTATGAACGGCACTGCGGTTAGCTCGGCTAGGGTCGGTCTTCCTAGAATGCATTGATACAGGGAGGTACATTCTATTATCAGGAAGCGGACCTTGACCTCTCTCACATTCTCTTCGGACCCAAAGGTGACGAGGAGCTCCACGTACCCCCATGGTCGCGTGGTGGTACCTTTGAAACCCTGTAGGTCAGAGTCGATATACGGCGTCAGGTGGCTCTCGTCGAGTTGGAGGGTGGTGAATAGGTGGACGTACATGATGTCCATCAAACTTCCTTGGTCTACGAGGATGCGGTGGATGTCAAAGTTATCCATCTAAGCCTTGATTAGAAGGGGGATGCTGAAGTTGGACGCGTCGCCCGACAGCTCCTCAAGGTAGAAGGTGATCGGGTTTGAGTTTTCTTTGAACTTCTCGAGGGTGGCGTTCTGCTTCGAACTCTTTTCGATCAGATCCTCGAATTTCCTCTTGACTGAGCCTACTGAGAGTTTCTTGGGACCACCGTCGGATATGGCCATCACGGCTGGGAAGTTCTCCCACGGACTGCGGGCAGATAACATCGTGTCTGCCTCGAAGGGGAGGCAGAAGTCTTCTGGCTGGGAGATGCACAAGGTAACTTGCAGCTCGGTCTCGTCGGATGGGGGTGGTACCTCATCGAGCCTCTTCACCTCGCGAGTTTCATGTCGAGGGGTTTCGTTCCTTCTGGTGTATTGCTTCAGTTGCCCCTCCTTGATTAGGATTCCGATTGCATCCTTGAGGTGGACACAATCTTCCGTGACGTGTCCATGACTCCGGTGGAACCTACAATACTTGAACTTGTCCATGTTGGGTTTAGTGGGTGTTGGCCTCGGAAAATAGACACCACCTTGTTGGAACTCCTAGTTTATGTATTTGTCCAGGATGTGCTTGCAGGGAGCTGTGAGTAGTGTGTACTCAGTGAAATGGCCAGCCAGTCCCTTCTGTTCCCTGGAATCCCGGTTCCAGTCTTCTCTCCTCATCTCGCCACCCTGTTGGGGTGCGGTAGAGTCCTCATGATTAACATTTTTGGTGCTCTCGTTGTTCCGTGAGTCGCACGCGCAGTGGGCTGCCTCCTTTTCCTCATACTGGATGTATGATTGGGCCCTGTGAAGGAGGGTGTCCAGAGTGTTAGGCATTTCGATCCCAATGGCCTTGGAGAACTCAATGCATTGTTGTAGTCCTCCCTCGAGCAGATACTTTTTCATATCTTACAAGGTAGACACTTGCACAGCCTCTCGGTTGAATCTCTCTATGTAGTCCTAGAGAAATTCCTCCATCCCCTGGATGATGGCTTCTAGGGATGCTTTTGTCTTCAGGTGTCGCTGAGAGGCGGTGAAGTGCCTAGAGACTGCCTCTTCAGCTCTCTCCAGGAGGTGATGGACTTGGGTTCAAGACTTTTATACCACACCATCGCTCCTTTCCTCAAGGTCGTGGGAAAGATCTGACACTTGATGGCTCCCCGAACATTCTTGTAGTCGAGAATCCATTTGAGGCTTTCAATGTGGTCGTTGGGATCGGCGGTACCATCGTAGGTAGCCAGGATCGGGGGCTTTTCCATCCTGATGGGAAGAGGAGTTTCCATGATCTCCCTGGATATAGGAATGTGGGGATCGTCCTCGTTGCTTTTGGCGGGTGATTGCGAGGGGGATGGGTCGTATCGAGGGCTCCTGCAGCGTGGAGGGCTTCTCTGGAGGCTCTTTGGCTTCCCGGCGTGCCAGTCAGCTCTGTTTTTCTTGGGAGCTGGGGAACGTCGTTCCTTCTGGGCAGGAGAACGGTCACGCTTCTGGATGGCCACGAGGGAGTTGAAGGACGGGTTTCTCGTCGTCACAGAGATGGGCTGCGAGAAACTGGGCCACGATGTCTCCGTGGGGGAGAGCGTGATTGTCAATCTTTCTCCAATATTCTGATTCGCTCGTTCTGTTGGAAAATCATCAGGTTCGTCTGATTGATTGCCTCAAATAGAGCCACCATGGTCGGGTCGACGTTGGAGGGCACAGGAATTGGTTGGAAGACAGTTGGGTTGTCGAAGCGTCGGTCGGCGTTGTAGGCCACATTGTCGGGGGACGGTGAGGTCGTGTGCCCGTCCCGGGTGTCGCCTTCCTCGACGTGAGTGGTCACGTTGGGATCGTAACCGTCACCATTGGTGAATGGGGTGAAGGCGGTTTCATAGATGTTGTCGTCATTGCGTGGGCTCGTCATGATCGTCGGAGGTTGAAAACTGCTTTGGTTCTTGAGTTTCTATGGGAGAAAGAATGAGGAAGTAAGGGTTCCCACAGACGGCGCCACTGATCTTACCGGATCAGAAAAGAATCAGTAGCCAACAACACGTCGTGAGCTCTTGTATTTACCAGTTGTGGAGAAGAGGAGGGGGTAGTAAGAGACGAAGTAGAAAGAGCAAGTATAGAAAGGTGTGTAGAGAATTGAATACTTGACCCTCTAGTGAAAGAGGATATTTATAGTGTCCCCAGCGTTGAGTCAAAGGTTACTTTGCACTGGGTTGGATTGCAAGGCCTAATACGAGTGACTGCCAAGGCTTACGTGGCATAAGGAAGACCAGCACGTGGTCTTCGCCCTGGGTCAACTGCCCCGTGATCCTCGGAAGGTGGGTAGTTGTTTGTTGACGTGTCCCCGCGTGGATGGCACGTGGAGACCGTGGGGAAACGTGTAAAAATCCCCCATATGCGTTGATGGATGGTGCATTTATTGGGCCCTCCCCGACGAAAAACTGGGTTAGACCGTAGCCGACGGTGGACCAACCTCTGACCCAATCCAGAACAATAACTATCAAATAAAATAAGCATACAAAAATAAAGTAAAATAAATTCAAATATGATATGAATGTAGATGTGATGAGATCAATACAAAGTGGTTCTATCCGTTCAAATCTATCAATGAAAATAAATTTTCTAACTAATAAATAAAATTCTAAAAATTCAATTTATAAAGAAAAATCTTAGTGATGTACCATTATATGTGGTTGAAACAAACCCTTTGTAAACTATTGAGAGTGGTTCAAACAATTGAGGGCATTCAAATGATTGATAGGCAAACAAGGTTTGAGGTTTAAACTATTCCAACAAATCCAACAATTGAGGCTGAAACGATGTTTGAAACACGGTTGGAGGTTTGATCAATTCGAACTATTGATTTGGATAGTGAAGTGATTCAAATTTGATATTGTGCAATTTGTTCAATTTGAGCAATTCAGGGATTCGCGTAATTTGAGATTGAAATATATGATTTTGAGGAATTCAGTAATTTGAGAGATTTAAAATTGAATTATGATTTTAAGCGATTCAGTGACATCAGCGATTTGAGATTGAAATTTAATTTCTTAAAATTAATCTATTCGAATATCGCTTAAAACAAAGTTTATATTTGCTTTTGAGAAATCTATGACTTTAAAGAAACTCTAAAATTTTGTTTATAGTAGTAATAAAAAAGTAATTTGGTAAAATATAAAATTATAATACTTAGTAGTAATATAAAATAAAATATAGTTCTAGTGACGATCATGTGATGTTGATTGGTAAAAAAAAATTCTAAGTGGCCATGGTTAAAAGGTATTTTCCTTGAAGTGTAACATCACTTTCTAATTTT